>JAILYB010000094.1:0-2400000 GCA_021437785.1 Rhodomyrtus psidioides
ACTCATAAGAAGGCTCTATTAACCTAAATAAGTATCAATCAAGCTTAGGAATGATTTAGACATGATTTTACCCATAAGGGGTAAAGTCGTAATTTTGAGACAAAAGGGACGATTTGCCCAAAAAAGGAAAAATCATCATTTCGGAATGAATTCGGAGTAAAACGATGTCAAAAATAGGTTTGGTCACTCAATTGACCCATTTCCTATTTTTTTTTGCAATTTTCATGATTTTCTGGAATTTTAGAAACCGATTTACCATTCGAAGGGGTAAAATCGTCATTTTCTAAAAATGGGAATGAAATGTGGAAATCTTAGACATAAGGTTTAGTCACCTATCTGACCCATTGCCAAATTCTAAGCAATTTCCACAATTCATCGGAATATCAAAGACGATTTACCCTTTGAGGGGTGAAATCGTCATTTTGGATTAAATGGGAGAAAATCCTAAAAAATGAAAACAAATCAATTTTTTGTCATTTTCAGCCTTGGAAAAGTGTTAGAATTTTTTTTAGGAATTTTCTGCAATTTTTCTCAATTTTTATTTGTTTTTCTTTAATTTTTCCATTTTTTTGGCTTTTTCTGATTTATTAATATTTTTTTATATTTTCAGAAAATATTTTAACAAAAAGCATATCATTGGCAATAGACAACACTCAACCAGATAAATAAGCTAACTACTGAACTGAGATAAATACATGCAAACCAAATCTATAATGGCGACATTTTAGAAAAATAACCCTAATACACGGATCGGGTACGTAAAACATACCGGATTGGACACCGGCCTTCAATCGCCCAGCCCCAGCCTGCGACCATCTCCATGCACATCACCTGTCGATCACCACATCAAAATGTCAACAATCAATTTTACAAGTTTTAAGACCGGTAATAAATAATAATAATTTAAAAAATAAATAAATCCCGGCTCGGAAACGGGCCAATTCACTCAGCCATGGACCGGCTATGGGCTCACGGCCTCGGCCCAAGATCACGGCCTCGGCCCACGGCTTTGGCCCACGGCCTCGGCCATGGGCTCGGCCATGGGCTCGGCCTTGGCCCACGGCCTACGGCCTCGGCCCACGGCCTTGGCCCACGGCCTCGGCCATGGGCTCGGCCATGGCCTTGGCCTACGGCCTCGGCCCACGGCCTTGGCCCACGGCCTCGGCCATGGCCGATACGCACGGCCACTCGGCCGACGTCCTCGGCCCACGGCCTCGGCCATAGGCTCGGCCATGGCCGAGGCGCACGGCCACCGGCCTACGGCCTCGGCCATGGCCGAGGCGCATGGCCACCGGCCCACGGGATCGGCCCACGGCCGGGATCGGCCCGAACACGAGGATTCGTGGCCAAGCGGCGACGACGAAGAGCGACGACGTGGCAGGGGGCGAAACAGAGGAGGAAGATGGAGGGGGATTGCGGTATCTAGGAGCTCCACGAGGTCGTGATAAACAGCAAGACGGACGGGATCTCGGCACGGCGTCGGAGGGTGGCGGAGCAAGGTGGCGATGAGGGTGGTCGCCGTAATCTAGGGGAGGATGAAAAAAAATGAGAAGAAAAGAAAGAAGAGAAGAAGAGAAGAAGAAGAAGGAGAGGGAAGAAGAAGATGAATGCTGCGGGTGATGAAGGAGAGGGGAGGAGAGTAAAGTAATAAAAAAATATAATAATATAATAATATAATAATATAATAATAATATAATAAAATACTAAAAAGTAAAAAAATAATAATAAAATAATCAAAAGCGAAGACAAAATGATTAGTTCCCTTTTCCTTTTAAATGATGATGTTTTCACTCCTTTTCCTTTTAATCATTACTAATATTTTTGTCAAATTCAATTTTACGGTGGTCAGTGAACACCTAAAATGGAACCTGAATTTTACTGTTTTATGAGGTCCTAAAGTAAAGAAAATTAAAAATAAAAATACCTACTATTTGTATATATTTTTGTGACCTCGAATACTACTTTTTTTATTTTATTTTTATTTTTATATTTTTCGAAAATAATAATAATAATAAAATAGGAAAAATATGAAAAAAAATATTTTTATCCAAAATGGTCCCTTTAGCTTGGCCAAGGCTACCAAAGTTGGTTTTTGTAATTTTTTAGCTTTTTATGAATTTTCTATGAATTTTTGAAAAATAGAGGAAGAAAAAGGTTGATCAAAATTTAGGTGTCAACAGCTGCCCCTCTTTGAGAGGAATCTCATCAGAGGAATCCCCTCAGAGGTTTCTCTCAAAGACAAGGTGACACCTGAGTCCTGATCGACTCGACTCGTGAAACTAAAGGAAAAGGAGTCATGACATCCGTTTTTTTTATGCTTGTCGATGTATGCTCTTTCTTGAAAGGGGAAACATTTATTTGACATGAGAGAGTGAGATAGTAGAGAGATATACCTGCCACTTACCTATTCGATGTTTGTGCGATTTTCGCAGTGTCTGATGGATTCCAGAGAATTTCTAGGGACTCGTTTCTAGAGTGTCCTAGAGAGGTTAAGCTCTGACCCGTATGGTAGGTTAAACCATAATGAGATTCCTAACTGATAGGAATCTAAGGAAGACGCGCCCCATTTGGGATTTGCCAAGGATTTTGATCCGTATGGTGGATCGGACCATTGAGTTGACCATTTAAGTGATTTTCGCTATTAGATTGACCCTTCAGGCGGTTTCTACCTTTGATTGACCCTTCAGGCGGTTTCTACCATTGTGTTGACCCTTCAAGCGGTTTCTACCTTGGTTTGACCCTTCAGGCGGTTTCTACCTTGAGTTGACCCTTCAGGCGGTTTCTACCTTGGTTTGACCCTTCAGGCGGTTTCTACCTTTGTTTTGACCCTTCGGGCGGTTTCTACCTTAAGATGACCCTTCAGGCGGTATCTACCTTGAGTTTGACCCTTCAGGCGGTTTCTACCTTGAGTTTGACCCTTCAGGCGGTTTCTACCCTCAGTTTGCTTTGAAAATGGGTCTCATGACGAGGGTTCTCCACGTCCGATGAGACTGCCTAATTTTTAAAAAGGGGTCTCATGACGAGGGTTCTCCACGTCCGATGAGACTGTTTGAATTTTGAAAAGGGATCTCATGACGAGGGTTCTCCACGTCCGATGAGACTGCCTAGATTTTTTTTTTTTTTTTTTTTTAAAAAAGGGATCTCATGACGAGGGTTCTCCACGTCTGATAGGACTTTTTCTTTTAAAAGAGTTTTTCTTCCCCTCTTTTTTTAGAGATCCCGAAGTTTGTCGGGAATTCAGTTTTTTGAAGTAGTGAAAGATTTTATTTTGACAAAGCTTCACTTGAGTCTGCTGAGGCGACATTCTGGGAGCTGGGTTCTCCAGGTATCCTGCAGAAGTTTGAGCTTGAAAGATTTTTCTTCACCAAGAAAACGTTAGTAATTTTTGGGAAGACCACGGCTGTCCACTTGACAAAAACCGTATGACTTAAGTTTTAATTGTGAAATGTGCATTTTGATGCTGGAGGTTGTCCAAAGCATTCTTGCAACATGCAAACGTGATCACAAATCCCTTGCACGGAAAATCTGGATCAAACAATTTGAAATTTCCAAAAGAGTTTGTTCAAAACATCTATTGGAGAATTTCTCATCCAAGAGGGCTCCTCACCGCTCTGTGATAATGGTCTTAAGGAATGCGCCAACTTCCTATTAACCTGTGCCTAGGTTTTAGGATCATTCGCAGCGCATACATTTTGATCGGTCGGGAGGTCTTCCATGGGACCGTAATGTTGGGCTTGGTTATTGATCTTCAAGAGGGACTCACTTTTGAGTCAAGGTCGTTTGAATGAAATTCTTCACCATCTGCTCCGGGTTTACAAGTCGAGAACCCTGCAAAATGAGAAAGAAATAGTCTTGCTCGTACTTCTTCGAGCTAAGCTATATGTTAACCCAAATGTCTTAGTCAGAGAAGACTGTTTCAGGGTTATAACATTGGTAAGATTGGGGACCGAAAAAGGCTTGTTTTTGGCCCAGAATTTATGAGGGGATTGACATTGGTGATCATTGCAAATTCGTCACCTGTCTTTTCCATTCTGCATATTCAGTTTTTGAGGTGTGCAACCGCTTTTGAGGTGTGCACAAGTCCTTTAGAGAGCGTCTCTTGTTGCATTCAGAGACCGATAATTCTCTCTATATCTTTGCTCCGCGCTTGACGCCATTTGGGGAGTAGCCCTTTTGATACTACTCTTTTAGGAATTTCCTCTTTTCCCGACCAGACTTTACTGGGGATCAATCAAACAGCTTATGCGAGCATCGGCCTTGCTTTTACCAGGCACTTTGCTTTTTCTTATCTGATGCTGGGGATTTCTTTAATCCCTTGTCGCAAGCGGGATGCTTGGCAATTGTGCTAGATATATGACTTGGCTCTTAGCACGCTTGAGTATCGACTTAGTAGCTTTTTCGTAAACCCTAGGTCTTGAACTCCCTCGTTTCTGAAGTGATGTCGCATCCGTCTTGGAAAGTGCAATGATCACCAACGGGTTTATGAAATGATTTTGCAGGCTCAACTTGGCTATGCAAAGGATTCGGTGTGTGGGATAGAGAAATGAATGCTCCTCATCATCCTATGGCACTTGGATTACCATATAAACAACACACAAAGATTAATGTTAGTCCGAGCAAGAAAATTTCTAACCATTTCCTCCTGATGCTGCTGGACTCACCTCCATTTTGCCCCGATGTGGGGTGGTTCTTGACAGGGTTAAGAATGAAAATCGCCGTTCAAGTGGGTTATCAACGGTCACCTGTAGTGTTTATGATATGAAACGACGCCTCCGTCGTCCCAATCCATGTAATCGCTGCGAATGGTCCCTACCTCCGTAGGTCCAGATTTTACTATTCGATTCGCTCCACTCATCTCTCAAGTGTATGTAGGATGTGTTTGGATTTGAGCTTGCCTCTCTTTTGAGGAAACATCCTTTTGAGAGTTTTGAACAACTTTTGATTGGAAAAATCTCTTTCGTTTTCCCAAAAATTTTACCCGTCAAGGGGATTTTATGGTGCACAATGCGTGTTCAGACAACCTCATGTTTCAAAACATGAATGCCAATGAAGTTAGAATTCCATGTCTTTTCTAGACATCAGGTTTTGAAAGCTTTTCTTTTTCTCTCTGTTTTTTTATTTAACATCTTCAATGGATTGGGGAAAGGGATACTTACCTGTCCCCCGCGGCTGGAGATCCTGAAAATGCGGAAGAAACATGTTATTGTACGTTCACGAATTTTTCAAAAAATTAGAACGATACAATTTACCCTTGGTCATGTATTCTAACGGGTAATACATGGGATGTGAAAACCTGTTCGTCTGTAAGGCGATTCCCCTGTCAAGGATAAATAACGAGTATCAATTCATATTCTCAAATTCAAGACAAATTGGAACGATACAGCTTTACTCTTGGTTCTCATCCCGTTCTGATATTGCGTATTGATATGAACAACATCTATCAAATCCGCCTATCCATTCTTGGAGTGTTTGCAACATCAATGGTTCATCTGCCCCCAGTTAGGCAACGTCTGTTCTGTTATTCGAACAAATGGCTCCTTGAGTGATTTATCCACGTTTATCACCTGAGAAGGGAAAGAAATGAGACATTACTTCGGTATTCGATTGAAGATCGTTTAGGAACGATACATCGTTTTACCAAATAGGTGGCTTCGCGGCCAAACGTATTTCGTATTGAAGGGGTAGATCCCATTATACTCCGCGGGTGATAGTCATTGTTCGGGGAACTTGCTCCACGGATTAAGCGATTAATCCACGGCCCTCGGCTTGAAGATGCTCAAAGGGTGATGTTGACACTCACGCGCAATTAGTTCTAGACATTAATGAAAGATGTTCCCGTGGGAACCTTACAGTGCGATCAACAACATATTCAATAGGAGTGTTCCACCCCTTTCGTCTAAGCATTTTTCATCGAGTAACCATGCCTTGCATCAGACGTTTGGTCACCTGCCTTGCGTCACCACTGCGATGGCCCTCCGGCTCCAAATTGATCGAGCCAAAGATTGAACTCATCGCCAAGGAAATTGCTCGGGTCTTCGAGCCATTGATGTTCAAGTTGGGTATCAACAATTGTTGGGGGCAGATTTCCTTCATCGCCTTCATTGTGAGGAACTGGAGTCTTTGAGCTGGAACCTTCATCATTGCCCTGTTGGGGTCGAGACATACATTCCTGAAGAGTATTGATCCAAGTGTCCAGCTTCTCCTCAAGGAAATCGTCTGTTCTTTCTAGCCCTTGGTGCCCAGATTGGCTGTCGTCGACTGCAGGCGAGGGATTCCTCTCTTTGCTCTCGCCGTGAGCAACTTGACCCCTCGAATTGGAACTTCCTCCAATGACCGGCAGGTTTATATGTGCACTCTCTACCAATGCCAGATCCGCTTCAGGGACAGCATTAATGACCGAATCGCGCTCAAACTGAGGAATCCCTATGTGCTGGAACTGCGGTATATACTCTTGAGGAGTATTGAGATAGCTCGGCGGAGCATTCTGATTTGGGTTAGAGGAGTCGCTGACACGACTGCTGGTCCCGTCATTGCTGAAACACGGTTGGGTGCTCTCGGCTCTCCAATCATCGTGGTTGTAACTCTGCCCAGCACTTGAGCTCCAACTGGCTTTATGATGGTTTAACGCTATCCTTCCATCCCTTAGCAATCTCCTATAGTACTTGAGGTGAGACTCGACGTTAATTCTAGAGAGCCCCGGCACATTCATAATCTCGAGTATGCGTAGTGGGCTAGCCGAATCAACTCTCAGCTCTCGAATTGCATCAACAAATTTGGTGTGAAGTTCATAGGTCCAGTAAAACCTTGTTCTCTTATCACCCAAAATATCGTCAATACTTCGGTAGCTATTCTCTACGGGATCTAGTCGTTTCAAAAGTTGTCCAGGGAGGGACTCACCGACTTTGGATTGGCTGGCTGCGACAGCGAGTTCGTCATTGAGAGAACTCCCCCTGTGATGATTCATATCCCATTTCTCAGAGGATGTTGGTGTTGCTCCTATGGTGTTGACTTGCTCATGCAGATCTCCGGCGATATCTGGCTGTGTCGGAAAATGCTGTGGAGAATACGGTAACAGCTGAGCGTTATTCGTCAACAGGGACGGTTCATCGAGGAACACTTCGCCGAGGACAACAGGATTACCACAATTAAGGCAGGTGGCCTTGGTCAGAGCTTCCTTATATCTCGCGCTTTCAGCTTGAAGCTTCTCATTCTCCTCCTTCAGGACCAGTAACTCATGGTCTGCGTATTGCTGTTTCACCCGGGTTCGTTTGTTGGCGAACCAAAACTTGACCTTCGAAAGCTCCAATCCTATTTTTCGGCTCAACTCCATTTTCTGTTGTCTGCTTGGAGTGGGGCATTCATTGAAGAAAGCTTCGAGCTCTCGGATTTGGCCTGGAGTGTGGCGTTGTAGTTGCTTCCTTTTCCGACTCCGGTCATCATTGTATATTCCTTCTTCGTAGCTGAAACCTAGAATTTCATCGCTGGAGGAGTCAGTCTCCACGGCCTTCGGGCAGGATTCAGCTCCAGGATCTTCAAAGTCTCCCAGCAGTTCGTGCTCAGAAATGTCCAGGTCGGGCGTTTCTAGCAGATGGGAATAGCTTTTAAACATGATGGATCGAAGTGTCTCGGGCTGATCTAGTTCACTCAGCTTTCTCTATTCGCTCTTACGTGTTTGCTCACTCTAGAAATTTTCTCAAGTGATTGTGCGTGTCCTAGAACCATCCTTCAGGCTGCATATGAAGACCAGCAAGCAAGCGCTCCTCCCGAGATTCTGTAATTACTCATCGTCTGTATTCCCCTTTCTTTTTCCTCGTGATAGGATCACAAACTCTTTTGCATTGATTCGGTTTCATCGAGTATTGCGCTCGTCCCCTAGTTCAGTCTTCAAAGTGGTGGGTCTACAATCTTTCGGCGCCTTTTATGATTTGCTAGGCCCGAGAACGTGGGGAGCAGCGGTGGGCCCGCAATTAATGACTCCGTTTAATTCATTTAGCTCCATGGGAATTAACGCTATGATCTTCTCTCAACCCCTTTTCATCGTTCAAACGAAAGTGGCATTTTCCCTGTGCATGCTGTTACTCTTCATTTCAGCATCCCGGGCGTTTGGTGAGGAATGAGTTCGTGGCCACTCAAAATTTTAAAGACCGTCTCTGGTTTCAGACTTAATCTAACAAGGGATCATCACAACTGAGCATGACGATGTTCGTCGATAGCGTTGGTTTTAATATAGAATTAACTATAGTCATTAAAGAAAAATGTTCCCGTAGGAACTTTACAACGGATAAAATGAGTGATCTACTCGTGAACATGTTCTTCTTTCTATGGGTGTTCGTGGTGACCGACCCATCGTGCCCCGAGTCAAGTGCTAGATCATGGCTGTCCAAGCATGCCAGCTTCCCACTGATTGAACAAGGCATCGAGCCCCTCATCAAAGAAATCGTCTGTCGCGGGTTGACCAGCGGCAGGCAGAGCACCAGCCGACTGCTGCTCGAATGGAGGAGTGCGCACTCGCTGTACTTGTGACACGCGCTCTTGAGAAGTGTTGAGATGGCCCGGGAGGACATTCTGATCAGCTTTCAGTTTGCCGGTGGTCGGGCTGCTAGTTTGATTGATGCTTAGATTTGGCCGGGTATCTCTTGATGCCTGAGCATTATAATGGCGGTCGCCCCTAGCTTTTGAGCTCGAGACGGATTCCTCCCGGTTTAGCTCCGCTCGACGTTGTTTTAATAGCTTTCTGTAGGCAGCAAGGTGATTCCTGACCAGTTCCTTACTAAGCCCCGGTACATTCATGGCCTTAGATATGCGCGTCGGAGTTGCTGAATCGATCCCCATTTGGTGAACCACGTCTAGGAATCTGGAATGCAGTTCAGGGGGCCAAGCGAACCTCCTCTTATCGTGGCCCAAAATTGCATCGATGGCTTGACGACTGATTAACTCATCTCCAGCGGGACCCGACCCTATCGAAAATTGTTGTGCATGAGGCCGATATGCTTTGAGCTGGTCGGCGGTAACATCCAGCTCCTTGAAACTGTAACTCCAATCAAAGCGATGCAAATCCCATCCCCCAGGAGGCATTTGTATCATCTTCGTGGGATCATCCTGCTCATGCGTGACTCCGGCAAAATCTGGTTGAGCAGGAGATGCCCCGAGGGAGTAGGGTGGTAAATGAACGTCTTCAATCATCGCGTGAGGCTTATCGGGGAATATCTTACCGAGGGCGACGAGGTTATCGCAATGAGGGCAAACGGTAATATTGAGAGCTTTTTCATACCTCATGTTTTCTGTTCGCAGCTTTTGGTTTTCTTCCTTTAAAATCTCGACCACCTGACGTTTGCGTTGAGCCCTCGATTTGGATCTCCTATTTTGAAACCAAAACTGGATCCTCGACTGATTAATCCCCAACTCCCGGCTCAATTCAATTCTCCATTTCTTTTTCATGTAATGGCTTTTACTGAAAAGGGTTTCCAGCATTTGGGTTTCCTCCTGAGAGTATTGGTGAGGACGTCTTCTTTTCCCGAGTTGAGCATCGTGGATGTCGTTGTCGTCGTCGCCGTGATCTTGATTTCCATTGCCAGAAGTGTTGGGCTCCATGGTTTTGGCGTTAGACTTGATCTTGGAATCTTCGAGATCCCTCTGTGGTTCAATTTCTGAGATTTTTGAGTCAGTCGCCTCTAGCAGCTGACAGTAACCTCTTAAATATGTTGGATTGAGAAATGTTTGATTGGTTCTTGCCCACTCAGAGTTCTCCACTCTCTCCTGTATGCTCACTCCCTATAAAGTTTTCTTCAAGTGACTTTGCATGTTCAGGAGACGCTCTTCAAGCATCATTAGGCAAACGTTCCCCCTCAAGACCTTGAATTTCTCGCTTAGCTTTTCAACGTGATGGGACTGCCAAACCCTGTTAGGGCTCTCTTCGATAGTTGCGCTTTCCTCCCACCTAACTCTAATAATGGTGATCCCGACAAATCTTTTACATCTTTTAATTGATGAGCCGGAAATCGCGGACCTAAACGAATCCAATGGTTCTCGTGAGGGGACCTCCTGCTTTACCCCCTAACTGGGCTCCACCAGCATTATTACTGAGACCCTTCATCATCCTTGAGTTGCTATAAAATGAGGGATTAACGTATGGCAGATTAGCGTTCTCGCATAATCAGCTTCTTCCTTCTAATCTCTCTATTAGCCTCGTCTTATTCTCAAGCCAACCCAACGCAAATGGCCTCTTCTCCCGTGCGCACTTTTTCGACTGATGTCTTGGCCCAGTGGGAAAAGCTTTATAACCTATTGGGTCGCGGTTACGCGCACATAACCGATCATTCTGCAACCGCGGATGAAATCCGTGTCCTGCTCGAGGACTTAGATACCACTTCCCTCGAAGGTACTACGCTGGGGAGGGAATATAGAACTTTCCCGACCCTCTTTGCACACTCCTTAGAGGCCTACCGTGTTGCTGATCGGGAGGTTCTCGTGGCTCGCGTCTTGCGGGCTCGTTACCAGGATCGGTCTGATCATTTGGTGCTGACCAACTATCTGGCCGATAGTCACAAAAAGGCCGTCGAGTTTGCCAATGAGAGGGTCGCGACGTTGCTTCGCGAGAGGAGAAAACTGGTGGATCAATTGGCCCTATCCCTGACCGCTGGCGAGCACGACCGCCACAATGTCCTATTGAGGCTGCAAAGCGACTGGCAGGAAGAACGGCTCGACAAAATAACCGCAGACATAGCTCACGGGAATGGATTAGTTCGGGACTTGGAAATAATCACTGAAGAACACGAGGTCAAGGTCACTGAGGTTAAGGGAGAATGCAGAAACCTTTTCCTCAAGCTCGCGGACCAGGACATGCGAAGTCGTGAGTACGGGCAGAGCATTAACAACATGGAGGGTCAGTTGGGCTCCTTTGTGTCGTTAATTAGGGCTCACTTTGGCTTTACTTTTCCACCCCGAATTGTATGACCTGCTTCTGAAAACCCTCCGCTGAGCAAAATAAATGAAAGTTCTCGTGTGTGTTTTAACTTCTGCATGGTTCCTTTCTTCGAGCGTTCGAACATCTTCAACTTAGGTGAGCCGAACCGTAATATCAATAAGTCGAGCAAATATGGATTTTATAACTCGCTCATGATCAAATGAAAGAATAGCCTCAGACTTATCCAGGAAAAGATTTCTCTCTGTTACCTATTTTTTACCTGCAAATGAAAAGACAGAATCAGAAGGAATAATTTGAAAAAGAAAGCAAAAACCCCTTTCAATCTTATGCTTACCCATGATTAATAAGGACAAGAACTTTTACAAGGGTTTTAATCTTGCGCGAAAAGTTTTTTATCAATATTCTTCGAAAGAAAGCATACTATTGAAAGGAATGTAATTCACAATAATTGCTTTTGATCAATTTCGAGAGGAGCGAATTACTCAAAAGTACGAGGCATAATAACGTGTTTTAAATTTAATTGAAGATACGACATCCAAATCAAGGCCGTTTTGTTAAGAGCGAGAGTAATTTGGACATCTATCTCGTCATTAAATTCAAAACAACGCCGATATTCTCGGTCAATTATCGTGGATTACCAGCGGCTCACAATCATGCATGAACCAATTCAAGTGTATAATTCCTTCTAGCGAAATTGGGGTTGGATTACCCTATACGACCAAAAAGGTCATGCAAGATTTCCAATTTTGATTTCCTCTAAAGGAATTATAAACTTGACTTGGGAGTATTCGGATGATTAGAGAAAATGCCACTATCACATTCCCATGTCCTGTCAAAAGAGATACAACCAAGTTCCATCTAAATGTATACACCAATAGATCCCTAATACAATCACTCTAAGGGGTGAGATAGAGAAAGCCTCGATAAAAATAAACCCTACACAAGAGGACTAGTAATGGAAAATGAAACAAAGGAATGTGATCCTAACGTTTAAGGATGCCCCAAGTTCGATCTGTGACTTCCGGATCACTTGCCCCAACTCGTCATCTTCATTGGACGATATCTCAATAATGTCCATAGTAGGCTCCTTTGTTGCTCACCTCGGTGCTTGTCATGGGATATCATCCTCTTCGTCTTCTATCAAGGACGTTTGGGAAAAACACACACATCTATCCTTGAAATGGCATTTAATCTAATCACCAGAATGCAATGAATGAAATGCCTATATTTATATGAACTGTAATAGATTCGAGGGATAGAGAGTCTTACCAACCAAACTCGTCGACTTATGTGCGGTTTTAGGTGTACCAACCGCCCAAAGACATGCGCATGAGACAAGTGATGGTGAACTTCTAAAAATCAGAGGGTTTGGCACCTAAGGTTAAGGTTCCCACTTCGAGTTCTAGAAAGAGCCGATTCCATTGCACAGCTATCGTTGCATTGGGACTCGATCCATAGTTCGAAGTGAGCGGAATTGAAAAGTGGATTACCCCGTATTTTTCCTCACGGAGATTCCATTTTCAATTCCTTCTATTGTGTTCCTAAAGGCGGCGCCCGGGGTTTTAGGCGCGATCGTGTGTGTTCATGTGTTGTGAGTATCACAATGCAAGTCATGCACGACAGTTTATCAATCAGCACTTCAAATCATCCATACAACATACATTCCTACGCCAACCTGCATAAGACAATGTTAATCACGGACTACACCCCTTATCTCTCCAATCTGCAAAAACATATAACACCTACCATGAGCGGACTTACCTCACCTTCAAGAGCGCCTGCAGGGTTAGAAAAATCAATCAACTTTTTAATCGGCTCAAGTTCTCTAAGTCCCCAGCGGAGTCGCCAGTCTGTCGCGACCCTCTCGAGGTTCGCCGTGGGCTCTCGAGGGCTAATGGGCCGTCCAGTCTGGTCAGACGCGGGCCTCTCCCAAGGCCCGTTACCCAAATCGCAACGGAGGTATACGTAGTCGACCTTCAGTGTGGTCTAGTGACATGTGTTAAGTGTGCATGCCATGGAGTCGCCACCAATCGTTTTTTGGAGGGTATGATTGGACCACCCTATTGAATAGTCGGGAGTTTCTATTCAATTCTGCGATAACCAGAGAAATGGGTTCGGGGACTTAGTTACGCCAACTGTCAGAGTTGACGCCCTTTCGGTACCTAAATTGACTGAATTTTCTGACCTAAGATTTCATGCAGATGAGTGGAATATGAATCCTAAATCTAGGAATTCATGCAAATAGGAATGACTATCCTGGCAATCACAATCAATAATAAAAGGCGCAAATCAATGAATCCAAGTATGCAAAGTAAACACATCAAATCAACATGACACTCATAAGAAGGCTCTATTAACCTAAATAAGTATCAATCAAGCTTAGGAATGATTTAGACATGATTTTACCCATAAGGGGTAAAGTCGTAATTTTGAGACAAAAGGGACGATTTGCCCAAAAAAGGAAAAATCATCATTTCGGAATGAATTCGGAGTAAAACGATGTCAAAAATAGGTTTGGTCACTCAATTGACCCATTTCCTATTTTTTTTGCAATTTTCATGATTTTCTGGAATTTTAGAAACCGATTTACCATTCGAAGGGGTAAAATCGTCATTTTCTAAAAATGGGAATGAAATGTGGAAATCTTAGACATAAGGTTTAGTCACCTATCTGACCCATTGCCAAATTCTAAGCAATTTCCACAATTCATCGGAATATCAAAGACGATTTACCCTTTGAGGGGTGAAATCGTCATTTTGGATTAAATGGGAGAAAATCCTAAAAAATGAAAACAAATCAATTTTTTGTCATTTTCAGCCTTGGAAAAGTGTTAGAATTTTTTTTAGGAATTTTCTGCAATTTTTCTCAATTTTTATTTGTTTTTCTTTAATTTTTCCATTTTTTTGGCTTTTTCTGATTTATTAATATTTTTTTATATTTTCAGAAAATATTTTAACAAAAAGCATATCATTGGCAATAGACAACACTCAACCAGATAAATAAGCTAACTACTGAACTGAGATAAATACATGCAAACCAAATCTATAATGGCGACATTTTAGAAAAATAACCCTAATACACGGATCGGGTACGTAAAACATACCGGATTGGACACCGGCCTTCAATCGCCCAGCCCCAGCCTGCGACCATCTCCATGCACATCACCTGTCGATCACCACATCAAAATGTCAACAATCAATTTTACAAGTTTTAAGACCGGTAATAAATAATAATAATTTAAAAAATAAATAAATCCCGGCTCGGAAACGGGCCAATTCACTCAGCCATGGACCGGCTATGGGCTCACGGCCTCGGCCCAAGATCACGGCCTCGGCCCACGGCTTTGGCCTACGGCCTCGGCCATGGGCTCGGCCATGGGCTCGGCCTTGGCCCACGGCCTACGGCCTCGGCCCACGGCCTTGGCCCACGGCCTCGGCCATGGCCGATACGCACGGCCACTCGGCCGACGTCCTCGGCCCACGGCCTCGGCCATAGGCTCGGCCATGGCCGAGGCGCACGGCCACCGGCCTACGGCCTCGGCCATGGCCGAGGCGCATGGCCACCGGCCCACGGGATCGGCCCACGGCCGGGATCGGCCCGAACACGAGGATTCGTGGCCAAGCGGCGACGACGAAGAGCGACGACGTGGCAGGGGGCGAAACAGAGGAGGAAGATGGAGGGGGATTGCGGTATCTAGGAGCTCCACGAGGTCGTGATAAACAGCAAGACGGACGGGATCTCGGCACGGCGTCGGAGGGTGGCGGAGCAAGGTGGCGATGAGGGTGGTCGCCGTAATCTAGGGGAGGATGAAAAAAAATGAGAAGAAAAGAAAGAAGAGAAGAAGAGAAGAAGAAGAAGGAGAGGGAAGAAGAAGATGAATGCTGCGGGTGATGAAGGAGAGGGGAGGAGAGTAAAGTAATAAAAAAATATAATAATATAATAATATAATAATATAATAATAATATAATAAAATACTAAAAAGTAAAAAAAATAATAATAAAATAATCAAAAGCGAAGACAAAATGATTAGTTCCCTTTTCCTTTTAAATGATGATGTTTTCACTCCTTTTCCTTTTAATCATTACTAATATTTTTGTCAAATTCAATTTTACGGTGGTCAGTGAACACCTAAAATGGAACCTGAATTTTACTGTTTTATGAGGTCCTAAAGTAAAGAAAATTAAAAATAAAAATACCTACTATTTGTATATATTTTTGTGACCTCGAATACTACTTTTTTTATTTTATTTTTATTTTTATATTTTTCGAAAATAATAATAATAATAAAATAGGAAAAATATGAAAAAAAATATTTTTATCCAAAATGGTCCCTTTAGCTTGGCCAAGGCTACCAAAGTTGGTTTTTGTAATTTTTTAGCTTTTTATGAATTTTCTATGAATTTTTGAAAAATAGAGGAAGAAAAAGGTTGATCAAAATTTAGGTGTCAACACTCTTCTATCCCGATTTAGATTTAGGTCTAGATCTAGGGATTTTGCTCTCCCGATCTATATTTAGGTATAGATTTGGGAGTTGTCTACAAGTTTGTGATCTGTATTCTCTCAGCATACTGTTGTTGGTGTTATTGCTCGGCATTGGTGATGAAGTCGTCGAATCTGGACGCGCACCGCAAGTCGTTGCATTCGGTATTAGAGGTCTCGGTGTGTTCCCATCATGGACTCTAGTGATCGGCCACTGGAAGGTTTTGATATCAAATCTACTCTTGGAGGGCGAGAGTATGCTCTTAGCTGCAGAACTTGCCTTGTTTATTGTCTTTGGGAGTTTGAAAGCATTCTGTGTAACTCTTTCGATTATCAATGGATAGAATCTTTCTTTCGACCAAAAAAAAATGAGGAAAAGCACAAAGGGAAAATAATCAGAGCCTAACCCGATGTCTCCCCACCAAAGAGCCGCTCCAGAGAAACCAGGCTTAGGGTCACAGACCGACACCGGTAAAGTGCATCACTGTGACACTCTGCGATGTCCTCAGTCCCACACCTCGTCAATCTTTTCTCGTTGACATCGTACAAATACACGTCCCCTCTGCGTCGGAGGATGAGCTTGTCGCGTTTGTGCTAACCTACCAAGCAGTAATTTTCACCAGCCGTGTGGACATTGTATTTCCTGGTCCACTCTCTGGTGGTACTGGTAGAGTGCTTGAGCGCCCACACCTCGAGGTGGTTCGTGTCCGGAAAACAAAACAGCCCAGGCGATCCTCCCAGCTCCACGTGTCGGCACCAAAAATTGGAGCTGGATTAAGCTGAATTCCTCGTCGGTAAGGTCGAAAGAGAGCATCACCCCCATGTTGAGGAACCAGCTCAAAGCTCCAGAAGCAAAGAAGAATTTACGACAAGGCAACTGAGAAGGCGGAGGGGCTTTGCAGGTCCTCCACAATCGCTTCTCGAAATCGTAGACTCGAGCCCTCATCATCATGCGGGTACGAGTTGCGTCGATTTGTACCATCTTCTAAGTGTTGGCAGAGGAATCAAAGCCCAACCCATAAACCGACATACTTGGTTGGAGATCGGGTGCTCTTGGCAATCTCAGTGATGCCGAAGCGCGATAGAAACCAATGCTAAACAGAAGAATCGAATTCGATAAACAAGGAACAATCACTGTTCACTCAAAACGATATCAAATCTTGATATTCTCAATATTCAATAATCTGTCATAAACCGCTCTTTCACGAACCCTAAACATCTTTATATAAGATGCTAAACCAAATTAACCTAGGAAATACAAAATTACTAAAACGCCATTAAATTTATAAAAACGCCTAAAATAAATAATATAAAATATTATGCAATATTACGAAGATCGCTATCTTTATTTGCATCATTCTCCCATGCTAGGAAAAAGATTCATCCTCGAATCTGGTCATCTTCTTTGACTTCAATCTCTTCCTGTACTTCCAGTGCCTCTTCCTTTCTCCTTCCTTTTTCCTCTTCCGCTTCTTCGTTATGTACCCGAACCAGTACCATAGATTTTCTCTACATAGGAAATCCATGACAATGTAGTAACTGACCTTATTTGGAGGACAACCTTTAGCACGCATTTCAGCAAGCATCTCAATAGCATCCTCAACCCGATGCAAATCACAGTAATCCATGATTAAACTATCATACGTAATGATGCACCTAGGACCAGCAGACAGAATCAGTCAACGACATTGGATTGGGCTCAAATTCGGTTGGTTGAAGCGAAATGGCCGTCTGATCAATACTCGGTGCCGTTGGCATTGGAGAAATTTATGGGACCGAGGCCGAAGAGCTTCGTCCAGCGTTTAATACTTGTGGCCAGGTTGGTTTGTACAGGGATGAGACGAAACTAGTTTTCTCGTAGAAGCTTTCGTGTCGGTGAAGGGCGGCGAGGTAGGCGATGGAGGCGCGAAGGAGGTCGATGAGACAGTTGACCCAGAGCAATTGATGGAATTGGCGTCCGATCAGCACAACAATCAGGTTACTTTTGTCAGGTGTTTGACCAATTTCTTTAATAATACGGTATTGACAATCAAGGACAGCAGTGTGAATGTTTCTGATGAATCTGGAGAAATTTATGGGACCGAGGCCGAAGAGCTTCGTCCAGCGTTTAATACTTGTGGCCAGGTTGGTTTGTACAGGGATGAGACGAAACTAGTTTTCTCGGAGAATATTGGATGTGTTGCCTATTTGATGATTTCTTTCGATAACCAATTAGAATCCCTCACAGTTAATTCTGGGATCTCATTCTCTCTTATGGATGAAAGCAAATTGCAGAAGCTTTCCTCTTTATCTGTCAGCTGTGATCGACCCAATTGGCTTGAGTTATGGGCAAAAATTGAATTCAGTGACACGCTGGATAAGTTGAAAGCTGATGTTGATGATGAGAGAAATTCGACAAAGAAAGTTTGGGGAGTTGATCTTATATCTTGTCCAGAAGATTTCAGGTATAAGTTTCTCAAGTTAGTTGGTGCACCTATAATACACAAGTTTTCAGATTGCTTGCTAGTCAGGTGCCAAGAAGTCGAAGGATTAACTGCATTGACAGATAAATCTCCTTTTACTGTGGCCTATGAAGAGATTCTTAAGGAAGACGAAGTCCGAGAGAACAAGCAAAACATGAAGTATAGGCGCATGAAAAGAGTCTTTCAAAAGATGTTCTTATCAATGACGACGAAGCAGATTCGAGGGCGAATCTTTTTTCTAGCAGGGGAGGATGATGCACCTAGGACCAGCAGACAGAATCAGTCAACGACATTGGATTGGGCTCAAATTCGGTCGGTTGAAGCGAAATGGCCGTCTGATCAATACTCGGTGCCGTTGGCATTGGATTTTGGCAATTCGGGGTCGTTTAGATGGATTTCCGAGCATTTTTATATTTTTAGGCAATTTTATAATTTAATGATATTTTTGTAATTTTTACGTTATCTTTTGTCATTAGGGTTGACACCTTTATAAGGTTGTCTTTAGGGTTTTGTGAGCAGATTATTGAATTTTGAGATTATTACGATTGATATCGTTTCTGAGAGAACAGCGATTGTTCCTCATTCTTTCGATTTTGTTCTTCATCGCCTTCTTTCTATTGTGCTTCGGCATCATTTGGTATCAGAGCACAGGTTGCTTGAAATCAATGGCTGAACGTAATCGATGTGGTCGAAGACAGCGTGTTCGTGGAGGCCGGGAGCGTGGAGTCGTTCTTGATGCAGATGAACAACCGCGTCTGAGAGACCCGCGAGACATAGAAGTTGAAGAGCTGAGAAGACGAAAGCAGGATTTGCAGCGACGTCTTGCGGAGGCAGGGCTAGACGCGCAATCCGAAGAAGGAGCGGAATTTGCTGACTCATTCGGTGTTGAAGAAGAGGACGACAATCCTTTCGAGGATTTGAACCAGGGACGGAATCGAGGAGTACGACTTGGAAATCAGTCCACTTTTCTTAATTTCGGGATGAAGATCGAGATTCCCGAGCTTCAAGATCCAATCTTTGACAAGGATCCGATTTTTGAGCAAAATCCGATTCTTGATCAAAATTACTCGTTCGCCGCGTTCGTGGATTCGGTCTATGAAAATCCAATCTACGATGAATCTGACGGAGAACAAGTGGATGCGGATCCGACTTGTTATAAAAATCCAGAATTTGACGAAGATCCAATTTTTGATAAAGATTCAGACTATGATGAAGATAGACTTCCAGTCTACGATGAATCCGATAGAGAACCAGAAGATGCGGACCCAATAGCGATGGTAGAAGCTTTCGTGGCGGTGAAGGCCGGCAAGGTAGGCGATGGAGGCGCGAAGGAGGTCGATGAGACCGTCGACCCAGAGCAATTGATGGAATTGGCGTCCGATCAGCACAACAATCAGGTTACTTTTGTCAGGTGTTTGACCAATTTCTTTCAGAATACTGTATTGACAATCAAGGACAGCAGTGTGAATGTTTCTGATGAATCTGGAGAAATTTATGGGACCGAGGCCGAAGAGCTTCGTCCAGCGTTTAATACTTGTGGCCAGGTTGGTTTGTACAGGGATGAGACGAAACTAGTTTTCTCGGAGAATATTGGATGTGTTGCCTATTTGATGATTTCTTTCGATAACCAATTAGAATCCCTCACAGTTAATTCTGGGATCTCATTCTCTCTTATGGATGAAAGCAAATTGCAGAAGCTTTCCTCTTTATCTGTCAGCTGTGATCGACCCAATTGGCTTGAGTTATGGGCAAAAATTGAATTCAGTGACACGCTGGATAAGGTGAAAGCTGATGTTGATGATGAGAGAAATTCGACAAAGAAAGTTTGGGGAGTTGATCTTATATCTTGTCCAGAAGATTTCAGGTATAAGTTTCTCAAGTTAGTTGGTGCACCTATAATACACAAGTTTTCAGATTGCTTGCTAGTCAGGTGCCAAGAAGTCGAAGGATTGACTGCATTGACAGATAAATCTCCTTTTACTGTGGCCTATCAAGAGATTCTTAAGGAAGACGAAGTCCGAGAGAATAAGCAAAACATGAAGTATAGGCGCATGAAAAGAGTCTTTCAAAAGATGTTCTTATCAATGACGACGAAGCAGATTCGAGGGCGAATCTTTTTTCTAGCAGGGGAGGATGATGCACCTAGGACCAGCAGACAGAATCAGTCAATGACATTGGATTGGGCTCAAATTCGGTCGGTTGAAGCGAAATGGCCGTCTGATCAATACTCGGTGCCGTTGGCATTGGATTTTGGCAATTCGAGGTCGTTTAGATGGATTTCCGAGCATTTTTATATTTTTAGGCAATTTTATAATTTAATGGTATTTTTGTAATTTTTGCGTTATCTTTTGTCATTAGGGTTGACACCTTTATAAGGTTGTCTTTAGGGTTTTGTGAGCAGATTATTGAATTTTGAGAAATTACGATTGATATCGTTTTTTAGAGAACAGCGATTGTTCCTCATTCTATCGATTTTGTTCTTCATCGCCTTCTTTCTATTGTGCTTCGGCATCATTTGGTATCAGAGCACAGGTTGCTTGAAATCAATGGCTGAACGTAATCGATGTGGTCGAAGACAGCGTGCTCGTGGAGGCCGGGAGCGTGGAGTCGTTCTTGATGCAGATGAACAGCCGCGTCTAAGAGACCCGCGAGACATAGAAGTTGAAGAGCTGAGAAGACGAAAGCAGGATTTGCAGCGACGTCTTGCGGAGGCAAGGCTAGACGCGCAATCCGAAGAAGGAGCGGAATCTGCTGACTCATCCGATGTTGAAGAAGAGGACGACAATCCTTTCGAGGATTTGAACCAGGGACGGAATCGAGGAGTACGACTTGGAAGTCAGTCCACTTTTCTTAATTTCAGGATGAAGATCGAGATTCCCGAGCTTCAAGATCCAATCTTTGACAAAGATCCGATTTTTGAGCAAGATCCGATTCTTGATCAAAATTACTCATTCGCCGCGTTCGTGGATTCGGTCTATGAAAATCCAGTGTACGATGAATCTGACGGAGAACAAGTGGATGCGGATCCGACTTGTTATAAAAATCCAGTCTTTGACGAAGATCCAAAATTTGACGAAGATCCAATTTTTGATAAAGATTCAGACTATGATGAAGATAGACTTCCAGTCTACGATGAATCCGATAGAGAACCAGAAGATGCGGACCCAGTAGCGATGGTAGAAGCTTTCGTGTCGGTGAAGGGCGGTGAGGTAGGCGATGGAGGCGCGAAGGAGGTCGATGAGACAGTTGACCCAGAGCAATTGATGGAATTGGCGTCCGATCAGCACAACAATCAGGTTACTTTTGTCAGGTGTTTGACCAATTTCTTTAATAATACGGTATTGACAATCAAGGACAGCAGTGTGAATGTTTCTGATGAATCTGGAGAAATTTATGGGATCGAGGCCGAAGAGCTTCGTCCAGCGTTTAATACTTGTGGCCAGGTTGGTTTGTACAGGGATGAGACGAAACTAGTTTTCTCGGAGAATATTGGATGTGTTGCCTATTTTATGATTTCTTTCGATAACCAATTAGAATCCCTCACAGTTAATTCTGGGATCTCATTCTCTCTTATGGATGAAAGCAAATTGCATAAGCTTTCCTCTTTATCTGTCTGCTGTGATCGACCCAATTGGCTTGAGTTATGGGCAAAAATTGAATTCAGTGACACGCTGGATAAGTTGAAAGCTGATGTTGATGACGAGAGAAATTCGACAAAGAAAGTTTGGGGAATTGATCTTATATCTTGTCCAGAATATTTTAAGTATAAGTTTCTCAAGTTAGTCGGTGCACCTATAATACACAAGTTTTCAGATTGCTTGCTAGTCAGGTGCCAAGAAGTCGAAGGATTGACTGCATTGACAGATAGATCTCTTCTTACTGTGGCCTATCAAGAGATTCCTAAGGAAGACGAAGTCCGAGAGAACAAGCAAAACATGAAGTATAGGCGCATGAAAAGAGTCTTTCAAAAGATGTTCTTATCAATGACGACGAAGCAGATTCGAGGGCGAATCTTTTTTCTAGCAGGGGAGGATGATGCACCTAGGACCAACAGACAGAATCAGTCAACGACATTGGATTGGGCTCAAATTCGGTCGGTTGAAGCGAAATGGCCGTCTGATCAATACTCGGTGCCGTTGGCATTGGATTTTGGCAATTCGGGGTCATTTAGATGGATTTCCGAGCATTTTTATATTTTTAGGCAATTTTATAATTTAATGGTATTTTTGTAATTTTTGCGTTATCTTTTGTCATTAGGGTTGACACCTTTATAAGGTTGTCTTTAGGGTTTTGTGAGCAGATTATTGAATTTTGAGATTATTACGATTGATATCGTTTCTGAGAGAACAGCGATTGTTCCTCATTCTATCGATTTTGTTCTTCATCGCCTTCTTTCTATTATGCTTCGGCATCACGTAATCACACTCGTAGTAATTCCAACAAGTTGCATTCTCTTCATGAACTTAAATGCCTTTTCAAGACCACCATGCCACGTCACCTCCACAAAAAGCAGATGCAGATCAAGAGCCTTGTCTCCAACCGTATGAAGCATGAATTTGGTGCCAAAAGATTGGTGGAAAGCCTTGAGCTTTTCCCAGGAAAGCTCCGAGCTTTGTACGAGTCCTCATACTTGGTCATCGCAGTTGCAGCACCTGCACCAACTTCCGTATGAATCTCATCAATAAAGAGGATGATCTGTCCTTCAGATTCAGTTACTTCCTTCAATATAGCTTTTAGCCTATCTTCAAATTCCCCTTGATATTTGGCACCAGCTATTAGGGCACCCATGTCAAGCGATATAAGCTTACGATCCATCAAAGCCTGTGGTACATCACCTTACACAGTTCTCTGGGCAAGTCTCTCTAATATTGCAGTCTTTCCAACGCTAGGCTCACAAATTAGCATAGGATTATTCTTTGTTCTCCTGAAAAGAATTTGAATGCACTTACGTATTTGATCATCTCTTCCTATGACGGAATCAAGCTTTCCAGCGCTCGCCATAGTCGTCCAATCCTTCTCATATTTTTCCAGAGCTTCGTCCTTGAACGCGGGAAAATCCCACTCGTCCACATCCCACGCTGGCGTCGGCGCTGTCGCCTGAAGGACATTGCTCGTGGCGACCTTGTTGCCCTTCGCCGATACGATGGCTTCTACCGTCGTGCCTGGATCCGCATCTTCTTGTTCTCCATCGGATTGATCGTAAATTGGAAGTCTATCTTCATCATAGACCGCATCTTCATAGACCATATCAGTATCAAAAATTGGATTTTCATAACAAATCGAATATTTATCAAAATTCAGATCTTGATCAAAGATTGGTTCTTGATCAAAGATCAAATTTTCATCAACGATCGGATTTTCATATCGGATATTCATCAACGATCGGATATTTTTCGGATTGAAAGTCCTACCCCGCTCGCGCAAGTCGTCGCTCCAATCGCTAGATTTGCCTTCTTAGCGCCCGCGCAAGTTGTCTCTTCAAATCCTGCTTTCGTCTCCATAGCTCTTCGTTTTCTATATCTCGCAAGTCTCTCAAACGCGGCTGTTCATCTGCATCAGGAACGACTCCACGCTCCCGGCCTCCACGAGCATGCTGTTTTCGACCACATCGATTCCGTTCAGCCATTGATTTCAAGCAACCTGTGCTCTGATACCAAATGATGCCCAAGCGCGATAGAAACTAATGCTAAACAGAATAATCGAATTCGATAAACGAGGAACAATCACTGTTCACTCAAAACGATATCAAATCGTGATATTCTCAATATTCAATAATCTGTCATAAACGGCTCTTTCACGAACCCTAAACATCTTTATATAAGATGCTAAACCTAATTAACCTAGGAAATACAAAATTACTAAAACGCCATTAAATTTATAAAAACGCCTAAAAATAAATAATATAAAATATTACGCAATATTACGAAGATCGCTATCTTTATTTGCATCACTTAGGATCTCTTTAGTAAGAGGATTAATCAGGAGCTCAGGATTATTCTTGATATCAATCAAGTGCCTGAAAAAGAGGAAGCCATTGCAGGCACCTTGGAGCACATAGTCTTTCAGTCTCGGGATTCTCGCTATTTGGATCATCTTCATCGGCGCTTCCTCTTGTGTCTTGAGGAGATAGATCTCCTCTTTTCTATACTCATGGTATAGAGGCACTCTCTCTTTCGAGCAGTGCAATGAGTTGCAAAAGTAGGAATTATCTATGGCTTCTCGCCTGCGCTTGCAGATGCATCGGAATCGTAGCAGCGACTGGATCGAGACTCTGGAGAGGATGTCGGAGAGGATGGCTAGAGGAAGCTCATCCATTCTCATCAAGAGCGGAGCCACCATCTGCTTGAGGCTGTTCACCGCCGTGTATCCCTCACAAGGAAGGAGAGGGGTTATTTATTAAGAACATATCAGTTATAGAGTCTGTATCATTGTTCTCTTCGGATGACGATTACCCTCTGGAGATACGGATTAATGGTTACCTTTCATCACCTTTCTCGACATAGTTAAGAACTTAAGATCAACATCATTATCTTTTCGAAATTTGGTCTGATTCTGCTACTTCGTGATTGGGTGTTCATGGGTTGTTTTTGCAAGCAAAAACAAAAACAAACAAATAGTATTTGAATTTCAATGAATTAAGAAAAAAGCATAAGCGAATTTGAGTGTCGAAGTGGAAGTTTCAAATTTTCAGATTGAAAATTTTAAAGAGCGTGAAACAGCAAGAATAAAATTACAAAGATTTTTTACCCAAAAAATAATAATAACAAAGATTAAAATGTAAAAAAAAAAAAGTATTGGTAAATCAATATATATCTGGAGTACTAAACCAATCAAAATATTTCACATGATTTTAACATCGCAAATTGATTATAAAAATCAACACATTCTATTAGCATCTCAGTTAAAAATCTTGGTAATCATGTCGAGCCCTCTTTAGAACAGCCTTATCATCTTCGTCGTGCATGCAATTTTAATATAACGGTAGAGGATCCCACGAAATTCTTCTTTACTAGGCCTCTAGTAAATAATATAGAGAATGCCTAGATATAACAGCAAAGCGGGACCGCGTACTTTTCTACCGTTGGAGAATATGAATCACACCCCAACAATCTCTTCCATCTACCCCCTCTTAATGTGTTAACCCAGTAAGCAGAACTAATGTGTTTGGATTTGCCTAAGCAAAAGTAAAAACAACGGATACTATTCAAATTTCAAATCATAATAAAAAAATAAGTTCATATAAGGATTTTCATATCAACGTTCCTGTTTTGTCAAAGTTTCCAATTTATCGGATTGAGAAGAAAAATCAAAATGCATGAGTGGCGAGATATAGATTGAGCAAAAGATGAAAAGTATGTGGAACATGTAGTCGCCTATAAAAGTGACTTGAAGTTTGTATATGAAAATTAGTTTGATACACAAACTTGAAATCAAATGCGAATGAGAAGTCCAAATGTAAACGAATGATCCGAGCCCAACGAATTCACATTGTGTCCTTAAAACAAATTTGCCCTCTCAATTGATACCCAAGATTAGTGGACAATTGCCTCCCAAGATAGAACGGATCGTTTTTTCCTCTAAAGTATTACTCCTTCAAAGAAAACTTTCGAACACAATTTTGCAGAATACTAGCACAAAGATGATGACTATGAAGTGAGAATAACAAAATGACAATAGTTGTTGTTGTTGTTCTATAAATGCGACGGTCAATGCTATACATTTATAGGCAGTGAAGAGTCACAAAACAAGTAAACTGAGAAGTTAAGAATGAAGAGATACAAACCAAACAGTTTCTTCCAAACAAACATGTTCGTTCAAAAATTTCCGAACAAATATATCTGTTCGGATAAAAAGATTTCAAACCTGTCTGTTCAAATTGTGTCCGTTAGATTTAAGAGTTTGCAACCCGCTGTTACTGGCCTTTCGTGGTTTCGGGATGTTCTCGAATCGTATTTATCTTGCCGAATCTCCCACTTCCCGAATATCAGGTCCAATATTGCAGTCGACTTACCGAGTTTCGGGAAGTGGTTCGTTATTCCCTTTTTACCGAACTTCGGGAAGTAGTCACTCTCGATTTACCGAATTCAACACATTCCTGATTTACCGAATTCGGAACATTCCCGATTTACCGAATTCGGGACATGCCGTTTGTTACTCTTCATTTCTCATTTCTCATTCAACTTCTTATAGGACTTTGAGACCAAAATTCCAACAGCATATGTAAAGAATTTTGTTAATTGAGAAAGATAACAATTAGTGAATGGGGAAGGTTTAAATGTAGGTCTAGTTGAGAGATTTAAGGACAATACATATTTAAATAGATATTTATGACCATATCATATGGACAGAAGATTATTTTCCATTTTAGTAATGATGGCAAGCATTTAAGAACTTCTCCCCTTTAGAAATTGTTTAGTCATTCCCGCTTTCTATAGAAAAATGCAATTGCAATTAGTAGAGGTCATCGATGGGTGAGTTTGGACCCTCAGATCGAACCAAAATTATAGTCATGCACGCCTATAGACAAAAAAAAAAAAAAAACAAACGTAACAAAATTGTGAGTTGGTGGGCGACTGGGCTCAAGCCGGGTCAGCCCATGAACAAAAGCATACACAACAAATTGTGGGCTCGGTTGGGCCCTTGAGCAAGCCTGCACAAATATAGCTTCGTCTTCCATTGCTCGGGCCCAGCCTGGGACGGCCCATGAGCTGTTTGGTCAGTGGTCAAATCTAATTTTGCAACTTGAGGTCGTTGACACCTGATTTTTAGCTGACAAGAGAACCACAGACGAAAACTCGGGAGTAGGATTTTTTTATCTCCGAGAGACCCATTCCGGACCAAAAAGAGTCATTTAGGGCCTGTTTGGTAATGTTCTCATTTCTCTGTTTCTGTTCTCGGGAACAGTAAAGAACATAAACATGTTTGGTAATATAAATAATTATGATTCTGATTCTGTTCCCGGGAACACTTTTGGACCACTTTTCAGAACCAAAAAAAAGTTGGTTCTTGTGTTCCGGAACACTTTTGAAAATCATTATTTTCCACGATATGCTTCTAAGAATTTTTCCTCAATACTTTCAATTCTTGTTGAAACCTGATTTATATTTATATTTATATTTTAAAAAACAAAAAATAATAAATTTTGCAAAATCAACTTTGAAAGCCTTGGCCTAGCCTTAGGAACCAATTTTGAATTAAAAATATTTTTCATATTTTTTTATTTTTTTTAATTTATTTAATTCTAAAATACCCAACAAAATTAGAAAAATATCATTCGTGGTTAGAAAAATACACAAAGATAGTTGATATTTTTATTTCAATTTCCTTTTCAAGATGGTATTTTTAAATCTAAAAAGGATTAACTTTCTTTTCCGCAACTCTTTTTTATTTTTTTGTTTCTTTTTCTTTATCACTATTTGATTTAATTATTTTCTCTTTTCTTTGTCATCAAATATGATTATATAATTATTTAATTTAAATGCAAATTGGGAACGAAAATTTTATACAGTTACCAAATACGTTTCTGTTCCTGAAACAAAAATTTTAGCAGCTACCAAACGCGTTTTGATTCTTAAAAAATCATCCAGGAACACAAACACTGAGGAATAGAAATAGAGGAACATAAACAAGAAACAGGAACACCGCCATGCAGACTCTTAGCATCTTCTGATACTTTTTTCCCCCTCTCTCTCTCTCTCATATGAGCACATTATTTCCGCTGGTGTCATTTGCAATTAGTTTTCGAAAAATCAAAACCTGGTCAACTTCCTGAAAACGGATCAAGTCAACCTTTTTCTACCCCCAATTTCATTTAGGTCAACCATGGTACGGAGATCGATCGCAAAATGGCTTTTCTCCAAATTGATAATTTCAAAATTTCGATTGGCCAAAGACAAAATTAGTCAATTCCCAGACGTTTTTCTTGGTTTGTTTTCTTCAAGGCATTGGATCATGAGAATATCATTGACCGTAATTTCAAGCCAACTTTTTTCAATTCCAAATTTGCCAAAATTCCGCAATAATGTTCTCTTCCGCGATTAAGTTGAAAAACAAAAACCCGCCTTTTTATAAGCTTCACCAAAATATGCATAAAAGGTTTATAGTGAGTGTAGATAAATGATATGTCCTGTGAAAATGTACAAAAATGCAAAATAAAAAAAAAATCATATATTTTCGGTAATAATTGAATTTGGGAAAAGCGATAAATTACCGGTTAAGATTTTGAGATATAAGAGAGATGGGTACGCACTAGTAGGGGTGTGCAACCGGACCGGGTGACCCAGAACCCGGATCGGCCCACCCGAAAAACAGGGTCGAGAACCGGTTCCTGTTGAAATCGGTCCGGGTATCGGTTCCAATTTTTGGGAACCGGTTGAAACCGGTTCGGGTACCGGTTCTAGGTGAAGGCCCGCCCGGACTGATTTTAGAATCGATTTTTTTTTATACCGAGATATCCGATTTTTAGTTACTTATATAACCCAAGTCTTTGTCTTACCGAAGACTTTATCATTGATAAATAAACTTCATTTTGTGAAAACTACGATTTTGTGGTAATTAAATAGACTTCATCGATCGGTACTTTTGCAAGAAAGATAGGATCAGGTCCAAAACAGGGTAGGGATCGAAAATTAGGGTCGAAGAAAAACGGGGTCGGGTCTCGGTTTCAAAAACTGAGAACCGGTTATAACATGGTCGATTTTAGGGTCTAGGTTTGGACTCGACCCACCCGACCCATGCTCACCCCTGCACACTACACAGTACACTAACTTATAGGCAGAAGAGCGCGAGGGCTCCTTTGGTCATTTTATTTTTAGTGGGACCCGCTGCATCACCTGTCACATTTTCAAATTGCATGCATGCATGATGAACATGTCATAATAGGAGGACACTTTCAGTTTTTACACAATTCCTTTTTTAAATGGTAAGATGGTTACGAAGAGTGTTCGATGCGGTCGCACGAATTTTTAACTAGGGACGCTATTACAGTGTGTAGGTTTTTTTAAAATCAACCCGCATGGATAAAAATCATGCGAAACTCTTTTTTTTGGCATATTTATGGTATTTATCTGATTTACCTTAGATAGTAAAATTAGATCTGATCTTGAGCCTCGTTGTTGATCACCTCTAATTGCAATTTCATGTTTCTCATGATTATTCATCATTCGATTTGGTAGATCACATTGCACATTGGAATAAACTTAAAAAAAAAAAAATCGCACCGAACAAATTAAAAGTTTACGAATCGTGCTGCACACTTGACTGAAGTTCATGGACGAATAGTGCGTTCGGTTATTCTCTCGGTCCCATCGCATAACTAAAAGCAATCTCCGTCCCCTTGCCGAAAAAGAAAAAAGCAAAAGATGCTTATCCTCCTATAAGAGTGATGGGATTATTTTGATATTCTCTAAGTATTTTCGCTACGAAATATCCACAGGTGCGTGGGGAAAAGAAAAAAAAAAAAGGTTAGGCCAAAGCATAATCATTTGGACTCTTTTGACCAAAAAAAGGCAAGAGACTCGACAGATAAAAAGCTTGGAATGTTCTCTCGGGACAGGAATATAAAAAGCTTTTCCTTCTCTGGACCCCCTCCCCCGTCTTCGATCCATAGATGACAAATTCAACTTACAACCCATCATGAGTTTCAATATTTTTAAAAAAAAAAAAACGATGGTCACGAATTGATCTAAATCGGAATGATAATTTTTGGGAGCGGTGCTTCGAAAACTAATAGATGGTGGGTCACTAGGGGTGTGCAAATTGAACCGGACCGGCCCGAGACTGGCCCGGCCCGACCTGTGCGAGTTGGTCCGGTCCTTGAGGTTGGCGGTCCAGTCTCCGGGTTCCATGGTTTGGGACCGGACCGGACCGGCAATGTTTTTTTTAAGAAAAAAAACTAATATAGTTAACCTAATGATTTTTGTTTAAAAAAAATAAAGTAATGAAATACTAATTGGACATACTTCTTGAGAAGGGAACAAAAGAAAAGCTAACAAACACAGGAGACATAAAAGGAGACGCAATGGGAAACAAATGATGGATGACATACTAAAGTCTGGTCAATGTGGCTTTTAGAATGAAAAAACTCTCAACTGTCCAGTACATACACATTTACTAGTAACATTCCTATAGCTTCTATTAAAATATAGAAAATCATCATAGATAAAATTAAATCGATTTTGGAGCTCAAATAAAATGTTTATATTAGTTCTATCATTTTGAAATATTACCTTCCAATTGAGATTAGCCATGAATTAACATGGATAGCAAAAATTCTAGCATTCCTGCTGTTGCATAAAAACTCAACCGAAAAAATATGTAATTTTCATAAGCAGTTAGAATTAGTGGTCCTACTAGGCCGGGATCGGGACCGGCCCGGACCAGGATCAGCCCGGATCGCCGGTCCTGGTCCGGTCCGTGGTCCCGAAAATTTGAGGATGATGCAGGGTAGCGATAAACATGAAAACAATTCCTCAGAATAAACTGTGTTTGATTGATGATAGTCTGAAGATTACAAGAGATGACGTCCACATATATATAGATAAGACTCCTAAAGGAAATAGGACTAACACTAAAACAAATCTAATCTAATCTAATCAAACGGAATTGAAATCAAATATCGCATATATCTCTAGTGCTAAGTTTCCTAAAATAGAAAATGAATATTGAAATATTGTAAATCAAATCTAAATGTATCCTAAAACGAATATTAGAATTAAATCTAAACGATATCGAATTTGGTAGATCGGAAGTTAGGGAAGTTAGATATTCTGCAACTTGGAGAATTCGGTAACTTTCCTGATTAGTGAAATTACGACGTCGTTGTCCTACATCAGTCTCCCCTTCTTCAAAAGAACTCGTCCTCGAGTTATAACGTCGTGTCTGGATCCGCTTCCTCCTGTACTTCTAGTACCTCCACCTTTTTTTTTTAAAGAACCTGACTGCTTGAGCGGATCGCTGGTAAAATCCCATCACAGTACCGCCAGCATCCCATTTTGTGATTGCCATGTGAAAGTTATAATCCGTGCGAGATTGCATTGCTTTCGTCTCATATGTTTCAATGTTTGCAATTAAACTCCCTTGGACTGGTATTACAAAGTCAATGTGCATTGTTGTTCCACTTATTAATGCTGCAGCCTGACCACTAAAGAAGTTATCTATTGTCTGACTCCCCATAGCAAGATGAGTGTGCATATCAACTCCACCTAGCATGACATATTCGTCAGTAGCATCGAGCACAGTGACATCATCACCCAAAGAATCCTCCTCAACAAGATCATCATAATCTAGATTTTTCGCTAGATATAAACTTTCTTTTGGACACTCTTCGCCTTTCTTCACTTCCTGGACATCATCCTCATCTTGTTCACCCACTTTCTCGATGGAAGTCTCGACTTCGAGAATGATCTCCGGGTCTTTTTGCTCCATCTCTTCTTCAACCGTTGGCTCCTCCTCTAATTTCTTGAAAAGCTGGTTCTTGCCCTCGGTAAGAGTTTCGGATGTCTTGGCCGGGGGAATAGGAGAAAGAACGGCACAAAGAACCTATCGAGTGGCTTGAATTTAACAAATCTTGTTCACAGTCAGGTGGAAGAAACCGAACCTTTAACATTCGTTTCATTCGTCTCCACGTTCGGATAGGTGCTTTTCCTTGTCGGCGTCGGGATATTTGCGTTTGCTCCCACCAGACTAAAGCGTCGCGCCTCAACTTTTTCGCCACGAATTTTACTTGGTCTTCCTCATCGATCTCCATTGCTTTAAAGAACTCCTCAATATCCCAGAGCCAATCCAGAAAGTCTTCAAAATCCAGATTGCCACTGAAGGTAGAGAGATCATCATTCAATTGATATTGATCAGAATATCGTTGGTAACCTACATATCGTCGATCTCCACGAACATGCTCTCCTTGGAATCCTCGATAACGACAACCTCCAAGAATAGGCATGTCCGAGAAATCCTTTTCTTCAAAATCCTCAACATAGGCTTGTCGCCTTTGTCGGTGTTGTTGGTGATTTGCCCCACGATCCATAGCTACTTCGGGATCATGAGCGACAGGAATTCGCTCGGCTGGAAGAACACTAGGTATGTGGCTTGGGTTTGCAGACAACCGTTGGTAGCGGCAAGTAAGTCTTGAATCGTCCGTTGGTGGTCATGCAGAGCTCGTCGAGTTTCCTCGGCAAATTGGGTAAACACCTTCCGTGTAATAGGCTCACCAAGATGGCCCTCAGTTACGGAAGCATATCGATTCACGTTATGAGACATCATCGCCAGGAGAAACCTCGCTCTGATACCAAATGACGCAGGGTAGCGATAAACAGGAAAATAATTCCTCAGAATAAACAGTGTTTGATTGATGATAGTCTGAAGATTACAAGAGAGGACGTCCACATATATATAGATAAGACTCCTAAAGGAAATAGGATTGCAAAAGATAACATTAAAACAAATCTAATCTAATCTAATCAATCGGAATTGAAATCAAATATCGCATATATCTCTAGTGCTAAGTTTCCTAAAATAGAAAACGAATATTGAAATATTGTAAATCAAATCTAAAGGTATCTTAAAACGAACATTAGAATTAAATCTAAACGATATCGAATTTGATAGATCGGAAGTTCGGGAAGTTAGATATTCGGCAACTTGGAGAATTCAGTAACTTTCCCGATTAGTGAAATTACGAGGTCGTTGTCCTGCATCAGGGGACCATACTACTGGTCCGGTCCCCGGTTCCATGCCGGGACCGGACCAGCCCGGACCATGCACACCCCTATGGGTCACTGAACGCTTGCTTGAAATCACGAGTTGAAATTCCGTCGGAATATCAAAAAAAAAAAAGAGTTAACGCCGCTCTAAAAACAAAAAACAAAAAAACAAAAAACCATACTAGTGTCTCGCGGCACGCGTACTCCGAACTAATTCCCGTCTCACGAAAAATCCAGACAGGTGCTTATCGACACATTTAACCCCGGATCGGCCTCTTTTAGCAACGTGGCATCTAATGTATAAACCTAGAGAAGCACCTAAATATTTGAATTTTCTTTTGCCGGTATTTTGTTCAAAATTCTTTGTTCGGGGGGGGGGGGGGGGGGGTGGGGGGACAAAACAGGGAATCAAAATGCTAAATTCTTATTTTGGTCGATTTATTCATTTATTTATTGGCGCCGCGAGAAGTTCGAAAACCGCGCTAACTTTTTGCTTGTCGTCCGGCGGAATTCAAACGAGAAGCAAAAAGGAAGCCAGCGAGAAAAGACAGACACGAACACCCGATGGTTGTGCTGAGTAAGAGCCGACAAATTATGAGCGTTCAAATTTTTAAGGACAGTGTGGTGTGGACACTCCACTCATTCTTTCCCTCCCTCCCGCGCAATCAACTCCAAAAAAAAAAAAAATTAGATCCCAACCCGGAAAACCCCCCCCCCCCCCTTTTTTTTTTTTTTTTTTTTACCGGTGGTGGCCCACTTCGACAATTGTTGAAGAGCTACGCACCAACTAATGCAATACTTGATTCGAATAGTAAGTATTCCGCGTTGTCCGTGACCTACCCGAAATTCTAGGTTTGGCGAAATGTTACCGCAGCTCCGCATCGAGACGGTGCGAGGTCGGGAAGCTTGTGCGTACAGAATTTGCTCGCAGGTCGTCTTCAAGATCACTCACGACGCGGATCTAAAAAAAATAAAAATAAATTTTGGCGTTTTGTCATCCGAAATATTTTTGCGCTCTAAACCTCTGCCGGTGGAGAACGTTCCTTTGCATATGCCGGCTCTCGTTATGGTCGGCGTGTAAGTTCGTGAAGCGACTCGCAACTATGATCAACGCATGATCGGCGTTGACGGAAGTACGCGGAGGAAACCTTCACCTTTGGTAGTGTTGCCACAAGTAATCTATTTTCAAAATATTAAGAGAACGCATTTGGCACTGTACTTTTACCTCGTTGCTATATTTTGGGCTTAAGTACATTATAAGTGCCAAGATATGCGTACGGAGCTAACTTTAGTACTAAAATTTTCAAAATGATTACATAAGTGCCATTTAAAAAAAATGTTTATTTAAGTACAAAAATTTTCAAAATGATCACTTAAGTGTCAATTTTTTTGAAATTTACGAGAATGAGATTACTTGATTTGTACTGCACTTATTCAACTTTCAAAAGGAAAGAGTATTTGCATTGTATGTAAATTATGCGACCCGAGTCTACATGTTGTGTCGGGGATTATGGGGCATCAAGGTCCACTGTAGGTACGTAATCATTGGTTTCTGTCACACAGTTTATAGACGGCTATAGATAGATCCTCCATCTCTCGCGAAACTCGTGTCCGTGTCTTAATAATTTTCAGTGATTAATTCGGGAAAATTAAGAACTTTACACATGATTTTCTGTGATTAATTTGGGGAAATTAAGGAACTTTAGAGATTTATACATATATTTTAATCGGAGCAATGTACCCATACGAGCAGAACTGTGCAATTGAGCACACCGAAAGTTCTCAAAGTAATTGAGATTGAGTATTAAAACTCATCAAAAGATGCAATCAAGTCTACAAAATCTGGGCGATCAAATCCTTTTCATTAATTATGTCCGACTTGGATAACGAAAACTACTATGGTGATTTTTCTTAACTATGTCCCACTATAGGCCCTTGCCATTGCTCCCCCTCTTCCCCTCCCCTTCCCCCAACCCAATCGCAAAAAAGGGTCGACAATGGTGGGGGATGATTGGTCAACGGTTGGCGAGAATTGCCTGGCCCCCCTCCCGGTGGTCGTCGACCTTCACCGGGTTTAGGTGAGAGTTGCAACCCTTGCCCATTTAAGCAGGGGCTTCCAGGCCCTCTCTTGATGCCAATAACAATGGTGGGGGTGGCGAGGGTGCTGCAAGCCTTGGCATTTGCCTTCTTACCTCTTTTTTTTTTTAAATTTTTTTTTAGTGTAAAAAATCATATTCAGTACAAAGCGACATCATTTTAGCCTTATCCATCTTGTTCAAGTCACGTCAATGCCACACAAGAGAGAGAAAATAATATAAAGTAACACACCGGCATTTTTCGTCAGTCAAATTAAATGGAAAAAGATTAATTGCACTAGTTTTACAAGTTTTAGAACTCGATTGCACTTTTCTCTATGTCTTAGGATTTAATTATGCTATTGTGACAAACTACAGGATTTTCGATTCACTTATTAGTTTTACAATTAAATTATTTTAAAAGCAGTATAGAAAAGGTAAAAAAAAATGATGAGTTTTAGGATTTGATTTTACTTTTTAAAAGTTTTAAGATTTAATTATACTTTGACGATAATCTAAAATTATTAGTAAAATTACTTTTACTTTTTTTTTTTAAATACAAGTAAAGCAGGTCTAATAAGAAAATTCGAAAAATACTATTAAATTTGGAAGATGAGGACTGCTGGGAGGAATAAAACTATAGTTTGTCCACAAGGAAGGAACCTCCAACCAACGTTAGCGAATGATGGGCCGTGTCCGTCCCATTGATGTTACCGATACGAATGCCCTCTCTCACTCCACTGTCTTAATGACCATTTCACGTTCATCTTCTCCTTTTTTGTCTCCACTCTGACCGGCACCGCCCCTCTCCTCTCTCTCTCTTCTGCACCTTGCATTTCTGCTTCGTCTCCCTCTTCTTCCTCGGCTCACGTCCTCACAAATTCAAGCCTCTCGAATGGGCCAAGCTCCTTCTTCTTCTTCTTTTTCCTCGTGTCGCGCATTTTCGGCCATCGCCGCCGTCGATAGCCATGCCCGCGAAGCCCCCGCCGCCGACCACCGCGACCTCACGGTCGCCTTGCCCGACGAGTGCGTCGCCTCCGTCTTCGCCCTCCTCTGCTCCGACGACCGGAACTCCTGCTCCCTCGTCTGCCGCCGGTGGCACCTCGTCGACGCCAAGTCGCGGCAGCGCCTCGCCCTCCTCGCCCGCTCCGAGATCTCCCCCTTGCTCCCCCCGCTGCTCCGCCGGTTCAGCGCCGTCTCGGTGCTCTCCCTCAAGTGCTCCCGCAAGCTCGCGAGCCTCGGCGACGACGCGCTCGCCCTGGTCGCGGCGTCGCTGCCGTCCCTCAAGAAGCTCAAGCTCAAGGGCTGCGTCGACGTCTCCGACGACGGCCTCCGCGCCTTCTCCCTCCGGCGTCCCCTGGCTCTGGAGAAGGTCTCCCTCGCTGCATGCGGGTTCGGCGCCCGGGGGATCGTCTCGCTGCTCTGCAACTGCCCGTCGCTCCGCGACCTCACTCTCAAGCGGCTGCGCAAGCTCGACGCGCAGAGCACGCCTCTCTCGATCGACGCGTATTACGACGGCGACGATGACAATGAAGCCAAGAACGCGAATGCGTCGAAGAAGGAGAGGAAGCGAGTGAACTTTCAGCTGGAGCGACTGTGCATCAAGGACCTGCACAACGCTCGCCTCTTCATCCCTCTTCTCTGCTCGTCGAAGCCATTGAAGAGCCTCGTCGTTTGCAGGTAAATGCTAGTAATGCACCGTTGGTATGAAATATGTTCTGACACAGTCAATTGCACGCACAATTTTCGACACGTACCTTGGATTCGACACGAAACACACAATGTAGTTCGAAATGATCGATTAGAAAGGTGAAGTTTTAGAATTAATCCATTCCTGTGTCGCAGGAGCTCCGGAAATTGGGACAGAGTGCTCGACAGCCTCCGGCTCCGCGGAGGAGGAGCGACCTCTATTTCCGAGATTCAAATGGAGAACGTGCAATTGGGGGATTCCGGCTTGACCGCAATCGCCGGTTCGTGCCCCGATTTGGACACTCTGTTCCTGAGCCGAGTTACAGATTGCTCCGACGAGGGTCTATCAGCGATCGCCAGCTCCTGCAAGAAGCTGAGGAAGCTCCACATCGACGCATGGACCCGGTTTGGGGGGCAAACCATCGGCGAGGAGGGGATTGCGGCCCTGGCTGCGAAATCCTCACGCCTCCAGGAGCTCGTCCTGATGGGCGTCCCAATCACGGTTCCTTCCCTCGGGTTGCTGGCCTCCAACTGCCCCTGCCTCGAGAGGGTGGCGCTGTGCAACACCGACTCGGTTGGGGACCGGGAGATGGAGGCCATTGCGGCCAAGTTCGGGGCCGTGAAGAAGCTCTGCATCAAGAACTGCCCGATCACGGAGAGGGGCATCGAGGCGGTGGTCGCGGGGTGCGCGAGCCTGGTTAAGCTGAAGGTGAAGAGGTGCCGGGGGATCGGCCAGGAGAGCGTGAGCCACTTGAGGGCGAGGAGGTGCGGGCTGGTGATCTCGGTGGACGCCGGGTCGTTGGTGTTCGACGGGGCCGATGGAGGAGGAGGAGGGGCAGGTTCGGAGAACGAAGGAGGAGGGGACGAAGAAGGGAGGAGGAGGAGGGGAAGAAGAAGGGACAATGCCGGCGACAACGGAGGCGGCGGTCCGGCAGGTGCGAGGACTAATGCGACGGATGTGATATGCAGTAGCAGAAGCGCGCTTCTTTTGAGGTCCAAGTTTGGCAGCAGGAACGCCTCTCGTGCTTGATCCGAACCAAATCTTGGATTCCTTTTGGTTTCTTCTAAATTTTCCCCAATTGAATTCCCCTTTTTTTCCGATTAATTTAAAAGATGCTTCATTTTCTCTGAAGCTAAGAAAATTCGGGTGTGTTACGAAGTGTGGCTTTTCTGATACGACATCATAATCGGAATCGGTTTCCGAAATCGGAATGCTTGGCCAACTGGTTTTCCGGACAGTTCAGTGAAAAGCTCTTGAACAAACGTGCCTGAGCCTGAGCCTGGGAGGGACAGGAGATGATTAGATTAGGTTTTCCAGGAATTGTACGGTGACATTTGTACCTAACAGACACATCAACGGTTGCGCTCGTGATGTAGCCCGGGAGTCAAACCTTTTAGTAGATGGGTCGGTGCTTCCTTCCGTTTTGGGCTCATCAACTGGAATTCAGCTCATGGTGAAGTGCAACCTTAGTGAGCTAAATAGATGGGTCGATGCCAAGGCCCGGCCCGGCCCAGATCTGTCTTCAGCCAATGGACGTGACTTCCGACCATCGTTCAACAACCTTATCGGAAGACGACTTCTTGTGAGCCGGCCTGTATTGACCCGTGATGGTCTTGCGGCCATATCATTCCGAGGGCGGGTGGCCTCTAGGCTGCCACTATTGCCGCTATGCAAATCACAGTCCGCTGTGGTCGTAGGCCGGCCAAGCCACACACATCCTACGTCGGTAGACATCTAGAGCCCAACTGCCAAGCATTAGAAAAAAGGTGGGGTCATGCCCATGGATATGCCTAGTATTGAATTTGGACAAAAACACAAACCTAGGTCACATCGATGGGCATATCCGAGTATTGAATCATTGGACCCGGGAAAGATCAACTTCGTACGCGTGCTGGAGATTCGTGTCCCGGCCTCCGGTGATTTTGCAAGGGTGATTACTTGGATTGAGTTATGGGCCTAGCACAGGAAAATCTACCTTCACTTAATGAACGGTATTTTGAGATTAGACTTTCTAGCAACAACCTTGATCCTCCTTCATTGTTATGGGGTATAGGTCTAATCGACACGCCAGTCTTTTTTAGATTTGAGAAAAGCTCATGAACAAAGTGACAGCACCGTGGGACCAATTCATCAGGAGAATGTCGATGCCGGAGCCTGGAAGGGACGGGAGATTAGGTCCTTGTCCTGTGCCTTTCCCAAGGAATTGTACGCCTACATTTGTACTTTTAAGAGACGAATAAACCCCGCAGAGAGTCAGCCTTTTTGTAAATCCGTCTGAAGGTTGTACGGTCCGGGCTTTCCTTCTCATCCATTGGAAGTTATGGGCTCATCAATTGGAATTCAGGTTCAGCTCATGGTAAAGTGCAACCTTATTAAGCTAAATAAACGGGTCAAGACTCAATACCAAGGCCTGGCCCAGATCTGTTTTCGGCCAATGGGTCCAATTCGGATCGCGAAATTGATCATGTTCCTGGTATGACCGGACTAAATTCTGGATGTGAATTTCGACCGTCGTTCAACGACCCTATGGGAAGATGACCTCTTGTGAGCCATCTTTTGGCCCGTGATAGTCTTGTGGCCTGTGTGCCATTCCGAGGGTGGGTTACCTCTAGGCTCTGTGCGGCCCAGAGTGGATGGGGCAAGTGCTGGCACCGCCCGTTACCTCCGCTATGCCAAACGCAGTCCGCCGTGTAGGGGTGTACATGGTCCGGGCCGGTCCGGTCCCGGCATGGAACCGGGGACCGGACCAATAGTCCGGTCCCCATATTTTTGGGACCACGGACCGGACCAAGACCGGCGGTCCGGGCCGGTCCTGGTCCGGGCCGATCCCGGTCCCGGCCCAATAGGATCGCTAATTCTAACTGCTTATAAAAACTATAATAAAAAGATTAATTTGGCGAAAAAAAAAGAATTTAGACTTCGACCTCCTCTTGTGTTGATTTTTCATTAATAAAAAAATTCCACATAAACGTCCAAAGTCTAATCCTAATTCTGATCTCTAAAAAGGAATTCATTACTAATAAAATTCCACAAAAGACAAAAAACACGTATATGAATTAATCTTTAAATGCAAATCTAATATCAATGCAATGAGATTTTTATCTTTTCAGTTCTTTTTATATGGTTTTCTTTTCATTTATTTTATGTGAAAAAAATACTATCTAAAATTCGGATCTGTTTGAAAAATTCAAAGAAGATATCTCCCTAAACAAATGAGCCCGATCTAAAAGAAAAATCAATTAACACAATCAAATATGTAACCACCACAACAATCAAAGATGTAATCACTGCAACCAAAATAGCTAAAAACTCACTGTAGGAGACTCGAAATTTTCAAATCATTAGGATGATCAAACTAATTTTTTTAAAAAAACATTGCCGGTCCGGTCCGGTCCCAAACCATGGAACCCAGGGACCGGACCGCCCAGTCACCGGTCCCGTTTATTGGGACCGGGGACCAGACCGCCAACCTCAAGGACCGGACCAACCCGCCCGGGCCAGGCCGGTCCCGGGCCGGTCCGAGCCGGTCCGGTCCAGTTTGCACACCCCTACCGCCGTGGTCGTAGGCGGCCGAGCCACGAACATCCCATGTCGAGATGCGACGGACCTGGCTTGTTAGACATCTAGAACCCAACAATCAAACCTAAGAAAAAGGGTGCGACATGCCCATGCAGACTGTACGTGAGCTTTTTTCCAAAATAATATTAAAAAATTAAATATTTACAAAATTAATATATAAAAAATTTTATTTACCGTTTTAGGTCTCCCTCGATAATTGGTGGGCCTCTAGGTCTCCCTCGACAATTCAATTGCCGAGGGGGAGGGAGGGGGGCCCGCCCATGGGCCCCTCTCCCTCTATTGCTAGGGAGAGGGGGGCTGCAGGCCCCCCACGTGGGGGGCCTGAACCCTCCCCCCTCCCTCGGCAATTGAATTGCCGAGGGAGGGGAAAATTATCTTTTTTTTAATAATATAAAAATAAAATATATTATAATATTATATTAAAAAATAAATTATTTAAAATTTTGGATTTTGTACTTTTAATTTATTTGCTTTGCTCGCAGTTGGATTGTCGAGCAAAGCATTTTAATTTTTTAAATTTACGTAAATATTTTTTCGATGCCGCATCGTCGCTTCGCGGTCTCGCCGTAAAAAAAATATTTACGCATATCGACTTCAAGAAAAACGAGCGAGGCGACGACATTTGCTTGCGGGACCGCGGATCAACCATATTTACGTAAAAAAAATATTTACCCATCTTGCTTTTCTCAGAGCGAGGTATGATCGCTCTGTGGCCCCGGAGCGAGCGTCAACGTCGTCGTCTCGCTCGTTCGCTCGCTTTTCTCGGAGTCGAAATGCGTAAATATTTTTTTTTACGTAAATATGATCGCTTCGCTGTCCCGTGAGTAAATGTCGTCGCCTCGCTCGTGCGCCCGCTTTTCTCCAAGTCGAGACGCCTAAATATTTTTTTTTACGTAAATATGATCACTCCGCGGCCCCTCGAGCAAACGCCGTCGCCTTTTACATATTTGCTTGCGCCTTTTACTTAAATATGATCGGTCTGCGATCCCGCGAGCAAACGCCGTGGCCTCACTCGTTTTCCGTGAAGTAGAGACGCATAAATATATTTTTTTCATCGAGACCTTGAAGCGACGAGGCGGCGTCGAAAAAATATTTACGTAAATTAAAAAATTTAAAATGTTTTTCTCGATAGTCCAACTACGAACAAAGCAAACAAATTAAAAATGTAAGACCCAAAATTTTAAATAATTTATTTTTAATATAATATTATAATATATTTTTATTTTTATATTATTAAAAAAAGAAAAAAATAATTTTCAATTGCCGAGGGAGGGGGGAGGGTTCAGGTGGGGGGCCTGAAGCCCCCCTCTCCCTAGCAATAGAGGGAGAGGGGCCCATGGGCGGGCCCCTAGGTCTCCCTCGGCAATTCAATTGTCGAGGGAGACCTAAAACGGTAAATAAAATTTTTTATATATTAATTTTGTAAATATTAATTTTTTTAATATTATTTTGGAAAAAAGCTCACCGTACGTCACATCCATGAGGCATGTCCCAATGCTGAATCGTTGGACCCGGAGATCAACTTCGCATGCTTTGAGATTCATGTCCCCACCTCCTGTGATTTTGGACTTGGGTTTATTGAGGTGGTGCATGATAACACTTCTCGACCGAGAAGTGCTTCTGATAGGGAAATTATTATTTCAGCTTTTGCTTTAAAGTATAAGTTGAATTTTCAACTTCTGCTTCGGAAGTTGATTTATGATAGAGAAATGTGTTTGATAATGATTAAAAAAGATAATATTGGAAACATTATTAAAAAAAAGTTCGACGCCGACCGGCGGTCGGCCGGCAGTGGCTGGCGGCGGCAGTGACCGCCGGTCGGTCACCCCGAGAATGACTTCTCGGCCTGAGAAGTAAAAAATATTTACTTCTGAAAATCGACCAAAAATCATTCTAAAAATAGAAAATCTTGCAAGAAGTAGAAAATCCTACTAGAAGTAAATTTTTTTACTAAACGTTTTTCTACTTCAAAAGTAAGTTTATTAAACGCATTTCCTTGCCAGATCGACTTCTAGCAGGGAAATGAGAAATTTGAAGTGTTTTCATGCAGGGCCTGAATTGAGCGAGTCACGATCGTTGATTTTGTCATCCAATATAAAATCAAAGGGTTGGGGATGTCCTCGGACCCGGCCAGAGAGGGATATTTACTTACGTGTCAAGCCAATACCGGGGCAGCTCTAGTAAAAGAAGGTGCACCTCGCCACACACGAACCCAACTCCTAAATATCTTTCATACGGGAAGCCAAAAAAAAAAAGGAAAATGGGAAATGAAGGGAGCGCACAGTAACGCATAAACCCTCGACGACATTTTGCTCATTTTCCTCAGCCTCGCAGGTCGCAGCATCACCCTCTCCTAAAACCCCACCCTCCCTCCCCCGAGTCCCGCCCTTCTTAAACCCTAGTCATCCCTCCCTCTATCCTCTCTCTCTCTCTCTCTCCACTGAGCGTGCATCTCTGAACAAGATGATGCACACCGTTCTGAGGAGGACGCCTTCCTCGCCGATCGCCTCGAAGCGCGCGCTCTCGGCCGCTCTGACCTCCCTCGGATCCCTACTTCACCATCCCCAATCGCTCGCCGCGTCCTCGGATGGCGCGCTTGCCGGCGAGGCGAGCCATTTCCCTGCCCGCGGCGGGCTCCTGAGGCCGCCGTCGTGGTTTGGTGGCTCGGTGAGGGGGTTCCGCGCGGGTCCCGGGCCGTTGGGGTTCAGGGCGTCGGGGGTTTCGCAGGCCGAGTTCGCCATCGACGATTGTGCGCCCTACGACGAAGAGAAGTCGTCGGCGGGGAGTAGTAGTGATGAAGGTCTCGAGATTGCGAAGCTCGGGATTGCTCAGGAGATCGTCTCTGCTTTGTTTAAGAAGGGCATAACTAAGCTCTTTCCTATCCAGGTAACCGCGCTTGCTTCTGCTTTGCTATTGTGGTGTTGTTAGGAAGATAGGGTAAAAATCGCCTCGACTCTACAATGTGACGTAGTTGTTGCGTGTCGAACAGTTAGCGGTTTCTCTTGTTTATTGAATCGTTTTTATAGTTGGGGTTTTGGATGTATCATGACTGAGGATTGGAATCTTTGGCATGTTATAGTATATCTTTAGTTTGATTACTGAGGGCTGTTTCTTTAAGTATATTGAAGGAATTTACATAATTGATTTTTTTTTTCGAGGCGTCTGTGTTTTTTGGGTTCTTTTGTCCCCGATGCTCTGTTACTAAGGTTACATATGTACTCTGGTTGTATGAATGTATCTTTCTTCGTTGATATGAGGAGTGTAGCCGGATTTCGCATTGGAAATGCACGACCTCATTCGATGATATTTTCTCGGTTGTTATATATGAGTCTTTTGCCTAGAGATTTGGACTTTAAAGTAAGTCTGGAGTGACCTTTGCTTGTGGCCTTTTGCTCTCTGTTATCTTTTGGTATTTGAGATTGAACTTTTCATTGATATCGAACACCCATAAACATCTAAAAACTTATGCACATGGACATTTTTAGACATTTGGGATCATGTAGAATTCTAACATACTAAGCTGATCTCTTTTTAGTTATAGCTTAGAAAAGCTGAAACAGAAAGACGCCTAACTTTTTTCTGTGCTCTTTTTCTGTAGAAAGCTGTGCTTGAACCAGCAATGCAAGGGAGGGACATGATTGCCCGAGCCAAAACGGGAACAGGAAAAACTCTCGCTTTTGGGATCCCCATCATGGACAAGATAATTCAGTTTAATGCAAAACATGGGTTTGTTCACTTTGATAACCTTTTCCTTGCTCATTTTGTTTAGTTTCGTTCGCCTTTAAATGGGATAGGCTCTGAATTATGTAATCATGAAATGACACCTGCGATTCCCAAATGCACAGACGTGGGAGGAATCCTTTGGCTTTAGTCTTGGCTCCAACAAGAGAACTTGCACGACAAGTTGAGAAAGAATTTGCTGAGTCTGCTCCCAATTTGGATACTATTTGTGTTTATGGCGGTACACCAATCAACGCCCAAATGAAGCAGCTTGACTATGGTGTTGATGTTGTTGTCGGAACACCTGGTCGTGTTATTGACCTGCTCAAGAGAGGTTCACTGAACTTATCGGAAGTCCAATTTATTGTCCTTGATGAAGCGGATCAGATGCTTGCAGTGGGATTTGAGGAAGATGTTGAAACAATATTACAGAGGTTGCCACAGAAAAGGCAGAGTATGATGTTTTCAGCGACAATGCCACCTTGGATAAAAAGCCTCACCAGGAAATATTTAAAGGATCCGTTGACTATTGATTTGGTAAGCACCGTATGCACGAGAACATGCAACATTTTCTACATCTGTTCTTCTTCTTATTCTTTTGTTTCCTTTTTTTTTGGGAGGGTGCTGCTTTGAGAATTATGCCATATCTGTTTCCTGACGTTTGTACTGGAATAAATATTACGCTAAAATGCAATTATTAACGCTGTGCAATCGAATTGTTACAAAGAAACTGAAGCAGCTTAGTGAACGAAAAATTGAAGAATATGCATGCTGTTTCAAATCTCCTTTTTGGGGTTGTTTCAGTGGCTTATTAACTTTGTCCAGCAGTTCAGAATAATCCCACCCATTTTGTGCTTTTGCATGGTGTGTCTTTGGATTGAAGGGTGAAATGACACATAGTTTTAGTATCCCAGATACAAACATGGGTAAGCATTACTGTGGTTGAAATAACTGCTGCTTAAGTGGAGTGAGCTCTTTTGAATAAGGAATAGCACTATAGATTACATGAAATGGACGTGTTGATGTGAGTGATTTTGCTAGGAGTGACGGTTTCATGCAAAATTGCAGGTTGGAGATTCTGATCAAAAGTTGGCGGAAGGTATTTCACTATATTCGATCGCATCTGACATGCATGGAAAAGCATCAATTATTGGACCTCTGATAACAGTAAGAACCCAAAGCCTTATCGTTACTATTAAGCTTTTTTTATGATATGCCTTCTTGTAAGTGCCAACCTTTCCTCCTCCATGTCTGTAACCTAGTGCTTAAATACTGCTGCCCGCTCATCCGGTCTCCTATTTTTGTTATTTGACAACCTTGTAGGAACATGGAAAAGGTGGAAAGTGCATTGTTTTTACTCAAACAAAAAGAGATGCCGATAGATTGGCATATGCTATGGGCAGAAACTTTAAATGTGAGGCTCTGCATGGGGATATTTCACAAAGTCAGAGGGAGAGAACACTTTCAGGTTTCCGGGATGGGCGTTTTGATATTCTAGTGGCGACAGATGTTGCTTCCCGTGGTCTTGATATTCCCAATGTTGATTTGGTTAGTTCTACCACTTTCTGCTCTCTGGATAACAATCTCTTGATAGTTCATGCTTCTGCTTCCTAATCGTGAACTAAGTTGCATATTAACTGATATTTTCTGTCCGGGTTTCGTCATTGTTGACTGGGGACTTGATTACCCTTAATTTGGTTTTACTTCTCAAGTTGCATGTATTCAACTAAACAAAGTGTTGCGAATTAAAAGATCATTCAAAAGCTTAATGTCCTTGGAGAATGCACTTTGTTGTTCTTTCCCATAGGCATTACTCCCAATATTCAGAGCTAGCCAATAATTCTCAGCTTATTTCCTAAGAATGGGAAGTTTGAAGGCCAGATCTAAAGCTTTGGAGACGATATTAGGGACGTGGAAATGATGCCATGTGTATTTTTCTTATGCGCAGTCAATTGACCCCATTTGTGGAATTACGCTTGTTTGTTATACTTGGGGTAACCCTATACTTTAGCTTGACCTCTGATTCTTGGATTTTATCAGACTAGTATTTGACAGTGGGAAGGGAGGTTGAGCCAAAACTACCAATTCCCTCCATTCTCTCTCTTCTCTCTCTCTCTCTCTCTCTCTCTCTATGATACTCTCTTCTCAGTTGGGTGTAATTGCTTCTTTTAATTTTAGTGGCTAATTTTAACCTCATAGTATGTAACTACAAGCTGAATGTGACATTATTGCTGATTTTCTTGCAGCTCAATATTCTGTAGGGGTTCAGCATAGGCTGGAATAGAATGGGTAGTAGTGGATGTGGTTTGTGTGATTTAAGGGGCCGTTGGTGTGCTTTATGCTTAATTTATCAGCTCACCGATGCCTTTGATGTTGTTTTGTGTGGGATGATCTTTGTTTGGAGACTGCTTCATATATAGTATCTTTGATAGATATGTGAAGCTGTTCTGTACTTGTAGGAAATTTTTCTTATCCTCTATTCAAGTTCTCTACTATAATCCATTAATGTACAGGTCATACATTTTGAGCTTCCAAACAATCCAGAGATTTTCGTCCATCGCTCTGGTCGAACAGGGCGAGCTGGTAAGAAAGGAAATGCGATCCTCATCTACACACGCGACCAGACAAAGAGCGTGAAGGTTATTGAGCGTGAAGTGGGATGCCGATTTATCGAGGTCAATTTGCACCTTACATTTTCTTCAATTCAAGTTGTTTGCATTGAACTCCTGTTTGACTTATACATTGTAGATGGTAGAATAAGCTTTGTTAGCCGTTATCTTTGTGCCTCTTTTTTTCCCGGCAAGCTATCTTCCTTTCTTTTTTATGTTTGAGTTTTTTAAAAAGAATCTTTTTTATCAACATAAATATAGCATAATTGTGTAAAATGTATGGAGAATTTGTGGGTTCTTGCTTGGCGGAAAAGTTTGAGAAGTTTTAAATCTTGTTGGTGTAGTGATTAACATATATTGGGAGGTGTAAAATAGTCCCTTTTTTTGTTAAAGTTTGCTAGGCTAATTAGTCCTTGATCATATTCATCAGCTTCCCAGTATAGCTGTTGAGGGAGGAAGTGCAGATATGTTCAATGACTTTGGTGGTGGTGGTGGTGGTGGTGGTCGATTTGGCTCATATGGTGGTGGAAGAGAACGGCGTTTCGGTGATTCAGGCTTTGGACGTGGTCAAAGAGGTTCAGACTTTGGTCGATATGGAAGTTCTAGCAACTCTAGTCGTTTTGGTTCCTTTGGTGGTCCTAGTACAGGTGCTTCTGGAGGAGGCTTTGGTAACTCAAACCGATCCGGGAATTTTGGTGGTTCTGGTTTTGGTCGCCCTTCAGGATTTGGCGATCGCTCCAACAGCTTTGGGGACTCTGGCTCAGGCCGCACTGGTGGATTTGGCTTTGGCGGATCTGGCAACAAAAGTTCCACCAGGAGTGGTGGTTTTGGAGACAATAACTCTAGCCGAAGTGGCGGTTTTGGCGACTCTTATTCCAGCCGTTTTGGTGGCTTTGGGGATAATAAAAGTTGATCTGTAGACTGCAAGATCATCCAATACAGTTGAAGGGTGAGCATCCCCTCTCCTCAAATATTCAATTTTTTTCAATCCTTTTGTTTTCATCATTTAAGCTCACAAGATGATCTCTGTTTTTGGTTGCATTTCCTAAATTGACTATTTATCCAGTTAATTTTGCTTGCCTATGTTCTCTTAGATTTACTCACAGAATACTTCTATTGTCGGGTATCGGAAGGTGTGCTGATAATAATCAGTATAGATAGTGATTCTGCATTTTCATTTTGTTGCTTCTATGTGGATGGGATGCTTTTCCTGCCTCTGTATCTTGTTGGCTCTTCCTTTCTACAATTGGGGTGCTTATAAGAAAAATACGTTGCGTTTGGGTGTTGGTTTATACCATGGTCAATCCTATGTTAAGTGATAAACTAAGAACAAGGCTTAGAGAATCAGTGAGACAATCGGACAGGGTGAGGGACACACTAAGCCAAAACATTGCTTTGGTATGCACAAGTGATGTCTCATTGATGCCTGGTTTTCACGGGAGGTGAGGCCTCTAGAGTCTAGACCTCACCCCCTTTTACCCGTTTTCTTTGTTCTGGCTGTTAGAGATAGCTTCTGCTCACGTCACCTTTGCCACCTAGATTATAAAAATGCCGCACTGGAATTTATTTAGCAGAATTGTCTGTACTATCTGCTGTACTGCGGCTCTCCCGACCTTACTACACGAGATTATTGTGGGTTGTCACTCCCTAGTATAATGCAGGCGATTATGCTTTCCATATTGTCAGTAATAATAGTCATTATTTGGTGCTTTTCAAATCTCTGATGTCTGCTTTTCTTCCCAGTCGCAGGTGCCTTGAAGAGGCATATAATGTTTTTACCGAGGTAATTTAATGCCATTGATATCAAAGCTTTCTGCACACATGATGTTTTGCTGGGAGGACACGGTCTCTGCCGGGGACTTTTACTGGACCAAAGAGGAGATTCCTCAAGTGGCGAAGTTAGCGTGAACTGCGTAGCGCTCTTTGTTGTCGATATCTAGTATATGTTTATCATTTTTATGGGGAATAAACTGTAGTTGAGATCCAACATGAGAAAAAAGAGGTTTGCGTATCTTTGTATTTTCTTTTTCTTCTTCGCATCAGTATTTAAACGTATTTCACTTTCTTTGCCCCTTCCTTTTGCGACAGGGAGTGCTGGCTGAGTTGCTAGTGTTCTCTCTTTTTAACGTTGTATAGTAAGTAGTTGGAGTTGATAACTCATGATCCCGCGTTTGATGCGACCATAATTTTACGGAAAATAGGGGGCGGCACTCATGCCACGTGGACGAAAAAGGAGGGGAGGAGGTGGGTTTAAGCTTTTGCTGTCTTTGTTAAAGTACAAGAAGACATTGACGTGTGGCAGCGCTTTTATGTGTTTTTATTAGACGGGAAAGTGAAGAAGAAGCTGCATCGTAGTCATAGATGCGCGCACGATTCTTCTTTCACTGTGTATTTTCCTAACGTTTGGTTTAAATTTCCCCCCTTTTTAAGTCTAGTAAAAGCACTTATGAAACATGTATAAATTTATCGCATCAAGACGAAAGGGAGTGTAGAAAAAAAAGAAAAAGAAAAAGATTTTATAATCTCTTGACAGACGAACGAACACAGCATTGACGAGATCGATTCATGTTGTTAGCGTGCGAGCATCTATGGGGCTCCTTTGTTGCGTTGTGTTGTCTGATTGCCGGAGTAATTTATGTCCAAAAACAAAACTTTGTTGGAATTGCGGCGGCGGGCTTGATCGCGGGTGGCACGGAACAATTATCGTCGAGACAAAAACATTTCCGTGCAATGTGAAAGGGCACCCAAAAAGCGAATCGCTAGAAGAGAAAAGGATGTTTCGAATTATGAAGAAGTGAGGCATAAGCGATCCTCTAATGATGACTCCCAAGTGGAGTTACGTTGTCCCCATCGTCCATTTGCCCCCAATAGAAATTTTGAACTAAAAACTCTCTGTCCCATCCCATCCCATCCTCGATGGCGTAAAACCTACCCACCTCTCTCTCTCTCTCGTCTTCTTCACCCACTCAGAATCAAATCACAGTGTCTCTCGCCACCTCAACTTCGCTCTTTCGCTCTCCTCCTTTCCCTTCTTTCTCTGCTCGATCGAGTTCGAGCTTGGATGGAGAGCTCAGCTGGTGGTGAGCACCCGCGCGCCGAGGAATCCGCCTCGGAATCTCCCGATGATCCCCAGGTACTTTTTGTCGGTAGCTCACGCTGCTGGGTGGGGTTTCCTTGTCTGAAGCTGCGATCATTCTCGTTCCAGGTCGAGAATGCAGTCCGAGCTGCGGAGCCGAGCCATGCTCGATCCCATTTCGCTTCGCTCTGTCTTGAGCAATTAGTCACTGTTGCCGGGGAAAAAAAAAGGGTCGTACCCGAGGAGGAATGTGATGGTTCTTTCGGCGTGCGTCGGTCTCGCGTGATTTGTCCGCTGAGAAAGTGGCGTTCATTCCTCGTGGAGTGTTCCGTTCTGTGCATTTTGTTTGTACTCCTTGCATCTTCAGTTAGCTCTTAGCTGCATCATGGCTCTATTGGTGTTGAAAGTTTTGGTACTTTTTCTTGTTTTTCGTGTGTTTGAGTAACTCGTTTATCTTTCTAGGTGTGCGATGAGATCGAAAGAGATGAACACATCGACCCGGTTCAACAGTCCCGGCGGCCGAATCTGTCGTCCCTGCAAATACCTGAGAGGTCTCTGGAAAGCACCATCTCCACTTTTGTGGGAATCGATATCCCCTCGACGTCAAGTCCTAGTTCTAGCAGAGTCGGGCTGCCCCCAAGACCCAATTCCGCTAGGTTCAAAGCATCTGTAAGGAATCTGCTTCCTCAGAAGAGTCTCAGGGCAAAAGAAATCTCCCGGGATGTCGAGAAGGCGGTTCTCCTTGTCCCGGACGCTCCACTGTCTGATGGTCGTCCTAATAGGCCTAATGCTCCGAGATCATTTTCCCTCAAAGAAGTCTTTTCTCCTTCCTCCGGGAAAGCCGCACATTCGGTACCAGTTACACCAGTTACCAGCATGGGCCCTGAAAGTGCAAGAGAAAGGCCAGTTGACGGTCCTCATCAATCTGTAAGTGGTCCTTATTTGTTCCCTCTGATCGCAACTTAAAAGTAGTAATTAGTACTGGTTACGTGAATTTCATTCCTCATTCCAGAAACCAGAAGTTCATCACCATATGACACGATCCTTCTCAGTTCCAGTTAATGTCAACACTAGAAGTCTGAAAAGGATAAATTCTGGGGGCCTCATCCGTGTGATTTCGGCCACACCTCGCCCTGAAGCGGTAGATCCTGCCTCAACGAATGATGCTTCTTCAGAAGATATTGGTAAGATTAACGATACTGGAAAACTTGAACTTTGCTTTTCTTGTACATATTGAAAAGTATTGCTTTCCTGCAAATTGTCTGCTTCAGCTAATGAAGATGCCGGTGAAGATATTCCAGAAGAGGAAGCAGTTTGCAGGATTTGTATGGTCGAGCTTAGTGAAGGAGGAGATACTCTAAAAATGGAATGCAGCTGCAAAGGGGAGCTCGCGCTTGCTCATCAAGAGTGTGCAGTGAAGTGGTTCAGCATAAAAGGGAACAAGACTTGTGATGTTTGCAAGCATGATGTTCGGAACTTACCAGTTACATTATTAAAGATACATAATCCTCAGGGTGTAATCAGACGGCCACCGAATGTACAGCCGCCAAGGGTGGTAACTCGTTACAGGCAAGACCCACGAATTTTAAAAATCTTCCCTGCACTTTTTAAAATACATGTTTCTCCATAAACGGAGAAAGAATCTGGACAGGCTCCTACTAATTATCTATTCGGAGAAGTGCTGTTAAAGCTTCGTGATGCGTTTGATTCTTGAGAAGTCTTCTTGTTGCCATTTACACTAAAAATTCTCCACGAACTATTCTTGCTTCTTGCTTTTCTGCTGTCCTGTACTATGATTGGAGCCTATTTTTCTTTTCTTTCTTAATAAGACAGCTGCCTACTTGCATCTTCCCATTCTTCCATGAGGTTCAAAGTTTGAACCTTGACTTCCCCTTTCCATCCTCTCGAAAGGAGATAAATGCCACTGAATGGGTACATTATCTCTACCATTTTTTTTTTTACTTCCTTTAGTTTGCTAGAGATATGGTCTAGTAAATCAAATGCAAACATTCTTCTTGTTCCATTCAGAAAACATGGGAAAGAACTTGTTTGTTGTCTTCCGGTTTTGTTTAAGCTCTCAGAAGATGAAAATACGAGGGAGGGTGCCAAACATGTCTTCTAAGTTCAAATCAAATTCTGCTTTCTTCTAGAACAACAACATCACGTTGCTTTGTAATAAAATTCAACCTCATGTGTGGTCCTTGATGATGTGAAGGGGTTTGATCAATTTAGGAAATTCTTGTGGATCTTTCTTCATGTAACTTAATCTTTTTCCTTTTTCGACCACCAAGAAAAGAAAAAATCTTGTTCCTTTCATTCACACAACTGCTCATCTTAACCAGAGCAGTGATGAAACACATGGAGTCTCGGATTTGTTTGAAACATCATGTCAATTTAGTGACACTGGAATAGGTCCTGCTCCCATATTGTACATTGCCATGGTGGTATCCATAGTGGATTGGACACTGCCAACTTCCGCTCAAACTGTTAACTGTTCGTATCTTCTCCGGATTGATATATTGCATGCTTCTTCAAACTACCACAATGTTACCAATATGAGTTTTCTGTGGTAGTGTGACAAAAAAAAATGTTATCTGTGGTAGGGATACCAACTAGTTTGGGATAAAGGTATTGTTGATGTTGATGTTGATCTATGGTAGGGATAGAGATTATTTGCTGATGCACGAACGTGACTTGAATTGGGCCTCTCATGCAACAGGAGTCAAATAATTTCATAGCATTTCTTAGAATGACTATAAGACTTCTTGTAATGCTTTCTCAATCCATGTTTATTTTGTAGAGGAATTTAATCCTTCATTGAGTTTTTTGCTCTAGTATTTGATTGTGAAAAGCAGCATAAAATGGATTGATGATTCGATCTATCTCCCTCCAAGTAAACTGTATCGATTCTGCTGTACAATTTTGGTATCCCAATTGAGTCTCTAATATTTTCTTTTGGCTGTTTGATGGTTTATATTTTACAGGGTCTGGCAGGATGTACCAGTCCTAGTCATGGTCAGCATGCTCGCATACTTTTGCTTTTTGGAGCAACTTCTGGTACATACAGTTTTTTGAACAGTCATTTATTCATGAGATCGGATATCTTTTTCGTTGTGCGAATCACATTATGGTGCCGTATGACTTAGCAACTATTCAATTGATGGTTAATTTCTCATTAGAGTACAATCTTCAGTTGCTGTGTCTACAAGTTCACATAATCATCTTAAGAAGGTAACAACGCAAGGTTCAAGAGTCACTGTGAGACTAATTGCAAACTTCTTTATATTGAGAACAACCCTTTTTAATGAAGAATCTTAAAGATGCACATGAAAATAAAGTTCCACTCATCTTAGCCATTCCTAGACTTATACTACCAGGGCAAAAGCTGCAGGTTGTTCATGGATATTCAATCTACTCTTAGATGCACGCACAAATATTTTGTTTAGTCTATATGTCTGCCTTTCTTGTAAATAAACATGTATGTTCAGTTCTTTTTTACTTCTCAATCCCCATTGGTGATTATAGTTTGAACAATGCCTCTAAAAGAACATTTATTTCTTATTGACTCCGATGACGTTATATGTTTCACCTAGGTAGCAGATATGGGACCTAGAGCTCTAGCCATATCACTGCCCTTCTCGTGTGTTCTAGGCCTTCTTTCATCTATGATTGCTTCCACCATGGGTAAGTCAAAATGCCTTAAATTATCTACTATTTATTTTGGTAAAGGAAATCTGACATCTTCTCCATGTTTACCTACCATTACCATACAATGATATTTCCTTCAATGTGGGTGAATACATGGATCATCCTATGCTATTTATTTAGTTTGGTTTTCTTTTACTTTTCTGTCTCCGGTCTTCATGAGTGTTTTGCCTATGCCCACGCTTTCTTACTAGTATTTCTTGAAGTTGTCTTCACCTTTTAGTGTTTCCCTGGCTTATCCTCCAAGAAGTTTTGTCAAAATGCATTCTGGGTGCAATCATTTCTCATCTAGTCAGAGATAACACTATCATCTGCAAATGTCTCATGAGAATGCCAAACAACTCAACAGTCTTCTATAAAACTCTCTTATTGCCATTTCCTTGATCTTCTTTGAGTTCAAGTTGCATGTTTTTTTTTTTTTTTTTTTTTTTGGGGGGGGGGGGGGGGGGGGTCACAAGGCCATATAGCTTATCCATTCCGATGGGGTATTGCCAGCATTTAGCATTTACTCCTGTTTGATTTGCAATTGGATTTTTGTTGGTCCCCTATGTTCACTTCACTTTGCTTTTGTTATAATGAATTCCATGGAATATTGTATATATAAAGCGATCAGGGTAGAAATTGTAAAATGATGTTCGGCTCTGTGAGGGATTTAATCAATGGTTTCCTTTTGTTTTTGTTTTTCATGCACTGTTGCTTTTCATAATTTTGCTTCTTTTTGTTTTTGTTTTTCATGCACCGTTGCTTTTCACAATTTTGCTATTGTAAGTAAAAACGGAATGTTTATATATTTTCACCAAAGTAGAAAATAGAATGGGGTACTAAAGAATATGAGGACTCTTGGAAGATTCTCGTATGCTTTTAAAATTTATTTTTCGATCTCACTGTTTGCTCAAATGTATTTGTTTTCATTACTTCAAGTTTTTTGTAATATTCCAATTTCGTTGTATATGGCATCGTTGTACCTATGTATATTAACAAAATGAGAGTATGGAACTTCTAGGGTGATGTGGTCTTCTTAGAAATCATGAATTTATTTTCCGATTTGAAGAGTCGGAAAGCATAATGTTAGTTTTTCTGGGAAAAAGGTGTGTAATTTACTCGATGTATCCGTGAGTGGAATTCTTTAATTGTTTTCTAATAGTTAACTAAAACAATTAGCTTTGATAATAAATACATCTTTCTCCTTTTTAAATATGGATATTACACTCTTCACATTTCGCGCGATAAGGAAGTCAATTATATGTAGCTTAATTTGATATTTTGCCTAACCTAAGTTCAACCGCTTATGATGGTTGATGATGAACTTTACGGTAGATGTGGTCATTTTCTCTGATCATCTAGGGTATATAATGCTGATATTACTCCATTAACATTTGTAGATTAACCTTGTATATTTTTGATAAAATGTGTAAGATGATAATCACAAGTTTTTTTGCACCCTAGTACTATCTATACAAAGTGTTTCGTTTAAAGGCAATTTAAACAATAAAAAAGATTAGAAGTACAAATTTTGTCTTGTTGACTTATGTACACTCTTTGGATCTGCCATTGTCTATACAAATTCTTTGATTTCTTAAGGCCGACAAGATCTTTGGACTTTCTTAAGCTAAGCCCATTTGGATTTCTGGTAATATTTGCGTAAACAGTTTGAAAGCAGAATGGGAGGTGAATGACTACCCATTTTTGTTGGTCTATTCAGCATAATATTACTTAGTTCTTACCCTCGAACTTTTATTTTACCTCTCTCTATTTTTATTCACTAGTTACAGATCTAACTTGATATTTGCGTATTTATTTGCTGCAATCTTTAGCTCTCACACATTCAGTAAGTGGCACGCCCTCCTGCAATATTATATATCCTTGGCTCTAAACAAAATTTTGAGTTCGTGGATGCAACAGTTTATTTATAGCAGAGAAAGACCATTGCTGCCCTTGCCTAATATTACACAGAAACCTTAGCCCAACTCTGTTACCTGTGCCTGTGTCGTTTTTCATGCCTATTTTCGTTTCATGCACATCAGTGTGTAGCCTCCCGTTGGAGTCTCAACCTTTGACTTTCGGATGTTTGCAGTGAGCAGGGGTTTTATCTGGGCATATGCTTCCTTTCAGTTTGCCATTGTGATCCTTTTTGCTCATATCTTCTATAATGTGGTGAGTGAAACAAATTTAATCTGCAATTTCTGCATTCTACTTTTTGTCTCCGAACATCTCCTCTAATCCATCGTTTTAACTTGATTTGTTTTTTTTTTTGGCAAAATGCAGCTTAGTGTGAATGCCATTCTGTCGGTCCTTCTATCCTCATTCACGGGTTTCGGGATTGCAATTAGCACTAACTCCCTCCTTGTGGAGTACCTAAAATGGAGAATGAGCAGGCAATCAAGATCTCGTCCTAATAATCCAAACAGAAGAGTGCAGGAGCGGCAGCATTTGCACCCTCAGCAGCACGAAACACGCCACCAACATCTAGAGCACTCGCAACGGCATAATCACCACATCCATCAGCAGCAAGATCGTCAAAACCCGCACCACCACCAACTTCAACTGACAGAAGAACCGAGTATAGTTCCAATCGATAGGTCCAATCAGCAAGAAACGAGGATTCAGCAGAGCACATAAGTCCCTATCACTGGGTCGATTGTTGGTCTTCCTCATGAGGTAAGAGTTGCACAACGTCTTCAAACTGCTAATGCTCAAATTATTTCACTGCTTCCCGAGAAATGGGTGCACACAATTACCTATGAAACCCTTCACTATCAAGTTTAAAATACAGAAGTAACTCGAATTTGTACAAATTAGAGATGATATGTGCAACAAATGTCTTTGGTCAAAGGAGAAAACACTTCATGTAATTAGAGAACGTAGGAATGAGTTAAATAAGAAGCCTAAGGAGAAAATCAATTCGGTTGAAGAAGTCGTAAGACAACAGAGGGACTACGCTCCTAAGACTCCAAGAAGATAAGGATCCGGTGAATTGACACGCAATATACCCAACGACAACCGGATAGAGAACGAGAATGACCTTTGGATATGATATCTTTAGCTCGTGTGAGGATGATGATTGTCAGCATTTCTCAACGCATAACTATTTCTTAGCATTCGAAACAACAACCCCCCCCCCCCGCCAAAAAAAAAATGGTGAACAAAAATGCTCTTCGTTCCAAACTTGAAAATGACATTTCTAATTCTCAAAGATGAGGCTTGACAGAAATGTAGCTCGGTTTTTTGGAACACCCCATAACAACAACCATCCGGAAGATCTGCAGAATGGGACATTGATGTTATCGAGATCGTTCAAATGGAAGGACAGCGCGGTAGCAGCTTGTTATTTTCACCTAGACCTATAGAATCACCAGTCGTGATGGTATTCGCTGGAGAATCCTACTGTCGTGATCTCCTCTTTGCTCGCATCATCCTTGAGCACCCATGTGTTGGTGTAGCTGTGCGCCGCGGATGAAAATGGCCGCCAGTGCCGAGGTCCCTCCAAGCTCAAACAACGGAATGTGTGAAAAAAAAAATTATGGGATCTCGATCAAGTTGAATTCCTCTCTGTTGTGTTCGAATGAAGTTCTTCTCTATCTGGGGACTGTTTAGGGCCCAAGATCTGTCAGGGACCGAGTTTTAGAGCTCCAAACAGGAAAACGGAATTATCGGGTACTGAAGGATGAGGAGGGGTCATCTCAAGCTCTTTACTTTCGCAGCTATGAGTCTTTTCATCATAATCAAGGGCTTAGATGTGAACGGTGTTGTCCGTGTTCCTAGTGATCCTCGGAATTTAACACACACAAGTATATCTACTTATGCCCTTTCAGTTAAAATTTTAGAAAAAATAATATGATTGATGAATTAATCGAACATTTCTTCTTTTTAATGTAATTTTTTTTTATTGATGTTAATAGCTTAGTCGGGTAATTTCTTTTATTATAACTAATCATTTCTATTTGGGCCTCTGCATCTGGCATTGGATAGACCTTCTTCGAGTGCGTCAGGTTATCCTGAGTATCTAGCCATCGCTGTGCAAGCTATCGGCTACCCTCCACATCTCTTTTGTGATGGGATTAACCAAAGAGCCCACAAATCAAACTTCTGAAAGATCAATTCAAGAAATTCCAATCTCCAGAAAAGGAGTAACCCGGGGCAGCCACCTGAATCGACAGTTACTGAGTTCAGGAAGTCTGGGTATCTCGATCATCTGCATGGTTTCTCCTCAGGGCTTCACTAGATAAATTATCGCGATGATTGGGGAAGTTCATGTCGAAATGCAACGACAGGCTCATCAGATGCGGAAATACCGATCATGGATGGTTTTGCTTCGGGAGTCTAGAGACACTTGTATTGCAGTGACGACTTAGGCGAGACTCTTGAGAGAACGTTGAAAAGGATACTGTGCTGAAGTTCGTCCATGTTCATCTTGCGATGAGAACTTTTGAGTCTTAATAGGTGCTAAAACTTTCTTAAAATTCTAATTCTTCCATTATAATAAGCTTTGACATTCCTCGGAAATCAAAATGAACACAACTAATAAGAATATAAGATAGTTTTTTTTTAAATAGTAATTTTCACAAGATCAAGCATTAAACTCAATAAGTAATGATTTTTTACAATTGTGCTCCATACCAGGCGAAGTTCTTTTAGAATTAGAATGAAGACATTTGTTTTTAAGCATAAATCAAATTACTAAGATGGCAATGCCATACCTTCATGGACAACTCGAAACAAAAACATTGCAAAAGGAACTCGAGCTACAATCTTCTTTTGAAAATGACAAACCAACAAAGAGAGAAAGCTGTTGCCGAACCAATTGACTAGGGGCAAACACCTTTGTGCAGGCACCCCCTCCCTCAGGCCGGCCAAACAAAACCTTCAGCCGACATAGTCGACGTGAAAACCGTGGTAGTCCATCCAGTGTTTAATTCAACATTGAATCCTGAATCACCTGAATCCACTAAAACCACCATGGCGATCACTCCTGCATGCTGAGCTAATGTATGTTCTAGACTCTGTTTCGAGCGGGTACAGAAGATAGATATCCAACGTGAAACTACTGTGGATCCAACACCAAATCGTGACTTAGCCGACCATAGAGATCACACTGCTAAACAAAGTACTCAAGTACTGCTTATTCTAGACGCTGTGTCTCTGAGGTAGATGTGTTCACACATCTAAAATGAAAGTCTCCTCAATTTCATTTGCTTCTATTGTTGAGGCAAATTTTTGGAACGGATTTGTAGAAATAATCAAACTCTCGGACTAAACTAAGATACATTCAGTACATTAAATCGCTGTCTACTGAAACTAGATGTGATGATGATAATTAGACGAGCTCTACAATTCAACCCCCAGCCTCATATTTAACCAAATGGCGCACGGGCGAGAAATCTCCCATAGAATTTAAGAATGTTCAGCTCAAAATTTTCAGGAGAAACAACAGGTAATCGAAACTCCCCAACCTTATCGAAGTACACTTCTCGGGTTTGGCTTAGAGATGGCCTCAAGTAGCCGGTACATCCAACGATCAAGCATTCCTGTCAATGGGGCAAGAAGAAATAGGCAGTATTAGGCAAATGCAATTAAACGAAAATGTTAAACCCGAGGACAGTTGAAGACCCACCAAGAAAGCACTACTTCCACACATAAATTGCAGGAATAATTCAACACCATTTTTTTTCCGTCAAACAATTCAACACCATTTAATTCATCTAAGTTTCGCATAATTCATTAAATCAAATATTGAGTATTCACCATCATTAGCAGCAGTACAAAGAGGAAGAGGAGTTTGATACTAGCTAAGTCCATGATTTTTTAAGCTCATCATACTTCCAAGAGAGCCATTCTCGAACATTAAGTTGATTGCATAGCAAGCCCACTCAAATTTCCATTACAAGGGTACTCACAGAAGTTATTCTAACCCACGAAACAGAAAGAGGGCAAGACCCACCTGTCAATGCAAATGTACCACCGAGTACAGCACAAAGCCGGGTGATGAAATGGAGAAAACTACGGCGTTCTTCTCTGATAGTCACAGTAATGGGTGACAGATCATACAGGAAATAAACAGCTGAACCAAGAAAAAGCAGAGAAATCTTATTAGAAAGAATAGATGGAAAGGGAAAGACCAATATCTACAGTAAAATAGTCACAAAATAAGTCAAATGACAATCCTTGAGCACACAAGCTCTCGCAAACAAAAGGATGGAGACAAAAAAAAAAGTCTAACCTGGCCACGATCTATCATACTCATTCATAGGCGAAAAGTATTCTGTAACAGAAAATTGATTTGTCGGCAAAACCTCTTTTGAAATGTATCTATATTCAGTAGGGACTATCTGCAACGCAATTAGTGAAACGAGCACAATTATTAGTCTAAAATAGAGCCATAACATTGCCGCATGCGTCAAATCAAAATGCACAAAACGAAGTAAATATGTTGCTTATGAGAGCAGTGGGCTTCATGCCAAAACTCTGCAATTTTAATCCGAAATGCTTTCCTCATAATTGGCTATTCCATGAAAAGAGAGCATAGATATCACCTAGATACTTCAGGACTTCACAACAAAATCCAAGTAGTAGAACGAAAGAAGACTTGAAAGAATGAAAACCTAGGATTACTTTCGACTTGGGTCAATCACATGTCACCCATAGGTCAACTACTGACCTCATTTCCTGAAATAGATGCTTTTCCCTTTGGTCCCTCTCACGTCAGCGAACCATGCATTACGACAGTACAAAAAAAAAAAAAAAAACGACAGAGAAAACTTAACCTGAGCCTTGAGTAAAAAGCGTCACATGAGGATCCGCCCAAACCACACGCACAAAGAGGGTAATGAAGTCAGATAATACAGACCAATCTAAGATCTCTTCCCCAGGAAAGACATTTTTTGCTATCTTATTTCTAGCATTCTCCTTCATTTTTTTCATGCTTCATGTCAAAAAAAGAAAGTCATTTCATAGTCCTTCAGCCCATATTAATTGTAGTTCATGCCGAAAATGCTTTTATACCTGATGAAAGACACCTGAGATCCAGAATCTGTTCGAATTGACAGGTTAAGTGATCATACCTTAATATAATACTTGAAAGTTCCACTCGCCCCTTGTAGAATTCGCGTAGTCCCATCAAGTGGATTGTGGAGACCCGGATACTTTGGGCCAAATGACAGATCATGGATATTGTGACTAACATTTACATGCATAGCTCCTTCAAATATCTGCACAAACATATTAAATCAGCTTGGATGATTGGGTAATACTGATAAAGCTCCAAAAAGAACAAGAAAACAGTATCTCAGCTAATAATGTTTATTTTGGCTCAACAGAAGCATCTAAGGACTAAGACAACTTGGAATATAAAATTCAACCCACTCTTAAGTTACAGCTTCAAGCCTAACATACACCAACTAGGCAATTGCTGGACTCAACCTACATCAGACTCATTGCACAAAAGACCAAATATCCTCCAACATTCTTCTTTTTCTTCTTCTTTTGAAGTTTTACACATACACAAAGAAACATCTTTTGATGACACGTGGGTAGATGTGTTATCAGTGGATGCCACGTCAAAGAAGGCAATAAATAAAAAGTAAAAAAGGCAAAAATGAAAAGAGAAAACCAGAAGGAAAGCCAAAAAAATGAATATGGAAAGAGGAAAATCGCGTATGGCCATGAGCACTGGTTGAAGGGGCGGGTCCGTCTTTGTCGATTAGGGCCGCCAACCCTTGTCGGGACGTTGACAAGGGCAGTCAACTCTTGTCCAAAGAAGAGAGGATAAGCCAGATCTAAGCGAGGCCACCACTGCCATTGTCAAATTGAGGTTGACACTCCTCAGTCCCAACCTTAGTCAACGCCTAAAAACCAGAGTTCGAACAAAATTAGGGTTGAACTCGCTTCACACCGACAAGAGCCGTGCCTTGAGGGGGGCCGGCTCTGGTCTCCCTCTAGATGCGGTGCCGCCCAACAGCACCTATGAGACCACACTAGCGAGATTAGTTGCTCGAGCATTTTCCTTGAGCAAGATCAGATTTGGTCCATCTCGAAAATCTTGAGGGCGCCCACTGAAAATGGAAATGGCAATTTGCCGGTGGAAGATTTCTCTTGTGCTCCATCTCCAAGAAACATCTATTCTGGAGAAGATCAACATTAGGGAAAATGGAAATGGCAATTTGCAGGTTTTGTTTACTGAGATCCGTCAATCTCCACTTCTGATGAACAATGATGGAGGCACCCTCGCTAAGATCTGGTCGACGCTTTCTTTGACGGTGCTCACCAGTAGTCAGCAAGGATCAGACCCTCGTCGGTGAAGATAGGGAGGTGGCGGTGCCCATTCAACCACAACTAGCAATCTCTCTCCCATCTCTCCATGTGTCCAGATTCAATTGTACTTTCTTTGAATTTTCTTTTTTGCACCTTTTTCTTTTTGGCTTATTATTATTATTTTTTTTTTTGGGGGGGGGGGATCTTTGGCCTTTTTTCTGATGTGGCAAACATTTGGCGCCACATCAGTGACTCGTGTTATAAAAAATGTTAACAATGCTACATCAACATGTTCCGTCACTCAAATTGGATGGACTAAGCAAAATTAAGAAAATACTCAACTGAACAAATTGGACAAGTTTTAGGACTTGATTGCACTATCTAAAAGTTTAACAACTTATTCTACTTGCTCAAACTTATTAGCTTTCTCTGCTACTATATGGTAGTTACTCAGGTCTAAAGCTAAGAAATGAATACTTGTTGACCTAATAGAATAAAGGTGAGATAAAGGTTGAGAGGAGCCAACCTTGTGAACTAGGGTGAAAAATTACATCTGTAAGATTTGGTGGGACCACTTGCCAACTGCTCTAAAAGCTTAAGCTGTTAGAAGAAGACGTGATTTAATATTTATATATTCCAACACTCCCCCTCACGCTTAGTCTGGTCTTTTGCCTAATATTAAGCGTGGATAAATTAATTGGGGAGGCAAATAGGGGCCTGGAAAGATTTGAACTCAGGACCTCCTGCTCTGATACCATGTAAGATTTGGTGGGACCACTTGCCAACTGCTCTAAAAGCTTAAGCTGTTAGAAGAAGGCGTGGTTTAATATTTATATATTCCAACAACATCAATGGGGATAATTCCTTTAGACTAAATAAATATCAAAAAATAAAAATGAAAAGGAGCAAAGGGATTTTAGAAGCCTAGAAGGCTACTATAATAACAAGAACCACTGAAAACCAAATAGTGGGGGGAACACATTTTCACAGGTCAAGTGAAAGGCAATTCAGAATAGACAGAAAGACGCGCGCGCGCATATAGATTCATTTTCCAGATTTGCTATTTCCCCGAAAAAGCAGTTGATTACGGTTATTCTTAAGAACCTACAATAAACAGACAGAGACATATATGGATTCATTTTCCAGATTCAATATTTCCCCGAAAAAACAGCTGAATACAGTTATTCTTAAGAACCTACAGTAAGTTATCGAAATTTTGTTCTTTAATTTTTTTTTGTGATTTAGGGGACAAATTAAATTCCTTGATCATATGACTCAATAATATATTTTGAATCTTTGTCAAACTGGTAATCTGCCATGACATCCTGTTATAAATCCATCAGGACCTTTACCTAAATGCAGATACTATTTTCTTGGCACACAAGCTATAGTAAACATGTTATCTCTAATGCAGTTGTTATCTCTTAAGCTCACCTTGAAATTCATTTCACTAACACAGTGTTTGCGAATCTAATCTGACAATGAAAAATCTTTTAGACATAATTAAGTGGTAAATCTACGACAAACGTGAAGTCAAGCATATGCAGTTGACAGAATAGTAAAGATCGATGTCATCAAAAAAAAAAAATGCAAAAAGGGCATTACCATCTGAGCAACAAATATATTCAAGCCATGAACTGAAATGTGGAAATTTCCAGCAACCCTTTGCACATCCAGAACTCCATAAACCTGGAAGAAGTGTCAAGGTAATGAATTAGCTATTGCATTTTTGGAGCAGAAACGTCCAGCAACACAACATTTGTCAACTTTGAAACTAGAGGCACTTGATTAACTGAACACTTAGGTAAAATTCAAGGTGAGGACTCAAAGTACCCGACAGCCTTCTCCATTTGCCAATGCTAGCTTCACCTTCTTAATCATTTTCTCTGCAGTCTCGTCAAAGCCATGGCCATGAGTCTTTTCACTTGATTCCTCGTGATGATCCTTACCATCCTCTGGTCAAAGTTTTCCAGGTGTTATAATCGTACACCCTCTTGATACAGATTAATAATAGAATAAAAATGCTCTATGAGCTGCGATCCTGTATTGTGTAAACAATCACACAAGGGAATGATACACTAACAAAGCCAAAGACATTATTCTTATCTGGGTGGAGGGGGGGGGGGAATAATCTAAAAAAGAAAGGCCTATCCAGCAAAATTTGAAGTCAATGATACTATGGAATAGAATCATGTCTAGATTTCTTCAAATAGACTACTCTGATCACAACCAACTTTCCTGGAACCTAATGAAAGAAAATAAACCAAGTTTTTTCTATATCAAAAGTAAACCTATTACCTATACTAGGACTGTAAATAAGCTACTTTATCCAATAAAACGAACCTATCAATTGAAAGTGTGTCAGCTTTACTTGTACACTTGCTCCTAATGGTGTCTACCACCTTCTAGATACCTCACTAGTCGCTAACCAACAAACAAGCCCATAGACAATTAACTTGTATTAGCCTAATTAAGGACAACTGATATTGAAGTTGTGATTAATTGAGTAATCTCTTGATAACTTCACAATCAGTGGTCTCATAAACTCATCTAATCACTTGCGGTGAGCCAAAATCTATCATGCAGGTAAGAAATAAATAAAAATGCCTCAAAACCATGATATGAGACTTCAACCTTGAGAGCAACCTATGCTCTGAAAGCTTTTCCTTAATACTTGTATGGTGAAATTTTCTTTGCCTATCTTCCTGTCTCGGTTCTTAGTTCCCTCACCAAGTCCTATTTCAGTCCTTTGGTAAAGTTTGTTTGCTGTTCCCATTTCTTCCTTTCATAATTTCTGCCTCTCAAATCAAACTATTCAGGTAAATAGTACATTTCCTATTGTTGCTCCAACTTTCTTCGTAAATGAGACAATGCAAATAAAGTTTCTTAGGGTACATCATGAAACTGGACGATGAAAGATATTGGTCGATGGGGAACTATCAAAAGGTAAAATTATTTGCTTAAGCCCAGGGGTTCATCTAGAATGAAAGGATTTGTTGATGCCAGCAGTTGATAGTGCAACCGATGAAGAAAATTTGGCAGTTGGTATCTATGATTAACTGCGATTGTATATACTGCCGGTTAATCCTCCTTGTACGTCATTTGATAATCTTATACCCTAGATAGGTGCAGTGAAGCATAACACAGAATACTAGTTAATAATACACTATTGAAAGGGACTGACCTACATATGACCTCCCATACACCCACAAAACAGAACTGCAGCTCAGAGACATTACCAGCAAATGGTATTTAGAATAAGCGACAAACTATGCCACCTTAGGACTTATTACAAAAGGAGCAGCTAAAAACTCAATATTGCACCCACGAAATGATGTTTACACCAAGGATTATACCGTGTTTGTGATGTTCATGCCCCTTCTCCACAAGGTCTGACAGATACTCAGTACCAATAATCTGGCCATATTTGTTCAGTCGAAGCTGCAACACAAGGGAAACAGATCCATATGAGAATGGGTGAAAAGAGTATATTTAGGCTCTCCACAGCAAATTCATATCACAAAACAATAAAACAACTTTTTGCAACTGCCTTTTGAACTTTCAGTGGTAAGAACCAATTTGAAATTTGAAGCTTCACAAAGACACCTAGCTATGTGTACACAGTATCATGTCAAAGTGCCCATGTCCCAAAGCATGTTAACTTTCATTTGTCAAAGAGAAATGTTTCCTATAAAGGGAAGAGAATAACTATTTAACCTAACTCTACAATCGCTTCCTTAAACTGAGGTGATATCTACATATGTATAAAAAATGAAATATTGCTTCGCTGACAAATGACTTTCTTAAAAATTCCTCAAAACTTGTGGACGAATGAGTAATTTGTTTTTCAACTAGAGAGAACACACACAGCATCCAATCATCAATCAGCTCAAACCAGTAAAGGGTTTCACTGTGGAGCAAGAATATATTACTTTCCAAATGTTAGTATCGAGATCCACTTCATGCTTCCCCGACATGTCAATAGCATCAACACTTAAAACTGCATGAAGCCAAAAATTGAAAAGATTAAATCGAGGGCTATGTATGGAAAAGCTGACAGTAACTGCCGAAATTTTGTACAAACCATCGCAAGGCAAAGATGGAAACGTCATATTTATGTGAATCGGAAGCGTTTCTCCGCGTTTCAAGTCCACTGACATCTGCCACACATGTGTAACCAAGTGAGGCACCAAATGGCAGATAGTAGGATTACTTACCTTCCAACAATAATCTATTCAACACTATATACTGCTTGGACAACCCTAGAAACTTCAATCTCAAGAAAGGATACACCTTAAACAAATTGTGGTGAAAACATACAAACAATGAGGAAAAAGCTTCGTGAGTAAATACTTCTCTTTGTTATCACAAAACATTGGAGAATAAATTAAAATGTCCAGAGGCATTGGCCGAACAATCACAAACTATGAGAAAAATAAAGATGATGCTCTAACAAAAACTACAAACTAATAATCAAAGCTGTTCCTGTAAAGGAAAAATGATTTATACCGCTTTTCATCGTTTACAACAAAATAAAGCAGATATTACAACTATGTAGAGAAAGAAGTGCCAACAATCCTCAAGAAACTTGAAGATGTCCTTCATATGCATGCTCCACAAGAAAAATATGAAATCTCATGCACAATGGCAACCCTCAAAAGTCATAAACGATCGCAAAAGAGCAGACACTGTTTGAAAATTGATGACTGGGAAGAATTAGACAGAAAATTGACACTGGACAAATGTCAGACTACCGAGAGGCAAAAGGAAAAGACATGTAATGTTGTCAAAACAAGGAACAATCAAAACAACTAAGCTCTGGTTCCTGGGCTTGAGCACTTAAAGGATGTGCTTGAGAGTTCCATGCATAACTCAGTATCACAATACTAAGAACCGCATAAATTCTATTAATCCTGGAATGAAACACCTGAAACTGGCCTAAGCCCTGGCATGCGGCATGCGACATGCTCAAGTTAGTGACACGTCCCAAAGAAGTTGCAGCACCAAGATAAAGATAGAAACAAACCTGATGAACAGTGTACGTGGAAATGTAATATCTCAGCTCGTGCAAGAACAATGTGGCCATTATTGTGAGCCCAATGACAGAAACTACAAATACATAAAGGAAAAGTCTCAGGTTACAATCATTATCAACCATCCAGATGGAGGATCAGAACAACTGACAGAAGAACCAACCAATGATTACCTCAATCCTTCATATTCTAAGCAAAAGCATCAGCCATTGCAAGGATCAAATGACTTGTTGATAAGATAATCATGAGAGACACCGGAGAAGTGTTTAGAACGGATATATTATGGTATGGAAAGAAGGAATAGTTTCGGATAATCATCAATATAAGCTTTCAGAACGCAGTCAAATTCTTTTTGACTACACTGAAATTCAATCCACCAATACTAGCGTCACAGCAAACAACCAGCACATCTAGCTTATTGGTGGACTTAGAAAGTACTTCTGAAATCCTCAAGTAAACTTTCATATTGGAGGACCAATACTCTATGCTCTTCAGCTCCTTCTACACTCAAGTAGTGTCCTTTTTTATGTTTGAGAAAAGACTAGCAACAGAGGAAGGTAAAAGAGAAAATAACGGGTTGGTAAAGCCTAATCAACAACTTATCAATGGCTCAAAGAGGACTTCTGTTTTCTCCAAAATCCACGGTAGGAGCAGATTGACTAATAAACTACATGCCCTGTGAATCCAAAACCCCTCCAAAAGCATCCTTAAAACTATCAAATCGCTTTCAGAAAGAATCCAGAAAAGACAGATGCAGAGAGGAAGTCGCATTAAGCCAATAAATGGCCCTCAAATCTCAGCAATTACTTCCCCGCCCTATTCAAACAACACCCTCCAGGACCCTCCCAAGCGAGAAGCCGGCATTGAAAGATGGGCCCCCAGGCAAATCACCCTCCAACACAATCACAAATACCACCACAATCGCAATCAGGAAGAGCTCATTTTTTTTTGTTTACCCTTCCGCCAGCCATAGACGAACCACGAAACAAAAAAGAAAAAGAAAAAGCATCCACAAAACCATCACCAGCCGAGAACAACACGAAGCACGAGCAAAACAAGAGAGAACCCAAGGGCAACGATTTACCGAGAGCTCCGGATTGCGTCTTCTGCAACAAATGCTCCTCAGCACGCGGAAACGCATCGAGGCTCTTCAGAGCTTGCCTGACCCCCATGATTCCTCGCTCTTTCACCTCAATTCAGCGAAAAGATCTTGGGATTCACCACCTGAAACACCCGATCACAAGATGCTCCATCATCGGCCGTTCAATCCCAAAAGAGAGAGGAGAAAAATCGAGCAGGACATTGATGGAATTGATGCAACCGGAAAGCATGAGCTCGTACCCGACGAATCAGGGTCGTGATCGCAAGAGAGAGAGTCACAGAAATCACAACGGAGAAAAATAAGCGAATCGGGTCAACCAGCTACAGACCGCGTCCAGAAGTTGCAAATTGGCAGTTTTTTTTTTTTTAATATTTTCCATTAACTAGCATTGTTTTTTTTTCGCAATTTTTTTTTAATCTCTACTACAATTTTTGTCTATTTTAATTTTCTTTGACCTCGTCAATTTAGTTGAATTATCCCCTAACAAACAAAGTGAAATAATTTATTTCTCAAGATTTTAACGGTAAAAATCAAAGCACACAATACCCCAATTCTTAGATTGCTCTCAAATTTTACCACAAGTAAATAAATTAATCATAAATAATAAGAATTTTTACCTATGATATATTACATATTGACTTTATCATTTCATTGATCTGCTAACTTTTTTAAAAAAATTTCATTTTAATTATTGCATTCTTGCCCTCCAAACATGAGAGCATTCTCTTTTTACAATAATTTCTAGACAAGCCTCTAACCAAAGAAACTTGTTTATAAAAATATAAATTTTTATTCTTGAAAAGTGACTTCATTTGATAACATCATCAATTTTTCTACCCCGGGCCTTAGGCAGCGACCGGCCATAGGAGATAAGAAAGAGAAGGAAACCGCATACACAAGAGTAAGGGAGTGAGCGATGAAAAGAATTTATATTTATATTTTTATTTTAAAAATAGAAAAGTAAAACATTTCTAATTCTTATTTGCGTTTAAAATTCATATAAGTATCTATGAACTAAATTTGTATTTGTATTTTGAAATTACGTTGTCTATGCTAAATCTGTTTGAAAAGCGGGCTTGAAAGAGTACAAAGAAATCACGTGCGCCCTAAAAACATGTGTCAATCAAGGTTCTGTCTATTATAAAAATTGGAGCTTGGAAGGCCAAAATCAATCGTTTTCATTTGCTGGCCAAAGTAAAAATGGTATTTTGATTTGTCTTCAAACAATTTTTCTTTCTTTTGGGCCAGCGGTTTTAAGCAGCCTCGCCCTCGGCTCCTCTCTCTCTCTCTAAACAAAAAGGGAGACGAAATATAGTTGCCGAACGAGGAGGAGGAGGAGGACGACACCAACCCAACAACCGAGCAAAAGAACCACGGGTAGGTGCCCGCCGTCAGACATTACTGCGAGAAAACCAGGAACCGCCGCGAGCGTCGGAGAGAGCATGTCGGTGCCCAAGTGTGCTTGGGTGGGGATCACCACAGTTTCGGTCGCTCTCGTTGCTCTTCTCATCAAGATTTACCCCACTCCATTCTCCTTCTCTCGGCAGGTCTGCATTCTCTTTTCCTTTCGATACTCGGGCCACTTTCGAGTTCTGAGTCTCCAACTTTAATGTCCGACAAACAAAAGTTTGGATCTTTGACTCCGAACAGCTTTCCACTTGTTTGAGCAATAGCTGAATTTGAGTGGGGACTGATTGATTTTTGTGGCAACGGTGGTGTTCATCTTGGAAATTTTTTTTATAGGACTGTGCTTAATGGTGCTGTTGTTGAATTATGTGTAGAGGCTGTTCAGGGTTGAAGAACTAGCTTTGTATAATGGGACTGATGATGCTTTACCTATTCTTCTAGGAATTCTGGGGTACTCTCTCTCTCATTGCAATTTATGTCTCAGACTCTCAGTTTCTCTGACTTTTATTTAAGTGAATATACTCGTCCATCCAGTTCTTAATGCATAGCAAAACGAAAGGACTCTGCTTAAAGACGTGGGATTCGTCAAATTCGTCATCTTTCCGGTTCAACATTTACCGATTAAACACTGGGGTCTAAACATTGGTCTGGCTATCTGGTGACAATGATTCTCTACTCGCTGCAGGGGTTATTCGCATAATCGGATCAGATGATAGCTAGTTTTGTTTTGTACAGATATGTTGATTTTATCCTACAAAATCCTCTTCAATTGTGCTTCATGAAATCTTGAAGTTTGAGAACTTTTTATAATTGCTCAAACGAAGGAATCGCCATTGTGATAGAGTAGGTCTTGCGTTTTCTTGAAGAACAGGAGATTATATAATTGGATAGTAACTAATCGAGAAAGCACTTAGACTTCTATGTGCACCTTGCTAAGAGAATGAGAGAATGTTTCAACACACTGAGATGTGTGATTTTGAGGGTACCAAACACAGACAGGAAGGAAGTTCGAAGAAACTTACTGGATAGCTTTTCTCATATCAAAATCAAGAAGCATGTAGTTTGTGATGCTGATTTAGTATTTCTACTTATTTGAGATTGATATCGTGTTATCTTGGACCAGTTCAGTGTTTGATGTAACAAAGGGAAAGTCTCACTATGGCGTGGGAGGAGGCTACCATCATTTTGCTGGAAGGTATATGATTTGATTTGGGCTCTGTATGTTGTTGCTTGTGGACAGAAGTATATTGGTTGCTGCTTGTAGAAGAAACTACCAACATTAGGCAATATTGGCTCTTATTGCTTTACATGATGGACGGATACAACGCATATGCATGCACAATCACATAAATGGTTTTACTTTGGTATCTTTGGAAAAGAGGGGAGTCCATCTCATTTCTACCTGAAAACTGTACAACTGAAGATCCTATTTTGAATACGTTCTTAATTGTAGTCGGATTGAGCTATCCAGACAAAAATTAAGGAAGAACAATCTCACCTCGTGTGTCAAGGTTCTTATCTATTGGCATATGTTAGACAGATTTCATCATTTTGGAATATATTATCATCTAATTGCCTTACGATAATTGTCTTTAAAGGCTAATGAGTAGAAACAGTGTTTGTTCATACCAGTGGTCAAGGGAACTCCTTATAGAGATATAAAACTCTCAGCATAAGAATTTGCACAAATGAACACCTCAAATGTGATCTCTTGTTGAAAATTTTCTGGGTTAGTTCAATAAGTAAACGATAGCGAATGATTCTCTCTGTCACGCACTAAATCAGACTGGCTAGTCAAGGGAAGTCCTCATGTTCTTAGCACAATACCTATGCTATTCACCTGTAAGAATTGGTGTTTCTGTTGCTTTAGCCATGATACTTGAGAGCTCTAATTGTTATGGCAATTATTGGGAATGATACTAGATGCTCTGGTCAAATCTAATGCAATTCTTAATTTTGGGCAGGCCACTAGTTCAGTTAAAACCCTACTTGTTAGCATTTTGCTATAGGTTTTTAAATTTCTTTCACCTATGATGCATACTGATGTCAGTCTTCCATGTTGCCCTGGTCAACTCAGAGACGCCTCCCGATCATTTGTTTCAGGAAACTTTACAGGTAAGCCTTGTCATTCCTTGCAGCAGGAATACTGTATTACAGTTTAATATAAGTTCCCATGGCAAAAAATTGGTTGGTGGCCACATCATCAAAATTTTGGGTGCTTTCTCCTTGTCTTCTTTCTCATCTGGATTTTAAGTCAATAAAGAGCAACGCATTGCTAAAGGTAATGATGGATACCTAAGAGAGGACAATAAGTCTAGCACTCTATGTGGATAGATTTATTCTAGTGCCTTTAATTGTTGCCCTTTCAAGTTTCAGCCCACAGTTGCACAAGTATAAGTTTTGTTTCTTCATCCTCATCCTCATCCTCATCCTCATCCTCATCCTCATTCAAGCACTAGTCTCAGTAAAAGACAGTTTATGAGTTCTATATTAACAGATGATTATTTTCTCTTGGCACATTGAAATTGCAGTTTCCAAAAGTTCCAGATCTATTTACATTTATTCTTTGTTTGTTTGTATCGTTTCAATAAGGAGAGGGACTCACGGATTCCCTGCGTGGCCTATCCAGCTCTGAGGTAACTAACATTATTTTGGACTTCTACTTGTTTTTTTGTGATCAACAATTTGCAGTGGCTCACCTCATCAGATAGACCTTTACTTCAGCTGGTGCAAGTGTAACTATGCTTGAGAAGGTCTTTCAGGTTGTGTGATTGACAACTAAAAAGGCAGCAAATGGACAGGACTTTAAGAGGAGCATATACGGATTAGGCGTTAAAATTAAAAGCAGCGAAACTTCTGTAGATTGCCACAGTCAACACTTAGTTGTGCTTGCATCATTTCATGTGTTATAGCTGCTCACAAAATTTTCTTCTATTTCCATTAACTTAGCTTAGAGCTATTAGCTCCAAACTAAATTTTGGGAAGAAAATAATCAACTTAGTCATTTTCTCAAGTATGGTGCTGCTTTAGTCACTGACTATAATTTGGATTGTAACTTTTGTTCACTTACTGTTGCTGAAGACCTGTCTCTTACTAGATGTTACTTGATGAGGGATTGACTTGATTCGTACTTGGGGAAGTTATGCAGACATGTCTGCTACAATATTAAACCAAAAAAGCATGTTACCGTCCAAGCTTATCCGTTAGTTGTCATTCTTTGATTCTACTTTGCCATTTTATGCAGGTGAAGAGTGTAGTGGATTGGAGGGACTTCTACTTTAGAAGTTACACGTGAGTTTAGTATATGCTACGTTCTTCTATTTACTAGTAACTTATGATTCTATTCATTTGAAGTCTGCATGTATTTATAAGTCAATATTGTCCGCGTGCAATACTTAATGTTAGAAGAACGATAAACTATTTATAAAAGTGCTTTGATGTTGAGGACTCAGGGTAGCTTATTTGTTTGATCGAATTGTATTTTTTTCCAAGGAGGGGGTCACACCACTTTTATTTTGAAGAAAAGATTTTCACTCGAATATGACTTTTGTTAGATGGTGTGAAAGGTTCATGGGCGCATGCCAAGTTTTATATCTCACTGCAATACTTTGATCAAATGTCAAATGTCTATTTGGAGATCTCTCGGTAATTAAGAACCTATTGACTGTGTCAATAGGTACTCTCATTGTCATCTTTTTCATTTGCAATGGGATAGGGGAGAGGTAATGGCTTGAATCTTGGCCCTTGAGTGGGTTCATGGATCAAGAAAGTGGGTATTGTAATTTTGCCAAATGCAGAGATTTTATCCAACTTTTGCTATCTAATTTAATGGTTACCATAAGAGATTTTGTCTAATTAAACTGTTGAAGCATGTCCCACATTGCTTGACAATGGGTTCTAAATATTCTTTATACTTATGTGGTCTCTCTTCACCTATTAGCTTAAGCTTTTGGGTTGGACTTTCTAACATAAACCAAAAGTTATTTTGTGTGTAAGAGGTATCTTATATCTTTTTTTATGTCATCAGATATGTTGGCAAGTTAGTTGGCCGTTATTATGACAGCCAAGGGAATCCTACAAAATATTTGAAAGGAGTTGAAGCTAAGGCTGCCAGAGGTGCGCAATTATTAGAAAAGCAGAAGAAAGAAGAAGCAAAACAGCCTAGTTGCAATTCTAGATGGAGTCAGGATGAAGGAGGACAGGTACGTCAAGTTGTATGACTTCAGACGTCAAAGTTCAACAAGCTCTGGATCATGATATGGATACTATTTCTTTGTGTGCTGTTTTAGACAAATGGGAACGAGTTATTATTTTTGCCATACCCACGGCCATTTCTATTTGCTGAAGCGTGCATGGCTGTGAATCTATTTCTGGCGATCTAAATGTTCTTTTGTTTTTAAAAATATGTATATATCTTTCCTCATTTGTCAGGTTTGGTGTGATGTTGGCTTCCCGAGATTGGTACAGAGACCTCAAGAAATTGCTTTGACAGGGAAGATGAGCAAGCGTTGTGCCTGCTTTACAGAGGACCAGCTGAACAATCCAGGATTGGAAGTATATCAAGGATGTGACTTCCTTGCTAAAACCTGCCAAGTCTGAGTTCAATTTTTGCATGACCCGTGCAAAAGTTTCTCTTTGGAGTGTAAACATTGAGCTTGAAATGTTCATGACGTCATAGAAGATAGATATGTCTACACCGAAGCACGTCCATTGCTGACGGGTCTCTCGAAAGAAAAAGTGCTTTTTTGTATATTGTATACACATTTGATAGTTCATCATCGTCCTCACATGTTAAATTTCACTCAAATTCTTTGCAACACTTGCATTTTGTTTGGTCCTGACGTTCTTGTTGTTATTTCCGCTCTTAATGGCGTGACCAAATTGATTAACAGCGTGTTTAAGATTGAATAATTCTGAAAAGCATAGTTGAACCATAACGAAGACTACAAAGGCAAAACAGGGGAGTCAGAAAGTGCGGCCAAATGAACGATGAATGTGACATCAAATTGGCTGCATAACCTTGTACTACAATACCTGGATCTGTCTGTCGTTGCTGTGACTTGTTTACCTGCTTCAATATGTTGAGAAAGGACTCTGCGCGAGTGGGGGCAAGGGGACTTCGGGATGTGATGCAACATGAGTGAGGGTCAGATCCCAACACTGGATGACACTATGTACACAAAGACATGACATACTCAGCAAGTTCTAAAATAAGTGAGGATGGTTGCAAATACCACAACTGGAGAATCCTCATAGCAAAGGCATTCGTCCAATAACCGATCCTGTCATGTGATACTGCTTTGTAATATACCCACCATGTCAAGCTCAATAAGCCATTTCAATTATTAAAAACCCTTCTCTGGATGTAGGTTTGAGAAAAGGAAGCAATATGACAACCTAATCGGCAGTGTCTTTAGAAATCTAAAGAGAGGAAAATCATCAAATTATTGCAAGCACAGATCTTCAAACCCATGCACAAGAGCAATATCACACAGTTGAATCCGTTCTCTATAACAATCAACCTTCTCTATGACAATCAAGTGGGACAGTGAAAAGAGTTACTGTCTTTCCCACTTCACGATAGCGTTAGAAGGAAAGAAATCTTTTGCACTGTATCCTGCCTTGCCAGGTGAAGATGACTTTCCAGTTTCACTTGAAGCGGAATAGTTAGGTGCAAGCAAAGAATAGGACGACCCACTTGTTGTGCCATAGCTTTTGCTGCTCCTGTAATTGAAGTTGTTATAGTCCTTGCGAGCACTTGAAGCGGAAGAATAGTCAGCATAAGAATAGTCAGCGTAGCTTTTGCTGCCCCTGTAATTGAAGCTGTTATAGTCCTCGCGAGCACTTGAAGCGGAAGAATAGTCAGCATAGCTTTTGCTGCCCCTGTAATTGAAGCTATTATAGTCCTCGCGAGCACTTGAAGCGAAAGAATAGTCAGCGTAGCTTTTGCTGCCCCTGTAATTGAAGCTGTTATAGTCCTTGCGAGCACTTGAAGTGGAAGAATAGTCAGGTGCAGGCAAAGAGTAGTCCTTCGCCCAATGTCCATCCTTGCCTCCTTTGAAATAGGACGATCCACTTGTTGTGTTGTAGCTTTTGCTACCCCTGTAATTGAAGCTGTCATAGACCTTACCAGCACTTGAAGCGGAAGAAAAGTCAGGTGCATGCAAAGAGCAATCCTTCGCCCAATGTCCCTCCTTGCCACAGTTGAAACAGGATGATACACTTGTTGTGCCGTAACTTTTGCTGCCCTCGTAATTAAAGCTGTCATGCACTTTAACGGGACTTGCTGGAAGACTAGCTACCGCAGTATGGTCATTGCACCATTTGAAGTAATGACAGGAACTTAACTGCATGAAAATGGACAACGGCTGAAATTTACATACCAGAAAATTTCATCAAAAGTAGTCCCGCGAGTCCTAAGAGTAACACAACACTTTATGGAAGTTTTAAATAGCCAATTATGTGATGCCAACCAGGCTGCAGATCAACTTCTATCGAAGATCTGAAGAGTCCAAGGTCATTCAATAGTCTCAAGAGTGCCAGAAGAAAGGAAGACCAATAAAACCGCTAACACCACCAATACCAGGAAAAATGTTTCACAAAAAAAAATGCCAATCTTTTTTTTTTTAATCTGATTATTTGTAATACTAATCATATCCTATTCTCAAGTTGGAACTGCAGAACAAGTCCACAAGGTGCTTCGATTTCCTCCCACCTGATATTTTGCTGTGTTCATGTGGGTTGGGCACATCTCGTGTCATGTTGAAGGAGGAAATACAGGTAGGGGAGTAACTTATTTTGAGACACAAGTGGAACCAATGAGAATGTGCAAACAACTTTAACGAGAGTTATCTGACTTGTGGTGTGCAAAAATGTTCAACGGGAGTTAACAGACTTATGCCGGTTAGGCTTATGCAGATCCCGGTGAAAGCGTCACAAGCCTGGCATCTACTACACCGTGAAAATAGCAATGGTTTTATCCAAGTTTAACTCACAACTCCATAGCATAAGTTGAATGGAGAGGGAAAGCAAATGTAAAAGCAGAGAAACTGTTAATTTGTGAGAGAGAATTATTAGAAATCTATAAGGATTAGGCCTTTGAGTGATACCTGATTGGCAGGACACTTATAGAATTGCTGCCCCACATTATTCCCCTTCTTTGCAGTTAAAATTAAGCAAGACCCAGCCCCGCATGGGCATAAAAGATCTGGAAATTGAGAGCTGTTGCGACCATCACTAGACATATTGGGTATGTAGGCTGCTCCAGAAGCATTATCACACCACTCGAAGAAACCGCAACCCCCATTTTCCTGTATAAATGCAACAGTTATTGCATGAAGTAACGACAGGAGCTCAACTGTCAGATTAGGGACATTCAAGATATCCTTAGAACTAGCTTCATTCCAAACACATTATTTCCACCGAAATTAGTTCAATGAAAACCAAGTATGCTGGGAAATATGTATGCTGGTGTGCCACTTGAGTGATGAACAGAAAGCAAGAGAGGAGGAGAATGACAGTACAATACATCATGACCCTCTTTTAGCGCAAAAGGCAAAAGAAGCTCTCTTATATAATCAAGCCAGATCTTCTCAAGACAGTAGAAACCAACTGGATGAAACAACTTGTCAGACCTCTATCCATCAGAATATTTAATGGACCGAACGAAGCTTTTTCTATGTTAAGATTAAGAATATGGTTCAGCACTGCCAATTGAGAGCTCGATAAGCATATATATATATATATATGTATATATATATATATATATATAAAGAAAAGAAAAGGAAACTGTTTTAGTCAGTCAATGCTCAAGCCAAGAAATAACAGCCAGCTACCACGAGGCAAGGCTTCACTTGGCAACACATAAGCTCTTCAGAAATCGATAATCTGATTGTGATGTCTATTTTTGGGCTTTGGCAGAAACATAGAACTATTGAGGACACAGAGATTAGTATGTCTTCCGTGATATCCACCAACCCTTCCCACAGTCAGTTTTTGGCAATTCTTTAAACGTCTTCTTTGTTCAGTTGTAATGATTGTGGTAGTATTCAGGCAGCACCATGTGGATGCCATTTTGCAGCATTGCAGCTTGTGATATGTGATCTGTGCAAGTTTAAGGCAACATTGCAGCTTGTTGCGTGATTCTTGTACAGCTTTCTGACTCGTAACTACAATTCTCTAACACCCTATCCAGAATTTACATGCAATGGTAAACCTAGCCACAGTTCTGGCTTCTCTCGGGAAGGAATGAACATATGCGCATAAACTATATATTAGAGTGATAGTAAGTTCTAATACTCTTGTAAGAGTAATACACGTACCTCTTTCACAGGACACTTATAAAACCTCCTGCCCCTGTTCTTCACCGTATTTGAAGTGAGAACCAAGCAACCGCCCAACCCACAGGGACAAACCTTCTCAGGCTCGCTCAATTGCGTCCCTCCCCCAAACTTACCGCACTTGCCGCTGCCACCGCCGCTCACATTAGCGCCATCGGCCGCAGCGACCTTGACCCGACTTCCTGCGCCAACTAACTTGCTCTGCTGCTTGGGCCACAGGCCAGGGGTGCCGTCACCTCTGAGAGGAGCGAGGTACGCTTCTTTGACTTGCGGCTTGACTTCTCTGACAGTGGCGGTGGCGGCAACAGTGGGCCTGACACGCTTGGCGCTGGCGCGGGCTTCGGCCGCGGCGACCTGGGAGTGGAAGTCGTGATCGCCGTCTTCTCCGCTGTCGAGGTCGATGATTTGTCGGACTTCTCTCTTCATGGTCTCGCCGGTCTCGAGGTCGATGATTTGTGGGAGTGTTCTCTTCATGGTCTCGCCGTCGTCGAGGTCGATGATTCGGCGTTCTCTCCTCGCCGGTCTAGAGACTTTGCGGATCGTTTTTTTTAGTTGGTCGATACGAATTCATAAATTTAGAAAGTATATATTATTTTGTTTATTTGCCGAATTTACAATGTTATAAAATTTCAAAAGATTAACCTATAAAATTTGCATATTGATATTTATTAATTTTTCATGTAACTCTACACGCTGCGTCATAATGAATTAACAGTAAACTTGGTAACTTTCACAATGGATTGTTTGCTTTATTTTTCCATGTCAGTATAATTTTTTTGGTAGAAAACAAAATATTAAATGAACATTTTGCTAGATAACTCGAATAGATGCTCATTTAAAATTCATATAATAAATGAGAAGTTTTGCTAATATTGTCTTGAATTTCACGAAGTCAAAGGCTTAGAAATATATCAAGATATTTCTAAAGATTTGGGGATAATTACTAAATATTGATTAGTTACTTTCTTAAACTAATAAGATCTTTAGGGATATCAATCTGAGGATTTTTTAATTCAATATCGTACCTTGTATCTCTTTAAGAAATCATCTCTCTCCCCTCGGTAGTCGGTATGTAGGCGAACGTCAATCTTCGTGTTCTTGATTATTCTTATTTTTCTTCCTTTTCACCTCATCTAGTTAGAGAGCTCTTACGCTCTCATTAGACAGATGCGACCTCCATACACTTTAATAATGTGTGAGAGAAATCAAGTCAAAGGTAGATATTTATCTATGTCGTCTTGAATTTTACGAAGTCAAGGAAAGCTTAGAGATGAGTCAAGATATTAAAATTGAGATAATCACTACAGATTTATTAATTAATTTCTTAAACTGATAAGATCTTTAAGATATGCGGTTCTTTTTATTCCGCATGTACTTTGCATCTCTTTGCGCTCAGAAATAAGAAATCATCTCTCTCCGTGGACATAGGCGAATTTTCGCCGAACCATGTAAATCTATGCATTCTTGATTATTTTTATTTTTCTTCCTTTTCATCTCAACCTGTTAGAGAGTTCATTGGCTCAACAGTTGTGATGCTAAGAGATAATTAGAAAATTTCCGGTGATAATTGATTGTTTTTTTCTTATGGCCATTTTTTTCTTCTAGTTTTCTTCTTTTCCCTCCCTCTCCCGATGTGTATGAAATTCGCAACTTTCCTAAGATTGAAACATCAAGAGAATGTAAGCGTAAGTGATAACCCTACAAATGATACAATGATATAATGAGAAACATGGAAAAGTTCTAGAGAGAGAAATTAGACACGGCTCACAAAATCAACATGATCAATTTAAAAATTCGCATGATTTATTTTAATCCTTTTGTCATTACATTCGGAACTATTAGCATATACTTAAGGGACAAGCAGATTCATAACATTACTTGACATGAACATAGTGAGCGCTCGAGACAGGCAAAGAACGAGCAGATTTGTAAAATTATTTGCAGAAAAACAGATGATGGCCGATCAGTAAGCAGAGCTATTCATTTTTTGGATCTAAAATTGATTTGCATTCGGTCAGAGATTGAGATTCACTAACTCACCATGGCCGACTGGTAAGGTCTCTCATCGATAGAATTTTTGGTTGCTCTTGATCATTGTTTTCCCAATCCCACTGCCTACGAACATGACGTCGGTCTTCTTAAGGTCCACGACGGCATTCTCCAAATACTTCTCTCTTTAATGTAGATCACAAACTTGTACATGACAAGAAATGTGTTTAAAAAACATAGGTGTGAAACATTATTAGCACACTAGACTGAAAATAGGCATGAACGTACACGCATGAGCTCCTAGATTACATCCAAAAATTAGATGTTAGAACTAATGAGAGAAAAGACTTTGGGTCCACGACATAAATCTTAAACTTAAAGCCCAAAACAATGAAAGGTCTAATCCCAAACAAATTCAAGTAAACTCAGCCCAAGACACTGTAGAATGACACTATTATAGCAAAGAAAAGATTGACGTTTAAGATAGTTGTTGTTTAAAATAGTAAACTTGCAATGATTAAGAACGCTGCTTACTTTGATTTTCTCTAGCGCTGTATATAGGGTCCGTTTCTTTTTGGGAGATCAGCTTGAGAAGAAGCCAGCTTATCCCGACCTGACCGGCATTTGCTGGCTTTATCTATCCCTCCTAAACTTCTCCGATTTCCAGATCGAGTTGTATGAGGCATAAACTCATCTAGTTCGGAAGCCGAGCGCCACCACAGCAATAACGATGCGAGTTTGATCAACTAACACAAAGAAGAGCGTACTTCCCTTTTCCCTTAACTAGTCTAGAAGGTGTAATGAATAGAGATCTCTCGTCAGATTTCTTTCTCTTCCTATCACTTCATCACAATAGGGTGAAGACAACACTGACTATCTGCTTTCATGTTGAAATGGGATTTAAAAACAAAATGCCCCTACCCACTCTTTAGGGAAAAATTCGTATGTCAATCTAACACTCCAAAACGAAATGTTTGAAAAAAATTGCAAGTTTAAGTAACTTTGATTTGTGCTCTCTAAGACTCCTACGAAGAAGTTCTGAAGAATTTTAGGATCGTGTAATGTGAAGTGTGGGACATTTTTAATAATTGTGTGGTCTCGGAATTGAAAAACTTCTTGAAAGAAAAGAGAAGAACATTCCATAACTATGCATAGTCCAACATGGAAATTTCATCCTCATTTGGTTAGACAGAATGAGAATGAATATTGGATAATCGAGACGGTAAAATAAAATTTGAACTGTCATGTTTAGTAGCGCCTTGGAATTGGAATGTGAAGTTTTTTATAACTTAAATCTAAGCAGGGTACACGTGCAGTGTTCGCGCAAGGTTCTTACAAGAGTCGTGAAGTCTGCTCGGCCTCGCAAATTTCTGACATTAGAAAAATATTCATCTAATTACATATACTTACAGGAATTGTACCACATAGGTTTACATGATCGAGTCATTCTATGCTATGACTTAAAAGGATTTGCAAGATAAATATTTGAACTCGAAGGCCGGGGTTAATATGATAAATTCTAAGGGTGGATGTACTTAAGAAAGCATTCAATACATTCCAGAGAAGTACATGATAAATTCATGAGTATGAAGTCATTTACCTCTGAGGCAAAAGAGAACATGATCCAACCTATGGGACTTAAGGAATGATGGAAGGGATCCAATGTTATATCTAATCCTAATCTAGTCGACATGGGCGAGTCACTCGACGTGCTCCTTCCCTCTCAATTTGTGATAAGTTATTAACACCTGAATGTTGGAGATTCATTTAGTTATTTATCACAAAGAAAATACTAGGCTCCTAATAAAAAAACGTTATTGATTTTGACTTGCATATTGAAAGCATTTGCGCTGCTAGTACTAAAATCATATGATTGCATTTTAATTAACGGACTAAGGCGATGGGGTTTTTGAGCTTCAATTAGACCAATTGGCCTAAGCCGGTGGCCGAAGTTATGTACGCCAAGTTAGGAAAATTTGATTTTTCTTGATCAAATTTTGAAACAATGAAGCCGTATATTATCAAGATTTTCGGCCACATAAAACAAATATCAGCATAATCTTCGAGATATGCGTAATTAAAGCCCTCAAGGAAAGAATGTCTGGAAAAATAGTAACTTTGATTTGTGCCGTCCAACACTCTTACAAAAAATGTTTGGAAGAATTGTAGTACCGGATGATGTGAAGCGTGGGACATTTTTCATAATTATGTGGTCTCGGAATTGTAATATGGACGCCGTAAATTGTAGAATTGGAGGAAAGTTATGAACGGTTCTTATAAACTTCGCATGGGGAAAAAAAGGAAAAGACATTCCATAATCACGTATAGATTAACATGGATTTCACCATCTTCTTGAGTCGGAATGAAATAGTTTGGAATGGATCATTTGGTCATGGAAATGATGAATTACCATGTTTAGTAGCACATTGCGACCACAACGTCATGCATGAGGTGAAACTACAAGAACTGTCCTTTGCCACCACGAAGACCCTCTCACAAGTCGAATCAATCTTTGGTCAACGGAAGCAACGAAGAAAGCAACCATATACGCCTTTGACCTGCGAAAGTTCCTGCCGTGTTTGACCACATTTTGGACTTGGATTGTACGTGTAAACTATGAAGACACGCCTTTTGGCTACTTTTCTAATGCACGCATCACGTATTAAACTTGAACTTCTCCCCCCTTCTCATCACTCTTATATAAGAATTTGCGACTGATCTGAGAAGTCGTGGGAGGAGGAGGCATCAATCATGACAGCAGTAGAGGCAGAATACAGAGACATAGTCATTGTTGGTGGTGGCATCTGTGGCCTAGCCACTGCACTTGCTCTTCACAGGTTATTTAGAATCGCGCCCTTCTCGATCTTGCCGATTTTTCCCATATTTTCATTCGCCGTTTCACCGTCGATCTTCATCCGCGCGGTGTATTGTTTGGGAACTAAGTGTTCTTATGCTCATGTTTGTGCAATGATTGGCTTCACTGGCTGCAGGAAGGGGATTAGCAGCCTGGTTCTTGAACGGTCGGACGCTCTTCGGGCTACCGGGACAGCTATCGGCATTCAGACTAACGGTTGGCGGGCGCTTGATCAGCTAAGTGTCGGGTCGAAGCTTAGACAGACTTCACTTCCTCTCAAAGGGTACGCACTGCTTCTCCCACAGCGAAGTCAAGTCATTCCGTCGTCGTTACGCCGAGAACACCACATGAGCATATAGGACATCACCTAAGGGTGGCATTTTCTTGTTGTCCTGTTTTCTGCATAAATGAACCTGTGCACTAAGCCTCGTAATTAGGCAGGATCGATGCGTTGTCCTAACTGTAACGTCATGAATTGATCGGAATTTTCCCGTTGGTAAAGAAGAACACCGAGTGTTTATACATGAAAATTGACGAAAGTTGCATTTGTGTCGCCAGATTTCGCGATGTGTCGATCAACAATACTACTGTGAAGGAGGTTCCTGTTGGGTATGCTCTTTGTTCTTTCTCCCTCTCTCTTTCTATCCGTTCTGCGCTTCTTTTCGCTTGGGACTTTTGGCAATAGCAAAATCAACAGGAGGAAAATACCTTCTAAACTCAGCAGACCTGCAAATGCTGCTCGCGAGATGAGAAATGCTGAAATGTCCTGCAGATACTCTAGTGTTGATTGAACCGATTTGCAGAATTAGGTTGTGGACTGACATTATGTCGTATGAGAGATCGTTGAAATCGAAAGGAAACCGAAGTAATGGATGCTCGGTCGAAACTAAGTTCTCTTTCCTACTTGATTGCTCAGGCTAGGAGAAGCACGATGCTTGAGACGCAGCCTTCTCTTGGAAGCTTTAGCCGGTGATCTACCGAGCGGGACCGTACGCTTCCGAAGCCGCCTGCTAGCAATTGAAATGGATCCCGAAACTTCGTATCCTATCCTTCGGCTACATGGCGGTAATGTCATCAAAGCTAAGGTATCCCACTTCGAATATCATGCTCAGTGCATTTAGACAGGAAAGTATGATCGAAAGCGGATAGGATACCATTAGAACATGTCGAAATTGAACAACTGCGTGATCAGTCTCTCGTTTTGGATTTCACAGGTCGTGATCGGATGCGACGGAGTGAACTCCGAGGTTGCTAACTTCTTAGATTTGAGGCCGCCAAGAATGGCCCCCACATGCAACGTGAGGGGGTTCGCGATTTACCCGGACGGGCATGGTTACCCTCACGACTTTGTCACGATAAACTATAATCGTGTTTTTCTCGGAAGAGTCCCGCTCGATGAGAAGTCGGTTTACTGGTTCATAGCTCGACCGTGGACCCATCAAGGTAATCCTCTAAATTCTCTTCAACTGGTTCTTTGGTGATAGCCATGTTGCCTTCTACTTCGTTATATCTCGTTGATCAGCAAATTTGCCGTAGAAATCTCTGTTTGATGATAGCTAAACAAACTCAATCTTGTGATGATGTTGTGTCATCATTTGACAGATTCAACCATCTCAAAGAACTCTGACCTGATCAAGCGATCGACCGTGGAATCGATGCTTGGCTTCCCAGCAGAAATTCTGGAGATGATCAAGAACAGCGAGCCCAATTCGTTGTCCCTGACAGGAACGAGGTACCGCGCACCGTGGGACGTACTATTTGGGAGCTTTAGGAAAGGAACTGTGACAGTTGCCGGAGACGCCATGCACGCGATGGGCCCGTTCCTAGGACAAGGCGGGTCCGCCGCGTTAGAAGACGCAGTGGTCCTGGCTCGATGCTTAGCGCCGCATATGACTTCCCTAGACCACGGGGAGTTAAGCAGGGAAAGAATAGGAGGTGCATTGGACAGTTACATAAGGGAACGGAGGATGAGGCTGGTTCGGTTGTCAGCGAAGACTTACACTATCGGGTCGCTGCTCGAGTCGACCTCGCTGGTCGCGAAATTGATCTGCATTTTGGTGATAGTTTTGTTCTTCCGAGACCGGCTCGGTCACACGCGATACGACTGCGGTCGACTGTGAATCCCCCGGAACCTTCTTGTCTTTGCTTGTTCATTGGATCTGCTCTGATATACTTGATCCGTGTCTTTGGCTGTTTGACTAGTGCTGAATTGCATTTTCAATAGAATTCCATTTTCTTTGATACAAGATTGACTGCGGCGAATGAGAGAGCGGCATTTCTACACCGCCGGCGGCTAAATCGCGGCAAGGCCGTCGGGCCAATCACAAGGCTGACGATCAAGAACTGATGATGATCGTCGCTCGTCCGACTCCGCTCGTATCGGGTTTTAGTCCATGGAATTCGTAGAAAGGCCCAAGAGTGAGAGGTTGCTCGTACTCTTTTGCATGCTTATAGATGTACTCTCGGTGGTAACATATGTCCTCTAAAACCAGATGCATCAGCGAGATTGTTCGGTGATTATATTACAAGCATTTAATTCGGTAAACTTCTGTTTATTAAACAGCGAGAGTACTTCGACTTCACGCAGACCCAAATTTTCGTCATGCTCATTATTCGGGGAAATTAGCAAAAAAATATCCTAAATTTAATTATCGCAATCGTGCCAATTAAATCCTAAGACTTTCGATTTAGCCAATTTTATCGTAAATTTTTTAACAATTTGCCAATGATATGTATGACAATCATCTTACGTGACATGATCGGCACTTATGGAGATAATTTTTGCAATTCTGAAATGACCTTTTTGAATTTTTTTCCTTTTCTCCACTTTTCTTTTTCCCCCTTTTTTTTTTCCTCTTACTTCCCTTCGCCAGTCCTTGGCCTTGACGGTGGCTGGCGGGTGTCGCCAGCCATAGGGGGCCATAGGGAAAGGCGTCGGCCACAGGCAAAGGTGTCGACCGTGTCGCAACCCTCAACTACCTCATTTAAAACATAAAAAAGAAACAAAAGATAAGATAAATGGAAAAAAAATTCAGAAGTAATATTAAGGATTTGCAAAAAATTCTCTATGCTAGCGTCGACTATGCCATGTACGACAACCATCGGTCAAAATTGACGGGATGGACTATATTGATAAATTGTCAAAAGATTTAAAATTTGCAAAAAATTGTCCATGTCAGCATCAATCGTGCCACATAAAGCAGCTGGCATCCACACCAATGATTTTCGACCAAAATTAATCGGATAGACTATATTGGTAAATTGTCCAAAAGTTTAAGACTAAATCGATAAAATTAAAATATTTAAAATTGAATTGGCACAAATACAATGTGTTTATGATTTTTTTTTCCGTAGTTATCCTCTTATTATTCTGACAACTTCGTTCATTATTAGTAATTCCGAGTATCTTAATTTTCATTCGTCATAATTTATTTGCAAGTGAATGAATGGGATGATCTAACAAAAAGGGCACATGTGACTCTGGGGCCTAAGAATTGGGACCACAACCAATATAACGACCTCCCTCGGAAAAGAAACATCTCTTCGACAAGTCTTCTTCTTTTTCCCGGAAAAGAAAATTCACATTTTCCATGCAAATCTCTCTCTCTCTCTGTTGAAGTTGTGTGTATCCCACATCGCTTAAGAATGTCTTGTATATGCTCTTTATATTTATGTGATCTCCTTCCATCTATTAGTTTAAGCTTTTAGAGCAGTTGGCAAGTGATCCCACCAAATCTTACATGATACTTAAGAAAATATCTCTCGGTGTTTTCTATGTTTTTTTTGTTTTTTTTCCCTCGTCAGTTTCTCTTTTCTGTTTTTTTTTTTTTGGTCGAAAATTTCTTTCTGGTTCGTTAGGCTGAGATTCCATGTGCTTGGCTTGAACCGCAAAAGCTAAAAAGTCAAAAGCCGCGCGCCAAACATCGTCCCGTGAATCCTTCTGAGAACTTCCACGGACATCACAAGTACATGGTCCAAATCAACACTCTCCCGGGAAAATTTTACTGCGATTTTCAAATTAAATTTTACTGGATGAACTCAATTGGCAAAATATCAAAATATTTAAAATTCAATTAGCAAAATCAAAAATGTTTAAGATTGAATTGATCAAATAACAATATATTTATAACTTTTTGGATAATTCTCCATTTACTCGGCTATTGCATCGAATTTTGTTGGATTTTGCGATCAATACGATCTGAGTGGAATTCGGCATGGTATCTCAGTGAAATGTTGACGTTACGATAATGTGGTGTTATCCCAGAGTCATCCACGTGGTATTACATTCAATTTTTTGGAAAAGTGTCCAAAAAAAATCTCAAACTTATTGCATTGTTGTCAATTCAGTCTTAAACCTTTTATTGATGCTAATTCAGTCCGAGACTTTTTGCATTGATGTCAATTCAGTTCTAAATCTTTTTTTGGTGTCAATTCCATTCTAAACCTTATGCATCTATGCTAATTCAATTATAAACATTTTACATTTATAGCAATTGAGTCATCCAGCCAATTTTGATCGAAAATTCATTGACGTGGACGTAAGATCGTCCTACATAGCACAGTTGGCACTGATGTGGATATTTTTAATATTATTTTAGTATTTTAAATAAATTTTAGCATTTTTTCTTTTTCTAAATCACAAAAAAATTATTAAAAATATTTTAAAGTACCAAAATAATATTAAAAATGTCCAACCCAGCACCATCTATGCCACGTAGGACGATCAACGTCGACATCAGAGAATTTCTGAATAAAATTTGCCGAATTGACTCAATTGTTACAAATGCAAAAAGTTTAGAATTAAATTAGTACAAATGCATGAGGTTTATGATGGAATTGATACAAATGCAAAGGTTTAGGATGAAATTAGCACCAAGAAAAAGTTTATGATTGAATTGACACTAATGCAATAGCTTTAGAATTTTTTTGACATTTTTCTCTTCAATTTTATGTCTAGATGTGTATTGGTGCCTACATGTATAAGTTTCTGAAAAATTACACTTCGCTCCTTGTACTTTGTGATGTTTAAATTTAACACAAAGATATATTCATGTTGTCAATATGAAATCTTATTATTCAGTAATTTTAAAAGAATTCTTTAATTAGCATGTCGTCTATGTTAAATACATCAACTTATCCATATAATTAGTTGGTTCTCGATCCAATCCGATCTCACCCTGCAATTGAGAACCGAATTGGATGGTTATGGGATCAAACTGGATCTGATTCGATTCCTCGGTGGTCCATAATTAGACCGGTCGCTTTTTTTGTGATTTATCGTTAAGTTTTTCTCGTTAACGACATATTCACAAGACCATCTCTCATTCATTGCATCGCATTGTCGCTAACCTAAAAGTCATACTAAGCATCATAAGCATCTTAGATTTAGGTTTAAGTTTACATATTTAGATTTTTTTTCGATGGTAGATATTTATCGATGTCGTCTTGAATTTTACGATGTCAGGGAAAGCTTAGAGATGAGTCAAGATATTAAAATTGATATAATCACTACAGATTTATTAATTAGTTTCTTAAACTGATAAGATCTTTAAGATATGCGGTTCTTTTTATTTCCATCTCTGTACGCTCAGAAATAAGAAATCATCTCTCTCCGTGGACATAGGCGGATTTTCACCGAACCATGTAAATCTATGCATTCTTGATTATTTTTATTTTTCTTCCTTTTCATCTCAACTTGTTAGAGAGGTCATTGGCTCAACAGTTGTCATGCTAAAAGATAATTAGAAAATTTTCAGTGATAATTGATTGTTTTTTTCTTATGGCCATTTTTTTCTTCTAGTTTTCTTCTTTTCTCTCCCTCTCCCGATGTGTATGAAATTAGCAACTTTCCTAAGATTGAAATATCAAGAGAATGTAAGCGTAAGTGATAACCCTACAAATGATACAATGATATAATGAGAAACATGGAAAAGTTCTAGAGAGAGAAATTTGACACGGCTCACAAAATCAACATGATCAATTTAAAAATTCGCATGATTTATTTTAATCTTTTTGTCATTACAATCGGAACTATTAGCATATACTTAAGGGACAAGCAGATTCATAACATTACTTGACATGAACATAGTGAGCGCTCGAGACAGGCAAAGAACGAGCAGATTTGTAAAATTATTTGCGAAAAAACAGATGATGGCCGATCGGTAAGCAGAGCTATTCATTTTTTGGATCTAAAATTAATTTGCATTCGATTAGAGATTGAGATTCAGTAACTCACCATGGCCGACTGGTAAGGTCTCTCATCGATAGAATTTTTGGTTGCTCTTGATCATTGTTTTCCCAATCCCACTGCCTACGAACATGACGTCGGTCTTCTCAAGGTCCACGACGGCATTCTCCAAATACTTCTCTCTTTAATGTAGATCTCAAACTTGTACATAACAAGAAATGTGTTTAAAAAACATAGGTGTGAAACATTATTAGCACACTAGACTGAAAATAGGCATGAACATACACGCATGAGCTCCTAGATTACATCCAAAAATTAGATGTTAGAACTAATGAGAGAAAAGACTTTGGGTCCACGATATAAATCTTAAACTTAAAGCCCAAAACAGTGAAAGGTCTAATCCCAAACAAATTCAAGTAAACTCAGCCCAAGACATTGTAGAATGACACAACTGTAGCAAAGAAAAGATTGACGTTTAAGATAGTTGTTGTTTAAAATAGTAAACTTGGAATGATTAAGAACGCTGCTTACTTTGATTTTCTCTAGCGCTATATATAGGGTCCGTTGGGGTAAGAACAGTACAAGTGCCACAACTTTTGCTCGGGGATCACTTGAGTGCCACAACTTTTTTTTGGATCACTTGAGTTCCAAATCGGAGTAAAAGGGATCACTTAAGTGCCATTGCTTATGTGGCGGTCGAAAAAGCTGAGGTGGCGATCGGAAAAGCTTACGTGGCACCGACGACCTATATTTTCGAATATATTTAATATACATATGTAATTTTTCATAATTTTTTTATTTACTTTAATTTTTTTGGTTCATTCATGGTTTTTGCTTGGGCCGGCGAGAGGTCCTCGACAACCCTCGCCGGACACCACCGACCGGCCAAGGCAAGGGCATGCTTGCCTTGCCCTGGCGAAGCCGCGACGGCCGTCGCGGCCTCGGCTGCCTCCTGCAAGGGCGTGAATGCCCTTGCTAAATCTGGGCTGGTTGGCTCGCCCTACCTCGGCGAAACTGAAACATCAGAGGCAAAAACAACACAATCTTCAGAACCAGTAGAACCTCTGTTGTTTCGTGGTCTACTGGTGAAGGAGCTTTTTCTTGCTCCTTGGTTTTCAGTTCTTGAACCAGTAGAACACATTGGCTCCTACTCCTGCAACTGAGCTCTGATCTTCCGAAACCCCCAGCTCCTCCTGCAGATCCACAGAGGAAAAACCAAATCCCAAGAACCCTAAATCGATTTTCGCTACAGCCTCAGAGGTCGCTCAATGTCTCGACCTTCGATTCCGGCGCAACCAGCCACAAAGGAACCCTAATTCGTGGAACCAACACCAAAGGAGAGGATTGACCTTCGATTTCTGCTACAACAACTTCGAAGGTCGCTCGTGGCCGATGAGACGCGAGGGCCCTCGCCCAGATCTGGCGAGGGCAATCGCGCCCTCACCCGCAGATGGCAAGGCCACGATGGCCGTCGCTCAAGGCCGTCGCGGTTTCGTCGGCCCAAGGAAAGCCAGCCGATTGTAGCCGCGAGGGTCGCCGGGGTCTCTTGCCAGCCATCAACGAAAGTGCTTCAAAAATATCAAAGTATAAAAGAAGAACAAATCCAGAAAAAGAAGAATATCAAAACAAATAAAAAAATAAGAAAAAATTCCTAGAAAACATTAAAAAATCTAAAAAAATCTACGTGTAATTAAAAAATAAATAAAATAAAAATAAAAAAGTCCATGTAGGACGATTTGCCGGAATTAGCACTCAAGTGATTGACTTTCGCCGGAAGTGGTACTCAAGTGATCGCTTATTAAAAGTTATGGCACTCAAGTAATCCAAAAAAAGTTGTGGCACTCAAGTGATCCCCGAGCAAAAGTTGTGGCACTTGTACTGTTCTTACCCCCTTTTTGGATAATTCTTCATTTACTCGGCTATTGCATCGAATTTTGTTGGATTTTGCGATCAATATGATTTGAGTGGAATTCGGCATGGTATCTTAGTCAAATGTTCACGTTACGATAATGTGGTATTACATTCAATTTTTGGGAAAAGTGTCCAAAAAAAAATCCCATTGCATTGCTATCAATTCAGTCTTAAACATTTTATTGGTGCTAATTCAGTCCGAAACTTTTTGCATTGATGTCAATTCGGTCCTATATCTTTTTTGGTATCAATTCCATTCTAAACCTTATGTATCTGTGCTAATTCAGTTATAAACATTTTACATTTATAGCAATTGAGTCAATCCAGCCAATTTTGATAGAAAATTCATTGATGTGGAGGTAAGATCATCCTATATGGCACAGTTGGCACTGATGTAGATATTTTTAATATTATTTTAGTATTTTAAATAATTTTTTTAGCATTTTTTTATTTTTCTTTTTCTAAATCACAAAAAATTATTAAAAATATTTTAAAGTACCAAAATAATATTAAAAATGTTCATGCCAATGTCATCTGTGCCATGTAGGATGACTGACGTCGACATTAGCGAATTTCCGAATAAAATTTGCCGGATTGACTCAATTGCTACAAATGCAAAAAGTTTAGAACTGAATTAGTACATATGCATAAGGTTTATGTTGGAATTGACACAAATGCAAAGGTTTATGACAAAATTATCACCAAGAAAAATTTTATGAATGAATTTACACCAATGTAATAGCTTTAGAATTTTTTTGCCATTTTTCTTTTCAATTTTATGTCCAGATGTGTATTGGTGCCTACTATTAATGTGTAATTATATGTATATTAGGGTATTTTTGTAATTGTATTTATTTATACCCGTATTGTAATTAATCACTCATATAAATACATGTTATACAATCCTAGTTTGGATTGAGCCACCATAAACACCATGTTGTGATTTCTCTCTGACTCTTAACATCAACATGATATCAGAGCAGGAAAACGCATCATGTTCTTTAACAACTTTGTCCCAAATCAACACTTCTTTTGCTCCGATTACCACCTCAACAATGTTCGGCACATCTATGAATTTTTTTTCTTCTATACCATCTCTTTGGTCATCATTTTCTTTTTCTGCAAATCCCAATTTCCCATTACCTCTCAGTGATATACCGCCCGCCTTCGCCTCTTCTTCTCTTTTCCTTGCTGCTTCGATCTCTGCTGTGGCTCAAATTACTGGCGTGCAATCAACCTCGTCACCTCTTCTTCTTTGCAATATCACTAATCTTGTCTCCATCAAACTTGATGCAGATAATTATCTTCTGTGGAGATCTTAGTTTGAATCGATTTTAATCTACAACAATCTGCTGGGATATGTGGATGGATCTTTTCTATGTCCGTAGAGGCTTATCAATGATCAGAATGGTATTGTGGTGGCCAATCCTTCTTATTCAATTTGGGTCAAGACGGATCAATGCGTTCGCAGTCTGATTAACTCAACTCTCACAGTTGAGATTTTTCGTGAAGTTCATGATTTTCGGACATCTCGGGAGATTTGTCTTGCTCTAGGGCGACGCTTTACTGATCGATGTGCGGCAAAGGAAATTGGATTGAAACTTGCTTTTCAGAACGTCGTTAAGAAACCCGATCAATCAATGTCTGATTATCTTCAGCATTTGAAGTTCATTGCAGATTCTCTCACCGCAATCAGTTACTCCATCTTTGTTAAGGATTTGGTGATTCAAGCCCTCAATGGGCTCCCATCAGAGTATGATCCTTTTGTCACAATGGTCACTAATGGTCCTACTATTCTTTCCTTCAATGATCTGCGGTCACACCTCCTCATTCAAGAAGAATGATTTCTCCGAAAATCGAATGCCTCATCTTCATCTAATAGACATCATGCTTTGATTGGACAATCCACTTCACCTAATCCACCGTTTCGAGGGAGTCGTGGTGGACGTAATTTTAGGGGCCGAAGATCTGGTCGAGGACAAGGTGGACGGTTCTCGTGTGATCAACCAGTTTGGAAAGCCTCGACTGATCAATTTAATTCACAATCATTCTCTATCCCCTATTCCGATCGATCCTCACCTTTCTCTAGTCGATCTCGCGATGGTTCGAGGGCCTATGTTCCTCCATTTACCCAGGGAGGCATTCTTGGATCTAGGCCTCATCTTTCTTGTCAGATCTGTAACGGAGTTGGGCATACTGCACTGTAATGTCGACAAAGGTTTAACCATGTCTTCACTACAAATGATTTATCAGCCTCTTTCTCAGCTCTCTCGATTGGTGAGACCTCTGATCTGATGTGATATCTTGACAGTGGAGTATCGGCACACATGACTAGTGACATCGGTAAAGCCTGTATCTACTCCCCTGGCATCGAAGACTCTATTTTCTGTCAATGATGGTGAGCTCCTCGCATCTCAATCCGAAGTAGGTGTAACAACTAAGAGATTGGATTTCAATAAACATCAATACCTAGTTGTTGGTTTTGGTCACTTCTTGGCCATCTTTCTGTCAGCTCATGTTGTCTCCCGCCCAGAACTCCATGGATCTGATTCGGACACTGCTTGGCTGCATCAAGACTCTACGTATACCTCAGCTTCTTGCCTCAGGTGGTTGGAATCTGTCCTACTACTGTACCACCACCCAGCACTGCTGGCACCCCCCTGCTTGGGGGCACCCTTGGCCGATTGTCTTGGCACCTTTTTTGGTCGACCACTTGGCTCTTCTACTTTGCTCCTTTTTGTTTGTCTCGACAATGTATTTGGCCATTCTTAATTCTGGTTTGGCCTTGTGTTGGTCCTCTACTTTTGTTTAATTTACATAGGTTACACTTGACAGCATTGGGATCTTTGCAACTCCGATCTATTCTTATGCTGCCTGACTTGCTGCTCTTCAAGGTTCTTCGCCCTAGCTGCTCTGGTGGACTAGTTCTACACCTCCTAGGGCCTTGTCTTGACAACTTCCTCTAGGACATTGCTGGCCCTCTTCCTTCTGACACTTTAGGCCGCTTGTTTTGGCCGGTTCTTCTTTTAATCGTCTAGCCCAGGTCTATTTTTGGGGCTTCTGTTGCTGCACTCTTGTGCCGCCTGTTTGGCTACTATTTTGCTGTTGTAATGGTCGTCTTTTGGCCTCTAGGTTGGGTGTACGTGGCGCGATGATGTATCTTGCAACCAGTTCACCATTGAACCTATTTTGACACTTCGATGCCATTATTGGTTCATAATTTTTGTGTTCGATTTTTTTGTACCTAGCTTTTGAAAAGTTTATACATACTTAACTTAACAAAAAAAAATTAACTTAAAGATGTATTCATATTGTCAATATGAAATCTTATTATTCAGTAATTTTAAAAGAATTCTTTCATTAGTATAAATGATGTCGTCTATATTAAATGCATCGACTTATCCATAAAATTAGTTGGTTCTCGATCCAGTCCGATCTCACCCTGCAATTGAGAACCGAATTGGATGGTCATGGGATCAAACTGGATTTGATTCGATCCCCCGATGGTCCATGATTAGATCGGTCGCTTTTTTTTTTTGTGATTTATCGTTAAGTTTTTCTCGTTAACGACATATTCACAGGGCCATCTCTCATTAATTGCATCGCATTGTCGCTAACCTATAAGTCATACGAAGCATCATAAACATCTTAGATTTAGGTTTAAGTTTACACATTTAGATTTTTTTTAAAAAGAATATTGTTTGCTTCGGTTCAAGCGGTTCGGTTCACCCCTGAAATCGAAACTGAATCGGCTGTAACCGATTCCAATGTTATGGAATTCGAGAACCAATCGGCCAGTTCGATCCGGTCTGGGTGATTTCCGGTTCGATAAATCTCCTATGCTCTCATGTATTGAAACATAGCCAGCACCAGCATAGTATAAGTCTAATTTGGGAATGGAATTACTAAAAATCGCACTTAAAATCTTGTCAATCAATGGCCTGAAGACATATCCCATAAAATGGTATGAGGACCGCAATTCCTTGCAAAAAAAAAATTATACATTGGTTTCTCCGATATAACTTCACACGTGCACCATAATAATCCTTTCATGGGCAGGGGTGTCAATGGTTCGGATATAGATGATACCCGAACCGAAGTGGAAGCATGCATGATCCGACCTGAACCGATACTCGTGAGTCATAGGTCAGCTCCAATTTTAGGTATGCTTTACTTAATCCAGGTATCATTTTAGGTCAACATATTTTAACTTGAATCTCATAGTCGTTCTAGTGCACCCTCAACTAGGCACAACAATCATCATTAATTGCCAACTCGGGATCGGGTTGCTGCTGCTGATCACTCGCCTTCACCCATAGTCGCTATATCTGCTTACCATGCCAACTATTCATGATCTATTTTTCTAACTCTGAACAGGCATTGATTATGAGATTTATTTCTTTTGATAGGCACAATCAACCATCGCTTTGACCATTTTATTGGGTTGTGCAGTAAAAGCCCTAAACTCTAGGGAGGAGAACACCACAAGGAAGACCTTTGGCAAATTCAATTAGATTACGCTCACTAAAAAATTTAAGCCAGTGAGTTATAACCCAAATAAAATATTTTGATTGCTTCTCACTAGGGTGTCAATAATCCGAGTGTTAAACACGAGGAACAAAAGTAAATTGTGACCCGAACCGAGCCAAGAACCGAATATAACCCGTACCGAAAAAAAAATTGGTTCGGTTTTCGGGTTTTCTTTCTTCTTTTCCCCCTTAGTCTTCTTCATCCTCGTTGATCAATGATCTCGACTCAAGAGCTCTTTCTCTAATCGCATTCGTCTCTACTGAGAAATCCATTGCTTTGCTCATTGTCGAGCTTGCGAATCTTTAGCTTCGCCGACGCCTCCCATGGCGAAGCTTTGTCTATTTACTCTCCTCACTCTCCTTCTCGTTCACCTCACGCTCTTAGCAAATTCCCCTCAGATCTCGCCGATCCCTTCGACCCTCGGCATACTCCTTCACCAATTACCCCTCCTCCGGATGCCGGAGCTCCCGAGAATCCCCATTAAGCTCCATCATCGGCTTTGTTTTGTCTCCACCGGCACCTCCCCCGTTGGACTCGCCTTCCACTCCCTGCCAGCTTTCGCACTGCTGTCGCCGGCTCGGTCCACGGGCAGCTCCACTGGTAAGCGCCATACAGAAGTCAATCAAAGAAAGATTTTCAATCCCCTCAAGAGCTTCCGCTAGATATGTCCAATTGTTTGGCAGCGTTGTTTATGATGCCTTAGGAGAAATCTAAGATTCGGTCGGTGTTTAAGTCCCATGTGCTTTGGTCCGATCCTATCAAACTATCCAAATGCCTTCGCTTATTACCCGGACCGAATGTGCCCCGAAACCGAAAAGACCCGGCAATTCGGATTTTTTTTTATGCCCCTCTACTTCTCGCCATGCCAAATTTTCGACTTGTGATTTTTTTTTGCTAATACCTCAATAGTGAAGGCGGCTCGGCTGCGACGACGACGGGACAAGGCTTAGAATTTTGTTTCGGTGGGCGATTTAGCATTTCAGAATGATTGCACGTGAACTTGCCCTTGAATTGGGAGGGTCTACATCGGGTAACCGACAGAACGAGGGAGCTCTTTGCCCGCCCGAGGAATTCCGCACGTGCCATGTGGAACCATTGTCAAACGTTGTTCACGTGCGGCAAAACGCGAAGAGGCAAAAGGGCTTGTTGGACATCGGGTGTTGCCTTTGTTATCTCTAATTAATGCTCATGCATGCACGTTAGTTCTTGATCTTGGAACAAACATTTAGCGTGCGTTCCAGCTCTTAAACGTATTCCATTTTGCGATCGTTTTATTCGAATTTTCGTAGCCACTTTCCCCTTTTCTTCTGGTATTTGTTTTGCATCTTCTTCTTTTTTTTACTACTTTCGATGTATGAGATGCTCGTGCTGATTTTTCATACAAACAAAGAAGATATAACGAGTATATCAAGCGGCAATTATCAAGCGTGTCACAATATCATGGGAATTAGGCCTCGCCTGATAACACGAACGAGCTGATTAAACACCTCGAGACATCTAAGATATGCTTATATCCCAATCAAAATTTTGCATAAGCTATATGAGATTGGGCACCCCCCCCAATATGTGTGTTGTGATCATAAATCAAGCACAAAAATGTCACAACATGCCATAAAAGATTGTCTGTGATAACATGACGATTAATTGTGATCGAGCATAAAAGAGTCAAATAATACACCGTCCCTTGATATATTAGCGTACCTTATAATATGGAAAATTTATCAAAAAAGTCATAAACATATTGTAATTGTGCTAGTTCAATCCTAGTTCTTTTTTTTTTGCCTATTCAATCTTAAGTCTTCTATATTTGTGCCTATTCATAGCTTTGACATAGACTTTTTAAATAATATTTCGACTTATTTTATAATTTTTTCTTTTCTTTAGTTATTTTTCCTGGACACTATGGCTGGCGATGGCCGGCCACAAGCAATGGTGAGGGTCGCTGTAATCTAAAGAAAATAAAAAAAGAAGAAGAAAAGAAAAATAATTATAAAAATTTAAAATATTATTGAAATATTATAAGCTGGCGCTGGCAATGCCACGTCAACGTCGGGATGGACTGAATTAGCGCAATTGCAAGAGGCTTATAATTTTTTTTTTTTTGGTAATTCTCCCCATTTCATGTGCAATTGTACTCCACTAAGGCCTTCCGGAATTTGGAAATTTAATAAACGAGGGCAACTAGAGTAAACATGTTGCATTTCTTTAGACCACGTGAAAGCAATTATAAAAACTCGTCGTCCTCATCCTAATTTCCGACTCCTCCAAAAGCCGAAAATTAGGGGAAGAAAAAACTTTCCAATTTTAGTAACTATTCCAAAAGCAAGAGCATGTGAATTGTGGTAATTTCCGAAAAATCCATTTTCCATGTTTTCTTTTTCCTTTTTTCCGGCACATGCTCATTTCTCCTTCGCTCGCTCGTGTTCCACGTGCCCTTTTTACATGGTCGCTGATGTTTTCTGTTCGTACGTTTCTTTTCGTGCTCTGCTACGTCCAATCACTTAACTCCTCCCAATATCCCCACAATAACAACAACAAAAAATAAAAATAAATAAATAAAAGAAAAAAAAGAGAGGAAAAACATAACTCCCCTATAAATGCCGCTGCGATCTGTGGCGGCCCTTCTTCTTCGTTGCTTTCTTCTCCTCCTCGTCCTCCTCTTTCTCGTCTCCGCGCGCGCTTACGACATTTGTTCTTACATCTTCAATCCGACAAGATCTAGAGTGAGAGAGTGTGCCCGTCGCCATTGTTTTGATTAAGGTTTTGCCATGGGGAAGAACTGCAACTTGGATTTTCACCTCCTCTCCACCATTTCTTCTTCTTCTTCTTCTTCTCCTCCTTCTTCCTCCTCTTCTTACGACGAGAGCTCATCAACGTACGTCCCTTCTCTCTCTCTCTCTCTCTCTCTCTCTCTCTCCGCGGATTGGTCGTCGTTTTTTTGTTTCCTCTTGGTCTGCTTGTTCGTTGGTTATCGAGGACTATTGGTGTTGATGTGTGTTCCTGTGTAATTTGCATGTAAGCTCATGAAGATGCCCATGGTTATGTGAATGCGTGCAGGGCTCAGCAGTCGCATATACTTCAGCAACAGTTCGCCATTCTTTACAAAGGGCGAGTCCGTCCCTTCGACTTGACAGAGTTTCAGGTAATCAATCTGAATCTTCCAAGTGAAAGCCCATCACAGTGCCCACGCTTCTCAGAATATTCGAAAGGATCTGCGTGCTTTGTGCACAGATTCAGGACGTGTTAGACGACGCGTGATGAACTCTCGCGCGTTCTTGATCGTTTTACCATCGCCGCCACCGATGTTCCGCGCCGGAACATTCCCTAATCTATAGATTCCATCGAACACCCGATCGTTCCCTCTTTTTCATATAATCCCGTTGCGCCTCAGCTTCATGCGTTTCGGTGATTGTTCGAGTGGAGGAAGAAAGATCGACGCTCATGCATCTTCCCTTTCGTCTTTGTTGGTGTAGGCAAGAGCCATAATTTGGCTTGCAAGTAGAGAAGTGGAATCTTCGTCTCCTCCGCCATTGAAGAAGACCCAGCTCTGGGGCCCCTCAGCTTCAGGCCTCTCGATGAAGAGGTCGCTGCAGAGATTCCTCCAGGAAAGAAGGAAGAGGGCTCGAGCTATTTCTCCTTACATTAGCCATTGACCACCCTTTGTTTTAGTTCATGATGTTGTACTATTGTCCCCTTAAAAAAAGAACGATCAAAGCACTGTTCATTAGTTCTTGTGGGGGAAATTTACCACAAAATTATTCGAGATTAAACTAATTGCATGCTTAGTTACTCATCCTATGCTTTACTGCCATCATCGTTTGTTTCCTTTCTTATATCTCCTCCAGATTTGGGACTGATATGTATTTGAAATTTCGTGCGAACGCCAAAATTTGAATGTCCAGTTGGAACCAAAAATGGGACTACCATATTTTGTGCTTAAGCCACGTAACGCGTTTCATTCCGTTCCGATCGAGCTTTGGTAAATACGCATTTCATAATTCGGCACCCAATTCTAGTTTGGATCGAGTTGGTTGCTATTTAGACATGGTACACTAATGTCTGCTTGATTCTTCTCAATTTACCTAAACGACTAGATTCGTGACTTCTGTCGTAAGATGTCATGTGCTTTAAGAATTAAATAACCCGACACATAATCGCGTGCTTTCTAGTGATGACATTGGAAATAGTCTCATAAGGTTACAAGGCAAGTCCATTATGCTTTTCTATATGAAAAAAAAAAAAACAATCTCTTGGGAGTTTCGGCTTCATTTGTTTCGCGAAAAATAAATAATTTAAAAAAAAAATCTAAAACAATCACTCTATCACTCATGAAAATGAACAAAAGAAAAATATTTTCATTATCCATGAAATTATTTAGGCATAAATTGTTGCCAATAACAAAGACATTTTTTTTTTCCATTGGTTTATTATTATAAGCGATACAAACGATCATCGTTTGAAAAATTATTTCGCGACAATTCATTTTTCGCAAAACAAACGGAGCCTTAGATCTTCAAGCAACAAGACTCAGCACTTCGGGGCATTCTCGACCACTAATCCCGTAGGCAAATTCAAACTGAAGGGCAAATGGTCGAAGTTGAAATTGTAAAAGCTTGAGCAGTTTCAATTTGGTCAGTCCACTCTACATTCCAAGAGAATAAAGTGAATTGGAGTTTATTTTGGTCAGTCCACACTACATGAGCATATTTATATGATTTACATGATGATTATTTACATTAACAAAATTCTACAAAAATAATTACAATGAATCCAGAATACTATAAACATGTAGAATGTCATAAATAATCTAGATACATCGAAAAACAAAGATTAACTATTACTATTTTAACTTTGAAATTGGAATGTCGGTTGCAAACGTCAAAAAGCCGAACCTCGGCCTCGACTCGGCCCTATCGGAATCCGCCCATTTGAGCTGTTTATATTAGTAATTAACTAGTAATACACCTATTACTTACTGTTAAGATAGTCGGACCATGCCTTTGATGGGCTAATCCTCCCATCCATTTTAACTAACCATCAAATTGGACAGGGTGCTGATTGGTGGTATGATCGTAATAATATCGCGAGTGCGGGGAGGGTTTCGTTTTCGACCACCTGGATTTCGGAGGGCCCAAATCAATTGCGGATCTCGGCCTCCTCGGGCCAGCCCGTTTCGGGATTCGGATCTTCGTGTGTTCCGATGAAAAGCACCGATGAATAATGATGATCATCGTTCGTAGTCGAAGCCGCGAAAGAAGTGGGGAGCAGAAAGTGGTGCACTGTGCAGGGCAATGTCCGGAGGCATGGAGGAGGAAGAAGATGGGGCGGAGCGACTTCGCCAGCGCAAGCTCGAGGAAGCTCTCGAAGCCAAGTCTCTCCGGCGCATCATCAGCGCCTTTCTCAAGTACTCTCTCTCTCTCTCTCTCTGCGCGCTAAATTTCGCGCTAGTTTTTCCTTCTTTTATGCTTCTTCGAGTACCATTTGGTTTTTCCAGAACTGAGCGATTCAGCTTCTGTGGGTTCATATGAGGAAGGAGCAGTTGATTTTGACTTTCACATCTGTATGTCTGCGTGACTGTGAGTGCATGTTGATTCGAAGTTAATTTGCTCAAGCGGCAATGGCTGTTCCGAGATATTAACACGCAGGAAAATCAAGTTGCTTATGATTTCCCAAGAGTTAGCTTGTGGATTGATCTCTCTTTTTGGACTGAAGGATGCATGAAAGGGTATTAAATTTTTTTTTACTGATGAATCCTTTGAAAAGAATCGAGGGGGGGGGGGGGGGGGGGAGAATTTTCTCTCAGGCACAGGAGTGATTTTCCAAAAAAGCACGTGGGAATACCGGGGTACTGAATATGATAAATCTTAATTAGCTTTTCAGTGAAAGAGTTCTATAGTTTCTTTTCCCATGTTCTGCTATCTAATGGCGTTACTGTTATGATTATTCATCGTTTGTACTTAAACCCGGGGACAATAGGTTATATCCGTCAACTAGTGTTCTTGGATGGTTATTAGTCGCAACACTGTCGAGAAAACTTGTGGTAGAGCGCTCTTCTGGCTGCTGGCATGCAAAATATTCAGACCTTTAGTTCTTTTTAGCTTTCCGATAGTGTGATCAGGAAGCTTCACTGGTGTTATAGTGGTTATGGAGATTCCCTTGTAGCTTGCTTTCACGGCACTTCAATTTTTTAGAAGAAGTTTGGCTGTAGCTGCACCATTTTGAGAGTAATTTGAGAAATACCTTGGTATAGACGAGAGATAAAAGAAGTAGATTTACTGGTCACTATTCTGACAATTTTGAAACTTCTATTCATTGCAATGGGTGATTCTATCATTCTCCATGCTCTCTGTCATGAGCTGTTGCTACGGTTGAGCACAGTTCAATTTGGGCATACTGAACTGAACCAAATTTCCTTTTCTTGTCTTAGATATTAGTTTTTCAAAGTTTTACGCTTTATGTACTTCAAAGTACGGAGTCGGGCCAGCAATACAAGATATACTTCCATCACTGAACTAAGTCTAAATGGACTTGAAAAGAGGTTACAAACAATGGAAAGTTGTGGAAAGAAGCTAGAATGATGGATTTTGAGGTCAAAACTTCCTCTGGATCAAATTCAAAGCTAATGTGCACGAGTTTGGAAAGACAAAGGGAAACTCGGGCGGAATAAAATTTGATTTGGCCTTTGAGTTCATGGAGCAAACTTAAAAACACCTACTTGAACCAAACTGAACTGAGGTTTGGTTGGGGTTGAGGCTAGTTCGAACCGTTTGTTTGATACCTTGTCTCATCAGTTTGGCTCCTCTTGCACCTTTTGTTTTGGCTAAACAAGCTGTTGCAACTTTGTCCCGCTGTGATCACACTGCTAGACATGGTCATTCATGTTTCATCTTTGTCTTTAAAAAATCCATCTCATCCACATCTCCTTAAGTATGCAAATGCATCAAAGCTTAGTTGTTATTTTTGAAGTAATTACTTTCTCATTCACCTAATCATCTCCTGTGGCAAGGTGAAATATTCAATTTAAAACCCCAGTCTTGTCGCTTTAGGAAGTTATCTTTCATTCGAGTTCTATCTCATTTTTATTTTGTTGCCTTTTTCATTCAAATTTTGAAGCCTTTTGGTTTAGGTGATACATTTCTTTGTTGGCATCATGCTAACCATTTTGGTTTTATCTTTTTGTACTGCTGTTATACAGTTATCCAGAAGCCGCAGAAGAAGATGTAAAACGATATGAAAGATCTTTCAAAAAGCTTCCTCCTGCTCATAAGGTACATAATAACTTTTAAGTTAATTGTTGTTCATTCTCCAGTTAATAAATATTGATTCTCCAGTAACATATAGAGAGATTTGACTTTTACGTTGTGTGTCGTTTTAAATTATACATTCATGTGTAAGTGTTTTAAGTGCTGGCATGAATTTAGCTTGTGCATGAAGCAGAAGAGAGTCATATTGATGTACTTTTTATTCTGGTGCTCGTGTCAATCGTCACTCATGGGGCTGTAAGCATACTTTCATAAAGACTATGGACTATTGGTGAAGAGTATACTTATTGGTTTGTTATGGACATGAGAGTCATATTGATGTACTTTTTATTCTGGTGCTCGTGTCAATCGTCGCTCATGGGGCTGAAAGCATACATTCATAAAAACTATGGACTATTGGTGAAGAGTATACTTATTGGTTTGTTATGGAATTAAGCGATATTGGTAGGTGAATTGCTTGAATTTTTTTTCTCCCTGCTTAGTCAGACTTTCATCGTACTGATGATTTTTTGTCTTCATAGTGATGCATTGAGAATGTATTCTGCAGTCTTCTAATTTTGTTATATCTTGCCATTGTTTAAGCTCGACAAAAACTTTTTTAATTTGTGGGGGAGAAAAATTTATTGGCCTATAGTCTGAACAAGATACTGTTTGCCCGTTTTACTTATGTCTTGATAAAATGCACGAACCTTAATTCATTAAAGTTCTACAAATTTACTGATATTCTGTTTCACTAGTTTTACTGTAATTGTTTCACTACTTTACTATGCTTTTGCAGGCATTGCTGTCACACTACCCTCAGAAGTTTCGAAGATTGAGGCAGTGCGTTGCTTCGGCCTGTTTCTTGTGTTGCTTATTATGCTTTTTATTGTGACATGTCCGGTGTGTAGTTTCAAGGCTCAAACACCCTGCCCCTTACTAGTGTCATCCTTCTTCAAGCTCTCTGAGATATTCTTCTCCAAATAGTCTTTATAGTTCTTTTCAATTTTTCCCACGGGTCTGCATTTCTTCTTTGTTGTCAATGAGAAAGTACGTCAGTGATATCCGACCTAAATGAGTGTTGAAAGAGGAGATAGGGAAGGTGAACACTACACATAGGGATCGTGGAACTAATACTAAATCCATTTTGGCACGTGCTAGTTATTCTTGAGTTGAATTCACTTATCTCAGTGTTGGAACACGATAAATGTTATTCAACATGTCAAATCAATTCTCCTAAAACATGTCAATTGATTCTTTTAAAACATGCCAATTGTGTATTTTTCCAGTCGAACATGTTGTGTTGCCAATATTTATAATTTAGCCCTTTTGCTTTGTCCTTATGTTATGTTATTGTCCGCTAGATCTCTAGTCTAGCCTTCGAGTATGTCCTAAGCAACACGTAACGCCAGATTTAGATAACTACAATGACTAAGCCTTTTCACTAAATAAATATAGGTTAAGCACAATTGATTGTAGATGATATTTCTTTTATGCTGCTATGACCTATCTATTATATTTGCATAGGGCAATTTGGAACTGACTGCTGGCATAGGGGTTATAGTTTATTTTAGGTGATTAAAACCACAAATTTAGAGAGATGATTTCTGAATATGTAAATAGAACTCTTTTGTCATATTGTGTAATTTGCTGGTTCATACTGGGCTTTCTAGATAGAAGTTCTTTGCTTGTCTTAATCTTTGCACCCAGATATGCATAATTTTTTTCCAATTATGTAAAGGAGCCCAATTACCTTTTTCATTTATCTTTGAAATCTGTGCATATAGCATTTGAACTTAGGTTCCACACTACATGTCTGTGTTATAAAGTTAGATGTCCATCTGGACTCTTGCTTGTTGCTAAAGCATGCCAGAGGTTTTGACAGTTTCTTTGGTTGGTCTTCACATTCCTGGGGATGTGCTCTTGGATAAGCTGCATTTTGATTATTAACATAGATAGTTAGATTATCATTAGCATATTTAAATGTAGTATTTGATAGAGTTTCTCGATGGTACAGGTGCATCTCAGCAAATTCATACTTCATTTTCAGCATGCTTCAGGTACATTGCAGCTTATCTATGCCATAATTTTCTTCCATAAGTTTGTTCTTGATTCTTCTCTCTAATTAAATAATGGATCCTTTTATGCTATTGCCGACCCTGCAAAAGATGAGCCATTGTGAGGTTATTGAGGGGACTTACGTTGACCTTAAGGGGGTGGGGTGAGGGTCTATCGTCTAATTTTTGGTTGGTCAAACTAGTTATTTATGACTCGATATCCTATTAGTTATAACCTACTATGCCCCCCTCCCCCCACGACAAAATAAGCAACAATACATGTATCAATTCTAATATAGGGCTTTCATGTCATTTTTTTCAAACTCTCTGGCCAATTCACCTTCGGCAAGGGCTTTCAAATTGCTCCATGTAATCTACAAATCTAGAGCCAGGGTGACCTCACATGGACCAGGCATGTAGAAAATTCAAGCTACTCGAACTTACCTGTATCTTTCAAGTTTCTTTGAATCCTCACGCAGCAGGACCATAAGACATTTGAACCATCTGGAGTATGGTCTATGGTTCTGACGTTCTTATGTAGTTCTCGGGTTTTTTAAGGACACATTCATCAAATTGATTTCCAATTTAAGCTCTTGAAATCTGGACTTACCTCAATGCTGGAATTATGAAATTGGTTAAAAGAAAGGATTTGAAGTGCTTGAAACTAGTCAACTGCATTCCTCTTTTCAGAAAATCATACATTATCATCTGAACTGTTTCTAATGAATTATGCAAGAAAAGTACTGGTACTGAGCTCTGGGGCAAATGCTATGATTCTTGAGTTGTGAAGCTTCAACTGAATTTGAGTTTCTTTTTGAGACATTGATCATCCACTTGGCACCATTGACTACATATCAACATCTGGCTTCATGTTTTGCAATTTGAAGTTTAACCCCTTACTTTCTTTGCAGGCATTTGAACCCCCAATTGATTTGAGCCAAGAGCTTGATATTTGTGAACACTCAGATCATGAAAACATGCAAAATGGTGGCCTTTTCTCGTCAGAGAGGAAAATTTGCTCAAATCAGACTGCCTTGAACAGTGGAAGTTTGTGGTCATCTACATGTGAAGCTGCTTCTGAAGATGGTGACAATGCAAAATGTAAAGCAGAAGAGAAGACTTACAATAAGGTCGATCAACTATCATGATTAACAGTAATTGTTCTGTCAGCTGTTGTGTGCCGACTTCAATTGTGCTTTCTCATTACAAACTGACCTGACTTATCTAGTTGCACAGCAGGAGCTTGCAAGCAGAGGAGACCATGACTCCACCATGAGGAGTCCTTGTGGTTACTCAGAGTTCCAGGAACAGAGAAGAGAAAGTGATGGGAATAATCTCTCCGTTTCCAATAGAGATGTAAGCTCACTGATCACCTTATCCCCTCCAATGGGGCGAATGCAAGTGCCACGCAGAGATGGGGAGAAGAAAGAAGCGAAAAGCTATTAAGTCTTGTGGCTGGATCTCTGCTCTTGTTCGATTGGGTTGAAATGAAAAATAAAGGATTTCGAATCCATCTTCTTATCCTATAACGAATATAAACTGTGATTCCATAAGAACTTTCAAAGCCTGTGTAGGGTTATCCAAACTAAAGTACATTTTATGCAAGATGGTTACTTCTTTGCTCACAATTTCAGGTTTCTTCCTCTTCTTGCGACTGGTTAGATCCTTCATTGCAGTTGCATGTCCCTTTGGTTGACGTTGATAAGGTATGCTGAAGTTATCATTCTGCTCTGACTTTTATGTTGGTTTGTCATCTCTTTAAGAGTGGTTTTTTATCCTGGGTTTGCATTGCTTTCTAATATACATGTATATTTGGAATCCTGCAATTGCTTGGGTTGCTGCGGGAGCTTAAAATAGAATGTTAAATGGGTTGACTTGGTCGTACTCTCAGTATCTAGAAATCGCGGTTCTTTCTAAATGCCATGGAAGACATGCACAAGAGGCAAGGAAGCCATGGATGACACGTCCCATATGTAGATTATGAGTTCTGGATCAGTGGTTGGTCCTTAAATGACCAATGGCTATGGCAAATTTGCTTTGTGGGAAGTTCATGTGGAGAGGAGGTTCCCTGATATTGCATCATGAGATTTTATCTATATGTTACATTGTTATTGTCTCTGTCATAACTTCTTCAAGTGCAAGAGCTATATATGCAAAAGTTATAGCATACAAAGGGAAGTTTCACTTGATGATCGATAATGTCCTACTCCTACTCTATGAGGGTAGTGTGAATTGGGATTTAGGAAGTGTAAAAGTCCACTTGCCATGGGTAGATTGTGTGTTAGAATGCTGCTACTAATGCTTCCTTACAACTTCTACTGGTCTCGATAGCCATGACATTTATTAGTGAGTGGATGGATCTGGCTTAGCCAATGGGCAATCATGTCTAATTAGCATGTCAATCAGAGATCTTACGGTTGCCGAAAGCTTAGCAGCAGCCCACCCTTGTGCTAATGCTTCTGCTCATAGCATGGTGAAGGTTGTTAGGTCATTTTTACTCTTTGTTAGTACCCAGATTTTTGGTAGCTTTTAAGTAATTTTTTTTGGGTCGAAGCCTTGAGTAATCTAACTTCTCGGTAAGATAGTACCTTTGTGAGGTACCTTAGTATGTATGTCTTGCTTCTTCGAGATGCCATCTTGGATTTGTTGTACTTCTTGCTGTTGGATATGATCTTGAGGTCACTTCTAGCTATTTTTAATGGACTGGAGGGTGGTTTAGTTCGGTGTTTTATGTTGAATATTCTTTCAGTTAATTGCTGAATTCGTCGAGTAGATGAATTATTGGTTGGCACTGTATTTGAGGGTGCTTACATTGTGCATCAACATGATGATGTTGGTGAGGGTGAAGGAATTAGAAGTGGCAGCTTGATGTGTGTAACTAGGGATGAAATTACTGCATATTCATATCGGCTTTCTCCTTTGAAATAATCCTTTCACAATTTTAACAGGTCCGTTGTATAATAAGGAACATAGTTAGAGACTGGGCTGCAGAGGTATCTTGTAATTTCATCTTCTAATTTTAAATATTGCGAGTCCAATTGTTACTAAACTTTAGTACTTCCCTGTAATTTATTTCTCACATAGGGGCAGAAAGAACGTGATCAGTGCTTCAAGCCTATTCTGGAAGAGCTTGATGCCCTTTTCCCCAGTCGCTCCAGGGAAAGGTATACAGAATTTAGCTTCTTTCTAGTTTATGAGTTTTCTTAAGGCTTTTGAATCTTTGACAACATAATAATTAGGTTGTTGATTTATAACTCTATGGGAGAGATGAACTAATGAGAAAATGCTGACAAGAGAAGAATTTCCTCATACAGCCCTCCTTCTTGTTTAGTTCCTGGGGCTGGACTTGGGCGGTTGGCTTTGGAGATATCATCTCTAGGTATGTCAGGATGTCAGCCCTCGATAGGTTTTTTAGGTTGCTTTTCCCTTTTTGCCTTATCCTTCTCTTCTGAGAGGCAGGTTTCATAAGTCAGGGAAATGAATTTTCGTACTACATGATGATATGCTCGAGTTTCATTCTAAACCAGTAAGAGTCTCTGTGCAATTTGTGCCTAAGTTCCGTGCATTGTTGAGATTAACAAGAGATCTCCTGTTTTGTTGGCCTTACTGCTCCAATTTTCTGCTGAAATTATCAGCGCTCAAACTGCTGATGAGTGGACAATATATCCCTGGATCCATAGCAATTGCAATTCACTTTCAGACGGTGACCAACTTCGGCCAGTGTCAATTCCAGATGTCCATCCAGCAAGGTATCACTTTGCTGGGTGCTTGCTTTTTTCTGTCGGCTAGTGGCTCTAGATGTTAGAGAAAGTTCAGTATGCAATTCTTTTAGGAATTAGATGCATTCTATGAACAGGTGTGGTGTGGCTTGAACTACTTGGCTTTAGGTTCAGAGGAAAAGTTTGTAGGTTCTAACAAGGTGAAAAAGAAGAGCTTGGTTCATTGTCATGGGTAAATATCTGAAAGCTTGTGAACCCCAGAGCATGTCGGGGAAACTTGCCCCTACTCTACCATCCTGGGTTTCATGTGATGGTGATAGTTTATTAGGTTATAGGTTGCTTATACAGTCATCATATCATTTATCCTTATATACATTAAAAGTTTTACCTTGGAGGCCCTTATTCCATGTTCAGTTCTCAAGTATCCCTATTCAACATCTCTTCGTTAACCAAAATGTTACTTCTCCACGTGGTTCTTCCTGGTTATATTCATGTTGAAATGATGTTATGATGTTAGTCTTTGTTTCTTTGGGATCACTACTTTAAAAATGCTCTGTTCCATATGTGAAATCAGTAGATGTAAGAACAAATGCATGCGTTGTTTCTTTACTCAGAGGGCAATGTGATCAAAGTATGAGAGGTCATCCTTCTTCATTCTGGAGGTCTTTTCAAGTGTACCCTTAGCTGCTTTTGCGGAACGATTATATCTAGTTAAATCCTAAGCTTTTAATTATGTTGTTTGTAAGATTTGGTGGGACCACTTGCCAACTGCTCTAAAAGCTTAAGTTATTAGAAGAAGGCGTGGTTTAATATTTATATATTCCAACATTGTCAAGTGATTAATAGCAGCGACCCCAACTAGGTTGGGATAAGGTGATGTTGATGTTGTTGATTAATAGCCTTTCTAGTTATGGGTTCTGGGGAACTGTCGGCTCTATATACATCAATTAACATAAAGAATATAAGTAGGAATCCGCTTTAACATTCGTGTGGCAATGGATAAACATTCTCTCAAGGTTTTTATCTCTAGGTAAAACGAGAGTTCTGTCTAATTTGATGTTAAGAGGTAATCTGTGGCTATGATGAACAGTCACGTAGGCTACTTCTAACTTTCCCCTCGAGGTACGTGTTGAACAATTCTTTAGGGTTATAGGCTAACTTAGGCCGAATGATTACTGGGATGATCAGCATTTCCATCATCGTGATATTATCTACTAACATGAGTGAGGGAAAATGGAAAGGCTGAGCTTCAAATATGCATTGTCTGAGAATTAAGCTTGTCAATTTGCGCATGTCAAGCGATAATATTTATATGCCATCATCTTGGAGTTTTGTTTCTATGTAACAGTTTGGAATCAATTTTTCCACACTGGCAAGGATAATTTTATCCACTGAAATGTAATATGTTACAAGTTTGTGGATTTGCTCTACTTCTGTTTCTATGATGGGAATTCCAATACATATCATTTATTGTTACCTAATTCTCCTTGTACAGTTATCAATGATTAATTGCGCTTTTTGATATGTAGTGAGTTTCTGAAAGAGCATAAGCTAATCTCATAGCTTTGTCCCCCAATTTATCCCCCTAATTTGGCTTTTAAATGGAAAAATGTTGTGTTGAATCCTCGGCCATCTAATGTGCAAAGTTCGTCTCATGCTTATCATGGAGTACTTCCTTGGACCAGTGCAGGGATAACAGAAGGATTCTCCATGTGCGGTGGTGATTTTGTTGAGGTTTACAGTGACCCCTGCCAAGTAGGTAGGAGAAGCCGAATTGAACTTGGTCCATCTTGTCATTTTATTTATCTGGGTGCTATGATAATGAGATGGGAAATGAACTTGCTCTATGGTTGCATCCCTCATCTTCCATTCTATTTGAAGCATGTGATCTTCCTATTAACTTCACACTGAAAACCTGTATGGAACATGCAGGAATTTGGGATTCAGTCGTAACATGCTTTTTTATTGATACGGCGCATAACATTGTCGAATACATTGAAATCATATCGAAAATTCTCAAAGAAGGGGGAGTAAGCTCTTAAATACTTAGGATAAACGACTCCTTTCTTTTTTCCATTTGATCATTTCCTTGGGTCTTCCTATTGGATTTCTAACTGAATTATGTGAATTGCAGGTGTGGATTAATTTGGGACCTCTTCTATATCACTTCGCTGACATGTGTGGAGAAGACGTAAGTTCTCATTGTGATTTATCACATGGTTTAAGGGAGGATGGCTCAAAATGTTGGTTCCATTTCTCCCGTCTCTTTCTTATACTTTTGAACTTCTTCTATGTAATGCAACTGCAGGAGATGTCCATTGAGTTGAGCTTGGAGGATGTAAAAAGGGTTGCTTTGCACTATGGTTTCGTATTTGAGGTAATTCAGGCTGACGTTTCACTTGCGGAGCATCTATTCTATTTTTTCGGTTGCAGATAGTGATCTCTCATATGTTGAATGCAGAATGAGAAAACCATAGAGACAACGTACACCACAAATCCCAGGGCAATGATGCAAGTGAGCTTCTGAACCCCTGCTTAGATCTTTTCATCTGTTAATATGTGTGGCTAATCTTTCTATCCATTATTTACTACCTTGATAATTTTATGTGGGAAGTATTTGTAACACTGTGAACTTCCTCTTTTATTCTGTTTTTTTGCAAGAGTGCCATTCATGGTTATAAATGGCAAGGTTGCTTTTAGCAGCTGGAGATGGTGGTCTGTGAGCATTACTTGCAGTAGTATTTATAATGGAGTTTTTCAATGCTAAGCTTTGCATATAGTCATAGCTTTGCCATTCTTTTCCTCACCAGTCCCATTACTTGCGCTTAGTGCCTCACAAGCTTCCTACGTTTGTTTGGAAAGCTTTCAATCATTCATATAGGTGGACATTTCTCAGGACATGTTTCATGCTAATGGTTCTTCTGTCTATTGCAGAATCGGTATTATGCTGCTTTTTGGACGATGAGAAAGAAATCAGCTACTGCTAATGCCGTATCATCATAATTTTTCACGTGATTGCAAAAATAAGAGACTTTTCCAGTTTCTACCGTCAGTGTTACCTCAATTTGAAAACAGCCGAGCTACTTTGTTTTTCAATTTACGCTGCAGTATCTCTACTAAGGACATGGTGTCAGCCAGCCTTTCATTTCTGCTTGTTTTTACTTTTGTGGACCTGTGACAACAGAGTTTGTTAATCCCAAATCAGAATTTGCTTTGATTTAAGTACCCTTAAATCTTTCTGGAATTTAGCATATGGACACAAAAGGATGACTCTTGCACTAAAGCTGAGGATGGCTGTTCTGCATTGTTATAGTTTTCCTGGTAAGTTGGATAAGTTATTTAAAGCGCCAAGTATTTAAAAATAATCTGTACCCTGACATATAATCATGGCTGTATGGTAATTGACCGCCTCATTCTAGTTTTCTGATGTTCATGACATTTTCCTGAAGACAAAAGGTAGAGCCAAACTTAAGTAAGACATAAATAAAAGCTTCGAGTAAGTAAATACAAATCAGATAAGAGCATGGGAACGTGTTCCATGTGCAGAATCGTGGGTATGAATCATACGGAAATCACGAATGTGACGCATGTAAAAAGTCTCGTGGTTAAAGCTTAAAATTTCTCAGGTAAAACTCACTGAGAAATTACTCCGCTCTAAACTCCTTTTTGATGATCCAAAAAAATAAAATAAAAAATAACTCCCTTTTGAATTGGGAGAAAATTGACCATGTCTCCATGTTCAATCCCAGGGCACACTTCCTATACTTTCCATTGTCAACCATTGCTGGGAAGGAACCACATCGCTGAATGCAAAGCGAGCAACTGAACCAAGGACAAATTTTGTGCTACTAGAAAGATGTCCATTGGTTGGGAACGGTACAGATTTGGAAAAAAGGAAAATAAAGAAAGGAAAAATAGCACATTAATAGGAGAGTGGTGAGCTGTTTCCCAAGACTACCATGTACATGCTAAACATTCAGTATCCACTACATTTCAACTTTCCTCCTGGACTTTTTCAACATGGAGCAGCAAAATATAGCTCCTCTGAGGAAACAAGGACGCCACCAACCCCCATCAAGAACCTCCCTTCTTAATGCACATTCATCCATACGATCATGGAAATGACATCACTAATCCTGTTTTGATTGAACAGTAAAGGACGAAAATTTAGAAAAAAAAAAAGAAGAAAGAAGGGAAGAGCTGTTTCCTAGGATTTAATACAATCGAGGACTTCATGCTTTTTCTCCCCCAAGCATTCCCTTATCCACGTGATTCAGTAACCGGGGGGATCTTCTCAAAAGCAGCTAGATTCTGCAACAGTTTCTTGCCGAGGCCTGCAATTGCCACATTGTGTCTTACTACCCCCTAACCGACTCGGAGTTTGTTTGGCTGCTCCCGCCCATGCGTGCATTAAATGCACTCATGGGCATGGATCGTTGAGCAAAGTCCAACAAGAGCTTACGCTGATTCTCGTCAGTGTGAGGGAGACTGGCACGCAAAAGTTCCACAGGCATTTCCCGGTTTATTGCTCTGGTTGCCTCTGAACCCATGATTTCCGAGCTAACCTGGGTCTGGGTCAAGATTGATTGAGCTATAGTTTCATATTTTGCAAGGCAGTATTTTGTAAGGAGTGCAAAGAACTCATTGAAGGAAGCTTGCCAGAGGGCACGATTGGGCATGCTACAACTGTTTGGGGCATGGGGACCGGTCAAAAGGTCGGTCGCCCTTTCAAGAACAGATTTCAGAATCACAGATGCCCCATCTCCAGCTGCGCTTCCAAGGGGCCGAAGTGGTGGCTGCTCAGATGAACAGACAACAGCAACGAGACATGCGCTCAGCGCACGAAGGTCCATTCCACTGACACACCTTGAAACAGTATTGGCTAAATTCATGGTTGTCTCAGCTGCTTCAGGATCAGAAGGAATGCCACCATAGAGAAACCTCAAGTGGCGGAAAATGGTCATGCATACAATTCTAGCAAGCTCACTGCCTGGGAAGAGAAGCTGGAGATACCTGGATAGGAGCTTCCTGCCCTTAGGGATGGAAACCAACCGAAGAAAGACAATGTCGTCCTTCGGGCCCAGCCCAACTGTGTGTCCACTTTTGCCCAGCGGGTCCACAAGCTGGAGTGATGCAGCTAAACCTTCCAGAAGGATCTGCCGCTTCCGCCTCAACTGGGTCCCACCATCTTGGGGCTGAGTAAACTGCAACATGCGATCAATGTCATCAACATCAAGGAGGACACAGAGGCTGTCTTCAATGGTAATTCTGGCAGCAAGCATCGGTTCCTGTTCCAGAGGCTTCTCTACAACCTTCTGCTCAGAGTTGCCATCAGCAGAATTAGGCAGGGAATCAACCTCGAGGAGGGGGCGAAGCCTACGAACAGAAGATAATGGAACCCTCCCGACAGCATCGGCACTGAGGTGAGAATGCTGTTCTGACGAACTATTTCGAGATCGAGAGGGGAGCTCTCTAAGATGGGAAGGACAAAAACGCTGCTTTGATCTTGACCCAGAAGATTTATTGGCCAGACGTGCTTGGTGGTAATAATCATCTATGTAAGGATCATTGCTGTGGGTTGCAGCATGCTGCATTTTAAGAATACTTTCAATCTCCTCAGAAGTCATATACTTGGATCTGAACTGTATAGAAATGGTATCACTTTTCTGGCTACTGAGCTCGGATCCTTGATGAGAAAAGCGTACGCTCTGTTTCCCTCTTTGTGATGATTTGGGTCTGTGATCCCTAACATCAGACAAGCCTAGCATCATTTTATGCGAAGGTGAAGGATGAGTAATATAGAGTGGGGAATGCAGGGCAGCATAATGGGCCAAAGATGGCTGAAGGGAATGGTGAAGCCTTTGATGTTGGAGCTGCTGATTATGTGACATCAGATGCGGGGAAATAAACCCATTTTGATGAGATAATTGTTGTTGTAGCATTATGTTTTTCAAGATTCCAGACTGACTACCGTGAAGTACGCCAGCTTGGTTGACCCAGTGGCTTTGTGACCTGTTGCTAAAAGGAAGGCCAGAAGGGGTGAATTGAGGCAAATTATTACCAAATTCAAGCCCATGGGATAAACCAGCAACCTGAAGATTGTTGTTAGATAAAGGAGAGAAGATTGGTGCAGAGAAAGGCAACTGCGATCCACCAGTTAAAGAGGGCATGTTTGGGTTTCGAGGTGAAGCCTGCTCGGATCTGCTCCCAGGAGGAGGAAATGATGTGAATGCTGATTTAGGCACCAGAATTGGTTCACTTGAGAAGTGATGGAGATGGGGTTGCTGCTGAGGATAGGAGGACGTTCTGTACAAAGGCTTTGAGTCCGCATAACGAGGAGAAGGTTGTGATGACCATCTCTTGCCATCTTGAGCATTTTCTGCATCAAATGAATAGGGATCCAACCAGGTGGAAAAGTCTCCATCTTGTGCCCAATCAGTGGCTGATGAACCTGCAAATTCACTTCGATAATGAATGACTTACGAAAATGCAAAACAAAGATGGACTCAATTTCAGGAACATAAGAAACTTAGGAAACCTGTTATTTCATAACATCCAATTGAGGGTACTAGTAATGGCCCTTACCCTATGTCTCCAAACTTACAGAAATGCACAATGCTTCTATAAGAAACAAAGGCAGCAAAGGCTCTGATGGACAGGCAAACTAGTACTAACTCCAGCATGTTACAGGTGTGCATGCAGACATTCACACAGAATCAACATGAACATGCTTAGCAAATCAGGAAATGTTCAATATAGGAACATACACAAACTAGCAGGATCCACTTCATCTTTCGAGTGCATATAGAAGCTAAGAAAATTCCAACCAATAATACAACAAACTTGCAAATGATGATCTCTAGTGACACAATGTGGTCCCTCACTTTTTCTTCACAAGTTCGCTCAGCAAGCTCGTACACCACAGAATCTGTTGCTCCTCAAATATGAACAAAAGAAACGCCTCTCCAAATGGTACAGAAATTTCCAAGGGCTGGTTCTTGTTTATTAGCATTTTTCGAGACATTACACCAAAGGAGTTACCATCTGTAGTTTTACAATCAAAATATACCCTAGTAGTTCCCTTCACAATGACAAGATATCAAAAAAGACAAGCAACTTCCACAGAGGGCTTGGCATTTACACACGATTGTCGAACAGGAGTGGATGTTTTCCAACCTCCGGTGCTCAGCTACAGACACAAGTCTATCTGTGCTCGTCACTTCAAGAACAAAGTAGATAGTAGTCCGTGCTTAAACTAAAAATTGACAGAATAATATATGACATCAATAAGATGTCTCAACTCCCACAAGTGAATCTACTTAATTATACTGGAAATAGGTTTTACAGGAGTAGCTAAAAATCATGATACCCAAACTGTATTCACATACATTAATCATAGTTTCAAATAGACAAATCATCAGTACCGTTAATAATAACTGAACATGACACTAATAAAACTCAGAAAAACTAATATACTTGCAGAAATACTCTACCCAAAAGAATACAAATTCGCTCAAGGAAAAAAAATTGATTAGCTTTTCTAAAGTAGTTTATCAGACGTAAAAATAGTTTCTGCTCACACAATTAATCAACAAATTTCCTTCATCCAGTCCTAAATAGTCGGAGTTCGCATCACTTTCTGGTGCAGTTGTTGGTGGTCAATGTTAGTGCAACCTCCACCATTTGCGAAAAGAAAGCAAGAACTCCAACTTTGCCTTCGTAGTATCACCGGGAAGCGACGACCATATTTATTCGTTTATGCTCTTTTCATTTAAGATTTATTTAAATTAGGCATCAGTCCAATACACCATTTCACTAATGCCTCATGGGATTGTTTAGTTGGTTTTGGGCTAGCCCAACACCCCAAACAAAGTGCACTGGATAGCAGAAACAGGCACTATCAATTCAATGAGAGCCAACTCGCAATCTTGACATTTTTAGCAATTTAAAATCGTGATTTCACCAGTTCTACCCCTGCCAACAATTTTCAGCCGAGTAAACGCAGTTTGCATTATCTGGCTCATAAAACTATATGACTTTACTTACCTCGCGAATTTAACAAGAGTAAGAGGACTGGCTCTCCTTTTAAAACTGAAAAAACTTGTCATAGTATCATTGGATTGAACCTATTATGGAACTGGGATACGGGTACTTGATCCTAGAATGTCCTCCTCACTCCGACTAAAATTATCTTCTGATTCAGGACATGTGGACTTTGACAAACAAATGATGACATCCAGCTACTTCACAGTCTAAAGTCGCAGCAACAATTTTAATGTGGCATCTGGATTATAAGATAAAGTCTCAGATGCAAAAAAAGAGGGAAAAAAAAAATCTCTGACTCATTCGATTGGCAACAAATGTTTTACTTATTTCTCTCCCTGCAAAGCTCACATATCAATGGTTATCGCAAAGCCCATCCCTCATTAATTTTCATGCGTAAAGCGAACCTGATGGAATATCCTTGGTTTTTTTTTATATCTGAAACAAGTCATCTAAGCTGTTGTGGAAAAGAAAAGATGTAAAAAAGGTGGGCTAATGTTATTCAAGAAGAGAACTTTCCCAGGAAACTTTCCTCAACTACATTTCTATCTGAAATTTCAATACCATTACTCCACTTAGACTGAATACAATAACTAAATAGAACCCATCAACCACATTAAGACTAAGAGACCTAGAAAAGAACCCAAAAGGATTGCAATCTATAAGCATTCATCCTGCTCTATATCATAACATCTATAGCAACTCTCAAGGAACACAATCGAAGCACAGATGCAGCGGGTGCAAAGGAGAAGCGAAAACATTTGAATCTTCTTCACATCACACACTTTCTTCATGTATTGCACTCAAACAAACTGCTTAGCTACACCAATTTTTTGCTGAGATGCATGATCTAACTTCAATATGACCAATGTTATGATAAGAATTATCAAATTAGGGTGCATTTGGTCCTAGTTTAGTTTTACACTTTTGTTTTCACAGAAAATTTTTCACGAGGAATTATAGTCTTCACATTTTCACTTTTTTCACAAATATAATGGCTACAGATCTACAATATGCAAACTAACTTCTCAAAGGATGTAGCCAAAGCAGTGCCATGGCTTCTCCTTTCCATGGATTATTTCCAGAAAGAAAACAGAAGAGCCGACACAATCTTCAGCTATTTTGAAGCGTTGGGATGTTAAAACTTTGCAACACAACATTTTCGGACCAGCAGTATCAGAAGAGAATGTCAAACCATAATAAAACATCTATCCACCAGAGACACACGAGAATCAATAAAGTCACTGGAAAAGTTTCTAGACTTTAAATGTGGTTGTATAAGGACCCTTCAAAAACAACCAAAAGAGAAGTAGCTTACTCACTTTCCCTGGAGAAAGATCCTGATCCTCGGTCCCCAATGACACCAGGGTTCCTTGGTCCTGTGACTACTCGGTTCAACTGCCAATGGAACAAAAGCTAGTTGAGAAATCAAGAAAGAGGAACTTGAAGTAATAGAAGAATTCTTTAAGACCTAAAAGGCAAGATCATCATAAAATATATCAGCAAGACCAACCCAGCAGATGTATAATGAGGTGAATGGAAAAAAGATTAAATCAAGTCATGAAGCAATCTTTAAAAACCGCGCCACTGGTATCTTTCTCTTTGTTCAGTTCTATGGAGGCAAGACTTCAAAGGGGATCAATGATGGTCCTATGCCAAAAGTAAATCAAAATCACCACTGGGACTCTCAAAATAATGTTGTGGTGGATCAGGACTTGCAATCTATAACTCCCTTCCATATTCTGGATAAGAGGGAGGTTTCTCCCTCTCCAATCATGATGAACAAATCATTGTCCAAGAGTGGTAACTGAGGCACGAAAGGCAGGCTTAAAGAGGCAGAAAGCAAAAACAGGTCTTCGCAATTTGTGAGTTGAGATACATTTCCGTGTACTTACAGCATTTAAGAATTGAAGGTTAATCTAGAGCAATCCCCACCAAGGAAACTGTTAATAATAAAGCCCAGAAAAGGATAAGAGTCAAATGGGTAAAACATCATATAGCACTTGGGATTTTTTTTTTTTTGGGGGGGGGGGGGGGGGGGGGGCTAAACATTGGGAATATTGATCAGTTTGAGATCTAAAGGATGCTCACTCCTCTCTCTTCATAGCCACATCTAACTCACAAAAATCACCTTTTACTTCTACTCCATCCAAAAAAAGAAAAGAGAAACTATAACAACTCTCTACCTAAGTGTTTTTTTTTTTGGTAAGAACAACTCTCTACCTAATTGTTCAGACTATGTATCGGCATAAAAGGTAATGGTGGGAAATATAATCACAACGCGCGCGCCCACGTTGTGATTGAGAGAGAGAGAGAGAGAGAGAGTTAATAGCACCATTTACTTTTTAATTATGGCTGCATTGGGTGAACAGCACTTATAATAAAGGTACAAGTCTTAGGTGTCTTAATAAGGCTTTGGATGTTTTAATTGGCTCCACAGAGCTTAACTTATTACCACAGACAAGACACAAGTGAAAAATAGAACAACTCTAGGAACTCAAATAAGATTTAGAACAGCCATAGAAAGTGTGTGACCTTAGCAAAAGTAGTGGCCAGATCATCCACTTCAGATAGAGATGCCAGACCGCCACCCTGAAAAATGAAAATTGAGGCTATAGTTTAAGAGGGGAAAAGCTGCTACGATCAAGAAAAAGTGAAAATTATAAGACAGGACTTAAGTTTGTTCACTTGTAGGGGAACATAGGAGTTTGTTGACAAACCTCTTCTCTATCAAACAAATGATACTCATCATCTGCAGGTCCAAACACGGGGAAGTCTTCTTCCCCATCTTCTAGGCCCCCCAATTCCATTTCTTCCACAAGGTTTTGACCAAAAAATGCATATTGGGATGCATCGAAGAGCGCACCTGAATTACATTAAACACACGAATTAGAGCTCATAAATAAAAGTGACATCTAAAAAGTTTTAGAGCATTGGGCAGGAGTACCATTGAGAAGCACTAAGGCAATTCAAACTTGAAGAGCAGAGCTAGTTGCAAGCACAGAAAATAACATTGAAGAGCAATAGCGGCCAGACAGAAAAGTTAGCTTAGATAACCTCTGGACAAAACATTCCAGACCAAAAAAAAAACCCTCCGCAGCCCAATGTGGTTTGGCCTCAACAGCTCAAAAGTAGCCGAGAGGGTCAACAAGGTAGATAAGTAAATGTGGTAAACATGACTAAACCTTCACTAAATCAACCATAGGAATCTCCATCTAATTATTAGAAATTGAGATATTTATTATCAGATATCAATCATTAAACCAACCAATTAGCAACAAATGCTAACCATTACGCCTACCTACAAGATCGCTTAAAAAACCAGAGATAGAATTCTCAATTCTTTTAAGGCCAGAGTATAAGGTAGAAAAAATCGAGTCTAACTAAAACATACATAAGTCATCCACAACAATCTTTTTGGAACCGCTCTAAGATGTCCTGCCACATCAAAAGTGGAATCTCATTCAAGCGCAACAAGCCCTAAACCCCAGCTTCTCCAGAACAAATATTCACGACTTCATTCTGCATATCACAGGAAGCTCACCGAAACCGACAAGAACAAAAACGACTCGACAAAAATCTCACTCATCACCGCGCTCCTCCCTAGCGAAACTCGAGAAAAAAGACGCCATCTTACCCCCAAATAATAATAACAATAATAATAATTGAAGCTCAAACGAGGTCAAATCTCAGGGAAAACGAACCTGAGGAGCTATCTCGGGATTCCTTCAAATCATTCGAGTCGGATCTCTCCATATGTGGGCGAACAACCAAGCTCCGTAACCCTAGAACCTCTAGGGCAGGAGGAGAAGCAACACTGAGACAGCCGGGGCCGTAGCGAGCATGACAGCTAACCGAACGAAAACGAACCTAGGGAGCCAGCTCAGCCTATATTCCGCAGAATGAGCGCGACTAAGGATGGCTAGGGTTCCGGAGCTCCTCGCTCCCGATTACTGAAACTGGCAGAGAAGATGGAAATCAAATCTCTCTCCGAGAGGAGATCGAGAGAGAGAGAGATGTGTCTAGGAGAAAGTTTTTGCATTTGTTTTTCTCGAGTCACCACCACCATGTTAGGTAAATTTTTTTTTTTTTGGGGGGGTGGGGGATGAGGGATGGGAACGTGATGACGTGGCGAGAGATGAGTGGAGGGTAGCACGGAGGCGCTGTGCACCGCATGGTGCGGATCGGCGCCCCTCTCTGAGATATGCTCGTCTGGTTGATCCTGATTCCCATTGAGGCTTCGGTTGCGTGCGGCCTCGCCGTTGACTTGGGGGAGAAGCGATCGGACGGCTGAGGATTTTTGGGGGTGAGGCGATGGGCGAGATTACACGCATTGCCAATCGGGTTCGGGTCAGATAACAGCTAATTACTTACGGGGAACGGTTTTGGCGCTGAGATAATTATACTGTCGGTCGGTGCCATCTCGTCTCTGGGCCACGTGATCCGCGTGGCAGATGGCGGTTCGGGTCGTGAGGTCGTCGGCCGTCTTCGTTTTTGGATGGGACAGAATCCTTCCTCACGCAACGAGGCCAATTTACATGTGGTGCGCAACACGCCGTGTTTCGTTCAACATTGGGGATGAGTATTGAGATTCTAAAATCCCTTGAGCTGATGCAAATGATGTTTGATTTATTTTTTGGCTCACTTTGGAGAGATGCAATTGCATCTCAAATGATCTCTAATGACATTTAGCCCAAAATAATTCTAAAGATACTTTAGGAAATTGCATCTCAAATGTAATTAATTTTTTTCTTTTACCTTTATCACCTCCACTTGTCGCCACCCGCCACCGACCACGACCACCTCCTGCTGCCACCACCCGTCGACTGCCGCCGTCGCCTCCCACTCCCAACAACCTCCGCCGATCGCCGCTGTCGCCACCCGTTGATTGCCGACCGTCGCTCGCCAATCGCTGACCACCGTTGTCGACCGTCGCCTACCGCCTGCCATCGCCGCCGACCACCCCCACTGACCGCATCCGCCTCCAACCGCTACCACCCTGCGATCAACGCCGACCGTTGCCGTCGCCGTTCGCAGATCGCCGCCGCCGCCGCCTTCCGATTGCCGACCACCGCCGCCAACAGCTGCCTGCCGCCTACCCCCGACCGTTGCCCGTTGCCTGCCGCTGCCTACTGCCGACCGTCGCCTGCTGCCGCCGGTCGTCGCCTGCTGCCGCCGGTCGTCGCCCACCACCTGCAGCCACTGTCGCCGACCGCTGTCGCCACCGCCGCCCGTCGATCGCCATTTTTTTAAAAGTGAAAATACTTTACAAAGTGCATTTTTCACCAAACGCCATTTACGTTAAAGTTGCATTTCAATATGTTTTTTAAAAATACTTTACCAAACACTACTTGCATTTTGAAAAATGTCTTTAGCCCAAAGGTATTTGCATTAACTCAAAGTCCCTTGGCCAAATATTGAACCAAACAGGGCCATAATCTTTCATGGAGTGAGCGTGGTTCCACGGTAAAATCAGAGATCGATCTGATCTTAGATTTTAAGATATGCAAAGTAGGTTCAGATTTTAAAAATTGGGAAACAATATCAGACGATCAAGTTTCATGTTCCGCTCTGGAAATTGAAATAAATATTTGTGTGTTTTTTGTTTTATATCTTTGCAATGTTATTTTGTGAAGTCTGATCATGAGTGTTTAATTTGAAACCATTAGTCTGAGCTTTCATTTCTGGCTATATCCATGATTGAGACTTTTATTTTGTTAATATTTCATATTCTTCGCATGTCTAAATGTGAGTCATGGCCAGTGAATTGTAGTATCAAACGGTGGTCATTAAAGATGGTAATTTACTGCAATCATTCAATTAAGAGTTCGGATGAAACTTGGTGGACCCTAAAATCGGCCTTGAAAATATGGAACCTGCTCTAAAACCTATGACAAGATATGTTCCATGTTTCAAAATATGTATGGTAGATTCCAAGTTCCAAAAATTAGAGAACAAGTTCAAACGAGTAGGTTCCAAGTTGAATCTGGATCGACCCTCGAATCACTCACCCTTACAATCAACAACATTTGATTGTCCATAATCTCACCCTTAATCATCCACAGTGTATTATAATATGTAAAGCTGGGGACATTGTGTAGAACAATTGGCTGTGATTATCTTAAAAAAATTGGATCGCCAAAAATCAGCACGACTTCATCGGTAAATTTGATTTCGGGTCGAGCGAGCTCGGATTGAGCTCAAATTCGGTCGGTTGAAGCGAAACGGCTTTATGATCAATACTCAATGTCTTTGGCTGTGAACTGCGATAAATTTTGGCATTTCGAGATCGTTTAGATTACTTTTCAAGTAGTTTTTTTATTTTAGGCAATTTTTGCAATTTAGATAATTCGCAATTTTTAATTTAAATTTTGATTAGATTTGATTTCAATATTCCATTTTAGATTATATTTTCATTATCTTTGAGTAATTATATTTCCTTTAGGAGTCCTATCTATATATATGGACGTCCGCTCTTTCTAATCTTCAGACTTCTATCAATTGAATTCAGGGTATTCTGCGGGATTGCTTTCCTGTTATCGCTATCCTGCGATGAGCTGTGTCAGAGCCGGGTTTTTTCCTTACCGATGAGCATGTTACACGAGAGGAATTTACCTAGTTTATTGAGGAGAATCGACAATTTGCTGAGGAGACTCGGCGAACTCTACAAGACCACCAACGGACGATGCAAGACTTACTTGCTGCCATCCAACGGCTGTCTGCAAACCCTAACCCTAACCCTGGCGTTCTTCTAGCCGAGCGAATTCTTGTCGCTTGTGATCCCGAAATAGCTGTGGAACGAAAGGCGAATCCCCGACAAAGACGACAAGGTTATGTCGAGGATTCTGAAGCAGAAGATGAAGATGAATTCCAGGATGTTCCTGTTCGTGGAAGCTGTCACCATAGGGGCGTCCTGGATGAACCTGTTCGTGGGGGTCGACGACAAGGAGGATATCGACGAGAGCCCGAACAGTATCAATTAAAGCAAAGGTCGAACTCCTTACTTTCAATGGTAATTTAAATATTGAAGATTTTCTAGATTGGCTTTGGGAGGTCAAAAAATTCTTCAATGCTATGGAGATCGAAGAGGATCGTCAAGTTAAGCTCGTGGCGTATAAATTGAAGGGTGGCGCCTCAGCCTGGTGGGAACAAACTCAACTTTCCTGGAGTCGACAAGGGAAAGCCCCTGTCCGAACTTGGAATCGCATGAAAGAATTGCTGAAGGATCAGTGTTTGCCTCCTGATTTTGAGCAAATTTTGTTTTAGCAATTTCAGGCATGTAAATAGGGAAGTCGGACGGTTCAAGCTTATACGAAGGAGTTCCTTAAACTTTCTGCCCGCAATAATTTGGCCGAATCTAAAGCACAACAAATCGCCAGGTATATTAACGGACTTCGTTTAAACATTCAAGATAGTGTTTCATTGCATCGTTTGTATTCTGTTGAGGATGCGAAAGAGATGGCCAGAAAAGTGGAATTGCAGTTGAAGCGGAACAATTACTCAAGCAGAACGGGCAATTGCACTCCTCGTGGACAATTCGGACAAGGAAAAACGTAAGAGGGTGCTGAGTCCTCTAACCGGCAATTCAACAATACAAACCGAAATTTGGGGAGTAATGTTGAAGTGTTCAAGCCTACTAAGTCCCCTGTTGCATCAAAGTCTCGTGATGCTAACTAGAATCCCTACACGAAGCCTTATCCGGGAAAATATTTTAAATGTAACGAACCTAGGCATCGTTCGAGTGACTGTCCGCAGCGGAAGATGGTGAGTCTGGTTGAACCTGAAGATGAAATTTATTAGGACAATTGGCAGGATGAAGAGGAAGTGGTCGATGAAGAGGGGGAACAGATTAATTGTGTGGTTAGACGGTTGCTGTTAGCCCCACGAAAGGAAAATTCGCAGCGGAATAACCTTTTACGCACCCGTTGCACTATAAGCATAAAGTCTACAACGTTATCATTGATAGTGGAAATTGCGAGAACATTGTATCGCAGGCGCTTGTCGATCATCTCCAACTGAAGATTGAAGTTCATCTCTCACCCTATACAATTGGCTGGATTCGTAAGAGACCGAAATTAAAGGTAACTCAGATTTGTCGTTTGCCTATTTCTATTGGGAAAACGTACAAGAATACGATAATATGTGATGTTGTTGAGATGGATGCATGCCACGTCTTGTTGGGACGGCCATGGCAATATGATATTGATGTTACTCACCGAGTGCGTGAGAACGTTTATTCGTTCGTGTAGGGAAGGACGAAAATTACCCTCTGTCCCTTGGATGAAGCTGCCCGTGTTTTGCAACCCTCTCATAAGCAGGACAAGGGTGGTGAGACTGGTATTCTACTTAATTGTTGCGAAACAATTAAGTAGGCTTGAACACTTATGGGATGTTGCTGCGATTCGAGAATGGCCTACACCCAAGACTGTTGGAAACAGTTCTCATCCACAAAGATGTGATGTGGGGAAGTGTAAACGGAGGATGCTAAATTAATTCTACGTTTAAAATTAAGCACTAGTAAATTAAATAAAGATATATAAATGCTCCAAGCGATCCATTCCCTCTTAGAATCGAGGACCGAATTGACCGTAATCGGATCCAATTTTATGAAGTAGGGAAATAGGAATGAAGCCTCTAGGAGCCAGACCAAAAAGGTCGATCCAATCAAGCGATTTCCTATTTGGTTAGTCTATTATGCTCAGTGCTACTTTCAGGGGCACATGAGATGAGATTTGTGTATTTTGATGATTGGCCTCTAGATATAATTAATCCAGAATGGAACTTGATATGAAGTCTTTTCTTGATCGTGATATTATTCAAAATAATGAAGATGGTTCATTTTCGCATCTACTTCATTATTATTATTATTTTTTGTTCGAAATCTACTTCATGATTTGAATAGAAGATATCGAGAGGGGCCATTTTCCAATTCTAGCTATATCTCACAAAGGCTGTACTTCTGCTTCTTCTTCTTCTTTTTCAAATGTACTTCTGGTTTAAAAGCTAAAGGACAAGCTGTGAGACCACGAATGTGGCACGCCCAATAATCGTCTAACCGGAATTAAAAACACTACAAGTATAAAGGAGAAGAATGCTTGCACCTTTCGTCGAAATTGAATGCGGAATGGCAACGAATCGGAAACCCAAGTTCTTTCCGTCTACTCCCTCTAGGAGTACTGGCCAATTAGACGACCACCCTTCAAATGAAAAGGCATGTTCTGAAATTTTGAGAGTGGGGGTGTTGACACCTGATTTTTTTTACCATTTATTATTGTGATTTTTATTCTTTAAAATTAATTAAAAATATCAAAAAAGGTCATAAAATCACAAAATCAACTTTGGAAGCCTTGGTTTAACCTTAGGAACCAATTTTGAACAAAAAATATTTTTCGGTATTTTTAATATTTTTCGAGTTTATTTAATTATAAAAATACCCAAAAAATCAGAAAAATACCATTCGTGGTCAGAAAAATACCCAAAAATATTCGATAATTTTGTTTTAATTTCCTCTTCAAGTGTGTCACTTTAAATCTCAAAAATTCGGCTCAGGTCACTATGTTCCTTCACAAACATAAACCCGAACCGAGCCTAAAAAAAAAAAAAATCATTTTCGAGTCTTTTAGTTTTCAATTCTCACTTTTTATAAGCTATGACATTGGATTCTAAAGTCTTAAAGTGCAATTAGGTCAATTTGCCCTCCAATTTAATTAATTTTTACCAAAAGGGCTTAATTGCACATTTTTCTTTCAATTAGTCCCCGGTTTCACGGATGTATACGTATGCTCTACGTATTTATACGTCATACGTATTTATACGTTATGCATATTTGTACTGTTTGGTAACCTCTTTAACTCTTGTAATAATAATAATGGTTATTATTTTTAACACCTTTGTTAGTGCCTTTTTTTTTAGCATTTTTGTATTGTGAGTGCTATTGCTAGTGCTATTTTTAAATAGCATTTTTTGTATTATAAATTGTGAGTGCTATTGTTAGTGCTATTTTTAAATGACATTTATTTATCATAAATTGTGAGTGCTATTGTTAGTGCTATTTTTAAATGGCATTTATTTATCATAAATTGTGAGTGCTATTATTAGATAGAATTTATAATTGTTAGTGCTATTTTTAAATAGCATTTTTGTATTATAAATTGTGAGTGCTATTGTTAGTGCTATTTTTAAATAGCATTTTTGTATTATAAATTGTGAGTGCTATTGTTAGTGCTATTTTTAAATGTCATTTATTTGTGAGTGCTATTTTTAGATAGAATTTATAATTGTTAGTGCTATTTTTAAATACAATTTATTGGAAGGTATTTTTGGCTATAAAAGGATGGCAAGAGTTTTGAGGTTGAGGGGGAGAGACATTTTGTAGAGTGTGCAAATTTTTGAGAGCTTAGAGAGAAGAACACAAACACTCTCTATATTCTCATAATCTTGAGTGAGCAAAATATACTAAGTCCGGAATATTGATTCCGCATATTGCTAGCACAATTGTTGTGGAGTTATTCGTCGTCTCCCCGTTCGTCAATTGGTGGTGCGTCCGAACTAGATGCCTAACACTTGTGGAGGCTGAGATCGAAGAACATCGAACCGACACCTCCGTTCAAGCACGCTACGAGAGGTAATCTATTTACTCCCTTTGAGGCTTTGTGATTTTTTTCGATTGAAATGCACGAAGTACGCCTCTGGAGATACATGTATGGGTTGTTATTTATTTCCGCTACGTGTTACGTGGATCCCAACAGTGGTATCAGAGCCGATCCTTAGGTGTTTTCGTGCATTTAATTGATTTTTTGCAATTTTTGCAATACTATGGCCAATATGTATTAACGAATTGTTCGTCTTACATGGCTAATGGAGGTTGATTATTTTATATGATAAATTAATCAACGTAGCAAAAATTGAGACTAAATCAATTTTGAATCGAAAATTTATGGCTATCTTATTTTACGTAAAAATTCTGAATATGATTCAACGTAGAATTTTTATTGTGCCTTCCTAAGTTTTAAATTGTGAATTTATTACTTACGTGGAAGGGTGGTGATCATGGAAAAATCCCTAATCAATGTGATTGATGTATGTATGAATGTATGGTGATTATTTATATATTTGGGGTTGTAATTATTAAATGGAGGCTGCGTACTCCTTTTATTTTTCATGTAATCTTTATTTTTAGCATAGTCAATTGTTGATGTAAATGCTACGAGGATTACGTGGAGGAGCCTTTTAAGTCGGCGAGCTCTTTGGGGCCCGATTCTTGAAGAGTTCAAGAAATCAAGAAGAAGCGAAGAGCGGCTCTCCGTTATTAAAATATTAAAATGATTAAATGTGGTCTCATTGGCTCGAGACCCATTAAATCATAATTCCATGATCACCACGTAGGATAGATGTTTATGTGATTGGCATCTATTTATTTATTATGATTACGTAAGCATGTTAAACTGGTTAATGTGCAAAATCAGACTTACCTCACCCAAAATTGCGCCTGCATGAAATCCTAGTTAGGGAAAATCACTCGCGTTAGGTACCGAAAGGGCGTTGGTAATGACATCAACGTAACCAAGTCCCCGAACCCAAAATCTCTGGTTCCGTAGAACTGATCGATCTCTCCCAATCGATCAGTAAGGTTTCCGGTCTACCCTCCAAGAAAGACCGGTGGCGACTCCAAATGCATGTACAAGTTGCACATGCCACCACGACCACACTAAGGTCGAAAGCGATCGACTCTTATCGTCGAATCCTCCTGAAAAATACTCCCGCCGCGATTTGGTATGGGCCTGGGAGGGCCCGCGCCGATCCAAGACCCGCGATCGGTAATCCATTAGCCGCGTCCGCTTTCGGACGGGTCGCGACAGCTGGCGACTCCGCTGGGGACCTTGTTCTAGAACCTATGGTTCTAGACCTCAAGTGGACTTAGGCCGTAATTAAAACGCTGAGTGATTTTTCTAACCCTGCAGGCGCTCTTGAAGGTGAGGTAAGTCCGCTCATGGTAGGTGTTATATGTTTTTGCAGATTGGAGAGATAAGGGGTGTAGTCCGTGATTAACATTGTCTTATGCAGGTTGGCGTAGGAATGTATGTTGTATGGATGATTTGAAGCGCCGATTGATAAACTGTTGTGCATGACTTGCATTGTGATACTCACAACACATGAACACACACAATCGCGCCTAAAACCCCGGGCGCCGCCTATAGGAAAACAATATAAGGGATTGAAAATGGAATCTCCGTGAGGAAAAACACGGGGTAATCCACTTTTCAATTCCGCTCATTTCGAATTATGGATTGGGTCCCAATGCAACGATAGTTGTGCAATGGAATCTACCCTTTCTAGAACTCGAGGTGGGAGCCTTGGCCTTAGGTTCCAAACCCTTTTGATTTTTAGAGTCAAGCCTCACTTGTCTCATGCGCATGTATGTGAATGATTGGCACACCTCGAAACCAAAAGGTCATTCAGCGCCGCTTATGAATCAGAATCCAAAGACTTAGTCGCGAGTTGAAACGAACCAGGATGGCATGGAAAAGCGCTGGACCACCTTGGAGAGTCAACTGACGAGGGCAAATGCCTCTTGACCGGGCAACCGAATCAAGGATAAGGACGTGTCATTCCTAATTGATTTTCAATCAGATAATGACATAATATTTCATATCTCTTCCTCTCAGGATAAGATGGTTAAAGACCAACAAAAGGGAGCTTGCCTTCCCTACAAAATGGAAAGGAGTGCACCTTCATCGGGCATCACCCATTGGGTTTGCAAAAACAAGATGGATTTATTGTGATGAGCCTTAAGTAGACAACGTGAAGCTGGGGCAACCTAATTTGGATCGACTCTCCCTAAGTCGAAAAAGTTGTATCCGTTCCAAATCGGATTGACCGGTTCACGAGTTGATATGGTTTTCCATTCTTGCAGGTGATGACAAAAATGAATGGGACCACTGAAAAATTTCCAGCATCTTGGATGCCAGAAGTGACCAGAGCGGGGATAGTAAATCCGTAATCGTTTCAATTAAAGCTCCTTACGCGGTGATTGACTCTTTCACTCCTTTCATCGCGCAGGTTGTTGAAGTACTCAATCACGAGTAAACCCATTTTTGCGGATGTCAAATAGCCTGAATGCGTCAATGCAGCAAAATGCAAAAGGGAATTAGCTGGGGGCAAGCGTCACCTAGCTACGACAAATCACGCCCAATTGGGGCAAGCGAATCATTTGTGCGCCGGACAAAGAATAACGTTTATTCTCTGGCAAAATCAATGGACGCAACTGTAGAGTCGTCCGCATCAGAATTAAACCCAAGATACGAATATGGGTGAACGGTAACCTTGTATCGTTCCATTTTGGTCTTCGAAGACCACATGCCTAACATGAGTTTTTACTCATTTAACAGGGAGTCGTTGGCACCGAAAGCCTCAAAAGAAAAGAACTCGCCAACGAGGAGGCGAATAAAGCTATTGACCTTGGGAGTCAGCACTCCAAGAAATGGTCTTTGATTATAAGACCTAGTGGAGGGTAAAAAGTGTCGCTCCTACGTCCCGTGCTTTGACATGCATTTTGATAAGATTTTCTTTTTTTCCTTGAATAAAAGGAACCTTGAAGAATGGCGCTGGAATGCGCCCAAAAACACAAATGGATCTCCTCTGGGGCAAATCCTTGAGAATGATTCATCGCCAACCAAACGGAGGGATCAGGACCACAAGATAGAGGGCCAGATTCTGCAAGCCGCGCGTTTGTGTTCAAATGAAAACGCCAAGCAAGAACAATGCGGTATCGTTCCAATTGGTCTTGAATTTTGGAACACAAACTGACACTTATTGTTTGTTTTTGACAGGGGCTTGCCATCAGGGCAAAACGGGTTTTCACATCCCATGTATTACCCGTTGGAAATACATGACCAAGGGTAAATTGTATCGTTCTAATTTTTTGAAAAATTCGTGAACGTACAATAACATGTTTCTTCCGCATTTTCAGGGATCTCCAGCCTCTGGGGACAGGTAAGTATCCATTTCCCCAATCCACTAAAGATGTTGAATAAAAAAACAGAGAAGAAAAGAAAAGCCTTCAGAATCTGATGTCTAGAAAAGACATAGAATTCAAACTTCATTGGCATTAATGTTTTAAAACAGGAGGTTGTCTGAACATGAATAAGGACATGCATAGTGCATCTTAAAATCCCCTTGGCGGGTAAAATTTTTGGAGAAAATGAAAGAAATTTTTTCCAATCAAAAGTTCAAAACTTTCAAAAGGATGTTTTCTCAGACGAGAGGCGAAAACCTAATCCAAACATGTCCAACACACACTTGAGAGATGAGTGGAGTGGGCAGATAGCAAAATCTGGGTCTACGGAGGTAGGGACCATTTGCAGCGATTACATGGGTTGGGACGACGGAGGCATTCGTTTCATATCCCCAAACACTACAGGTGACCGTTGATAAACCCCTTTGAACGGCGCTTTTCATTCTTAACCCTGTCAAGAGTCACCCCACACCGGGGCAAAAAGGAAGTAAGTCCAGCAGCGTCAGGAGAAAATGGTTAGAAATTTTCTTGCTCGGACTAACATTAATCTTTGTGTATTGTTTATATGGTAATCCAAGTGCCATAGGATGACGAGAAGCATTCATTCTCTATCCCACACACCGAATCCTTTGCACAGCCAACTTAAGCCTGCGAATTCATTTCATAAACCCCTGTTGGTGATCATGGCATGTTTCAAGATAGAAACTGCATCACTCCAAGAACGGAAGAATCCAAGAGATGGGATTTATAGAAAAATTTCATATCGGCGTTTAAATGTGCTATGATTCAAGTTGTATATCTAGCACAATTTTCTGAACATCATGGTTCCAAAGGAAAAGAAAAGGCGGGATTTCAACAAAGAAAAATCCCCAGCAGCAAGAAAAAGCAAAGTGCCTGGTAAAAGCAAGGCCGATGCTCGTGAAAACTGTTTGATTGATCCCCAATAAAGCCTAGTTGGGAAGAGAGAAAAACCCATAAAGGAGTCAGATCAAGAAGACTGCTCCCCAAATGATGTCAGCCGTGGTGCAAAAACACGGACAGAATTGTCAATCTCTTAATACCACAAGAGACGTTCTCTAAAGGACTTGTGCACACCTCAAAAGCGGTTGCACACCTCAAAAATTGAAGATGCAGAATGGAAAAGACATGTGACAAGTTTGCAATGATCACCAATGCCAATCCCCTCACAAATTCTGGGCCAAAAACAAGCCTTTTTCGGTCCCCAATCCTACAAATGTTACAACCCTGAAACAGTCTTCTCTGACTAAGACACTTGGGTTAACATATTGCTTAGCTCGAAGAAGTACGAGCAAGACTATTTCTTCCTCATTTTGCAGGGTTCTTGACTTGTAAACCCGGAGCAGATGGTGAAGACTTTCATTCAATGGCCTCGACTCCAAAGCGGGTCCCCTTTGAAAACCAATATCCAAGCCTAACATTACGGTCCCGTGGAAGACCTCCCGACCGATCAAAATGTATGCGCTGCGAATGAGCCTAAAACCTAGGCACAGGTTAGTAGGGAATTGAGTGCATCCCCTATAAAAAAAACCACTATCGCAAAACAGGTGAGAAGACCTCCTTGTCGAGAAATATTCCAATTGATGTTTTGAACAAACTCTTTTTGGAAGTTTCAAATTGTTGGATCCAGATTTTCCGCGCAAGGGATTTGTGATCACATTTGCATGTTGCAAGAATGCTTTGGATAACCTCCAGCAGAAAAATGCACATTTCATGATTAAAACTTAAATCATACGGTTTTGTCAAAATGGACAGCCGTGGTCTTCCCAAAGATTACTAACGTTTTCTTGGTGAAGAAAAATCTTTCAGGCTCAAACTTCTGCAGGATACCTGGAGAACCCAGCTCCCAGAATGTCGCCTCAACGGACCCAAGTGAAGCTTTGTCAAGATAAAATCTTTCACTGCTTCAAAATTGAATTCCCGGCAAATTTCGGGATCTTGCAAAAGAAAGGGTGAGGATAGAACCCTTTTTCAAAAGAAGTCAGCAAACTGTCCCAGCAGGACGTGGAGAATCCTCGTCCTAGGACACCCTTTTCAAAACTTAGGCAGTCTCATCGGATGTGGAAAACCCTCGTCATGAGACACCTTTTCAAATATCAAACTGTCTCATCGGACGTGGAAAACCCTCGTCATGAGACACCTCTTCAAAATTCAGGAAGTCTCATCGGACGTGGAGAACCCTCGTCATGAGACCCATTTTAAAAAATATCAAACAGTCTCATCGGACGTGGAGAACCCTCGTCATGAGACCTCTTTTCAAATATCAAACAGTCTCATCGGACGTGGAGAACCCTCGTCATGAGACCCATTTTCAAATTCAGGCAGTCTCATCGGACGTGGAGAACCCTCGTCATGAGACCCATTTTCAAATTTAGGCAGTCTCATCGGACGTGGAGAACCCTCGTCATGAGACACCCTTTTCAAATTAACTCATGGTAGATACTGCCTGAAGGGTCAACTCATGGTAGAAACCGCCTGAAGGGTCAAAACTAAGGTAGATACCGCCTGAAGGGTCAACTCAAGGTAGAAACCGCCTGAAGGGTCAACTCATGGTAGATACCGCCTGAAGGGTCAAACCAAGGTAGATACCGCCTGAAGGGTCAACACATGGTAGAAACCGCCTGAAGGGTCAACTCAAGGTAGATACCGTCTGAAGGGTCAACTCAAGGTAGAAACCGCCTGAAGGGTCAAATCAAAGGTAGAAACCGCCTGAAGGGTCAAATCAAGGTAGAAACCGCCTGAAGGGTCAAATCAAGGTAGATACCGCCTGAAGGGTCAATTCAAGGTAGAAACCGCCTGAAGGGTCAAATCAAGGTAGAAACCGCCTGAAGGGTCAAACCAACGGTAGATACCGCCTAAAGGATCAACTTAAGGTAGATACCGCCTGAAGGGTCAACACAAGGTAGATACCGCCTGAAGGGTCAGCTCAAGGTAGATACCGCCTGAAGGGTCAACCAAAGGTAGAAACCGCCTGAAGGGTCAAATCAAGGTAGATACCGCTTGAAGGGTCAATTCCAGGTAGAAACCGCATAAGGGTCAAACTAAACTTGAAGGTAGATACCGCCTAAAGGGTCAAATATGGTAGATACCGCCATAAGGGTCAGCTCATTGGTAGAAACCGCCGTAAGGATCAAACTAAACTCAACCAAAGGTAGAAACCGCCTGAAGGATCAATACAAAGGTCTGATCCACCATACGGATCAAAATCCTTGGCAAATCCCAAAGCGTGGGATGCGCCTTCCTAGGGTTCCTACCAGTTAGGAATCCCATAATGGTATGACCTACCATACGGGTCAGAGCTTAATCTCCCTAGGATTTTCTGTGACGAGTCCTAGGCATCTTCTTGAAAGTCGTCGCAACCGGAAGTATCCGACAGGTGAGCTTCAGGTAAGCCTCTCTCACTCCGGCCCATGTTCAAATTGTTAGAGCAAACCGGGGATTGATTTGAGCTTTTATCAATATGCTTAAGGATCCGATGTCATAACATTTCTTCTCTTATTTTCCCAGTTGAGTCGGTTAGGAATCAGGTGCCACCTTATCTTTGAGAGAAACCTCTAACGAGATTCCTCTCAAAGAGGGGCAGCTGTTGACACCTGATTTTTTTTACCATTTATTATTGTGATTTTTATTCTTTAAAATTAATTAAAAATATCAAAAAAGGTCATAAAATCACAAAATCAACTTTGGAAGCCTTGGTTTAACCTTAGGAACCAATTTTGAACAAAAAATATTTTTCGGTATTTTTAATATTTTTCGAGTTTATTTAATTATAAAAATACCCAAAAAATCAGAAAAATACCATTCGTGGTCAGAAAAATACCCAAAAATATTCGATAATTTTGTTTTAATTTCCTCTTCAAGTGTGTCACTTTAAATCTCAAAAATTCGGCTCAGGTCACTATGTTCCTTCACAAACATAAACCCGAACCGAGCCTAAAAAAAAAAAAAATCATTTTCGAGTCTTTTAGTTTTCAATTCTCACTTTTTATAAGCTATGACATTGGATTCTAAAGTCTTAAAGTGCAATTAGGTCAATTTGCCCTCCAATTTAATTAATTTTTACCAAAAGGGCTTAATTGCACATTTTTCTTTCAATTAGTCCCCGGTTTCACGGATGTATACGTATGCTCTACGTATTTATACGTCATACGTATTTATACGTTATGCATATTTGTACTGTTTGGTAACCTCTTTAACTCTTGTAATAATAATAATGGTTATTATTTTTAACACCTTTGTTAGTGCCTTTTTTTTTAGCATTTTTGTATTGTGAGTGCTATTGCTAGTGCTATTTTTAAATAGCATTTTTTGTATTATAAATTGTGAGTGCTATTGTTAGTGCTATTTTTAAATGACATTTATTTATCATAAATTGTGAGTGCTATTGTTAGTGCTATTTTTAAATGGCATTTATTTATCATAAATTGTGAGTGCTATTATTAGATAGAATTTATAATTGTTAGTGCTATTTTTAAATAGCATTTTTGTATTATAAATTGTGAGTGCTATTGTTAGTGCTATTTTTAAATAGCATTTTTGTATTATAAATTGTGAGTGCTATTGTTAGTGCTATTTTTAAATGTCATTTATTTGTGAGTGCTATTTTTAGATAGAATTTATAATTGTTAGTGCTATTTTTAAATACAATTTATTGGAAGGTATTTTTGGCTATAAAAGGATGGCAAGAGTTTTGAGGTTGAGGGGGAGAGACATTTTGTAGAGTGTGCAAATTTTTGAGAGCTTAGAGAGAAGAACACAAACACTCTCTATATTCTCATAATCTTGAGTGAGCAAAATATACTAAGTCCGGAATATTGATTCCGCATATTGCTAGCACAATTGTTGTGGAGTTATTCGTCGTCTCCCCGTTCGTCAATTGGTGGTGCGTCCGAACTAGATGCCTAACACTTGTGGAGGCTGAGATCGAAGAACATCGAACCGACACCTCCGTTCAAGCACGCTACGAGAGGTAATCTATTTACTCCCTTTGAGGCTTTGTGATTTTTTTCGATTGAAATGCACGAAGTACGCCTCTGGAGATACATGTATGGGTTGTTATTTATTTCCGCTACGTGTTACGTGGATCCCAACAGTGGTATCAGAGCCGATCCTTAGGTGTTTTCGTGCATTTAATTGATTTTTTGCAATTTTTGCAATACTATGGCCAATATGTATTAACGAATTGTTCGTCTTACATGGCTAATGGAGGTTGATTATTTTATATGATAAATTAATCAACGTAGCAAAAATTGAGACTAAATCAATTTTGAATCGAAAATTTATGGCTATCTTATTTTACGTAAAAATTCTGAATATGATTCAACGTAGAATTTTTATTGTGCCTTCCTAAGTTTTAAATTGTGAATTTATTACTTACGTGGAAGGGTGGTGATCATGGAAAAATCCCTAATCAATGTGATTGATGTATGTATGAATGTATGGTGATTATTTATATATTTGGGGTTGTAATTATTAAATGGAGGCTGCGTACTCCTTTTATTTTTCATGTAATCTTTATTTTTAGCATAGTCAATTGTTGATGTAAATGCTACGAGGATTACGTGGAGGAGCCTTTTAAGTCGGCGAGCTCTTTGGGGCCCGATTCTTGAAGAGTTCAAGAAATCAAGAAGAAGCGAAGAGCGGCTCTCCGTTATTAAAATATTAAAATGATTAAATGTGGTCTCATTGGCTCGAGACCCATTAAATCATAATTCCATGATCACCACGTAGGATAGATGTTTATGTGATTGGCATCTATTTATTTATTATGATTACGTAAGCATGTTAAACTGGTTAATGTGCAAAATCAGACTTACCTCACCCAAAATTGCGCCTGCATGAAATCCTAGTTAGGGAAAATCACTCGCGTTAGGTACCGAAAGGGCGTTGGTAATGACATCAACGTAACCAAGTCCCCGAACCCAAAATCTCTGGTTCCGTAGAACTGATCGATCTCTCCCAATCGATCAGTAAGGTTTCCGGTCTACCCTCCAAGAAAGACCGGTGGCGACTCCAAATGCATGTACAAGTTGCACATGCCACCACGACCACACTAAGGTCGAAAGCGATCGACTCTTATCGTCGAATCCTCCTGAAAAATACTCCCGCCGCGATTTGGTATGGGCCTGGGAGGGCCCGCGCCGATCCAAGACCCGCGATCGGTAATCCATTAGCCGCGTCCGCTTTCGGACGGGTCGCGACAGGGGGCTAGAGGGGGTACTTGAGTCATTATGTAAAATTTCTGGCGCGGACCCTCTCATCACGGGTCGGGCCTAACTTAGCCCACACTAAGCCAGCTCGTATTAAACCGATTAAGAATCCTTACCCCTTATCCTATTAAACCAATCTCTCTTAATCGGTAAATATCAATTTCAATTAATGTAAGCCCACATAGAAAAACGCTTACACAAGCAACCCTTACATGACGTCCCTTATGCATTTGAGACGGTTGAAAATGAGAAGAGACATGGTACCTAATAGTCAAACATGTAATTAGAAAGGCAAATATCTCGGATTAACACATTCAAGGAACATTGAAATAGAGAACGGTGAAATATAATAGGCATAGGGGACTCAAGCATGCAACAAATTCAACCTGAAAGAACTATTATAAGATAGGAGCTTATCGCACTATCAAATTGTAAAATATTTTTGTTTAGTTGCATATTCAACTTGTTATCATTGCAATACATTTATACTTTGAAGAGAGAGTTTTCTCATCTTTAATGGTTCTACTTCTATGGAAACTTTCATCCTTTTGGAAATGCAATCACAATTGCCATCATTCTCTTGTCAACAACTACTTTCTTCATGTAATCAAGACAAAGATAATATTTCATCGATGCTTTAAAGATTATCTTCTTTCGAATTTCCAGATAATAATGGATGTTCATCGAGCTTAGATTCACCGAATAACACAATAAGTTGTGCAATTACAATACACGAATTGCAATGTAATGGCATATATTAGAGTTATAGTTAAACCAAGTGCATTTACTAACCTAGTAGATGATTTTTTTCACCCTCACTTGTGCTTAGGTCATTTTTAGGACAATGGTTGCCTACAACAACAAAGAATTATAAGAAAAATGTACAACTTATTAGCACAATGATTGGTAAACTATCCGCCAAATAAACTATTTTTCTGGAAGAGACTACACTAGTTTCATCCTAGACGGGTTAGGGCCTGCATGATAACACTTTCAGAAGTCAATTTCTCTACCACAAGTCAATATGGCAGAGAACTCCGTTTGATAAAAACACTTCCGAAGTAGATATCCGTTTAGTAAAAAAATTGACTTATGGTATGATTTTTCACTTATTATAGGATTTTTTTTTGCCAATTTTGAGAAGTAAAAAATTTAACTTCTTGACTCCAAAATCACTTCTTAGACCAAACCTGCCACCGTCGCCGTCCTCCGCCGCCAACCGCTGTTGCCTATCAACTGTCGCCGCCGCTCACCAACCGTCGACGACCACTATCACCGAAGATTTTGTTAATAATGTTTTAAAAGTATAAATTTTTAAACTTTACCAAAAGAATTTATCTGATCAGAAGTCAATCTGGAGTAGAAATAGAAAAATTAACTTCTGCTTTTGAGGAGAAGTAGAGAAATTAGCTTTTGGTCAGAAGTTGATTTCTGATAGAGAAGTGTTGCCATGCGCGCTCTTAGGTTGTGCATGGCAACACTTCTGCTTTAGAAATACCACAAGAAGCAGAAGTTGATTTTTCAACTTCTCCATCAAAAGTTGATTTCTGATCAAAGAAAGGTGTTCGATAAAATTTCTACTTCTGAAACATTAGTAACAAAATCTCCAGCAGTAGTGGTTGGTGGAGACTGGTGTCAGCGGCACCGGTGACTAGCAACCGGAGGCTGGTGATCGGCGATCGGCGATGGCGGCGGTGGCGGCCGATGACCAGTCACTGGAGGCCGGTGATTGGCGGCGGTGACCGGTTATCGGCGGCCGGAGATCGGCGGCGGTCGTTGGCCGGGGGGCGCCGGCAGGAGGGAGTTGGTCGGCGAAGACCGGTGTAGTTGAAGAAGTGATTTCTGAAGTTGAGAAGTTACAATTTTTAACTTATCAAGGTTGGCAAAAAAATCCAACCAGAAGTAGAAATCTATTCCAAAAGTAGAAAATCTCAATATTTTTACCAAACGGATTTTAGCTTCACAAGTTTTGTGAAGCTAAAATCCGTTTGGTAAAGACGCTTCAGAAGTGCTTCTGAAGCTGAAAGTCGTTTGGTAAAAATATTGAGAAATAACTTCCAGAAGTACTTCTAGAAGTGATTTCTACTTCTGGTTGGATTTTTGGGGCCTGCATGATAAAACTTTCAGAAGTCAATTTCTCTGCCATAAGTCAATATAGCAGAGAACTCCGTTTGATAAAAACACTTCCGAAGTAGAAATCCGTTTAGTAAAAAAATTGACTTATGGTATGATTTTTCACTTATTATAGGATTTTTTTTTGCCAATTTTGAGAAGTAAAAAATTTAACTTCTTGACTCCAAAATCACTTCTTAGACCACACCCGCCACCATCGCCGTCCTCCGCCGCCAACCGTTGTTGCCTATCAACTGCCGCTGCCGTTCACCAACCGCCGACGACCACTATCGCTGAAGATTTTGTTAATAATGTTTTAAAAGTATAAATTTTCAAACTTTATCAAAAGAATTTATCTGATCAGAAGTCAATCTGGAGCAGAAATAAAAAAATTTAACTTCTGCTTTTGAGGAGAAGTAGAGAAATTAACTTCTGGTCAGAAGTTGATTTTTGATAGAGAAGTGTTGCCATGCGCGCTCTTAGGTTGTGCCTGGCAACACTTCTGCTTCAGAAATACCACAAGAAGCAGAAGTTAATTTTTCAACTTTTTCATCAAAAGCAGAAGTTGATTTTTCAACTTCTCCATCAAAAGTTGATTTTTCAACTTCTCCATCAAAAGTTGATTTCTGATCAAAGAAAGGTGTTCGATAAAATTTCTACTTTTAAAACATTATTAACAAAATCTCCAGCGATGGTGGTCGGTGGAGACCGATGTCAGCGACACGGGTGACTAGCAACCGGAGGCTGGCGACGGCGACGGCGGCGGTGGCGGCCGGTGACCAGTCACTTGAGGCCGGTGATTGGCGGCGGTGGCTGCCGATGGTTGGCAGCGGCGGCGGCGGCGACGGCCGGTTATCGACGGTTGGAGACCGGAGGCGGTCGTTGGCCGGGGGGCGCCGACAGGCGGGAGTTGGTCGGCGAAGACCGGTGTAGTTGAAGAAGTGATTTCTGAAGTTGAGAAGTTACAATTTTTAACTTCTCAAAGTTGGCAAAAAATCCAACCAGAAGAAGAAAATCTTAATTTTTTTCCAGAAGCTGAAAATCGTTTGGTAAAAATATTGAGAAATCACTTCCAGAAGTCTACTTCTGGTTGGATTTTTGGGGCCTGCATGATAACACTTTTAGAAGTCAATTTCTCTGCCACAAGTCAATATAGCAGAGAATTCCGTTTGATAAAAACACTTCCGAAGTAGAAATCCGTTTGGTAAAAAAATTGACCTATGGTATGATTTTTCACTTATTATAGGATTTTTTTTACCAATTTTGAGAAGTAAAAAATTTAACTTCTTGGCTCCAAAATCACTTTTTAGATCACACCCGCCACTGTCGCCGTCCTCCGCCGCCAACCGCTATTGCCTATCAACTACCGCCGCCGCTCACCAACCGCCGACGACCACTATCGCCGAAGATTTTGTTAATAATGTTTTAAAAGTATAAATTTTTAAACTTTACCAAAAGAATTTATCTGATCAGAAGTCAATCTGGAGCAGAAATAGAAAAATTAACTTCTACTTTTGAGGAGAAGTAGAGAAATTAACTTCTAGTCAGAAATTGATTTCTGATAGAAAAGTGTTGCCATGCGCGCTCTTAGGTTGTACATGGAAACACTTCTGCTTCAGAAATACCACAAGAAGCAGAAGTTGATTTTTCAACTTCTCCATCAAAAGTTGATTTCTGATCAAAGAAAGGTGTTCGATAAAATTTCTACTTCTGAAACATTATTAACAAAATTTTCAACGGTGGTGGTCGGTGGAGACCGGCATCAGCAGCACCGGTGACTAGCAACCGGAGGCCGGTGATTGGCGATCGGCGATGGCGGCGGGGACGGCGACTGCGGCGACCTATTATCGGCCGCCGGCGACTAGAGGCAGCCGTTGACCGGGGGGCGTCGGCAGGCAAGAGTTGGTCGGCGAAGACCGGTGTAGTTGAAAAAGTGATTTCTGAAGCTGAGAAGTTACAATTTTTAACTTCTTAAAGTTGGCAAAAAATCCAACCAGAAGTAGAAATCTCTTCCAAAAGTAGAAAATCTCAATATTTTTACCAAACGGATTTTAGCTTCACAAGCACTTCTGAAGCTGAAATCCGTTTAGTAAAGACGCTTCAGAAGTGCTTCTGAAGCTGAAAGTCCTTTGGTAAAAATATTAAGAAATCACTTCTAGAAGTACTTCTAGAAGTGATTTCTACTTCTGGTTGGATTTTTGGGGCCTGCATGATAACACTTTCAGAAGTCAATTTCTCTGCCACAAGTCAATATAGCAGAGAACTCCGTTTGATAAAAACACTTCTGAAGTAGAAATCCGTTTAGTAAAAAAATTGACTTATGGTATGATTTTTCACTTATTATAGGATTTTTTTTTTGCCAATTTTGAGAAGTAAAAAATTTAACTTCTTGACTCCAAAATCACTTCGTAGACCACACCCGCCACCGTCGCCGTCCTCCGCCGCCAAGCGCTGTTGCCTATCAACTGCCGTCGCCGCTCACCAACCGCCGACGACCACTATCGCCGAAGATTTTGTTAATAATGTTTTAAAAGTATAAATTTTCAAACTTTACCAAAAGAATTTATCTGATCAGAAGTCAATCTGGAGCAGAAATATAAAAATTAACTTCTGCTTTTGAGGAGAAGCAGAGAAATTAATTTCTGGTCAGAAGCTAATTTTTGATAGAGAAGTGTTGCCATGCGCGCTCTTAGGTTGTGCATGGCAACACTTCTGCTTCAGAAATTCTACAAGAAGCAGAAGTTGATTTTTCAACTTCTCCATCAAAAGCAGACGTTGATTTTTTAACTTCTCCATCAAAAGTTAATTTCTGATCAAAGAAATGTGTTCGATAAAATTTCTACTTCTGAAACATTATTAACTGATGTATCTAGCAATATCTCCTAGAGGGGGGGTGAATAGGAGATTCTGAACAAAATTGAAATTTCTTACGGAATGAATAAAGTTCGGTGTACGATTGGGAACAAGAACCGTATAACAGTGTGCAGAAAATCTAAATGCAAAGGTAAGAGTTTAGAGAAGAGAATATTGCACACGATATTTATAGTGGTTCGGCTTAGATCATGCCTACGTCCACTCTCCCACGATGACAGCCGATCGGCTGGATTTCACTATGAAGAATCAAGAGGATTACAACTGTCGCGACCCTCTCGAGGTTCGCCGTGGGCTCTCGAGGGCTAATGGGCCGTCCAGTCTGGTCGGACGCGGGCCTCTCCCAAGGCCCGTTACCCAAATCGCAACGGAGGTATGCCTAGTCGACCTTCAGTGTGGTCTAGTGATATGTGCTAAGTGTGCATGCCATGGAGTCGCCACCAATCATTTTTTGGAGGGTATGATTGGACCACCCTATTGAATAGTCGGGAGTTTCTATTCAATTCTGCGATAACCAGAGAAATGGGTTCGGGGACTTAGTTACGTCAACTGTCAGAGTTGACGCCCTTTCGGTACCTAAGTTGACTGAATTTTCTGACCTAAGATTTCATGCAGATGAGTGGTGAGTGGAGTACGAATCCTAAATCTAGGAATTCATGCAAATAGGAATGACTATCCTAGCAATCACAATCAATAATAAAATGCGCAAATCAATGAATCCAAATATGCAAAATAAACACATCAAATCAACATGACACTTCTAATAAGGCTCTATTAGCCTAAATAAGTATCAATCAAGCTTAGGAATGATTTAGACATGATTTTACCCATAAGGGGTAAAGTCGTAATTTTGAGACAAAAGGGACGATTTGCCCAAAAAGTGCAAAATCATCATTTCGGAATGAATTCGGAGTAAAACAATGTCAAAAATAGGTTTGGTCACTCAATTGACCCATTTCCTATTTTTTTGCAATTTTCATGATTTTCTGGAATTTTAGAAACCGATTTACCATTCGAAGGGTAAAATCGTCATTTTCTAAAAATGGGAATGAAATGTGGAAATCTTAGACATAAGGTTTAGTCACCTATCTGACCCATAACCAAATTCTAAGCAATTTCCACAATTCATCGAAATATCAAAGACGATTTACCCTTTGAGGGGTGAAATCGTCATTTTGGATTAAAGAGGAGAAAATCCCAAAAATGAAAAAAAATCAATTTTTTGTCATTTTCAGCCTTGGAAAAGTTTTAGAATTTTTTTAGGAATTTTCTGCAATTTTTCTCAATTTTTTTTTTGAATTTTTCCTTAATAATTCATTTTTTTGGATTTTTTTATTATGAAAAACCCCAATCGGACGGTCTAGAATGCGCCACGTGGCGTCTCGATGACAATCGAATCATTTTAATTTTTGTAAAATTCAAAATTCATTTCTTTTAATGTTAAAAATATTTTTTATTCTGAAAATCACCGAATCACGACACGTGGCTCATCTGCAGCCATCAAATCTAGCATTTTTTTTGTTTTTGTTTTTATAGGACGCAACACAATGTAAAAAAATAAAGAAGATATTAAGTCATTATACAACATAAACATAAGCAAAGGAGATGGGATCCGGTGAATTTTACGACGTCGGAGTCCGTCGGTGCTCGTGCAACAATGTGTGGGGGTATAAACCACCAGCAGGAGGCTCGGCCTTCCGATTCTGGGGTAGCACAATATAATTTGCAGAAAATAAATGAATAAAATGCCTTGGACACCAATAGGAGGCTTGGCCTTCCGATTCTGGGTCTGATAGGCGAAATAACATAAAGTAAATATACAGCAAATATTTAGACACCAACAGGAGGCTCGGCCTTCCGATTCTGGGTCTAATAAGTAAAATGTAGAAAATGCACACTTTTATTAGATGCAATACAATGAAAATTAATTATATGATGCATGAAATGCTATGATATAAGATAAATACATAGTAAACACGAAAAAAATACAAAATAAACAATAATCCGAACTCGGATGAGGAGGACGTTGAACTATTTTCATAAATCCGAACGGTGAAAATGAAGAAAGAATTGAGATGAGATTACACACAAAATTTTACCTCGATCCGATGGTCGAATTGATCGAAAACTAAAGAAATACCGGCGGATGAACAGTTCCCGCGCCAGGAACAACTTCTGATTTGGCTGCTGTGCGACCAATTGGAGAGATCTTTTTAAAGATCCGAACGGTGGATATGAAGAAAGGGTTAAGAAGACCCTGCACACAAAAAATCAGCTCGATCCAACGGTTCAATCGGCCGGAAACTCAAGAAATGTCGGCGGATATACAGTTCCCACGCCTGGAACAGCTTCTGATTTGGTTGCTGTACGACCACTTTGAAAGATTTTTTTAAAGATCCGAACGGTGGATATGAAGAAGGGATCAAGAAGACCTTGTACACAAAAAATCAGCTCGATCCAACGGTCCAATCGGCCGGAAACGCAAGAAATGTGGAGGGTGGTAGTGTGATGACAAAAAAAAATGGAAGAGAGAATATGGGGAAAAAAATGAGCGTGGGAGAGGAAGAAGAAGAAGAAGAAGAAGAAGAAGAAGAAGAAGAAGAAGGAGGAGGAGGAGGAGAGGAAGCCACGGATGATGGGGGGGAGGTGCCTAAAATACTAAAAATAAAATAATAAAATAATAAAATAAAATACTAAAAAGTAAAAATAATAATAAAATAATTAAAAGCGAAGACAAAATGATTAGTCCCCTTTTCTTTTAAATGATGATGTTTTCACTCCTTTTCCTTTTAATCATTACTACTATTTTTGTCAAATTCAATTTTATGATGATCAAAGAACACCTAAAATCAATCCTGAATTTTACTATTTATGAGGTCAGAAAATGGATAAAATAAAAATAAAAATACCGAATATTTTTATATATTTTTGTGACCTCAAATATTATTTTTCTTGATTTTCTTGATTTTCTTTTTCTTTTTTTTCTTTTTTTTTTGTATTTTTCGAAAATATATTAAAAAAATGAAAATTATGAAAATTATTTTTTTGGTCAAAATGGTTCATTTAGCTTGGCTAAGGTCACCAAAATTGATTTTTCAATTTTTCAACTTTTTATGGATTTTCTATGAATTTTCAAAAAAAAAATAAAAATAAAAAAAGTTGATCAAAATTTAGGTGTCAACAGCTGCCCCTCTTTGAGAGGAATCTCGTTAGAGGTTTCTCTCAAAGATAAGGTGACACCTGAGTCCTGATCGACTCGACTCGGGAAACTAAAGGAAAAGGAGTCATGACATCCAATCTTCATGCTTGTCCATGTATGCTCTTTTTTGAAGGGGGAAATGTTCATGTGACATGAGAGAGTGAGATAATAGAGAGACATACCTGCCACTTACCTGTTCGATGTTTGTGCGATTTTCGCGGTGTTTGATGGATTCAAGAGAATTTCTAGGAACTCGTTACTAGAGTATCCTAGATAGGTTAAGCTCTGACCCGTATGGTAGGTCAAACCATAATGGGATTCCTAACTGATAGGAATCTAAGGAAGACGCGTCCCATTTGGGATTTGCTAAGGATTTTGATCCGTATGGTGGATCAGACCATTGAGTTGACCATTTAAGTGATTTTCACTATTGGATTGACCCTTCAGGCGGTTTCTACCATCATTTTGACCCTTCAGGCGGTTTCTATCATCATTTTGACCATTCAGGCGGTATCTACCTTGAGTTGACCCTTTAGGCGGTTTCTACCTTTGTTTTGACCCTTTAGGCGGTTTCTACCTTTGTTTGACCCTTTAGGCGGTTTCTACCTTTGTTTTGACCCTTTAGGCGGTTTCTACCTTTGTTTGTTTTGAAAAGGGGTCTCATGACGAGGGTTCTCCACGTCCGATGAGACTGTTTGATATTTTTGAAAAGGGATCCTAGGACGAGGGTTCTCCACGTCAAGCTAGGACTGCTTGATTTTTTTTTTTGAAAAGGGGTCTCATGACGAGGGTTCTCCACGTCCGATGAGACTGTTTGATTTTTGAAAAGGGGTCTCATGACGAGGGTTCTCCACGTCCGATGAGACTGTTTGATATTTTGAAAATGGGTCCTGGGACGAGGGTTCTCCACGTCTGCTGGGACTGTTTGATATTTTAAAAATGGGTCCTGGGACGAGGGTTCTCCACGTCTGATAGGACTTTTTCTTTTAAAAGGGTTTTTCTTCCCCTCTTTTTTTAGAGATCCCGAAGTTTGTCGGGAATTCAGTTTTTGAAGCAGTGAAAGATTTTATTTTGACAAAGCTTCACTTGAGTCTGTTGAGGCGACATTCTGGGAGCTGGGTTCTCCAGGTATCCTGCAGAAGTTTGAGCCTAAAATATTTTTCTTCACCAAGAAAACGTTAGTAATCTATGGGAAGACCACGGCTGTCCATTTTGACAAAACCGTATGATTTAAGTTTTAATCATGAGATGAGCATTTTGATGCTGGAGGTTATCCAAAGCATTCTTGCAACATGCAAATGTGATCACAAATCCCTTGCACGGAAAATCTGGATCAACAGTTTGAAAATTCCAAAAAGAGTTTGTTCAAAACATCAATTGGAATATTTTTCGACAATGAGGTCTTCTCACCTGTTTTGCGATAGTGGTTTTTTTATAGGGGATGCACTCAATTCCCTACTAACCTGTGCCTAGGTTTTAGGCTCATTCGCAGCGCATACATTTTGATCGGTCGGGAGGTCTTCCACGGGACCGTAATGTTGGGCTTGGATATTGGTTTTCAAGGGGGACCCGCTTTGGAGTCGAGGCCATTGTATGAAAGTCTTCACCATCTGCTCCGGATTTACAAGTCAAGAACCCTGCAAAATGAGAAAGAAATAGTCTTGCTCGTACTTCTTCGAGCTAAGCAATATGTTAACCCAAGTGTCTTAGTCAGAGAAGACTGTTTCAGGGTTGTAACATTGGTAGGATTGGGGACCGAAAAAGGCTTGTTTTTGGCCCAGAAATTACGAAGGGTTTGCCATTGGTGATCATTGCAAATTTACCACCTGCCCTTTTCCTCTCTGCACCTTCAGTTTTTGGGATGCGCAACCGATTTTGAGGTGTGCACCAGCTCTTCAGGGAGCGTTTCGTCGCATTAAGAGACTGATGACTCTGTCTGCGTCTCTGCTCCACGCTTGACACCATTTGGGGAGTAGTCTTTTTTATCTGACTCCTTTAGGGATTTCCTCTTTTCCCATCCGGCTTCATTACGGATCAATCAAACAACTTACATGAGCATCGGCCTTGCTTTTACCAGGCACTTTGCTTTTTCTCGATGCTGTGGATTTTTCTCATTCATTTTCGAAATCCCACTTTTTCTCATCTTCATGGGATCGTGTTTAGACCTACGATCAAAGGTCTAACAAGGTTAAGCATTAACTTAGGAATTTTTTTTGCAAACCCTAAGTCTTGAATTCCTTCGTTTCTGAAGTGATGCTGCATCCGTCTTGGAATGTGCGATGATCACCAACGGGTTTATGAAATGATTTTGCAGGCTCAACTTGGCTATGCAAAGGATTCAGTGTGTGGGATAGAGAAATGAATGCTTCTCATCATCCTATGGCACTTGGATTACCATATAAACAACACACAAAGATTAATGTTAGTCCGAGCAAGAAAATTTCTAACCATTTTCTCCTGATGTTGCTGGACTCACCTCCATTTTGCCCCGATGTGGGGTCGTTCTTGACAGGGTTAAGAATGAAAACCGCCGTTCAAAGGGGTTGTCAATGGTCACCTGTAGTATTTGGGGATATGAAACGAATGCCTCCGTCGTCCCAATCCAAGTAATTGCTGCGAATAATCCCTACTTCCGTAGGTCCAGATTTTGCTATATGATCCGCTCCACTCCTCTCTCAAGTGTGTATAGGACGTGTTTGGATTTAGGCTTTGCCTCTCGTCTTTCGAGGAAACGTCCTTTTGAAAGTTTTGAACAACTTTTGATTGGAAAAATCTTTTTCATTTTCTCCAAAAATTCTACTCGTTAAGGGGATTTTAGGATGCACCATGCATGTTCTTATTCATATTCAGACAACCTCCTGTTTCAAAACATGAATGCCAATGAAGTTAGAATTCTATGTCTTTTCTAGACATCAGATTCTGAAAGCTTTTCTTTTCTTCTCTGTTTTTTATTCAACATCTTCAATGGATTGGGGAAAGTGATACTTACCTGTCCCCCGCGGCTGGAGATCCCTGAAAATGCAGAAGAAACATGTTATTGTACGTTCACGAATTTTTCAAAAAATTAGAACGATACATCTTACCCTTGGTCGTGTAGGGGTGTGAAAACCTGTTTCACCTTGATGGCGATCCCTTGTCAAAGACGAGAATTAGTTGTTAGTTTGCGTTCCAAAATTCAAGGGAAATTCGAACGATACAGCCTTGCTCTTGCTTTGTGTTTCCATTTGAACACAAACTCGCGGCTTGCAGGATTTGGCCCTCTATCTTGTGTCCTTGATCTCCCATCTGGTTGGGCGACGAATCCTTCTCAAGAATTTGCACTGGATCAATTCATGCTTTTGGACGTACTCTACGCCATTTTCCAGGGTACCATTTCATCCACTAGGTCTTATAATCAAAGACCATCTCCTGGAATCCTGACTTCTAAGGCCAATGATTCTATTCGCCTCCCTGTTAGCGCGCTCTTTTCATTTGAGGCTTTCAGCGCCAACGACTTCCTGCAAAATGAGTAAAAACTCATGTTAGGCATGTGGTCTTCGAAGACCAAATTGGAACGATACAAGGTTACCGTTCACCCCAAATTCGTATCTTGGGGTTTGATTCTGATGCGGACGACTCCGTTATTGCGTCCATTGACTTTGCCAGAGGGGAAACGTCCGGCGTACAAATGATTCACTTGCCCCAGTTAGGCATGGTTTTGCTGTTTGTCATCTCTGGATTCGATGACCCTGGTCTGATGCGCTTTCATGGGGGATCATGAGAGTTTGCCCCCATTTTCAATAGAAATGAGCCTTATCAAGATGTATACAATACAAATAGATCCCTAATACAATCAATCTAAGGGACGAGATAGAGAGGATCTCAGCAAAAATTAATCTTATACAAGAGAACTAAGAATGTCAAATCAATCAAAGGAATGTGGTCCGAACACTTGGAGATGCCCCAGTTCCAGTCTTCGAGATGTGACTCCAGGATCACCGATTTTTTTTTTTTAGGTGGTTTTAGATATACCAACCATCTAAAGACATGCACATGAGACAAGTGAGGATAAAACTTCTAAAAATCAAAGGATTTGGCACCTAAGGTCAAGGTTCCCACCTCGAGTTCTAGACAGAGCAGATTCCATTGCACAACTATCGTTGCATTGGGGCTCGATCCATAGTTCGAAGTGAGCGAAATTAAAAATGGATTACCCCGTGTTTTTCCTCACGGAGGTTCCATTTTCAATTCCTTCTATTGTTTGCTTATAGGGGCGCCCGGGGTTTTAGGCGCGGTTGTGTGTGTTCAGGTGTCGTGATCATCACAATGCAAGTCATGCATAACAGTTTATCAATCAGCGCTTCAAATCACCCACACAACATACATTCCTACGCCAACCTGCATAAAACAACGTTAATCACGGACTACACCCCTTATTTCTCCAATCTGCAAAAACGTTTAACACCTTAAGGGTTAAAGTACATACTTCAATTTGAAGAGCGTCTACATAAAACATGTCAGAAAAACCAATCAACTTTTTAATCGGCTCAAGTCCACTAAATGGTTAAGAACCAGTCCCCAGCGGAGTCGCCAGTCTGTCGCGACCCTCTCGAGGTTCGCCGTGGGCTCTCGAGGGCTAATGGGCCGTCCAGTCTGGTCGGACGCGGGCCTCTCCCAAGGCCCGTTACCCAAATCGCAACGGAGGTATGCGTAGTCGACCTTCAGTGTGGTCTAGTGATATGTGCTAAGTGTGCATGCCATGGAGTCGCCACCAATCATTTTTTGGAGGGTATGATTGGACCACCCTATTGAATAGTCGGGAGTTTCTATTCAATTCTGCGATAACCAGAGAAATGGGTTCGGGGACTTAGTTACGTCAACTGTCAGAGTTGACGCCCTTTCGGTACCTAAGTTGACTGAATTTTCTGACCTAAGATTTCATGCAGATGAGTGGTGAGTTGAGTACGAATCCTAAATCTAGGAATTCATGCAAATAGGAATGACTATCCTAGCAATCACAATCAATAATAAAATGCGCAAATCAATGAATCCAAATATGCAAAATAAACACATCAAATCAACATGACACTTCTAATAAGGCTCTATTAGCCTAAATAAGTATCAATCAAGCTTAGGAATGATTTAGACATGATTTTACCCATAAGGGGTAAAGTCGTAATTTTGAGACAAAAGGGACGATTTGCCCAAAAAGTGCAAAATCATCATTTCGGAATGAATTCGGAGTAAAACAATGTCAAAAATAGGTTTGGTCACTCAATTGACCCATTTCCTATTTTTTTGCAATTTTCATGATTTTCTGGAATTTTAGAAACCGATTTACCATTCGAAGGGTAAAATCGTCATTTTCTAAAAATGGGAATGAAATGTGGAAATCTTAGACATAAGGTTTAGTCACCTATCTGACCCATAACCAAATTCTAAGCAATTTCCACAATTCATCGAAATATCAAAGACGATTTACCCTTTGAGGGGTGAAATCGTCATTTTGGATTAAAGGGGAGAAAATCCCAAAAATGAAAAAAAAAAATCAATTTTTTTTGTCATTTTCAGCCTTGGAAAAGTTTTAGAATTTTTTTAGGAATTTTCTGCAATTTTTCTCAATTTTTTTTGAATTTTTCCTTAATAATTCATTTTTTTTGGATTTTTTTATTATGAAAAACCCCAATCGGACGGTCTAGAATGCGCCACGTGGCGTCTCGATGACAATCGAATCATTTTAATTTTTGTAAAATTCAAAATTCATTTCTTTTAATGTTAAAAATATTTTTTATTCTGAAAATCACCGAATCACGACACGTGGCTCATCTGCAGCCATCAAATCTAGCATTTTTTTTGTTTTTGTTTTTATAGGACGCAACACAATGTAAAAAAATAAAGAAGATATTAAGTCATTATACAACATAAACATAAGCAAAGGAGATGGGATCCGGTGAATTTTACGACGTCGGAGTCCGTCGGTGCTCGTGCAACAATGTGTGGGGGTATAAACCACCAGCAGGAGGCTCGGCCTTCCGATTCTGGGGTAGCACAATATAATTTGCAGAAAATAAATGAATAAAATGCCTTGGACACCAATAGGAGGCTTGGCCTTCCGATTCTGGGTCTGATAGGCGAAATAACATAAAGTAAATATACAGCAAATATTTAGACACCAACAGGAGGCTCGGCCTTCCGATTCTGGGTCTAATAAGTAAAATGTAGAAAATGCACACTTTTATTAGATGCAATACAATGAAAATTAATTATATGATGCATGAAATGCTATGATATAAGATAAATACATAGTAAACACGAAAAAAATACAAAATAAACAATAATCCGAACTCGGATGAGGAGGACGTTGAACTATTTTCATAAATCCGAACGGTGAAGATGAAGAAAGAATTGAGATGAGATTACACACAAAATTTTACCTCGATCCGATGGTCGAATTGATCGAAAACTAAAGAAATACCGGCGGATGAACAGTTCCCGCGTGCGACCAATTGGAGAGATCTTTTTAAAGATCCGAACGGTGGATATGAAGAAGGGGTTAAGAAGACCTTGCACACAAAAATTCAGCTCGATCCAACGGTTCAATCGGCCGGAAACTCAAGAAATGTCGGCGGATATACAGTTCCCACGCCTGGAACAGCTTCTGATTTGGTTGCTGTACGACCACTTTAAGAGATTTTTTTAAAAGATCCGAACGGTGGATATGAAGAAGGGATCAAGAAGACCTTGTACACAAAAAATCAGCTCGATCCAACGGTCCAATCGGCCGGAAACGCAAGAAATGTGGAGGGTGGTAGTGTGATGACAAAAAAAAAAATGGAAGAGAGAATATGGGGAAAAAAATGAGCGTGGGAGAGGAAGAAGAAGAAGAAGAAGAAGAAGAAGAAGAAGAAGAAAGAGGAGGAGGAGGAGGAGAGGAAGCCACGGATGATGGGGGGAGGTGCCTAAAATACTAAAAATAAAATAATAAAATAATAAAATAAAATACTAAAAAGTAAAAATAATAATAAAATAATTAAAAGCGAAGACAAAATGATTAGTTCCCTTTTCTTTTAAATGATGATGTTTTCACTCCTTTTCCTTTTAATCATTACTAATATTTTTGTCAAATTCAATTTTATGATGATCAAAGAACACCTAAAATCAAACCTGAATTTTACTATTTATGAGGTCAGAAAATGGATAAAATAAAAATAAAAATACCGAATATTTTTATATATTTTTGTGACCTCAAATATTATTTTTCTTGATTTTCTTGATTTTCTTTTTCTTTTTTTTCTTTTTTTTTTATATTTTTCGAAAATATATTAAAAAAATGAAAATTATGAAAATTATTTTTTGGTCAAAATGGTTCATTTAGCTTGGCTAAGGTCACCAAAATTGATTTTTCAATTTTTCAACTTTTTATGGATTTTCTATGAATTTTCAAAAAATAAAAAATAAAAAAAGTTGATCAAAATTTAGGTGTCAACAACAACCACTCAAGTATTTTGTTTCTCTGTCACGCAGATTTTCACAGTGAAGGATTTTGAGTACACGTAATACTCTTTGGATGAAACTCAAATTATGCTTGCACTTTGGATTGTTGTTCTTCTTCTTCCCTTAGTCCATCATGATTCTTCTTTTATACTCCCCTGCCTCCGAACTAGCCGTTGGATTCCAGCCAAGGGATCGCTCTTCAATCCTTGATTGGACGTCATCAATCGTAATTGAACGAAACTGTATCTTCAGAAGATATGTAGACCGTTGGGTAAGACATTGAACCCTTCTGATTCAGTCGCCCATACAACTGAATCTCCAGCTTCCATAAGTGTGATAAGTTTGAGTTGATTTCCAAGGATATATTCCTTAGAAGATGATATCCCATTATAGAAAGTTCCTTAATTGATTAGAGGGGATATCAGGATAATCGAATATCACTTGCCTTGATCGGAAACCTGCCATACGTGGGTCTTCGTGTTTTGTAAAATGCAGAAATTGATCTTTCTTCAGATTCGTCTAGAAGAGATTTGATTCTTACTAGATCAGTTGGCACGGAATGGTAATACGGAGATTTGATGTGATCGATCCGTCACTATTTAGATCATCAGGAGCACTTCCATCTGACCCTCGGTCAGAAGCACTTCCATCTGATCCTTCGTCAGAAGCACTTCCATCTGACCCTTCGTCAGAAGCACTTCCATCTGACCCTTCGTCAGCGCGACAGAATTGGAATCACTCAACCTGCTGCTTACACATTCTTCCTGCATCACATTTCATTAAATAATTTCTTTTGAAGGTTTTGTCAGAATCAAAATATAGGAGAATTTCCACAACAATCTCCCCCTTTTTGATGGTGACAAAACTTCTCCTGCACGAAACTAAACTTAATAGATTATCCTACAAAAAGGTAAGTTAGGTTCTTCTCCCCCTTTCTTCTAAATTGAAATATAATTAGAGGTAATCTAATGAGACTGCATAAAATAAATTCAACTTCTCCCCCTTTTTGTCAACATCAGAAAGAAATTTGTATAAAATTTAAAAATTGCTTAAAAAAATAATAACGCGTCCCATAAGAATAGAAAATGAAATAAGGAGAATGTGGGTGAGTTTTTAAGAAGATGGATGATCTTCAGGCTCATTATCAGCCTCCACTCGGGAAGGGCCTTCATAGCTACTTCTCATCATCTGAGCAATATCTCTTACAGCTTGAGAAGATTGCAGGTTAAAGCTGTTCTGTCCGTTCTGACCAGTGTGTATGTAGGCATGTTGGCGATCTCAGCACAAAACATTCTCCCATAGAGATCAATGGGCTTTTCCAGCTTAGTCACTTGACTAGTCAAACCCTGCAGCTTCCTATCTGTCTTCTGTTCAAAAGGCTTCATTTTCTGATCAAATCTTGTTTCCATTGCAGCCATCGTCTGAAGAAGAGTATTTTGAAGATTTTCAAAATGCGCTTGAAGTTCCATTTGTGGTTCCGAAGGTGCAGGTTCTTGAGTCTCCCCCTCAGTTTGTGCCTTGGTGAAAGCTTGAGAAGTTAGGACTTCAGTGAGAAAAACATCTGATGTAACAGGCATAGGCTCTTTCTCCCCCTGATTTATAGCTCTTTTCCCTTTTGCTTTTGAGCTTGGCACGGAGACTATTTCCTCATCGATGTCCATTGGAATGGACTGTGCACTGGACAATTGATCTTCTCGGGCAATTGCTGAAGCTAGACTTGTAGCATCTTTGTGAATTGTTCCCCCGGTGGAAGAGACAGAGTAAGCTCCAATGTCATCTTGTTCTTCCTCCTGTTCTTTTGACGCCAAATTTGCTAGAACTTGTGCTAGCAATTGCTCATGATCACAGTTGACAATTGTGATGTCATACTCTGTGCCATCTTCAATTCGTGCAGCTTGCTCCTCATTCCACATTGTGAGGAATTCTTCCTCAGTCAGATCACAGGGATATACAACTTTTTCTTGTGGTTGTATTCCTGTTTCATCTCCTTCTTCCTCATCTCCTTCAGCACTATGATTTTTGGACTCACCATCTTCATCTGATCCACCTCGAGATTGAGTAGCTTCAGAATCATATTCCCTTGTTTCTTCCTCACTTGCGTCTGTGTCCTTATTAGTAGGACTGTCTGTTTGTTGCCCCTTAACAGCCATGGCTTTTCTCTTCTTTGGAGATTTCTGCTTTGACTCTTCCTCGAAGTCCACAATGACTGGTTCATTGTTCTTTGTTCTCCATCCAGCAGGAGTCATCTTGTACCCCATCTTTGTTACCATAGTCTCTCCAGCAGTCATCAGAGGAATTTCCTGCTTGATAAAGGCACCTAGGCCATCAATCTTGAAATAATTGATTATTCTGAAGATCAAGGCGGCATAAGGAAGTTGGCCATTTGGCTTGAGAGCTGATCTGTACATGTGCAATAGTACTGTATGAGCAAAGGAAATCCTCTGTCCTGTCAAGATTCCCCATAACAGCTTTGCCTCGTACTTTGATATATCTGTCTTTGATGCTGCCTTGGGTCTGAGATATTCGATGATCACCTTGTGCATCATGATATGTTTCAAGGGAAAGTCCGTGTAGGCAATATGTGACTTTGATTCCCTTGAGAAACTCGATTTGCCAGTCAGGAAGCAGAAAGCTTTACTTGCAGTGACATCTAATGGTTTGAAATCTCCCTTTCTGGTTCCCATGATTGTAGCCAATTCATCAACAGTCAGAAAATACTGCTCTCTTTTGACCATGAAAGCCAGAGAGTTGAAGTTGACAAATTGAAGATTTGAATAGAAGTAAGCTACCAAATCAGGAAAAATGAAGCCTCTCTTAGTTATAAACTGATCTATCTTCACCTTTTCTAGATGCTTCCTCAGATAGATGCCATTGCTGTCAAAGTACTTTAACTCAAATACCCTTTGAGGTATAATACCTCTCTGTTTCATTGCTTCAAACCTTTCTTTGTGAGCTTGATTCTGGAACAAGGGATCAGGAAAGCTTTTATCCAAAATAAAGCCTATATTTTTCAGAAAGTCATTGAACAGAATGTCATTATCATCTTCCACCTTTGCCTTCGTGCCGCCAGGTCTAATTAGGGATGGTTTTCGTTTCGAGCTTGTCTCTGCCACTTTCTCATTTCCTTTTCTAGAGACTGATGCAGGTTTTTCTACAGCAATTGGTTCAACGATTTTCCCAGGCAAGCTAAGAAACTCCAATAGTTCGCCCTCACTATCGAAATAGTGAGTGTTCAGCAGTTTTCTAAGTTCGTTACCAAAATCTCCTGCAGCCTTAATCCTATCATACATTGGCTTAATAGAATGAGCCATAGATTCTTTTCCTTCAAAGGCAGACAGAGATAGACCTTTTGCCAGGCGAAGTGCTTCTCGCTGTTCGTTGATTTGGGTTTCTGTGAGTTCCGCGCCACTTGTAGTTGAGGCGGAGAACTTCCTCTTCGACCGAGGCGTCTTCTTCGAGTCAGAGGTTGATTTTGGAGCCATTGATGCATAGAAAGTTTAAAACTTTGAGTGAAAGAGTGTTGTTTTGAGGAGAAAATCGAGAGCGAGAGATTTCGAATATGGTTTTAGGGTTTTGATTTGAGAGAACTTTGAAAGTAAGAGAACAGAGGTGACGGTTCAGCGTTTTTATAAAAGAGACGGTTATTTTTGGAAACCAAAGAGAGAATTTTGATTTTCTAAAGGGAAATAAAAAAATTCCTTTAATAAAACAAATATTTACTGTCAATCAGATATTCGGAGATATCTATTTATATGAGGAACTTACCTAAAAGATAGCTTTTAGAGATAACTGACCTTTTTTTAAAAGAAAGTGTGAATTTCTTTTTACGCGCCTTTTTTACGTTCCTTCTGATGCTCCTTCTGATGCTCCTTCTGACGCTCCTTCTGACGTTCCTTCTGACTCTCCTTCTGACGTTCCTTCTGATACTCCTTTTGACGCTCCTTCTGACGTTCCTTCTGACTCTCCTTCTGACGTTCCTTCTGACGTTCCTTCTGATGCTCCTTCTGACGTTCCTTCTTATGCTCCTTCTGACGTTCCTTCTGATGCTCCCTGTTCTAAGGTATACTTAAGAAGGAAGGTTAATGATGGATAATTCATTTCTGATAAAATTAAAACTCTATTTATCAAGTGGTTTAGTAAAAATATCTGCAAGTTGATTTTTCGTATCAATGTATTGAATGTTAATATCACCGTTCTGAACATGATCACGTATGAAGTGATGCTTGATCTCAATATGCTTTGTTCTTGAATGAAGTACAGGATTCTTTGTGAGATTTATGGCACTTGTGTTGTCACATAGGATTTCCACAGTTGATTCTTCGACACCATAGTCTTTGAGCTGCTGTTTTAGCCAAAGTATTTGAGTGCAGCAACTTCCAAGAGATACGTATTCTGCTTCAGCCGTACTGAGTGCCACTGTATTTTGCTTCTTTGAATACCATGAGACAAGCATGTTTCCCATGAGCTGACAAGTTCCAGATGTACTTTTTCTATCAACTTTGCAACCTGCAAGATCTGCATCTGAATATCCCTTTAGTATAAAATCAGAAGATTTAGAGTACCACAAACCATAGTTGGGATAAGTCCCTATGTATTTGATTATTCTCTTGACTGCTGATAGGTGTGATTCTCTTGGGCTTGACTGAAATCTTGCACATAAGCAGACAATATATAGGATGTCTGGTCTTGAAGCTGTGAGATAGAGTAATGATCCAATCATACTCCGATATAGTTTGGGATCAACTTCCTTTCCATCTTCATTTTTATCTAATTTGGAGGAGTGAGACATAGGAGTTTCTGTCTTCTTGCCATTTTCCAGACCAAATTTCTTCACTATTTCCAATGCATACTTCTCTTGAAATATGAAGGTTCCTTTTTGAGATTGATGAATTTGAAGACCAAGAAAGAACCGTAATTCTCCCATCATACTCATCTCAAATTCACCCTGCATTGCTTTAGAAAATTTCTTGTGGAGAAGTTTATTAGAGGAGCCGAATATAATATCATCAACATAAATTTGAACTAAAAGGATATCTTTACATTTTCTTTAAATAAAAAGAGTGGTGTCTACATTACCTTTAGTGAAGCTGTGTTGAGATAAAAAGTTACTTAACCTTTCATACCAGGCGCGGGGTGCTTGTTTCAATCCATAGAGTACCTTTTTTAAGACATATACCAGATCCTTTTCTTTAGGTTCTTCGAAGCCAGGAGGTTGTTCAACATATACCTCTTCTTTGATGTAGCCGTTTAGGAAGGCACTTTTTACGTCCATCTGAAAAAGTTTGAAGTTATTGTAACAAGCATAAGCAAAAAGTAGCCTAATGGCCTCTAACCTGGCAACCGGTGCATAGGTTTCATCGTAATCTATTCCTTCTTATTGAGAGTAGCATTTTGCTACAAGTCTTGCTTTGTTTCTTACAACTTTTCCTTTGTCATCAAGTTTGTTTCTGAATACCCACTTTGTTCCAATTACTGGACGATTTTTGGGACAATTGATCAGTTCCCAAACATTGTTGACCTTGAGCTGATGTAGCTCTTCCTGCATTGCATTTATCCAGTTTTCATCTGCTAATGCATCTTCAATCCTTTTTGGCTCCAATTCAGATACCAAGGCGATGTTGCTCATTGCTTGCTTGAACTTGGATCTTGTCTTTACGCCATCACTTATGCTGCCTATGATAAGTTCCTTTGGATGACTTGACTTATGCTTCCAGTTTTTGTCAAGGCCATTATTTGAGGATATTGTGGATTCATTCTGTTCATCTTCTGGTCTTACTTCAACTGAGGAAGTTTCCTTCTGAACATTCTCCGAACCTGTATTCACATCTGAGTCTGCTCGTGAGTTCGTGACTTGATGAAGTGTATGCATTTGAATGGATTCAGGTTCATCATCCTGGTAGCTTTCATCGAACTTGATGTTAACTGATTCCTCAACAGCACGAGTGTTCTTGTTGTAGACTCTGTAGGCTTTGCTTGTTGTTGAATAACCCAAGAAAATTCCTTCATCTGATCTCTCACAAACTTTCCAACTCGATCATTAGCATTCTTTAGAATAAAGGATTTGCAACCGAATACATGAAAGTATGCAACATCAGGCTTTCTTTCTTTGAAAAATTCATATGGAGTTTTCTCAGAAAGAGGTCTGAGGGAAATTCGATTTAAGATATAACAAGCTGTTGAAACGGCCTCAGCCCAAAAGTTAGAGGCAATTTTACTCTCAATAAGAAGAGTTCTGGCCATTTATTGCAAAGATCTATTTTTCCTTTCTACTACCCCATTTTGTTGAGGAGTATAAGGTGCAGAGAAGTTATGCTGAATTCCGAACTTAGTGCAAAAATCTGAGAAACTTTGATTTTCAAACTCTCCCCCATGATTCGTTCTCAAACTGGAAATAGTGTAACCATTTTCATTTTGAATTCTTTTAGCAAATTTTGAGAAGGATATGAAAGCTTCACTTTTGTGAGCAAGAAATGAAACCCATGTAAATCTAGAGAAGTCATCAACTATGACAAGGCAATATTTCTTACCTCCAATGCTTAGAGTTCTATTTGGTCCGAAGATATCCATATGAAGTAGTTGCAGACAATGCTTAGTGGAAACTTGATTTAAGGATTTAAAAGAACTTCTTACCTGCTTACCCAGTGTGCATGCATGACATAGTCCACTTTTCTCAAATTTTGTTTGAGGTAGTCCTCGAACAAGTCCCTTCTTGGAAAGCTTTGAAATATGTTTTACACTAATATGACCTAACTTTCTGTGCCAAAGATCAGATTCATCCTTAACAGAAATAAGACATTTAGCATGTTCACAGTCAGCATTAATATCTAAAAGATAAATGTTCCCATGCCTTCGTCCCGTGAAGGATTGCTTCTTATCCTTGCTCATACCTATGCATTTTAGATCTTGGAACCAAATATCATATCCAGAGTCACAGAGTTGACTTACAGAAATCAAGTTGTAGTTCAATCCTTTGACTAGAGAGACATCTTTAACGGTCAGATTCTCAATCTTTACATTTCCTTTCCCGATGACCTTTCCCTTGTTCTTTCCTCCAAACGACACTCTTCTTCCATCACAATCTGAGAAAGATATAAATACATCTGGATTTCCAGTCATGTGACTTGAATAATCACTATCCAGAAACCACTTGTTCTTCCTTCTCTTTGATACTTGCAATAAATAACCAACTTACTGTTTTTTTGGTACCCATGTTTTCTTGGGTCATTCTATGTTAGTATATTTTGACCTTTTAATAGGTCTCCAAATTTTCTTGTAGTAATCCTTAGTATGGCTAGGATCACCACAATTCACACATGGTTGTCGAATGTAGAATGCTTATGAAAATGATGCTTGTAATCGGAAAACGTTGGTTTTCGAAATTCAGTTTTAAAGATATTTCTTTGGCTACTTTCCCTTTTAAAACCTAACCCAGATCGGTCATTGAAGGGTATTTGTTTTGAAATAATGCTATTCAGAGTTACTGAGCTTTGTGAAAACCTTTTTGATATATCAGAAATTTTTTCTTTCAAGGAAGCATTTTCTTTTAAAACTAAATCATGATTTTCTTTCATTTGGTGAAACTCTTGTTGTAGAAAATCAATTTTTTTCTTTTTGGGACGAATTCTGTTGTTTTAAAGAAGCATTTTCCTTTTTCAAACAAGAAACTTTCTCAAGAGCTTCTTTGTAGTTTATAAACAATTTATCAATATATTCAATAACTTCATCAGGGAGTTCAGATGAACATACCTCAGTTTCTGAATCTGAACTTGAATCTGATTCGGCCATGAGAGAGATGTTTGCATAATCATTTTCGCTTTCATCAGAATCACTTAAAGTTTCTGCCTTTAGAGCCTTCTTGTACTTCTCATACTTGAGTTTGTCCTTCTTCAAAATTGGGCAGTTCGGTTTGATATGTCCTGCCTTCTTATAGTGGAAGCAGATCACGTCTTTCCTATCTTGTGAGTCATTGCTTGATATTTTTACATCACTCTTCTTCCAAGGTTTCTTTCCTTTGATGTTTCTGCCTTTCCGAGCCATCTTCCTAAATTTCTTAACCATGAGGGTTAATTCTTCATCATCCTCATCTTCATCATATGTATCAGAAAAACATTGATTAATTTCAATTTTTAAGGTGATAGATTTTTTACCTTTCTGTTCTCCCTTTTTGTTTGCTCGTTCTGTTTCATAGGATTGCAAAGTCCCGACTAGCTCATCCACCGAGAGTGGTCTAATTTTTTGGCATTCTTGAATTGATGGCTTGATGTAATTCCAATCATCTGTAAGTCCACGCAGTATCTTCCTGACTTGCATTGGTTCAGCGATAGGTGCGCCTTGTCTTGCAAGTCCACTTGCCAGAGTCTGAAACCTGTCTATCATATCTGCAATAGATTCATCAGGCTTCATTTCAAATGCTTCATAGTCACTCAGTAAAATATTGAGCTTTGTTTCTTTCACTCGATTTGTTCCTTGAAAGGTAACATGGAGTTTATCCCATATTGCCTTAGATGATTCTTCCTCTGAGACACGATTATAAAGAGGAGTAGATAAGGCACAAAAGAGAGCATTGACAGCTTTAGAATCAAGGCCTCTTCTTTTAGCCTTTTCAGCATCAATCATTGTTGTGATAGTATTTACTCCGTCAGCAGAGGTTGGATTTGTAGCATTTCCAGGAACTATTCCATTTGTAACGACATCCCACATCAGATCATCATAGGCTTTGAAGAACCACTTCATCTTGTTGCTCCACATATTATAATCATTTCCATCAAAGTATGGTAGCTTGTTGGTAAAGTGCGAATCGCTTGTTCCTGAAGAGTGATTGCTAGACATAGTAGATCGTTAACTCTGAAGTCAATAAACACTTCGTAAAATGAGCAACATGCTCTGATACCAATTGATGTATCTAGCAATATCTCCTAGATGGGGGGGTGAATAGGAGATTCTGAACAAAATTAAAATTTCTTGCGGAATGAATAAAGTTCAGTGTACGATTGGGAACAAGAAACATATAACAGTGTGCAGAAAATCTAAACGCAAGGGTAAGAGTTTAGAGAAGAGAATATTGCACACGATATTTATAGTGGTTCGGCTTAGATCAAGCCTACGCCCACTCTCCCACGATGACAGCCGATCGGCTGGATTTCACTATGAAGAATCAAGAGGATTACAACCACTCAAGTATTTTGTTTCTCTGTCACGCAGATTTTCACAGTGAAGAATTTTGAGTACACGGAATACTCTTTGGATGAAACTCAAATTATGCTTGCACTTTGGATTGTTGTTCTTCTTCTTCCCTTAGTCCATCATGATTCTTCTTTTATACTCCCCTGCCTCCGAACTAGCCGTTGGATTCCAGCCAAGGGATCGCTCTTCAATCCTTGATTGGACGTCATCAATCGTGATTGAACGAGACTGTATCTTCAGAAGATATGTAGACCGTTGGGTAAGACATTGAACCCTTCTGATTCAGTCGCCCATACAACTGAATCTCCAGCTTCCATAAGTGTGATAAGTTTGAGTTGATTCCCAAGGATATATTCCTTAGAAGATGATATCCCATTATAGAAAGTTTCTTAATTGATTAGAGGGGATATCAGGATAATCGAATATCACTTGCCTTGATCGGAAACCTGCCATACGTGGGTCTTCGTGTTTTGTAAAATGCAGAAATTGATCTTTCTTCAGATTCGTCTAGAAGAGATTTGATTCTTACTAGATCAGTTGGCACGGAATGGTAATACGGAGATTTGATGTGATCGATCCGTCACTGTTTAGATCATCAGGAGCACTTCCATCTGACCCTCGGTCAGAAGCACTTCCATATGATCCTTCGTCAGAAGCACTTCCATCTGACCCTTCGTCAGAAGCACTTCCATCTGACCCTTCGTCAGCGCGACAGAATTGGAATCACTCAACCTGCTGCTTACACATTCTTCCTGCATCACATTTCATTAAACAATTTCTTTTGAAGGTTTTGTCAGAATCAAAATATAGGAGAATTTCCACAACATTAACAAAATCTTCGGCGGTGGTGGTCGGTGGAGACCGGTGTCAGTGGCACTGGTAACTAACAACCGGAGGCCGGTGATCGGCGATCGGTGACGGCAGCGATGGCTGCTGGTGACCAGTCACTAGAGGCCGGCGACCGGCGACCGGCTATCGGCGGCGGCCGGAGACCAGAGGCGGCCGTTGGTCGGGGGGCACCGACAGGCGGGAGTTGGTCGGCGAAGACCGGTGTAGTTGAAGAAGTGATTTCTGAAGTTGAGAAGTTACAATTTTTAACTTCTCAAAGTTGGGAAAAAATCCAACCAGAAGTAGAAATCTCTTCCAGAAGTAGAAAATCTCAATATTTTTACCAAACGAATTTTAGCTTCACAAGCACTTCTGAAGCTGAAATCCGTTTGGTAAAGACGCTTCAGAAGTGCTTCTGAAACTAAAAGTCGTTTGGTAAAAATATTGAGAAATCACTTCCAAAAGTACTTCTGGAAGTGATTTCTACTTCTTGTTGGATTTTTGACCAACTTTGAGAAGCTAAAAATTGTAACTTCTCAAAAAGAAATCACTTCTTCAACTATACTGGTCTTCGCAGACCAACGCCCGCCTGCCGGAGCCCTCCCGACCGTCGGCCATCCGCTCGCCGCCGGCCGCCACCGACAGCTTGCCCCGCGGCAGCTGTCGCCGCTCGCCTGTCGGTCGCCTCCTCGTCGCCGCTGACAGCCGCCGGTCGCCGTTTGCCGCCTGCTGCCGGTCGCCACCCTCCACCGACCGCCGCCGACAGCCGCTGGTCATCGTCTGCCGCCGATAGCGGGCTACCGCCCTCCGCTGACCACCACTGCCGGAGATTTTGTTAATAATGTTTAAAAATTAAAAATTTCAGGAGTAGAAATTTTATCAAACACATTTCTTTAATCAAAAATCAACTTTTGATGGAGAAGTTGAAAAATCAACTTCTACTTCTGATTGAGAAGTTGAAAAATCAACTTCAGCTTCAGAAATGATTTCTTTTGCAAAAGTGTTGCCATGCGTGTCCTTAGAAACCAAGAAGAAGAATAAGAAAATATTAAAATGGGTTAGGGCATAATAGGCCCCACATATGATCTTAATCTTTGTTGTTTGAGGCGAGCATGGGTAAATTTATCTTTTAGTAAATTCGAAACCAAAGAAAAAGAATAAGAAAAGAAAGTGGTATGAAATTTATTCTAAAAGTCAAGAATGGAACCACAAGAAAGGATGTGAACATTTCGATTCCTTTGGGATGTCGAAAATCGCCCAAAAAGGGTAGAAAAAGCCTGTGCCTTGGATCGCAATGATAAACAAACCCAACAAAGTTTTTATCTTAGAGAGTTCAACCAAGAAATTAGCTGCAGTAGCTGCAATATAACTTATGCAAGGAAAATATCTCGATAATCCTGTCCCGGTGCCGGTGTCGCCCATTACCCGTACTCTCTCCAAGTTGCCTTAAGTGGATCCGAAACGCCGTGACCCGGTCCCCCACCTGGATCTTGATTTTTTGAGCCAAGAATGCAATATACACTTGGCGCTCGAGAGTTCCCTCGGGTCGTTGACTTTAACCGAAAGTGGACGTTGCGGTTCCATTGTGTCAGCCTGACGATGCATTGGAAGTGACGACCCAGAAGACCAGGACTTGGTCCGAATTCCCACCCCTCGTCCTGCTCTCCTTCTCTTTCTCCAGCCTCCTCGTTGATGGGCCAGGGACGTACCTTCTCAATGCGCAGAGTTTTGTAGTTTCCGAGGCTTCTTGCGGCAAACCCTCCTCCTGAAGTCGTACTGGGTCTTGTTCAGGACCTTCAGGTACACGATGCGTCCATGAATTTCCGAACTTCAGAGTGTGCTGCTTTTCTTCTGCTGGAGTTTGTCTCGGATGGTGGTCGAGTTCAATCCAATCACATGTTATTCACAGACGTGTTTGTCGCTCTCTTGATGTTTTTAATTTCTCTGCCTTTTCTGGTGATGCTTCTGCTGCTTTGGTTGAGAGTGTTCTTCCAACCGATTCTCTGCATACTTCGATCTATGGATGATTTTGTGATGCTGTTGCGTGTTTTAGTTTGTTTTGGTTGCTCAAGATGGCTGCTGGTGTTTGCTGATCATGTCCTCCTCATCCAGGGTAGAGAGAGATTGCTGACTTCTGTGGTATTTGGAAAGTCAACTTCCACTGTGCAACTCTCTTTGCCTTTCTGGCTTTCTTTTCATTCATCTGTTTCGACGCTCATGATTCCCTGCTTTTCAGCGCTTGAATTCTGTTTCGGGCATGGGATGATTGAACTCGTGGCATGTCAACTCTGAGTTTCGTTTGGGCAAGAAGAAAAAAAAAATCTCAGTTGCCTTTGTTTGCGTAACTCTCCATGTCAGATTCATGTATTTGTCCAGGATGCTGGACTCTCTAATGCTCTCGTGTTAGTCTTAATTGACTCATCTTGTATTAGCATGCGCGATCTCATTTTTTGTTGAAAGGAAAAAGAGACTGATGTACATAATTCAACGAACACAAAGTCGAGTTGGTTACTGCGATGATGAATAGACCATCAGGCTTGCAGATGTTTCCTATGTCATTCATGACTTGATTGTTTCACTTGTAATGGGAGCCTGTGGGGAAATTTTGAAGCTATCTTGATTTAAAGTCTGGCATGTGCAAATTTCTCGAAGTCGATATTGGGCTTTATTACTTCAAGACACTTCCTTTTCTTTTTCTTTGCATTGATAAACTCAATATGAGTGTGACGTTGCTTTGGTTCTTACTCATATTGGATACAACGCATAAAAATCCAATAAGCTGCTTACCAGTAACTTGATTGCTGCTGCATTTGTAGTCATGGATGTTTCCAACCTGAAGCAGATGAGCATTCGTATCGGAACAGTACTTGTGGCCTCTGCTCTTACCTTCTTCGGGCTCTCGATGCTGACGCAGCCAACCCTCAGTAGCCCCGGCCTAGTACGACCCAAATTTGACAATTTAATGAAAATGAGTGCCTTCTGTGCATATTGTTCAGTAGAAGTTCTAGCTCAGTTGCTTGCAATTGGAGTACTAAACATTTTATGTTTGTTCTTCTCACACCAAGTATCGAATACTAACTACTCGCACAGATTTAGATGGATGACACCGTTCCTGACTAAGTCAAATCTTACACTTCAAAATATTTTTATATGTGGTTAAATGGCTCTTTCAATCCATGTTGACTCCTCAGACTCAATTGTCCATTATTTCAGTCGGTAATATATGTCGCCGAGCCGACGCATTTTCTGAGCTCTCATCAAATTCTTCATTTCATCTTATGAACAGTCCACTTCTGGGAATCGGGAGCACAATTCTAATAGTTCTCTCCCCACTCTTTCAAGGCAAGAGGTATGAATAGCTGAGTCAAAATATTGTGAAAAGATTCTATTTGTTCTTTTATTCGCCTTAGGGCTGATCTTGCATGATATATCTTCGTTCACTCTACTTGATATGGCCCATCTCTGCAGCACGAATCAGGGGTGACACATGTTCTGGTTACTGGAGGCGCAGGTTATATAGGCTCTCATGCTGCCTTACGCTTGTTAAATGATTCACATCGAGTAACAATAGTGGTACGCCGTGTTCAGAGATGTGGAGAGTTCATTTTTCAAGTTTTTACTCTAAAAGGTTAATTGCCTATCAACAAACAACTTCTCTTCGCTTTTGAAGGACAATCTTTCACGTGGAAATATAGGTGCAGTCAAAGTTCTTGAGAAGCTATTTCCGGAGCCTGGTCGTCTTCAATTCATTTATGCAGACCTGGGAGATGCAAGAGCAGTATCCTCCTAATGGTCCTACAGCAAACTTGATCAAATATACTGACTTAATTTTTTACTGAATCACCTTTTTTCCAATTAACCTGGAAGCAGAAATTCAATTGTTTCTCCTTAAATTCAAATGGCAGGTCAACAGAATTTTTGCAGAGAATGCATTTGATGCAGTCATTCATTTTGCAGCTGTAGCTTATGTTGGGGAAAGCACACTGGATCCTCTTAGGTAATTCCAGATGCGTGTTCACAATTTCGAAGTTCTAACAAAATAGACCTTATGCTGTTTATAATTTCATTATATGACATTCAGCATAACAATTTCTTTGAACAGGAAGCTTATGCTTTTTATATTAGCTCCAATACCTTGTCTAATGCAAGTAAAGGACATGTGAGACACCCAGGTTTTCACACACTTCACACCAACTAATTTTAAGGGCATCATCATGCTTTTACTAACTCTCTCAGCATTGAGTTAATCTATAATAGCCATCGCACCATGAAAAGCGTTCCCCTCACTGAGATCGGCAATGGCAGCATTTATGCTCTTCATTTCTTATAAAATTGGCATCCCTGTCAAATTCCAAAACCTGGGCTCAACATCTTATATTGGGGTTGTTGAATGGTTACGAGCACGTTGCTTGGCAGTCCAGTCCTTGATGGAAACGTTAATGTACCTGGCAGGTACTACCATAATATCACATCGAACACTTTGGTAGTGTTAGAGGCAATGGCTTCCCATGGTGTGAAGAGATTGATCTACTCGAGCACCTGTGCCACGTATGGAGAGCCAAAGAAGATGCCCATCACTGAAGACACTCCTCAAGTAAGTTTCTTTGCTTATACAACAGAACTATTTCAAGCTGATGATGCTGAAATGACGCGCTGATGCCAGTGCAACTCAATTGAATGTGATATTCAACTAACAAACATTGTGCAAATATAAACATGATATGATACTAAATTTCCTGTTCAAATTGGAAAATCTCTGGATATATGTAGAAAATGATTGTACTACTAAATACACTCTGCAGCTCCCCATCAATCCATACGGAAAAGCCAAAAAGATGGCCGAAGATATTATACGGGATTTCTCCAAGAACTCTGACATGGCTGTTGTGATCTTGCGGTTCGTGGCCTTGTGTACATCAATTAAATCATCTGTCGTTTTTCTTGATTTTTCTTTCTTTCACCGAGGAATCCTAAAGATGGTAGAGGTCAAAGAATGAAAGAAAAGTCCAAGCAGCAACATTACGTCACTTGCCGTATCTTTTAGTCTTAAGCAGAGAGCTCAAACTCTTTCTAACCGCCAAGCCACTACATGTTCAGGTACTTTAATGTCATCGGATCAGATCCGGAAGGCAGATTAGGTGAAGCTCCCCGACCAGAACTCCGTGAACATGGTCGGATATCGGGTGCTTGTTTTGATGCCGCCTCTGGCATTACTACTGGGTTAAAGGTATGACATATATTTCCTCATGGCAACATCCTGTGAAACCTGGAATGGAAATGAAGAATATAGTTATTGACTTCATGATGATGTTTCTAGGTAAGAGGGACAGACTATAACACTCCTGATGGCACTTGCATCAGGGATTATATCGACGTCAATGACCTCATCGATGCTCACATGAAAGCTCTGGCCAATGCCGAATCTCGACAAGTGAAGACTTACAATGTTGGCACAGGAAGAGGTCCTGAAAATCTTATATTTCTAATAACTGATGTAGGAAGAGATATGTAGTGTGACCCTCAACATGTTTAGTAGTTACGTCGACGCTTTCTCATTGAGCAACTTAATTCTCCCCAATGTTAAGCTCTAATGTGCATTTAGGTTTATCGAACTTTCTTTTGTGCCCCTATATTTTTATACTGCTTATTGAATGCTCTTCTGGTCTCTCCTGTCTCAGGTAAATCGGTGAAGGAGTTTGTTGAGGCATGTAAAATGGCGACAGGGGCCGACATAAAAGTCGAATATCTCGATCGCCGGCCAGGGGATTACGCCGAAGTTTACAGCGACCCTTCGAAAATAAGGCAGGAGCTGAATTGGACAGCTCAGTATACGGATCTTCAAGTAAGCCTTCAGATTGCATGGAGATGGCAGAAGTCACATAGAAATGGCTATGGCCCTCCAAATGACGCACATTGAATGTGAGGCGGTCCTTGTAGCTGTGGAGTCGGATTGGCTATAATAGGTTGCTCTCACAGCTGCGCTAAATCACGCAGATTTTTACTTGCTCGAAGATCAATTAAATTTGCCTGAAACTTAGAGGTCTTCAGGAGATTGCAGAACCTGGTGGCAAGGCAGCAGAATGGTCGTGATTGACACCGCTGCGGATTAGTAATTAGTCCATTTCAGCTTACATTGATCATATTCTTTCCTTGGTGTAAAAACAATGAGCTTGCCCGCTACCTCTAACCCTTTTTGTCAGGAGAAAGGAAAACAAAAGCTTTAGTTTTTGTTGTTCAACAGATTCAAGATTCCCATGGTATAATTAGGTTCGACTCTCGATATATATCTATCACGACATAATCCACCATTTTCTTCCGAAGAAGGGCTTAAACGGAACAACTGATCGCCTGGAAACAAAAGCCGAGTTTGGCACAATCAGACTGCGTCTCAAAACTGTACTAAAAGTGGTGATTATATTTATATGTCTACTTGGTGCACAGTCAAGGGTCAGTAGAGTAGTCACTGATCAGCAATCCTAGATATCCGGCAGTTCAACTCATCAACGGTTAAAGACTGTCATAACCATAGTTAGCTGCAAAATGCGACATTTTATCATATTCATTCGTCGTGTCACAGAGTTCAGGAACATAGTACCTGAGAACTCTCCTAAGACTTACAAACTGGTATCAACGTCAGCAGCAGTTCTCTCTTGGACATTGAAGAAGATCACATCTCTTCACATTTGGTCATGTGAGGTTTCTGGATGCAGGTGTCAACCAACACTGTAAGAATGTTTAAGAGGCCAGGCCCCATCAACCAGAACTCAATCCAGCTTCACAGTTGCCAGACCACATACCCAATTCTCCAACAAAAGAACAGTTGCTTCGGTATTAGGTTCCATAAGATCAAAGGCTCAATAAATGATCCTGTGAAGGCCATTGGATAGAGATTGGAAAGAGACATCTTTCACGAATTTGAAGGAGATCCCAACAGCTTCAGCAGGACTAATTACAAAGATCCACCCCGTTATAATGACAGCTCACAGTTTCCATCACCTATATATCCCTACGTGTTGGTTTATTAAAACAAATCTACCTAAATCGAATAAAAGAATTACAAGTGACGACCCATCACTACTATAGTAACTACTCCTGCTTACTCCTGGCTTTGGATCTTGTATCATCATGGATCCATGATGATCGAAATAGCGGCAACAGCGTGCAAACCGCTTGTATCGCGAGACCCAGTGGAAGTCCTGAGAAATCATCTCCTGTGACACCGACAGACGATGCAAGTGCAACACCAAGGAATCCACTGATTATGAATGCTAAGGCGAGGGCCGACATGACAAAAGCCATTAAAGATCCTTCACACCCCGGTGGACAGAGTTGCGCTATTAGGACACTAAAAGGTAGAATTTTGAAGAAAAAGAGAACCTCCATGACCCCTGAAAAGATGACTACATACAATGAATCCGGAACTCCCATTTGTTTGTAGATACCCTTGACGAAGAGAATGTCTGAAACCATGAACAAGGCCATCATGGCCTGAATTGCAGAAATCAGTTTCCTTGGTGAGACTGACTTCAGGTGGCGATTATAAACCATACCCCACAGGAGCATTGCGGCTTGGCCAAACACTTTAGAGATCCCCAATACTGATGTGTCGATCTTGAGATACTGTGTTTGGTAGAAGAACATGGTCCCAGTAAGAGCTGGAATAACTGCATAGGATGCTGCAAACCAGATTATGGAATTAGCAATCTCAGGTCTTTTTAGTGCAGACGAGAGATCGGAAAGCTGCTTCCCAATCCCTGCTTTGGTCACAGTTTTTGGGAGGCCAAGAGCGCTTTCATGGACACTGATTGTAACAAGAAACTGTGCTGCAAGGAGAAGCCCAAAAAACAGAAACATTGTCAGCGGGGAAAGTCTCCCAATAGCAACACCAGCCAGAAGGTTCCCAAGGACACCACCGGCAGAGGAAGCCATCCAAACAAATGATGGGAGGTCACCGGACGAAGACAACCTAGTCTTCTTCGAAGATGAAGCAGGCTGTTTTCCTACCTCGGCTACAATGGCATCATTTGCTACCTCTGCTATTGAAGCACCGAGATTACTTAGGAGGAGATAAATCGAGATGATCGTTATACTTGATGGGGAGAGAATTGCTATGGCTAGCCAAGACACTGCTTGCAAGAATGCTGCATACACACATTAGAGGAAATGACTAAGTTGAATGCACCCAAATAGATACACTAGCGGAGTGCAGTGAAGCAAATCTACTAATATTACGATACGATGATATCACTTTGACTTATGATGAATGAATGACTAAAATCTCTGAAGTTCAAACTGTGGTAGGAAAATAAAGTTGTCTGTTTGACAAAAGAAGGCATGCAATCATTTCATTCATGCTGTTCTCTCAGAAGATTTTCAGTCAGAAAAATGAACTTCTACTTATTGAATCCATGTGTCTCTAAGAACCGTATAAATGGGAAAATATCCTATTCATAACGTAGTTGCCTCTTATATTTAGTTCTGCCATACCTTTAAACAAAATAATGCAGTTCTATTTGTCAGAGATAGTCCTCTCAAAACCCTATTTAACCAGCTAAATAGAGGAATACAAGTTCTTGTCCATTGAGCCCATAGCAATCTGCCATCTATTATAGTGCACGTTGATTCATGTGCACACACAAATTGCAGCAAGATCATAGGAAACTAAGGTGGGAAACGTGAAGGATAAAGATAGTTCACTTTACTTTCATCTATAGCTTCACTTTACCCCTAAACTTCAAAGCAGCATCCACATATTTCTTCATCGAAACCAAGAGAATGTAGATGCTGGGCGAACAAACAGACCCAAACAATTTACCTCCGAGAGCAATGTAGGGCAGGCGGTGTTGGCCCCCAATATACAAAGCATCGGACACCACCCCATAGAGAGGCTTGGCGACCATGGGAAGGTTGACCGAGTTCTGGAGGATCTGGATTGTGGAGGGATCCACATTGAGGCCATCCTTGAGGAAGAAGTTGACAGCCATCCATGGGAAGCACCTCAACCCCTGAACCCAGTATCCTATTCCTAGTACTACTTTCCGAACCAGCTCGGTGCCGCCGCCACTTCTTCTAGTCTCCACCACCATCTGATGCGAACTAAATCACTGCCAATTACAACACCGACAGTCAGGCAATCGTAATTCAGAACTAGATCGCAGGGCAACGTTTCCTCTTCCAACCCTTTTTATGCCCCTGAATTTGGAAGTGATTCAATCATAATTCAGAACTAGATCACAGGACAACGTTTCGCTCTTCCAACCCTTTTTCTGCCTCTGCAATTTGGAAGTGATTCAATGGTTTTCTGAAGTGGAAGTGATACGCAGGATCACAGAGCCGATCTTGTCCTGTTTTACTGGAGAAAGTTTTGATCTTTGAATTGGTGAACTCGATATAGAAAGCAAATTCTCGACGAAAAGAAGTCAACAAATCAAAGGAAATGTTTAAGGTTCAAAGAGATGGCAAGATTTGCACCCCGAGAGATTCACATAAAAGTGAAGTTCAACGATGAACGCGAATTTACAGGAAAGGCGAAAAACCCAGAAGCAGACGCGTAATTGAGTGGAAAAATGACAAAAAGAAGACAGAACACTGCCAAAAACAGAAGGGAAAGAAAAAAAAAACCACAAGCAGAAACAAATTTAGATACAGCACAGAAACGGAGAATCGGAAGCCGTAAGAAATAATGCCAACCGACCACCTCGTGCACTATAGAGAGAGAGAGAGAGAGAGAGAGAGAAACTGCGAATACCTCCTGGCTGCCGGTAGATAGGGAGAGAGAAGGAATTCTGAAATGGGGTGGTGCAGGAGAGAATGGGCAACCACCGAAACCGATCCACCGCGAGAGGAGACGAGAAAAAGCGGAACGGTGAAGTGTCTTTGAATTGTAGCCAATGAGAAGAAGACAAAAACTAGCAGGAGAGAGAGGGAGAGGGAGAGAGAGAGAGAGAGAGAGAGAGAGATGTCGTCTTCGGCAATTTTTTAATGGCTTTCCATAATCGCCACCACCGCCATCAGAAAAAAGATCAGACAGATTGTTTGCGTGTCATGTGTTTGGCTCGTATTGTCTGAAATTGCTTTTTTTGGGTGAGACTCGAGTCCGAGAGCGAGTCGGGTGTTTGACTGTGTTGACTGTGGACGTCATTACATCACCCGCAATCAACAGTCTCCAAGATTTCTTCAGAAGGGATTGGATTTTTAGCCATTAGAGGGAAGAGCTTTTCCTCTTTCCCTGCTTCTATCCTGTTTTTGCAACTAGTGAGTTTAGTGATATTTTCTCATAGGCTTTCAATGAATTTATTTCGGCCTTTGTGTACGAGAAGCACCGTATATTCCAACGTATACATAACGTTAAATGATCCATATACATATTTCAATACACGTCAACAGTTGCCACAAAACGTTTTTGCTGTGAGAGGACCGCGTTTCGGATTGGTTTGATAGTAACAATTCTTTGGTTGATAACGTGAGATTTGTGTGCATACCAAATGCTTTCGATGCATGATTGATCTAACCAGACTTTTCAATTTGCTAAACACATGTTACTCTTTGATTACTTGGATTCTTTCTTAAAGTGAAAAGCAGTACTTGAAGGCATCTTCATGAAAAGAATAGACAGAAAACTCCAAACAAAAAGACATGGACATAAGAAAGTTCTCACAGCAAAGTGAATGCCCTTGCAAAAGCTAAAGTAGTATCTACATGGATGCGAAAATCTCCCTCCAAAAACTTCGATAACATCTTTCAAGGCGCGGCGGATCGTCCTGTCTTTGCACATTAGGTGAGATCATCCGGGAAGAGAGGGGCGGGGGAGGGAGGAAGGGAGTTGGCTTAGGCTCTGTTATTCATAATTGAGAAGCTTGTTCTGCTAAACATAGGGATTGACCCGTGTTTATAAAGTTGTCATTCTCGAAATTAGTTTTGATATATACGGGTAACCTCGTACCAATTCTCCATTCGGAGAGTCCTATGCCCTTGAAGTACCCTTTAGTCCACAATATCTGTCTCAAAGCAAAGCTACTGTTGTATTGGGTTTATTCTACTATTGAGGCATTCTCTTCAGAGTAAGGCTCACTCAAGTTTGAAACTTCCTTTACTCAAAGTATATCCTTTGAATCTTCATTTCTTCTCCTGTAGCAGCTTGTTGTTATGCTATAAAAAAGAACCGGTTACCACACCGAATCATCACGGAGTTGCTATGAAGTCCTCATTCTGGTTTCACTATGCATTCTTTCTGGTTCGATTATGCTTTCTGGTTCAAGGAAGGAACGAATCTTCGCAAACTCCAGCTTTTGCCCCAGCTGATAAGATGAGCCTGTTGGATACCGAGATACTTCGGCTTCTTCGAATCTTTCTTTCTCTGTGCTTTCGGCTAAAAAGCTAGAGAATTGGCAACAATATCCTCATGTCATTGGGACATTCGCGAAACAATCGGTTTCATTACCCTATCTTGTCAAAATGCATGAAGCTGGTCCCCGGCACTGACCACTCCATAGCTTTGTAAGACTGAATTTTTAATGCCTAAAATACAGAAAGGACCACCTTTCAATTCTCAATTCCTTCAAATAACATAAGGTCTTTAGTTTTCTATCTCCCTCCAATGTACATTTTGTCCAAAGAATGTAAAAACAACCAGAATGATATACAATGAAAGTAATTTCCGCAAACTCTCGGTCTTGATGTGCACATGAGTGTCTGTCTTCTTCAATCTAGGACTGCTGTTATGTACAGAAAACGATTATCTGAAAACACATCTCCAAACTTCTCGGCAGTTGAAGTAACACCAATAGCACAGCACTTGCAAACAATGCATTCCACTAAGCTGCTAATGCTGCAGGTTGACCTCCTGATAACATCAACTCTTCAGAAAAGCCAGTGCTTTTTTCGGGGCTTTCTAGCAGGGACATCTGCAGAAAACAAAAAACACCAAAGCGTCTTTCGTTTTTTAGGGCCAAGAGTCACGACATGAGAAGTGACCTCAAGCAGAAGAACATCAATATGAAAAATTGGCATCCTCACCTCCTCTTTCGTATAATGAATTGTAGTGCACTTCACTCCAAAAGCTGAGCCACAACTCTGAAGTCACAAGAAGGATGTGATAAGCCAGCAGTTTAATTAAGCAGAACTTCAACCGGATCTCTCACATAAATAGCCGAAAACTGTATAAAGTAAGGCTGACAAGTATCATGCAGACATGACCACTTAGTGGTCCATCAGAGTTAAGAGCTACCGAAGTAATACCAACATATATGTCCCCAAGTAACAAATGTAAATATCGAATGGATATGGTCATAAAAACTTGACTAGCCAATAAAGATCCAAAATGGAAAAAGAACCTGCTTTGACATGAAGTAGAATTTTTCACACTTCTGGTATTTATTATACCTACACGTCTTTCATCGATTTTTTTTTTACCAGAGGACTGAGAGTTAACTATCAATAGAATGAAGAGGCATCTACTTTAAAGAATTAGCTTATGAAAAACCACTGAATTAAGATGTTTCAGCAAAAAAAAAAAAGGGCCACTGCAGCAGCTTTGGTTGCTAATTGAGGGTACTGCTTAGTGCTCGTTATTCACTTTATAAAACGCCGATGCTCATGAAGGCAAAGAGGCCACCAAAATCCACAAAATTTGACAATGCGATGCACAAGATGCATTGTTAAAGTAGACATTTAAAGTCATAGAATCATAGCAGTTCTTTATACCAGAATTCTCATAATTCATAGAGAAAGTAGAAAAAAGAGAAGCAAACCCTGTTTGGGTGGATTGATTACCAAAGGAATGGGGACAACCAGTAGACTCAAACATGCAGGGAGGCTACTAAATTGTTACAGTATTTACTAGTTACCTTTTGTAGGATTCTTGCCATTTGGAACAATCTCAACGTACGAAGTGTCCTTAAAAGAGGTCAGCAAATTAATTTTTGCTGCAAACTACAAATATGGCCGAACAAGCATGAATAAGTCAACAATTCATCGTAGAAAGGCATTTCAATATACTAAAAAGGAAAAGAACTAAGATCACGAAAAAGAATAGCAAGAGCAATTGTAGTCAATTACAATGAGAAATTGACCAAATTTGAAACACACACACAAAAAAAAAAGCACATAGAAAGCTTAGGGCCGGCAAAATGACGCAACATGTGATAGAAGCTAATTTTTAATTTGAATACAGTGATGCAGGAGAAGCTCTAGATAATATCCAGACTCGATAAGAGCAGTCGATTAGAAGTAGATATATAGTTATCTTGAAACGGATATTTAGGTAGTATTATTATTTTTTGTAAAACTTCAGTGTAATCGTGACTCAGTCACTCTGAAATAGCTAGTCCAATAGAAAAGATCTCTTCCTAAAAGTCAATTTAAGGAAGTACATCTGAAAGGTTGAGCATAGTTTACATTGAAGAAGTCACCCAATTAGAGCTGGAACAAAACTCATGTTTGCAGATTATTCCTTAACAAAATTTCTGAATGCTTTGAAAACAAGGTCATTCAGCTTAAGATGCTACTATCTCAGGATCCAGCATAAATTAACATGCTATGAAAGATTTTCGTAAAGTTCACATAACTAATGTCAGAAATCGTATCCCAATATACAAAACTGATGTCAGACACAGTTTTAGTTTATTCACATCACGACAGGGATGGTTATTCGAGTCCCCATAAAAATAAACTGGACAGCAGCAATGCCACCTGAAAAGACATTAGGCCTTTCACCAAGTTATGTTCACTTGACCAGAAAAAAAAAATGTCCACCAACAAAACTTCCACTCACACGGTCTGCAGCTGCTTGCAATGTGACATGGTCTCCCCATTCTCCAGACCTGGTGGCATACAGAAGTTAAAAAAATCAGACTTGCAAAAACACACAATTAGCATATGGGATAGCAAAACGAAAATTAAAAAAAAGCAGTGTTACTGAAGATATCTAACTTTTTCATCTTCTTTAAATAGCTCTTGTACTTCATGGGCACGTAACTCTCATACAATTTTCTCTCATGCTTTAGCTGGAAAAACATGAAAATTGGAATCAAACCAGACAAGGTCATAAGATGGAAACGTCTAAATTCTATTAGACAAGAGCTACATAAGAAATCTTAGAGGCATTTGACTACATCTCTTCCAGAAAATATATATATGAAGAGCCAGAAGAGCAAAGGGAAAACAATTAAAAACCTTGGGATAACAGTATCATTCATACCTGCTTTATTACCTCCTTCCTTACAAATTTGTGATGGTCTGAATTGCCAAATAATTGATCAGCTACTGCTCGGAACTGCGCAATTTGAAATAGCATCAAAGAATGGCTTTCCATAGGGATAAACCATGAAAGCATCATCTATAAAGCCAAACCTGGCAATTCCCATCACCCTCAATTTGCAGTTCTTCTAGATCATACGTCACTAATCTGAGAGAAGGGAAAAAACAAAACCATCATCCAGCAAGTAAAATCCCACAAAGAATACATTCCTAAGATGCAACGTATCACACGGAAGAATAAATGAACATGCATGGCACATGTGACTTCATCTCAGCACATCCATATTGTGTTGATAACTGTCACAGAAAAAGGGAAAGGGACAGCAATTGTCATATCAAAGAGATGATTTAATTCAGTCTTCCCAGTATTATCGCATGAAACAAAGAGAACAAATAAAGCAATAATTTCCTTACCCAAAAAAAAAACAAATAAAGCAATAACCAGAAAAAGAAAAAGAAAAAAAAAAGGGGGCCAAGTAGCTGGATATTCAGGACATGAAAACAAGTGATTAATCTTGATGACAATCTTCAGTTCAGTATTGATAGGAAAATGATATTGCATAAAGAGGACCATGCTGAACACGACTAGTCTTAGCATAAAAGCATCGGTATATTCCAACTTCAAGCATGATTGACCGCATTATAAGTCACAAAACCTCTCAGAGAGCCGCTCGTGATCCAATGTTGCTTCGCTCACGTCGGGAATCTCTCCAATTACCCGAGGAGTGTGCTGCCAACATAGTAAACTTGTAAATCACCTGCCCCTTGTAATTACTGATCACAGCTCAAAGCAGCAATGGCATAGGAATCTACTGTGTATTCCGCCTAATGGTAGTGACAATGAGAGTGGAGACGCAAGGTACGAGTCAACACTCATGAACTCAACATTACCAAGCAACGGTAAAACAAAATTGCCGCTTCTCTGAATTCTTATAAAGCCATCTGTCAACAAGTAAAAGATTTAGGATGGAAGCCCCAAAACAGGTTACATTTTGTGCACGGTGCCTACATCCACTGTCTTCAAGAAAACCAACAACTACTCTATGCTAGTCTGTCTTTTCATATTTTGGAACTGAAACATCAGAATTAGATTCGCATAATATACAGACTAACATCCAGTAGTCAGAGAATCATCTAACTTCAACATCAGCTAGGGCTATTAAAAAGGTCAAGTTTGAAGACAAGAAATAATGAAACATTTGAAGATGTCATGAAGCCCACGCTGAATGAGAAGCAATGACCATCTATGAGTTGAATCTCTAGTAATTACAATCCAAAAACATGTATTTCTCGATGAATGAGTACAGATTTCTAGCAAATGCGCAGATAGTAAGTCAAATTGTAGCTATCACGTCAGTGTGTAATTGATGAAGGTTAGTGTAAATAATACCATAATCAAACAAAAAGGGAAAAATAAGAACCTCCTTAATTGCCTCAAGGAGAGTGGTAGACATGAATTCTCTTGTCAAAGAAAGGGATCTGGTAGATGTATTAGGTACTATAACATAAACTAGGCAAGAACATACCGGGATAGAATCTAAGTGAGATAGTCTCTTTCCAAGCTTCCCATCTGACTTAGAGCTCTCCTCTTCTGCCAAGATGGCTGCGATGGTCTGATCGTCCTCTGTATCATCATGGAAGCTGCTGTTCAAACTCGAGCTAGAGCTCGGACTCGCATTGCTACAGCTTTCTGTCATGCTACAAAGAAACCACGCCTCCGTATCAAGTCCACAAAGGATTAAACGATCCAGATCACCCCAGAATCGCCCAGACATGCAGGAAAAACAAAAACAAAATAACAGAAAATCGTCGAACAGTTCCCACTCTCTAATGCAGAATCCAAGTCACCAGCACGAAACGGAACGACCCACATAAACAATCATTCCGAAGGCAAGAACAGAGGAACCTAACCGTGTCACCGGAAAGACACAGCGCATGAGCTTAAACAATACACCCACAACACTGTTCCTAACCGTATCAATCATCCCAACAGGCGCGCAACTTGAGAGGAGACAAGATCGACAAGAGCATCGATTCATACAAGGAAAGCAAGAGCAACACGAGGAAATGAAAGGAGACCGCCAGGAACGCGAGCTCCCACATCATGAGTCAACCCAGCCCAATCCAAAATCGACAAAACCCAGCAATCACACCCAACCGGAGCATCTACCCACCTCGAAGTAAAGGCCAACGGAGGACGAAACAAGCAGAAGGTTCGTGACGTGATTACTTACCCAGCCGGATACAGAAGACGTAAGGATCGGGGAGGATGAGGAAGAAGGATCAGGAGGAAGCAGGTGGCGTGAGGCGTTTCCTTCGTTAGGGGATATGCGTCCAAGACTGCGATGTCAAGCTGCTTCTTCCTAGACGAGACGTCATTCGTGGGTGCTGCGGCGCTCGATTGGGTTAATATCCCTCCGACAAGAAAACTCGAAGCGAGCGACGCGCAGGCAGGCACGGACGATGACCACGTACGACATTGCTATTTGCTAGTCGAGGTTTGGCGACAAGTCAACGGGCTGCGTCAGCTTTGACCTCTATTAGTGCATGCATGATTCGACCGATTGTTAGGCGAATAATTAAGTTTTTATGAATAACTAAGCCTTGCTTTAGGGCAAAAAGAAAAGACACAAAAGAATCCCAAATATTTACCGTGACACATTTACTCTAAGTTTTAACTTATGCATGCACGACACATTATTTACCCTAATTTTTTCTATGACACCGAAAATCTCAAATTTATATTTGTGTGACCATCACACATTATTTAGCCACCGTCAAGGTTTCATCAACGAGTGACGTTAAAAATCTACCTAATGAGTGTCGGCTCGCATGACTCCCACGTGATTTGAGTGAATTAAAGGCGATGTCGTTTTGACTAAAAATCATCTAATAAGATCTCGACGGAGGGTAAATATATCATACTGATATAAGTTTGAGATTTTTTATGTCACGAGAAATATTTTTATAAGAAATATGACACAGCAGGCATAGTTTAGGATTTTTGATGTCATAAGAAAAGTCGAGGTAAATGTGTTATGGTGGACATATTTTTATAATTTTGGTGGCTTTTTCTCTTTTTAAAATAAATGTGCCATTTTCCTATCAAGACTATTTGAAGAATTCTCTTCTCGTTATTCGCACGAAAATAAGGACAAATCGAAGAATTGGGAGGAAAAAGAAGAAGAAATATTCTTGTCCCCACGTGCAGCTTTGACTATCGACGCCGACTCATTCAAAACGGTGTCGTGCGCGATACTCAATCCTTAATTTTTTTTTTTTTTGGGGGTCGAAATACTCAATCCTTAATTTAATCCAGGAATAAATTACCGAATTATAAGGATAGTGCTGTTTGGCCCGTCTATACAAGCTCGATACATCTTAGCGTTTGATTTCGATGGGTCCCAGCTCGCGCTCGATCTAACGGTCGAAATGCACCCACGTCACGTGCACCCGATGCCATTATCCACCCGAGACGTGGCGCGACCACTTAACCGGGGCTGGAAGTTTTGCTGGACAGGGTCCATCGTCGTCTTCCTCTCGACCGCGGAAATACGACCGGTACCGGAGGGGGAGGGAGAGAGAGAGAGAGAGAGAGATGGACGCGGCGATGCAAATAGCGATTCCGGTGGCGGGGATCGTCGCGGCCGCCGCCGTCGCCTTCTACGCCGTCAGCTTCGCGGAGCTCAGAGAGGTAAAACAAAAAGAAAGAAATGCCTCCGTCGCCGTCGGCTCCCTGATCCTCTTGAGCATCGACCGTCGAAACTCTGGATTTTCACCTTTTTCGGTTTTCTTATCTTCCTCTTGCGTGCGCAGAAGTCGTTCAGAGAGCTGGATGAATCCGAAGAAAGCGCAGGAGGCTTCGAATCGTCTCTGAGTTCCAGGAAGAGGAGAGCCAGAAAGAAAGCCGATAAGCCCGACTAGCTCTGATCCCTCTTCGGTACTCTTTGGTTGGTGCAAAGCAATGTTTCATCGCACGAGACGTCGGATTTCGATCGGCGTTCGTTGTTCTTCTACTTCTTCTTCTTACCTCATAATCTGTAATCAATCTGATATCTCTTTCTGTCGATGCTCCACTGTGACGCATCTCTCGAAACGTGAAAAAAGATTGAATTTTCGCATCTTCTCGAGTCTTACCATTTGCAAGAATCGATTGGGGTTCACTCATTTTCACCGTTTGGAAGTACCGAGTGCTTCTTATCCATAACGAGACGCTCGTTGGACAAAGCCTGAAAGGACTGGCGTTGTTCCTGGTGATTTCCTTTGCCGCACTTGCTTTTTCACCAACTTTGAAGAAACATTTCGTTCGAGATCGTGATCGTGATCGAGCGATCTTCACCCAAATTCATCTGGACCGTTCAATGTGATGATGGGATAAGAGACCCAACAAAGTTCAACCGCTCAAAACAACTAGTAACTTTCCTAAATAGCCATGTAAGGATGCAAGAGGTGACGCGAAACCCAGAACAAAAGGAACGAGACATGTTTAAGTAATAACTGCCACACCGTGGAGAGAAGACAATGCACATTCTTTATTTAAACACCCATTTATTTCAGATGTCACAACACCAAACAGATTTACATTGCAAAGAAGATTCCATGCCGGTTTTTTCGCCATCATCTGCTTCTGCGGAATCACTTCTGCTGCGATTTCAGATCCTTCACCCTCTCCTCCGTCGCCTTCAGCGCCTCCCCGTAGATTCTTATCAGCTGAGACGAGAATCGAGTCTAAGCCCAACAATAAATTGCTATGAAAAAGATGGATGGTGTTCACGATCAGGATTGCCATCATCATCTCACTCTGAGAAGCTTAACAGCAACCAGACATGGACACGGGCAATATTTCGAAATTCCCCAGGCAGGGGAAAACAGGAGGACTAATCTCAAACTAGATCGTGGAACACGGGAATGCAGGCATGTAACCTTACCTCATCGATCTCTTCAGGAGTGATAATGAAAGGCGGAGACATCATAATGTTATCGCCAGATACACGCACCAACATACCACGCTTCCCACACTGCGCTCCAAAATAAGCACCGACTCCTGAGAAATACGAATCTCGCTCAATCAAGTCTCAAATCAGAAATCAATAAAACTACGCGAAAAACCTCCATTTGGTAACATATAACTGACTTTAGGGGACTGCATGAGCGACTTCAAACGATTATGGGACATGCATCTTAGTATTAGGGTTAGGCAGCATGTAAGTGCATGTGCACACAAGTGTGCCCTTTTGTCTGCATGGTCATAACAGGTCGGGTACACGAAATTTACTTTCAATGTCGACCAAATTTTACTGGATGAAAAACAAATAAAAAAGGCATGGAGAAGAAACAGGGACATTTTCTCTGCTGTCATTCATCGACTTTCATTTTGCAGCAGTGGTGAATTTGTGAAAAGATAGGGAGTCGAATATAGGATTTACCCCATTCAGGAGGAAATGGATCATTAGGTGATTTATTGTCCGTAAACTCAGTACCAAGAATCAGCCCAGTTCCCCGAATCTGCAGCAGAAGAGACCGTATATTGACTGAGATCAAGTTGTTGGAACTATCAAGTGCTTTAGTTATGCAAGATACGAACTGTACCTCTCCAATGACTGGACTGTCCGAGAAGGCTTTCAATCCATCCTGGAATTTTGGAGCAATTCTATTTACTTGTTCGGCAATGTTTCTTTCCCTGTAAAAAACATCAATACGTAAGTTAGAGATGTATCAGAAGAAGCTAACAAATCTCACAGACACTCGGCCTGCATAATAAACAATCAGTGTATATTGTTGCTCTTGATTACTAAGAATAACTCCCAAGGTCACGTCCGAACAGTTGAGATGATCCTCTAAAATAATCTATGAAGTTATGTTATCAGAACAGTGCATCGGCTATTTGACCCAATTTGAAACATATGAAAATAGGAACAAACTTGTATATTTTGAGGGCTTCTATTGCAACAGCACAGGATACAGGATGTCCAGAATATGTGAATCCATGGGAAAAAGAACCTGATAAAAAGGAAATTCATGTGAAAAAAACACACAAAATGCAGAAGGAAAGAAATAATAAGGAAAGAGGAACTGACATACCAAGTTTGTTGCTTTGAGAGTGAATTACATCCGAAACTTCGGGGCTCACCATTACAGCTCCAATGGGCATATAGGCAGAAGAGAGGGCCTGATGAATTAAAACATGAGGATTAAATATCATTGATCCTCAAAAGGCAGACACTTTATTCTTAGGAATGAGAAAAACAACTTATCTAGATTGAATATTTAGTAACTTGCCAAAGGTACATAGTGTCCAAATCTCACCTTAGCCACAGATACCAGGTCTGGTTTAATATTGTACTTGTCACATCCGTACATTGTTCCCAGCCTTCCAAATGCACAAATCACCTAAAAGAAAAAGAATTTTAATTTGAAACTCGAAGGTAGGCAAAAAGAGCTCACAATTAGTTACCCAACACAGAAAGATGTGGAATAACCTCATCTGCTATAAACAGAATATCGTATTTCTTGACAACAGCTTGAATCTACAAGGTACGGAGCACACGTCATTAATGAGAAGAAACAGGAAAAATTCATTTACAATCTCCAATGTGTAGGCCAGATACATTTCCTTTTGGCCCTAACTCACCTTGTCAAAATATGTTGCAGGAGGAGGTATTACACCTCCAGCCCCCATAACAGGTTCGGCAATAAATGCAGCAATCTGCAAAGGTACCACCAGAGTTTCATCAGGAAAGATCAGCGCACCAGTATGATTTGCGAATGGCTAGCTCACTATCATGTTATGGCCAATAATCAGAAGTCAAGCGCATGACCAATTTAACCGCACCACATGCCCACCGATGCAAATTAGAGGTCACTCTACACGTGCAAAGGCAAGTGAACAACCACTTACCACACTTGTATCCATGAATACTAACCTGTACTTGCGTTGCGCGCGTGCGCATGCGAGAGAGAGAGAGAGAGAGAGAGAGAGAGAGAGAGAGAGAGAGAGAGAGAGAGAGAAGTTACCGTCTCCGGTCCTTCTTTGAGGATAAGACTCTCCAAATTATTGGCTAATCTGGTTGAGAACTCCTCTTCCGTCTCACCTAAAAATGCATTTGGCCTGAGTGAAAAGTTCAGAGAGTAGCAGTTATTACCATGAACAAACAGTCCAAGCTGGAACCTGGAAGATGATATCTCCAGTAGTGAGGGCAGTCAGTATGCAACACGAATGGAGCCGGCAAATCAAACTTCTGATGCAGTGCTGGTAGGCTGTTGAAAGAATGTATTAATTTGTGAGTTGATTAGAGAAGCTCCATAAGTAAAGGTTTTTGAGCAAAACATAATTAACTTACCCAGAAAGACTTGCTGCTATCAATGTTGAACCATGATAGCTATCAAAAAGCAGAAATAACATAAGTCCCACTTTGATAAGGTAGAGAGAAACCCATGAGCACTGAGTGATAACACCTACGATTTTGCACGAGCTATAAACTTCTTTTTTTCAGGTCTTCCAAGTGCATTATTGTAGTACCAGACCAGCTTCACCTATAAATCCCCCCAATCAAAGAAAAAATGGTTATAGCAGTGACCTGATTGCTGTACTGGAACAGTGGCTGTAGTTATTGCAGGAAGCTTCATGAGAAGAACAACGATACTTTCACCAAAAATCATCACTTTCACTTTAGTCTGAACAGAAAACAATCATGCTGGCTTGTGATCGTGGTATTTTCCTCTCTTTTCTTTTCTCTTTTTCATTTTTCTATTTGTACATCTTCATTAAGTCATTTACAGAATACTTAAGAAAGCATAAATCTCTCTTTATGCACATCCTAACTGAGTAATAAATTTAATTTACTAGCTCCAGCAGGCAATTATGAGAGACATCAATCCTCTCCAGCCTAGTTTTCTTGCTTTATACGTGTAAACAATGTCAGGATTTTTATCCGATACTGTATATCCATAAAAGAAGAGCTTCCTCACAACACTAAATGCTTCATTTTACTAAGACAATCATGTCAAGGAGACTATCGTACCTGAGTATCATTGGCTTCTGATCCACTATTGGTAAAAAACGCCTTAGCCATTTTCCTTGCAGTAAAAGTTTCTAGAAGTTCCCTAGCAAGGTCCTGAAATTTGATATAATACTCGAGGAGTCATTAGAGAGCCATTCTTCATTGTCTGATTATTTAGAAATAATAACTGAAAAGCTGTAAAAAAATCTAGGAGGGTGATCATAATTAGAAACAAGAAGTTGGAAACACCAGAAAGCAACAGAATCATATCGTCTAAATATGTGACACAATGGGAAGAAGAGTCCTGATGTAAACCATCATAGCAAACTAACTAAAAAATCATCTTGTACCAGGGATGGTTTGGTAGTGCGATTCCAAAATGAGTGATAAAATGGCAAGGTGTTCAACTGTGCAACAGCAGCATTAACAAGGCGTGGTTCATTGCCACCTGCAATTAAACCAGTGATCAGATTTTAAAGTGACAATTCTCACTGAAAAAGACATTGTTGCTATTTTTCAGTAAGTTCTAAACTTGAGCAAATTGTGATCAGAGAAGAAAGCAAAAGACAGAAGTATTGGAGGACTCCTAAAAAGTATGGGCATGGGACTTAGCATTCGTTATCCCTGGTCAGAAATTCTCAGGACAAAAAGTTAATACGTGACATATCTGTAGGCAATTATCTCTTTCCTTTCCTATCTCTGAGTGAGGGCTGTGGATAATAAGGTTTCTAATCTTTGCAAGTATCACCAGGGGGGGATTTCGATTACAGAGGAAATTGAGAATACCTAATGCCGTGCACCATAGACCCGCCAGAGTGTCGAGATATTTCTTCCCATTAGTGTCATACACATAGCTACCCTGTAATCAGTCATTAACCAGGAATAAGCTCCAATTTTTTTAAAAGAATGAGTCATGTTTATTGAAATAACAAGTGCCAACAATGGGTAAGGCCTCTACCAGTGAGTGGTGTCAGCTGCTTGCTTCTACAATGTAAATACCAGATTAACTTTGGGAATATGAAAAACACCTACCTCAGACTTTTCAATCACCAATGGATGCAGGTCTGTACTTTGCCAACCCGCTGTAAAAGGAGCCAGCATATCATGGCCCTTAAACCTAGAAATATCCAATGAATTTACAATATTATATCAGTAAGTATTGGATGGCAGTCCTGATGGTACCACGAATACATAATGTGACTCTAGTTATGCTTTAACCTATATGGACGCATGGTGTACAATGTATAGGTAAATAACACAAAGGATGCCTCGGAGCTATAGAGTAAGTTAAACAAGAAAGACCATGTACCCTTGACCATCTTTTGATTCGGCTGATTCTTCCTTCTGTAAGGATGCCCCAGCACTATAAAGTCTGGCAAGGATAGGAACTTGTATGAGGTGTTCCTGGCAGCTTTTTGAAGATGCATGTCTTGCATATGAAGACAGCTATTTAAAAAAAAAAAAAAAGGACAGATTACCATCACACAAGTAACTGAAAGTATGGCCACAAATAAAGCAAGACAACAGAAGACAGACGCAATCAACACTCAACTGTTTTTTTCAGTTTTAGGTTCATAACCTCATGTCATCTAAGAACATGGTATAGGAAAAATGAATAGCCAAGTTTTAGTTGCTGTGATAAAACAAGAATAGAAAGTAAGTTGTGCTTAATAGTTTCAGATCCAGATCTTAGAACAACTAAATAGATTAACCTCCAAACTCAATCAACTTCAAAGAAAAATGGGCCCTCATAGTTTTCAGCATAAGAGACTATTGCATGAAAGGAGTCTGAGAAGAAATTGTGCAGTACTGTTAGTCATTACTCTCAATCAGACATGGTTCTGCTAATTTATTACATGCATGGAACTAAACCACAAGAAGTGTCTAAAGAATCGCTAAAATCATAAGCCAACAACTTGGGAGGTTGCAGCGGCCATCACAAAGCAAACGGAATGAGAATTCAGCACAGTCGAATAACAAAATCTCCTTTGAGAGAATCAATCAATCTTATAGTGAAAACCGATTCCCACATCAGAACTTCCAAAAAGAAAAAGAAAAAAAAGGACGTTTCGTAAACCATTATTGATACTTCCCAAGCAAAACAAGAACTAATAATATCTCGAGCTGTTTTCACCTATTGATCTGAATTATTTAGGAGGAAGTCATCATTTTCTTCCCTAAAAAAGTGGTTTTGTCGATCAGCTAGGTTCTGCCTAATGAGTTCCGATACAATTTACTCAATGTATGAGATATGACTCTCTCTCTCTCTCTCTCTCTCTCTCTCTCACACACACACACACACACACACACACACACAGATTTTGCGTCGGTCTACAAGACTAAAGGACTGTTTCAGGATCTGGATCAATTCTGGAGTAATTCAACATGCTTATAAAGAAATCAAGTAACCATGGTGGTGTGTCTAGACACTCTCGTTCAACTTCTCTGTAGCAGCAAAATTAAACCGCGATAACAACTGGGCAACTGGTGAACTCTAGAGTGAACGGAGCTACTGAAAAAAACAAGAACAGTGAATCGATTGAAAACGAAATGAAGAATGTGACCCGCCCCCCACCAAAAAAAGAAAAAAAAAACAAAGACGTTAAAAACTGAAGAAAAAACCAAGCACCCGATTACTGATGAACCCAAGCTCGCCCTTCTCTATCGACAAATCGAGGATCATTCCGACACTAAGACGAAACGGTCAAGAAGCAGACAGAAAGGATCTAACTTTGAAGACAAACTCAGTCTGGGGGGCAAGTCCATCTCTCCGGCCCTCCGTAATTCTCTCGCAATCGAAACGAACTGTCGGCAAGAATCAAGAAACGAATACGGACCTGGGAGCGGAGGGAGGAACGGAGGAGCCGAGTGATCACCATCTTCTTCCTGTTTGTCTGGAGCTCCTCCACAAATTCATGCAAGAGCAAAGACAAGAGAGAGTGAGAAGAACTACTTAATGGATGATTAGAGAACTTCCATGGAGCCAAGAGAGCAAAAGGACAAATCAAGATGGCGTCCCCACCTTCGATGCAGACGCCAAGATCACCACGTCAAGACTCTTTATTTTCTTCAACGAATGAATAAAATAAATTATCCAGATTCAATTCCTGAAAAATAACCCCCCCATAACATTTTCTTCTGGAAGTTATCCAGATTTTGCTGATTCTTTGTCTCGAGCGGCTTTCATATCTTTTCTTTCCATACTTTTGCTGCTCGTATTTGATACATAGATACATACAGATATATATATCAGTATTGAAGTATAACATTATAATTGCAGATTTTTTCTTAATTTACAGTCCTCTGAAAGATCCCAAAAAATTAGGAGAAAAAAAGTGGTTTTTAAATGCCAATTGACCGAGAAACAATTGGAGCAAAGAACAGTCAAAATTCGGAAGCGGCCGACTGGACAATTATTGGCAGGAAAATTACTATTCGATCCCCAAATGGCCAAATAAAACTCATCGATAAAGTGCAATTAAAAAATTTTCAAAAAATGCTATCGAGTCATAAAACTTATTAAATTTGCAATCGAATCCTTCCGTTTCGACTAACCAAAAATGCTGATGTGGCATTTGTTTATTATTGTTTCTCTTCTACGTGGCGCTGATTGGCTAAAATTAGAAAGATAAGTCCAAACGGCGACGTTTTGGTCCAAATTTGATTTTTAATATAAATATTAATTAACTCAAATCAAATTGAGAGAGAGAGAGAGAGAGAGAGAGAACCAAAACCAGAGAGGGCCCCTACTGGCTCTCGTCGTTGCCGCAGCCCCATAGCCTCACCCCAGCCAGCGGCGGCCCTCGGCCCAGTCTGGGTGAGGACCTATAGGCCCTCATCTGCCGCCAACAGTCCCGGTCCACTGTTGCTACTTTGGCCTTTTTTTTAATTTAGTTTTTAAATTAATTTTTTTTGGGTAAGGATAGTTTTTAAATTTATTTTAACAAATATTTATAAGAAAATCAAATTTTCAACCAAAACGACGTCGTTTGGACTTATCTTTCTTGCTTCAGCCACGTCAGCACTAGATAGGAGTAGAGAAAGTAATAGAAAATATCATGTCGGTATTTTGCGTTAGTCAAATTGGACTGAACTAACGACAGGACTTGATTACACAAATTTGACAGGTTTTAGAATTGCAATGCACTTTCTGAAAGTTTTAGAAATCCATTGCACTTTGATGACAAATTTTAGGATTTCTAGTGGCCATTTTAACCCCTAAAACATGCAAAATGCTTGTGGCCATTTTTTTTTTTATTTAACAAGTTCCTTGAAACACTCGCTAAAATTGGTATATTTCAAGTAAACCCAGAAAAAGAAAATTCCGTCTCAAACTTCCACCTAAAAATTCCGTAATATACCCTATATAAATTATAAATTTAATCAACTTCTCCTATCCTGCGCTGATTGAAATCTAAAATTTGAAATATAACTCAAAATCACATTTTCCTTTGATGGACTACATTTTAAAATAGTAAAAAGAGTGAATTAATGTAATTCATTTGTTATTTTACAATTTTGTCCAATTGGCATCTTCGCCAGCAACAAAAGGGTTCCACAAGCCGACGAAATCTTTGTCCCCCTAATTTTTCTTAAAGCAAGAAAATTGCAACTTGTCTTCTCGCTATGAAATTACACGCGATTTGCCACCAAGGGCCCTACTCTTTTGAGCTTTTTTCGATAAACTCCCTGAACTTCAAGTTCGTGCCGAAGGACTCCCCCAATTTCCAAATGCATGAAGATCAGATCAGAGGGTCAGGATTCCCTGCCTTAAAGACAGGGAACCTTAATGGTTAAAGGCCATTAGATCTTTCCCCCCTATAAAAGGGGGGAAGATCCAATGGCCTAAAAACTAAGGTTCCCTGCTTTTAAGGCAGGGAATCTAGATCCCAGATCAGAGCCTCTCTCCTCCTTTCCCGGTTGATGAGGACTGGGGTTTATTATGGTCCTGAACTTTAGCTCAATATGCAATGTGATCCTTTGAATCTTAACTTGTTCATTATGGTCCATCAGCTTTCATCCAATGTGTGCAATGTCGTCCATGAACTTTTCAATTGCTCAATGTGGTCCGTAGGCTTTTGGTACACGTTCAAATTCTGTCCATGGGATATATGAGAATGCGCAATGTTATCCGTGAATTGGAATTAATGGAAGGACAACATTGAGCATTTTCATGTAGTTCGGGGATTAAACAGAACACGTGCCAAAAATCCAGATACCACATCGAGCAAAGTAAATAGTTCAGTTATTACATTACACATTGGGGTGAAGTTCGAGGACTATATTAAAGAAATGAAAAGTTCAGGGATCACAATGCACATTAAGCTAAAATTGAGGAACGGTTTATGTCATTGCCTCAATTGTATATGATACACGGGGAAGCCAGTAAAGAGGGTTTGCTGAGAGACATGAATAAGTAGGTGCCGGGATTTATTTGTTGGCCCTTCTGTAAAGCCCAACTAGTGGCCCAATTTTAGATTTTTTGTTCGTCTCTCTATTGCAATTTGCACGTCCCACGTAGAACACGGGGCATCTCCTCCTCCTCCTCCTCCTCCTCCTTTTCCCTCGATCTCATGTCCAAAGCCGATCACCTCGGAGGGTTTGAGTTTTGGAGAGAGAAAGAGAAAGCGATCTAAAACTGAGAACAGAGGATGGTCGCGATCGCGATGCTCGGGATGAGTAATAGTATCTGCGACCGGTGGGGGATGGCGACGGCGACGGTGCTATGGCAGGCAAGTCATGTCCCTCGCCCGGAGCTACGCGGGCCATGTCGGAGTTTGATTTCACGTGGTCACGTTTTGAGTTTGAGCTAATAATCTCGAGGCGGGTTGAATATGGGTCTGGGTGCAAACACACAATGGGCCCTACAGAATTAGGGATTTGGTATTTTAAACTTTTAAGCGACCCACATTCAATTTGGCTCGCTAAACCTGAGCTGGCAGAGGAGTTTTCAATCGGTATTGCCGTCTCTAGTTATCACTTTGGATAATAATGGCGGGATCCCGACCGCCCAACGTCCGTACCTTTGGTTCATAGGGCATAATTGGAGCCTACGTTACACGGACATAAAACGCGACTTGCGACGCGACACGACACGACACGATACGGCGACACGACAGTTCTCAAAAATAGAGAATTTCGACACACTGCGATACGTTATATATTATATGTATATTTTTATATATATACGATTTCAGAACCATAAAACTTCAATTATTACCAACCACAGTATCCATAGAGTCGAGGAAAATGAAAAAAAAACAAAGGTCACTAGAGGGAGGAGTTAGAAATTAAGTAAAAAAAATTAAGTTTTTTTCACTATTTTTAGTGTCCGGAGCCCAAAAAAAAAGTGTCCAGCCGTGTCGGACGCGTGTCCGTGTCCGACACGACAAAAAAATTTCAAAAAGCGTGTCAGTGTAACAGAGATTGGAGCCCGAAGACAATGCACGACTTGAAATCTCTCAAGATAGTATTGTATAAAGTCGAGAAATCCAAAGGCAGGGTTGGTACGTAGGAATTTCTCATAACAAGTGGATAATGAAAATCCAGATGCTTCACAATCTCCCTGCGCTTATTCTTCAGAAATTTTCTGGTGGATGTTCAGGAATTGGATTGGGACAAGTTGTATATTACATAGCACGAATCATAAGTCAAAACACGACTTAGAACTAGAAGTTTAGAACCACTTGTTCCATATACTCATGTCATGTGGTTCGGAACGCAGCAATATTTTCTTTTCCCTTTTGCACCGTGGTGTGACATTTTTTGAGTTTGACTTTCATTGACATTTTTGAGTTGACTTTCATGCCCCCAAAACCTGTCTTCTCTGTGCGATAAAAAAAAAAAATCAGCCGTAAACCCAAACTTAGGTATCCCTCCCCCAACACAAAAAAAAAAAAAAGACGTAACTTAGGTTATTATTATTGGATTTGACAAGGTCCAACCCAATTATGTGGCCTACTAGGTCTATTATTTAATAAAAACCTTGATGGACAGTTTGAATTTGAGTCATTTGACAGCTCTAAGGTTGGTTCCATTACTCTCTTTATATAAGGTATCTCTTTTCGCTACTTACTCGCTTTCGCTATTCCCACAAAATCATTGAGAGAGAAATATAGACTCATCACAATTATTGTAGAGGAGAGCGGTGAAGATTCATCCCGAGAAGAAGACATCTTCTCTCTTATCGGACAGATATTGGCTCCCTTTGATTCGGGGTACGCTGTACTTCTAAATTTGGAGTTATGATTGTGAGTACGCACTTAGTGCTACTAGATGCTAGTTAATACAAGAGCAAATAGTAGCACTTATAATGCTAAGTCTAGGCATATCAGTCTAAGACATGAGTACGTAAGACAATTGATACAAGATGGTATCATTACAATTGTCTATGTAAGGTCAAGCAAAAATCTGGCTAACCCTTTCACGAAGGCACTACCAAGAGATGTAGTAATAATGAGCTCAAAAGAAATGGCTTGAAACCATTTAATTAAAATTACCAGTAATGGTAATCCAACCAAACACTAGCACATCACTAGTAATATGGTTTAATGGGTAAGAACAAGTTACTGAAAGTGATTGTATACTACTGATATAAGCCCCAATGTGAGAAATCAGTATTGTCTGTTACATGTTAGAGGTTGATTTATATTCTTAATGAAGTATAATACATTAATGTATCGTGTTCATTAGTAACAGAAACACGTGATAGATACTTCACCTATATGAGCTTAGAAGTGGTGCCGCTTCTTACGAAAGTTATGGTTGCTTTCTAGAGAGCTCATGAAAAGGTACAAGCACAAGGCCATAACAGCGCTAAGTATATTATAAACTTCTTATTGAAACAAGAGGTTAATATATGTTCGGTATGTCCGGTGCTATTACTAAAAGTAATAAGTTTAAAGCTAGCAGCTACTTGTGACTTTGATAGAACTTTGAGGTACTTGCACTAAATGAATGTTTAACTCGAAAGAGACATTCACGTATGTATATTAATCTCATAGAAATTTTGGCTGTACTTTTAAGAAATTTTATTTTTCAAATTTGTTTTACAAACAAAATGGGGGATTGTTCTTGTTTGTTTGAAAAACAAAATAAAATAATACCTTTTTTGTATCCCACATAGGATAGAATGGAGAGAGAAAGTCTATTTATTAATTAGAAAGTTGCTATAGTTTTTTAGATAAAAAAAATGGGTAAGTGGGCTACACCCCACTATACCCGCGTGCGGATGCGCATGCGATTATGCAATTTTGACGGATTATTAGACGCACTTAGCACACTTGCGTGCCGAGGTCGTAAATAATTCTTAATTATTTTTTATTATTTTTAAATATATTATGTTATAATTATATTATATTATTTTTAATTGCGACTATTTGGACATGAACAGTTGCGTCCGAACGGCGTTTGTCACTTACGAACAGTTGTGCCCGAATGACTGTTATCACCACAGTCACGTCAGAATTGCAATTTTTGACATGAATTGGTGTGATGTTTCGGACATGAATTGGTGCGATGTTCCGAACATGAATTGGTGCAATGTTTCGAACGTGAATAGGTGTGTTCGTACATGCACAATTTAGACACCAAGAGGTGTGTTTATTAGTTTTATATATAGAAAATTTTGTTTAGGTTTATTATCAACTTTCATTCTAAATTTTCATTCAAAAGAGAGACAGCCATCTTTCATTGTTTCACAGAGAGTTTTAGGAGATTTATTGGAATTGCTATTCAGTATTCTCGCCGTGACTTTGTTGTATCCTGAATGGAATTTGCCATAAACTTATAGCAACTTCGTGGGGCAAATTAATCCAAAAAAAGAGTGATTACACGCCTCAAAGTCCGACTACATTGTTAGTTCATTTTGTTATATTTTCCAACAATTGAAATATCCTGTTAATCTAACAATTTCTCCTTCATATTGTGTTACAATGTACACGTGAGTTGCGTCTTTTACATAGGAGAATTGGTGTGGAATAAATCAATTAATATATCTTAGTTGATCTATAACTCAATAACTTAGGAGTTTGAGTGAACATGGGTCCAACTACATACGTTGACAAACTCGGATTTGAAATCTTTCTTGGCAACTTTTCCCTCGAGTATCGAATTTCTGTAGCGCACTTCCAACACGTCGTATTACGCATGATTCCTCCTCCGAGATTTATAAATAAGTAAATGAAAACAATTGCTTACATATCTATAGATGGTTTTTCCCGATCCACGAGCCGGTGTGCCAGACTAACAGTCTGACAATGATGACAGTTATATCTGACCACACAAGCTCCTAATCAACGAGTATTTTATATAAAACACGCAGTGATTGTATGTGAATCTATGACACTGTCACGAAAGCATTTTCTTAGACAAATATTAGGAGATGTGCAGTCACGATCAAGTGACTTCCTCCACGGTTTGGAATTTAGAAGCACGGACCAATAAAATCAAACGGCAATGGCTTGGCTTCCCTCCCGAAGATTAAGCAAAGAAGAAAGGATGGTCATCAAAGAAGAGTCCCTTTTGTTTTGAAGTCAAACCCACGTGCTTTTGAACGATATGAGTAAAGGAAAATACATCACAATCAATATATAATAATATATGCAATGTGTGTAGATCTACATTGAATCATGTCATTATTGTATGTGTACTTCTTTGACTGACCCTGTTCTGTTGCTCGTTCGTGGGGGAAAAAAAACCAAGACTCTATTAGAACGGTCGCACATGATGTTTGCCGCTGTTCATACCGACCATAGTTCCAAAACTATATATGATGCGCATATAAAAAAAAAATACTTTCTTGGCGCATGTCTCCTCTATATTGAATAGTACCACGAATGAAAGGCGTTCATCAGATACCCACCATAGCCGACGGCTTTGCACATAGCTCCGATTAGTTCCTAGGGTCGAGCTCGATTCCGATCATCGAACCGGCGTCAATTTCGTCCTCGAACTCTTGTCTGCGCAGTCCGAGTCTTCTGACTTGTCTCGATTTCTGCAATCGAATTTTTCCTCTTAGTAGTCGCCTTTGTGTTGGTAACATAGTCGGCGTGAGAAAAGAAGTTACCGACACGACATGCGTACACTACATGTGTATCTTAGAAGATAGATTTTCGTGCAAGGTTCGTAGTAGATAACCGAGGGGATTGCTAGTTTGTGGCTAAATAAACGGGATCATAGTCCACTTTATTGTTTTCTAGGAATGTGCGCAAATGAATAAGGTATGCCTTTGATTGAAAAGTGACATGCCACCCGTCTGCATTAATATTTATCGTCTGTATTAGAATTCATTCTTATGTAGACTGGTCAATCACCACATGACGAGTATAATTAATCTCCTTTTTTTCCCTTCCGAAATAATGATACTCGCCGACCACTGGCGAGGCCCAAACCCTAAAATCGACGATGCTCACTAGCCACTAGGCGAGGGCCGCAACCCTTGCCAGGCTTGGCAAAAACAAAAGGAAAAGGAAAAGGAAGATAGCACATAAAAAATAACTTTGAATATTTTAAAATAACTATAAAAATTGTCTATTTCAGCGCCGGTCGTGGCATGTAGGACGTCTGAAGTTCACGTCAACGATTTCCGATTAAAACTGGCCGAATGGACTCAATTAGCAAAGTGTCGAAAGGTTTAGGACCCAAATGGCGAAATCGAAAGGTTTATGACTTTTTGGTCAATTTTTCCCATATAAGATAATCATGGCATCAACATGAGTTGAAGTTAAACTTAAAAGAGACGCGCTTCTAATTAGCTTAATAAGCTAATAAGAAAAATACAATTTATATACCATGTGACGGGAACTAATTATTGTTGGTGAAAATATAAGAGTCGGGTCTGAAATATCGAAACATTATGTTATGATAAGTCGAGTGTCAATTTTCAGACATCTCTCTTAAAAAAAAAAAAAAGGGGAGGGGGGGGCATGGAAAATGTCGGATAACGATGCCCACGCCGTCCGCATTTCCACATCTTTTGAAGTGTACATGCTCTCGACCAAAAAACACAAACATCTCTCGAATGTGAAGCTATGATGTCCTTGTTAATCCCCCCGCGTCAATCTCTCAGAAAAAAAGGAGAAGCTGCCTGGTTACTTCCAAACGACCACATGCATGTCTTCATCTTCAAAGACTCCCAAGTCATAGAAGTGACCTAACTTAAAAAAAAAAAAAAAAAAAAAGGTGTGGGGGGCAAAAAGGGACGTGATGACGTGGCAACTTGATGCCGTGACGTCACCATGACTATTAGCCCACGGTTGCTTCTTGGAACCGGGCTCTCTCTCCTCGTCGGCCTCACATTGCAAATGCCTTCCAGAAACCGCACTACCTGCCAGGCGTTTTCAACACCAATCCACGCACGTGACGCATCACGTGCGATCGCCGCTGGACCCATTTGAAGGGTTGAGGGGGATCCTTTGACCGGCTCCTTCAATCCTTCCCATAAATACCGCAGCCCCATACTCCGCTCCTTCCTTCTTACCAAAGTCTCACAAAAAAACACAGGGCACATGTTCTTGGCGATGAACAAGACCATGTCCAACAGCCCCAATGACTGGATGCAATTCTACCAGCAAGACTTCCTCTCCCAGGTAGCGCCTTCCGGCCGCACCGCCGCCGCCTCGGAAGCCGTATCCAGCGAGCTCTCCCCGTCCGTCAGGGCCTCCGCCTCGGCCGCGGCAGCCATCCCCGTCGCTGCTCCGGGCCATGCCGCCGCGCTCGGCAACTTGGGCCCTTCCAGCCACCTGAGCCCGGAGGGGGGCGTCGCGAAGCCGGCCCGGAGGCGGTCCAGGGCGTCGCGGCGGACCCCGACCACCGTGATGAACACGGACACCACCAACTTCCGGGCCTTGGTGCAGCAGTTCACCGGCGGCCCCAGCGCGCCGTTCGGGTCTGGGCCAGGCCCCGGCATGCTGAGCTTCAACTTCGGGCTCGGGGGGCCGGGGCAGGCGGGCGTCGGCCGGCCGGGGGGGATGGGGCCGTCGGGGTTTCACGTGCAGTATCAAGTGCAACACCAGCAGCCTCATCATCAACAGCAGCTGTACCAGCAACATCAAAACCAGCAGTACATGCTCACTCTAAACAGCAGCAGCCCCGGCGACATCTCCCTCCAACATCAGAGGCTCGCGAGCTCGAGATCGTCGGGAGGAGCTGCCTCCGATGGGTTCGGCATGGAGGGCGTCCCCCCGCACCAGGTCTCTTCGAGGCCTCCTCCTTCCTCCTCCGACGACAGCAACCGGAGCAACAACTACATCTTCTGAGAAATTAATACAGTACCACCACCGCCGGTTCATCGGAACAACAACATCGGAAGGCGCTTTTCATCCGATGTCGGGGAGGCTATCGGGCGCTGCACTAACTCGATGACGGGCGTCTTCTTCTTTTTCACTCCTCTTTTTCCAAGTCTTGAGTCCTCTTCAAGGACCATCAAATTATTTAGGGTTTAATTCTGTTGCTTCGAATGAGAACAGGGTTTTTTAGCTCTTTGAGGCAGCGGAGAAAAGTTAGGCACTGACCGGTGTTTGGATTCGGAGATAGAGAGGGGTTGACTTTTGGATGTACATACTGTTCGAGTGACCAATGGATTGGTTCCACGTGTTATTGTTTTCCTTTTTTTTTTTTTTCAAAACCCCAATATTCAGCAATTTAATTATGAATTTATCAATACAATGTCAATTATGGCGACCGCAAGCATTTTACTTTTGGACTTCGGTTGTGCGCTCAATGTCTCCTCCGAATGAATGCCACGATCTAGACGCATTTGAATTAATGAAAATGCAGAAAGATTAGATAGAAAATCAATTTCTGAAAGATACGTGAAAACTCATGCACCGATTTCAAACATAGACTAGTCTTTGGAAAAATTATCAAAAAAGTCATAAACCTATTGCAATTGTGCTGATTCAGTCCTAAACTTTTTTTTTTTATTGATTTAGTCCTAAACCTTTTATAATTGTGCCATTTCAGTCCATCCGGCGAATTTTGATCAGCCAGTGCTGACGTGAACCCCGACCAGTCGGCGATTGAATATTTTATTATTTTTTTGAATTTTTTTAATGAATTTTTATGTTTTTTTTTTGCCCTCCCTCTCCCCCCCTAAACCCCCTAACTAGACCACTTCTGGCCAGTCGCCACAGTCCCCCGATCGGAGAGGCCGCGCCACGCTGTGGCGATGGCCGACCTCACCGTCGCTGGGCAAGGCAGCGACGGCAAGGTCGAGCCCCGCCATGGCCGGGCGAGGCTCAACCTTGCCTGCCCAGATCTGGGTCGGCGAGGTCAAGCCTTGCCCGGACATGGCTAGGGTCGACCTCGCCGTCGCTGGGCGAGGCAGCTCACATTCATTTCATCGTCATCTCTCTCTCTCTCTCTCTCTCTCTCTCTCTCTCTCTCTCTCTCTCTCTCTCTCTCTCTCTCTCTCTCTCTAAAAAGTCATTTCCTTGGCGTGGATCGTCCTCTTCCTCTTTGCGCTCTCTCTCTCTCTCTCTCTCTCTCTCTCTCTCTCTCTCTCTCTCTCTCTCTCTCTCTCTCTCTCTCGAGTCTGTCACTCGAATCGGGACTGCGATGCCATGGATGCCCTGTTTAGATCCGCGGCAAGTGTAAGGCATGAGTGTTTGGCGACTTCCGCAATCTTTCGAAGGGCTCAACCTCGCCCGGCCACGGCGAGGGTCGACCTCGCCATCGCCTGGCGAGGCACCGATGGCAAGGTCGAACCCCACCATGGCTGGGCGAGGCTTGACCTCGCCGGCCTAGATCTGGGTCGACAAAGTCGACCCTGGCCGGTTGCCGGACTGCGGAGACTGGCCAGAGGTGGTTTGGTGAGGGGTCGGGGGAGGGAGGGCCAGAAAAAAAAGTAAAAGGAAAAAAATTAAAAATTATTTATAAATTCATAAAAAAAATTCACAAAAATAAGAAAATATTTGGTCGCCGGCCGGTCGGCGACCTCGTCAGCGTCGGTCGGCCAAAATTCGTCGGATGGACTGAAATGACATAATTATAAAAGGTTTATGATTGAATTGGCAAAAAAAAAGTTTAGGACTAAATTGACACAATTATAATATGTTTAATACTTTTTTGGTAATTTTCCCCTAGTCTTACGGCAATATATATTTAACGATAACATCGTACAACATCTTGACTCTTAAGGTCGCTTGTGGAGATTTTTCTGTTTGAATGAGGAAAATTTGGTCAACATGCCAAACTAGGGTAACTTGAGCATAAGTCGTAATCTATGTGCTAGTGGCTAAAAGTCGGAAATTTCCCCACTTTTTCAAATATATATAAGCAATTTTTTTTTTGCTTCTTACTCCACTAATTATACGGCATTAGCGCCACAAAATGCACTGCCTTACTGCCAACCAGAACTTGCCCAAAAAAAAAAAAAAGAGAGGTCAAAGGTGGGATTGTCCTCAAATTAAAATTACACCTAAAACGGGGGGCATCTTTTCAAATTACGGAAAATAGTGAACTTGCCCCGTGGAGCATATTTCTCACACTATTTTGCTAAAAAACAAGCCGAATATATGTTGAGAAGATCGTGCTGCAATGTGCAAATTTTGGCACAATTGCATATAAGGACAAAAGATGTGCTGTAAGTAATAATATTAGACCGACAAAACTCATCTTAGGAAAGTAGACACATCTTTGCGAGGACTTTACTAACATGACAGTTTTCGAATGCAGGTGAGAATAATAGTATCTCGTGACTTGCGAGACACATGTTCTTAGAGGGATAGATCCTACAATAATTTAAAATTAATTTTTATTTATTTTTGTGGCGAAAAGTGGACCGTTAGCATAATAATATGATGCACCTAGGACCGGCAAATAGAATCAGTCAACTACATCGGATTGGGCTCAAATTCGGTCGGTTGAAGCGAAACGGCCGTCTGATCAATATTCGGGGCCGTTGGCGGTGGATTTTGGCAATTCGGGGTCGTTTAGATGGATTTCCGGGCATTTTTTTATTTTTAAGTAATTTTATAATTTAATGGTATTTTCGTAATTTTGTGTTTTTTTAGGTCAATTAGGGTTATCACCTTATATAAGGGTGTTTAGGGTTTCGAGGTTTTGAAGTTTTATGACAGATTATTGAATATTGAGAATATTACGATTTGATGTCGTTTTGAGTGAACAGTGATTGTTCCTCGTTTATCGTTTCAATTCTTCCGTTTGGCCTTGCTTTCTATCGTGCTTCGGCATCATTTGGTAGCAGAGCACAGGTTGCTTGAAATCAATGGCTGAATGAAAACGAGGTGATCGAAGACAGCGTGCTCGTGGAGGCCGGGAGCTTGGAATTGTTCCTGATGCAGATGAATAGCCGCGTCTGAGAGACCTGCGAGACATAGAAAACGAAGAGCTACGGAGACGAAAACAGGATTTGAAGAGACAACTTCCGTGGGCGCCGAGAAGGCGAATCTGGCGATTGGAGCGACGACTTGCGTGAGCGAGGTTGGACTTTCAATCCGAAAAATTTTCGATCGTCGATGAATATCCGATGGTCGATGAAAATCCCATCTTTGATAAAGATCTAATATTTGATGATGATTCAGCCTATGATGAAGATAAACTTCCAATCTATGACGAATCTGATGGAGAACAAGTGGATGCGGATCCGACTTATTATAAAAATCCAATCTTTGACGAATATCCAGAATTTGATGAAGATCTGATTCTTGATCAAAATTACTCGTTCACCACGTCGGTGGGTGAGCCTATGGCTAAGATTGTGTTCGGAGGTGTGCCGAGCTATGAACGATTCGTTGCGTTCGATGACGAGGTGAAAATTTTCGACCCAGATGCCGACGGTGGAGATAGAGGCGCGAAAGTGGTCAAATTGGAATCCCAGGCTCAAGATTCGAGGAGTGCAGCGCGCCGGGCGGATGAGATTTCACGACCGCCTCTTATGAGGACCTCCAGAGGAAGAGTCCAAGTATTGTGCCTTCTCGGTTCAATGACTCTGTTATTTATAATGGGATGAAGAGAGTACTGCTAAGGCTGGATTGTTAGGCCGTAATGTAGACAAATATGAGATCTTCGAATGTAAAAGGCCGAAAGTCGGTACTAAAGCGGCTAGAACATCGAGTAATCTTAAGCTTAAAAGTGATGATCTTGAGGGCGTTCGCTTTATTGTTGTGGATGGGTCGGTTGTGGTTCTTAGTGAATTCTCTGAGCTTCTGTGGAGGGTTCTGTGGAAGAACAATAGCATTTCATGGGAGATTGCTTGGTTTAAAGCTAAACAGCCGCAAACTCTGGTTTCTGCAACTTGGTCCATTGAGGGACCATCAGCAGCAGCTTCTTACTTGAATAAGTAGCATCTTGGTGGATCATTGGTCAATGATGAGTACAGACATGTTTTAGTATGTCAAAGTAATTGGAAATCTGAATACATGATGGTTAAGCTACTTCATCCTCAACCTATCCTCATGATTGAATGAAGGCCATTGGAATGACGAAGGCTTAAGAGGAATCTGAAAGAAAGATAGGTTCTTTTAACATACTACTTGGATGGAGCCGTAAGGTCATGGAGTGAGAGGGATTATGGACGACCAGGGAAAATGTAGGACTTCAAGAATTCCAAGTTCATGCCACATTCATTTTGTATTGTTACTGTAATTAAGACAAACAATGTTCTTGGTGCTACTCTAGGTGAGAACTTTTTTGTTACTTGGGCAGAAGAAAAGATGGGGTTAGTTAAAATTGGCCAAGAAGGTAGCCAGCTTTTTCCTACAGAGTTTTTTTAGAATGAAAAGAATGGCCGATGTGAATGGGTAGTAGGCATTAGTGTGGAGTTGAGAATTACATTCTGGGCAATCCATTGTCTTGATGAATTTTCTCCTCTTATGCACCCTCAGGTGACATTATGGAAATTAAAGGAGCTGCAGTGTCTTGACTTGGGGCATCTTAATAAAGTCTTATATTTGAATGGCAAAGATCAACACCCTGCGAAGACAGCAATCATCTCAAAGAATAGCTCATCTAGGCCACATGTATTGTGCTCTTTTATTCACCTTTCACCCTGCAAGTCGATGGCGTAGTTGTTTATCCCCTACTTTGACTATTGCTGCCATGTTATCTACGGAGTCTTCTCTGTTTTCCGGTCGAAGCAAAGAAAGGCCAATTGTCAGAGGAACTGGAAGTACCGGAGGAGATTTTTGTAAAAAAGAACCAGATTCGAGGACGAATCCTTTTCTAGCAGGGGAGGATGATGCACCTAGGACCGGCAGATAGAATTAGTCAATGACATCGGATTGGGCTCAAATTCGATCGGTTGAAGCAAAACAGCCGTTTGATTAATACTCGACGCCATTGGCGTTGGATTTTGACAATTCAGGGTCGTTTAGATAGATTTCCGAGTATTTTTCTATTTTTAGGCAATTTTATAATTTAATGGTATTTTTGTAATTTTTGCCTTATCTTTTGTCATTAGGGTTGACACCTTATAAAAGGTCGTCTTTAGGGTTTTGAGAACAAATGATTGAATATTGAGAATATTACGATTTGATATCGGTTCTGAGAGAACATCGATTGTTCCTCATTCTATCGATTTTGTTCTTCATCGCCTTCTTTCTATCATGTTTCGGCATCATAATATCTCAAAGACCGTTACATAATCAATTCCTCTTTATCACATCTTATTTCGCTAAAATAGTTGTTCTTCAAGCAACTCAGGGTGCACAGATGAAGCAAATGCAGTACCTTTTTTTCAGACTAAATAATTAATTTTTCGTAGAAAATTAATTCCTTTTTGTGATAAATTGGATTTCTTACATACTTTTCCTGACTAAATAATTAATTTTTCATAAAAAATAATTATATTTTTTGTAGCAAATAAATTCTCTTAATTTTAACTAAAAAGAAAACAATCATTTTATGCTTATTTTTTCCAACTTAAGAAAAAGCAAACAACAAGCCAAAATTTTCAATATTATTCAAATTTATTCTTTTGAAAATGCCATATGAGTTTGTGTACCAACATTTGCATTTCGTGAACTAAACCACATCAACATCAAATTTTGTGAACTAAACCAAATAAAAAAAATAAATCAAATCAAACAAAAATCTCTAGTTTTTGGTTCGTCGTTTTCTCAAGTGAGTGAAGAACTTTATGTCGTACTTTTAATTCATTTTACATTTCCCAAGATAAGTAATTCATATACAGCGGAAATTTGTTTTTTAGACTAATATTATGTACTGCTTGAAACCGTAGATTTGTTTAAAACCTACAAATTGAGCAAACTGAGCAAAAACAATGGAGAATACCCTGCTATTGAATGTTTATTTCTTAACTTAGATTTTCGTTTAATTGTTTAACATTAGAAGCGCATTTCCTCAGCTTAACAATACCACGATCCCTGCCTGTAGAATCGGATATGAATATGATCGGGTATGAATCCGAACGAAACTTACCGCAAATCGAATATTCGAATCGAATCAATGAGCTCGATTCGGGTTGAAAATCGGTCCAAAAACCAAAGCGCAAACATCTCCATGATGCTGGCCTAAAAGGGTACAAAGTAAATTTCACTTGAGAAAATGCTTTTCTCCCAACGAGAGATGGAAGGCGGGCAGAGGGGATGAACGCGAGCCATGCGGGGCCCCATCACCATTCACCAAAAGGAGATAATAAGGTCACATGTCCAAAAAGTCAAGCAGACCCATAATACCTCATTAGTTGATTTAAGCATGTATTAAGTGGCTTTTTGAATTTTTTTGCCAAGGCTACGCGGTTTCTATTGGCTGGGGGGATTCATCTTTTTTTTTTTTTTCGCCAACCCACATCCACCGCCACCGGCATTGCGAAACCAATATGAAAGCGGAGTCTTATCTTGTCGAAACGTGGCATACGAGGCGATATATATGGCCGATAAGAGTGAGATCAGAACAGTAGATACGGGTGCGCGGGCAATGTGCGAAATTAAGATCGCTAGTGTGGAGATAAATCAAATAATGCCGTTTTAATTGAATCTGAAGAGAAAGAATCCGAAATACTTTTCTAGCAACTGCTTAAAAAAAGTTAGTAATTCCAAATTTACTATTTTCTTCGTATTTTATAACAATAAATCCTCTGAAAAAAATTGGAATAATCCTTTTTTTTTTCGTAGTTAACCAGTACTCGGGACATGCTTAAACAGAAAAAAATGTTACCTGAACCTGAATTTTTTTTTTTTTGGGGGTCGGAACCTGAACCTGATTAAAACAGTGTTGGTTTGGTCTGAAAAGTATGGGACTTTATATGAAGCTTCTAGGAAACACATGCCAGCTAAATGGACACGTGTAAAAAGACTAGAGACCGACTCCTCTCTCTCTCTTTCCATTCATTGTTCAAGGAGCGTGATGGTAATGGTATGCGTTTAAGTGGATGAGGAGATGAAGAGCTGCCAAGTCAACCTCGTCCATCTCGAGCATTGAACGCCACGTCATCCATTACACTTGTCGGCTCACCACGATCACTTTCCTTTTTCCCCCACGTGCTCAATTTCGTTTCATCCCAACCACTCGTCGACGTGGACTCTTTATGCATCGCTGCCGAGTTATTGTCCTGTCGGGACTAAACATTTCGATTGCTCGAACTTCGAAGTTTAGCCAATAATTCTAGCAAGGCAAAATCATTCAATTTTTTTTTTAAAAAAATTTATTGTTCACGAGTCAAGCTAGTTCTAAATCTTTCGATCATACCAATTTATTCTTGAACCTTTTGACGATTTGTTAATTTAGTTTTGAACCCTTTAACGATCTATCAATATAGTCATTCCAACTAATTTTGATAGAAAATAGATGATGCAGCGATACAATTACCGGACATCAACGATGGTCGGCGGAGGACTAGCCGCCACACAACAATTTTCGATCAAAATTAATCGAAAGAATTACAATGTAAATCGTTAAAATCGGCACAATTGAAATTTAAGACTGAGTTGGTCGTCCTATATCAGATTTAGTATTGAATTGGTACAATTGAAAAGTTTAGAACTAAATTAGCTGTCATAAAATATGTTTATAACTTTTTAAATAATTACGCTGTCTAGTAATCCAATTTATTTTGGTCACTAGAGAATGCTATCAATGTCCAGCCAATTTGTTTTTTTTTTTAATTACTTATTCTCCATGTTATGTAACTGAACGTCAGAATGTTAGCAATGTCGAATATATTTGGGCTGTCGGTGGCGGCTGGTGGCGACGATGATCTCCCACAAACTTAAAACTTGCACGAGTTTTGAACCGACCGACACAAGTCCAAGGAGCCGGAATCAGAACAGACAATATCACGTGGAAAAGTGCAATTTAAGGATGCCGTGCGGGCAATTCTAAAGTGACATGGAAATAATCGTAGACATCGTTCATCGAGAGACTTCGGGGTTTTGAAATAAATTTACAACTTAGATGAACCAATTGAGCATACGATATCGTGCTTGGCGACGGCCTGAATAGAACTTTCTAGATACGCGATACATGTGTGTATTCTGAGGTATTGCTAAGAGTGGCCCACAATCGCTCTTGGTCAATTTCAAAGTATTCAAGTGAGGGGATTTCACCATTATCTGATAATGTCATTACCAACTAACATAATACTTACTTATCCTCTCCCAAAGACAAGCTAATTAATGAATTGACTGAACTTATTATTCCATCTATCTAACAAGAATTATGATATTCCTAAAAGAAAACGTGATTGAAATAAATAGCGTATACTCAATCTGTTTGATTGCTGAAACGAAGTTTGCAAGTTTCGTGATACGATAATCGTGTAAAGTATTATGAAACTCGTAGACGATGGAGGTTCGATTGTTTGATCGAATGTCGTCGGTGCTAAAGTTTGATAAACCTTGTTTCAAAAGCAAAACAGCAATATCCTATTTAAATTAACATAAATTTGATGTCTCGTGTCACACACACATTGGACGGGAGAGGGTCGGTAGAATGACATATGAGCTAACATTCCATTACAACCTTATGTGGTCATTCAGAATAATCCTCTTGAGAACTTGGCATCATGCGGACTGACCAGAGTGCTTGCATACCTACAATCAACGCATGGTTCATGGATGGATTAGGCTCATACTCAATCTAAGAAGGGGCAGAGGTAGATAGCCGGGCTCAGACGGCTGGAATCAGGTGCGACTCTTGGCAGGCTTATAGGATGTCAGAAAGGGTCAAGAATGGACTGCGGCACACATCGAATTGAAGTCCAACAATGGCCGACATTAACTAGGACGTCGATTCTCGGGCGAGAGGGTTCGCAACATCTCAAGCCCTGTGTCGGATGCGAGAGGCCTTATTGACTGATAAATAAACCCACACTTACCCCTGGGTTGTCACTACCTTACGTGGGTATGACCGGAAAAAAAAAATTGTTACTTTCTTTGGGGCTTGATCAATATAGATCCCGCATGAATCATTAAAACTAAACAACCTAATAAAACTAGTATATGTTAATCGGTCTATCATGTAAACCCACGAAAAGTTTGATATTTCGCGGATCCGGATCGTCTAACATTCCCTCAGAAGGTTAGGCACCTAACCTTGCAATCCGGATCACCAATTTTTGGATGGACGGCCCAGATCTTCTGTTTTTAGGGGGTAATTTTTTGAATTTTTCATATATATTTTTGTTAGTAATAATCTGGACCATCCATTCATAACACGAAAGGCTCGGATTGCAAGGTTAGGGCCAAACCTTCTAAGGAAAGGTTAGGCGGCCTGATCGAATAGCCAAGTGAAGACCAACCCTAGAAATTTGCGAGAATAACCCAAAAACGATTGCTTGTATCGTTTTGTTGCCGATGATGGAAATGGTTTTTCATTGACAAGCGTTGGGAGTGGTCAAGAATTTTTTTTTTCAAATTATTTATTTTTCGCGAGATAAATAGTCTCTCCTAATGAGCCCAACTTAAGCCACAAGCGTTCCTTAGGCCCAAAGAAGAAATAGATCAATCGGCCGAGAAATTCATTGGACGTTTGAGACCTCCCACAAGCCCACGGTTTCTCAATTTACCTTCAAGCCCACGTCAATTATCTCTTGACGACGACGAGAAGCAATTCCGAAAAGACAACCTCGTATTGGTCATGAACGATGACATACAGGCATAGTGTTAAAAGGATTGACATAATCCTTAAAAAGAAGAAAGTCGCGGTGGAATATATTCTCCAGCTTTAAAAGATAGCGCGATCCGCACGCTATAATTTTTGTACGGCATTAACTTGGGTGATACTCAATTTTTTTCCTGATTACTTACCATAACTTATGTACAATGCTCATTTAAGTGCAATCTTTTTTTCCCCCAAGCACTTTAGTGTCATAATTTCTTTAAAAAACGTTCACCACAAGTATTATGCCACATATACACTTGATTGAACATTTTTATAAAATTTTGGCACTTAAGTGATCGGCCGAAAGTTATACCACTTTTTTCATTTGAAAAGAGGGAGGTGGAGGGTTAGAATCGTCCTCTCCACACATAAAGCTTAGTTGAATTCTCGCGATTGGATTAAACAAAACATAGAGCTTTTAAGTGATCTCGTGGGCATCGCATGACCATCGATCCAGTCTGTAACCCTCGCGGTTCGCTGAACCGGAATGATCGGGTTGGACGGTCGGGATGCTTCCGCTGCACAGCACTTTAGATATTTCGCGGAGGCAATTTAGACCGACGAATCCTACTGCAAAGCGTCGACCTTGACTTGGGATTATTTCCAAGTCAATGCATAGTGGGACTTCTCTTTTGTCGTCGATGATGACCCCACGAAAGCATGCGGATTACCCACCGCTCGCTTCCACATCTCCTTTCAGACACTTGCACATGCAAGCGTGGGAAAGTGATCCGAGGTCCAAGGTTGGTTTTCCTTTTTTGGTTTCGAAATATAAAGTCCAAGGTTGGCGAGCCTATAATAAAGCAGGGAATAATTAGATTTTTTTTTTGGCTCGCGACAATGATTGGAAGTTGGGATCTCATGGGACACGCAATCGTCGATGCATCTTCTTACTCCATTCTCCATGTCGAATGTTGAAGTACTGACTCGCATCGCTTGATAATGAATCTTAAATGCTCTACTTAGCCTTTCTTTATCGAGGGGTGTGGTTCATACTCTCTATCAACTGGAAAGCACGGGATTTTACTCTCTGGTGAGCGGGACGGGGACAGCGCCATGTGCGAGGGAGGACTTTTTGTAGCTTGAGCCCGTATTTTGTGCGTTGAAGTTTTGTTTTTGTTTTTTGTTTTTTTTTGGTTGGTAACGAGGACGGAGTTGGGAGGTCGCATCGAGCATGACGAGACAAAGGAGACTCCGCGTTTTCTTCGCGGTTGCCCTCTTGGCCCCCATCACGAAGTAAACCCATGCGTTCCTTCCTCCCACAGGAGTGAACATAGACAGAGCACGTAGAAAAAAAAGGGGGATGAATGATGGGGATGGGACGGGATGGCGAGGTCCCTCGACCTGCCTCTTGACCACTCTAAAGTTATTTTCCACCGTGGAAGATTCCAAACTGGATAGATCCTCGTCGAACGAATGCTTCGGTAGGGACTCCGACTCTCTGTCCGTCTCGAATCACTTGGTCCCCACGCTACATCTCGCGTTATATCGTGTGGTCTCACAAGTTCCTCGCAGCTTCCTCTGTCACTCCTTGAAGATCAAGGCAGATCTTACCTCTCCTACGTTGCGCTTCGGTAACAGCGAACCTGCTGAAGTGTTGCCATGACTTTTGGTAGAGACGCCAACAGCGTCGTGCATTTCTTTTCACCGATCAGGCTTCGAATCCGTCATCAATTTTGTTGAGTTCATCTAAGTGGGTTTTGATGAAAGTGCCTTCGACAAATCAAAATGAAAATACCATCTTCAATATGCATTGGCGATTATTGAAACCCTCGTTATGTGAAGGGCTTGAAGCTTTTTTGCAGGCAAAGTTGCGTCATTCTTCTCCTTGGCCACTTCTATTAACACCTTCCACGTTATCATGCTATTTTGCCCTCTCCGATAATTCATCCTTATATCGTTCCCGGCAACCTATCCTTGTCATCCAATGCCTTGGCCAAACCTTCGATTGTTAATAACGCGCGCTTTTTAACACTTCGTGATAAAAAGTAGTTCCTCCCGCTAAATTTCTCAACTTCTACTTTTGCTTTAAACATAATTGCAACAACAGAACTCTCGGATAGCATTTAGACAAGAAAAAGTCCCAAAATCAAATCCATGAAACCTCTGCTCTTGTAACAATTGTTGTAAAATAAGTGCCAATGTGAACGGATCTTGCAATTCAAGTCTAATATGAAAAGAATAAATTACCTAAAATAGTCAATGAGAAACTTCGATTGTCGATGTCTACTCTATATGACTAGATCAAGTCGCCAAGAAATCATTTATGAATTTTGCGAATACATAGCTCGGAATCGCTCGATAGTTCAATTTCTTTTTTTTTTCCCAGCCCTAGATTGCATTCAAAGCAAAACCCATAAGTGATATTCGATAATCTCTCAGATCATAGAGAAACCGCGACATTCCTTTGATTTGATCTTGTGTGTGATATTCGAGTAAAATTTCGTTTTCTAATATGCAAAGTATTAGGATCCAAAATTGTAAGTCTTTTTAGAAACATATTTCAAGCTCTCAAACCATTTAAAAATTCATTTTCGGAACTTAATACGAACAAAAGCAACCCGAAGATGCTTCTTTATATCCAAATGGCCCTTTTTTTTTGGGTATTTCGTCCGTGTTTCCCGATTCGACGTCGTCGTTTAAGGTTATATGAGAATCCAAATCATGTCGACATAGTATCGACACTCTCTCGCCGATTACCTCAATGTCATCGAACCGCTCATCACTATCCTTTTCAAACATCGCTGGCCGTCAAAACTTCTCTTCAACGCTTCAACGCTTTCACATTTTGGAAAGCGCAATATTAATCCAGACATCCGTTGACTCAAAACTCGTGTTAATTAATGGTCAACAATGGCCTCACTGTTTCTCCAGTAATCTCAGGGCACGCAGCTATATAATGGAACTCCCAAGACCATCTTCAAGTCCCAGAAGCCCAAGAAGGATCCTAAAGAATTTACACAGGTGAAATCAGTGATACCCTGCAATTTGCTCGTTCGATCTCGAAGTTATGCGGCTCTTGTGCCTGCTCGCGTTGATCCCGCTCGTGGCGGCGGACTGCACGTGCGATAGCGATGGCGAGGTCATCGACAAGAGCCTGGCCCTCAAGTACAAGCTAGCGGCCATCGCGTCCATCCTCGTGGCGGGCGCGATCGGGGTGTGCCTCCCGATCCTGGGGAAGGCGATCCCGGCTTTGCACCCGGAGAGAGGTATCTTTTTCATCATCAAGGCCTTTGCGGCCGGGGTGATACTGTCCACCGGGTTCATACACGTCCTCCCGGACGCCTTTGAAAACTTGACCTCGCCATGCCTGAGCGAGAAACCGTGGGGGGATTTCCCGTTCGCGGGGTTCGTGGCCATGCTGTCCGCCCTTGGGACATTGATGGTGGACACGATGGCCACTTCTTATTATAAGAAGTTGCATGCCCACACGGCCGGAACGGACAGAAGCATCGAAGATGAAGAGAAGGCCAGAGAAAACCAAGGTCATGTACACGTGCACACACATGCAACTCATGGCCACTCTCACGGTGCGATATCAACGAACTCGGACTCGGAGCTCCTGCGGCATAGAGTGATATCTCAGGTTAATTTCGCAATTTCAGCACGTTAGTCGTCTTGACTTGTTTGCAATTTCGCATATTTTTCAGTCGGCATTGACATCGAATTTAAGTTTGCATTAACTCAATTGATTCTTCTTCCTACTATCGGTAGGTGCTAGAGTTGGGGATTGTGGTGCACTCAGTGATTATAGGGATTTCACTGGGGGCTTCAAAGAGTCCAAAGACAATAAGGCCTCTTGTTGCCGCCTTGTCCTTTCATCAATTCTTTGAAGGCATGGGTCTCGGCGGATGCATCACTCAGGTATATTTTTTTTCCTCCTCAATCCTGAGATCTGCTTCTGAAACTTTCATTCATGTTGAAGTTTATTTTCTGATTTGAGCACTGTAAAATCAATGTTTTTGCTCAGTTGGGTAGCATTAATTTTTTTCATTCCGAGCTTATCAATTTTGGGTTCATAAAGTCTAAAATTTATTCGTAATAAGGTTTATTTCTTTACACTGTTGAACACGTCCTTCAAATTTGAATCCGAAATCAATCTATATCATCTTGGTACAATTTTTGACAAGATAGTAGCTGTCTTCTTTCTTGTACGGGCCGTGATGCGACGTAAAAGAAACTTGAATTGAATCTAAGCTCAAATCTTGCTAAAGCTAATCTCTGTCTTCTGTCCTATTGCTTCTGTAGGCCAAGTTCAACACTCGGGCAGTCGTAATCATGGCACTGTTTTTCTCCCTCACGACCCCAGTTGGGATCGGTATAGGGTTGGGAGTCACCAACAAGTATGATGACAACAGCCCGAAGGCACTCATCGTGGAGGGCATCTTCAATGCTGCATCTTCAGGGATACTGATCTACATGGCCCTGGTCGACCTTCTTGCTGCAGATTTCATGAGCCCTAAGTTGCAGAACAACGGGAGGCTCCTGTTCGGGACCAACATAGCTCTTCTTCTCGGTGCTGGTTTCATGTCTCTCTTGGCCAAATGGGCCTGAAGCGAAGGAAGCAAAAAGGAATGGAAAGAAGAGATCAAAAAAGCATTGAAAGGCTTTGGCTTTTTCTTTGTCCTCCTAGGAATTGGTCAATTAGCATATGTGATTGTTCGAGCATACTTTTGAATTGTTGCTCCATGTACAGCGGCCAAGTGGGGACCAGCACACCATACCCTTCAACTGTTGGATGGGCTAGAACCACCGTAAGCGACAGGCACGGTAATTGACAAATGTGGTTCTTGTAGCGACGTGAATCAGCCAGGGATTGCCATAGCTGCTGAGTATGACAAGGTGTCTGTTTTTTTTTTTGTCAGAAACAAGGTGTCTGTTGAATCTCTTAGTGTTGATGCAACGGTTGCTTTATTTATAATAAAGAAGGATGACTCTGCGAATCCTTGTAGAGAGCAAGAGAGGTTGAAGGTGCAGGTAGATTTGGTTACTTTGATGAGGCCCGCTGTTTTGACAAAGTCCAACGAAGTTCAAGCGTGGCTTGATATTTGAAGATCTTTGTAGCTTTGAGCTTGTGAAGAGCTGCAGCGTCAGCTTCTAGCAAACCGATTGTGAATATCAAGTGAAAGTGAAGATGGCTGAGAATATGTCTCGAGTTTGAGCACGTTAGAAGCTTAATTCAAGTAGAAATATAAACCCAAATATCATTTGGTGTTTGGCACTCAAACAAGTAGGAAAGAATGGTAATATTTTCGACATTCGAGTTGGATTCCTAGTTTAATTAGGTTTCCTAGTTTGAGTCGGCTAATTGATGTGAATTGCTGCGGAAACTGATTGTTCTACGAAGATCAAAGAGTTGCGAATTGCGAACCTTGACCCCCAATCGAACCTGTGATTGATAATCTTGGTATAAACGTGACATGTTGACGAACGTGTGTCAACCAATCCACGCTATAAACGCCACGAACAAGAGAATTCGCGATCTTGCTCGATAAGTTGAATCGATCGTCACAAGGAAGTCTTGATAAGATCTAATCTTCAAGAGAACTCGAAGAGGAGAAAAACTCTATGTATAAAATTCTGAATCAATGTTGTATTCTAAAAAATCCATAAGCACCATTATATATGATGCTAACCCTAAATGGCAAAAAAGACGCAAAATATCCTTAATTAACAAAATTTACCTAAAAATAGAAAAATACCTAAAAACCCATCTAAATGATGCCGAATGGCTGAAATCCATCGCAGTTCATAGATTCGCGAGGCCAAATGTGATCGTGTTACACCAAGGAGTTTCAGAATTTTTAATTCTCGAGTCAAGATCGCCTCTACTCCAAAGATCTTGAACCATGATGCCGGTAGCTTGCTTGAATTCATTCGCCCTCGCTCGAGCAATTGGACCAAGCGGATAGGACAACAGGTCTCTGGCACCTCCTCCTCGATATGGTTTGATGTCCACATCATTCCCTCCCTCGTGCGAAGGATTTGCCCTCAAATCATCACCTGTATTGAAAAGAGTCAAGTGAGTAACATTAAAAGTAGCACTAATACCATACTCACATGAAAGATCAAGCTTGTAGGCATTATCGTTGACCCTCTCCAACACCATGAATGGTCCATCTCCTCGCGGTAACAACTTAGAACCTCGCTGCTCAGGAAAACGCTCTGTGTGCATATGAACCCAAACCCAATCGTCGAATTCAAACACTACTTTCTTACGGCCCTTGTTGGCTTGCTTTGCATATTGCTCTGTCTTGTGCTCAATATTAGCCGCGTCTTTTTATGCAATGTATTCACAAATTCAGCCTTTTTAGCATCATCTAAATCCACACGCTTATCAACAGGCAAAGAGGTTAAATCTAATGGAGTTAACAGATTAAAATCATAGACAACCTCAAACAGTGTGAATTTAGTAGCAGAATGCATGCTTCTATTATAGGCAAACTTAACATATGGTAAACAATCTTCCCAAGCCTTAATATTCTTTTTAATGATAGCACGCAAAATGCTCCTAAAGTTCGATTAACTACTTCAGTTTGACCATCAGTTTGTGGATGATAAGTAGTAGAGAATAAAAATTGTGTACCTAATTTCTTCCACAATATCTTCCAAAAGTAGCAAAGAAATTTAGTATCTCGATCAGAAATAATGGACTTAGGCATGCCATGCAAACGCACAACCTCACGAAAGAACAAATCAGCAACATGTGATGAATCATCGGATTTATAACAAGGTATAAAATGAGTCATCTTTGAAAATCGATCTACAATCACATAAATAGAATCCTTATCATGCTTAGACCTAGGCAATCCTAACACAAAATCCATACAAATATCAACTCACGAATGCGTCGGGATAGGTAAAGGTGTATACAAACCATGTGGTTTAGTTATAGACTTAGCTTGCTTGCACGCAATGCATCTCTCACAAATAGGTGTGATATCTCGCTTCATGTGTGGCCAATAAAAATGTTCATGCAGCACTTCATAAGTTTTGATAATGCCAAAATGACCCATTAAACCACTACGATGCGCCTCTCGCACCAATAATTCACGTAGAGAGTATCTAGGCAAACACAACTTATTTTCACGAAAGAGAAAGTCATCATGTCTATAGAATTTCTCAAATGCGACATGTTCACAATCTTTAAACACTCTTCTAAAGTCATCATCATCAGTGTATAAATCTTTGATATGCTCAAAACCTAAGCACTTTGCTCCTAGAGTAGTTAGAATTACGTACTTTCGAGAAAGTACATCGGCTACCACATTTTCCTTACCTTTATTGTACTTGATTACATATGGAAAAGTCTCGATGAACTCAATCCATTTGGCATGTCTTTTATTCAACTTTTACTGCTCCCTCAAGTACTTTAAGGTCTTGTGGTTGGTGTGGATGACAAACTCCTTTGGCCATAGGTAATGTTGCCAAGTCTCCAAAGCTCGCACCAACACATTCATCTCCTTATCATAAGTTAGATAATTCAATGTTGCTTCACTTAATTTCTCGCTGAAATAAGCTATGGGACGTCCTCCCCGCATCAACACGGCTCCAATTCCTAAACCAGAAGCATCATATTCTATTTCAAAAGTAGCACTTAAATTCGGTAAAGATAATAAATGAACATTAGTTAGCTTATCCTTCAACAGATTGAATGCTCTCTCTTACTCTTCTCCCCACGTGAAACCCACGTGCTTCTTGATAACCTCGGTTAAAGGTGCGGCAATGGTGCTGAAATCTTTCATGAATCGTCGATAGAAACTTATTAAGCCATGAAAGCTGTGCACTTCTCCTACAGTCTTAGGTGTCGACCACTCACGAATTACTTTCACATTTTCTTCGTCAACCTGTATTCCATCAGCACCAGCAATAAATCCTAGAAATACTAATTTGTTAGTCATAAAAAAGCACTTCTTGAGGTTAGTATATAATTGCTCAGCTCTTGAAACCTGCAAAACAGTTCGCATATGTTCAATATGGTCATCAAGACTCCGACTATATATCAGGATATCATCAAAATAGACAACCACAAATCGACCAATAAAAGTTCACAGAACATGATTCATAAGTCGTATGAAAGTACTAGGTGCATTAATTAAACCAAGCGGCATGACTAACCACTCATACAATTTGTACTTGATCTTAAATGCAGTTTTCAGTTCATCCCATTCTTTCATCCTAATCTGATGATAGCTACTTTTCAAATTAATTTTAGTAAATATGCAAGCTCCATGTAACTCATCTAACATATCATCTAATCTAGGAATATGATATCGATACTTTACCGTAATATTGTTGATCGCTCGGCAATCAACACACATTCACCAAGTCCCATCCTTTTTTGGCACTAACAAAACAAGAACAGCACACGGGCTAAGACTCTCTCGCACATATCCTCGTTCTAGTAATTCACTAACTTGCCGTTGAAGTTTCTTTGTCTCCTCGAGATTGCTTCGATATGCGGGTCAATTAGGTAATGACGCACCATGAATCAAATCAATTTGATGCTCTATGCCTAGAATCGATGGTAAACCTCCAAGTATCTCATCAGGAAAGACATCTTCAAATTCCTGCAATAAAGACAAGACAGAACTAGACAAACTCGGGTCAAGATCGATAGTAGTAAATAATGCCTCATTGTACAAAAGTACAAGTATCGATCAGTCCAGAGTCAAAGCTCTCCTCATTTCGCTCGTTTTTGTATAGAAATTCTTCTCTCTCCTTTTCCCTCTGCCTTTACCACTCTGTTCTTCTCAGCCTCTCTTTTTCCTTGCGTCTCAGACTCTCCACGCAAGCCCTCAGTTTTCTCACATTCTCTCTCTCTCTCTCTCTCTCTCTCTCTCTCTCTCTCTCTCTCAGCCTCACGTTGTAGTTTCAGTTGGTCTTCATACACCTCAGTAGGTGTTACTGATACCTAAGTGTAAGTTTTCTGATTCATCACCAATGAATATCGATTAGTGTACCTGTCATGATGTACCCTTCTATCATACTAACATGGTTTACCAAGTAAAAGATGTCCCGCATGTATAGGTACAACGTCACACACCACCTCATCCTTATATCGCCCTATCTCAAATGGAACTAGGGCTTGCTTCGACACTTTCACTTCACCACTATCATTCAATCATTGAAGTCTATATGGTCTAGGGTGTTTTGTAGTCTTCAATCCTAGTTTCTCCACCATAGTGCAACTTGCCATATTTGTACAACTAACTCCATCAACAATTAAACTACAATCTTACCATTCACCAAGCATCTTGTATGGACTAAGTTATCACGTTGCTGGTGATGCTCCTCCTCCTTGACTTGCATGCTAAGAGAACATCTAACCACCATTAATTCACCCTTGACTGTCATCTCGACATCGCTACAGTCTTCCAATGACGGCATGACATCATCCTCTTCCTCCCTGTCACTTTCACATTGAACATCTCCAAGTTCAGTCATTATTATCACCCTCCTATTAGGGCATTGATTCGCCATATGACCCCTGCCTAAACACTTAGAACATTTAATTTCACAAGTTCTAGTATTAGGACTTTTAGTTTTACCTGAAGCCGGATTCGAACCAACTCTTCCATGTTTCTCATTCTCCTTTGAAGTTTCGATCTTGATATTGTTTCTCTTCCAATTCGACTTATCGTCTATCTTCCAATTGGGCTTCCAATTCGAGCTTGAACCTCCACTACTCTTGTAATTTCGGTCCAACTTTAGTTGCCTCTCAACCTTGATGGCTTTATCCACCAATTCCTCCAATTCAACATAATGTTGCAGCTCTACCACCCTCGCTATGTCTCGACTCAAACCACATAGAAATCGTGACATTGTGGCTTCACGATCCTCTACCACATTAGCACGAGTCGTGGCAATCTCCATCTCCTTATAGTACTCTTCTACGCTCCTGTTACCTTGTTGCGGTTCATGGAACAAATCTCGGTGGCAATGACTTAGTATAAAGCGCCTCCTCATCACCGCTTTCACCTCATCCTACGTTTTTATTGGCCTCTCACCATTGCGTCTCCTGCTATTTACAAGTTGATCCTACCAAATTATAGCATAATCAGTGAATTCAACAGCTGCAATTTTTACCTTATTGAGCTTCGAATATCGTTGGCAGTCAAATACCATCTCCATTCGTTTCTCCCATTCTAGATACACATCAGGATCATTTTTTTTTTTTAGAAAGATGGAATCTTCATCTTGATGTTGTCAAGCTCATTATCTTCTCGGTGTCTAAACCCTCGGCGTCCGTTCCTCCTCCCAAACTTGCCATCTCGGTCATCTTTTGTATCGGACACATACTCATCATCAAATTGCCGCTGCCATCTAGGTTGTGCCCTAGGCTCATCTCGCTGATTTTGTGGCCTCCCTTGTGGTGGCTCTCGATCACCATTAAGTCTCGTCTCACACCTCACAATTTGGTTGCTAAGTACTTCAAGTTGTAAGCTCAACTGCTGGATGCCTGCTAAAATCGCATTATCCCCTGGGTTAGTGCCATCATTCCTTTGATTTACGCTTTCCTGGCCCGACATGATTTTTTTTCTCTAAACCTGCAAGATGTCGTTAGAAATAAAAGAAATCTCACCAAATACTCCTTCACGTGTTTCGCTCAAGGTGTTTGTCACTCCTATCATGTTTAACTCAATTTCGACTTTTTTTTCTCCCTCAATTAAGCTCACACACTCTTGCCTTTTTCCTCTCGTTTCTTTCTTTCAAGCTCTTTATCATACTAGAATTCTAGTTTCACAAGCTCCTCAGAACAGTCGACTAAACCACCAAGCAAGATCAATTCAGCAATTTCAGCAATATACTATTCAATTTAGCAACTTTTGCTAGATTCAAATTTAGATTCAATTTCTACTACTGAATATTTTTTTTTTTCTATTTGGCCCAACTAACAATAAAAAAAAAAAGAAACGAGTCGCCTTCTTGATTTTTTTCTGCCATTATTTTTATTTTTATTTTATTTTTTTGTTCGATTTTTTTTTCACCGATACTTTTTTTTCGTTGTTTTTCCTGTCAATGATTTTTTTTGGTTTTTTTGGCCGAATTTTATTTTTTGGACGAACTCAATACAATCAAAATAACTAGGACCGAAAACCTTAAATCAAAATTGAAATCGCAGCAAGAACATTTCAGAACCCTAATTTGATTAATAACGAATCCCCAATGCTATAAATCCTAGATTGCTAAATTAAAATCGGTAAAAGTAAAATAATTAGACCTTGTAGAACCAGCTCTGATACCAGATGATGTGAATCGCTGCAGAAACTGATCGTTCTACAAAGATCCAAGAGTTGTGAATTGCGAACCTTAACCCCCGATCAAACATGTGATTGGTAATCTTGGTATAAACATGACCTGTTGACGAACCTGTGTCAACCAATCCACGCTATAGACGCCACGAACAAGAGAATTCGCGATCTTGCTCAATAAGTTGAATCGATCACCACAAGGAAGCCTTGATAAGATCTAGTCTTCAAGAGAACTCGAAGAGTAGGAAAGCTCTCTATATAAAATCCTAAATCAATGTTGTGTTCTCAGAAATTCATAAGTGCCCTTATATATGGTGCTAACCCTAAAAGGCAAAAAAGATGAAAATATCCTTAATTAATAAAATTCGCCTAAAAATAGAAAAATGCCTAAAAACTCATCTAAACAATGCCGAATTGCCGAAATCCATCGCAGTTCACAAATTCGCTAGGCCAAATGTGATCGTGTTGCGCCAATGAGCTTCAGAATCTTTAATTCTTGAATCAAGATCGCCTCCACTCCAAAGATCTTGAACCATGATGCTGACAGCTTGTTTGAATTTCTTCGCCCTCGCTCGAGTAATTGGATCAAGCGGATAGGACAACGGGTCCCTAGCATCTTCTCCTCGATATGGTTTGATGTCCACATCACTAATGATTTCTATTTTGAATTAAAATATTATGTATATTAAGAGGTGGATTTAGTTGGTTGTTGCCCGTTACTAAGGAGAAAAGTTTTTCGCCGGAATAGTCAATTGGGTAGTGTGCTTGTAGAATATTTCGAAGAAATTGATAGTCCTTTGAAGCCCATAAATCTTGTGTTAAGATAGTAATTGTGAGGATCAAATACCGTGCGAGTTATTGGATGTAATTGAACTAACAAATAATGAGAGTGTTTGAGTGGCTCGAATATGATTATAATTTCCGTTGTATTACTTGACAGGAATTTTGTACAGCATTTCTGGGGGAGTAGATTCCATTGACCTTCACATATATTCGGTGTCTGCTTTAATTCCTTATTCTGCTTATCATTGCGTTTTGATCTAATTGTTTATCGCAACAAGAAGTAGCTTCTGATTTATGAAATTGGAGCTAGACATTGTCGGTTTGGATTTGAATTAACCTTACGACTTTTATTCGAATTGATTTTTTTTAATCGATATGTTTAATATGGGTTGAAAAGTAGTCCAAACCAAAGGGCCTCGAGCAAGAGATAGAAGGTGGAAAGGAGGGTTGAATGTGCGATCACCATGTGTGCCCCGTTTTTGTGCTCCATTATCTTCCACAAAAGGCACATCTCCAAAAAATCAACCCCACAGAAATCCTTAATTTATTTAAATTAAGCAAATATTAACGCCCCGTTTGTTTCGTGCGAAAATTGTGATATTATTTAAAATATTTTTTGAGAAGCCATTTTTAGGAAAATGATAATATTTTAAGGTGTTTGGTCGAGATCGTACCTGAAAATGAACTAAAGTATATTTTTCGTCATTTGGTAAGGAAAATCTAATTTGATTTTTTGCGTTGTCGTTTGACCGAAAATTATTAATGTGGACGACGAAAGTCTTCTGTGGTACAACAGACGCTAGAATGAACAATTTTTGTAAATTTTTTAAAAGTGAAATCATAATCATTAATAACTTTTTGTTCATTATTTTCTTTTCTTTTGTCTCTTTTATCCTTTTTCCTCCCCCGTGAACGGTCCGCGGTGGCCACAGGCGATCTCGAGCTCGTCGGGATCTACCAAGCCTATGTCTATGTCCAGTGGCCGGTGATTGACCGAGGAAGAAGGGAAATAAATTGGCGAACTCAATAAGCCGGAGGCAAAAATTGGTCGTGAGCAGGAGCAATTATAAAATCAGCCAAAGAAGTACTTGAATTATCTATTGTGTCCTAGTGAAACAATGCAATTGTTCACATAGGAGTTGCATTTATTTACTAATTTATTAATTTTTAATTTTGCATTAATTTTTTATGACCTTTGAAAGGTTGCAATTTTCAGAATAAACTGTTTTTCGGACATGAAGAATTATGTTCGAATAAACTGCTTTACGTTCACAAAAAACTGTATTCCTTTATCATTTATAAATTTGAGAAGATACAAAAACAATGTGGCAGCTGAGACAATTAGGATACTTCTTTTCTAATTCTCAAAGTAAGATTGGGCAAGTCAACATAATTGCTTAATCCTACAACGAATCAGAAAAAATAGAATAAAAAAAATGCGAACTTAAGGAAATTATCTATTGGGATGTGCTTCGTACTCCCCAACGACAGAAAAACACGTGAGTCCCGCTTATGAATAATTAATACTATAAACATTTTTTTTTACTTATAATTGAGTGGTGTAACGAGATGTGCGAGGTTGAAATCCTTTACTGAATGTAGACTTAATTTAAGGGTAGACTAGGATAAAAAGCTTGTATCTTTTTACTTCGTTGTGATTGTGCGCTGAATTCTAATATTACCAAACTCCCTAATGGCCAGCAAAAGAAAATGTCGTCAAAAACAAGTTTTAGCTATACCCAGAAGAGAAGTTTGATACCTTCACAATGAAATCGTAGTGGGACTTCTCAGTGGCAGCTCTAGCATTAACACCCGATGAGTGAGAATTGAAGTCAAGTCGCGACGAACTTGGAAGGGATAACGACAACCCATTAACGAAAAAAGTCGATTTACAGGAACCGAGCAAGGATCTTATCCATGATAGCATGAGAAATGAAATTGGAGACCAAAAAGAGGGTGCTAAGTATGCCTAGTAATAGCACGCCCGCGCGTGGATACAATAGAGTGTAGCCCATTTGCCTATTTCTTCGTTCAAAAGACTATAATAACCTTTTTATTAATAAAGTGTTTCGCACTCTCCCTTCTATTCTATGTTCGACAAGGAAAATGCAATTTTTGTTTATTTTGCAAACAAACATCAACAGTTTAGTCTTTACCAAAAAAAAAAAACCATCAACAATATAGTCAAGCGAGAAAGTGGAATCGGGTATTGAATGAAATTCTTTGCTTGGTATGATCACCTCTCTTTTATCTACAGATTAATCCATTTGCCAGCGACAAATTTCTATTTCAGGAAATAGAAATTTTATGTTGTTATAAAATCGATTTCTGTTTGGGAATAGAAATTTTGTATTGTTATCAAACGCGTTTATCTGCTCCGAAACTTGTCTAGAGAATATAAATAGAAAAATCCATTTATGTCTAAAATTGTTTCCATAAACATAATGGTTATCATTCGCTCCCTATGTCGCCAAGAAATCCAATATGAAAATGGAGAATACAAAGCTTAAATAGCTCAACGTCCCAATTGTTTTCCAATCCTAAATTGCACCTAAAGAAAAACCCACAAGGATCCGGGTCGCCTAATCTTTCCTTAGAAGGTTAGGCGACTGCCCTTGGGATCTTGGTCGTCCGTTTTTGGACGGATGGTCCAGATCTCCTATTTTTAGAGGGTAATTTTTAAATTTTTTATATATATTTTTGTTAGTAATAATCTAAGCCATCCATTCATAACACGAACGGCCCAGATCCCAAGGATATGACCCAACCTTTTGAGAAAAGGTTAGGCGATCCCTTTCCAACCCACAAGTGCAATATGAGAAAGCTCACAGAGAAATCGAGACATTTCTCTTGTTTACTCTTGTATGTAATAACCGAGTGAAATGCCGATTATTACATATACATAGTATTTAGGAAATCCATTCAAACTAGCAAACCACTCAAATTAGAAACCCTGCTCGAATGAGGAAACTACTAACCACGAACATAAAGAAAAAAATAGCTCGATGTAATATCGTATTGTACAAAATCTCCTCTCGAAAATAGTTAAGTTTCGATCCGTTGACGTTTGATAAAAAGAAAATAATCATCTTCTTTTTAAACGAAGAAAGATGCAAGTCACTCCATGATATTTCCGCTATCCAATCACTATCTTCTAACTTCTCAAAAGACTTGCCCAATTTTTTTGTATTTCTCCCACACCAAATCACTTCCAAAATTAGGAATTCAACCCGGGATTTGCAAATTTGAAAACTGATTTTTGAAACGTAATACATGTTGGAGTTGTCCCACATCGGTTGTGGAAGGGGCTGGTGGTCGATTTATAAGTGTGAGGGAAAGCCTCAACTTTTGAGCTAACTTGAGGCCTAAGACCACACAACAAACTGGTATCAAAGCCCATGTTACCAATAAGTCTGGACCCAACAGTCATATGGTCTGATGTGTGAGGGGGAGATTATTGAGGTTGTCCAACATCGGTTGTGGAAGGGGCCGGTGGTCGATTTATAAGTGTGAGGAAAAACCTCAACCTTTGAGCCAGCTTTTGGGATGAGAGAGCTCCAAAACCATCAGACACAAAATTTGTTGGGCTTATTTTTGTGGTCAAGCCCATTTGTATGTTGGATGGCAGCAGATTTTTTCTGGTGAAAACGAATCTGTCCTGCAGCGAAAACAAATCTGTCCGGCAGCGATCAACTTGACGATCGGTCCATCCGTGGTCCGATTGGGCTGAAATTTTGTCGGCGGCTTCAAGACTTATTGATCTTGATTCTGGACGGTTGGATCGTGATTTGAAGGTGTCTACTGCAATTTTTCGTGAGTGTTTTCAGACTGCATTTTTTGGGATGTTTTCATCCGTTTCTCTTTTTAAAGGTGATGTTGATATCCACTTATAGTTTTGGGATTTCATTGTTGCTGAATTCAGCGAGGTTTTGTTCCTAAACTTTTAATAGTGGAGATTCGGGTGGATTCCGTGAACGGTTTTGTAATTTTTATCATTCGCATTGAAAGAGTTTTTCACATAAAAATTTTGGTTGTGCTCGATTCGTTTTCTCACAGGTTCAGTCAAAGAGGAAAATCTATCCTCTGTTATTCCCAACAATACCAACAAAAGCAGGCCAAAGATAATACTTTTTTTTTGGACCGATACGAATGGCCCCTTTGGTCGTAATACGGCCGTCTTTCCCGGTACGACACGTCGTTTAAGGTTTTTTCAGAATCCAAATCATGTCCACGTAGTATCGACACCCTCTCTCGCCCACTACCTCAATGTCATCGAACTGTTCTCATCGATATCCTTTTCAAACATCTCGGTGGCCGTCAAAAGTTTCCTTTAATGCTTTCAAGCATGGCGCAATAATCCAGACATCCACTCGAGTTAAGACTCGTGTTAATGGTCAACAATGACCACACTGTTTCTCCAGTAATCTTAGGGCGCACGACTAGATAAATGAAACTCCAAGACAACCTCGAAGTCTCGGAACCTAAGAAGGATTTAAACAATTGACACAGGTGATACCCTGCAATTTGCCCGTTCGATCTCGAAGTTATGCGGCTCTTGTGCTTGCTCGCTTTGATCCCGCTCGTCGGGGCGGACTGCACGTGCGATAGCGATCGCGAGGTCATCGACAAGAGCCTGGCCCTCAAGTACAAGCTAGTGGCCATCGCGTCGATCCTCGTGGCGGGCGCGATCGGGGTGTGCCTCCCGATCCTTGGGAAGAGAATACCGGCTTTGCACCCCGAGAGAAGTATCTTTTTCATCGTCAAGGCCTTTGCGGCCGGGGTGATACTGTCCACCGGGTTCATACACGTTCTCCCGGACGCCTTTGAGAAGTTGACCTCGCCGTGCCTGAGCGAGATCCCCTGGGGGGATTTCCCGTTCGCAGGGTTCGTGGCGATGCTGGCCGCCCTCGGGACATTGATGGTGGACACTATGGCCACTTCTTATTATAAAAAGCTGCACGCGGACAAGGCCGGATCGTGCAAAAGCGTCGGAGATGAGGAGAAGGCCAGAGAAAACCAAGGTCATGTACATGTGCACACGCATGCAGCTCATGGCCACTCTCACGGTGCGATATCGACGGACTCGGACTCGGACTCGATGCTCTTGAGGCATAGAGTGATATCTCAGGTTAATTCCGCATATTTTTCAGTCGGCAGTGACATCAAAGTTAAGTTCGCTTTAAGCTTATTGATTTCTTCTTCCTAATGTCGGTAGGTGTTAGAATTGGGGATTGTGGTGCACTCAGTGATCATAGGAATTTCACTGGGGGCTTCAAAGAGTCCAAAGATAATAAGACCTCTTGTTGCTGCCTTGTCCTTTCACCAATTCTTTGAAGGCATGGGTCTTGGTGGATGCATCACTCAGGTATTTTTTTCTCCTTAATCCTGAATTCTGCCTTTGAAACATTTAAATTCATATTGAAGTTTATTTTCTGATTTGAGCACTGTAAAATCAATGTTTTTGCTCAATTGGATAGCATTAATTTTTTTTTTTTTTTTTTTGCAGTGTCAGCTTATCAATTTTGGGTTCATAACCTAAGGTTTATTTCTTTACACCGTTGAACACGTCCTTCAAATTTAAATTCGAAATCAATCTCTATCATCTTGGAACAATTTTTGACAAGATAGTAGCTGTCTTCTTATGCGATGTGACTTAAAAGATAGTTGAATTGAATCTAAACTCAAATCTTACTAAAGCTAATCTCTGTTTTCTGTCTTGTTGCTTCTGTAGGCCAATTTCAAGACGCGGGCAGTCGTAATCATGGCACTGTTTTTCTCCCTCACAACCCCAGTTGGGATCGGGATAGGGTTGGGAGTCACCAACGAGTATGATGACAACAGCCCAAACGCACTCATTGTGGAGGGCATCTTCAATGCTGCATCTGCAGGGATTCTGATCTACATGGCCCTGGTCGACCTTCTTGCTGCAGATTTCATGAGCCCTAAGTTGCAGAACAACGGGAGGCTCCTGTTCGGGACCAACGTAGCTCTTCTTCTCGGTGCTGGTTTCATGTCTCTCTTGGCCAAATGGGCTTGAAGCGAAGGAACCAAAAAGGAACGGGAAAGAAGAGATCAAACATACATCTTTAGTTACGTTGAATGGCTTTTGGATTTTTCTTACTCCTAGACATTAGTCAATGAGCGTGTATGTTGAATCGTTACTCCATGTACAGTGGCCACGTGGCGACCGGCACACCATACCGTAGGCTCTTTAATACGGAATTCCACTCGCACGGTATGAGTATGACACAAACCCTTCAATCATTGGATGGCCTAGAACCACGGTAGTCGACACACATGGTAATTAACTGCTGAGTATGACACTAAATGTTGATGCAACGGTTGCTTTATCTATAATAATGAAGGTTGTGTCGGCAAATCCTTGTGGATAGGTTGAAGGTGCAAGTAGACTTGGAATTTTGATGAGGCCTGCTGTTTTGACGAAGTTCAATCGTGGGTTGGACTTGGAAGATCTCCGTATCTTTGAGCTCGTGAGGGGCTACAGAGAGTAGCAATGTCATCTTCTAGCAAACCGACAGTAATTTAACTCAAATGTCAAGTGAATATGGACATCGTTGAGACTTGATTCAAGTAGAAATTTAAATCCAAATAGCATTTAGGGTTTGGCACTCAAACAAGCAAGAGAGTATTGTAATATTTTCCAAGTTCGAGTCTAGTTTAGTTAGGTTTCCTAGTTTGAGTCGGCTAGTTGTTTCTATTTTGAGTTCAAATAATTTCTAAGCTGTTTTCTTTCACGCATACAACTATCTAATATTAAGAGGTGGATTAGTTGGTTATTGCTCGTTACAATAGTTCTTTGCCGTAGTAGTCAATTGCTTTGTGTCTCTGTCAATAATATTTCGAAGAAATTATACGTATCTTGAAGCCAATAAATCTTATGGTAAGATCTACAAATTTCCTTGTGAGATTAGGAGATTGTTCTGCAAGTCATTGTGAGGGTTAAAAACTGTCTGGGTCATTGGACATAATTGGAGATTAAAAAAATTGATAGTGTTTCAATGGCTTGAGTATAGTTGTAATGTTGGATATATTGTGAATATAATCCATGTAATATGTTTACATACAAGTCCAATAGGTGAAGGCTTGGTTATTTGGGTCCATTTGGGCTGGAGCCCAATAGCTTGCTTATATATATTCTAGGGTTCGCCCTACGCTGGAGGTAACACTGTTGAGCATTCCAAACTTGATGTCTCAAGGTGTAATACTTCAAGCAAACACTCTACTCTCTCAAAACCCATTACCTCAAACAATCTTGAAGTATTATCTTCGGGTGTCGGATTTGAGCGAGCAAGGTGTCTACTTGAAGGTCTCGTCGAGACGAACTCGCAGATACGAACTACTTTCGATTTCGACGGTTGGTTTGGCCAAGATCTGAGGTTGAAGATTCGGGTTTTACTATAGCACCCGAAATCTTTGAATCAAGATTTCAGAAATTATAGCTAGTTTCAGAAAGTGAGACTACTTGGGTTTTGTTCGTCTCGTCGATACGAACGTTTTGAGTGGTCACTCGCGTCGAACGGAGGTCGGATGAAGGAGATACGGCCGTCGGAAGAAACACTGTAGATTGAAGATTACTGTAACTCGAGGTTACTGTAGATTGAAGATTACTGTAGCTCGAGGTTACTGTAGATTGAAGATTACCGTAGATTGAAGATTTACTGTAGCACCCGGATTACTGTAGCACCACGCGGGTACCGTATTTCCAGGCGTATTTGTGGAGTATTTTCGACGTATTCCCCAGTGTATTCCCGGAGTATTTCCAGCGAGTTTCCGACGACAAGGCAGTCCATCTTAAGATGTTTGGGCGCTCCGGGCTCAATTTTGGGGTCAGTTTTGGCAAATTCCATCTCTACAGAGCAGTTAGACCAAGGTTAGAGGCATTATTCTACTTTGGGAGCTTCGAGGACTCCAAGGTGCACTCTTTCTAACTCTTTGCTCTGATTGGAATGGCAAAACATAGTTCCTATGATATTATAAAGCTGCAATCATTTAATGTCACTGAATTTCATGGTTGGAAATTGCACGTTCAATTTGGCATGAAAGAACGTGAAATATTCTACACTGTTTTAAGTGATTTTGCATCTACCACTGAGGATGTCGATGAATATCAATGGAACAAAGATGAAGATTTTTGTAGAGATTACTTGTTGAATTCTCTAAATCCTCGTCTAGCTATGACTTATAGTGAGTATAAGACGGCGAAAGAGATATGAGATCACTTGAACACTCAGTTCCAAAAGCAAGAGGGGCTCTCTAAAACTCTCCTAGCGGAGAAGTTCTTTGATTTTAAATTCAATACGAATTCGAGTGTCACCTCACAGTTAGTTGAACTTGAGAACATGAGGAACACGTTGAAAGAGGATAACTCTGATTTGTCCGATGATCTCTTTGTCGGCCTTGTGTTGAGTAAGCTACCTGCTGAATGGAGTTCTTTCAAGACTGAAATGCACAGACAGAAAGAACAGATGGGACTTGATGAACTAAAGAGGTATATTCATATTGAGGATCAAAACTTTTCTAGGAAGAGTTTGGAACAAGCAGGACAGCAAAAGTCAGTTGCCAACTTAGTTTCACATTCCTATAAACCTCATAAAAGGTTCAAGTCACCAAAAGGTGAATCTTCTTCACAGTTAGAGGCCAAAAAGACTATCTTCAAAAGAAAGAAGAAGGGCAAGTGCCATAACTGTGGAAAGTGGGGTCACTGGGCAGCAGAGTGTAAGCTACCAAAGAAGCCAAAGAAAGACACACCACAAAATGAGGCTAATATACTAGTTAATGAGTCTGAGCCTCAAGCCTTTATTGGAATGATGAAGGATGGAAAGGCCAATGTCTCTTCTGAGTGGTGGTTGGATAGTGGCGCTACTTGTCATGCTACAAATGACAAGAACTTACTCACTGAGGTCACAGAAGTGAAAGACACCGTAGAAAATTGCAATGGTGGTAAGGCAGAGGTGACTCATGCTGGAACTGCAAATTTGGTGCTTTCTTCAGGTAAATTACTAACTCTTAAACATGTTAGAGTAGTACCTTTACTGAAAAAGAATTTGATTTCTATGAGTTTACTTGATAAAGCTGGTATGTCCTTTTCAACTATGAATGGTAGAGTAACTTTATCAGTTAACTCATGTTATTTCGGTTGTGCATTCATGGTTAATGGCATGTATAGGTTGAGTTTAGATACTGATAGCATAAACCATGTGAGTTCTACTTTGATTGATCCAAAGTTATTACACAATAGACTTGGACATGTGAACTACAGGAAAATGCAACATCTAGCTAAAACTCACAACATTCCATTGGACACCTCTATTCGATTTGACAAATGTGAAGTGTGTGCACAAGCTAAAATCACTAGAAAACCTTTTAAGTTGGTTTCTAGAAGCACACAACTTCTTGAGCTAATACATTCTGATCTCTGTGACTTTAGAAATTTCGTCACAAGAGGTGGTCGGAAGTATTTGATAACATTCATAGACGATTTTTCAAGATATTGTCATGTCTATTTGTTGAAATCGAAAGATGAGGCTTTTGAGAAGTTTAAGATTTTCAAGTCCAGAGTAGAAAATCAACTCAACTTGAAAATTAAAAGGCTTAGGAGTGATAGAGGAGGAGAATATACAATGACAGGGTTCAAGGAATTTTGTGCTTCAGAGGGCATAATACTTGAAACTACCGCTCCTTACTCACCCCAATCAAATGGTGTTGCAGAGCGTAAGAACAGAACATTAACAGAAATGTTAAATTCTATGTTACTTACAGCTGGCATGCCTTCCTCCTACTGTGGAGAAGCAGTTCTAACTGCTAATCACATCCTGAACAGGTTGCCACACTCTAAGTTGTCTATGACACCTTATGAGATATGACATAAGCATCCTTGTAGATATGATACTCTTAAAACTTGGGGCTGTATTGCTTATGTAAGAATACAAGATCCTAAAAGAACTAAGGTGGGACCTAGAACAATTACTTGTGTATATCTAGGTAGTGCAGAAGATAGTGCTGCAGGCAGGTTTTTGGATCTATCTACTAACGCAGTGATAGAATCTAGAGATGCAGAATTCTTTGAAAATAAGTTTCTCAAAAATCATGGATTGAGTGTTTCTGGATCTACAGATATGATTACAGAGTCTAATGTAGAATCTGAAACAGGCCATTCTGGCACTAATCCCACACAATTGGTTGTTGAACCAGATCCAATTAGAATATCTACAAGAGAGAGAGTTTCCAAAAGTTTTGGTAAGGACTTTGTCACTTATCATCTAGAGGATGATCCATTCTCCTATCAGGAAGCAATGAGATCTAGGGAATCTCTACTTTGGGCAGAAGCTATAGATGATGAAATTAACTCTCTGCTACAGAACCACACTTGGCAGCTAGTCAATTTGCCAAAAGGGGCTAAGGCTATAGGCTGTAAGTGGGTATTGAAGAAGAAACTGAATAGTGATGGATCAATAGCCAGATACAAAGCACGTTTAGTAGCTAAAGGCTATAAACAGCAGAGTGGAATAGACTATTTTGATGTCTATTCACCTGTGTGTCATCTATCAACTATAAGAATTATTCTTGCTTTGGCATCTATTGAACACTTTGTAGTGCATCAATTGGATGTAAAAACAGCTTTCCTAAATGGAGAGTTAAATGAGGAAATTTACATGGAACAACCGGAAGGGTATGTCATGAAAGGACTTGAGGACAAAGTTTGTAAATTGAACAAATCTTTGTATGGTCTTAAACAAGCACCTAAGATGTGGCATCTTAAGTTTGACAAAGTGGTAAAGAGTTTTGGCTTCCAGTCTAGTTACTCAGATAAATGCCTTTACCATCGTTCTATGTCAAATAAGATAGTTATCATTTGCTTGTATGTTGATGACATGTTAATTCTTGGCTCCGATCATTCTGTAGTGAGTGACGTGAAAGCTACTTTAGCTAAAGAATTTGACATGAAAGATCTTGGTATTGCCAATACCATTCTTGGTATGAAAGTAAGCTTTGAAAGGCAAGTCGTCTCCCTTAGCCAGACTCATTATATTGAGCAGCTACTTTCTACCTGGGGATACAGTGAGTGTAAACCGATTGAGACACCATATGATTATAATAAAAGACTGAGTCCCAATGAAGGGACCAGTGTGGATCAGTTAAATACTCGAAACTGATTGGTAGTCTCATGTATGCTATAAGTTGCACTAGACCTAACATAGCCTTTACAGTTGGCATGCTGAGTCGTTTCACTAGTAATCCTAGTAAAGAGCATTGGGATGCCATCAGTAGGCTGATGAGATACCTTAAAGGTACTAAAGATTATGCTCTATGTTACTCTGGTTTTCCTTCAACTGTGGATGGATATTCTGATGCCTCATGGTGCTCAGAGATTGGAAATAGTAAGTCCACAAGTGGATATGTATTCACGTTGGGTGGAGCTGCTATTACTTGGAAATCCAAAAGACAGACTTGTATTGCATTGTCGTCTATGGAATCAGAACTCTTTGCTTTAGCTTCAGCCGGTGAAGAGGCAGAGTGGATAAAGAATCTGATTATGGATATTCCGTTATCTCGGCTAAAGATAAATTCTTTAAGCCTGTTCTGTGATAATCAAGCGGCAGTCCAAGTCGTCAAAAATGCTCTCTTTAATTCAAAGAGAAGACATGTGAGACTGAGACATGCATTGTTGAATTATCTGAGAGAACAAGGAGTTATCACCTTGATCGATGTGAGATCGAAGGATAACTTGGCCGATGCTCTCACAAAAGGTTTGTTTAAAGATCGATTATTCAAAACAGTGAGGGAAATGGGGTTAAAGATTTTGAAAGATAAGTCTTAATTACCATTTACTTACCTTCTAAATGTGTGTTTTGAATTATCGAATCTTCTTTTGTTGGCCAAAATGATAAGCACATTCTATGTGTTTCATCGATGTTCATGGTTGCCGATAAATCTGAAAAGGGTTAGTTGTCTCATTCCAAACTTGATGAAGATGGCTTTAACCTGATTCAGAGGTTCTATATGGGAAGTTTGTGTCATTCCAAACTTGATGATACAACCCGACCAGGTTTGGACTATCCTTTGGTTAAATGATCCCATTCCAAACTTGATGCGAGATTATTTGACTTTAAGGAATCAGTAATTGTGGCATTCCAAATTGGAACACAGAAATAGTTGGTTGCATAAGAAGCCTGTTGGTCTTGTTCTTAATTGAAACTTGACATTACATGACTAAGTTATTGTAAAGTGACTTGACTGTTGGTCCGGTTCTTTGAAACTAGGCAATGGTTATTCTCTTACGAATAAACTTGGGTTGATGGCTCTTTGTAAATCAAACTGTTTAGGCCTTGTTCATAATTTATGAAACTGGCTTGATACTTATGAACATGATATTATGATGCTTTATGACATCAATATATGTTCTTCTTTGCCTTGTCTTATGTGCTAAGTTCTTTTAGTAGAACTAGACACTTTTAGTAGATTATTCAAATGATTGAATTCATAGTAATATGAAATTCATATGTGAAATTCTACAGGGGATGGCAGAGATGGAGGAGAGCTTAATGAGTGGGATCCTGACCAGGATGACCTACTTGATGAATGAATATATCATTCAGAGTGTGTGGGGGACTTGATAGTTCACCTGCAAATGCCCATTTTGATGAAGTCCATTTACTTGAGACTTATATTTTCTGTTCTTGTGTTGTGAACATCATTATGCTTATCTTTTGTATTTGTAAGGCCTTAGACTATTTTGATTGGCCTACTTATACTTGACTGCTATGCATATGTTGATTGTGAACTGATTCAGAGATTTATTATGGTATGCTGATCTCAGAACAGATTCATGATAAGGATGATTCACTTATTTGGACTGAATGTGGATGATTCATGTTTGTTTGAACATCACACTGACACCGTATTGGATTGTGCTGTATGGTGAACATAGGAGGAGATTGTTGGATATATTGTGAATATAATCCATGTAATATGTTCACATACAAGCCCAATAGGTGAAGGCTTGGTTATTTGGGTCCATTTGGGCTGGAGCCCAATAGCTTGCTTATATATATTCTAGGGTTCGCCCTACGCTGGAGGTAACACTGTTGAGCATTCCAAACTTGATGTCTCAAGGTGTAATACTTCAAGCAAACACTCTACTCTCTCAAAACCCATTACCTCCAACATGTAATCTCCGCTGTATTACTTGATTTCTAGCGAAATATTGTATGACTTTTCTAGTGAAGTAGATCACTTTTCTAGTAAATTCGGTTCGGTGTCTGTTTTGATTCCTTTTTCTACTTGTCACTGTGTTTCGATGGCTTGTTTATCGTGAGAAGAAGTACATTTTCTCTAATGTTATGCTTATCGTTTATAAAATCGAAGGTATACATATCGGGTTTGAATTCGAATAAACCTTACGACAAATAAAAAATTCTAATGGATTTTTTTTTTCGAATCAATATGTTGGAATTGGGGTTGAAAATTAGTCCAAACCAAAGGGCCACGAACAAGAGATAGAAAGTGGAAAGCAGGGTTGAATGTGAGATCACCATGTGTGCCCGGCGACGTTATCTTGTACTCCATCAACATCCACAGGAGGAGACAATAAGGCACTTCTCCAAAAAGTGAAGCCCACCAAAATCCACAGCCACTGCCAGTATGCCATTATGAAACTGACACAATAACTGGCTTATTTTTCCGACACATGTCATACTATTCGATCATGGTCGATAAGATTTAGAATTTTAGATAGCTAAGCATATTGCTTAGAACATGAGGTCGCAAAATTAAGATTGTTTGTGTATACATAATGTTTGGACCACGCAACAAAAGTCTCATATCTTTGGTTGGAGAGATACCCAAGAGTGAGCTTAAGTCTGAGTCCATACCCCTTTTCCATTGGAACTGTTAAATTATGTCTCGAGTTTGAAGTCCGAGGTAAAATTTGAAATTTAGATAATCATATGAATAAAGCTTTTCGCAAGATTGAAGTGAAAATCGGAATTTTTTGCGGATGATCGAAATCGAACCTACGAGAATATTGTTTCTTCTTTTGGACGTTGGAAGTATATATTCTGATCCTGCATGAGGAAAGGAAATAAAAAAAAGGCGATAAAGAATATATGTTTCTGCGTGAGATTTATCAAAGAAGGAAAGAGTCCACTTTGTTGACCAAAGTGGCATGGATTCTCTTTCCTCCGAAGGTGTCCACCTGAGGTTGGAGTCATCTGCAAGTTGTGGGCAATATTTTAATGGACCCATGAGTGAGATATAAAAAGGAGGGCTGGGGACGTTCGAGTGAGGACTTCTTTACAAAGACTACAGATTGATCCGAGAAGATCCCTTGAAGCGCCGATTTTACAGGGAGTGCCGTAGTACTCAACTTCAAAGGAATTTCTACAGGCGCTGGGTGCTTGGCCGTGGATCTTGCTCATGACAGAAGTTTGTCCGTGAATTATATTCGTCGAAGATCCACGGGTGTTTATAGTCGATAGAAAATCTTGTTATTAGATTTATTTAATTCCTTTGCGAGATTGATAGATTATTTCGCTAGGAATTGGGGGCTAAACACTGTGTGCGTTTTTGAATGTAATTGGGGCTGGGAAACACCAAGAGTGTGTTTGTGTAACTCGAGTGGATTGTAATCTCCATGTATCGCTCGTTCTATAGTGGAATTCGTTGCTGCTCTCCCCGTGGACGTAGGTCTTTACGACCGAACCACGTACATCTGGTGTCTGTTTTACTTTGCTCGTTCTATCTATTTTACTTGATCGATCGCTTGTTCCGCACAACAATTGGTATCAGAGCTAGGCTTGCTTGAGTTGAAGCGAATCGATGGTGACAGAGGAAGCTAAAAGGAAAATCGACAGATTTGAGGGGAAGGACTTTGGTTTCTGGAAGATGCAGATAGAAGACTATTTATATCAGATGAAGCTGCATGAGCCCCTGTCTGGGCAAAAACCAGAAACGATGAAGCAACCCGATTGGGAATTGCTGGATAGACGAGCGATGGGTGTTATTCGGCTGACGTTGGCTCGTAACGTCGCATTTAATATCGTCAAGGAGAAGACCACTACGGGTTTGATGAAAGCCATGTCGGACATGTACGAGAAGCCCTCTGCGATCAACAAGGTCTATTTGATGCGACGTCTGTTTAACTTGAAGATGAGCGAAGGTACATCAGTTACTAATCATATCAATGAATTCAATGTGATAGTTAGTCAATTGAGTTCAGTTGAGATTGACTTTGAAGATGAGGTACGTGCTTTGATTCTATTATCCTCATTGCCTGATAGTTGGAATACTACTGTTACTGCTGTTAGCAATTCTTCTGGGTCAACTAGTTTGACGTTTGATGGGATTCGAGATTTAATTCTGAGTGAGGATATTCGTAGAAGAGAATCTGGCGAATCTGTATCTACTGCTTTAGTAGGTGAAAGAGGAAGAGCTAGTACACGTGTTAGCAGAAGTAGTATGAGCATGAATAGACGTAGTCAGTCTAGGACTGGCGGTGATGTCTGTTGGAACTGTAGCAAGAGAAGGCATCTTAGAAGAAATTGTTTTAAGCTGAAAAATGAAAGAGCTAAGGGGATTGAAGTTGAATCTGCAGATGATGTTGCAGCTATAGCTGAAAATTCTGATGGTGTCGATAGTGTCTTGTTTGTCACTGAGAATTCGTCGTTTGACGGATGGATTATGAATTCTGGTTGTTCCTTTCATGCTACACCAAACAGGAACTGGTTTGCTACTTATCGGTGCACAGATAGTAGTAAAGTGCAGTTGGGAAACAACGCTGAATGCGATGTTGTGGGTATTGGTGATGTTAAAATCAGAATGCATGATGGTATTGTGAGGACATTGACAGGGGTAAGACATGTTCCAGAATTGAAAAGGAACTTAATTTCCTTGGGTGCTCTAGATTCAGCTGGATGCAGGTATTCCTCACGAGGTGGAGTCCTGAAGATTGTTCGAGGTGCTCTGGTGATAATGAAAGGAATCAAGCATGGTGGCCTGTATGAACTTCAAGGTGAGACATTGATAAGTTTCGCTCTTGAGACGTTGACATCTGTTCGAGAGTCTAATGGCTACTCGAGGAAGGCCTGGGTGTTTGTGCGAAAGCACAAGTTTGATGCTGTTGTCAGAAATACGCAGTCGAGAGCTTTGATCGGAACGGAGACTGGTAAGTTGATCAAGCATGTGCGAACTGACAATAGCATGGAGTCCTGCTCGAAGTTGGTAAATAAATTTTTCATGAAAAATGGCATAGTGAAACACTGCACTAGTGCTAGTAAACCACAACAGTGTGCAGAATTGATGAGCAGAGAGTTACTAGAGACTGCCCGTGAAAAGATCTCTAGTGCTGGTATGGCTGGGAGAATTCCAGCAGATGCGCTTAGTATGGCGAGCTACCTGGTGAATAGATCCCCATCGACTGCGATTGGATATCGGACTCCCGAAAAAGTGTGGTCAGGTAATGTTGCTGATGATTCTAATTTTAGAATGTTTAGTTGCCCGTGTTATTATCGAGTTAGTGATGGTAAGCTCGATGTGAGGGCAAGGTGCATATTCCATGGCTATGCACAAGGTGAGTGTGGCGATCAGTTGTGGTGCCCGAGTATAAATTCACCTGTTTGCAACAGAGAAGTTACCTTTGACGAGTTTCCAGTACTTCTGGCTAGGAGTGATTGTGGCAGTGTTCATACGGATCTGGACGGTGTTCAGCTTGAGGTGGAGTTGCAACCAGAAACTCTTGAGGTAGCGAATACTAGCGTGGTAATCAACGCAGATGGTGCTTGTAGCGAGGTGGAGCCTATAGAGCCAACAGTTACTGTAACTGCTGATATTAACAAGGTACGTATTCGGTCTCCTGACAGATATGGATGCAACAATGGTTTTGCTTTATCTGTGATTAAGGAGCTTGTGTCAGATAGTCCTTGTGGAGTAGTTAAAGTTGCATGTTCAGTTAGTGTTCTGATGAGGTTCACGGTTATGGCGAAGTTCAAGCGCGGCTTGGATTTGGATGATATCTGTGGCGGTTGAGCCCAACGGGGCTATTGGGAGAGTAGCATATGAAGTTCGGATTTAGCGAAGCGATTGTGATTAGGCTCAAACACGAGCCAAGGTGGAGATTGTTAAATTATGTCTCGAGTTTGAAGTCCGAGGTAAAATTTGAAATTTAGATAATCATATGAATAAAGCTTTTCGCAAGATTGAAGTGAAAATCGGAATTTTTTGCGGATGATCGAAATCGAACCTACGAGAATGTTGTTTCTTCTTTTGGACGTTGGAAGTATATATTCTGATCCTGCATGAGGAAAGGAAATAAAAAAAAAGGCAATAAAGAATATATGTTTCTGCGTGAGATTTATCAAAGAAGGAAAGAGTCCACTTTGTTGACCAAAGTGGCATGGATTCTCTTTCCTCCGAAGGTGTCCACGTGAGGTTGGAGTCATCTGCAAGTTGTGGGCAATATTTTAATGGACCCATGAGTGAGATATAAAAAGGAGGGCTGGGGACGTTCGAGTGAGGACTTCTTTACGAAGACTACAGATTGATCCGAGAAGATCCCTTGAAGTGCCGATTTTACAGGGAGTGCCGTAGTACTCAACTTCAAAGGAATTTCTACAGGCGCTGGGTGCTTGGCCGTGGATCTTGCTCATGACAGAAGTTTGTCCGTGAATTATATTCGTCTAAGATCCACGGGTGTTTATAGTCGATAGAAAATCTTGTTATTAGATTTATTTAATTCCTTTGCGAGATTGATAGATTATTTCGCTAGGAATTGGGGGCTAAACACTGTGTGCGTTCTTGAATGTAATTGGGGCTGGGAAACACTAAGAGTGTGTTTGTGTAACTCGAGTGGATTGTAATCTCCGTGTATCACTCGTTCTATAGTGGAATTCGTTGCTGCTCTCCCCGTGGACGTAGGTCTTTACGACCGAACCACGTACATCTGGTGTCTGTTTTACTTTGCTCGTTCTATCTATTTTACTTGATCGATCGCTTGTTCCGCACAACAGGAACCACCCATAACTCATCAGAGAATGGGTTGGCTAATCGAGAATCTTGAATATTTTTTGGCGACGTTTGCTTGAAAGCACACGATATCACAAACGATAACATCAGAATCGATAAGTTCGACGGGCAGCATTTCAGATGATGGAAACTCCAAATCGAGAATTATCTTTAACGGAAAGATCGCTATGCACTACTTGAAGGTTGTAAACCCAAAATCGCATGAGTGGATCTGACAGCAGAATCAGGATGAAAATTTCTTGATCGAAAGGCACTCAGTGCGATTTGTCTAGAGCTGACAAAAAAAGATAGGTACCACATCGCGAAAGCGTAGGCTGCAAAAGAAGCTATGGATATTCTAACGAATATTTATAAGAAATCGTCCACATAAAATTAGAATTTTTACTAAAGAAATTGGTTGATATGAAGTTATATAACATATGTTCTATTACAGAGCATATTAATAGTTTCACGCAGGTCACATGTCAATTAGAATCCGCAAGCTTATATCGGGATATGAAGCTTCAAGCTTTACTATTTTTATGTTTCCTTTCGGAAAGCTACAACACCACGATGCAAAGAATTTTGAACACCATGAATGATGATTTGACTATGGATGGTGCTGTAAGGAGTATCATGGATGAAGAGATGCGAAGGAAAGTATCAGGTGGAGATAAGTTTTCGACATTTACATCTTTGACGATAGAAGTAGAGTACGTGACGATCACAGAAGCCTCTAAGGACATCACGTGGATATAAGATTACATGGAGGAACTACATCGAAGACAGCGAGCACAATATAGAGTGATAGTCAAAATGGAGTGCAATTAGCAAAGAATGCAATTTATCGCTCAAGGACTAAATATATTGTGAAGTGTTATAGGTTCATCAGGTTAGCATTGAAATATAATGGGCTAAAGCTACAAAAGATTAATAGCTCAAAGAATCCAGCAACCATATTTACTAAGGTAGTAGATAGAGAGAAGCATACTTTCTGTACAACTACTATTGATATTACTCCATGTCAATTTATAAGGAATATCGCAGAGGAGCAAGTTTCAGTTACTAGTTTTTGAAGACGATAGATGCGAAGTTGCTTGGTGCATTAGATATATCTGTTTCCAAGAGGGCGATTGTTGGCGAGTGAAGTGAAATATATTATTAGGTTTTTTGGCCTTATCTTTTTAATTTTCTTTTTAGCATAGAGATATAGCAGAATATTTAGTGCAGAGATGCAACAAAATATTTACTGTAGATATGAAGTAACATTTAGTGTAAAGAAATAGCAGAAAAAGAAGTGCAAAGTAGCAATAGAAAGAAAAAGAAAAAGAGATGTGATGGCTTTGTGAGTGTTCTCAATTCCTTTGTGTGCTGATCTTGTGAGAAGATCATTAATTATATTTCAACTTTCTCAAAAACTCGTGAATCCGTAGAGTGCCTCTGTGTGAAGATATAGCCCAAATTGCCCAAGTTTTGGTGAACTTCGATAACAATTTTTCTGGTGTATTCTTCCTATTCTGTTATTATTATTATTATTATTATTATTATTATTATTATTATTATTATTATTATTATTATTATTATTATTATTATTATTATTATTATAGTTTGGATTATTTACTTGGCTTGTTTACCGATATCAGTGTTGGCCATTGGGTGGTTTTGGGTCTTTGGTAACCTCTCTCATTCTAAAAACTAGCTCAAAGAATCAGGTGTCGCGACCCTCTCCCGGAGCTCGGAGGCGGGAGCGGGGCTAATGGGCCGCCTGATCGCTGGCTTGATCGGACGCGGGCCTCTCCCAAGGCCCATTACCCAAGTCGCAACTGCTGGATGTACGTGGTCGACCTTCAGTGTGGTCTAGTGACATGTGATGAGTGTACATGTCAAGGAGTCGCCACCAATCGTTTCGTGGAGGGTACGATCGGAAAACCCTATCGAATAGTTGGGAGTGGTCTATTCGATCCTGCGGAAACCAAAGAAGTGGGTTCGGGGACTTAGTTACGCCAACTGTCAGAGTTAACGCCCTTTCGGTACCTAAGCTGGATGGTTTATCTGATCCTAGGATTTCATACAGACGAGTTGGGTATAGATCCTAAAACTAGGAGTTCATGCAGATGAGAAATACTACCCTATCACTCACAATCAATAGAATTAAGTGCGCAAATCAAGGATCCAGTACATGCGGATAAAATACATGAAATCAGCATGGCATCCCTAATGAGGCCCTATTAGCCTAGAGAAATATCAATCAAGGCTTAGTAATGATTTGGGCATGATTCGCCCATGAGGGGCAGAATCGTAATTTTGAACAGTTCGGGGAAAATTTACCTTTAAAAGGGTAAATCTGTCATTTTAGAGAAATTGGGAAGTCAAAAGACAGGGGAAATAAGATTGGCCATCAATCCAATCCATTTCCTATTTTTCAGGATTTTCCAGAATTTTTCTGGAATTTAAAAGTGATTTTACCCTCAAAAGGGTAAAATCGTCATTTTAGACAAAGATGAGAACTGAAAATCTCAAATATTAGGGCTGGTCGTCCACCTGACCCAAACCCTAACTTCAAGCAATTTTCAGCACTCGATTGAGACAAGAAAGACAATTTTCCCATTAAAGGGCAAAATCGTCATTTTGAGAAAAAAGGGGGGGACTCGAAACCCAAACTTAAGAATTGGTCGTCTAATCGATCCTAATTCTTACCTTGGCGTTATCGGCCTTATCTTGTATACACAGCAGAGGCGACTTACCCCTAAAGGGTAATGTCGTCAAGTCTTGGAAGAACGGATGAGAAACCCCAAAAATAGGGTTGACCAGTTGTCTGTGGTCAACCCTCGATTTTTGGGGGGTTTCTGGAGTGTCTAGGATTTTCCTACAATTTTTCCACATTTTTTTGGAATTTTTTTGAATTTTCTAGCATTTTTTTTGGATTTTCTGAAATTTTTCCGATTTTTTTATTTTTTGAAATCATTTCTGATTTTTTTATTTTTTAAAAAAATGTTATTCGGGCCGGGTCGACTCGACCCACTCGGGTCGGAACCCGGCCCAGACCCGGACCCGCGAAACCGGCTTCCTCAAAACGACGCCGTTCTAGCTTTATATTTTTTTTTGTTATCCGACTCTGATCCGACGACCTTCATTGAGCCGCGTGGCTACCCTGTGACCGCCGGATATCCTGACTGAAATCTACGGCCTAGATTAAGTGAAGACTCGCCCAGGACCGTCTGATTGACTTACTAAAATCTACGGCCACGATTAAAACCTGAAACTCGATCTAAACCGTCTATTCGTACTATCCTAAACGACGTCGCATTATTACTTAACTAAACGGCACCGTTTCACCATATCTTTACTTCTTGATTTAAAACTATTTTCAGATAATTCCTAATTACTGATCGGACGGTCACTGTTTATTGGACTCAATTATCCTCAGCCGTTGGATCTACCCATTCGAATAACAACCTCCAACGGCCGGCTGACTGGACTGACACGTGGACCTATGGCGAACTGACACCTCATACTTTGACCCGTTGACCGCGCCACGTCAGCTTCGTCTTCAACCTCGCGACTCCGACAGGACGGACGGCTGTGCCTCTCCGGCAGTGATCTAACGGTTGAACCTTGATGAAATCGTGCGAGACCAGCGCTAATCGGCTCGCAATCAACTCTATCCTAACATATCTAAGGATTGGGACATATAATTCACAGAATCAAGAACATCGTACGAGTTGCCGGATACGGCCATGGAAGCTCGATCATTCGATTTACTCAAAATTAGAGAAATTCAGTCACAGAATAGCACCAATGGAGGTTCAGAAGACTTACCTCGAGCTCCGATTGAGCTCGCTCGGCCCAGATTTGGCTGGGCAAGGATCGGCTATGGAGGCTAAATCGGAGGACTCGATTCAGGGTATGCGAGCAAAGTCGATGCAAAATGGAGATGCGAGCGTGGTCAGTGATGTTCGGGGAATGAAACGCACACATTAATTGCATGATTGAGCAAGGAATGCAAGGTCTGCCATTGAAGCTCAGTGAAGAACTCGAAGCTATGATTTACCTGTTCTTGCGATTTCGCGAGGCGTGGCCGGTGGCGATCGCTTCCTGACGCTCTGGGCGAACTTTAGATGGTCTTCCCTGGCTTTGGTTTGGCCGGAGATGGCCCAACCGACGCCTTGCAGTCGAGCTCAAGTTCTCGACGACAGGGGTCGGAGAACGAGCTCTCTATTGCGTTCTCTCTCTCTCGCGCGATTCTGTTCTCCCTTCTCTAACTGAATCTCTTCCTCCTTTAAACAGAAAACGAACGCAGGCTTTTATAGCTCTTCGATTTTCGGCGCCGAACGGTGGACCTCCAACTGACTCGGTTTGGCACATGTAGTCACGTGCAATTGGGTCAAAACGAAGTCGGGGAAGATGGGCATTTCGCTCAGTTCCTTTTGGTTCCGCGGTGAGCTCCATTTCGCACGAATTTGGCAAAGATTTGAGCTGTTTTTGCCTTTGTTGACTTTTGCAGGTCCGAAGGTTTGACTGGCCGATTGCTCCCTGCTCCGGCGGCGTTAGATGGTGTTGTTGGTGTCGATCGACGGGGGAAGATGGGAGGAACAAAATGCCCACACTTCTTCTTTCAATTGGTCGCGAATTGACCTTCAATTTTATCTTCAAAACTCAGTCGATTCACCATTCATCTGCTCGAGCTCTTTGGGGAAGACGACACTGTAGCGGACCGGTTTGACCGGTCTGACCGGTCTGAACCGGTTCCGAACGGGATTTTTCAAATTAATCCCAAATTAATGGGAAAATTTTTCAATTAAACCTCAAAATCGAATCTAGAGCATGAATTCTATCTAGAAATGTGGTTTTGCCCAAAAGTTTTCATCAATTTCTACAAAACCCCCAAATTTTCATTTAATTGGAAATTGGGGATCGTGTAATTGAGGGTGCAAATGATCAAATTGAGTCAAACCACCTGTTCCAATCGATTTAAAATGGTGAAATCCATTGGGTAGCATGTTTAATTTGCAATGATAGCCCTTGAATTGAAAGTAATTTCAATTATGCTTAATTTCAAGGACTAAAATGCAATTTTAGTATGTAATTTTGTCAAATCCGTGCAATTGAGCATATTGTGCAAACAATTGGGCTAAATTGAAATAGGGGATAGTCAGATTGAATATCAAGATCTTAAAAAATGCCAAAATTGCAAATTAAAAGACTCAATTGTTATTTTTTCTTCAAATTCAATAGTACGGGTTATAAAGGAACACCTAAAATTGAATCTGATTTTGATTTTTTTGAGAGGTTAAAAATAAAAGGGATTAAAAGGAAAAATATTGGATATTTTTCCATATTTTTGTGACCTCAAATGCTATTTTTCTTGATTTTTAAAGTATTTTTCTATTTTCCAAAAATACTAAAAAATATGAAAAATGTGAAAAATTATTTTTTGGTCAAGAATGGTTCCTTGGGCTTGGCCAAGGCCACCAAAGTTTATTTTGTAATTTTTTGACTTTTTATAAATGTTTTGTGATTTTTCAAAAATAAAACTGAAAAAGACTTGGTCAAAAAATCAGGTGTCAACTGCTGCCCCTCTTTGAGAGGAATCTCGTGAGAGGTTTCGCTCAAAGACAGGTGACACCTGAGTCTAGACCGACTCGACTGGGGAAAAGAAAAACGAATCTTGACACTCAATCTTTCTTGTCCCACTGGAAAAGGCTTTGCTCTTCATTCTTTTGCTGACGTGAGAGAGAAAGTAGAGAGACCCACCTGTTACTTACCTGTTGATCGCCTGCCTGATGCTCGTGTGGCCTGCGTGGTGTATAGCGGGTTCTAGTGAATACCTAGGGACTCGTCTTTTGAGTATCCTAGGGCGATTAAACTCTAGTCTGTATGGTAGGCCGTACCAGAATGGGATTCCTACACTTGACAGGAACCTGTGAATGACGCACCCAGTCTCTTAGGGATTGTCGGGGGTTTTGATCCGTATGGTGGATCAGACCATGAATAGGACTCCTTTCTGCTAGGAACCTATGGATGACGCACCCAGTCTCTTAGGGATTGTCAGGGGTTTTGATCCGTATGGTGGATCAGACCATGAATAGGACTCCTTTCTGCTAGGAACCTATGGATGACGCACCCAGTCTCTTAGGGATTGTCGAACATTTTGATCCTATATTCTAATGAATTAACTAGGATTTATACAAATGAGGTGTGCCTGACCTTGAGGCTTTACCAAATGAGCTATTCTGGGTTTAGGGGTTACCTAGAACCTCACAGAAAGCTGATTTTGAAAATTGTCCTTTCGACATGCAAGGCGTTATTCTGGGATTTGGGGATTCCAAGTATCCTGCAGAAAACTTAAACCTGCAAAAACTTTGATAAGATTCTTCTGGGATCTAGGGGCTACCTGAGATCTCGCAGAAAGACTATCTTGAATGTTGTCCTTTCGACATTGAAGGTGACATTCTGGGACCTGGGAGCTCCAGGTATCCTATAAATTTGAAATCTCCCAGAGGGGTGATTTCGGTGATTGTCCTTTTGACATTGGAGGTGACATTCTGGGATCTGGGAGCTCCAGGTATCCTGCAGAAAGATCAAACCTGCAAAATTGTTCATAAGAATATGTTTTCCTAAGATATGGAATTACCAGGGATCTTGCAGGAAAATAAACTTGAAAGCTCTTCTTCACAGAGCAAGGCATCCTTCTAGAATCTGGGGCTACCATGATTCCTATAGAAGTTTAACCAAGAACAGTAGCATTCTAGAATCTGAGGTTACTAAGAATCTGTCAGAAGCTTAGGCATATAAACTCTCCTTCTTAGAGAAATGTGTCATTCTGAGACCTGGGGTTACCAGGGGTCCTGCAGAAGTTTAAACTTGGAATATATTCTTCACAAAAGAAGTGGCATTCTGAGGTCTGGGGATACCAGGGGTCCTACAGAAGCTTGAACATGTAAACTCTTTCTTACCAAGAGAGGTTGTGTTATTCTGAGATCTGGGATTGCTAGGAATTCTGCAGAAGTTTAGACATGTAAATTGTTTCTTACCAAGAGTGCTGCAAGCCATTCTGGGAGCTGAAGTCATCAAGAATCTTGCAAAAGCTCCAACCTGAAAATTTTCTTACCAAAGGCACATCAATGGTCTTTAAGTGATATGTGATGTCAAACTGACAGCACTTTATGACTTATATCATAGTCATGAAAAAATTTCAATGAATGTATTACGAGGTTGGAGGTTATCCAAAACACCTTGCAACATACGGGAGTGATCAAAAGTTCCTTGCGAGGAAAGTTTGAATCAAACAATCTGAAATTACCAAAAGAGTTTGGTTAAAATGTCCAATGGAGTATTCTCATCAAAGAGGACTTCTCACCGTTTTGAGGTAATGGTCTTTTACCAAGAATGCACTCGAACTTCCTATCAAACCTGCGCCTAGGGTTCAGGATCATTCGCAGTGAATACACCTCGATCGATTAGGAGGACTTCCAAGGGACCGTAATGTTGGGCTTGGTCAACGGTTTTCAAAGGGGGACTTGCGTGCAAGTCAAGGCTTTCGAAGAGAAGTTTTCAACGTCTGCTCCAGGTTTACAAGTCAAGAAACCTGCGAAATGAGAAAGAAATAATCTTGCTCGAACTTCTTCGAGCTAAGCTTAGACATTAAACCCTATGTCAATCCAAGTGCCTTAATCAGAAAAGGCTTTTCAGGGTTGTAACGTAGGTAGGATTGGGGACCAAAAAAGGCTTGTTTTTGGCTTAGAATATGCGAAGGGTCTAACATTGGTGATCACTGCAGGTTTGCCGCCGATCTTGTCCCTTCTCGTCCAAAGAGCGTCTTTAGTCTTTGAAGTGCATATTTGTCTTTAGAGAACGTCTCTCTCATGTCAAGACGGCGTTAACATCTTGTCTACACTTTCGTCATCTGAGTGTGACATGATTTGGGAGCATCTTTCGCAGTCTAGCTCCCTTGGAATTTTTCTTTTACAATCAGATCTCACTAGTGACCTATACAAAGGTATCATGCCCCCTTTTGGCATTTACAAGATCAAACACATAATTCACAAGTGTACAAGTATTTGGATGGGCATTGGCCTTGCTTTTACCAGGCACTTTGCTTTTTCTTGATGCCCAAGATTAAATTTTTCTCTCTTCTTTCTTTTTGAGACCCCATCTTTTCTTTTCTTTTGGGGATCAGGATTTTCAAATGAATGTGCTAGACGTATAGCTTGAATCTCAGCACTCGAACATTAATCTAGGAATTTTTCACAAATCCTGTGTTTTGAACTCTTCCGCTCTTGAAGTGACGTCGTTTCCACCTTGGAATATGCAATGATCACCAACGGGTTTGTGAAATGAACGTATAGGCTCAATTGGGCAGTGCGAAGGGTAAAAGTGTATAGGATAGAGAAACGAATGCTTTTCGTCATCCTAAAGCACCTGAATTACCATAGAAGTTAAAATGACAAGCAACACACGAAGATTGATGCAAGTCTGAGCAAGAGAACTTCTAACCATTTACCTCCTGATACCTCTGGATGTATCTCCAGTTTGCCCCACTGTAGGGTGGTTCTTGACAGGGGTATAGAATGAAATCGTCGTTCGAATAGTTATCAATGGTCACCTGTAGTGTTTATGATAGAGAAACGAATGCCTCCGTCGTCTCAATCCATGTAATCATTGCGAATAACCCTTACGTCCGTAGGTTAAGGTCTCGCTATCCTTACCATTCCACTTATCTCTTAAGTGTGTATGGGACGTGTTTGGACCAGGCTTGCCTCTTGTCTGAGGAAACATCCTTTTGAATGATTTAAACAACTTTTGTTTGGAAGAGTTCATTTTGCTTTCTCCAAAACTTACCCTCCATGGGGATTTATGATGCACAATGCATATTTCAATCATGTTCGGATAACCTCCAAGTTTAAACATGAATGCCAATGACATGACCATGAGAATTTTGCGTCTTTCTAGACATGAGATTTGAATACATGCTAGATTCCAAGAAGCCTTCAAATTCTATCAATAAGGATTCCGACAGTCTTGTAAACCTAAAAGATTAGGGAAGGAATACTTACCTGCCCAGCGCGGCTAGGGATTCCTGAAAAACATAAAAGGAATATGTCAGTGTATGCTCTCGAATTTCAGAAAATTAGAACGATACACCTTACCCTCGATCATGCATTCATATGGAAGTGGATAGATTCGCGAAAATCTGCATTTTTCTTAACAACACAAGATGGTTAAGTTGTTCTAAAATTTCTTGAAATTCTCAGTCTTTGGAGAAGAAGACGTGCACCTGACCACCATGACGTTAGGTCTCCTTGATCATGCGTTCCAACTTATCGCGACCCTGCTTCCTTGGATCCTGCAATATTGAACACATGCTAATGTATGCATAGATGCGTGACATGCTTATGCAAAGACTATCATGAAGAGTAGGCTCAATTCGAGGCAGGGCATATGACCAGAATCTGATTTTATTTCAAGGGTAATATTTCTTCACAGCATCTGAATTCACAGGGTGCCCCAATTCTTCTCCCTCGGAGTTTACAAGAATTAATGCTCCTCCCGTGAGGATCTTCTTAACAATGTAGGGGCCTTCGTAATTTGGAGTGAATTTTCCCCCTGGATGGGTAGTACTTGGCAAAACTTTCCTAATTACCAAGTCATTTACTTCGAAGTTTCTGGTCTTGACCTTTCGATTGAACGCCCTGGCTACCCTCTTCTGGTAAGTTTGTCCATGGCAAATGGCTTTAAGACGTTTCTCATCTATTAAGTTCAGCTGTTCATATCTGTGCTTGAAATACTCTGACTCAGAGAGTTTATCTTCGGATAAGATTCTCAAAGAGGGAATCTTAACTTCTACTGGTAGAACTGCTTCTGTCCCATATACCAAACTATAGGGAGTTGCCCCTGTAGAAGTCCTGATCGACGTTCGGTAAGCCATCAAGGCGAAGGGCAGCCTTTCGTGCCAATCCCTGTAGTTTTCTGCTGTTTTAGCCAAGATTCTCTTGATGTTTTTATTGGCGGCTTCCACTGCCTCATTCATCTGTGGGCGGTAAGGAGATGAATTCAGATGTCGAATGCTAAAGTGATCCAGCAGACCATCGACAATCTTGTTGTTTAGGTTGGACCCATTATCTGTGATGATCGCTTGAGGGGTACCATACCGGGATATGATATCTCTTTTGACAAATCTTGCCACATTTCTTGCAGTGACATTCTTGTAAGAGCTGGCTTCTACCCATTTGGTGAAGTAATCAATCGCTACCAAGATGAAGCGATGACCATTCGAAGCCATAGGATTAATAGGCCCTATCATGTCTATCCCCCACATAGAGAAAGGCCAAACTTCAGACATTTGGTGTAGTTCGTTCGGGGGTGCGTTAATCTTATCCCCGTATATTTGGCATTGGTGGCATGACCGGACGTGCTGACAACAGTCTGATTCGATGGTCATCCAATAATAACCTAGCCGCATGATCTTCCGGGCAAGGAGGTGGCCGTTCATGTGAGGCCCACACGCACCTTCATGAATCTCTTTCATGAGAATATTTGCTTCTTTGGCACCTACGCATCTCAGTAGAGTGGAATCGAACGATCTCTTGTATAGAATTTGTCCATTGAGGAAGAACTTGCTGGCCATCTTGGTTATGTATTTTCGGTCTCCTGGCTGGCATCCTTCAGGGAATTCCCTTTTCAAGAGGTAATTCTTGATGTCATAGTACCATGGCTCTCCATCACATTCCTCTTCGATTAGCATGCAATAAGCTGGCTTTTCAACAATGCCGATCCTCAGAGGTTCTATATCCAACCCTTCAATCGTTTGTAACATCGAGGCTAGGGTGGCTAATGCATCTGCGAATTGGTTGTGAGACCTTGATAGGTACTCGAATGACACTTCTTCAAACTTGAGTATCAATTCTTCAAGGTATTCATGGTAGGGGATGAGTTTTGCATCTTTCGTCTTCCACTCCCCTTGTGTCTGTAGAATAATGAGCATGGAGTCTCCAAAGACTTGTAACCTAGGTATCTCCATAGAAAGGGCCAGTCGTAGACCCAGAATGCACGCCTCATATTCTGAAATATTGTTGGTACAAGGGAAAGTTATCTTTGCCGCGACAGGGTAATGTTGACCATCTGGGGATATCAGTACTGCCCCAGTGCCTGCCCCTGATAGGTTAACAGCACCATCGAAATACATGATCCACTTATCCTCTGCTAAGTTCAGAATTCGGCCTTCTGTGTTCGTTACTTCAGGGGATTCAGTGCTCGATAGGTTTTCTGCCAGCATGTCCGCTATAGCTCTTCCTTTTACCGACTTCTGCGGAGAACATTTAATGTCAAATTCAGACAACATTACTTGCCATTTTGCCAGTTTCCCAATTAAAGCGGGTTTCTCTAGGAGGTATTTGACGGGGTCGTTCTCTGTTATGAGCTGAATGTGATGATGTAGGGTATACTGCCTTAGTCTTCGTAGTACCCATACTGCTGCTACGCAGGCCCTTTCAACTGGTATATATTTTGCTTCAGATGGCGTGAATTTCTTACTCAGGTAATAAATGGCCCTCTCTTTTCCATCTATCGGGCTTGTCTGGGCAAGTAAGGCTCCCAAGGACTCTTGTCGTATGGTCAGGTATAAGGTCAATGGGTGACCGGGAATTGGTGGCACAAGCACCGGTGGTGTGATCAAATAGTTTTTGATCATTTGGAATGCCTTGCTGCACTCGGCGTCCCACGTTATTTTCGCGCCTTTCTTAAGCAATTTGAAGATTGGCTTAGCCACATCAGACAGCTGATTGATGAACCTGGCAATATAGTTCAATCTCCCTAGAAGGCTTCTCACTTCTTTTACTGTGGATGGAGTTGATAAATCGTGGATGGCCTGGATTTTTGAGGGATCAATCTCAATGCCCCTGTTGCTGACTATGAACCCAAGGAGTTTCCCGGATCTTGCCCCAAACACGCATTTGTTAGGGTTCAGCTTTAACTTGTATTTGCGCAGGCGCTCAAATAATTTTCTTAATACCTGTATGTGATCTTGTCCTTTCTTGGATTTAGCGATCATGTCATCAACATATACTTCAATCTCTTTGTGGATCATATCATGGAATAACGTGACCATAGCCTTTTGGTAGGTAGCCCCGGCGTTTTTCAATCCAAAGGGCATGACTTTGTAGCAAAAATTCCCCCATGGTGTGGTAAATGCAGTCTTGGGTTTGTCTTCTTGTTTCATGGAGATTTGGTTGTATCCCGAGAATCCATCCATGAATGAGAATAATTCATAACCCGCCGTACTATCCACCAATACATCAATGTGGGGGAGTGGAAAATCATCTTTTGGGCTTGCTCTATTCAGATCTCGGTAATCTACGCAGATCCGAACTTTTCCGTCTTTCTTCATGACGGAGACTATATTTGCAACCCAGTCTGAATATGGGATAGCTTCAATGAAGCCTACCCTAAGGAGTTTCATGACTTCTTCCTTAATCTTGTCTTCTAACTCGGCTTTCATCCGCCTACTGCCTTGTTTGACAGGTTTGATGCCAGGATCCGTGGGCAATGCATGTTCCACAATCTTAGGATCAAGGCCTGGCATATCCGCGTAAGACCATGCGAAGATGTCTTGATATTCTTTTAGTAGCTTGGTGAACTCGAGCCTTTCATCACGGGATAGGTGTCCGCCGATCTTGACATCCGTTCACGGTGTCTCCCAAATTAATGACAATTGGTTCTTCTGAGGTAGGAGGCTTTGATTCTTCAAAGGTGTTCCAATCCCTACGGATAGACGCGTAATCCTCGTCTTCATCTTCCTCAATGTTATAGGAGTGGTTAATGGAGGGATCCGAATTTTGTAACAACCTGGTATGTATGTTTGAGATGATATGCCTGAAATGTCATGAGTATGGTTAGTTTGTGCTCAGTGAAAATGGCATGCATGCTTATGTAAAGTCTTTTTGAAAAAGTTTTTCGAAATAGATGTAGGTACAGATGGGACTAATCCTCATGTCATTGGATATCCCGGCCCCTTGAAAATCTTTTGAAGATTAGGAATCATATGGCAAATCAGGCCTCAAGCTTCTATATGGAAGACCATTATCATCATCGGGCTGATTCGTGGTTCCATATGTCCTTAACAAAACATGCGTGGTTTTATTGAATGCGAAATGGGCCGCGTTACAAGATGTGCTATTTGGACCAACGGCCGGAGATCCAAAGGCGTTTTCTTATGCGTTTCAATAAGGAAAGAAAATACAGTGAAATGTGTTGACACCTGATTTTTGGTCATTTTTTATCTTAGTTTTTATGTCCAAAATTAATTAAAAATAGCCAAAAACTCATAAAATTGCAAAATCAACTTTGGAGGCCTTGGCATAGCCTCAAGAGTCAATTTTGAACAAAAAATATTTTTCATAATTTTTAATAATTTTTCAAATTTTTTAATTATTAAAAATACCCAAAAAATAAAAAAAATACCATTCGTGGTCAGAAAAATACACAAAAATATTCAATAATTTTTTTTTAATTTCCTCTTCAAATGTGTCACTTTAAATCTTGAAAATTCGGCTTGGGTCACTATGTTCCTTCACAAACATAAACCCGAATCGGACATAAAAAAAAAACAAAAACAAAAATCAATTTTGAGTCTTTTAATTTGCAAATTTTGCATTTTTGGAACATAGATATTTAATTCGGTTGCCCTATATTGAAATTTGATTTACTTATTTATTTATTTTTATTTTTATTTTATTTTTTCAATGAATGGATAGTGGCGAGGAGCACGCCGTGACCGACTGGTGGGGATAGACCATTAAAAAAATAAAAAAATAATAATAATAAAAGAGGGAAAGAAGGTATGGGAATTAAAAAAAAAGGGAGATGGTGGGAGGAGCTCGACAACATATAATGGAAGACGTGGTCTTTGATTATTCAAAAGGAAGGAGCTTTGTCGAAAGTGAAAAAAAATAATAAAAAAAGAAAAGATGAAGAGGCAGGTGGAGGATTGAAGGAAGGGGGGATATCTCTACTCAAGAGGGGACTAAGTTTTGGACAGGGACGCGACCCCCACCTTCCCCAGGACTCACTGTTTTTCGTCGCGCCACCCTCAATCCCGTTGGAGCCCGCGAACAGGGAGTCGACGCAATTCTTGCGCCACCGAGCTCCATCACTATTCATTTCTGATGGCTCCACACCTGAGCCGACGAGCCAGACTAAGAAAAAGGGAGGAGTTCGGCGAGAGAAAAAGAGGGTGTGTTTTCGAGAGGGAGGTAGGCGAAAATGGAGGATCCTCGAACTTCAGGAATTGCTACCGGAGCTTCGTCTGCCCTTGACAACCCCCGAACCGTGAAATGCAATGAAATGGCGTTCGGAGCTCCACCGGCCGTGACTTGGATCAGGGCTCCGACGGGGGATTCCGGGCGGTAGTCGAGCACCAGGAGACCTCAAGTAAGTTTCCTAGTAGCCATTAGATGCCCTTTGAGTGGTTGAAGTTGAGCTTGAACGAAAAATAAAAAAATCTGTAAATCGTCGCCGGTGCCGGACCTGTGGGTACTTCTCCGGCATGTTCCCAACATCGCTTTCGACATATTTTCGTCAAATATCGATGTAGAGTTTATGAGGGGTTGAAGGGTATCGAAATCTGGATTTAAAATGGTTATTTTCACGTCGGTTTGAGGTCCTCCGGCGAGGTTCCGGCGACTTTGGCCGGAGAAAACACTGTTCATCGTCTTCTCCGGCAAAGTCGCCGGCGGTCAAACGGTCAACGGTCAAACGGTCAACGGTCAAACGGTCAACGGTCAACGGTCAATTAATCCAACGGCCGAGAGTGCGCCACGTGGCGCCCCGTGGGTTGTCCGATCATGCTCAAGATCGGATGCACCAGAATCGGCCACGTGGCGCAAGGGGGACCGTCCGATCGGCGGATTTTCGGTTAAATTATAGAAAATGAATAAAAAAATCAAAAATTGATTAAAAATTAAAAAATGGCGAAACGGCGTCGTTTTGGCCGTGGGCACGTGGGTTTGGGCCGGGCGCCCGGGAGGCGTGGGCCGGGTCATCCGATCCGGTCCGGAAAATATATTTTAATAGTAATAATAAAAAAATAATAAAAAAATCAAAAAAATCAATAAATTCAATAAAAAATAAAAAAATCATAAAAAATTTCAAAAAATTTCGAAAAATTCAGAAAAATTCTAGAAAATTCCAGAAAATAGGAAATGGCCACTTTCAACTGGCCACGACCTGTTTCGGGTCTTTTGACCCCCCTATATTTCCAAAAATGACGGTTTTGCCCTTCCGGCAAACCGTCTTCCAAAAAACAATTCTAAAAAAATCCAGGAAAATCCCAAAAAATAGGAAATGGCCACAATCAACTGGCCAAGGCCCATTCCGGGTGTTTTGAATCCCGACCCTTCTCAAAATGACGATTTCGCCCTTTGGGCGAATTGTCTCCCAAAAATTGAAGAAAAATCAAGAAATTCCGAAACGAAATTCTCAAAAATGGGAAATGGCCACAAACAACTGGCCATGGAATATTTTGGGTGATTCGATATCCGAGTCTTCCAAAAATTGACGATTTTACCCTTCGGGCTAAATCGCCTCCAAATCTTCTCATTTTACCCCGGTCCTAAATCATGCATTCCCTAAGCCCTTATGGCTATACTAGGAGGCCATGTGATGTGAATTGACGTGCATTGATGTGATTTATTTATGCACTTGATTGCGCTTTCAGTAAAATTGATTATGATTGATAGGAATAGTCTTCCAATCTGCATGAAACCCTGAATCAACCTACCTCACCCAAAATTGCGCCTGCATGAAATCCTAGTTAGGGAAAATCACTCGCGTTAGGTACCGAAAGGGCGTTGGTAATGACATCAACGTAACCAAGTCTCCGAACTCAAAATCTCTGGTTCCGCAGAATTGATCGATCTCTCCCAATCGGTCAATAAGGTTTCCGGTCTACCCTCCAAGAAAGACCGGTGGCGACTCCAAATGCATGCACAAGTTGCACATGCCACCACGACCACACTAAGGTCAAAAGCGATCGACTGTTATCGTCGAATGCCTTTGAAAAATACTCCCGCCGCGATTTGGTATGGGCCTGGGAGGGCCCGCGCCGATCCAAAGCCCGCGATCTGCACCCTTGTGCGGGGGAAGGCCCGCGATCGGTAATCCATTAGCCGCGTCCGCTTCGGACGGGTCGCGACAGCTGGCTACTCCACTGGGGACTTTGTTCTAGAACCTATGGTTCTAGACCTCAAGTGGACTTAGGCCGTAATTAAAACGTTGAGTGATTTTTCTAACCCTGCAGGCGCTCTTGAAGATGAGGTAAGTCCGCTTATGATAGGTGTTATATGTTTTTGCAGATTGGAGTAATAAGGGGGTAGTCTGTGATTAACTTTGTTTTATGCAGGTTGGGCGTAGGAATGTATGTTGTGTGGATGATTTGAAGTGCTGATTGATAAACTGTTGTGCATGACTTGCATTGTGATGATCACGACACATGGACACACACAACCGCGCCTAAAACCCCAGGCGCCGCCTTTAGGAACACAATAGAAGGAATTGAAAATGGAATCTCCGTGAAGAAAAACACGGGGTAATCCACTTTTCAATTCCGCTCGCTTCGAACTATGGATCGAGTCCCAATGCAACGATAGCTGTGCAATGGAATCGGCTCTTTCTAGAACTCGAGGTGGGAACCTTAACCTTAGGTGCCAAACCCTCTGATTTTTAGAAGTTTACCATCACTTGTCTCATGCGCATGTCTTTGGGCGGTTGGTACACCTAAAACCGCACATAAGTCGACGAGTTTGGTTGGTAAGACTCTCTATCCCTCAAATCTATTACAGTTCATATAAATATAGGCATTTCATTCATTGCATTCTGGTGATTAGATTAAATGCCATTTCAAGGATAGATATGTGTGTTTTTCCCAAACGTCCTTGATAGAAGACGAGGAGGATGATATCCCATGGCGAGCACCGAGTGGGCAACAAAGGAGCCTACTATGGACATTATTGAGATATCGTCCAATGAAGATGACGAGTTGGGACAAGTGATCCGGAAGTCACAGATCGAGCTTGGGGCATCCTTGAACGTTAGGATCACATTCCTTTGTTTTATTTTCCATTACTAATCCTCTTGTATAGGGTTTATTTTTATCGAAGTTTTCTCTATCTCACCCCTTAGAGTGATTGTATTAGGGATCTATTGGTGTATACATTCAGATGGAGCTTGGTTGTATTTCTTTTGACGGGTCACAGGAATGTGATAGTGGCATTTTCTCTAATCATCCGAATACTCCCAAGTCAAGTTTATAATTCCTTTAGAGGAAATTAAAATTGGAAGTCTTGCACGACCTTTTGGTCGTATAGGGTAATCCAACCCCAATTTCGCTAGAAGGAATTATACACTTGAATCGGTTCATGCATGTGTTACGCCGCTGGTAATCCACGATAATTGATCAAGAGTACCGGCATTGTTTCGAATTTAATGACGAGATAGATGTCCAAATTGCCCTCGTTCTTAACAAAACGGCTTTGATTTGGATGCCGTATCTTCAATTAAATTTAAAACGCGTCGTTGGTCAAAAGCGATTATCGTGAATTACATTCCTTTCAATAGTATGCTTTCCTTCGAGGAATATTGATAAAAACCTTTCGCACAAGATTATCCTTGTGAAAGTTTTTGTCTTTATTAATCACGAGCAAGCATAGGATTGAAAGGGGTTTATGCTTTCTTTTTCAAATTATTCCTTCTGATTCGGTCGTTTCATTTGCAGGTAAAAAATAGGTAATAGAGAGAAATCTTTTTCCGGATAAGTCTGAGACTATTCTTTCATCTGATCATGAGCGAGTTAGAAAATCAGAACACATCTACTCGACTTATTATGGACCAGCTCATCCAAGTCTAAGATGTCCGGATGCTCGAAGAAATGGATCATATAAAAGCTAAAACAAACACGGGGGCTTTCATTCATTCTTGCCCAAACCAGATCATACAATTCATTGGGGTGGAAAAGTAAAGCAGAAGTGAGCCCTAATCAACGACACAAAGGAGCCCAGCTGGCCCTCCAGGTTATGGATGCTTTGTTTATACGCACCACTACGCGTATCATGGTCCGCAAGCCTGAGGTGAAGGCGTTTGCGTTCATCATTGACTGCAACAACCTGAGTCTCGTGATCTTCGGCGACTGCTTCCAAGTCCCGAACAAGTCCATTCTCACGAGTTATATCCTCATTTATGCCGTTGAGCCTTTCTTCCAGCCACTCGCTTCGGTTCCTTAGCAGGGCGTTACGTCGATCGCGCTCATAGGTAGCCAGAGATAGGGCTAAGTCCTCCACCAGATTCCTCCTCTCGCGTAGCAATGTCGAAACCCGCTCTTTGGCGAACTCAACAGCCTTTTTGTGGCTGTCAACTAGGTAGTCAGCCAGCGCTAAGCGGTCGGACTGATCCTCATAACGGGCTCGCAGGACACGAGCCACGGTAAGTCCCCGGTGAGCAGCGCGGTAGGCCTCCAAAGAGTTTGTAAAGAGCGTTGGAAAAATTCTGTATTCCCTCCCCAGCGCAGTACCCTCGAGGGAGATGATGTCCAGGTCCCCGAACATGACTCGGATTTCATCCTCGGTTTCGGGATGATCAGATATGTGAGCGTAGCCTCGACCCAAGAGGTTATAGAACTCTTCCCATCGAGCCAAAGCTTCGGCTGGGAAAGTGGGAACATGGGAAGAAGCCATTTTCGACGGAGAGGTGTGTAATGGAGCGATTTGAAGATGGAAGCAAATTATATGAGAGCATTAATCCCCCAAACACCAACTCCGCATTTTATAGCGTCTCGAGAGTGGAGAAAAGTTGCAACAATAATGCTTGTGGAGCCGGGTTAATGTAAAGCGAGGGCTGCTCCTCCCGTGAATCATCAGACATGTCCTGGTCCGCAATTTCAGGCCTGACAAATTCGGTCTCGCCATTATTAAAGCTGGGAGGGAGGCGAGCGCAACTATCGAAGAAGCCGCGAAAGGATGGTGTTGTTCCTTTACGCATAAAGCTGGGCGGCGAGTGAACAGCTCTGCCACTTAAAAAGAGAAGACAGTGCTGAACAGGCATGACTATTGAAGAGAAGTGAAAGGCGAGCGCAACTATCGAAGAAGCCGCGAAAGGATTGTGTTGTTCCTTTACGCATAAAGCTGGGCGGCGAGTGAACAGCTCTGCCACTTAAAAAGAGAAGACAGTGCTGAACAGGCATTACTATTGAGGAAAAGTGAAAGGCGAGCGCTACTATCGAAGAAGCCGCGAAAGGATTTGGTTACCCCTTCGTGTCGGAAAGCTGAGCAAGAGGCAAACAGTTCCGTCGTTTCAAAAACAGAACGCTGAACAGACCTAGCTTTCGAGGAAAAGGAGGCAACAAATCGAAAGAGCGAGTATACAAAAGAGAACAGAGAACCCCGAGTGACGAGTTCGTTGAAAGACCTCAAATTCTCTAGAATCAAATTCGACATCAAAGCCATGGAACTCAACATTGCCCGTGACGAACATCAAGATCGCAGTGGTGACGACGGCAGTGGCCACGACGCTCAACCCCGGAAAAGAAAAAGTCGTCAGCGCTAAGCTCGGAAAGAAATCCAGGAGCTTGAAGCTTTCTTTGATGAATGCCCTTGCCCAGGCGAGGAACAAAAGATTGAATTGGGCCGGAAGCTGGGAATGAATCCTATGAGAATCCATTTTTGGTTTCAGAATAGACGTTTCAGACTAGGTGTCCAACACAGGCGTAAGGAGATCACGGCCCTAAAAGAGCAGAACCAAAACCTTCAAATGGAAAACATGTGGTATGAGAAGATCCTCAGTACTATTACCTGCCCTGACTGCGGTGGCCCTACCTCCCTCAGTAAATTGTTCCCCGGTAAGCCTTCTGCGAAGATGGAAGGTGCTCATTTATCCCCCTGCTCCCTTGAGCCATCTCCGGTACAATCAGATCCTGCTAATGGCGCGCATGAGCAGATCGATCCTACAGAAATTATACCAGTGTCTTCGGAGGAAGAAGATACGTGTCGTTATGATCGGAGTCACCTCATCGAAGCCCATGAATCTCCTCCGCAACAGCTTCCGGTAATATCAGATACGGTTCAAGAGGAGTTAGAGGTTAGTCGGCAGGCTATCTACGCCACTCTGGACGACGAGAAGAAGAAATTCACTTGGCCCCCGGAGCTTCATCTCAAGTTCTTGGACGCAGTTCGACAGATAGGACTCGACTTCATAGGTCCCACAAGCATACTTAGGGTCATGAACGTACCGGGACTTACCAAGCAATTAGTCGCGAATCACCTTGGTTGCTACAGAAGGGCGTTAGGACAGCGTTATGCAGAACTGAATCCGAGCAATAGACTCGGCTGCGAACCCAGCACCCTTATGACAAATGAGGCCCGGTCGAATCTGGACGACTATTGGGGATTTGATCAGGATATCCTCGCGAGTCATTTCAATATTCCTCAAGAACACGCATCACAAGTGCAACGAGTACGCACTCCTCCGTCCGAACAGCAGCTAGTCAGTGTTCATCCTGTCGCAGATCAGCCCACCACGCCCAGTGCTCAAGGGTTTGCTCAATCAGAGCATGTGGCTTCAGATGATCTAATGGGAGAATGCTTGGAGCATTCTTATTTCCCTAATCCCCAAGTGGGAGATGCTTGTGGTAGTCAATCGATCAAATCTCCTCTTATAATCCCAGACAAAGATGGAGGTTCCAGTTCGAAGAACCCATCGGGCGATGCAGCTCAACCTACACATCAATCGTTCGAGGGGTCGGGTGATTTCTTCGATGAAGGACTTGATACCTAGTTCGATCAGTTGGAAGCTATTAAGGGTTGGCAGCCATGATCTGCAGTTGGTAATGGCACACCTAAGCTGAGGCCAGATTGGTTAGTCATTGGACATGCCCAAAGAAAGAAGGGGATGTACGCGAGAAGGATGTATCTCCTATTGTAAAGTTCTCATCGGTGCATGTGTTTGTTTCTTCAATAGCTAGAGTTGATTTTGCATAATGTTTTTCGCAAACGTCCTCTCGTGTGTATACGGTAATTCCTTGTTATTAAGTTCAAGGTAAAATCAGCCCCGACGCGTGAAGGCAGAATTGATAGCATGAGTTACTAGCAGAATGGGATCGAGCTCGAAAGTGAAAGATTACTAGCGGCCCCAAACGCAATGACCGCAAAATCAGGGGCAATCTTTAAGTTTCGAGCAGCTACAAATCTATTTCTCACGAGGCATTCAAGTCAATCAAATATAAAGCGTCGGACTGTGAGAATGATGCGTAGTCAATCTGTTGACACAGGCGAAAAAGGAGTCGCGTAGATCCGAAAGCAAAAACCTTTCTTGGCTAGTCAACAATGCAGAATGAAAGAGCATATATAAACAAACTCGCATTTATTCAGCAGGAAAGTTTACAAGTGGATCACTGAGGGGGAGCAGTAAACCCAAAATGAGTTCTGACAAGCATCACAAAAAAGCTTAACTGACTCTCCATGCTATCCATGCCTTGCTTACAACCCACACTCCGGGAATCGAGGTCTACAAGCTTGAAGAAAAGGAGACGACATTTTTCCTTAAGTTCGTTCACCTTGGTCTCATAGTACTCGAACTCAAGCTCTAAGTCCTGAGCCAGCACCCTCCCGCGAGCTATATCCATGCTCAGGTCTTCAAGCCTTTCCTCCAACCAGGCACACTGGAACCTCAGCACGAGGTTGTGCTGATCTTTCTCAAAGGCGGTGTCAAAAAGAGCCAGACGCTCCACCAAGTTGTCCCTCTCACGGACCAGCATCGAAACCTGGGCGTGGGCGTATTCAACAGCCCTTTTATGGTTATCGGCCGTCAGCATGGCCAACATCAGAGACTCAGCTCGGTCCTGATAACGGGCTCGCACGATACCAGCCAAAGTGACCTCCCGGCTAGCAACTTCATAAGACTGCAGGAAATTGTTGAAGAGAGTTGGGAAGATCACAAACTCCCTTTGCAGTTTCGTACCTTCAATACACACAGTGTCCAGGGCCGGAATCAGAGTACGAACTTCAACCTCAGCTTCAGGATGACTGTTTATGTAGCCATAACCTCTACCCAAGAGATGGTAAAATCTCTCCCATTGGGTCGAAGCTTCAGCTAAGGCAGCAGGCACAGAGGAGGAATCCATATGCGATGGAATGACGGAGAGGAGAGTGAGAATGTGAAGAGTGTTTGAGAGGCTGAGTCTGATAAGGCTAAAGTGTTAATCTTCTTGACATCAATCTATCACCTTATAAATGCTCGAGTAAACAGGGAGAAGTGGTAATAATATTTTATGTGCAGTAGAGCCAAGCGGGTTTCGTTAATGCATCCCCGATGAGTCACGAATCCACCACCGTCCTGTGATCTCGGGTTTTACGAAACATAATGGCGCCGAAAGGTGGGCAGGCTTGTTACTCTAGAGACTGGGCCAGGGGGACAAGCGTAGTGCTCGACAAAGCGAAATCAACGCAAGAGATCTTCAGGCTCCGTTCACGTAGAAAAGAGCAAAAAAGGACAAAGTGGGAATTACGAAGCCTTGAGAAGAACGCTCGTCAAGTGGCCATCACAAAAGACGAAGTGGGAATTACGAAACCTTGAGAAGAGCGCTCGTCAAGTAGCCATCACAAAAGACGAAGTGGGAATTACGAAGCCTTGAGAAGAGCGCTCGTCAGGTAGCCATCACAAAAGGACGAAGTGGGAATCTCGAAACATTGAGAAGAGCGCTCGTCGGGTAGCCATCACCTTTGATCGAAGAACGGTGATCCAGCTCCTTTAACCTCTCAGAATTTGCAGAGAAAGTGAAGATCCAAGGAGGAACAAAGAAAGCTGAGTTAACGGAAAATCAAACAGTGATATTCCGGTCAAAATGTTCAAAGGATTCTGTCATTTACTGGAAGCGCCAGACTTGGAGGTCTCCGAGCTTGAGCTGCTGGAAGAGTTTGAAGATCTCAGGACCGAACCTAACACGAGGGCCATGGAGACCGATCCTTCTAATGATGAAACCCGCGGCTTGGTTAACGAGAACAGTACCCGCGACGGTGATCAGCGTCAGAAAGGGGAATATCTCCAACGCAACACTTCAGGTCAAGTCCATAAACTCGAATTGTTTTTCAGGGAATACCCCTATCCGGACATGGAACAGAAAATCAAAATGGGCCAGGAGATAGGGTGGGAGCCTCGGAAGGTCAAGTGCTGGTTTGAAAACAAACGAACCAGGCTGAAGCAGCAACGCGATCGGCACGAGTTAGCGATTGTAAGGGAGGAGAATGAAAAGCTTCGAATAAAAAACATTCAGTACAAAAAAGCTCTAAGCATCGCTATTTGCCTTGAGTGCGGTAACCCTGTTCCCACGGACGGAGTATTCACTGAAGAGCCAGATCTGGGGGTTTATAATGCTCATTTGTTGCAATGCCCTTCGCAACATCTTTCGGAACAGGCGGGTACCGCCGAGGATCTACAAGAGGAAACTAGTGCTATAAGGTCAAAGTCGACGCCCATTGTGGAAGGGAACATGCGTCATGACAAGTCGAGTCCGCTCAATGATGAACTCACCATCATGACCAGCCGATCTGAGACCACTAAATCCCCTCCAGCGCAACCTCCAACACGACCAGATTCCGAGAAGAGTAACCGCCAAGTTGCTGACACCACTTCGGCTAGCAAGAAAATAAGATTTCGTTGGACCCCGGAGTTTCATAGCAAATTTGTTGATGCAGTTCAACAGTTAGGGATCAGTTTTGCTTGCCCATTGAGCATACTCGAAATCATGAACGTGCCGGGATTGACTAAAAATATGGTCAAGAATCACCTTTGGCGCTACAAGAGACTACTGAGAGATGGACGAGCGTCGCTAGATCAAGATAGAGGCGGTTCAACACGACCAGATTCCGCGAAGAGTAGCCGCCGAGTTGCCAACCCTACTTCGGCTAGCAAGAAAACAAGGTTTTATTGGACCTCGGAGCTTCATAGCAAATTTGTTGATGCAGTTCAACAGTTAGGGATCAGTTTGGCTCGCCCATCGCGCATACTCAAGATCATGAACATGCCGGAACTGGATAGAAATAAAGTCAGGAACCACCTTTGGTGCTACAAAAGACTACTGAGAGATGGACGAGTGGCACTAGACCAAGATAGAGGCAGTTCAAGTTTAAACGATGAGCATGGCTGTGATCGCAATCCTCATGCAGCAGGAAGCATCCAATCACCTCTTAACACCGATGGGACTGACAATTACACGGTCGATTGTTCAGGCATCAATCAGAGTACTCCCCTGGGGTATCCTAGTAGTCCTCAGGAGTATGTACCGCAATTTCAGCAAATCGGGACTCCCCAGTCTGAGCACCGACTGGCCGTTAATGCTAGTCCTACAGCGGATCTAACATTAGCAGGAGATGCACGTACAATCTTGCGAGACGATTACGGAGATTCCGGCTCGAAGAATCAGGTGGTCCATGACGAAAATGGCGAAAAGATTCCTTCTCCAGTAGTCGACAATACTCAACCTGAGTGTCAGTCGCTCGATGGTTCAGACGATCTCCTTGAAAACATCTATTCTTGGTTCGATCGGCTGAATTCCCCCCTGAGTTACCCTGGTACTCCTCAAGAGTATATACAACAATTTCAGCAGGTATGGACTCCCCAATTTGAGCACCAACCGATCGTTAGTGTTATTCCTACGGCGAATCCAGCATTGGGTACAAACATACTGGACAGCAATGAAAGTACCAACTCGAGAAGTGAGGTTGTTCATGTCGAAAGTAGTGTGAGGAACCCATCGCCAACGGTTGAGGATGCCCGACTTGGGCGTCAATGGCTTGAAATTTCAAGCGAGTCCCTCAGTGAGCAACTCGGCGTGTGGATCACGCATAAACCGAGAAACCAGGTTGTTCATGCCGAAAATGGGAGAAGTCCGTCACCAGCAATTAAGGATGCTCAACTTGGACGACTCGAGCGGTCGGACGATCTCCTGAATGAGCAACTCAGCCTATGGGTCAAGCATTTTGGAACAAGTGCATCTTCGCAGTCGTGACCGGTACCGGCGACCGGACATCTGGTTCGAAGCTCGTGTGCTAAATCATTAGAAGGCTCAGGAGAGTGAGAGGTGAATACGTCGAATGAGTGTGTTACGGATCTCGTTGTAAAGTTCCCGCGGGAACATTTTAATTAACGCTGAAAACTAACCGCTCTGAGTGTCAACATTACCCTTTGAACGTCTTCGAGCCAAGGGCCATGGATTAATCACTTAATCCGTGGAGCAAATTCCATGAACGATGACTATCACCCGCGGAGCATAATGGGATCTACCCCGTTCAGCACGAAATACGTTTGGTCACGAAGCCTCCCATTTGGTAAAACGATGTATCGTTCCTAAACGATCTTCAACCGAATACCAAAGTAATGTCTCATTTCTTTCCCTTCTCAGGTGATAAACGTGGATAAATCACTCAAGGAGCCATCTGTTCAAATAACAAAACAGACGTTGCCCAACCAGGGGCAGCTGAACCATTGATATTGCAAATATTCCAAGCATGGATAAGCGGATTTGATAGACGTGGTTCATATCAACACGCGACGTCAGGACGGGATGAGAACCAAGAGTAAAGTTGTATCGTCCCAATTTGTCTTCAATTTGGGAATATGAGTTAACACTTGTTATTTATCCTTGATAGGGACTCACCATCAAGGAGGACAGATTTTCACAACCTGTGTGCACTCGTAGGGGCACACGACCAAGGGTAAGGTGTATCGTTCTAATTTTTTGAAAAATGCGTGAACGTACAATAACATGTTTCTTCCATATTTTCAGGGATCTTCAGTCGCGGGGGACAGGTAAGTATCCCTTTCCCCGATCCATTAAAGATGTTGAATAAAAACTGAGAAGGAAAGAAAAGCTTTCAGAATCTAATATTCAGAAAAGATATAGAATTCAAATTTCATTGGCATTCATGTTTTAAAACAGGAGGTTGTCTGAACATGAATAAGAACATGCATGGTGCATCGTAAAATCCCCTTTGACGGGTAAAATTTTTGGAGAAAATGAAAGAGATTTTTTCCAATAAAAAAATTGTTCAAAACTTTCAAAAGGACGTTTTCTCAAAAGACGAGAGGCAAAACCTAATCCAAACACGTCCTATACACACTCGAGGGAAAAGTGGAGCAGATCAGATAGTGAAATCTGGACCTACGGAAGTAGGGATTGTTCGCAGCGATTACATGGGTTGGGACGACGGAGGCATTCATTTCATATCCCCCAAACACTACAGGTGACCGTTGATAACCTCTTTGAACGGCGGTTTTCATTCTTAACCCTGTCAAGAACCACCCCACATCGGGGCAAAATGGAGGTGAGTCCAACAGCATCAGGAGAAAATGGTTAGAAATTCTCTTGCTCGGACTAACATTAATCTTTGTGTGTTGTTTATATGGTAATCCAAGTGCCATAGGATGACGAGAAGCATTCATTTCTCTATCCCACACACTAAATCCTTTGCACAGCCAACTTGAGCCTGCAAATTCATTTCATGAACCCATTGGTGATCATTCCAAGACGGATGCAGCACCACTTCAAAAATGGAAGAGTTCAAGACTCAGGGATTACGAAGAAGATTCCCGGGCTGATATTTAAAGATGTTTAGACTTTCAGACATATGTCTAACACGATCCCATGAAGATGAGAAAAGTGGGATTTCAAAAATAAATGAGAAAAATCCACGGCATCGAGAAAAAGCAAAGTGCCTGGTAAAAGCAAAGCCGATGCTCGTGTAAGTTGTTTGATTGATCCGCAATGAAGCCGAATGGGAAAAGAGGAAATTCCTAATGGAGTCAAATCAAAAAGACTACTCCTCCAAATGATGTCAGGCGTGGAAGACGCAGACAGAGTTGTCAAAAGCGGTTGCATGCCTCAAAAATTGAAGATGCAAAATGGAAAAGACATGTGACAAGTTTGCAATGATCACTAATGTCAATCCCCTCATAAATCCCCTCATAAATTCTGGGCCAAAAACAAGCCTTTTTCGGTCCCCAATCCTACCAACATCATAACCCTGAAACAGTCTTATCTGACTAAGACACTTGGGTTAACATATTGCTTAGCTCGAAGAAGTACGAGCAAGACTATTTCTTTCTCATTTTGCAGGGTTCTTGACTTGTAAACCCGGAGCGGATGGTGAAGGATTTCATTCAATGGCCTCGACTCCAAAGTGGGTCCCCCTTGAAGATCAAGAACCAAGCCCAACATTACGGTCCCGTGGAAGACCTCCCGACCGATCAAAATGTATGCGCTGCGAATGAGCCTAAAACCTAGGCACATGTTAGTAGGGAATTGAGTGCATCCCCTACAAAAAAAAAAAAAAAAAAAAACAGGTGAGAAGACCTCATTGTCGAGAAATATTCCAGTTGATGTTTTGAACAAACTCTTTTTGGAATTTTCAAACTGTTGATCCAGATTTTCCGTCCAAGGGATTTGTGATCACATTTGCATGTTGCAAGAATGCTTTGGATAACCTCCAGCATCAAAATGCACGTTTCATGATTAAAACTTAAGTCATAAAATTTTGTCAATTGGACAATTATTGTCTTCCCAAAGATTATTAACATTTTCTTGGTGAAGAAAATCTTTCAGGTTTGAACTTTCTGCAGGATACCTGGAGAACCCAGCTCCCAGAATGTCGCCTCAACAGAATCAAATGAAGCTTTGTCAAAATAAAATCTTTCTCTGCTTCAAAACTGAATTCCCGACAAATTTCGGGATCTTTCAAAAGAAGAAGTGAGGATAAAACCTTTTTCAAAAAAAAAATCAAGCAGTCCTAGCATGACGTGGAGAACCCTCGTCCTAGGACCCCTTTTCAAAAATATCAAACAGTCTCACCGGACGTGGAGAACCCCCGTCATGAGACCCCTTTTTAAAAAAATCAGGCAGTCTCATTGGACGTGGAGAACCCTCGTCATGAGACCCCTTTTCAAAATCAAGCAGTCCTAGCATGACGTGGAGAACCCTCGTCCTAGGATCCCTTCTAAAAAATATCAAACAGTCCTAGCATGACGTGGAGAACCCTCGTCTCAGGACCCCTTTTCAAAATTTAGGCAGTCTCATCGGACGTGGAGAACCCTCGTCATGAGACCCCTTTTCAAAACAAACAAAGGTAGAAACCGCCTAAAGGGTCAAACAAAGGTAGAAACCGCCTAAAGGGTCAAAACAAAGGTAGAAACCGCCTAAAGGGTCAAACAAAGGTAGAAACCGCTTGAAGGGTCAACCAAAGTTAGAAACCGCCTAAAGGGTCAAACAAAGGTAGAAACCGCCTAAATGGTCAAAACAAAGGTAGAAACCGCCACAGAGGTCAACTCATTGGTAAATACCGCTGTAAGGGTCAACGCAAAGGTCCGATCCACCATACGGATCAAAATCCTTGGCAAATCCCCCAGCGTGGGATGCGTCCTTCTCAGGTTCCTACCAGTTAGGAATCCCATGATGGTATGACCTACCATATAAGTTAGAGCTTAATCTCCTTAGGATATTCTGAACGAGTCCTAGGTATCTTCTTGAAAGTTATTGCAACTGGCAGCATCCGATAGGTGAGCTTCAGGTAAGCGTCCCTCACTCCAGCCCAAGTTCAAATTGCAAGAGCAAATCGGGGATTAATTTGAACATTCATCAAAAGGCTTAAGGTTCTAATGTCATAATATTTCTTTTCCCCAGTCGAGTCAGTCAAGATCCAGGTGTCATTTTGTCTTTGAAAGCAACCTCTGACGAGCTCACTCTCAAAGAGGGGCAGCTGTTGACACCTGATTTTTGGTCATTTTTTATCTTAGTTTTTATGTCCAAAATTAATTAAAAATAGCCAAAAACTCATAAAATTGCAAAATCAACTTTGGAGGCCTTGGCATAGCCTCAAGAGTCAATTTTGAACAAAAAATATTTTTCATAATTTTTAATAATTTTTCAAATTTTTTAATTATTAAAAATACCCAAAAAATAAAAAAAAATACCATTCGTGGTCAGAAAAATACACAAAAATATTCAATAATTTTTTTTTTAATTTCCTCTTCAAATGTGTCACTTTAAATCTTGAAAATTCAGCTTGGGTCACTATGTTCCTTCACAAACATAAACCCGAATCGGACATAAAAAAAAAAATCATTTTTGAGTCTTTTAATTTGCAAATTTTGCATTTTTGGAACATAGATATTTAATTCGGTTGCCCTATATTGAAATTTGATTTACTTATTTATTTATTTTTATTTTTATTTTATTTTTTCAATGAATGGATAGTGGCGAGGAGCACGCCGTGACCGACTGGTGGGGATAGACCATTAAAAAAATAAAAAAATAATAATAATAAAAGAGGGAAAGAAGGTATGGGAATTAAAAAAAAAAGGGAGATGGTGGGAGGAGCTCGACAACATATAATGGAAGACGTGGTCTTTGATTATTCAAAAGGAAGGAGCTTTGTCGAAAGTGAAAAAAAATAATTAAAAAAAGAAAAGATGAAGAGGCAGGTGGAGGATTGAAGGAAGGGGGGATATCTCTACTCAAGAGGGGACTAAGTTTTGGACAGGGACGCGACCCCCACCTTCCCCAGGACTCACTGTTTTTCGTCGCGCCACCCTCAATCCCGTTGGAGCCCGCGAACAGGGAGTCGACGCAATTCTTGCGCCACCGAGCTCCATCACTATTCATTTCTGATGGCTCCACACCTGAGCCGACGAGCCAGACTAAGAAAAAGGGAGGAGTTCGGCGAGAGAAAAAGAGGGTGTGTTTTCGAGAGGGAGGTAGGCGAAAATGGAGGATCCTCGAACTTCAGGAATTGCTACCGGAGCTTCGTCTGCCCTTGACAACCCCCGAACCGTGAAATGCAATGAAATGGCGTTCAGAGCTCCACCGGCCGTGACTTGGATCAGGGCTCCGACGGGGGATTCCGGGCGGTAGTCGAGCACCAGGAGACCTCAAGTAAGTTTCCTAGTAGCCATTAGATGCCCTTCGGAATATTTTGGGTGATTCGATATCCGAGTCTTCCAAAAATTGACGATTTTACCCTTCGGGCTAAATCGCCTCCAAATCTTCTCATTTTACCCCGGTCCTAAATCATGCCTTCCCTAAGCCCTTATGGCTATACTAGGAGGCCATGTGATGTGAATTGACGTGCATTGATGTGATTTATTTATGCACTTGATTGCGCTTTCAGTAAAATTGATTATGATTGATAGGAATAGTCTTCCAATCTGCATGAAACCCTGAATCAACCTACCTCACCCAAAATTGCGCCTGCATGAAATCCTAGTTAGGGAAAATCACTCGCGTTAGGTACCGAAAGGGCGTTGGTAATGACATCAACGTAACCAAGTCCCCGAACTCAAAATCTCTGGTTCCGCAGAATTGATCGATCTCTCCCAATCGGTCAATAAGGTTTCCGGTCTACCCTCCAAGAAAGACCGGTGGCGACTCCAAATGCATGCACAAGTTGCACATGCCACCACGACCACACTAAGGTCGAAAGCGATCGACTGTTATCGTCGAATGCCTTTGAAAAATACTCCCGCCGCGATTTGGTATGGGCCTAGGAGGGCCCGCGCCGATCCAAAGCCCGCGATCTGCACCCTTGTGCGGGGGAAGGCCCGCGATCGGTAATCCATTAGCCGCGTCCGCTTCGGACGGGTCGCGACAAAATGAAGAAAGTTCTAAACACAGTATTTAAAGATGAAGGAAGAGTCTATTTACTCAGAAGAAGTGGCTTCACTGTCCAACCACTCCATGATGACATTCACAGAGTCATCTTCGAGAAAAGGATTTGTCAGATCGGGTTCCATCGGTGAAGTGATACCCTCTTCAGATAGCCATTTGGAGTTCTGGTCGAAGTAGGTATTTAAGGGATTCTTGAACATTCGAGACCTTCCCTTCCAGGTTGGAGAACCGATGAATGAGCTATTCGGGTTGTTTTCGCCTCCACGGCGTCCCAGGCTTTTGCCTCGGCCTCGGCCTGTTGCTTTCGGGACAGAATCATTCATGTGATACTTCTGGTACCCCAAGCCCATTTTATGTGGGTTAGCCTTCAACTGTAGCGGGGCATTTATACCCTGATTATGTTTGCCTAGGCCTTTTTCAGGATTGAACCCGTATGCCAGCAGCATCTTAGCTGGTAGAAGACTGGCTTCTGAGATGTAAGAAGTTCTCAACTTCGACCCTACTGGGGTATGAACTGTTGCTACCAACTCTAGGGAGTGATAGCTCGCTTCAGTTTTCTCTTCAGGTTCAATATAGGGAATGGCACTGTTCTGGTATGCCTGGAGGTCGACTTCCCCATGTACGGTAATCACCTTCCCATCTACAACGAAACGTACTTTTTGGTGCAGGCTCGAAGGGACAGCTCCTGCTGTATGGATCCAAGGTCTTCCTAGCAGGAATCCAAATGCACTGGGCAGATCCATTACTTGAAAGTTTATAGAGAACTTTGTCGGGCCGATGCATACGTCAAGCTCGATCTCTCCTTCTACAGTCTTCCTCATGCCGTCGAATGCTCTCACAGCTGTCTTGGATGTCTTGATCATCTCTTCCTTGATTCCCAGCCTCCTTATGGTAGCCAAAGGACAGATGTTAAAGGCTGATCCATTATCGATCAATACGTGTGCCACTCTTTTGCCGTTACATTGGGCAGAGATGTATAAAGCTTTGTTGTGCCCTCTTCCTTCCATGGGGAAGTCCTCGTCAGAGAAGCTCAACTGATCTTTTAAGAGAATTGCTCCTACAAAGTCCCCTAGTTGTACCTCATTGATTGTTTCAGGGACATGTACTTCATTGAGTACCTTCAATAGTGCGTTCTTGTGCTTCTCTGAATTGATGAATAGGTCTAGCAGGGATATCTGAGCGGGCATCTTCCTCAGCTGCTCTATCACTTCAAACTCACTGGTTTTGATGATCGATACGAGCTTTTCGGCATCTTCCTTTGAGACATCTTTTTTTTCGGATTCTCCCTCTCTGGGGGCATAAAATCTTCCAGACCTCATTATTGCATCTACTTGTGTGGTCCCATAGTCCCAATGAACAGCTTTGGGATCGTACTCTTCTACTGGGGGGACTTTTATCGTTACAGTTGTCTGATGAGGTATCTCTGGTCCTGACGTGTTGCTTTCTTCCTCTTGAGGTAATTGAATTACGACAGGCCTCACTGGGCAATCTTCTACCTTGCTCAGGCTATCCAGCTCATCCAATCTGATCACCACGGCCGTGGCTACTTCGATCATCAATATGGCGTTGTCGAGTTCTTCCATACCGTTTGAGGTTTCTGGTTGAGAGAGATCATCCATACCTCCCCATCCGTCTGGTATGATGTCTTCAATCTTCTGATAAAAGCTGGGAGGGGCCGAATATTTCACCTTGAAATTGTATCCTCCAGAATCTTGACCCAGGTTGTCTATAATTTCGCTCTTCTCAAGTGCGTCAACCATAAACTTGAGGTCTGCTAGACTTCTCCTCCTGGCTTCTATTTCGTCTTCTTCAAATTCTTCCTCTGACTGAGTAGCTGGCCCCAGGCTGCTTACCAAGTTCTCATGTGAGGTACCACAGGTGTTACTCTGCCCAGCTGTGATCAAGAAGTGGTTTCTTTTCAAAGATAGAGATGCTTCGATCCCTTCAAATTCTTCATCAGTGTGTAATGTCGGACACTATCCCCAAGCTCTTCATCTTGTCGATACACAACTTCTTTTGGTCGGTTGATATCTCCCCTTCTTTTGGGTATGATGAAGCGATTGTTAGCAGGGTGTCCAGCTTAGGCATATCTACCTTCAGTTTAAGGTAATCCTCCTCTTCTTCAGTGAATATTGCCCCTATTGCTTGATGATCTGGCAATGGATTTTCTTGTACATTTGGGGCTGCATTGTCAAATTTCAAAATCTGACTATCAATTAGGGCTTGCACTTTCAGCTTCAGGACATAGCAGTTATCCACATTATGCCCTCTTTCGCCCATATGGTAGGCACAGGTCTGGCTCTCATCAAAGCCAGGATATCTTGCGGGGTTTGCCCTAGGTGGTTCTTTTGCCACCAAGTGTTGCTCCAGCAGCATCGGGAGTAGCTTGGATAAAGGTCTCGGGAGCTGAGAGAATTGTCTCTGGGGTTGCTTTCTTCTAGGCTCTTGTACCTTTGGCGCTGACCAGGATGATCCGCCTTTGGCCTGATTAGAATTGCCAAATGGCTTTAACTTGTGGGGATCTGGTATAAATGCTATGTCCAGTCCGGCTTCTCTTTCCTTTCTCAGAAGGTACTGCTTCCTAGTAGGAGCTTCCTGAGGCCTTCTTTCTTTCAAGGCCCATTTCAGCCTCTCAGCAACCTTAATCAGGTGTGCGAATGTCTGACATCCAGAAGTGTTCAGTCTGTCAAAGTACTCGTAGGGGAGTGCTTTTAGGAATAAGTCGATCAGCTCCTCTTCTGGAATTGAAGGCTTTACTTGGGTAGCCAAGGCTCGCCACCTCTGAGCATATGTCCTGATCGATTCGCCCCTCGCTTTTGAAGTTCGTAGGAGGTCTTCTCTTGTTGGGGCTGTAGCCGTGTTAAATTTGTACTGCCTGAGGAAGTCTTCTGCAAGGTCCTCTCATCCGTCATAATCCTCTAAGTCTAGCTCAATAAACCAAGCCAGAGCGGCGCCAGCCAAACTCTCTTGGAATGTGTTCATTAATAACGGAATGTAATCCGAGTAGTGCGCCATCTTGCGCAGGTAGTACTTGAGGTGGGCACGGGGACAGCCTGTCCCGTTGTATTTTCTCACGAACTCTGGCTCCCTATAGTCAGGAGGAGTCTCTATTTTAGCAAAAGGAGATATTTTGTCGAAGCGGGCCAGCTCATAGCCTTGACTGCTCAGGCATTCTTCGATCTTGGCCAATCTCTTAGCCTCTGCCTCTGTCTTCACAGTTTGTTTTCCCTTCTCCTCTTTTTCAAGGTTGATGACAACAGGCGAGGCTTTTTGTTGTGCCCGACTATTTGGTTCATGAACGTTTTCCTCTGTATGTTGGGTATCCCTGGTTGCTTCTTTATCTGTTACATCAGGTACCATGGAAGGGCCTGAGTTGTTCTGATTGTGGGCGGTTGTCTGTCTAGCTTGGTTGGTCTCCAGCATGGCCTTAATGTCAGCCATCATAGTTGCCAGGGCAGTCATCTGAGATTCCAACATGCCTACGCGCGGAGTCAATTCCTGCTGTTCCATTCTCGTCTTTAGGCGGGTACGGAAACGATGCGTTGGCAATTCCGTGATGAGAGTGTACCTGTTTAAAAAGATCTCTGTGAGTGCTTCGCTTATTTAGCAAAAAGAAGCAGCTAATTCTTTTAGTTGCATGCTTCTTGTCAGTAGATGAGAAAAAGGGTTACTTTGTGAGCCTTAGCCTCATGTAAGTAGTTCTTTTAATCATTTCCCGACAAGAACTCATGGAATTAAAAGAAGCGTAATTTCTGACGATAGTTTTTTATGCATTTGCAAAACATGTTCACATTCATACTTGTCGCGACCCGTCCGGAAGCGGACGCGGCTAATGGATTACCGATCACGGGTCTTGGATCGGCGCGAGCCCTCCCAGGCCCATACCAAATCGCGGCGGGAGTATTCTTCGACGATAAGAGTCGATCGCTTTCGACCTTCAGTGTGGTCGTGGTGGCATGTGCAAATTGTGCATGCATTTGGAGTCGCCACCGGTCTTTCTTGGAGGGTAGACCGGAAACCTTACTGACCGATTGGGAGAGATCGATCAGTTCTGCGGAACCAGAGATTTTGGGTTCGGGGACTTGGTTACGCTGGTGTCATTACCAACGCCCTTTCGGTACCTAACGCGAGTGATTTTCCTAACTAAGAGTTCATGCAGGCGCAAGTTTGGGTGAGGTAAGTCTGACTTTGCACATTAACCAGTTTAACATGCTCACGTAATCATAATAAATAAATAGATGTCAATCACATAAACATCTATCCTACGTGGTGATCATGGAATTATGACTTAATGGGTCTCGAGCCAATGAGACCACATTTAATCATTTTAATATTTTAATAACGGAGAGCCGTTCTTCGCTTCTTCTTGGTTTCTTGAACTCTTCAAGAATTGGGCCCCAAAGAGCTCGCCGACTTAAAAGGCTCCTCCACGTAATCCTCGTAGCATTTACATCAACAATTGACTATGCTAAAAATAAAGATTACATGAAAAATAAAAGGAGTACGCAGCCTCCATTTAATAATTACAACCCCAAATATATAAATAATCATCATACATTCATATATACATCAATCACATTGATTAGGGATTTTTCCATGATCACCACCCTTTCACGTAAGTAATAAATTCACAATTTAAAACTTAGGAAGGCACAATAAAAATTCTACGTTGAATCATATTCAGAATTTTAACGTAAATTAAGATAGCCATAAATTTTCGATTCAAAATTGATTTAGTCTCAATTTTTGCTACGTTGATTAATTTATCATATAAAATAATCAATCTCCATTAGCCATGTAAGACGAACAATTCGTTAATACATATTGGCCATAGTATTGCAAAAATTGCAAAAAATCAATTAAATGCACGAAAACACCTAAGGATTGGCTCTGATACCACTGTTGGGATCCACGTAACACGTAGCAGAAATAAATAACAACCCATACATGTATCTCCAGAGGCGTACTTCGTGCATTTCAATCGAAAAAAATCACAAAGTCTCAAAGGGAGTAAATAGATTACCTCTCGTAGTGTGCTTGAACGGAGGTGTCGGTTCGATGTTCTTCGATCTCAACCTCCACAAGTGTTAGGCATCTAGTTCGGACGCACCACCAATTGACGAACGGGGAGACGACTAATAACTCCACAACAATTGTGCTAGCAATATGCGGAATCAATATTCCGAACTTAGTATATTTTGCTCACTCAAGATTATGAGAATATAGAGAGTGTTTGTGTTCTTCTCTCTAAGCTCTCAAAAATTTGCACACTCTACAAAATGTCTCTCCCCCTCAACCTCAAAACTCTTGCCATCCTTTTATAGCCAAAAATACCTTCCAATAAATTGTATTTAAAAATAGCACTAACAATTATAAATTCTATCTAAAAATAGCACTCACAAATAAATGACATTTAAAAATAGCACTAACAATAGCACTCACAATTTATAATACAAAAATGCTATTTAAAAATAGCACTAACAATTATAAATTCTATCTAATAATAGCACTCACAATTTATGATAAATAAATGCCATTTAAAAATAGCACTAACAATAGCACTCACAATTTATGATAAATAAATGTCATTTAAAAATAGCACTAACAATAGCACTCACAATTTATAATACAAAAAATGCTATTTAAAAATAGCACTAGCAATAGCACTCACAATACAAAAATGCTAAAAAAAAAAGGCACTAACAAAGGTGTTAAAAATAATAACCATTATTATTATTACAAGAGTTAAAGAGGTTACCAAACAGTACAAATATGCATAACGTATAAATACGTATGACGTATAAATACGTAGAGCATACGTATACATCCGTGAAACCGGGGACTAATTGAAAGAAAAATGTGCAATTAAGCCCTTTTGGTAAAAATTGATTAAATTGGAGGGCAAATTGACCTAATTGCACTTTAAGACTTTAGAATCCAATGTCATAGCTTATAAAAAGTGAGAATTGAAAACTAAAAGACTCGAAAATGATTTTTTTTTTTTTTTTAGGCTCGGTTCGGGTTTATGTTTGTGAAGGAACATAGTGACCCGAGCCGAATTTTTGAGATTTAAAGTGACACACTTGAAGAGGAAATTAAAACAAAATTATCGAATATTTTTGGGTATTTTTCTGACCACGAATGGTATTTTTCTGATTTTTTGGGTATTTTTATAATTAAATAAACTCGAAAAATATTAAAAATACCGAAAAATATTTTTTGTTCAAAATTGGTTCCTAAGGCTAAACCAAGGCTTCCAAAGTTGATTTTGTGATTTTATGACCTTTTTTGATATTTTTAATTAATTTTAAAGAATAAAAATCACAATAATAAATGGTAAAAAAAATCAGGTGTCAACAGCTGCCCCTCTTTGAGAGGAATCTCGTTAGAGGTTTCTCTCAAAGATAAGGTGGCACATGATTCCTAACCGACTCAACTGGGAAAATGAGAGAAGAAATGTTATGACATCGGATCCTTAAGCCTATTGATAAAAGCTCAAATCAATCCCCGGTTTGCTCTAACAATTTGAACATGGGCCGGAGTGAGAGAGGCTTACCTGAAGCTCACCTGTTGGATACTGCCGGTTGCGACGACTTTCAAGAAGATGCCTAGGACTCGTCATTCAGAATATCCTAGGGAGATTAAGCTCTGACCTGTATGGTAGGTCATACCATGATGGGATTCCTAACTGGTAGGAACCTAAGGAAGGCGCATCCCACGCTTTGGGATTTGCCAAGGATTTTGATCCGTATGGTGGATCAGACCTTTGTGTTGATCCTTACTGCGATATTTATCAATGAGTTGACCCTTATGGCGGTTTCTACTAATGAATTGACCCTTATGGCGGTTTCTACCATATGTGACCCTTCAGGCGGTTTCTACCATTAATGTGATCCTTCAGGCGGTTTCTACCTTGGTTTGACCCTTCAGGCGGTTTCTACCTTGAGTTGACCCTTCAGGCGGTTTCTACCTTAATTTGACCCTTCAGGCGGTTTCTACCATGAGTTGACCCTTCAGGCGGTTTCTACCATGAGTTGACCCTTCAGGCGGTTTCTACCATGGTTTGACCCTTCATGCGGTTTCTACCTTGGTTTGACCCTTCAGGCGGTTTCTACCTTAAGTTGACCCTTCAGGCGGTTTCTACCTTGGTTTGACCCTTCAAGCGGTTTCTACCTTGGTTTGACCCTTCAGGCGGTTTCTACCATGAGTTGACCCTTCAGGCGGTTTCTACCTTTGATTTGACCATTCAGGCGGTTTCTACCTTGTGTTGACCCTTCAGGCGGTATCTACCATGTGTTGACCCTTCAGGCGGTATCTACCTTGTGTTGACCCTTCAGGCGGTATCTACCTTTAGTTGACCCTTCAGGCGGTTTCTACCTTTGGTCGACCCTTCAGGCGGTTTCTACCTTTGATTGACCCTTCAGGCGGTTTCTACCTTGAGTTGACCCTTCAGGCGGTTTCTACCTTTGATTGACCCTTCAGGCGGTTTCTACCTTTGATTTGACCCTTCAGGCGGTTTCTACCTTGAGTTGACCCTTCAGGCGGTTTCTACCTTTGATTTGACCCTTCAGGCGGTATCTACCTTTGATTTGACCCTTCAGGCGATATCTACCATCATTTGACCCTTCAGGCGGTATCTACCGTTGTTTTGCTTTGAAAAGGGGTCTCATGACGAGGGTTCTCCACGTCCGATGAGACTGCCTGATTTTTTAAAAGGGGTCTCTTGACGAGGGTTCTCCACGTCCGATGAGACTGCCTGATTTTTGAAAAGGGGTCCCGAGACGAGGGTTCTCCACGTCTGATAGGGCTGCTTGATTTTGAAAAAGGGTCCCGAGACGAGGGTTCTACACGTCTATTGGGATTGCTTGATTTTTTTAAAAAAGGGGTCCTGGGACGAGGGTTCTCCACGTCATGTTAGGACTGTTTGATATTTTTGAAAAGGGGTCCTAGGACGAGGGTTCTCCACGTCATGCTAGGACTTGGGTCTGTTGAGGCGACATTCTGGGAGCTGGGTTCTCCAGGTATCCTGCAGAAAGTTCAAACCTGAAAGATTTTTCTTCACCAAGAAAATGTTAATAATCTTTGGGAAGACAATAATTGTCCAATTGACAAAATTTTATGACTTAAGTTTTAGTCATGAAATGTGCATTTTGATGCTGGAGGTTATCCAAAGCATTCTTACAACATGCAAATGTGATCACAAATTCCTTGCATGGAAAATTTGGATCAACAGTTTGAAAATTCCAAAAAGAGTTTGTTCAAAACATCAATTGGAATATTTCTCGACAAGGAGGTCTTCTCACCTGTTTTGAGATCGTGGTTTTTATAGGGGATGCACTCAATTCCCTACTAACCTGTGCCTAGGTTTTAGGCTCATTCGCAGCGCATACATTTTGATCGGTCGGGAGGTCTTCCATGGGACCGTAATGTTGGGCTTGGTTATTGATCTTCAAGGGGGACCCGCCTTGGAGTCGAGGCCATTGAATAAAAATTTTCATCATCTTCTTCGGGTTTACAAGTCAAGAACCCTGCAAAATGAGAAAGAAATAGTCTTGCTCGTACTTCTTCGAGCTAAGCTATATGTTAACCCAAGTGTCTTAGTCAAAGAAGACTGTTTCAGGGTTATGATGTTGGTAGGATTGGGGACCGAAAAAGGCTTGTTTTTGGCCCAGAATTCATGAGGGGATTGACATTGGTGATCATTGCAAATTTGTCACCTATCTTTTCCATTATGCATCTTCAATTTTTGAGGCGTGCAACCGCTTTTGAGGTGTGCACAAATTTTTTAGAGAGCGTCTCTGGCTGCATTAAGAGATTGACAACTCTGTCTGTGTCTTCGCTCCGCGGCAAACATCATTTAGGGGGCAGTCTTTCTGACCTGACTCCTTTAGTGGTTTTTTTTTTCTCTTCCCAACTAGGCTTTATTGGGGATCAATCAAACAGTTTTCACGAGCATCAGCCTTGCTTTTACCAGGCACTTTGCTTTTTCTTGATGCCGTGGATTTTTCTCATTCATTTTTGAAATCCCACTTTTTCTCATCTTCATGGGATCATGTTAGACATATAGTCTAAACATGCTTTAAATATCAGTCCGGGAATTCTCTTCGTAATCCATGAGTCTTGAATTCCTCCGTTTATGAGGTGATGATGCCTTTATCTTGGAATGTGCAATGATCACCAACGGGTTCATGAAATGGATTTGCAGGCTCAACTTGGCTGTGCAAAGGATATGGTGTGTGGGATAGAGAAATGAATGCTTCTCGTCATCCTATGGCACTTGGATTACCATATAAACAACACACAAAGATCGATGTTAGTCCGAGCAAAAAAATTTCTAACCATTTTCTCCTGATGCTGCTGGACTCACCTCCATTTTGCCCCGATGTAGGGTGGTTCTTGACAGGGTTAAGAATGAAAACCGCCGTTCAAAGGGGTTATCAACGGTTACCTGTAGTGTTTGGGGGATATGAAACGAATGCCTCCGTCGTCCCAACCCATGTAATGGCTGCGAATGGTCCCTACTTCCGTAGGTCCAGATTTTGCTGTCTGATTCGCTCCGCTTCTCTCTTAAGTGTGTATAGGACGTGTTTGGACTAGGCTTTGCCTCTCGTCTTTTGAGAAAACGTCCTTTTGAGAGTTTTGAACAACTTTTGATTGGAAAAATCTCTTTCGTTTTCCCAAAAATTTTACCCATCAAGGGGATTTTATGGTGCACCATGCACGTTCTTATTCATGTTCAGACAACCTCCTGTTTCAAAACATGAATGCCAATGAAATTTGAATTCTATGCCTTCTCTAGACATTAGATTCTGAAAGCTTTTCTTTTCTTTTTTTTATTCAACATCTTCAATGGATTGGGGAGAGGGATACTTACCTGTCTCCCACGGCTGGAGATCCCTGAAAATGCGGAAGAAACATGTTATTGTCCGTTCAGAAATTTTCAAAAAATTAGAACGATACATCTTACCCTTGGTCATGTGTTCCAATGGGTAATACATGGGATGTGAAAACCCGTTTCACCTTGATGGCGAGCCCCTGTCAAAGACGGGAATTAGGTGTCAGTTTGCGTTCCAAAATTCCAGGCAAATTGGAACGATACAGCCTTATTCTTGCTTTGTGTTTCCATTTGAGCACAAACGCGCGGCTTGCAGAAATTGGCCATCTATATTGTGGCCATGATTCCTCCGTTTGGTTGGCGGTAAATCCTTCTCAAGGATTTGCCATGGAGGAGATCCATTTGTGTTTTTGGACGCGTTCCAGCGCCGCTCTTCAGAGTTCCTTTTATTCAAGGGAAAAAGAAAATTTTATCAAAATGCATGTCAAAGCATGTGACGTAGGAGCGATACTTTTTACCATCCACTAGGTCTTATAAACAAAGAGCATCTCCTGGAATCCTGACTTCTAAGGCCAATGATTCTATTCGCCTCCATGTTAGCGCGCTCTTTTCATTTGAGGCTTTCAGCGCCAACGACTTCCTGCAAAATGAGTAAAAACTCATGTTAGGCATGTGGTCTTCGAAGACCAAATTGGAACGATACAAGGTTACCGTTCACCCAAATTCGTATCTTGGGGTTTGATTCTGATGCGGACGACTCTGTTATTGTGTCCATTGACTTTGCCAGAGGAGAAACGTCCGGCGTACAAATGATTCACTTGCCCCAGTTAGGCATGGTTTTGCTGTTTGTCATCTCTGGATTCGATGACCATGGTCTGATGCGCTTTCATGGGGGATCATGAGAGTTTGCCCCCGGTTTGGCTCCTCAAAGCAAATGGGAGGAACCTGCTCCCATTGATTTTTGCAGATTTTGATCATCCATCTCGATTGTCAGAGTCCTTGATCAATTTTATCTGTCTCAAGACAGCTTGATATTCTTGGGATTCGTCATGTGGCGGTTTGGTGATTCTCTCGATCACAGTCGCCATTTGAGGTATTTGATGTTCCCTGTTTGTTATTTGAAAGCATTACATCCTGCGTCCTCTGCTCTTGATCATCATCTGAAGGTATTTGCAACGCCTACGGTTCATTTGCCCCAGCTGGGCGACGTTTGTTTTGTCATTTGAATGCATGAGCTTTTGGGTGCATTGTCTCTTTTATCACCTGAGATAAAAAAAATGGAGAAAAACTTATCCCCAGATCTAATTAAAAATCAATTAGGAACGATACGTCCTTTTACCAAACGAGTGGCTCTGCGGCCAAATGCATTTTGCACTGAAGGGACGAATTCCACTACGCTCCACGGGTTTGGGGAATTTGCCCCTATTTTCGATAGAAATGAGCCTTATCGAGATGTATACAATACAAATAGATCCCTAATACAATCAATCTAAGGGACGAGATGGAGAGGACCTCAGCAAAATTAGTCTTATTCAAGGGAACTAAAAATGCCAAACCAATCAAAGGAATGTTGTCCGAATACTTGGAGATGCCCCAGTTCCAGTCTTCGAGATGTGACTCCAGGATCACCGATTTTTTTTAGGTGGTTTTAGATATATCAGCCATCCAAAGACATGCACATGAGACAAGTGAGGATAAAACTTCTAAAAATCAAAGGATTTGGCACCTAAGGTCAAGGTTCCCACCTCGAGTTCTAGAAAGAGCAGATTCCATTGCACAACTATCGTTGCATTGGGGCTCGATCCATAGCTCAAAATGAGCGGAATTGAAAAGTGGATTACCCCGTGTTTTTCCTCACGGAGATTCCATTTTCAATCCCTTCTATTGTTTTCCTATAGACAGCGCCCGGGGTTTTAGGCACGGTTGTGTGTGTTTTCGGTGTCGTGCTAAAGCGATAAACATGCATCTTATTTTACAATCACCACTTCAATATAAAACATACACACAATCATTCATTCCTACGCCAACCTGCATAAGACAATGTTAATCACAGACTACCCCCCTTATTTCTCCAATCTGCAAAAACATATAACACCTACCATGAGCGGGCTTACCTCACCTTCAAGAGCGCCTGCATGGTTAGAAAAATCACTCAGCGTTTTAATTACGGCCTAAGTCCACTTGAGGTCTAGAACCATAGGTTCTAGAACAAACTCCCCAGCGGAGTCGCCAGCTGTCGCGACCCGTCCGGAAGCGGACGCGGCTAATGGATTACCGATCACGGGTCTTGGATCGGCGCGAGCCCTCCCAGGCCCATACCAAATCGCGGCGGGAGTATTCTTCGACGATAAGAGTCGATCGCTTTCGACCTTCAGTGTGGTCGTGGTGGCATGTGCAAATTGTGCATGCATTTGGAGTCGCCACCGGTCTTTCTTGGAGGGTAGACCGGAAACCTTACTGACCGATTGGGAGAGATCGATCAGTTCTGCGGAACCAGAGATTTTGGGTTCGGGGACTTGGTTACGCTGGTGTCATTACCAACGCCCTTTCGGTACCTAACGCGAGTGATTTTCCTGACTAAGAGTTCATGCAGGCGCAAGTTTGGGTGAGGTAAGTCTGACTTTGCACATTAACCAGTTTAACATGCTCACGTAATCATAATAAATAAATAGATGTCAATCACATAAACATCTATCCTACGTGGTGATCATGGAATTATGACTTAATGGGTCTCGAGCCAATGAGACCACATTTAATCATTTTAATATTTTAATAACGGAGAGCCGCTCTTCGCTTCTTCTTGGTTTCTTGAACTCTTCAAGAATTGGGCCCCAAAGAGCTCGCCGACTTAAAAGGCTCCTCCACGTAATCCTCGTAGCATTTACATCAACAATTGACTATGCTAAAAATAAAGATTACATGAAAAATAAAAGGAGTACGCAGCCTCCATTTAATAATTAAAACCTCAAATATATAAATAATCATCATACATTCATATATACATCAATCACATTGATTAGGGATTTTTCCATGATCACCACCCTTTCACGTAAGTAATAAATTCACAATTTAAAACTTAGGAAGGCACAATAAAAATTCTACGTTGAATCATATTCAGAATTTTTACGTAAAATAAGATAGCCATAAATTTTCGATTCAAAATTGATTTAGTCTCAATTTTTGCTACGTTGATTAATTTATCATATAAAATAATCAATCTCCATTAGCCATGTAAGACGAACAATTCGTTAATACATATTGGCCATAGTATTGCAAAAATTGCAAAAAATCAATTAAATGCACGAAAACACCTAAGGATTGGCTCTGATACCACTGTTGGGATCCACGTAACACGTAGCAGAAATAAATAACAACCCATACATGTATCTCCAGAGGCGTACTTCGTGCATTTCAATCGAAAAAAATCACAAAGTCTCAAAGGGAGTAAATAGATTACCTCTCGTAGTGTGCTTGAACGGAGGTGTCGGTTCGATGTTCTTCGATCTCAGCCTCCACAAGTGTTAGGCATCTAGTTCGGACGCACCACCAATTGACGAACGGGGAGACGACTAATAACTCCACAACAATTGTGCTAGCAATATGCGGAATCAATATTCCGAACTTAGTATATTTTGCTCACTCAAGATTATGAGAATATAGAGAGTGTTTGTGTTCTTCTCTCTAAGCTCTCAAAAATTTGCACACTCTACAAAATGTCTCTCCCCCTCAACCTCAAAACTCTTGCCATCCTTTTATAGCCAAAAATACCTTCCAATAAATTGTATTTAAAAATAGCACTAACAATTATAAATTCTATCTAAAAATAGCACTCACAAATAAATGACATTTAAAAATAGCACTAACAATAGCACTCACAATTTATAATACAAAAATGCTATTTAAAAATAGCACTAACAATTATAAATTCTATCTAATAATAGCACTCACAATTTATGATAAATAAATGCCATTTAAAAATAGCACTAACAATAGCACTCACAATTTATAATAAATAAATGTCATTTAAAAATAGCACTAACAATAGCACTCACAATTTATAATACAAAAAATGCTATTTAAAAATAGCACTAGCAATAGCACTCACAATACAAAAATGCTAAAAAAAAAGGCACTAACAAAGGTGTTAAAAATAATAACCATTATTATTATTACAAGAGTTAAAGAGGTTACCAAACAGTACAAATATGCATAACGTATAAATATGTATGACGTATAAATACATAGAGCATACGTATACATCCGTGAAACCGGGGACTAATTGAAAGAAAAATGTGCAATTAAGCCCTTTTGGTAAAAATTGATTAAATTGGAGGGCAAATTGACCTAATTGCACTTTAAGACTTTAGAATCCAATGTCATAGCTTATAAAAAGTGAGAATTGAAAACTAAAAGACTCGAAAATGATTTTTTTTTTTTTTAGGCTCGGTTCGGGTTTATGTTTGTGAAGGAACATAGTGACCCGAGCCGAATTTTTGAGATTTAAAGTGACACACTTGAAGAGGAAATTAAAACAAAATTATCGAATATTTTTGGGTATTTTTCTGACCACGAATGGTATTTTTCTGATTTTTTGGGTATTTTTATAATTAAATAAACTCGAAAAATATTAAAAATACCGAAAAATATTTTTTGTTCAAAATTGGTTCCTAAGGCTAAACCAAGGCTTCCAAAGTTGATTTTGTGATTTTATGACCTTTTTTGATATTTTTAATTAATTTTAAAGAATAAAAATCACAATAATAAATGGTAAAAAAAATCAGGTGTCAACAATACTCATGTGTCCAAGATAGTATTCCACAGAAATGAGAATGTATGAGAAGGCATCACAATGCTTGCTTATTTTACACTTGACAGAATAGTCTATTCAAGTCTAGGACGTTTGAAGCCTAAGGTATCCTCATCATCCCAGTATAGATTCCCCTCTTCAGCTTGGGGCTCCTCGTCTTCTGAACATGACAGTGGTCCCATGTCTTCGGGTATGTAGGGCTCTATCCCAGGTACGTACGGCACGATGTATTCAGGTATGTAGGGCTCGACAAGGCTTCGTCGGATCGCTTTGAAATGTTGAATGTATTCTGTGGTGGCTCTATGAGTGTTTTCTTCTCGAGTCATGTCTTCTGGCCAACTTATTTCTTCAGCCTGGGAATTCTTCAAGGAGTGTATGATGGATGCCACCTTGGCTTCAAATTGTTTCTTCTCCTCCTCCGTGAGGGTCTGGTTTGGTAAGTCAAAGGAAAAGACACCAGGTCGCGGTGAAGAAGGGATCTCCTGAAGTGCTCCAAACTGTCGAATCACCCTCCTTGGATAGTATGCAGTTGCGCCCGTGAATCCTAGCAAGGGGACTGGGCTTCCGTCATCGCAGGTCAATCTGACTTTGCTCAGCGTCGGCAACCTTAGCCGCCATCGGAGTTGCTCAGGTTTTAGGACTTTGAGGAAGTTCTTCCATTCTACAAAGTTAAACTTAGGAACACGTGTATGGGTTCTAGCAAATGTTTTAAGAGGGTGTGCATTGGGGCTGATTTCAGTGAAACCCATGCGGATGTGGAATTGTCTGATATGGGATGTGAACCACAGATACAGCAGATCACTAGAAGCTCTAAAGATTCCCTTTTTGCTTTTCTTGAAACGATTTAGGGAGAGAAAGGTTTCGGCAAGGAGGATGTTTGAGTAATCCCACCCACAACAGACTTGCCTAGCTACTATAGCCATGATAGGGTCGAAGGTGACAGTTGAGATTGGGAATAGCACAAAGCCAAAGAATGCCAAGATAAAGGCTCTACCAGATTTGGTTCCTTTAGAAACAGGAAGGCGGGAAAATCGGTCTATAAGGAAGGACAGGGAAATGCTTCAAGAATTGCTTTTCGCATCTACTTTGACTTCATTTAGGTTTGTGTCGAGGAATTCAGCCACCTGACTTAGGGGTTCAAGTCCTATAGGGGGTCGGACGAGCGTAGGGGTGAATTCAACTCCGATGACATCGCTATATTCCTCGATAGTGGGAGTGATCTCTAATCCTTCCATGCAAAATGTAGCGGTGTTAGGATCCCAGTAGAGCGCCATGGCTTGAATAAAAGCAGGTGGGCACTCAATCTTCAGTAGGTCCAGTAGGTATCCTAGTCGTGACTCCGCATACTTCTGGCTGGCTTCGCCCATGCCATCCCACCATGATTGGAGCTCAGCTCGGGGGATCTTGAACACTTGAATATCATTCTTTCCCATCAGGTCTAAAATATGCAAATGATTTTAAAAGGTCAATCGCCAGAAATTACTTTAAATGTATGAATATGCAGATGTCGTGAAGCATGCATGAGCTAACTTGATTGCATAGTTCAATTTGAAGAAATGGAGATTATGACTCTTTTTCAGGTCTTAAAAGCCTGACTCAAAGCCTAATTTGCATTTCAGGGAAGTGAATTATGCAATTTAGTCAGGTTTACTCAGTGACTAAAGGGAACAGCAATGTCACGTTCCATTGGTCAACACATCAAAGGAACAAAGTGGGATGTACTCTTATTACAGTCAAGATGTCTAATAGAAGAACGGTAAAGAAAGGTTTTTCAAACAAGAAAGCCATAAAAGACAATGGAATGTGAGGATCTAGATCACTCTTCCTTCAGAAGTCTACCCAAATGACAGTTGGTCAGAAATTCTCCTTTAATCTAGGGTAGGGGAGTTATCTTCAGTGGTTTGGTCGAGAGGTTGTAGTTCCTCCGGCCACTTTCTAGTCCAGGGTAGGATGACTTCGGAAGCCTTCTCGGGTTCTACTTTCTTGATCGTGATACGCCTTGGCTTGGTCTTGATCGCAGGGCGTCTCTTCCTACCCCAAGAAGTAATCATGGGTATTTTCTCTTTGGCCAGCAATTCAGCCTTCCTGCGAGCATACGCTTCCCTAGCCAGCTGGTTGCGACGTTGTCTCTTCATCTCCAGATAATCCTTCATCATTTCGTCTGCTTGTCGCTTGAATCTGAGGTTATCAGCATAGTAGCGGGTTTGACAGTCCTCAGCATACCCCAGCTTACGTTCAGTCAGTTCCCGACCATACACGAATCTAGTAAAGTGTAGCCTCGTGTTTGGTCCGGGGCGAGTAACTTTTCTCAAGTACTCGAAGGTCACCAACTCCGTCGAGCTCTTAGGGAACAGCGACATCCTACCCCATAATCATTGTTGTTCTCATTAGTCACCCGAGTAATCTTCATGATGCGAATGCATATGGATGTATGCAATGTATGAGTCATATCATGAAGCAGGAAATAAAGTTCGTTTAGAGATAAATGTCTTACCAACCACACTTTGGGGGACGTGGAATGCCCCCTGTATCAATGGGTGGTTTTAGGTATACCAACCATCCATGGACATGCGCATGCGACAAGTGGGTATACTCTAAAAAAAGAAAACCGAAAGTCAGGTGAGGAACCTACGGCTCAGGCTCCCACTATCCACACGAGGCAGATTCCTCCCCAAGGGTACCTACCCAAGAGGGCTAGATATCGCCAATGCAGATGGTAGGCGGGAACGAATACGAAAGTCTCAAGTGCCATCAAACACAAGATCCTTTTCGCATCCTTTCCCTATCTAAGGTAACCTAAGGGTGGTTGCAGTCGGGGTTTGACCGCCAGTGTGTGCGATGTGTCGTGATCATCACAATGCAAAGTCATGCACAGCAGTTTGTATCAAACACCGCTTCAGTAAATGCATAAAGTAAACATACATTCCCAACTCCAACCTGCAGGAAAGATGTCAACAATCACGCCACCCCTTATTTCTCCAATCTGCAAAAACATCTAACACAATGGTTAGCATACGTACCTCACCTTCGAGAGCATCTGCAGAAAACAATGTCAGATAAACCAAACAACTTTTTAATCGGCTCAAGTCCTCTGGAATTCGTAACCAGAGATTCTGGTTTTAGAATGTTCCCCAGCGGAGTCGCCAGTCTGTCGCGACCCTCTCCCGGAGCTCGGAGGCGGGAGCGGGGCTAATGGGCCGCCTGATCGCTGGCTTGATCGGACGCGGGCCTCTCCCAAGGCCCATTACCCAAGTCGCAACTGCTGGATGTACGTGGTCGACCTTCAGTGTGGTCTAGTGACATGTGATGAGTGTACATGTCAAGGAGTCGCCACCAATCGTTTCGTGGAGGGTACGATCGGAAAACCCTATCGAATAGTTGGGAGTGGTCTATTCGATCCTGCGGAAACCAAAGAAGTGGGTTTGGGGACTTAGTTACGCCAACTGTCAGAGTTGACGCCCTTTCGGTACCTAAGCTGGATGGTTTATCTGATCCTAGGATTTCATACAGACGAGTGGGGTATAGATCCTAAAACTAGGAGTTCATGCAGATGGGAAATACTACCCTATCACTCACAATCAATAGAATTAAGTGCGCAAATCAAGGATCCAGTACATGCGGATAAAACACATGAAATCAGCATGGCATCCCTAATGAGGCCCTATTAGCCTAGAGAAATATCAATCAAGGCTTAGTAATGATTTGGGCATGATTCGCCCATGAGGGGCAGAATCGTAATTTTGAACAGTTCGGGGAAAATTTACCTTTAAAAGGGTAAATCTGTCATTTTAGAGAAATTGGGAAGTCAAAAGACAGGGGAAATAGGATTGGCCATCAATCCAATCCATTTCCTATTTTTCAGGATTTTCCAGAATTTTTCTGGAATTTAAAAGTGATTTTACCCTCAAAAGGGTAAAATCGTCATTTTAGACAAAGATGAGAACTGAAAATCTCAAATATTAGGGCTGGTCGTCCACCTGACCCAAACCCTAACTTCAAGCAATTTTCAGCACTCGATTGAGACAAGAAAGACAATTTTCCCATTGAAGGGCAAAATTGTCATTTTGAGAAAAAAGGGGGGGACTCGAAACCCAAACTTAAGAATTGGTCGTCTAATCGATCCTAATTCTTACCTTGGCGTTATCGGCCTTATCTTGTATACACAGCAGAGGCGACTTACCCCTAAAGGGTAATGTCGTCAAGTCTTGGAAGAACGGATGAGAAACCCCAAAAATAGGGTTGACCAGTTGTCTGTGGTCAACCCTCGATTTTTGGGGGGTTTCTGGAGTGTCTAGGATTTTCCTACAATTTTTCCACATTTTTTTGGAATTTTTTTGAATTTTCTAGCATTTTTTTTGGATTTTCTGAAATTTTTCCGATTTTTTTATTTTTTGAAATCATTTTCTGATTTTTTTATTTTAAAAAAAAAATGTTATTCGGGCCGGGTCGACCCGACCCACTCGGGTCGGAACCCGGCCCAGACCCCGACCCGCGAAACCGGCTTCCTCAAAACGACGCCGTTCTAGCTTTATATTTTTTTTTGTTATCCGACTCTGATCTGACGACCTTCATTGAGCCGCGTGGCTACCCTGTGACCGCCGGATATCCTGACTGAAATCTACGGCCTAGGACCGTCTGATTGACTTACTAAAATCTACGGCCACGATTAAAACCTGAAACTCGATCTAAACCGTCTATTCGTACTATCCTAAACGACGTCGCATTATTACTTAACTAAACGGCACCGTTTCACCATATCTTTACTTCTTGATTTAAAACTATTTTCAGATAATTCCTAATTACTGATCGGACGGTCACTGTTTATTGGACTCAATTATCCTCAGCCGTTGGATCTACCCATTCGAATAACAACCTCCAACGGCCGGCTGACTGGACTGACACGTGGACCTATGGCAAACTGACACCTCATACTTTGACCCGTTGACCGCGCCACGTCAGCTTCGTCTTCAACCTCGCGACTCCGACAGGACGGACGGCTGTGCCTCTCCGGCGGTGATCTAACGGTTGAACCTTGATGAAATCGTGCGAGACCAGCGCTAATCGGCTCGCAATCAACTCTATCATAACATATCTAAGGATTGGGACATATAATTCACAGAATCAAGAACATCGTACGAGTTGCCGGATACGGCCATGGAAGCTCGATCATTCGATTTACTCAAAATTAGAGAAATTCAGTCACAGAATAGCACCAATGGAGGTTCAGAAGACTTACCTCGAGCTCCGATTGAGCTCGCTCGGCCCAGATTTGGCTGGGCAAGGATCGGCTATGGAGGCTAAATCGGAGGACTCGATTCAGGGTATGCGAGCAAAGTCGATGCAAAATGGAGATGCGAGCGTGGTCAGTGATGTTCGGGGAATGAAACGCACACATTAATTGCATGATTGAGCAAGGAATGCAAGGTCTGCCATTGAAGCTCAGTGAAGAACTCGAAGCTATGATTTACCTGTTCTTGCGATTTCGCGAGGCGTGGCCGGTGGCGATCGCTTCCTGACGCTCTGGGCGAACTTTAGATGGTCTTCCCTGGCTTTGGTTTGGCCGGAGATGGCCCAACCGACGCCTTGCAGTCGAGCTCAAGTTCTCGACGACAGGGGTCGGAGAACGAGCTCTCTATTGCGTTCTCTCTCTCTCGCGCGATTCTGTTCTCCCTTCTCTAACTGAATCTCTTCCTCCTTTAAACAGAAAACGAACGCAGGCTTTTATAGCTCTTCGATTTTCGGCGCCGAACGGTGGACCTCCAACTGACTCGGTTTGGCACGTGTAGTCACGTGCAATTGGGTCAAAACGAAGTCGGGGAAGATGGGCATTTCGCTCAGTTCCTTTTGGTTCCGCGGTGAGCTCCATTTCGCACGAATTTGGCAAAGATTTGAGCTGTTTTTGCCTTTGTTGACTTTTGCAGGTCCGAAGGTTTGACTGGCCGATTGCTCCCTGCTCCGGCGGCGTTAGATGGTGTTGTTGGTGTCGATCGACGGGGGAAGATGGGAGGAACAAAATGCCCACACTTCTTCTTTCAATTGGTCGCGAATTGACCTTCAATTTTGTCTTCAAAACTCAGTCGATTCACTATTCATCTGCTCGAGCTCTTTGGGGAAGACGACACTGTAGCGGACCGGTTTGACCGGTCTGACCGGCGGTCTGACCGGTCTGAACCGGTTCCGAACGGGATTTTTCAAATTAATCCCAAATTAATGGGAAAATTTTGCAATTAAACCTCAAAATCGAATCTAGAGCATGAATTCTATCTAGAAATGTGGTTTTGCCCAAAAGTTTTCATCAATTTCTACAAAACCCCCAAATTTTCATTTAATTGGAAATTGGGGATCGTGTAATTGAGGGTGCAAATGATCAAATTGAGTCAAACCACCTGTTCCAATCGATTTAAAATGGTGAAATCCATTGGGTAGCATGTTTAATTTGCAATGATAGCCCTTGAATTGAAAGTAATTTCAATTATGCTTAATTTCAAGGACTAAAATGCAATTTTAGTATGTAATTTTGTCAAATCCGTGCAATTGAGCATATTGTGCAAACAATTGGGCTAAATTGAAATAGGGGATAGTCAGATTGAATGTCAAGATCTTAAAAAATGCCAAAATTGCAAATTAAAAGACTCAATTGTTATTTTTTCTTCAAATTCAATAGTACGGGTTATAAAGGAACACCTAAAATTGAATCTGATTTTGATTTTTTTGAGAGGTCAAAAATAAAAGGGATTAAAAGGAAAAATATTGGATATTTTTCCATATTTCTGTGACCTCAAATGCTATTTTTCTTGATTTTTTAAGTATTTTTCTATTTTCCAAAAATACTAAAAAATATGAAAAATGTGAAAAATTATTTTTTGGTCAAGAATGGTTCCTTGGGCTTGGCCAATGCCACCAAAGTTGATTTTGTAATTTTTTGACTTTTTATAAAGTTTTTGTGATTTTTCAAAAATAAAACTGAAAAAGACCTGGTCAAAAAATCAGGTGTCAACATCAGGCTTTTGTCACCCTTATAAATCGACTATAGGTCCATTCCATAACCGATGTGGGATAACTTCAACAATCTCCCCCTCACAATCGGGCCTTAGGTCAAAGCTACAACAACTCTCCTGCATGCCTATTGAGTTCAGATTTATTGGCAACCTGTGTTCTGATACTAGTGTTAGGCGGTTATGAGCCTCTTTTATTCCCAAAATTAGTGCAAAAGATTAGGCTTTCCTTTACACTTCTGAACCGATCACCAACCATCATTTTTCTAACCGATGTGGAATAACCTAAACAGATTAGTCCAACAATGTCGTAACAATCAATTCAAAGATGAATCCGAATGGCTTTACGAGGTGAATTGAAACCCTGTTCTGTGAGCTTTTTAACTCATTGCTTATTGTTTGGTGACTGTGTGAGACTCTTAGAGGACAATGGCTTTTTTTGTTGTTGTTGAAATGATGATTTTCACTTCACTTGAAAGAGAAGTACGTAACTTTAAGATAAATATGCAAATCAAGCAAAACAAGTAAAAATTACGTATCTGTCATTGCATTAACGCACGATTGGTGGTCAATCACCGAGTCTCGCACACAACATCAGTGATGAGCACACGCTGAGGTTTCCCTCTCTAATAGTTACGGCATTGTCAAAACGCGATGCATGCCTAGATTCGGGGTCTCCAGCACCATCATCGTGTAAAAATAACAATAACCTCAATAAGTGGAAAGAACAAAGAAAACGCCTCGTAAATCCGAATCTACTTTTAAATAGGAATAGAAGAACACCCAAATCTAAATTTAACTCTAGCTTGAGAGAGAAGATCTGTGAAAAATTATCAATTGATCATAAAATCACTTTCAGATAAGCCAACTGTTAAAGCAGTAGAGGAGTCGCGCTCGACCATAAGGAGCAAACACTGGAACCGAAGCGAGCGAGCAGATTCGAAAAGGCAAATTCTTTCGAAGTGCTCGCACTCTCCACGTGGAGAAAGTCGACATGGTTGTCCACAAAATCTATGAAGAAGTTTCAAAGAAGATGAGGACATAGGGAGGTAGGGAAACAAAAAGGGGAAGGGAGAGGGAGACGGAGATCTCTCCGCCGTAGAAGTTGCTGTAGAAGAGGAGGGTGGGCCGCGGTTTTGGGAGGAGGTGAAACCCTAGGGGCAGAGATGACAAGAGTGGTGGTTTGAGTTAATACTTTCTTTTTTATCTCGATAAAACAAAGTAAAAGCATCTTTCAACCCTAAATTAACATCTGGTTTGTTTCTGGATCTCTGTCGAGTACACATCAACTAATGAGTGTCTCGAAATACTTGTCAATCAACTGCAAGAAAGAGTATTCTGCGACTCCTAATTCGCCATTTTTCTCGTATTCTATAAAGTGAATACTCTGAAAATTGGAATAAATGTTTTTGAGGATAACAAGTATTCAGGACATTCTTAACAAAAACCAAACTCATATTACCAGAACGTGATTGGAACAGCGTTGTGTTGGTCTATAACTGTAGAGCTTTAAACGTGGCTTGAAACCATTTCCCTCTCTCTCTCCATTCAAGTCAACCATGATGATTGCGCTTAAGTGGAGCAGATGGTGAGGAGCTGCCAAGTCAACCTCGCTCATCTCGAACAGCGACTGCCACCTCATCCATTCCACTTGCCGGCTTGCCTCCCACCCATGTCAGTCTCCTTTTTTCAACTAGCTCTCTTCATCTTAACCGCTCGTTTGAGTTAGTTCTAGGCATCATTACTACGTAATGTATCGATATTGTTATGTCTTAAATCGTCCATGTCAAGTCGCTAACAATATCATGTAGGACGGTCGATGATGATTGAACCCTGCATCAGCGAAGTCCTGTAGCAATGGATCGAAAAGATTACATTAAAATTTCGTGCAAATATTTAAGACTATATTGACAACATTAGAAAGTTTACTGTTGAATTAACCTCGGGATTATATGTTTAGAACTGATTTAATAAAAAAATTTCCCCTAAACAAACGTAATAGCGGTAGTGTAGTCGGGTCTAACAGTACAAAGGTAATCTCACCATAACCCGGAAACTTCGATAAAATTTGCAAACCTATAAAGTAGGAATTCATTGGAGATTCTTCGTTCACGGCATGACTTGAAGCTGTGTTCTCGTGAAAGACAGAATGAACATGCAATCCCTCTTTTTCACACGTGGAGGTTGGTGATTAGCGAACGCGTGGAAAATGGGTCAAGTGAAACTAAGTGCACAAGTTGCATTATTTGACGCTGTTTTTTTTTTAAAATTAAGGTTGCATTTAGCATGAGACGAGGAGCTCTGCGTTTTCTTCACGGTTGCCTTGTGGCCCATCACGACACGATGTAAAAGTCATGCATTCCTTCCTTCAAACAGGAGTGAACGTAAACAGGCACAGAGAAAACGGGGCAGAATGACGGTGATGGCGAGGCCCCTCGATTTGTCTCCGACCACTCTAAGTTTTCCCACAATGGAAGATTCGAAATTGGATAGGTTCTTGTCGAATGCTTGAGAGGGGATGGTGACATTCTGCCTCCCAATCTCTATTCCTCGGTTCCGGACGATCTCTCCTCGTGACACTCAGAATTTATCGCGACCCTTGGACTTTCTATGGTGTGAATTCGATCTATTTTTATCTCTATTGTTGGATCCCTAATGTTCATCTCTACCTCTGTTGCGCGTTAAAAATCCCTCGATGGGGCCTGATTGAGCTTTTCGGGGTTAGGCCCAAAAAGGGTGACTAACGCTGTAATCTTTTATCGAACGTTAGCAGTTCGTTAAGTAAGGAGTTCCGAGTCAATTTTGGACAGAGAGTGTCAAATGCAGGATATGTACTAATAGTTGTATTATCTTCGACAGCTCCGTACAAACTCTCGACCAGCCTTCTTGATGACTTTCGTAAAAACTTGTAAGGACTTCGACGTACTTGTAACTGGGATACAACACCGGAATTGAATTGACGATGTTGTACCGCATTGTAGGACACGATATTGGAATTTAATCAACGACACCGGACGGATAAAAATGTATGACACAACACCGGAATTGAATCGACAGTACTGGATAGGGTGGATGAACAATACAACATCGGAATTGAATCAACAGCACTGAACTGGGTGAGCAAACGGCAGAATCTAATCGACGACACCTAACTCTGGATATGAAACTTGCCGGAATTGAATCGACAACGGGAATCTGAAAACTGTACCTAAGCTAAGAGCTAATTCAAAAGATAAGACTTGTTTGTTGTGTTATGTGTCTTTTCTACGTTGGATGACCTTAGGTATTTATAGGTGTGCTTTGGTAATCGTCGAACGGTTACTACCGTGGGCTCTACTCCAAGCACGTTCTCTTCGACGACTCTTGTGGATAATGCTTCTAGCGGTTCCTTGGTTCTTTACGCCTTTTTCTCTCTTCAATTTTGGGAATTGTCGCCAATCTCCGTAGCTGCCTCGATCGTATGCGCCTTGTCTTAGCTTTGGGGAGAATACCCTAAAATTACTCTTACACGTGGCATTTCTACAGCTAATTTTTACATGGCTTCTGTACACCTGCCCGTAGCTAGCTATATCCTTTCCTCGTGCATGTCATATGGCCTATAGGGTAATTTTTTGTGTCAATAAATGCCCCCTTTAAAATAAATTTATCTATCCCTTGATTTGACAGCCATCGGCCGCGGTTAATGATTATACTTTCTTATTTCCCTTTTCAAAGCATAATCATTCCGATTTTCGACGCATCGATTTCTGATCCGGATTGCTTTTTTGGGTAGAAAGTTTTAGCCGTCGTCTTCTTTATTTTCGATTTAGTCCTAAAATCCTAAACCCTTTCAGTCTTTGCCTCATCCTTTTTCATGGCATCTCGGACATCTAATCCTGACCCAAAGCAACTGATCAGCTGTTTCGACAAGCTGACGAAGGATGAGGACAGTGGTGACTGCTTCCTCGAGCTGTTGAACACCACTAAGGAGCATGTTGGGTTTATTCTTGGACCCAGTCTCCGAACTCATACGTTCGTTCCGAAGTCTCTTCAAGCTTGTTTTCCAATGCGTCGAAGCGAGAAACTTCCTATTCAAGCCTATCTTTTGCGAGATATATGGTCGTCTCTATATCAGCGATTCAGAAGCTTTCCATTACCTAATGATACATTCTCTACTTTGTTTCATTGACTCAAGGCTGACCCACTAACTACCGCTTCCTGGGCAATAGAAAACATAAGAACATCCCTTGAGGTTAGTTTTCTATCCCACGATTTGAACAGAGGTCTGCTAGTCTCCGTTATAAGCTTATGGTCTTCATCAACCAATTGCTTCTTTTTTCCATGGGGACCTATGTCACTAACTCTTTTAGATGTTTTTTCCATCACTGGCCTAACTACCCATGGGACCTCTGCTACAAATCTTGAAACCTTATAAGATTGCTTTACTCTTAATGCTTTCCTTGCTTACAGAAAGCTTTTGGGTATTCATTGCAAAACTTCTGGTTATGTCACGCTTGCCGAGAGAACAACTTTCCTCCTTTTCTAGTTTTTGAAATGCCTATTCTTTAGTCCGACCATAAAGGTATCTAAAGATTACCTCGTGCTTGCATCCAATCTTACGAGAGGAAGAGATGTCGCCCTGGGTCCACTTACCTTAGCCATTATGTATAGGAGTATTACCCATAATTCCCTGTCAATGATGACACCCAAGAAAGATGGTGCGTTGTTCGGCCCACTCTGGATCCTTCAAGATTGGACGGCACTGTACTTCCCTTTCATGTTTACGAGTGTACATAGTCCTCAAAAGGATAGTGGACCCTCCAGTACTTGTACCAAATTACTTAGGGAAACTCCGTTGGAGGTTTCTGCTACCGCTCAACCTCTGAACTTTTATCTCTAACAAATCTTGTTCTATGACCCGAACAAGATTGACATGTTCTCATATCGCTCCGCCGAACTCAGCTTTTTTTCTTGACCCGAAAACTGAGGAGCCCTTTAGCTTTCGTGATTTTTTGGTCTCCATCCTCTATCCTAAAGACCTTCCCATTTCGATTATGCCTTGAAGACATGTTTTATCCTAGGTTTGAACCTTATTCTCCGCAATATTGCGTTCGTCAATTTGGCTTTCGACAAGCTTTCCCCATGCTTACTCCATACCTTATAGATTTCTCATTGATGGAAAAGAAGGCATACAAGCTCGATGATGATACTTCCTTCTTTTGTTGTGCCCGAGTGACTGCTTTGATGCAATAGTGCTTCTGTAAGAATATTACTGGAGCTCATCGATTTGGCCTTGGGATTCCTTCAGATTACACGACCTGGTGGTTATCCTCTAGCCTCGAAAGTCCTTACGAAGCAGCTATCACATCACTTCTTAGTGGGAGTAGGATCAAGCCTGTCGGCTTGATTGCGAAGGAAACAGACAAGAAAGGAAAGAGGAAAGCTCTCCAACCGGACAGTCCTAAACACTCAGCAACTTTTACCACAGGTAAAGATAGATCTTATTTCCCGATTTAAAGACTTGCTGAATGTTCTGAATGAACTTACTTGCCTTTGCCTGTTAGATGAGGATGGCGAACCAATCATTGCACTTCAGCGGTGAAAATGTCTCAGGCCTTTAGTCGAACCTCCAATCACTGTCTAAGGTGTTGACGAATTTCAAACCACTCCCCCTCAGGATTGTTTTACCAACATCATACCATCTGTTAGGGAGCTCAATGATAGTTCTCATGTCAACAAGTTGCCTGTTCTTGCTGCATCATCTAGTACTCCAGTTCCGTCACCTTTGGACACCCATGATGAGCTTCCACTAGCTTTGGCTCCTCATCGAGCAAATTCATCCAGCAACTTACCAATAATTGAAGAGCCACATGGTGAACCTTCTTCTTTGGCACTCATTATTTTTTAGTCTACATATCGCGCAAGGGGAGCTTTTGAGTGAATGCACCTATCACTCCTAGGTCACTCAGATAATGAAAGATGGCACCCGACAAAGCGTTCCCTATCGCCGGATTAGGAGAGCCATCCAGAACGCTGATCTCTCGTTGTAAGATCATCGTTTTAGTTGGGTGGAAGGGATCTCTCTTGATGATGATGTTACGCGGCGTTCAAAACCAGCTTGACACAGTTTGACAGGCTGTGATACCTGATTGGCTCAAAATCAATAGTTGTCGAAATAATATCAAGAGAACAAGCACGCAGGAAAAAGCAAGCGTCTGGTCAGATCAATCAAAAAAGAAATTCTTCCATTGGAGACAGGTGCACAAACGACAACTCCAAACGTCACACATCTGCCACCTACATACCGTTTAGGTGGCACCAACGATATCCAGCTAAGGTAAGGAACTTCGTGTCTTGGCTGCTCCACTTCGCGCAGCGGTATCATGAACTGAACTTCGTGCCTTCCCGCACGCGAAGCGAATGGGCATTGTGCTGTGGGTCAGTTTCGGGGAGGGGGGCGAAGAGAGAGGTCAAAAGGGTAGAACTGTTTCGGATGACGAAATCGCCTTTATTATCAACCGAAAGGAGAAAATCCTTTCAAGAATGTTCGAGTTGGATTCCAACCCGTTCTGGAATCAGCGCCGACATACACTTATTCGGGACTACATGATTCCTCCCCTCTAGAGGAAATTCAAGATCTCCGTTTTGGAGGGAAAATTGGAACAATTATTGGGTGAGAATGCTCATCCACCTGAAGTGGGAGTATCTATGTCAAAAGTCAAAGGAGATGAATCAATTCTAAGCTAGGGGATCCCAGTTCTTGGTAGGCCAATAGCCCTGTGAACCGGGCGGGGCACTCGACAAAAGGGAGCCACGCTGAACAAGTATGGGCCTGTTCTGCTTTATTAAAAGCGATGACCACTACGAGAGGTCAAACTAAGGACTTATGGAAGTCGGGGGCCCGGTCAATATTGGATCAAACAATAGGGGGCCGTAGCACTGACACCCCCCCCCTTTTTTTTTAAATACAATAGGGGAAAAGATCGTACAGTTCCCTACCGAGACAACAGAAACTCGCGATCTTCCACCTGTCAAGACTATTCTCGATCTTCATGTAGCACAGACATCCCTGGAAGACATTCAAGCTTACTGTGTTGAGTCCTTTCACTCCTTTGATCCCCATAACACACCTCGAGAAGGCATTTCTCTTTCTGTAGAGGCTCTCAATCGGTTGAAGGTTAAGCTGTCTCAGTCTCTGGACCTTGTTTTCTCTGGGGTTTCTTCTTTTGTCAACAATCCAGCAGCCCTCAAGCACATTAAGTCTACATTTGTGGAATTGACTAAAGAAGAATTTAACACGTTGCTCCCTTTAAGTGTGGTTCAGCGTCTTAACTTCTTGGAGAGCTTTTCAGCTGGCTTCTCCTGCTACCAAAATGCCGGGACCGATGGTCACTTTGACCAGCTTCGACCATCAATCTTGTAAGTCTAGTGCCAAAACTCAAGCAGCATAACAATTGGTAAGTCAAGAACGACAATCTGCAGTCCATTGCCAAAGAGGTAGCTGAACTAGACAAGAGAGAACAAACCCTCAAGCAACAGAAGTTGGCGATAGAGAAGGAGATAGAAGAGAACGCCTCCGTCAATCGACCATACTTTCTCATCGATCAACTGTTGAAGATCAATTGAAGGCATCCAATGCCTCCTTAGAAGAGAGAAAGCAAGCAGACCTTGTTAAGATGGCGTAGGAAGAAGCACGATGGTGCCAGACCAGAAGTGAATTCATAGTCCGCAATAGAAAGTTTGAGGGTCTAATGTATAAACTTCTCCTAGATGTCAAGAATACCTTGTATCCCAAGAGAACCTAATGAAACTGTCTTTCGTTCCCTCTTTCTTGCTTTCGCGCGAAAATATACGCCACTATCCCACGTTCGCGTAACAACTCAATTCATTTATCTTGCTAGCCTTTATATAAATACGAGTATTGTGGGGTGATCTGAACTCACTCATCATGGCAGACTATTATCATGTTCTCATTGGTTCTCAAGCAACTTTTCACCTGTCACGCCTTGAAGATCTTTCGGGGCATGAAGACAAGGGGGAAGTATCTCTTTCCCATATGGATTATCAATCTGAAAGTGGCCACATTGTCTTAAGTCCACAGCTCAAGCGATTACCTCCTCCTTCAATGCTGGTAGAATGTTTCCCTCGCCATCGTGAAAAGACTTTGCCTATCGAACAATCAATCATCTGTGCTTCTGATTAGCTAACTCACAACCATTGATTTGTCTCTTACCTGCTTTTCGATATGCTATTCTTTAACTGGTATCAACAGTTGAAGAAAAAGTTTTCTAATGTGTGGGAAAAAATTATGATCGACAAACCATTGGCATTCTGTGGCATGTCATCGATCCTTCAAAACACGGTTTAATCGGCAGCATGTGTTGCTTCTAGTCACCCTCGTCGAACTGTTTCTTCTTTCCCACCAGTCCAGTGACTATCACACTTCTTAATATCTAGTCCTTGACTAGTCTTTCTCCTTTTATCGAATGTAATGTTCATCATGCAGATGACCAATTCCGTCTTGGTGCATTTCGTCGTCTGAATTCTCCCTATGACGCATTCATGGATTACTATAGTAAATCCGCAGGACCTCCTTCGGCAGAGGAACACATTGCCTTCTTCTTATGCTGGCTTTGCCGATTCATCTTCCGTCTTTCCACTCTTCGAGTATCCTCAAAGTTTCTAGACATCGCTTGTGCATTAGCACATGGCATCAATGTAGGATTAGGTCGAATGGCCCTTGCAACATTATACCGCAGCTTGACAGATGCGCAAAGTTCATTGTCAGGCGGACATTCGACCCCTTTTCTAGTCCATTATGGCTCTTGCACAGTTGGCTTCGAATTTACTTCCCTCGGCTGTTTCGTGAGGAAGACATTACTTTAATGGTAGAATCTTCTACCATAAACAACTTCGGTCTTGAGATGTTCGACCGCGTGCTTTGCCAACTGCTAGACGGCTCTACTCCTTTCGATAGCTTTCTCTTTGTACTATTGTCTCTTACCGACTTCGAGTTCTTTAAGTTTCCTGTCGAAGGCATTATTGTCGCGACCCTCACTCGAGCGCCTTCTTGAGGTACGAGGGCTAATGGGCCATTCGGGTCTAGTCGGATGCGGGCCTCTCCCAAAGTCCATTACCCAAGTCACAACGGAGGTAAACGTGGTTGACCTTCAGTGTGGTCTAGTAACATGTGCTACATGTACATGCCAAGGAGTCTCCACCAATTGTTTCATGGAGGGTACAATTGGAAACCCTATCGAATAGTCGGGAGCTCCTATTCGATTCTGTGAGAACCAGAGAAATGAGATCGGGAACTTGGTTACGCCAACTATCAGAGTTGGCGCCCTTTCGGTACCTAAGTTGACTGAATTATCTAATCTAATATTTCATGCAGATGAGTGAGGTACGAACCCTAAATCTTGGAGTTCATGCAGATACGAGTGGCTACCCTAGCACTCACAATCAGTAAAAGAAAGTGCGCAAATCAAGGATCCAAGACATGGGGATAAATCACATGAATACAATATGACATCTCTAGTAAGGCCATATTGACCTAGATAAGTGTCAATCAATACTCAAGAATAATTTAGACATGATTCGCCCATGAGGGGCACAATCGTAATTTTAAAGAAATCAAGGACAATTTGCCAAAAAGTGAAAAATCATCATTTTAGAAGAGTTCTGGAGTCAAAAGGGGTCGAAAATAGGATTAGTCACCCAATTGACTCATTTCCCATTTTTGACATTTTTCAGAATTTTCTGAAATTTTTGAAAGCGATTTACCCTTTGAGGGGTAAAATCGTCATTTTCCTAAAAGGAACGAGACATAAAAATCATAGACAGAAGAATTGGTCGCCCACCTGACCCATCACCTAGTTCTACTATCACATATTATATAATATGATCAGAATAGGGATAGAGAAGACTATACATAGGGTTTATAGTGGTTCGGCTTTGGTTAAGCCTACGTCCATTTCTTCGGCTATCAGCCAATTGGCTGGATTCCACTAGTAAACTGCTCGAGAGGTTACAGCTTAGTGATCTCCTTGACACGCAGGATACCCAACCTAGCACTCAACACACTTGTGTACACCTCCTCACAATTACAATGGATGAATCAAGAAGTGTGTATTAAATGAAGTACTCTCGATCTAAGAATTATAAAAACTTTTCCCTCTTAACGCCGACCTTTTGTCCCTTCGACCTTGAGATGTCTTTTATACTCCTCCGCATCCAATCTAACCGTTGCAAGGCTTCCAGAAGAGGTCTCTCCAAAACTTTCCGTTTGGACAAAACATACCAAAAGAAGATCTCATAGCCGTTAGGGATCGCCAAAGAAAAGTCTTCCCCGTTCGGATCAAATCGCCCATACAATTATGATCTTGGATTTCCATAGATGATTTCACTCATTTGGAAAGTCGTATGTTTGTCTCCTTGATTTCGCATCCTTGATTAATCTCTATCCTTGAGAATCTTCAAGAATGATCTAGCTCGATTGTATCCGTTATAGTGTGTCAAATAAGCACATTTGAAAGTCATCTTCAAGTTCTGATTACTGCATGTGAATACTCCACTCATAGCTTGAGCATCAGTCCAACATCTGAGCTATCACCGCTCAACGTCTGAGCTCCAACCAGCATCTGAGTCCCTCAGAAATCTCATCTGAGCAAAACCTTTTTGACAGTTGCAATCATGTGCATCCCCGCACCAAAGAATAATATGCAAAACAAGTATTCCGCGACGTTATCTTGAAACTTAAGAGTACTTGGGATCGTTTTGTCAACTTCAAAATCACATAGGGTTTTTCTCAACAATCTCCCCCTTTTTTATTATGACAAAACTATTCACGAAAGTAACAATGATTCAAATAAAAGAGTGAGCAACTAGTATATAGTTACTCTCAGTATAATCTTGCTAAGAATGAATTTCAACAATATGTCATTTGTTCTTCTAGCAAGAATAAGTTCTGAAGTCAATATTTAACAATATAAGCAGTCTCAGAACTTGCGATAATGCTTAAGATTTAGAGATTAAGCACAAATATAGTTTCAGAGCATAGACATGTGATTCTACTTGATTTTCTATAGAACTTAATCACATGCATAATAAGCTTGAGCAACGTGATAAATGTGAGCATATTGCTTGTGATATATATTTTTTTAGATGAACTCTTTCTCTTTGACGAACGTTGAGTCGATTCATTTTGAACCCCAAGAATAAGCGGAGAGAGTATCCTTTTGGAGCCCTCAAAAAGTGCCGTGTATGTGGCCTCCTCCTCCCAAGTGAATGTGAGGATCTATTTATAAAGTAGGCTTAGGGTTTCAGCCAACAATTCCATAATCTTTTATTTCCTATCTTAAAATATGAGATTTTATGATAATAAAAAAAAGTTAAATGTGTCCACCAAGTTTTCATTAAATCGGCCATTTACCTTGCAAGTATCGGCTAAATTATAATCACCGGCTCAGTCGATTTTCCTCACTGCGGGTCTTGATCCAATTTGTCGACAAGTTCAAAACCTCAAAATAAGCTCCTTCACTGTCGGTCCGATAAATATGCATGTTAGATATGTTATGCATGAAAAATTTAAATTAATTCTTTTTTGTGAGAACTAAATTTAATTCTCTTTTTTATGAGTAAACAACTGAAAAAATTTAGTCAAAATTTAGGTGTCAACATTCGCGCCTTTTTCTCTCTTCACTTTTGGGGATTGCCGCCAATCTCCATAACTGCCTCGATCGTGCGCACCTTTTCTCTCAGCTTTGGGGAGAATACTGCCAAAATTACTCTTACACGTGGCATTTTTGCGGCTGATCTTCACCTGGCTTCTGTACATCTGGCTGTAGCTAGCCATGTCCTTTCCTCGTGCATGTCACATGGCCTATAGGATAACTTTTGGTGTCAACAGCCTCAAATCACTAGTTGTCGCGACCTAAAAATAAATTTCTAGGCTAATGGATTATCAGGTTAATTATTTAACTAACCTAACTCGAACTCTCCCAAGTCCATATCAAATCGCAACTTAAGGTTCAATTGATTAACATGCAACGTATTTTGAATTTGGAATCGTCACTAATCATTTGTGGTAGGTCGATTAGAAACATAAATAAGATAGCAAGAGAATTATTTTATTCCTACGAACAAGAGATTAAGAGTCCAGGGACTTGATTACGCTAGATTACTCTAACACCCTTTCGGTAACATTTTATTTTACTTCATGAAAAATCATTTGAGAAGGCGACATTAATTGATTTTAACTTAAGTTACTAACAAAGGTTATCATGCGGGTGTACAATCAATTAATAAACATCCATAAATCAATATAATCAAGGGAGCATGCACCACACAAAATATTTTTTTTTCTCTTTTTTAATTTTTGATTTTTGATTTTTATATGAATGCATGAAAAACTGTACTATATGATGCAATGTCATGAATTAAATGCAAGACTAAACTAGATGACTGCAAATTAAACGAATATCCAAGTGAGACCATGATTAAATTATCTATGTGACACGTAAATTAATTAAAACCTAGACATGTGATTCTAAAATGCAATTTAAGCTAATATGCAACCTAATATGACATGGCATGAGATGCATGGATGACATAGCAAAGATGACATGGCACGGACAATGTGGCAAAGATGATTTTTTAAAATTTTAAGATGAATTTATTTCCTAAAATAGAACTATGTCAAAACAATATTTGTCTTGCATATTTTATAGTTTAAATTGATATGAACCCTAATATATTAAAGATGAATTATTTTAGACATGAAATTCTATTTAGACATGCAATTTTTATCCTAAAATGCAATCTAGTGTAAATATTTTACAAGAGGGATTGGATATGCAATTATCTACATGATGCTATTTTAAATTATATGCAATTTTCAAATATGGGATGTGAATGAATGCAATTTTTTAAAATTTTCGGGATTACATCATGCGACAGATATATTCTAAAAAATATGACAATCAAGCAATTCATATTAAATTAGGAAAGTGAATATGCCGATCCATGTCAATCAAGAAAGTGGATATATCAATCAAGTTTTGAAATATTTCGCAAATATTTGAATCAATCTTTAATTCGTAATCTTATGATTAAGGATTGAACCCAAATAATTGCCTAATCGATTATTCCATCGATAATCTTAAAATATGAACTTTCTCGATTGTGTGGCAAGTTGCGGATTAAGAAAGGAAATTTTCCTAATCAACTTGTATTTAGAAAAGATATCCACCTTGATGCAAATTGTTCAAGATATGCAAATAAATCACAAAATATGCAAGTGAAAATATTAAAGTTCAAGATAGGAATTTACCTTCTTGCAAAATTGGCACTTCTCTAATTTGGATTTTTGAACCACGAATTGCAGCCCAAGATTCGCGCTCTCGGACGGGCTTGAGGAGGGACCTTCCACACATAGCTAGGACAACTTGGGGGACCAGCAGCTCACGGGGCTCCCCGAGGATTCTGCAAAACAAAGGGAATAAACTTCATTACTTGACAACTCATGCAGTAATTGCCGCACAGAATCATGCACTGAAAAGTTTTATGGACTAAGCCCATGGTTATGAACCTGCAACGTGGAAAACATGATCAACCATGAAGAGAACAGCATGAGAGATAGAGAGAGATTCTGTACAGGTCCCATCTTATTTATGCAAAAGATGCTAGACAGTCTTCTTTACATTACGAATTTAAAAACTTGGACAAGCAATGGTGGGAATGAACTGGACACAAAACTCAGTCTTCTAGGCACCCGGGATTGAATCAGTGGGTTCGATGTTGGGAAATTTCTATCTCGGCGAACTATAGGTCGACCGTTTGAATCACATCAACCGAGTGCTCAATTCACTAGAGTAGGATCACCTGGGATCACCCACGCAAGCCAAAGCCAAACGTATTTTCACGAAACAATTATATATAAGCAGGGAATCATGATCATGATAAGAACCGTGTATTTAATAAATAAAGGTTTGTATTTCCTCCTTCACATGTTTTCTTTAGCCTGTTCCATCAATTAATTATTGCGAAAGCACGCGATGGATTACTAAGGAAATTGGTGCTTAATTTTGAAATGGAGGAAGTGGGTGGTTTTAAGATGATTCTTCTTGTAGTTCCCAGTGATTTAATGCAGCAGGGGCAGAGAGGAAAGTTTTTTTGTTCGAATAGGGAGGAGACTATCCTCACTAATTGCCTCACTCTTTAACGAGGAAAGTTGAAAAGTGAGGCAATCGACACTCTCGACAAATGAATATCATGATTGCCCAAACTCTACACACTCTCGCATTTCCTCCTTCACATGTTTTCTTTAGCCTGTTTCATCAATTAATTAGTGCGAAGGCACGCGATGGATTACTAAGGAAATTGATGCTTAATTTTGAAATGGAGCAAGTGGGTAGTTTTAAGATGATTCTTCTTGCAGTTCCCAGTGATTTAATGCAGCAGGGACAGTGAGGAAAGTTTTTTTGGGTCGAATAGTGAGGAGACTTTCCTCACAAATTGCCTCACTCCTTAATGAGGAAAGTTGAAAAGTGAGGCAATTGACACTCTTGGCAAATTCGTAATGTAAAGATGACTGTCTAACATCTTTTGCATAAATAAGATGGGACCTGTACAGAATCTCTCTCTCTCTCTCTCTCTCTCTCTCTCTCTCTCTCTCATATGCTGTTCTCTTCATGGTTGATCATGTTTTCCACGTTGCAGGTTCATAACCATGGGCTTAGTCCATAAAACTTCTCAGTGCATGATGGCTCACTCTTTGAGAGAGGTTCTATGTGGCAATTACTGCATGAGTTGTCAAGTAATGAAGTTCATTCCCTTTGTTTTGCAAAAAAAAGAAAAAATAATAATTTAAAAAATATTTTCCTAAAAATGATGTGACATAAATTGTTGTCAATAACATAAATCTTTTTTCACGAAACAATTATATCTAACCGATTGATGCTAGAGAAGGATCACCAAGGACTTCTCTCCCTTTTTCTCACGTTCGCTCTCAAAATTTTCCTCTCAAATCTATCCCAAAATTCTTACGTGAAACCTCTCTAATTTCTGAATGAAGTCCCCTCCCCATGTCGTAGGTGAGCTTTTATAGGCAAAGAAACTGATCGCTTCGTTTTACGATCACATCCTTTGTTTCTTGTTTTGAGATCAGAATATATTATCTTTGCTTTTCCTTTAAGAAAAAAGAAATATTCTGTGCCTTTTCTTGATCAAGATTATGACCACCAGGAGACCCACTTTTCCAGTTTACTTTCTTCGTTCCTCTGCCCACGATGCCAAAAGATTTTCATGATATTGCTTCTCAATTTTGCTTGTATTATAATGCACGGCACATGCCAACCTTGACCACTTTAGGGGGGATAATGGGTTTGTCCGAATCTTCAATTCGTATAGGTTTGACCCAATTAAATCCATTGAATTCGGAGCCATCCATTTATGTCCATTTGCTGCTAGTCCGATGAAAGATGCAAGTTATGCATTGCATAAAATTAAATTAAACTATGCAAAGATCATATGAAAATGATTTAAATATTTTTTCTAGGGATTAAAGTTAATCCCTAATGTTTATGCGACTAAATAAAAATCAAAATTTAGGTGTCAACACTAGTTTTCTGCACTCAAATTTAGGTGTCAATACTAGTTTTGAGATCAAAATTTATTATCTTTGCTTTTCCTTTAAGAAAAAAGAAATATTCTGTGCCTTTTCTTGATCAAGATTAGGACCACCAGGAGACCCACTTTTCCAGTTTACTTTCTTCGTTCCTCTGCCCACGATGCCAAATTAAAGATTTTCATGATATTACTTCTCAATTTTGCTTGTATTATAATGCACTGCACATGCCAATCTTGACCACTTTAGGGGGGATAATGGGTTTGTCCGAATCTTTAATTCGTATAGGCTTGACCCAATTAAATCCATTGAATTCGGAGCCATCCATTTAAGTCCATCTGCTGCTAGTCCGATAAAAGATGCAAGTTATGCATTGCATAAAATTAAATTAAACTATGCAGAGATCATATGAAAATGATTTAAATATTTTTTCTAGGGATTAAAGTTAATCCCTAATGTTTATGCAATTAATGACTAAATAAAAATCAAAATTTAGGCGACAGAGCCGCAGAAACCTATTTCCTAATTCTAAATTGCACCCAAATCAAAACCCACAAGTGTAATATGAGAAAACTCATAGAGAAATTTCTCTTGTTTGCTCTAGTATAAAATAAGCGGGCGAAATCCTGATATTATATACATAGTATTTTATCCATAATGCCAAAAGGATACCAGAGTGCCCAAATTTGTGTTCGACGGTGCCAAATGGGAGATAAAACGTCCACCTAAAAGCAAAATCGGAGAAATTTTAGCCAAACTAATTATGAGACAATTATAATTAAACTTTTGATGTGACGTGGCATTTTTTTTATTTGTTTCAGTCCACATAGACTTCTAAACTAAAAAAAGAAAAATTAAGTCCACCCGGATTAAAAAACTTAAAAATAAGCTAAAAATTGATAAAATTTAAATTAAATTCAAAATAAGCTAAAAAATTAAAAAGAAAAATTAATAAAATTAAAAGGAAAAAAAAAACCAAGGGCTTGCGCAATCCTCGCTGGCGAGGATTGGGGGATGGCCAAGGGGGTCGCGCGAGGCCCAGGCGGCTGGCGACCCTGCCGACCTGGCTTAGGGTCGGCCACCCTCGCTCGATCTTTTCACTTCCCGAAATACTTGGCCTTTTATTTTATTTCCCTCTCGCCAAATCACTTCTCGCATTAGAAATTCAACCCGCATTCCCAATTAAAAAAATCGAAAAAAAAAATCGAATTTGCAAACGCAATACGTACAATAACAGGCTCAAGATATTAATTGCCCCGATACGAAAGGCCCCTTTGGTGGAAATTTTTCCGTATTTCCCGTTTGACTTTTGAACTATTTAAGGTATTTAGCATCCGAAGTATGTCGACATAGTATCGACACATTCTCTCGCAGATTACCTCAATATCATCGAACTGTTTGGCTGCCTATCAGCCCTTTCCTTTAATGCTTTCGAGTTTTTGCGGACAATCCAGACATCCATTGACTCAATGACCTCACTGTTTCTCCAAGAATCTCAAGGCAACACAACTATATATTGAATCTCCAGAACAACCTCAAAGTCTCAGAAGGCCAAGAAGGATCTGAACAATCGACACAGGTGACAACCCTGCGATTTACCGGAGGCACGACCTTGGCGCGGCGCCCCATTGTTCGTTCCAATCTCAAAGTTATGCGGCTCTTGTGCCTGCTGGTGTTGATCCCGCTCGTCGCGGCGGACTGCACGTGCGAGAGCGATAGCGAGGCCATCAACAAGAGCCAGGCCCTCAAGTACAAGCTAGCGGCCATCGCGTCCATCCTAGTGGCAGGGGCGATCGGGGTGTGCCTCCCGATCCTGGGGAAGAAGATCCCGGCTTTGCACCCCGAGAGAAGTATCTTTTTCATCATCAAGGCCTTTGCGGCCGGGGTGATACTGTCCACTGGCTTCATACACGTCCTCCCGGATGCCTTTGAGAACTTGACCTCACCGTGCCTGAGCGAGACCCCGTGGGGGGACTTCCCGTTCGCGGGTTTCGTGGCCATGCTGTCTGCCCTCGGGACATTGATGGTGGACACTATGGCCACTTCTTATTATACGAAATTGCATGCCCACAATGCCGGATCGGACAAAAGCGTCGGAGATGAAGAGAAGGCCGGAGAAGACCGAGGTCATGTACATGTGCATACGCATGCAACTCATGGCCACTCTCACGGTGTGATATCGCCAGACTCGGACTCGGAGCTTCTGAGGCATAGAGTGATATCTCAGGTTAATTCCGCAAATTTTTCAGTCGGCATTGATATCGAATTTAAGTTCGCATTAACTCCATTGATTCTTCTTTCTAATGTTGTTAGGTGCTAGAATTGGGGATTGTGGTGCACTCGGTGATCATAGGGATTTCACTAGGGGCTTCAGAGAGTCCAAAGACAATCAGACCACTTGTTGCTGCCTTGTCCTTTCACCAATTCTTTGAAGGCATGGGTCTCGGTGGATGCATCACTCAGGTACTTTTTTTCTCCTTAATCCTCAAATATGCTATTGAATTTTTCGTTCATATTCAAGTTTATTTTCTGATTTGAGCAGTTGAAAATCAATGTTTTTGCTCAGTTGGGTAAGCATTAATTTCCTGAATGCGTCCAAAGCATCTGGTTTTTTCAATGTCAGCTTGTCAGCTCTGGGCTCATAAAGCGTAAAATTTATCCATAAGATGATAAAACAATCTCTATCATCTTGGAAATCTTTTGACACGATACTAGTTGTCTCCTTATACGGGCCGTGATGTGACGTAAACGAAATTTGAATTGAATCTAAGCTCAAATCATACCAAAGCTAATCTCTGGTTTCTGTCTTTTTGCTTTTGTAGGCCAAGTTCAAGACTCGGGCAATCGTGATCATGGCACTGTTTTTCTCCCTCACGACCCCAGTTGGGATCGGCATAGGATTGGGGATCACCAACGTTTATGACGAGAACAGCCCGAACGCACTCATCGTGGAGGGCATCTTCAATGCAGCATCAGCAGGGATTCTGATCTACATGGCCCTGGTCGACCTTCTTGCTGCAGATTTCATGAGCCCTAAGTTGCAGAACAACGGGAGGCTGCAGTTCGGGACCAACATAGCTCTTCTTCTCGGTGCTGGCTGCATGTCTCTCTTGGCCAAATGGGCTTGAAGCAAAGGAAGCAAACAAGAAATGGAGCAAAAAGAGATCAGACAGACATTTTTAGTTACTCGAAAGGCTTTTGCTTTTCCTTAGTCCTAGGCATTAAGGGTGGGTTTGGTTCAACTTCACAAATGGGCCTCGGAGAAATGCAAGTATCTTTAGCGTAAGGGGCATTGGGGAAATGCAAACAGCATTTGGTGAAAAATGCTTTGAAAAGTCACTTTGGGCTAATTAGTGTTTGGCATAACATTTTTGCAAATGGGCTTTTTTACAATATTTCCTTTTCAAATAAAAATCATTAAAAAAGAGAAAATCAAACCCTAACGCCACCGGCCGCCGGCAAGCCAGATTTGGTGCCGGCGCTTGGCGGCGGCCTCGGGTAACCCTCGGTGAGGACAGCATGGGGCCGTGCGACCCCCCACGGCCGTTGCTTGGGCGGTGCGATTCCAGGTGACGGTCGCCAAAGGTCGCTCTACCCAGGCGGCCCTCTCCGGGGGTCGCCCGACCCCACAACCCTAGGAGGTCGTCGCTGGGGTTGCACAACCCTAGCGACGATGTCGGAGGTTGCACAATCCTCGGGTAGGATCTCCTGGGCCGTGTGACCCTCGGCGTGATCCTAGCCGACCGTCGTTGGGGTCGTGCGACCCTAGCAACGAAGCATGAGGTCACGCGGCTTGGCGGTCGTTGCTGGGCTCGCGCGACCTAGGGGTTGACCGCCGGGGGTCACTTGGTCGCGCGAGCCCAGGCGACCCTCGTGTCGCGCGGTCGTAGGCGATCCTCGGCCGCGGTGGCCAGCGAGTAGATCTGGCTCGCCAGCATCCTAGGGTTTGATTTTTATTTTAATAAAAAATAATGTATTAAAAATGTAAGAAAAAAGATAAGGGACAAAATTGGAATTTAAAAGAATATGTGAAGATAGTTTCGAAAAAAAAAAATATCTTAGCTCAGCATTGGTCCCTACCAGCATTGGGCTTTTAGCTTTCCCATTGCCAACTTTCATCCAAAAGCCGCTTGTGAAAGGTTGCCAAACGATCCGCATTTACTTTAAGGAGCTTTGAGACCCAAATGGGCTTTGGAAAAGCTGAACCAAACTCTGGTATATCCTTCTTCTTAATCCTCAATTGGTGATAACCCGTCCTTAGGTCTATCTTGGAGAATACAGATGCTCCTTGTAGTTGATTAAACAGGTCATCTATCCTCGGCAAAGGATACTTGTTCTTGATCGTCACTTGATTTAATTGCATGTAGTCGATGCACAAATGCAAAGACCCTGGCTGCTCAAGTATTCTTCGATCTTGGCTGATCTCTTAGCCTCCACTTCAGCTTTTACAGTCTGGTTCCCTTTTTCTTTCTTCTTGAGGTTGACAACAACATGGGGTGCTTTTTATTGTGACTAGATGTTTGGCATACGGACATCTTCCTCTGTATGTTGGGTACGGCATGAGGATCGAACCTCCATTCTCTGAATTTAATCGTCCTTCTGAAGGCCAGCCATCTCTTCCCGGCAACCCTACCAGTCAATATCGAGGTGTCCAGATGAATGATATGCTCCAACTCGGCATCCCCTCATCGACCCATATCGTCGTGACGTGACGCTCCCAGACCTGAATCGTACCTGGAACAGGATGAGACGTGACATCGTGAGACGAGTGGGTAGGGGTACCGAATCGCACGGGCCTTTCCATTACTTCGGACCTGAAAGGTTAACCCACGACAAATCAGCCTAACAGAAGGATAATAAATACCATCCAAGGAAGAGTTGGCCGGTAAAAAATACTACAAATGACACCACTCATGGATCCATAATATGTCGGATTGTTTAGTTCTCAAAAAGAACATCAAAGAAGCAATTCGACAAAACTCACCATAATTAGTCAATGAGCATTTATGATTGTTCGACCATTTCATAATGTTTGAGCTCGAGTTAGATTGTGATTTGTATATTGTTGAGTACGTCCCACATTGCTTGACAACGAGTTATAAATGCTCTTTATATTTGTGTGTTCTCCATCCACCTATTAGCTTGACCTTTTAGGTTGGACTTTCTAACATATATATTTGGGGAATAAACATAGGAATATCTTCTGATATCACAAGAGAAGTAACTTGACATAAAAGCAAGTGGGTTAGAATATGTCTCGAATTTGGTTCCTATAGCTAAAATCGAAATTTTGAAAACATATATATCATGATCTAGAAATTAAAGATAGAATTTGTACTGAATATCACGGAAATCTATCTTGATAGAAACGGTGTGATATTTCTTGTTTGGTATATATTTCAAATGAAGATCAAGAACGAATTCTCTTGTTGAAGTCGGCCAGAAATTTTTTTTTTTTTTTAAAGGAAAAAGAAAGTCAACGTGGACTTTTGTTGTCCGAATTCTATTAGGATTGTGATATAGAATTTTCTCTTCTCGTTTCACGTGTTCCAAGAAGGCGTGTGCGTATTTGCTTGCGCGTTGGATGATGCATTTTTTACACGGAGACTTGGATTAGTGTGGCCACAAAAGAATATTTGGGGGACAATTCGAGGCAGAGTTTTACTCGTGAATTATATTCAGGAAGAATTAGTGTTCAAACAATTAAATCTTGTGAGTTTAAGATTTAAGTTTAATTCTCTTGTGAGATTAAAAGATTATTTCGTGAGGAATTACGGGGCTAAACACTGTGTGCGTTATTAAATGTAATTGAGGCCGGGAAAAGTGTTTTTTAATGACTCGAGTGTGGTATGTAGTCTTGCATTATTTTGCACTCGAGTTGGATTTTAAGTTTGATTAAATTTCATAGTTTGAGTCGGCTAAAAGGCTTTCTATTTTGAATTCAAGTATTATGTGTATATACTCTTATCAGAATATCATGTATATTTGAGAGGTGGATTTTGTTAAATTTTTGCCCACCATTAAGGAGAAAAGATTTGGCCGTAATAATCAATCGCAATGTAATAAATCAAACGGGATACGAATGGCCCCTTTTGAATCTCCAGTATTTGCCGTTTGACACTATCTATTTTAGGGAATTTAAAATTCAAATAATGTCGACCAATTACCAACACACGCTCTGTCGCTAGTTTACCTAAAATTCAACAAAACATTTGTCCCCATATGGTTTTTACATCACTTCCCATTAACACTCTCTCCTAAATGCTTCCGAGTTTTGCTCATCAATTCACACATCCATTGGACAAGAAAACTCTTTGTAGATGCTCAGCCACAGACCTCACTTTTTCTCCACTAATGTCAACAACACATCAATGTGTTAAATCTCGGGAGAATTACCAAAAAAAAAAAAAAAAAAAAAAGAGGCCTCAAAGAGGCTGCCCTCACCCAGGCCTAGCGAGGCCACCTCGAAGCCTTGGCCGGCCAAAGCCAGCCGGCCATAGTAGGAGTACGAAGAAAATAAAAATAAAAATATTATTAAAAATTATTCACGTTAGCATTGGCCGGTAAAGTGGACTAAACTGACACAATTACAAAAGGTTTAAGACATAATTGGCACAATTGCAATATGTTTAAGACCATAGGTAATTTTTCCCATTAAATCTCCAACAACCTCAAAGTCTCATAAGCCCAAGGATAAGAGCATTTGACCCCATTTGACCCCATTCACACCGTACATTTTACCAAAGGTAAAATCCTAGGCACCCCATTGCAAGCATAAATTTCTCGTTCAATCCCAAGTCATGTGCCTTTTGTGCCTGCTTGCATTGACCCGGGTCGTCCTCGGCGATTGCATGTGCGAGAGCGATAGCGATAGCGAGGACCGCAACAAGGGCCAAGCCCTCAAGTACAAGCTAGTGGCGATCACGTCGATCCTTGCGGCGGGCGGGCAGGCTCGGGGTGTGCCTCTCGATCTTTAGGAAGACGGTCTTGGCTTTGCACCCTGAGAGAAGTATAAATTTTTTCATCATCAAGGCCTATGTGGCCTTAGTGATACTGTCCACCGGGTTCATCCACGTCCTCCTGGATGCCTTTGAGAACTTGACCTCACCGTGCCCGAGAGAGACCCCGTGGGGGAATTTCTCGTTCACGGGGTTCGCGGCGATGCTCATTGCTCTCGAGACACTGAGGGCGGACACTCTCACGACTTCAAGAAGTTTGTTGACGTATCAAGGCTGCACAATCTATTTTCTGTTGAGTCAGTTTGTTAAAGTCCTATTTTGTAGGGGTGTTTAGCTGCATGTTATCTATTCTGTTAGTTTGTTGCTGATTTTGTGGATCAAGAAATCTGTTAGTTAGTGGATAACGTGAGTTTATCAAAAAGCTTGAGTCTGTATTTAAGATTTAAGTTTTCTTAATAAAGGAGTAGAAGTTCCCTTCCAATACGTTCTGTCTTGCTGCAAAATTACTGCTTTTGTTGTCAATTCTCCTTCTGTTCTTTGAGAAAACAACATTGGTATCAGAGCCTTCTTGATCTTAAGGCGCTGTGAGTGACTTGGGAGATTGATTGAGAGGTGTGTCTGCATCCATAGAAGCCGAAGGCAAGATGGAGGCAGGATCGAGTGTTTTTTCAATGGCTCCACCGGTGTTTGATGGAGAAAATTATCAAGCCTGGGGCAGTGAGAATGTGAGCCTATCTAGAGGGTTGTGATTTTTGAGAAGCTGTGGAACAAGATTATGAAGTTGCTCCCCTTCCTGACAATCCAACCATGAATCAGATTAAGTATCACGGGGAGGGGATAACAAGGAAAGCAAAGGCAAAATCTTGTTTATATGCTGCTGTCTCACCTGCTATTTTCAGCAGAATTATGGCTTGTGAATTAGCCAAAACTATCTAGGACTTCCTCAAAGCTGAGTATCAATGAGATGAGAGGATCAGAAGCATGAAGGGGCTAAATCTGATCACAGAATTCGAGAGACTGCAGATGAAGGAGTTTGAGACAATTAAGGAGTATTCTGATAAGCTGATAAGCGTTGCAAATCAGACAAGAGTTCTAGGCATTGACCTCTCTGATAATAGGCTAGTGCAGAAGATTCTTGTCTCTTTGCCCGAAAGGTTCAAGGCAACTATTGCCTCTTTGGAGAATACCAAGGATTTGTTTCAGATCAAGTTGGCAGAATCGTTTAGTGCTCTGCAAGCACAAGAGCATAGGAGGTTAATGAGGCAGGAATGAAGTACAGAAGCAGAATGTAGGAGGGAAAGGCAAGAAGTGAAAATGGAAGAAATAGAATGATAGTAGTGGTTCAGAAGCTGCTACAAGAGAGAACAGTGCAGGCAACTCCAAGAACAATTAGGGAATGTATTCCTCATGTCAGCACTGTGGAAAACATAATCATCCGAACTTTAGGTGTTGGAAAAGGCCAAATGTAAGATGCAGAAAATGTCATAAGCTTGGACACATTGAGAAGTTATGCAAAGAGAAGGGAGATCAGCAGCAAGGTGAGACACATGCTGCAGCCCAGCAAGAGGTAGATCAACTGTTTGTTGCCTCTTGTTGCTCTTCTAGTACTCCATGTGAAAGTTGGCTTGTTGATAGTGGTTGCATGGACCACATGATAAGTGATGAAAAGTTATTTATTGACCTTGACAAGTCATTGAAGTCGAGAGTGAGGATTGGGAATGGGGAGTACTTAGAAGTGAAAGGTAAAGGGACTGTAGCAATAGAGAGTTGTGCTGGAACCAAACTGGTTTCAGATGTGATGTATGTACCTGAGATTGATCAGAATTTGCTAAGTGTAGGGCAGTTGGTAGAAAAGGAATTTAAGGTAATATTTGAAGAGGGGAAGTGTTTAATCTTTAACTCCAGTGGTCAGGAGCTGTTCAAGATAAAGATGTAACAGAAGAGTTTTTCTCTGAATCCTCTCGAGAAAGAGCAGATGGCATTCAAGTGCCATGCCAGTGATTCAGAGATATGGCACAAGAGGCTGGGGCACTTTCAACACAAAGGCGTGTTGTTCATGCAGAGGAATGAAATGGCAACTGGGTTATCAAGCCTGGAGGAGCAAATCACAAAGTGCAAGGCATGTTTGCTGGGCAAACAGACAAGACTTCCCTTCAAGGAATCCACTTGGAGAGCTACAAAGAAACTGATGATTCATACAGATCTCTGTGGTCCACAAGTGACTCAGTCACTAAATGGTAGTAGGTATTTCATTATTTTCATTGATGATTATACCAAAATGTGATGGATTTACTTCATGAAGCAAAAGTCAGAAGTTGCGGAGATATTTCTAAAGTTTAAAAAGATCGGTTGAAAACCAAAATGGCTGCAAGATTCAGGTCATCAGATCTGATAATGGAACAGAATACACCTCACAGAGGTTTAACTCTTTCTGTGAAGAGGCCGGAATTGAGTATCAGCTTACCGCTCCTTATTCTCCACAGCAAAATGGAGTAAGTGAGAGGAAGAATAGAACCATTATGGAGATGACTAGGTGTCTGCTGCATGAAAAGAATCTGCCAAAAGAATTTTGGGCAGAAGCAGCAAACACAGCAGTTTTTCTGCTGAATAAGCTGCCTGCAATGGTTAAGAGAGACAAGATGGGCGAAAAAGCTGAACCTGGAATCTTTGTTGGCTACAATTTAGTGTCAAAAGCCTACAGAATCTATCAACCACAAACGGGGAAGGTGATCACTAGCAGGGATGTTCGGTTCCTGGAAGATGAGCAATGAGACTAGATAGATGAGTCACAGGGCAAGCACAAGGAGGTCGTCTCATTGGAACCTGACGAGCTGGTGGATGATGTTCCAGTTAGAGGTACCAGATCTCTGACTTATATATATATATATATATATATATATATATATTAGAGGTGCAGTGTGGCTATTTTGGAACCCGCTGGTTATGAGGAAGCTAAAAGTGATTAGAGGTGGATGAATGCAATGAAGGAAGAATTGGCCATGATAGAAAAGAACCAGACATGGGAGCCAGTGGAGAGGGCTGAAGACAGGAAGGTAATTGGAGTAAAATGGGTTTTCAGGACCAAACTCAATCCTGATGGCTCAGTGAATAAGAATAAGGCCAGGTTGGTGGTGAAGGGATATGCACAGGTTTGGAGAGTTGATTTCTCAGAAACCTTTGCTCCTGTTGCAAGACTGGATACAATTAGAATGACTCTTGCTTTGGCAGCTCAATAAGGATGGAAGGTGTATCAGTTAGATGTGAAATCTGCTTTTTGGAATGGAGTGTTGCAAGAGGAGATTTATGTTGAGCAGCCAGAAGGTTTTGTCACACCAGGCCAGGAGGAGAAAGTTTATTTGCTAAGAAAGGCTCTCTATGGTTTGAGGCAAGCTCCCAGAGCATGGTATAGTAAGATGGATAAGCACTTGTTGGGTCTAGGTTTCAAGAAAAGCCTCAGTGAGTCCACTCTATATGTTAAGAAGATAGTATCTGACTTAGTAGTGGTGTCTCTTTATGTGGATGATATGCTGGTGACAGGGAATAATAGTGCTCAGATTACTGTATTGAAGCAAGAGATGATGAAATGTTTGAAATGACTGATCTTGGTGAGATGTCGTATTTTCTAGGGATGGAGGTTAGGCAGACTCAGAAGGAAGTTTTTATCTGTCGGAAGAAGTACTTGAAGGAGATCCTGAAGAGATTCAACATGGAGGAGTGCAAGAGTGTGAGTACTCCAATGAGTCAGAGGGAAAAGCTTCAAAAGAAGGATGGATCAGAACATGCAGATGAAAGAGTTTATAGAAGTTTGATTGGTTGTCTTATGTATCTCACTGCAACTAGGTCAGACATCATGTTTTCTGTAAGTGTCTTGTCTAGATTTCTTAATTATGCAAGTCAGTTGCATATGGTAGCTGCAAAGAAGGTGTTGAGGTACTTGAAAGGTACTCTTTCATATGGAATTAAGTTCTGCAAAATTCAGGAGTTTAAGTTGCAAGGGTATTCTGATAGTGATGGGCAGGATCAGTGGATGATATGAGGAGCACTTCAGGTTATTGCTTTACATTCGGATCGGCATGTTTTTCCTAGTGTTCAAAGAAGCAAGAAATAGTGGCATAATCAACTGCAGAAGCTGAGTTCATTGCAGCTACTGCAGCTGCGAATCAAGCATTATGGTTGAAGAAGCTGATGGATGATCTGCATTTGGAGCAAGAAGAAGTAGAAGTATTTGTGGATAATCAAGCTACTCTGGCCATTTTACAGAATCCAGTATTTCATGGAAGAACAAAGCATTTTAAGGTCAGGTATTACTTCTTGAGAAAAGTGCAAAAGGATGGAGAGGTGAACTTGGTGTACTGCAGTTCAGAAAACCAAATTGCAGATATATTCACTAAGTCGTTTTATGTTGGTCAATTCGAACTTCTCATGGCAAAGTTAGGAGTGTGCAGCACTTGATCCAGGAGGAGAATGTTGATGTATCAAGGATGCACAATCTATTTTTTGTTGAGTCAATTTGTTAAAGTCCTATTTTGTAGGGGTGTTTAGCTGCATGTTATCTATTATGTTAGTTTGTTGCAGATTTATTCTGTTAGTTAGTGGATAACGTGAGTTTATAAAAAAGCTTGAGTCTATATTTAAAATTTAAGTTTTCTGAATAAAGGAGTAGCAATTCCCTTCTAATACGTTCTGTCTTGCTGCAAAATTACAGCTTTCGCTATCAATTCTCCTGCTGTTCTTTAAGAAAACAACAAAGTTGCATGCCGACAAGGCCGAATCGGACAAAAGCGTCAGAGATGAAAAGAAGGCTAGAGAAAACCAAGGTCCTTCATGCCTCTCATGGTCATTCTCATAGTCTGATGTTGACAGACTCGGACGAGAGCTCCTCAGTTCTCTTGCGGCATAGAGTAGTATCTCAGGTTAATGACGTATTCTGCAATTTCTGCACATCAATCGTCTTGACTTGTTTCTTACCATTATCGTTTTGTTTTGACTTGAGTAAAATCATGATCGTCATTTTATTTTTGCCAAATGGGATTGAGTCCGAATTAAATTTCTGAATTAATTGAGCTAATTCTTCTTCATAAGTATTTTTTCCATGCATATTGAAGTTCATTTTCATGCCAAATGCCCTGTGAAATCAATGTATTTTCCAGGAAAGGGTGGCATTAATTTCCTGTATTCTTCCAAATTAAGATGATAAGGTCCGTCTCCACGTGACACTGGTCAATGGTGAACAAGCCTTTGATATTTTAGTTTGGAATCAATCTCTATCATCTTGGGGTAATAATAACTCACTGGATCAGGATTTTGACTAGATGTAAAACTAGAGGTGGCCGGTTCAGGTTCCACAAAAAGGCGGAACCGGCGATTCTGGGACCGGTTTCCGGTTCTCGAAATATCAAAAAAAAAAAAGGGGGAAACTCACAAGAGAAAGAGCCGTTTGGCTCTTCCCCTTCCCCAGGCGGGCCCCAGCTTGGGGAAGGGAAGAGCCAAACGGCTCTTCCTCTCCCCATTTTTTTTTAAACACGGTTCCGAATCGGGCCGGAACCGATTTCGAAAAAAATGGAACCGGAACCTGCCCTAGCTTGAAAGTCGGTTCCGGGTCCACGGTTCCAAATAGCCACATCTATGTAAAACTATGTTCTCTTGGAAACTTGTAAAATAACTACCTGCGTTACCGCTCCGTTCATTTTGCAGAAATGAAGTGTTTTTGGAAGAAAAAAAAATCCCGAAAATCATTTTTCAGGAAAATGACATTATTTCCCGGTCTTCAGTTAAAGCCTGAAAATAAATCGAAAAATATTTTTCGTTGTTACGGTAAGGAAAATCAATTTCCTCCGTGCGCTCCTTCCAATAATTTTTCTATTATAAGTTTTTATTTCAAGAAATTCGAATTTTTAATTCCGATCCACTAGGCACTAACTATGTTATCCTTATAGCGAACTTCTAGCCCAGCCAGCCAATATCGTCTAGCTAGACAGTTTCTATTTTCTATTTTCTTTTTATTTTTTTAACTCTACTTCTTAGGCCGGTCCCCGCGACCGGCCACGCGCAAGGCTCGAGCTTGCCAGATTTCGGCGAGGCTAAGCCTCACCTATGGCCGGCAGAGGAATAAAAAAATTTCAAAAATAAAAAGAAAGAAAAATAAAAAAAATAACTAAAAAGAAAAAAGAAATATGAAGGAATGGAAGGAGGAAATATGGGGAAAATATTTTCATCTTCTCATAAAGGAAACTAGTTTCCCCACTATTAAATATGTTTTTTTTATGAGAGGAAAATGTTTTCCTCGACTAGAACGGAGAATACATTATAAAATGCCCTTATGTTATTATGGTAATGACCAAACAAGATTTATTAAAACCAATGTCTGTTTTCTCTCTTTTGCCTTTGGCCAAGTTTGAGGCTCGGGCTAAGCGCAATCATGGCGCTGTTCTTCTCTTTGCTGGCTGCATGTCTCTCTTGGTGAAATGGGCTTGAAGCAAATCTGCTTGTAAGGTTGATCCTGTCCGATATACAGACGACTAACGAGAGAAGTAGTTTCATGTGAAATGCAATGAAGAAGAGAACTTTTTGCAGACAATTCCGGTGGAAGAAAAATTCTCCGCAGCCGTCCTTCTTCCGCCGTCGATTTCTGTAGTTTCATTACGATTCTTGAACTTGGATCCAGTATCTAATGTGGTCCGTGAGCTCCTAAATAAATATAGTTTGTGAATTATGTTGGACATATTTACCAAAATAATTCTTCTAATTGTTAGAGCTTTGTAAATTTTCCAAAATGGGGAATGGTTTGATTTCCCATGACTTTGTGGCTCCCCCCACTCTCATCAAGAGTATGGACTCTCTTTCTTTCACCTTGTTTATTCCCTCTTACCACTTAGGCGTGTCGAGTTTTCACAAATGGAGAAAACAGAATGAGAGGCTTCTAGGTGTTCTCGAAGCATAGGAAGATTACCAAAAAAGTCTTAAATTTATTATAATTATGCAAATTCAATCCTGAACTTTTTTTTCTTTTGCCAATTAAGTTGTAAATCTTTTGTGTTTATGTCAATTCATTTCGTCCGATTAATTTTGACTGGAAATTACTGATGTGCATAAAATGTTCTAATACTTCTTCAGAAATTTTATGTACTTTTTCCTTATTTTATTTTCTTTCTCTTTCTTTTTTAATCCCTTTCCCTTCCTTCTTCCTCAAGCCGATCACGAGACCTTGGGAACTGCTAGCAGCGAGGGCCAATGAGGTGGCGAAGCTCGCCTCTATTAGCCACTAGCGAGAGTGAGCTTCACACAGCCACAACAAGGTTGTCCTTGCCTAGCGACGGCAACAGGAACGGAGAGGCCAACCTTGCCCTCCCTCGCCACTAGTCAATTTTCGAGGCGTTGTTGGAGGAAGAAGGAAGGAAAGAAAAAAAAGAGAGAATTAAAAAATGCAAATTAATTTAGAGAATTTAAAATATTAATTAAAAATTATCAACATAAGCGTTGACTGTGCCACTTTGGACGATTGGCATCCACAGAAATATGTGTTTAGCCAAGTAATGCTAACGTCTCTATAGCACAATTCAGTTAAAGAGGAAAAATTCCATATTAGCACTCAACAATAGAGAGAAGTGGGGGATTTTTTTATAATAAAAATACCAAAATAAAATTTTAAAAAAATTAAAAATTATCAACATAAGCGTTGGCTGTGCCACTTTGGACGATTGGCATCCACAGAAATATGTGTTTAGCCAAGTAATGCTAACGTCTCTATAGCACAATTCAGTTAAAGAGGAAAAATTCCATATTAGCACTCAACAATAGAGAGAAGTGGGGGATTTTTTTATAATAAAAATACCAAAATAAAATTTTAAAAAAATACCGAATTGAGTGTCGCCCAGCAAATGGGCTGCTGAGCCAAGCCAGCTTAATTGCCAAGCGGCACTCTGCTCGGCATTCGGGCTTCCGAACGGGTGGCACATGAGCCCATTTAATTTTTTTTTAAGATTTCATATGTTTTCTCTTTTTTAATTATTGATAGTCGTTATAATTATTTTATTTATAATTTTTTAAAATCTTTTGAAGATTTTTTTTAATAATTACATAAATATAAATTATTTATCTTAATACTTTTTTAATTAATGATTGATGATTATCTTATAAAAAAATATTTTGATTAATAATTTTTTAAATTATTTATAGTTATTATAATTATTTTATTTATAATTATTTATCTTTTGAAACTTATTTTTATAAGATAACCATCAATTATTAATTAAAAATTATTAAGATAATTTGTGTTTATGTAATTATTTAAAAACGCAGCGAAAGATTAAAACTGCAGTAATAGATAGATAAAAAAACCGCAGCAAAATAGTTAACAACTGCAGCAAAAGATTAAAAACCGCAGCAAAAAGAGTGGAAACGAGTAAAGAAAATGGAAAGCTTTGAAAGGGCATATCTCATCGCTCGAGTGTCCGTTTGGAATGATTTTTTTTTATTTCGCGTAATTTTTCGAGACAAATCCATTAGCAAACATCTGTAGTGGTTTGGCTGGATTTTTTCCCCAAAAAATGTGTTTTTCCTAGTCAATTTTGCATTTTCTCCCTCCAATGCCACATCTCGATCACGAATGAACTGTCCTTTCCTTCTTTTTTCTTTCGATATTTCCATGCTAGACTCATTATACCATGTCTTTTATAGGGGAAGGGGTCTAGGGAGTTTTTAATGTTCAAATTAATATCATGTCTTTTAATGTATGTTTAAATTAATTAATCTACAAATTATGTTATTAACTATGCTATTTGCCCCATCGGTTATCGTTCGGGTGAAGTGATTGGGTGGTCGTGGATTCTATTAACAGCGTGTTCCATCTCTAATTTTTTTCTTTTTTTTCCAAAATTCAATATATTCCAATTGATTTAAAAAGGCATCCATTGCCCCCACGATGAAAGAATGTGAAAGTTTCTTAATGGCATTAAATATTCTCTAATGAATCTCCTCAATTATTATACTTTGGAAGCTCTTTAAACATCTTATCACTGCATCATAATCCTTCAACTTACACACACAAGCTTTTCCACCAGCAAGGTTTTGGATATAATGTGATGGTATCACCTACACTCCGGATATATTAATTCTTTATCTTAATAATTTTTTTAATTAATGATTGATGATTATCTTGTAAAAAATAAGCTTTAAAAGATAAATAATTAATTATTATCTTATAAAAATTAAGCTTCTATCAATAATTAAAAAAGAAAAAAATATATGAAATAAAAAAATTAAATGAGTCCATGGGCCTCACGTTCGGAGGCCCGAATGCCGAGCGGCATGCCGTAGAATGTGACATTTTCTGTTTTATGACGTTTTGCTGTAGTCAAGCACGTAGAGCAAAAATAGCTTGATAAAATATTGTATCATAAATGCCTTCTCAAAAAATAGTTCAGCTTCGATTGCTTGATGCGCAATGCAAATGATCTTCTGCTTTTGAAATGAAGAACGATTGATAGCTTACACATTAGCGAAAAAGTGTCGAAAAAGTCCTAAACCTAGTGCATTTGTGTCAATTTAGTCATAAACCTTTTATTATTGCCAATTTAGTCTTAAATTGTTGGCATTTATACCAATTGAATTCATCTAGCCAAGTTTGACCGGAAATTGCTAACGTAGATGTCAATTATTCTACGTGACACAATTGGCACTAACGTTGAAATTTTTTAATGTTTTTAAATATTTTAAATGATTTTTTATTTTGTTCTTTTTTTTCTTTAATGTACAATTTTTTTTGGATTGGGGGCCGACAACCCTCACCTAGGGCCGGTAGGTGTTGGGAGGCAACCCTCGTCGGCCCTCAATCAAGAAATGAAAAAGAGTACAAAAAAGAAGGATAAAAGCTTATATATATATATATATACCAGCATCTACGTTAGTGATTCTCGACAAAAACTGACCGAATTGATCAATTGACACAAATAGAAAAGATTCAGGACTAAATTGACATAATAAAATAATTAGGATTGAATAGGCACAAATGTAATATGTATAAGATTTTTTTAATACTTTTCCCGCATTAAAAATACGAAGAATGAAGCCGTTGGTAGGAAAAAGGTCCATGATATCAAAAAATACTTGCCCTATATCGCTACTTCTCTGCACCAAATCACTTCTCCATTAGAAATTTAACCTGAATTTGCAATTACAAATAAGGGTTAATACCATTAAAAAAAAATCACAAACTAGTCCATCCATGCCGCATTTTTTCCGTATTAATTTTTGCATCGTAAAAAATTCCAAACCGGTCTACCAAAAAATTTAATGCGAAGTTGGGTTAAAATTATGGATTTTAGCAGATTTGATAGTTTCATTATATTTTTTTGAAATCTGACTTCCCAGAATCACGTTGTCGAGGAAACAATTTATGTTGAATTTCCACGTCGGATCTACGTCACGTCCGAGTCGTTTACCACATGCGTTTCCATGTCAGCGATTGGATGGAAGCTAACATATGGTATGTTCATGCACTGCGTGCTGGTTTGAGATATTCTATGATGCGGAAATTAATTTGAGATCAACGTGACACACACGAAAGTACCAATTTGGGATGTTGGAGTTATTGCTCCCGTATAGGGCTAGACCCAAGTATGGTCTTGTCGACCTCAATTCCCATTGCATCTTCGTAGACAGAAATAAGAAGATGTCTATTAGAGGCATATCAAATACCTTTTCCAGGAGACGACTTAAGATACCGCAGAATTCTTTTTTCGGCTTCGAGATGAGGGATACGTACAGAGTACATAAATTGATTATGGACACCAACTGCATATGCAAAAGCAGGTTGCACGAAAGGAACTGACATCTCATCTCATCTAATAAGGAATAGGAACCGAATCCACTCTTCTATGTGCTAGATGTCTGCATTTCCGCTGCTAAAGGAAGCAGGAGAAGTACAGGAAGCATCGAATGCAGAAGACGATCTTTTCATCAATCAATTTCACCTATAAGCTTTCTTTGGGGAAAATTGCAATACGAACAAAGCTGGGGGCTGAGAAATTGATAACAAGATAATAATTTGGCCCCTTTGAATTTCCATATTTCCCGTTGGATGTATTTTATGTCCGGTATTTAACATTCAAATCATGTTGACATAGTAACCAACCCAACCTGTCTCTCCCTTCTTACCTCGAATTCAACGAACTTTTTTTTGTCACAAACTTGTTTTTGCGTCACTTCCCATGAAAGCTTGCGCTAACAACTGAGACATAAATCGTACTCAACACAACTTGTACTAACTACGAAGTCAAAACTCCAAGAAGAATCCATTGGAATCCTCGAAACTCTTATCATAAATGCTCCAAGATGACCTCACTTTTTTCCCTAGTAATCTCAGTAAGAATCCATTGGAATCCAACTCTTATAAATTGCTCAGCGACGAGCTCACTCTTTCTCACAGTAGTCTCAACGATACAACTATATACTATACCTCTAAGAACCTTAAAACTCTTGGAAGCCCAAGGACAAAAACAATCTAACACGACATAAAACCTTGGCATCCCATTGTGAGCACTAATTTCTCGTTAAATCTCGAGGTCATGAGGCTTTTGTGCCTGCTCGCGTTGGTTCCGGTCGTTCTGGGCGATTGCAAGTGCGAGAGCGTTAGCGAGGACCGCAACAAGAGCCAGGCCCTCAAATACAAGCTAGAGGCAATAGCCTCGATCCTTGTGGCGGGCGCGATCGGGGTGTGCCTCCCGATCCTCGGGAAGACGGTCCCGGCTTTGCACCCCGAGAGAAGTATTTTCTCCATCATTAAGGCCTTTGCGGCCGGGGTGATACTGTCCACCGGGTTCATACATGTCCTCCCAGATGCCTTCGAGAGCTTGACCTCGCCATGCTTGAGCGAGATCCCGTGGGGGGATTTTCCATTCGCGGGGTTCGTGGCGATGCTTGCGGCCCTCGGGACATTGATGGTGGACACTCTCGCGACTTCTAATTTCAAGAAGTTGCTTGCCGACAAAGCTGGATCGGACAAAAGCGTCAGAGATGAAGAGAAGGCCGGAGAAAACCAAGGTCATGTACATGTCCACAAAGCATGCAACTCATGGCCACTCTCACGGTGCGATATCGATGGACTCGGACTCGGATCTCTTGCGGCGTAGAGTGATATCTCAGGTCAATTCCGCAATTTTAACATCAGTATGTCTTGACATCGAATTAAAGTTCGCTTTAAACCTGTTGATTTCTTCTTCCTAATGTCGGTAGGTGCTAGAATTGGGGATTGTGGTGCACTCAGTGATCATAGGGATTTCACTGGGGGCTTCAAAGAGTCCAAAGACGATAAGATCTCTTGTTGCGGCCTTGACATTTCACCAATTCTTTGAAGGCATGGGTCTCGGTGGATGCATCAGCCAGGTAATTTCTCTCTTTTATACTCAAACCTTCTTTTGAATAAAATAAAAGGCACTTTCCATGCATATTGAAAGCTTATTTTCTGATTCGAACCTTGTTAAAATCAATGTATTTCTCAGGAAAGGTGGGGCTTTTAAAGCAACCGCTATGTCGGTTTTTGGTCAATTGGGTAGCATTAATTTCTTGAATGCTTCCAAATATGATAAGGTCTATCTACATGTTAAGCCATTGGATCACTGGAACCGTTGAAAAAGTTCTTGGTATTTGAATTTGAAATCAATCTTTACTTGCAATAATAACTCGGTGTATTCATAATTTGAATAAAAGAATATTTGAATTAAATCTTGATTCAGTCATATGTTCCGACATACTTCGACTGCTCATCAGGATGTATCTCAACAATGATTTTACCTTTTAAAGAAGGCTCCATTTTCTTAGAAATCTGTAAAGAAAAAACCAAAAGGGTCGGATCATTTCTATCAATGATACTCAAAAATAGCAATAATCACCTTACTTCTAATTTCATATAACTTCCAAAGTACATCGGATGGTGGCGAATTACCAAAGTTCTTAGTGATTGCCTCTTCATATTTGTCCAACCACGTCCATCTCTATTTTGCTTTTGTAGGCCAAGTTTGAGACTCGGGCAAGCGCAATAATGGCTCTGTTTTTCTCCCTCACAACCCCAGTTGGGATTGGTACAGGATTGGGAGTCACCAACGTGTATGATGAGAACAGCCCAAACGCACTCGTCGTGGAGGGCATCTTCAATGCAGCATCTTCAGGGATTCTGATTTACATGGCCCTGGTCGATCTTCTTGCTGCTGATTTCATGAGCCCTAAGTTGCAGAACAATGGGAGGCTTCTGTTGGGGACGTACGCAGCTCTTCTTCTCGGTGCTGGTTGCATGTCTCTCTTGGCCAAATGGGCTTGAAGCAGATTCGTTTGTAATGATAGATCCTGTCTTACATACACACAAGAGAAGTCCCTTGACATAAAACGAAATAAAAAAGCGACAACTTTTGCGTACAATGGCAGTTTCTCGATTATTTTTGCGTCCAATGCTGGTTGAAGAAAAATTCTCTGCAGACGCCCTTTTTCCACCATCGATTTGGTAGTTGTAGCTGTCATTTGTCCACTTCATTGCATGTTGTCCAGAATCTCACTAATCAGCTGACCTAGAGAAGAGAATGAAGACCCACCTTCCATGGTCGCCATCCTACATTTTGCCTTCATCTCCTTCACCTTCTTCCTCATCTCCATCTCATTGCCACTTTCCATCAGACTCTTGAGCCCTCTCTCTATCTCGTCTGCACAAACCATTGATTCGCTCTCAGCCCTCACATCCCTCCTGTAATCCATCCTTATCTCAACGCACAATCCCAGCTCCCTCACCATTTCAAAGGCATTGAATTGCTGCTCCGAGTGCAGCGGCCACGTGGCGACTGGTACGCCGTACCAAATGCTCTCCAGTATGGAATTCCACCCGCAGTGCGACACAAACCCTCCAACAGCTGGATGGGCTAGGACTGCCACCTGTGGAGCCCAACCGATCACTCTCCCGACTGTGGCCGTCCGTTCCAAGAACCCGTCGGGCAATGCGGCCTCAGGATTGGCATAATCACTAGGGAACCCCATCTTGCCTTTAGGAGGAGGCCGACGTAGGGACCACAAGAACCTATATCCGCATTGCTCCAGTGCGCACGCGATCTCTCTCACTTGATCCTCGCTGAAGCTTCCCATGCTCCCGAAGCAAAGGAACACGACCGATGATGGAGGCTGATCATCCAACCAACAGATGAGATCCTCCTTCTGTCGATCATCACTGGACCCCACGTGAACATTGCCCTTGAGATCTAGTATGGGTCCCACTGGGTACACCGACGGGATTTCACTGTTTGCAAAGGACTTGACGGCGTGGCATTCCAGCTCCAGAAATGTATTCACCAATATGCCTTTTGTTTCTTTGAATCTCTGAAACTGATCCAGTAGCACCCTGGACCAATCTCTGTTTAGCACAACAGAGGGCAAGACTTTGGCTGGAACTGGGTTAACGCAACTCGGGACCATCAGCTCAGTATCCGAATCTTTCAGCTCGGTGATATCTTGGCTATGGATGTCACGAAGGGTTTGGAGATGGAGCATGAGACCAAGAGCACCAGCACTTGAAGTGTAAAAGACATAAGTGGGGACTCCAAACTCATTGGCAACGTCAATCATCGTCGTGCAGAACATGCCAATCACGAAAGCTGCGAGTCTCGGCTCCTCAGGGCCTGCCTCAGAATGAACAATCCGGGCAGCCGCCTTTCTGACATGGTGTTTCTGGATTTCTATTACGGAGGTCAAGAAGTTCCCCTCCGAGGCAGGTTTCTGTTCAGGAAGGGTAACAAACTTGACACGGCCATCAATGGAGGAAGAAGAAGAAGCAAGACAGTCGGCATAGGTGGTGATTTTATTGTCAAATGGCAATGTGATGATGAATATCGTGGCCGAGAGGCGGTGGTCTCTTTGGACAAGGAGCTTGGCAACTTCGACAGCAGGCACAAGTTGACCGATGCCAGGTGACGGGATGAATACCAACTCTCCCCTCTTCATAGTTATTAAAACTTGGATCCTCTCTTTTCTCTTCTCTTAGTCCTGAAATTGCCATAGAGCTTGGTGTTATGGATAAGGAAGGGGACAAGAGAGCGCATGTGGTGCTGAGAGGTTCTGATCTGTATGGGTAAGATAAAGCTTCTGCAAGTCCAATCATTTGAAATCTTAAAAAGACAGTTTTTTTTTTCTTTTGACTGGAAAAAGGACAGGTAGAGAAAAACTCACAAGCAAATAAATTATGAGAGTTATGGATAAGGAAGGGGACAAGAGAGCGCATGTGGTGCTGAGAGGTTCTGATCTGTATGGGTAAGATAAAGCTTCTGCAAGTCCAATCATTTGAAATCTTAAAAAGACAGTTTTTTTTTTCTTTTGACTGGAAAAAGGACAGGGAGAGAAAAACTCACAAGCAAATAAATTATGAGAATTGGGTATTCCGCCAACTTACAGGTCATGTTACAAAAAACGGTTTGATGAAGGTGGTCTCAGTTGGAGGAGGAAGAAACCTTTCCCGAGTGCCTGGATAGTTGTATGTAATTTCTCACTTGGCTCGTAAATATAACATGGGCCACTTCTATTAACAAAAAGATAAGTAGTAAGATTATATTACATAAATACAGATCATGACTAGAGGATGAAGAGACCATTTGTGGAAAATAAATCAAGCCTTTCCAGTTTACCTGTAGTCATGCAGGGTTGCAAAAAATGTGCAAAGTCAAGCTACAGGAGTCACCTCTCTTAAAAGATATCAATCAGTATTCTCCCACAGTAGTGGAATGCACGAGTATTGATAACAGACCTGTGTTGTTTAGATGGCCTTGGCATTGATTTTTCCATTGGCTCCAATAAATTCAAGCAGTTCATCTACCATTGTTTGCATTGGCTACATTAAATCTCATCAACATACTCAAGGAGCAATAACCATGTAGGTTTCTGAAATAAAACTACCCCAGAAATCTGAGTGAAACAAAATTCAGGTTCAACACTGCCAAGCACACAGAACACACTCCCCCTTGAAGATTTGACATAATGTTCTGCAAAGGCGGCTATATTATAGGAGAATAAGACATCCAACAAAAGAATCCAGTTCCCAGTTGCCAGCTGTCCGCAGATTGATAGAAGACCAAATATGTGACAATCAGAGACACTCTGGGGGCAACCTCTTCTTGTCACTTATACTATTCAAATACATCAACATGGTCAGGATTGAGAGAAGGCTTGTAACCAGCATTCCTCATCTCCATGGCTAATCTATCCAACATACCATATATCTCGTCACATTGGTCGTGGCTTTGATCCCTTGACAGAAAATAGTTCATGGTACCTACTATATCAATCCAACTACATCCAACGTCCTTTATCAGACCCCTTTCCCTCATCTCTCCCCTCAACCTATCAACGCTCTCCCAGTTGCCTTCCTCCGCATATATATTTGAGAGCAAAACCTGATAACCTGAACTGTTGTTCCCTATCCCGAGTTCAATCATCTTTCTTGCAACACTTTCCCCCATTTCAAAATGTCGATGAATTTTGCAGGCTCCCAGAAGTGAACCCCAAATTGCCAACTTATTACCATCTTCACCCAACTCATTGACAAACTCAAATGCCTCGTCCACTCTCCCAACTCTCCCTAACATGTCAGCAATGCAGCAGTAGTGCTCAGTTGATGGCTGAATTTTATATTCCCTCTCCATTAACCTAAATATCTGAAGGCCTTCATCAACTAAACCAGCATAACTACACGCAGACAGGACTGCAACAAAGGTAATTGCATCAGGTTCAATGCCAAGCCCTTTCATTGAGTGAAATAACAAAACAGCTCTCTCACCCATCCCATGCTGACCATAACCGAGTATCATGGTGGTGTATGTCACCGAATTTTTCTCTGGGGTCCTTCTGAAGGCATTTTCAGCATCTCTGATGACACCCAACTTGGAGTACATGTCCATGAGAGCAGTATCCACAAAGACATTTTGGTCCAGAAAGTTGCGAACTGAGAATCCATGGAGTTGCTTACCGAAACTCATACTTCCAATTGAGCTACAAGCTGGAAGAACTGATGCTATTGTAACAGCATTGGGCATGATTTTTTGCTCAAGCATTTGTCGCAAAATCACAAAAACTTCTTCATTGAGTTCATTTTGAGTGTACCCAGAAATCATAGCATTCCATATAGCTTGATCACAGACATTCATGTAATCAATGTAGAAGATTTGTTCTGCAGTCCTAACCAAGCCACATTTAGCATACATGTCTATGAGATAGCTACCCATTCCCTCGAATTGAACCCTATTCCTGAGAAGATATGCATGAACCTCCTTGCCAATGCGTTGATTCTTCAGATTCGATGCCACAGAGAGTAAAGCGGTCACTGTCACAGGATCAGCAATAAACCCTTGTTTCTGCATCTCATAGGCAAGCATCAAACCTTCATCATCCAGCCCATTCTGCACAAAAGCAGAAATGACTGTATTCCACGAGACAATATCTCTTTGCAGCATCTTATCGAAAACCTTAAATGACGTCTGAACTGAATTGCACCTTGAATACATTACTATCACTGCATTTGATATGTTAATGGGCAACACTATGAACCTCTTAATCAAATAGGCATGAAGCTGTAAAGCTAAACCCAACCGTTGCACCTGTGAAACCGCCATTAAAACCGAGAGAAAAGTTACATCGTCGAGGTCCGTCTGCTCTGAAGCCAAAGCTTGAGCAAAGAGCTCAATCCCTTCAGCAGGACAATCATTCTGAACATATGCACTAATCATGGTGTTACACACTTCTGTGTTTTTCTCAAGACAATGATCGAAAATCTTCCTAGCAATATCAGGGCACCCAAGCTCTGCATACATAAATATAGCTGAACTGACAACAAACAAGTCATTCATAAATTCATCTCCCAGCTTTAGAAGAAACCCATAAAACACGTTGGCCAACTTTCTCTTCCCAACACCTGGTATGGCAGGGAAGACATTAACAAAACTGACCGGACTTGGCCTTATTCCATTCTTCATCATCGTCCCAAACTGCTTAACCGCATCCATATACCTCTCAGTCTTTACATACCATGAGACCAATGTATTCCAAGAAACCACATTTCTCCTGCGCATTGTTTCGAAAACTCTCCGCACTGGATCATTCACACTGTAGTCGAAATCCATCAAACCACCCACATCATTCTCCGCACTGTTCAAGCAAGCAGAGTACATATTCAACAAAGAATTATACACAATCCTACTTGGGTTCGGCTGGCACCGGATAAGATGGCAGTGTACGGCCTTACCTACCCTCAAATTACGGGTCTCGGCACAGGCCTTGAGAGTGGAGGAGTAAGTGTAGGAATCGAACTGGACGTCGGGGGAGGCTCTCTTCATCCGGGAATAGAAGAGGAGGGCTTCGTCGGGCATGTTGTTGCAGATGAAGCCGATGATGATGGTGTTCCATAGGACGGTGGATGGGCGGGTAATTGTGTCGAACAGCTGGCGGGCGAGGAGGGGCTGGCCTTCTTGGCAGAGCCTGCTGAGGCGAGAGCGGACGGTGGGGGTCTTGAGGATCTGCTTCGGCGGAGAGAGCAGGGACTCGCCGCCGGTGGCGGTGGTTGTGGCGGTGGTGGTGGAGATGTGAGAGTGAAGAAAGGGTGGTGACAAAGGGAGTGCCGAAGCCGCCATTGTGAGATAGTGCCTGGTCTCACCTCCGGAGAGAGGTGGAGATTCCAACGGTTGCTTAGTTTTATTCCTTTTCAGTTACTTTTTCTATTTTACCTTTTGATTTTCACAATTAATATTTAGCCCCTAAAACTTATGTACATGTTAAATATTCTTTTTCCCAAGTTGTGACATTTCGCCTCAGACAAATAAACCTGATTTCATAAAATACCCCATTGGGTACACAATGACCTAAGCATTTGGAAGCAGCAAAGTTACATTGATCGATTTTCAATCGTTCCGTATGAATTACATAATTTCATTTCGATTCTATCGAACCCTCGCAACATGTTCAAATAGAAATTGAGATCATAGAAAAATTGACCTAGAAATAACCAAAAATTAAGGTCATTGTACAAGTATCCCGACCCGAATTAGATGTAAAAGAAGCCAAAATAAATACTAATTTCCCAAAAGTTCGAACCACAATCTTATCCATTTCTTATCTAAATAAAAAAATAATTGATTTGTCATTTAAAGCACGTGTAAGAATTTTGTCCAAGTTCAAATCCACTTAGATACCCCAATGAGATCAGGAAAAAAAATTAGATATCACAACCATACCAAGACTTGGGGCTAGAATCATAGATTTCCAATTGAGTTTTATTTCTGTCAAGCATGTAATGCGATTTCTATTTGGACATTCTCTTGACTGAAATTTAGTCCCGCTAAGAGCTTTGTAGGGTCAAATTGGTAATCTTAAGAAAATTTGGCGGGTCAAAGACATGCCTAAAATAATTAAGAATAATGTCACCGACAGTCATTGTACTTCTATTCGAAAATAAAAATCACCCCTCTAAATTTTTGGTTCATAATCATCTATGCGGCATGTTCTTGGAGGAAACTTGGACTAATTGTAATTTATCTAGTGTATCCACAACGTCAAACTGAAATCTCTAGTGTCCAATTTGGCACTTTGGTCAAGGTCCAAGGATTCAATCCGAATGATGAATGGTCGACATTCTTGCCATTTTGAACCCAAATCAACAACCCCAAAAAAAAAAAATAGATTTCAAGTTTCTGGCAAAAATACAGCGGCATTTACAGATATTATTTCCAAAAATTTACAGATCCAAATCCCCTGACATTGCCGAGGGGTGACATAAGGGATCCGAGCCATCCAATACAAAAATGGACGACCCGGATTGATCTACATCACCTTTTTTAAAATTTGAAATTTCCCGTAAAAAATTTCCGTCCCCTTTTAAAGAGGTGATGTGGATCAATCCAGGCCTTCCATTTTGAATTGGACAACCCGAATCTCGTAATGTCACCCCTAACATTATGTTAAGGGATTCATTTTCAAAATTTACTCACAACTAGTAAATGTAGAATATTTGAAGCTTGCCCCATTCAACATGATTAAGAACCGCTTGTTGACGCTTGATTTTTTATCACATTTTATTTCAAATTTATTTTCAAAATTAATTAAAAATAGCCAAAAAATTATAAAATTTGCAAAATCAACTTTAGAAGCCTTGGTCTAGCCTTAGGAACCAATTTTGAACAAAAAATATTTTTCATAATTTTTAATATTTTTTAAATTTATTTTATTATAAAAATACCCAAAAAAACATAAACATACCGTGGTCATAAAAATACACAAAAATAGTTCACATTTTTTTACTTTAATTCCCTCTTCAAGTTGGTCACTTAAAATCTCAAAAAAATCGACTTGGGTCACTACGTTCCTTTACAAACAAAAACCCGAATCAAGCATAAAAATTCATTTCCAAATCTTTTAATTTTCAATTTTTCATTTTATAAGCTATAACATTAGTATCTAGAGTCTTGAAGTGCAATTGGGTCAATTTGCTCCTCAACTTGATCAATTTTAATTAAAATGGCTTAATTGCATAAATTTCTTTTCAATTAAGCCTCGATTTCACAAATCTCGAAATTAAATTTTATGTGGCCACACCCATGAAAATCCAAGACTACCATCCCATAGTTTTCATCATTCTAAATCCATTGGTGGACGGTTTAGCTCGATTCAAATTTTCTTGTATATTTAATATACATGTGGCATATTTGAGTGATTTGTTTTAATTACCGAAAAAAAAGGCAAACTAGATTTCTCGGTGGTAGCCGGCAATGGTCGCCATCGGCCACCACCGGCCGCCCCAAGGGCCAGGGTCGACTCGCCCTGGGCCGGCGAGGCCACGACGGTCGTCGCAGCCTCAACAGCAGCCGGAGAGGGCCTAAGAGGGGCCTCGCAGATTGCACGAGGGCTTTGAGCCCTTGTTCGCTCGATCTAAGGCCGCAACGACCGCCGCCTGGGGCCGTCGCGGCCTGACTTGGCACAATTGAAGGCTCGATCGCACCTGGGTTAGCACGATCTAGGGCTTCGCGCCCTCAATCGCCGTTGCGGCCTCGCCGGCCCAAGGCAAGCCAACCACCCTAGCCCCTGGGCTGGCCGGCGGCAACCCTAGCCGGCCACCACCGAGAAACCTAGGGTTTCTCTATTTTTTTAATAAAAAATATTTAATTTTTCTTTTTTTTTGCCTTTTGTTTTTTTGATTTTTTTTAAAATAATGTGGAATTTCCACATGGCACTCAGAAATTCAATAAATAATAGTGAAAATTCAACGTCATATTTTCCGGCGAATATAGTACTCAAGTGAACGCTTTTGGCCGAAATTGAGACACATCTGAATGTTTTTCTCTGATGTGACACTCAAGTTAACGTTTTGAAAGTTACGGCACTTAAGTAAACGCTGTACGAAAGTTATAATACTTGTAGTGTACGTATCTCACTCCCAGACATTCTCCTCCTCTTGACTTGTGATTCTGGATTCCACAAAGAGATAGAGAAAGTTATTAAAAAAACAAAAACATGGTAGAGAGGACAGGGAGACTAAAAACCAAACAGAGAAAGAGTGGGAGTAAAAAAAAAAAGGGAACTCCTATTCTTAAGGCGGGCTTTTTTCCGAACCATGCCAAAAAACACAAATATTTACCAAAACAGGTTGAAAATTTTTTATTTTACCAAACCAGGGCCGGCTCGGCAGTCAAACTGCCGAGCCGACCTGGCTACAGTGCCGCTCGGCAGTCACACTGCCCAGCGGCACTGTTCATCCCGCTCGGCCGTTTTTTTTTTTTTAAGCTATTAAACCCATGAGTAATGATAGTGGTGAATTTGACTGTTCACATTTTGCCGTGAATGAAGAAAAGCTGGATTAAGAAGAAGAGGGGCAGGTGTACGGTGGCAAGCATTTGTTTTTTTTTTTTTCTGTCATTGTGGGGGCAGGCACTCACCTTTTTCCTTGTCAATGCCGAGCAAGCACTCACCTTTTCTTTTTTATTTTTTAATCATTTTAATTTCTTTTTCTTGTGTTTTTAATCAATTTTTTTTATTATTAAATTTGTTTTCTAGAATGGACAAAATGTTAATGAAATTCGTATAAAATATCATGTTCTGTATTAATGAGTGAACGAACTATCGAAAAATTGAGCGCCTGAGATTGAGGCTCGCTTGCTCGAACGAACCAAAATTTAATATTTGTCGTCATTATATTTACAACGCCTTTTTAACCACGAGGGTTTTTTCGTTACAAAATTCGTCGCATTGCCAAAGTTTTCGAGACAAAATTCGTCGCAGCGAGAAAAAACTGTTCGTAGCAACACAGAGAATCACTGCACTGGAAAAACGTGAACAGTCAAATTCACCACTATCACTACTCATGCCTTTAATAATAATAATAATAATAATAATAATAATAATAATAATAAGGCCGAGCGTGATGAATGTGGTGGTCTGATGAGGTGGACGGGGGTCGGATATCCAGAGGTCGACGAGGGAGACGTCACTCGCGCTGGTCTTGCGGAGACCAACGGAGGCGGGCGATGATGATGGTGATGGTGGGGTTTTTTTTATGGAAGCGAGCTCGGTGTTGATGGGTCAGAGGCCTCGTTGAAGGTCTATAAAAGGAGGTTCATCTGTGGGAAGAGGTCCACAAAGAAGAACCCAAAAAAAAAAAAAAAAAACAGAACGAAAAGAGGCAAAACGAAGGTTAGGAGATAAGTCGGGTTGATGGGTGGCCATAGTGCTGTCGGGTTAGGCGGTCCGACGAGTTGGCGTACGTATCGGACGTGAGCGAGTTTGGCGGCGGTCGTTGGCGTTGGCGTTGGCGTTGGCCGGCGACGATCTAAGTGGTGAATGACGAATGCTTCGAACTCACTATGACATTCATGTTGGAAGTGTCGTGGAAAAAAAGAAGCCCAAGAGGAATGAAGAACGAAAAAAATCAAGGCAAGGATAGATGAAGGCAAAAGATGAAAAATAATAAGGTATAAGGTAGACCGTAGAGCTCGTTTTGTTTTTTTGTTTTTTTGTTTTTTTAGGAGAGTGTGAGCTGGGCTTGGTGTGGTGTGGTGTGGTGTGGTGTGGTCCGAAAATTAGGAGAAGGGAAAAGGAAGAGAAATGGGTTGGACAGTGGGCTTTAGAAATAATTTTGGGCAGTTCATTGAGTCTTCGGCCTGGCCCATTGGAGAGTAGAATTGAAAGGAAATTGAGCCTCTCTCAAAATCATTAAAAAATACAAGAGTAGGCTTGGCCCAAGTTTGACTTTCGGGCTTAGACTAATTCGGGCCCTTATGGCTTGGGCAGGGTCAATTGGCCCGGTCCGGATAATTTTAATAATAAAAAATAGAAATTTTCACGAAAATTAAAATATATAAATAAATAAATTCATTAAAAAAAAATTGGAAAAAAAATCTAAAAAATCGAAAAAATCCCAAAAAATCTATAAAAAGAAAAAAGAAATGGTCACGATCAACTAACCAAGACCTATTTTGGGTCTTTCAACTCCCGAACTTTCCAAAATGACGATTTCGCCCTTTTGACGAATGGTTCCAAAAAAAAAAAATCCCAAAAAATTTCTAAAAATAGAAAATGACCACGATCAACTAGCCATAGACTATCTTGGGTAATTCGACCCTTGAACCCTTCAAAAAATGACGATTTCTCCCTTCGGGTGAGTCGTCCCCAAACCTTCCTATTTTATCCCTGGCATTAGAGTCACACTTTCTCTAAGCCATTAGGGATATATTAGGAGGCCCTTATTTTTGAATTTATGTGCATTGACGTAGTTCATTTACACACTTGATTGCGCTTTCATTAAATTGATTGTGATTAATAGAATTAGTCTTCCAATCTGCATGAAAAGCTTGATTTAGACTTGCCTCACCCAAATCTACGCCTGCATGAAATCTTGGTTAAAAAAATCACTCGTTTTAGGTATCGAAAGAGCGTTGGTAATGACATCAACATAACTAAGTCCTCGAACCCAAAATCTCTGGTTCCGCAAATGTGATCGACATCTCTCAATCGATCAGTGAGGTTTTCGATCCGTCTTCCAAGAAGAACCGGTGGCGACTCCACGCATACACACATAGCACATGCCACCATGACCACACGAAGATCAAAATCGATCGACTCTTATCGTCGAAAAATCTCTTAAAAAAATTAAATTCTCGCCACGATTTGATATGGGCATGGGAGGACCCGCGCCGAGAAGGCCCGCGATCCATATTTCAGAGTGGAGGCCCGATCGATAAGCCATTAGCGCGTCCGAAAAATGGGGGGTTGCGACACCGCTATTGCCGTGATTGAATTAATACACAACAAGTGTAAACAACTAAGGTTACCTGGAAAAAAAAAATCAAGATAGGATAAACATTTACACTAGTCTATCTTGTATTAGATTCTTGTCCAAGATAGAATAAAGTCGAATATAAGAGGGATATAACTCGAATTAAAAAAAAAGATGCAATATATCTCTAGTTTAAGTTAAGGGTTCCTTGATTCACTTCTAAGCTTCACGAAAAACGACAGAAGAGTCGCAGCTCCTTCTCTTTCATAGTTCTTTGGTTCACATAAAAAACCCACAAAAGCAACAAGCCATTCTTCTCCATAACTCAGCGGCTCACCTTGAAACTTCACAAAAAGTGTCGAGAGATTTTAAGCACTATGCTTTTCGAAATCACGAGATGAAACATGTTTTCACTCTCTTACTAAATTTCGCATTCACTGCCTCATTTACCGCGTCGATGTTGCTCTAGCCCATATACATTTATTGTCCTTGTCCACCGAGTGGCTCACTATATTGCAATGAGCTCATTTGCTATTGACTACGAACGTTTACGCATTTGTAGCTTCTTTAGCACTTAATCAGGAGAGATTATTATCAAGGGGTGAGCAAGACGGGCCGATCGAATAGGGAACCACTCCAACACAACCGAACTGGCCAGTTTGGTCTTGTTCTCGATTCCATGAAATTGGAACCAGTGGTTTTTCAATGCGGCTCCCCATTCTAGAGGTAACTCGAATCGCTTAGACATGATCAGTTATATTTTTATTTTATTTTTTACCCATACGTTCCATTGAATTGCCCGAGAAACGAACCGGATCGGACAAGAAACCGGCCACCACTAATTATTGTCATCTCCGTTTGTGCATTTTCTTATTCACTTACACTGTTATGTTGTTTATACCAAATAATAGACAATATAGGATACGATAATATCTAGTTTTATTATTGCGATTCACAAATAATATAATATAGAAAAAAGAAAAACATCAAATTCATATCATATCATGTCAAGCCTATCATGGATGAAAATCTAAACAACCAAACATGTCTTAATTAGCTTATAACCTATTGGAGAATGCTTCAATTTATCATAACCGTACCTCTACTTGTTCATTTATTTGTCAAGAGAGATTGACACGTAGTTTTGACCATGGACTTAGCAGATTGCGAAACAGGTTTAGCTCATTGACGTTCCAGATGAACATCATATAGTCGCCTCATGGCCATGTTATCATATAAGTATGTGACAAGAAGATTGTTCAAAAAGTCTTATACCTATTGTACGGCAGTTAATTCAGACATAATTTTTTTAAATTTGTCAACTTCATTTTGGCCAAAAATCGTTAACATAGATGATTTTTTCAATTTTTAAAAAAATTATGAACTTTTTTTGCCTTTATTTGCTTTTTCATGTATCCTTCATCGAATTTAGGGTGGTCGGGGTCGGACGACTCTTGCCGGCCATAGGCAAGGGTGTTGCGGGCCTCACATCAACAACAGAGAAACAAGAAAAAAGAAAAAAGAAAGAAAAAGGAAAAACAATTAAAAAAAAACAAAACAAAATAATCCACTTCAACACCGATCATTGCTAACCCCGTCGTGTGAATGGTCGGCGCTAATTGGACCATGACGACCGTCATGTCAGCGACATCCACTTTCCATTGGGACAAGTATTACGGCGTATACTTATTGATTTCGGTAATTGCGAAGCTTGCCGACGTTCAAGATAAACACTGTATAGTAGCCTTACGACCATGTCATTATAGATATCATATCGTCAACTTGCAAAGGGTACGACGCACCAGAGATATTTTGGCGATTGTTGCCGTGACGAGTGCATCCACCATCGTTCTTGTCAATGGTTTCACAATTATTTCAAGCACTGAAAAATGCATGAAACTCAGAAATAAGCCAATCGGACAAAGCACCAATCTGAATGGCTTGTAACTGTTGACTTTGGCTTCATCGGATATTTTCAATCGATTCTTGGAGGGAGCTGCGAGCTTGATAATCCGATAATACTGTCAGTTATTTATCATCGCACAGTTTCTTAGTCAATGAGTGTTTTATACAAAACACGCGATGATATTGTGTGAATTTACGATTAAGATTGCACTGTTATTAACAATACTGTCGAGAAAGTATTTTTCATTGATGAAATCAGAACTTGCCAGGAGATCGGATAGCTCGTCCCCACTCGAGAGATTATGTTCCTTTTCTTTTAGGATTTCAAAAAAGGTTGGAATGTATGTTCCCATGACTGTCGAAATTGACGGACTTGGCGGGGCAGCATGCCTCGCAGTTTCCACGAGCCTCCGGGTAGTGAAAGATAGTCCACGAGGGAATCGAGGGATGCGATTCGCGGGAACCAGCGCATAGCCCGACTACCTAGAAAGTCCATGAAATACCCTACGAGCCAAACGAACCGGTTAAGTCCCGGCCATGAGCCCGTGTGCAGGTCGTCATGATCTACAACAGCTTGCAATCGACCGGTGAGATTTGAATACTGACCTCCAATTCGTGGGTTGGTAATCTCTTGAATCCCAACTTGCTGCGTGAATCCCGAAGAGTGAAAGTTTCATCTTCTCTTTCCCAAAAAATTGAGCTAAAAATAGGACGAAAACTCTTCAATCCTGTAAAATTCACATCATTTGGAGTTCACTTCACCCAATCAAGATCTCGAAATCCACTGTTGACACTGAGACGTCGGCTAGAGATATCCAGCATGCACAGACGTCGAGATCTCGACTGCTGTGGGACAAACCTCAAGGCGTAGCGTCTAGCTCCATGTCAGAGGCAACGAGCTCAACGCAAGCTCGACACAGGCTCAAGCGCCGGCGGCGTGGTCAGGAGCAATGGTCGCCGAAGACGCCACGGCCGTGGCAACCGGGGTCCGGAGCCGGGAGGCAAAGGAGAAAGAGAGAGAATGGAGGAAAGGGAAGGTTATTACGCAAGTGAGTGTTCTTTTTTACTAGAGATGCGAATAATTAAAGGGACATCCCCTCTATTAGCGGGACCGACTACTGAGTGAAAAATGAGAGACATCGTGTCAAACAGATCACGCATTTCATGAAATGAATTAGGATAGAGTCGGCTCTAATGCCGTGTTAGAAAGCACAATATGAAATTTAGGTGAAGAAAGATAGTATGTATATAAATAATATATAAATTTCGTAATCAAACGATGTGGTACGCTTCAACAAAGATCCACCTCGTCAATGTCCATGAAATAAACGCATGCACAACATCAATTTTCAGTTGGATATCAGCACCCGATTACCACAACCGTATCCTTCCCGACCATGTGCAGGAACCGACAAAAGTCAATCTTGGTTAGCGCCAAATCAAATGACAAATGATTATTTATAGTAATTTGGCGGGTCGTAGGTTAGGGGCCCGACAAAGATCGGCATGAAGGACGAGCGAAGATTTCATTTTTGACGAGGGAGAGATATGACGTACGACCAGCATACAACAACGATGCATGAACGAGACTGGAGGATAACTGTTCATTCCCCTCCAGGCGGCTTTAATCAGCCCGCGCGTTGCACTTTAATAATGCTTATGCCGACGCGATAGATATACGGTTACTAATTATTATCGCGTATCGTTTCGGTATGTCACATGTCACGTGGTGTTGTCGTTTCGTAATGATATACTTAGTCGTGCATTATGCAAACAAGCTAAGTCGCTTGACCATCCGTCTCATCTCGATTCTTCTTCTTGTTCTTCTTCTCTCGTTTTGTGGTTCAAGAGCAAGGGCATGGAGCCCCGACAATTTGAAAGCCCATTAAACACCATACAAGCTCCTGGTGAATCTCAAGTCCAAGCCTCTCGGCCTACGTCGGTAGCTTTGATCCGGAGCGTTCTGCATGCATGGGATTGAGGGATTTGAGCGGATAGCCTCCAATTCTCGAGCTAAAAATTCTCCAACACCTCAACTGACTATGCCAATTCCCACAAGTAGTCTCAATTCCTTTTTGAGAAAATTTCAAATAAGAGCATAAAGTGAACCTCGTCTCAAAAACAGGCCTAAAATGGCAGTAACTGTTTCAAATAATAGGCTGAAGTATCATGACAGATTTAAATAAGGGTCTGAAGTAGCCATGGCTGTTTCAAATTATGGGTCTCACCTTGCAGGCCGGCTAAACATTCTAGTCGATCAATGGCATTTTCATCAAAATATGATTTTAACATTATTTTTAATTAAAGTAAATTAAAATTAAAAAACTAAAAGTTAAAAAAAAAATACAATGTGGGCATGGGGCATCGGCATCAGTTGTGACTGGCAACCCCATCGACCAAAGGCGAGGACTTGTTGGCCCTCACCAGAAACAAGCTCGCCTCGCCCAACGAGGGCCAGCTGTCTCCTCGCCCATGCGCCGTCAACGAAGGCTAGGCAAGGCCGTTCCTCGCCAGCCTCACCTATGGTTAGCAAGGGTGGTCGGCCATTGAAAAAATGAAAAAATAAACAAAAAAAAAGACTAATATGCCCTTATTTGAAATGATGTCCACTTTAGGCTTTTATTTGAAACAATGATGACATGCCAGACCCTTATATGGAAATTTTCCTTCTTTTTCCTATTCAATCATTCATGCATCCCGAACCCAGTAATATATTCAACTAGATTCATTTTTACTTAAAAATTTAAATTAATGAATTATGGGCCAACTGTAATTTATTAACTACTCTATGCAACACAAAATTTCCGATGTGGGATTTATGCAACACAATTCACACATATATTTCACCAGTAATGTATTTACAGAAAGAAGCTAGTTGTTTTTTTTTTTTGGAACTAAGGAACGTTGCTTGGTTAGAGACCTTCTCCAACTTTTTCTTTTTGGGCAATCTGTCAAAAGTGGGATTGAAAACTGAAAAGTAAATGACAAAACATATGATTATCCTTTGTCATTATTGTTAACTATTGAAAAACTTGACTTGTATAGAGTTAAATAATTAAGAAATATTATCACTAACCTTCATTAAGCTCTTGTCACTGCTCAGTTCCCCTTCACTCAATCTCGAGCGATGATGAGGATGATACCGAATAAATCATTCATCGGATGCCATTTTTTTTTTTTTTGGAGGGAGGTCGAAAATTCATGAGAAAAAAAAAGTAGAGAAATTTACCCCGTAGATAAATTAAATTCTCAATGATTGAGTGAACGTGCCGACTACACATAAAAGCCGCGATCGGCTCCTGATTAAGTTTCGACGTGACAACTCTCGTTCTTTTTCGCTTCTTTCCAAATTTGTAAAGTGCGAAACTATCGGGTTTGATAGATTTGCGTACATTCGCGGCCCTCAATTTTTAAGTTGGACTTTCTAAACTCAACGTCTAGAGTTGCATGGTGCCTAGACAATTCCTCATCCAATTGCTCTTTTCTTTTCTTTTTTTCCTGAATTGTCTAGTTTAGGGGGTTTCGGTCTAGGATGATTATATCCCTTAGGTTTGTAAGTATGTGGCCGACAGGAAGGGTGGGGCCGCAGCATCCGCATCAAACTTGAATTGCTTGCTTTTATTATTGGTCATTTAGAGCAGACCCTATTTTTTCCCCCTTTCTTCCTTAGGCCCAAAAGTCCCTTATAATCTCAAAATTCGCCCCCAATTTTCCCTCAAATTAATCTCAGAGGACATACTTCGCGGGCGTCGTTTTTTCTAGTTTCCTTTTCTTTCTAGAATCGGCTCGGCTACTGATGAGGGGTTTGGACAGGGACATGCCCAGTAGTGTCGGCGCTGAAGGGATCGAACTTCGAAGCGAGAACGAGATGAACATGTGCATCGACAGCAAATTTAGCGCCAAAGGTCATTTGATACACCTTTGATAAGCTCGAAGGGACATTTGACCCAAAAAAAAATAATAATAATTCGGACAAAAGAAGTATATGTTATGCCCAATTTTCTGTAGGGGTTTGTTTCGAGGAAAATTCTGTAATTAAGAAATATGCTTTTTCAGCAAAATTGTTTATCGGGAAAATGTTTTCTCCTTTTTCAGGTTAGGAAATTCATTTTCCTTTTTTAAACATGCACTTTTTTCTTTTACCGTAGATGATTTTTCGTTTCAAGTAAACCCATTAAAGTCCATAAAATTAGTTCGAAGAAACTTTTTTCGCTCAAATTGATATAGCCTAAGGCTTCGTTTATTCCGTGAAAATGTGACATTGGGGAAAATATTTTCATAAAGTCATTCTTCGGTACGGGCGCTAGGTCTCAATCCCGAATCCTTGAGAACTTGACGCCCGTGCCTGGCGCCTTGACCCGAGTCTTCAGAGGTCGAACCTAGGTCCCCCGGCACTCCAGCCTAGGTCCATGGAGGTGAAGCCTTTGACCCGGCACCCAAGATCAGGACCCCGCACCCCGGTCCATTGAGGCCGATCTCAAATCCAACACTCGAGACCCGGGTCCGTATCGAGCTGGGAACCTTAGCACCTGTGCATGCATCCGTAGAGACTAGGGCCTGGTCGCCATTGCTCGTGCCCATGCCCGTCATCGATGGATAGGGGCACGAGCACAAGGGTTCGGGGCTTGGGCACAAACACAGGCGCGAGGACTTTGCCCCGACCTCAATATTACCAGGTCCTGCGTCCCGGGTACAGGCACCGGTGTCCTGAGCCTATCCTCAATAGACATGCGCTCGTGCGTCGAGGACCTGGCCTCGCTTCCAAGAACTTAGGAACGAGCATTGGAGCTCTCGTGCCCAATCATAGTGTTTCTAATTCAAGCATCGATATCTAGTTATATTTTGAAAATGATTTTCGATATTGTAAAGAGAATTATTTTTCTAAATTTAAGCTTTGGTAGACAAATATTTTTCATTGATTAGACATTTTCTGTTAAGTTATTTTTGTAAGTGATCCAAATGCCCGAAAAAAAATATATATATTTTTCGAAAAATGTTGTTCCCGAAACAGACGGTGGGTGATTCTTTTCCTTCATTGATTGTGTGGAACGAAGTGAGGATTGGGTAGTCTCGCGATCATGCAAATTGCAGGGCGAGAGGCGACACCACACAAGTAGTGTGAGAGTGGGAAAGCCGACGTCGTAGGTTGTCGTTTTGTGGATTCAGTGGAGGGAAAGTGTGGATGGGGCCCGCATGGGGTCATGGGCCCGACCGAAGTTCTCGTTCACGGGCTCAACAGTCCGCTACACGTCAAAACCTCATCCGCGTTTTCTCGATTCTCTCTCTGTCTTTTTTTTTTTTTGGGGGGGTGTGGGGCCCGAATCACCCTGTCCTTTAAAGAGTTGAATCATTTTTTTGGCTATTCAATTATAATCTAGAATTCTAAAAATAAAAATAAAAAATACACTTTTAGAATTCTAGACCCCAATATTCGATTCCAGCTTTACTCCACTCCACCGGACTCCGAGATATTTTTTTTTTCCCCTCGCGAATTCGTGCTGGGGGCTGGATGCAATCGTGACCGTTAAAAATCTCGCAAATATTACGTGAGCACATTGAATTTACTGGAGCTGTACGCGGTTCTGTGATCGTCTCGGGCTCTTAATTTAGCCGGACAGATTCCCGTGATCACATCCAAGTTCTCGACGTATAACCAAATCTACGCACGACGGAGGAGACGGACTAGACTGACTCATGGGTAGGGATGAGCATGGTTCTAGAGTAGAACCGAGAACCTATAGAAATCAATCTGGTTCCAGGTTCCAAGGTATATAGGGTAGGTTCCAGGTTCCAAAAATCAAGGAACCTGTTCTAACTGGTAGGTTCCAGGTTTCACTACCTATAACCTGGAAACTGGAACCTGGAACCTGGACCCTGGATATTGATTGTATTTTTTTTAGTATATATTTTCGTACAATCCTACAATGTTCTATGGCGTTCGATGATGAGTATATAAACTAGAGCCAAATAAATTTTTATGTTCCGAGTTCTAAAAAATAAAGAACCTATTCCAACGAGTTAGTTTCAAGTTCTAAATGTGGAACCTAAAACCGCTCACATCTACTTCTTCCTAACTGTTGTAGTATTTACTCTCATTTTGCTTAATTAAAAATGAAAAAAATAAAAGAAAATAAAAGAAATTAATAGGTTCTCGGGTACCTTGGAACCGACCCTAGAACCTGTGATAGGATAGGTTCCAGGTTCCAGGATATAACGGGTAGGTTCTAGGTTCCAAAAAAATGAGGAACATGTTCTGACGGGTAGGTTCCACCTGGAACCTGTAAGGAACCTGGAATCGCTCACGCCTACTCATGGGGACGAAACGAAACCATTAGTATCGGACATCGTTGCAAAAAGTCCCAGTCGGAACGGGGCGACCTGGATCTTGCACGTGGCACGGGGTGCTTCTCTCGATAGCTCAATGGATTGATTTGTGAAAACGGGGCCTTCATCGGTGTTTAGAGTTTCGCCAAGGCGTCGGCAAAGAGCGCCATGTAAGGCTAGAGGATTTACGTCTCCCAAGAACAAAATGCGTACAAAATTCGACAGCCATCTCTCACTGGGTCGACAGATTCTTGATTGCGGAATAGCCCATGCGACCTCTAACGAGTCGAGATCACCAAGCTAGCCTTCCTTCTCACATCGGATCATGTTACGCCCAGCTTAACAAAAGCAATTATTGGGTTTCAACCAGCCAAGTCCCATCAAAAGAGTGACATCAGCTCCTGACCAATTTGTGCATGGAAGGCCAACTCTGTCTTTAGAGCTTCTCAGAGCACGCCCCTCTTCGAACTCGTTGTATCTTTTATTCTACATCACTTACTCTTAACCCTAACACCACAAGCTCCCTCACAAGAATACGTAAGTATAGGAGAATTTCATCCATTGAATAACAGAACTTCAGGTCCATGACACGTGTCACGGGCCAACACTTTTCTTGATCGCGGAATAGCCCGTGCAATGCCTAACGAGTCGGTCACGCCAGACTAGTATTTTTTATCATGTTATTCCATATACACTCAGGCGAATGACTTTCTAATATCAGATCATACTATACCCAGCTTAGCTCAGACATCCATTATATCGAATGAGAGTAGATTACTTTAGACACCATTACTGGTTTCGATCCGCTATGACCTCATCAAGAGAGCGGCATCATCTCCCGACCAGTTTGTACACAGGAAGCCAATCCCTCCCTTGAGAGCTCCTAAGGTAATATTCTTTCTATCCTATAACTCTTAGCACAAACTATCATGACACGACTCCCACGGACCAGTTGCTTCTTCCTTTCCGCATCGCTCGCTCATATGACACCAATGAGCTCCACTTCAAGGTTATACGAGTATGGAGAACTTGCCCATTTGGGACACGGAACAACCGATCCGTGTCACATGCATGTTAGAAGATCCGACCCTAAGGGTTCAGGAGATTACATGGAGGAGAACTACTGGCTTTACGAAATTCATTGTAATTTTGAATTTAAAATGGAAAATACAAAAAAAAAAACTTATATCAAAACTACAAAATAAATGGAAAAAATCCAGCCCAAACCCTAGCCCCACCCCCCACAAGATTGACAGAAATACTCCAATGTGTAGCTCCAAAGTCAATGAACCAAGACAAACCACAATAAATTACTAAGATTTTGGAAGAACGGGAAAATGATTCCTCTCTCTCTCTCTCTATAAAACGTAAGAGATGTTTGCACGAATTGAATTGCACTTCACTTCGAAGTGTATCGATTCAAGTGCAGCACTTCTCTCTCTCTCTCTCTCTCTCTATCTCCAGCCATGGCGATGGCAATGGCAATGGCCGTGGGCAAGCATCTGTTGCTCCTCCTCCTAGCCTCCTTGGTCGCCACCTCCCTCGCCTGTCCCTACTGCCCCTACCCCTCCCCAAAACCTCCCACCACTCCGGTTGTGAAGCCACCCCACCCTCCCTATGTTCCCAAACCACCCTTCCATCCCAAGCCTCCCTACGTTCCCAAGCCACCCTTCCATCCCAAGCCTCCCATCGTCCACCCTCCCCACGGACCCTACGTTCCCAAGCCTCCGTCCCATCCCAAGCCTCCCTACGTTCCCAAACCACCCTTCCATCCCAAGCCTCCCATCGTCCACCCTCCCCACGGACCCTACGTTCCCAAGCCTCCCTCCCATCCCAAGCCTCCCTACGTTCCCAAACCTCCCTCCCATCCCAAGCCTCCCTACGTTCCCCAGCCTCCCATTGTCCACCCTCCCCACGGACCCTACGTTCCCAAGCCTCCCATTGTCCACCCTCCCCACGGACCCAAACCTCCGGTCCCTTGCCCTCCTCCCATGCCTACGCCTAAGCCGCCACACGTGCCGAAGCCTCCAGTGGTGAAACCACCCGTCGTGTACCCACCGCCCAAGCCTCCAGTGGTGTTTCCGCCCCCGACCCCTAAACCCCCCATCGTATACCCGCCGAAACCCCCCGTCGTTTACCCGCCGCCCAAGCCTCCAGTGGTGATACCGCCCCCGACCCCTAAACCCCCCATCGTATACCCGCCAAAACCCCCCGTCGTTTACCCGCCGCCCAAGCCTCCAGTGGTGATACCACCCCCGACCCCTAAACCCCCCGTCGTATACCCCCCGAAACCCCCCGTCGTATACCCGCCGCCGAAGCCTCCGGTGGTGATACCGCCCCCGACCCCTAAACCCCCCGTTGTATACCCGCCGAAACCCCCCGTCGTATACCCGCCGCCCAAGCCTCCGGTGGTGATACCGCCCCCGACCCCTAAACCCCCTGTCGTATACCCGCCGCCCATCCCGAAGCCACCGGTCGTACCACCATCGCCGCCTTACGTGCCCACACCCCCGCCAGTCGAGAAGCCGTGCCCCCCTCCGCCGCCGCCCCCAGTGCCGTGCCCGCCCCCGCCGGCGGCGCCGCAGACGTGCCCGATCGACACGTTGAAGCTCGGGGCATGCGTGGACGTGCTGGGCGGGCTGGTGCACATCGGGATAGGGAGCAGCGCCAAGGACACGTGCTGCCCCGTGCTGCAGGGGCTGCTCGACCTGGACGCGGCGGTGTGCCTCTGCACCACCATCAGAGCCAAGCTCCTCAACATCAGCATCGTCATCCCCATCGCCCTCCAGGTCCTCGTCGAGTGCGGCAAAACGGCTCCTCCCGGTTTCCAATGCCCCGCCTGATCAAAAGGTCGAACACCTTCCGAGCGCACACAGGTACCCTCTCCGAACGAAGCAGCGACTAGCTTCCAAAGCACAATAACAACCGCGAGAAGCAGCAGTAGCAGCAGCAGCGCAGCTCGTTTTTGTGTCTAATGTTCTTTCTTTTTGCTCCTGTTTTTTCCTTCCTTCTTTTTGGGTTTATGTTCATCGTATATGGAATGGATATACGGTGGGAGAAAGTGTGCACTAAACCTCGTATTTCGCTCCGACCTCCCCCCCCCCCCCAAAAAAAAACCATCGTATTTCGTAGAGCCGTACCGTACCGTACCTCCTTTACCAACCTCATCAATCTTTCCTTTAATCATTCTGCATGTAAAGTCGATCCGTGATCCATCACGTGGACGCTGCATGAGCTAATTACATTAGGCTGGTGGCAAAAAGGAAATTATTCATAACTGGGGATATTCGAATTTATGGCTCGATTAGTTTTTTAAAGCGCACAAAGGCGTTTCGTCAACGCGCATCGTCGAGTAACCTGAGGCTCTACCCAATAGATATGGACTGACTAACATAGTCTCTACGACAAAAAAAAAAAAAAAACCATAGTCTCCAAAGTCAACGGGAGACGGAATGTCGCGAAACGCGGAATTTCACGTGGCCGAGATCATCCGTGCTTGATAATTTGGTGAACTAGTGGTCTTGGTCTGTATTGGATTTCCTATCAACATTTACGCATGTCAACAAAACACGCACATCATTGAGAAGCACGCATCTAACATCCACGTGCCGCCGCGCCCTGTTCCCATCCACTACGTTTTGTGGATATTATAATAAAATTAAGTATTTATCTTTTCTTAGTATTTTAATGCAAAAGATCCAAATTACCGCTTACGGCCAATTAATCTCTACAGGTGCATCGGAAGTTTTTATCTGTTGTTCCTAATCCGTTTGTTCCGATCTAAGATCAGCTCCTCGAAACTTCACAATTAATTTATTCATAGCGTAATTATTGAAAATCTAAAGAAACCCTTTTGATCCTTAACCGTGTTAGACATTCTTGTTGTTGTGAGGAACTCGAACTCAAATAGGTTTCCCTTCATAAAGGAAAAGGCCACAGGAAACCATTATTTTTCTCCATGAAAAATGTCACTAGTCCAAGTTGGCCCTCGAGGAGTAGTAACAACTAACAACTAAAGTTTAAGGAGCAGTTAAAAGACGGCCCCACGAAGCCATAGGAAGATTACCATGTTTAATATGTTAAACATCTAGTGGGAGTCCGCGATTATCATGATTGGTACGACAAGAACCTAATAAATATATAAATTCGTGGAGGTAGATCAAAGTTTGTTTGATGAGTCATGTGATTAGAGGCTTTTGGAGCTTCGACCCTTTGCGAACTTCGAAATTCGATACTCATAAATGAGAAATGATTAAGTGGTTGTCGTTAATTCCTTGTGAGAATTAAAATCTGTTGTGAGGTAAGAAATCAAAAATTGTAGTGTGGTCCGCTTATTCAAGAATGTGTGACTCTCAGCATGTTACTCTCACGTCGACGTAAAGACTTTCGACGTAAAGACTATTATGCTAGAAAAGTAATTTATCATTGAAATAGATATTAGATGTTGGATATATTATTAATATAATCTAGATAATATGTTCACATACAAGCACAATAGGTAAAAGCATGGTTATTTGGGTCCAAATGAGCTGGAGCCCAGTAGCTTGCATATAACTCTGGTTTCCTACACTGGAGGTAACACTGTTGAGCGTTCCAAATTTGACGTCTCTTGGTGTAATACTTCAAGCAGACAAAACATTTTCTACTTTTTTAAACCCCAATCTCCAACAATCTTGAAGTATTATGTTCGTGTGTCGGATTTGAGCGAGCAATGTGTCTACTTGAAGATATCGTCGAGACAAACTCGCAGGTATAAGTTACTTTCGATTTCGTCGGTTAGTTTGGCCGGGATCTGAGTTTGAAATTTGGATGGCCAAATTCTTTGAATCAAGAACCCATAAAATATAGCTAATTTCAGAGGCTGAGACCACTTGAGTTTCGTTTTACTCGTCGATGCGAACGTTTTGAGTGGTCACTCGTGTCAAACGGAGGTCAGACGAAGGAGATATGACAGCCGGAAGTTTCGCGGTACTGTAGCATGCGCGGCACTGTAGCAAGCGAGGTTACTGTAGCACCGTATTTCTAGCGTATTTTTTTACGTATTTTGGCGAATTTTTAGCAGCAATGGCAGTCTATCTTAAGATTTTTGGGCGCTCCGGACTCATGTTTGGGGTCTATTTTGGCAAATTCTATTTCTGCAGAGCAGTTTGACCAAGGTTAGAGGCGTTATTCGACTTTGTAAGCTCCGAGGACTTCAAGGTGCACTCTTTCTAACTCTTTGCTCTGATTGGAATGGCAAAACATAGTTCCTATGATATTATAAAGCTGCAATCATTTGATGTAACTGAATTTTATGGTTGGAAATTGCACGTTCAATTTGGCATGAAAGAACGTGAAATATTTTATACTGTATTAAGTGATTTTGCATTTACCACTGAAGAAGTAGATGAATATCAATGGAACAAAAATGAAGATTTTTGTAGAGATTATTTGTTGACCTCTCTAAATAGATGAGAAATCGTGTTGGATAATTTCTTCTCCAACATACTCTTCTATGCAACAAATCATACCGTTGACTTGCCTGAGGGATTGTTCTACCAGGCTAGCATTTACTCAGGCTCATAATTTTCCATGTACATTTGGGTAGGAGCAGAAGCTAATTATAATCAGGGACTAAAGATTTTAAAGAAGGGCTTCCACATTATGGACGGCGCTCAGAAGACAATTTTTGTAAATTTTTTGAAATGATTAAAACCTATCGTTTTTTTTTTTTTTCCTTTCCTTTCCTTTTCTTTCTTTTTCCCCTAGCTATTCTACTGTTCGTCTTTATCCTACGCTACTTATTGGGTTCTCAACGATGACCCACGAAAGTCATTGTCGTTGGAGGGTCGTGCTCACTGAGATCTGGGCAAGGGGATTACAACCCTTGCTAGTCACCTTCCAGAGGCAAAGTTCGCCCTCGCACATGGCCAATGAAGGTCACAATGCCCTCACCTAGATACAGGAACCTTGCAATTTCAGTTGGCCAACCTTGTTAGGAGTTTCTGCTGTTTAAATTGAGTTCATTATTCGAAAAATTAGAAGACATTGGTCAAAGTTTTTTATATCTTTAATTTGGAGTCCATGCTAATTTTAGTTTTTCACGCAATTAGAGTTTTGCTTTGCAAACTACGTGTACAAAATAGAACCATTTCATTAAGCAAGTATCCTGACAGAGAGACTTAAGTTGATTCTTGATGGAAATTGCGAAGAAAATGGGTTCCTATTTCTACTCTCTCAAGCCCTAACCTCCAACATTAGATAGTTTCACTGTACATACGGCATGATAAACGGTGTCAATCTTGATCTCAGAAAAAACGTGAAAAACCTTATATCCTTCATCCAATGGAGATTCTGAGGGACCTGAGATGTACAGATTTGTTTTATTTATCGTGCGATTCTTCGGGGAGACGAGGATGGGCATGTCCTAACTCGAGACATAATCTAATTGCAATAAAAAGAAGAAGAAGCGAGTCCATGAAAATCTAAAAGAGTTGATTCCGAATGGGGCATAGAACCATTTCGTGGTACCCTTAAAGTCAGAGTGGTCACATACTCTTAATTGACATTACCCAAAAACGAGGGTCGTGCTCGTGCATGCATCCACCAATTTCTGACATTAGAAGGAGAACTACGCAAAAGGACACGAGCAATAAGACCTGGCCTGAACACAAAATGGACCACCACCACCACCACTACCCACCATGTCCTGCAACCCAAAACGTACTCTTGGCAGGGTGACCCGTGACTGCGTAATTATCACACCCATGGAGGATTTTTCATTACAAAAAAAAAAAAACTATGAACTTCTCATCTTCTTGAAGCGGAATTTAGGCTGTCCACATCAAACTTTTGTGATCTTTTGTACTGTTTAGTCAAAGCCTAGATGCACGTGGTCCCCAGTTTAGCTCCACCTGAATTTTTGCACTGCATGAATCTCGAGGATAAGTTTTTCGTAACGTCACGATGCGTTTGTCTGAATGAAAGGATTTTTCACGGATTAGTTTTTTTTTTGGGCATTCACGTGTTTGGTTTGTTGAAAATGATGAGTCAACCGAAGGCCATTTACAATCGAACGAAATATGCATACTTGAAGTTAGAAGAACGAGTGGGGGGAAAACATTTTTCTTTTCGTTATCATGATGTTTTCTCCGAGACGAACACGTCATAAACGCTTCTGTTATTTCTGTGGGATGATCGGTTATGTCTCCAAATCGACGTTCTAAGTGGCGGTGCCTCGAAGCGAAATCTTTCCATTATAAACTTGGCATGAGTATGCATGCGATTCTAGACAATGAGATGTTTATTATTATTGAGAAGTGGCAATAGATGCTTAGATATGTTGAAAAGCAATTTACGCAGAGAGTCCATGTATACTCCCGATTTGCATTCATCGATAGTACGGTAAAAAAACATGGATGTGTGATCTATATCTTCACCCCCCCCAAAAAAAAAATGTTGATGAAAAAAAAAAGAGTTCTATGAACAAGTTGAATTGGACTCGATCACACGGCCCATAACCTAGCATGAGCTTTTAAAATAGGCGAGTACTGATGGGCTCTGTTTGGGCCGGTAAGCCCACGATTGGCTTTGTGTCGATTACGTACATCCGATCCCAAAAGGCCCATTTCATCCATAGCATATGGATCGACAAAACTACAGCACGATGATGGCGCTTCGATCAGGCCCAGTGATCTATTTGGGCCGGTAACGTTTGCATTGGCAAAACCTTGGATCCCAGATTAGATCAGGCCTGCTCTTCGAGATATCACTCTGATCTGACTCGAGGTAGAACAGGGAAGAGGAATAATTTAAAAAAAAAATACAAAAATTCATAAAAATTCTGAAAAAAAAATTATTGAAATATTATGTCGCCAGCTAGCTGACGTCCACGTCAGGCCGCCCAGCCAAAATTCACCGGATGGACTAAATCCGCACAATTGCAAATGGTTTAGGATTGAATCGGTAAAAAATAAAGGTTTATGATTGAATTGGTACAGTCGCAATGGGTTTAAAACTTTTTTGGTAATTTTCCCTAAAAAATTACAGTCCATGAGACCAATTCATTGGATAAAATTATATAAGATCTAGCATGTAATTACCACGTAACATTATAAGATTTCCTTCCTCTGCATTACTATGGGGAGTGAATGATAATCATTCTGTTTCAGAAATAGATTTCTGACTATAAATAGTTTTTTCATTTCTGTTTCTAAATGAGTTTTTGAGCAAAAAAAAAAAATGCTTTTGATGACGATATAAAATTTCTAATCCTAGAATAGAAATTTATTTGACAACAATTGAAAATTTCTATTTTGACCAGCCGATGGCTCCGGGGAGGGGAGGCGACGGCCGGCAACTGGCGACTAGCGACTGACGCCGGTCAACTGGCAATGGCCAACTGAGAGGCGGCAGGCGGCGGCGACGGGTATTTGAGAAAAAAAATGAGATTTCTATTTTTGTTTCTTGGAGAAGTAGAAAATTATTATTTCTCATTTTTCCTTCAGATATGTTTTTGGAACAACCTTTTGTTTCAAAAATTAAAAAATAGAATAGAGTTACTAAACGAGTTTTTGTTCCGAACCTATCTTGAAATATGTTTGGAACATAAATTATATTTCTAAAATGTTGTCATGCACCGCCAGTTTTGCTTGGACTCTTTCTATTTCACGAGTGTTATTCTTAAATTTTAATTAAATCTTGTTTTTGTCTCTCCCTTTGACCATTTGTTTTGTTTTGTTTTTTTATTTTTTATTTTTGTTGGGGGTTCCGTTGGCGTTGTCGGCTGTTGGCGGCAACGTAACGCAGTCTCTCCATCCTCGACTTTCGATGCTCATAGTCATCTTGGCATTGCATGTTGAAATCAATTTTGAATTTTGGGCATTCGCTTTAAGAATTTTTTTACAAAAAGGTCCTCGAATTTTTTTTTTAATTAATTGGATAGTGCAAGTCCATCTGGAGTCTTCCCAGTGTGATCCATGTTGAACGTGCGTATGATTGAAGCCTTTTTTGTCCTTGGCTCCTCCCGAGAGGACATGTTGCCTCACCAAAAAAAAAAAAAAAAACATATCATAGTTCTTGAAATGAGCTTCGCTGTCTTTCTCATTTCTTTTAACTTATAACATTTGCTTTTGTCTTTTTTTTTTGTTGGGAAAAAAGTAGGGCCAATACTACTGAAAATCCCAAACCGATACACTCTTGTCTTACATATCTCGATTTAATTTTTCGTGTCGCGATGAATCGTACACAGGTACATCCGTGATAAATCTACCATCCTGCTAGCTTCCGTTCTATGCAAACAAGAGTGTATCGGTTTGCTGAGGTGAAAACACACGTGGCAAACAACTCGAATAATCAGTTTGTGTCGTGCATCCCCGACATGAGGAAATCAACCTAAATGTGTCTCCTAAACGACAACGTCGGTTCGAGGAGCCAGATATGAAGTAAACGAAGTAAGATCTTGGAAATCTAGCTAATTTTTTTTTTACCCCCCCTCGTGTTTTGAAAATCTGCCAAAATCCTCGACGTTGCTTTAAGTTTTCGGTAGACTTGTCATGATTGTACCGATTTGGGATCTTATGCATTTAGAAGATTATTTTGGGATAAATATGGCACGTATGAATCAACTATGGATTTTTTTGGTTGTAATAACCCCTAAAAATAAACCATCGAATTAGGTATTCAAATTTATTCAAATCACGATGGAAATCTCTTCTCTTTCTTTTTTTTTTTTGAACGGAGGACATGGTTTTTTTCTTTTTTTAAATTATTATTATTATTATTATTATTATTATTATTTAACATTGTAAAAGAGCTACATTGGCGACAAATGCCGAGTGCTTAGAGCTGAAACCGATATGACAACATGAAGTCGTAATTATTGTAAGGAGAGTCGAATCGCACTAATGCAAAACAGCCAATGACAATTCATCCGATCTTTAATTAGATCGTCGTCTCCGGATGATGGTAAAACCCCGATTCAATTCCCATTAATTGAAGCCCAACCACAATTCGAGACTGTGAGATTCCCACACGTTTTCAATTTCTAGTTATAATAATAATAAAAAAAAAGACAACCATCTCATTTATTTCTCTCGTCATAATCGGTTCCGCGATAACATCATCTTGACCTCATCGCTAATTCATTGCGCATTTCTTCTTTTTTTAGGAAATATCCAAGAATTTCTCTCCCACGCGATTTAGGGTTTTCTCAAAAGTAGGAGTGAGCACCGATCCAAAATATGCGCTCTCAAACCGGATCGTTCAGTTCTAGTCAGTTCCCGATTCCAAATTAAGAGCTCTTTCTTTCTTTCTTTCCTTTCCTTCTTTCGCTTCCAAAATTGGAAGTGGACCCCACAAACGGGAAGTATTAAATTAGCCCCTCTAGAGAAAAGGGGTATGTTTAATTTTCTTTTCCGAAAAAAAAAATTGCTTATCGCACACCTCTACGTGAAAAAACACAATTCAAAATCCAAGCCGACCCTTCTGGTTCGTTCCCGACTCCATATCAAGAGCTCTTTCTTTTTTTCCTTTTTTCGCTTCCAAAACTAGAAGTGGGCCACGCAAATGGGAGGTACTAAATCAACCCTCGAGAGAATAAGGGTACGCTAAATTTTCTGAAAAATGTTATTTATTGTACACCGCAATGTGAGAAATCGAAATTTAAAACCTGAGCGAGCGCGGGAGATATGAATTTTCATTTAATTTGATAAATGAATTTTTTTTTAACTTAACTGTTTTTTTGCACGTGAGATTCCGAGAAGATTCTACATTTATGTGCAAGCATATAAAAAATGTCTACTGCACTTTTGCAGAAACTGCTGCAAAAAAAAAAAAAATACTAATTAAGGCCTGGCTGAATCTGATTATCATAAGAGTATAGCCTAATCCGGACGGATTTGTCTGTATTATTTCAAAATTGTAGCACAGCTATGCATCTCTCTCTCTCTCTAGATTAGTCTCATGACCACCATTACTGGCCACCAAAGGACGACATAATTTGCAGAGCAATAAGTAAGGAGATGGACGAAGGGCCGCCTGCGTAAAAAGCGATGGATGTTAATTTAGTCTTTCAATGATCTGATCTGACCAACAACTCGATTTCTTTGCTAATGGAGGTCCACATGTGTCGTAGGGTGTGGCCCACAAAGATTTTAATTTTCTGATTAGTGGGGCCAGCAAACATTTTTTTTTTTTAATTTGGGAGAAATTTACAAAGGCATCAATACCATTTTATGTCTTAGGGCATTATATGTACAACACGATTTATCAGTTGTTTCGACAAAAAGGGTTTCGAGAAAACTTGCATGCATTCGTGGATGGAATTCATCGTACCATGATGTTCGAATATCCCGATTTATACGTGGCTCGATGTCTCGAAGGGCATTGCTATGCTCGGAGACTTCTTTTTCGTCATTTTTGTGATATTCTCGAAATAGACAAAAAAGGCACTTCTCGTGCGTTAACAAAATAGAGGGAACGCATGAGGATGCAACTCGGGTTCTTCATTAGACTAGTCGGCCCCAAGGTGGAATGCATTGGGGCGTGGGGGGGGGGGGGGGAGCGATTCCATTCCCGAACCCGATCTATTTGAAATCAGCCGATTTCCCATGGTATACAAGGATCTTTTCCGTGTTTTTAACTTTCCTTTATTGGAGAGAGTTAGAATCGAAACCCTAAATCTATGAATTGGCTGTTGATAATTTGTGCATAAATATGACTTTTTCCCCAAAAGGTCAAACGAGCATTGGTCATCTTAGCCGCTTAGCAATTACTAGTTAGCATTATTCCAAATCTCAGTCTCTTTACACATGTCATCTCGTTACACCAGTTTTGAACTTTGTCTTGTCTCAATCCCACCTTCTTACGTGGCACTTTCCCATTGGACACATGGAATCCCTCTCTCTCTAGTCACAAGGCGAGTCTCTCCAGAATTTGGAAAAAAAGAAGAAGAAGAAGAAGAAGTAGAAGAGAGAGCCCACGTGGAAATTAATTCAAATTAAAAAAATTTCTTCCATAATGTTCTCCAATATTTAGATTTATATAAATTTAATTTTTACCAACAATTGATAAAAACATAAAAAGTAAATAAGTTAAAAAAATAAAATAAATATCGGCCAAATAAATAAATAAATAAGTAAGTAAATAAATAAAAACAGATCTGAAAGAGCCCAACCAGAATCCATGTAAACTGACAACCTCTGCATCGCCACCTCACTCCTTCAGTCCTTCCTCTGTTTAACTTTCACTCCCACCAGCATTGCCGATGGCCACACCCCACTCCCTTCTCCCCTCCCTCCTCCTCCTCGCCGCCGTCCTACTCGCCCGCCCGTCCCCGTCCCTCCAGCTGAGGATCAGCGCCGCCGACCTCGCCGCCCTCCTCGCCGTCAAGAACAGCCTCACCGACCTCCCCGGCGCCGCCTTCTTCTCCTCCTGGGACTTCGCCGCCCCCGACCCCTGCTCCTCCTTCGCCGGCCTCACCTGCTCCCCCTCCGGCCGCGTCACCGCCCTCTCCCTCGGCTCCGGCGGCCTCTCCGGCTCCGCGGGCCTCGCGGGCTCCCTCTCCCCGTCCCTCGCCCGCCTCACCGAGCTCACCCAGCTCATCCTCTCCCCCGGCATCGTCACCGGCCCGATCCCCCAGCAGCTCGGCCGCCTCTCCGGCCTCCGCGTCCTCTCTCTCACCAACAACCGCCTCACCGGGCCGATCCCAGCCTCCCTCGCCGCCCTCCCGGGCCTCCACACTGTCGACCTGAGCTACAACCAGCTCACCGGGCCGATCCCGCCGGGCCTCCCCGCGGTGCCAGGGCTCAAAGTCCTGATCCTGGCATCGAACCGGCTCTTCGGCCGGGTGCCACCCGTCTCGGCGCGGCTCCTCCACCTGGACCTGAGGAAGAACCGGCTATCCGGCCCGGTGCCTCCGCTGCCACCCACGCTCCGATACCTGTCGCTCAGCGGGAACGCGATGTGGGGCCCACTTAACGGTCTTGCATCGCTCTCGGAGCTAGTGTACCTCGACCTCAGTATGAACCGTTTCGGTGGGCCCATCCCGCCCTCCCTCTTCTTCACCCCGAGCCTCCAATCAATGCTCTTGCAACGGAACAATCTCTCCAGTGGGGTCCCCGCCGCCGCCGGATCCTCCGACCCATCCTACGGCCCCGGATCGATCGTGGACCTGAGCCACAATGCCCTGACGGGGGAGCTGTCGACGGCCCTCGTCGGGGTCGAGAGCCTGTACTTGAACAACAACCGTCTGACGGGGAGCGTCCCGGAGGAGTACGCCAAGAGCGTGTTCCAGGGTCGCACCCGGACGCTGTACCTGCAGCACAACTACATCTCCGGGTTCCCGTGGGATCGCGGGATGGCGGTGCCGGACGCTGCGGCGGTCTGCCTGTCGTACAACTGCATGGTGCCGCCCGTGGGGCTGGAGGGCTGCCCCGCCAGCGCCGGGTCGCAGCTGTCGCGGCCCGCCTCACAGTGCTCGGCGTTCCGCCGTGGCGGAGAAAGCCCTCGAGATTGATGGCTCGGTCGGTGGGAACGGGACACGTTGGAGTTGGTTCATGGTGTTGTTATTCGAGGTTTCCAATACATCATTAACTTGTAGATTGGGGGATACTTTGGTTAACTCATTCTATTTTTTTTTTCATTTAAATTTTTTACTCAAAGAGGGTTGTAACTTGCTTTGATTTTTTTTTTATGGGGTTTTTTCCTTTTATTGATTTTGTTAGTGTATGTCGATAGAGAAAAGAAAGGGCAGTGATGGGTGTGATGTATTTGATACAGCATGAATGAGAAAAGGGGTGGTGAAGGGACATTTGTTTCGCTAATATATCCGTTCGATAAAAATACAATAAATTTAAGATTTTTTGGGCAATTTCTCCTCATGAAAGAAGCCGTTGTTTCCTCTTATTGCTGAGTGTATTTGGTGGGAAGAAGAAAACGAAACGGAAAGGGAAGGCGGCGATGTATCGGCTTGGGATGGAGGCGGAGATGTGCTGTAATTCCAAGTAACTAGCTACTGAATCACGCGTGCAACCACGAGATTGCGACGGTCGAGATAAATTAGGATTACGCCGAGTGACTCACTCTAAAAAGCACACAAAACGGGGTCTTTGAAAGATGCGGTGCGGATGGGCACGAGCGGATTGCGTCATTCATTCTATGATTCTACATTGGGACATGGCCATGCGAAGGCGGGGAAGTAAATGAAGGCATACGGGAAATCTGTGAACCCGAAAAGAGAGAAGGTGCGTTTCCCATTACTAGGCTTAGTAAATAAGGAAAGCTCCGAACGCATGATTGCAAAAAAATAAAAATAAAATTTCCAACCCCCCCCAAAACAAAAACAAAAACAAAAACAAAAAGGCAGCGATGCAAAAAGAGGTCCCGCCATGAAACAGTGACGGTGGCCTGCGAGTTATGCGACCGACCGAAGTGGTCCGAAGGGTGAAGAGAAAGAGAGAAGGAGTGCTCATTTCGTCCCTACGCGCATGCTAGCGTCCAGCCTTTTCTTTGTTATTCACGAGTGTACTGTAAAATGTTCGTACGAAGGAACGGCGATTGTCCCTACCAAGTACTCTAAATGTTTGTCCTCCACCTCGCCCCCCCTGTGGTGGCCATCTTTATGAATCCGCAACGTCTCTTTTTTGGAAGGCGACAATCGACCCACCCGGTTTCCAGCAGAGCCAGTTCCGAACCTTTTTTTTCCTTGCGTGTGGCTCCACTTCGATGCCGGTCGGACCTTCGAATCACATCACGTCATTTCGGATTGTATGTACAAGGGCCGTGCACTTCTCTGAGCTTCGAACTGGCTCATTCACATTACCGTCTACTTCTGGAGTTGATCTTACAGAGTGTTCTTTTAGGAGGACGAGAAAGTTTCAAACGACATAGCTTGACAGTTACAAGGACATTCGTCACCACGAATGAGACGGATGAAACCTGTTTGGCGAACGAAAGCCATCAAAGCAAAAGCAATAGGCTTGATCGACAGAGTTTTAAGGGAAAACGTAGTCCTGAAATAATCTTTTTCGGCAATGCACAACGAGTGACGATGAAGATGATGATGAAGATGAGCTTGAGCTCTGGAAGCAATTTTTGCGATAACATGGGGCAACGTCAGCTTCTGTAAAAAAATGGTGCATCCCCTCTCTATAATGTTATAGGTTTGTCTTAGGAATCAAGCACCAAAATACTAGTATTAAGCACCACAACTCTGTCCGTTCGTCTTGTTTTCAAACACCAACCCTGCATCTGAATCCTGCTCAGCTGATTTCCAAGGACATTCTAGAATCACAAGCTTGGCATAATGGTGTCGCCCTTGCAGAAAGACAGGCTTGCTTTCTTAGGTCTACCTCCCCCACCCACATCATAATTGCCTTGTGAAGACGGGGAAATTTAAAAGCTAACTCGCTGTCAAAAGTTCGCAAACTCTTCCAGCCATCAGACGTAACAGTACATGGATTTGTGCACAAAAGTTTGTCACCTCATCGCTTTAAGAACTTATCTAATTATCATTTCCGTTTTGCCAGTCAGTACCCGCTTGGTTATCCTTTGAGACAGATGTATCAAGACCTGTCCTGGAAACCAAACACATTGCATGAGAAGCACCAATTGCAACGGATATCACGGTACAGGGACCCAGTCCATCATCTTCGCTCAAGAACTTCACTTCAACAGGAGTAGGATGCACCTCCGGCAACCCAGGAACTCCAAGTTGAGAATCTTTACAATTTCCCCACATGTATAATTTCCCTTCATCTGTTGAAGACAAAAAGAGAGTACTTACTTGCTCTTTCTACCATCAAGGATTTGAAACAAATTGTACAAAGCTAGCTATAAATTGAGAGATTCCAGGCCCGAAGCGCCAATATATAAGCATGCCAAAGTGCACAAGAACTGCTGCAACTGCAACCCTTGAAAGAACCCCAACATCACAGAGTGAAGCGTAAATTTACAAATGTCTATCCGCCCCCCTTCCCCCCTCCCTCTCTTCCTCTCCTCTCTCTTGAAAAATGATTCTGGTCCCAAGACTATTCCATCATTTCTGTGCGACTTTGAGATAGCACTTCCCTGTGGCAGTGTTAACTTTTTAACTCCATAAAGAACTAATCTGTACAATTTCATGTCGTTTTAAATACACTATAAAAGTGTCGACCACAAAAACAGAAGAAGAAATATTGTGGAATTGGTTATAGCAAATTGGCAAATTGCCAAAGCTTCACTACTGCTATGAAGAGAAGGATAATAAGGTGTAACTGAATCCATCAATCCAATATCAGTTTCAATTTCTAGCACTAAATAACAAATTTATATCCGTATTTGTCACTGTATCTAGAAGACCAATCATCACGACAACAAAACCGGCCCTTAGGTGCCATGAAACCTGACAAACTTCCTTGATAACAAAATGTCCAAAGTATATCTAAACACTCTGATCTGGACGGCCACGGGTAATCTATCCTTAATCTGCAATTTTGGCCCTGAATTCCTTTTACCATAGGCAGGTGATGTTCATCCAGGGATATTCCGCAGAGGTAATTCTAGGCCAAGCCTCAACGAATAAGTAATTGAACAAAAAATCACTTGAAGGAGTTGACTTGAGACACGATCACTACAAAATTAAAACTCTTCATTACAAATGTCCCAGAAGAGATATTTATGATTTGATGCACCGAGCTGCTGCTTCTCATAAAGGGCAATGACTATAAGTAACATATGCATTGTAACAGATAAAGTCACAAGACTTGTGCATTTCTCACTTCTTACCAGTTATAGCTGCTGAAGTTGAACCTCCACAAGCAATAAAGATGACATGCTTATTAGCCAATGCCTCGACCACTGTAGGAACTTTCTGACTCTGGATAGAAAAATGGCCCAACTGACCATGTCCACCGTGACCCCAGGAGAAAACCTTTCCATCATCTTATACAATGTACCATGAACATCCATCAGAATCAGAGAAAAAGAGGACTTATTTCCATAAAGAAATTCTCTAACAGTTTACCCGTTAAAGCAAGCGAATGATATCCACCACAAGCTATCTGAATGGTGCGAACATGTTCAAGACTTGGGACGGGTTTTGGTTCCCAGCCACCAGCTTTGTTACCCCTTCCAAGTTCATAATTTGAGTTAGCTAAAAGCACAAAGAATGTTCCATCAGTATAACGACAAAGGACTCAACTTTCTCATAACAATGTGCTTAAAAGCATGTGTACTTGGTTCAATTTTTTTCTCTCTTTATTTTTCTTCCCAAAGTCGAGGGGTGTGGTGGGGGGTGGGGGAAATCAATCCCTTCCAAGGTACCAATACTAGTTCATATGGAAGGCGTAAGAAGATAATAAGTAAGGCGGAAAAAGATATTACAATCATTGGAAAATTATTTGCAAAAAAGAATCAGAAATCATGATGAGCATGGCAGGAACTCATTTATCCAAGTTGAGATTGCGTTTCCCCTGTAAAATTGAACTTCTTACAAGAAAACTTGAGAATCCATCTATTTATTGTGATGGAAAATGAGTAGAACATTCTGGGATGCAAGTTACCTCGTTGAAACTATTAGAATGGCCACTTATCTTACAAAATTTAGTCCCTGCAAAATTTTTAGAAATTTCTCTATTCTGTTGCAAAATCCCCCAAACAAAGAACCATAAAGGCCCTGTATGACAGTAACTCAAACCCATCAATGATGCATGGTAAGTTCCACTACCACGATACCACCATAGAAACAAATAAATCTCTATACCATGAACTGCCGCAATGAGAATCTTAGCTAAATAAGTGTAATGACTACAATCACCGGACCATGACTTGTCGACTTATAACTGACGGCTTTAGCCTTGCATCATTCCTCTCTTAGTCTTGTTAGCTACATTAATTTAAAGTTCACACTAGTTAAATATGTTCCTTTCTTTTCATGCTTGTGTCTTGCTTCCCTTTCTCAAAACTTCGAGAGGAAAGAAATGAGTAGACCCTTCTCATCAGGTGCGACACCTTTGAACTCTCAAATGATAACTAATCCATAAGAGTTCAACAAAATACTGGTGACTTTTGCAATTTCAAAGGGGTTGAGCATCTATCTAGAGATGCACTACAATGTAGTTTCTCACTAGGTATCTTTCTTACATTCTCAATGCACCATAACGGATTATCTTACTAGGAGAAAGAGCTAGTCACTGAGGGTCCAGAATGTTGTTAATCCATTCCCTCAACCACTTGCAATCTTAAAGACTAATTAAAGTATTGCACACCGACCAATTCTCTATACCATTACCACATCAAATAATCTTTTCTATGAACTGGTGTAAACAGAAAAGAAAAATGAAAGATCATTTTTTTGCATGTTCACTTTTCACATCTTTAAAAACATTAATTCGGTATGCCCAGAGAGAGACCCGAGCTTGCACCAAGGTTCGCCACTTGTCAATTTGTGGCTGGCCTATCCGGTCTAACGTATTTTTTTATACATTCAGAGTTTGTAAACAAATTAAAAAAAGAAAAAGAAAAAGAAATATCCCAGATAAAGCTGAGGCCAATTTCATGTCCTGGAGGTGCCCAATTTTATTCCGTTGGAGAAAAACTGAGAAAGTTCTTCCCCATGTGCCCCAGTTTTTTGTGCATGATGTGCTTTGAAGCATCGACACATTAATCAGTTGTCTGTGATTTTGACTACCTTGTTTTGATCTCCACTCGAGCATATAGCAAAAACATAACAACAAACTCATTAAACACTTCACCAATTGTAACAGCCAAAGTGCCTAATGCAAAACCTAATAACTATGAATAATACAAATGAAAATATAAACTTCCGAACCTCCCCAATTCCAAACTTGACCCTCCTCAGTTATTGCCATGGTGAAAAAACCACCACAAGAAACAGATGACACGGGAACAGGTAGCGCCTTTACTTTGCAAGGAATACTGAGGCCACCTGCTTGATCTGGTCCCCGACCAGGACCAAGGCCTAATCTACCATCTCCTTCTTCTCGACCCCAGGTATGCAGCTCACCTACATATTGTGAAGAGCAATGACATCGGATGAGTAGTAACTTCAGAACCAGACATATTATGCACCACAATTAGCTTTATCCTTAATTGTGTCACAGCATGCCACAAATTTACCATAGAAAATAAAAAATTCTTCACCTTATCAACATAAGCTAAACAAGATAGTCTCTAGACTTCCCAGTAATCCGGTTCAACAACCTGATTTTGACTGATAACTTCTGGCTTACAGTCACCTATTTACCTATCTCCCTCACCTCCCCAGGCACATTATTCACTCATACCGTACTTTCCATTACCATAATTATGACCAGATCAGATGCGGGGACATGCGACAGCTCAAAGAAATGATCTGGAAGCCAACAAACGCGTCATGATTTTAGATGATTTTTCAGTTCAGACATGAATTGATTGATGTGATTTTTTATGATGTGTGACACCCTCAGAGGTGAAAAGGCACCAAGTTTCCAACTAAGCATGCTTTCTCACGATTCAATACCAGCAGCTAAGTCATAAAACAATAAAGGCTACAATTTTCAGAACTAACGAGAAATACTCAAAACAGTAGAAACTAGCAAGCATCTCCCTGCCCCCAAACCTCAAGCACATACATACAAATCCGGAGAATGAAAACATGAACGTTAAAAACTCTAGATTGCTCACCTGCTTCTGTGATAGCAGCAGTATGAGTGCCACTAGTCGCAATATGGCAAATCCTCCCATTCCACGACCCCTCCACCAATCTCGGCAAGAGCTCTCTATGGTACACAGAATGCCCAAGCGCTCCGAAACCGCCATAACCCCTGCACACTTCACATCAGAATGCCGAGGACGCTCAAGTCCATAAGAACCGACATTCCAATCAAATTAATAACAACAACAACCACAACAATAGCGACAAAGATTTCACTCCCAATCACTTCGATAGAGACGCGACACACCAAGTGAAAACCCGCCCAAGCGAATCCAGCGCGACTGAGTGAAGACCACCGAGAGCAATGCACCGAACACCGTCCAGGTTAGGATTCAAAGTCGGCGCGAAGGCCGGGTTCTCGTGACCAAGGCCTAGGCGTCCGCCGTCGCCCTTTCCCCATATCCACAGCTTACCATCGACAACCGCCGAAGAATGAAACAGTCCGCACGAAATGCCGACCTCAATGGCAGCATCGGAGGCCGGCGATGAGTCGGTGCGGCCAGAGCCGTGGAGTCTTCCAGGGACAGGAGAGAGAGCGAAGGAAGGAGGGAGGGGGATGCCAGCGACAGGAGCTGGATACATTCGGACCTCCTCGATGCCGCCGCCGAGCTGGCCGGAGGCGCCGCGGCCCCATGAGTAGAGCTGGACTGTGGCGGGGACGTCGCCGGTGGCGGGGTCGAGGTGGCGGTGATGGTGGAGCGGGCGCCTGGAAGAGGAGGAGGAGGAAGACAAGGGGCGAGCGAGAGAGGCGAGGCGTTGCCTGACGAGAGACATGGAGGGGTGGGTTTCGAGTCGCAGTCCGCGAGTTTTGGAGTTTTTCTGCTGAGGGGTTTTGAGAGGTTTTAAGCAGGAGCCCACTTCTCCACCGTAGGATCAATTTGAGATGTGATCCATGGGTTCTTCTCTTTTTTTTTTTTTTACTAGGAAATCCATGTTTTTTTTTTTTGGGTTCAAAGTGCTATTTTCTTTTCTCGTCGGCGATTAAAAAAAATGATAATTTAGTAAATAAAATTGCTAATTTCATGCGAGAATTGATCAATTTTACAAAAATGAGTAACTCCTTAAAAAGAGTAAATTATTAAAGTAGTTGATGATTAATAATCGAGTTAAAATCATGAAAAATCTCAAACTGGTACACTTATGAAAAATTTACCATAAATTATTTATTTAACTACGAAAAATTTCAAACTGATACAATTGTGATAAATTTATTTAAAATTATTTTTTTCACCATAAAAAATCATAAATTGGGCCCTAAACTAATTTTTTTGACCATGAAAAATTTCAAACTGGTACACCTGTGTCAAATTTACCTTCAGTTAAATTGGATTAATACCACGAAAAATTTTAAACTAATACACATGTGACAAACAGAGGTAAAAATCTCAAATTAGTACACCCGTCAATTACCACATGCCATACAACTAGCACTTTAAAGGTTAAATTTAACAAAATCTAACGAAAGATAATTTTGTCGCAGATGTATCAGTTTGGGGGTAAAGTTATCACAAGTGTACTAGTTTGAGATTTTTTATGATTAAAAAAATAATTTAAGATAAATTTGTCACATGTGTATCAGTTTGGGGTTTCTGTGGTATTAACCCTTAATACTTTTGCAAAAGTAACTCAAATAAGAGCAAATAACCTTATTATCTAAATGGAGTTAGTACCTAAAAATGGTTGTTAGCAAACCTATTTGCTTCAACAACTTGGGTAAAAGTAATTGACGAGCAACTAGTTTTTGGTCTAACTTGTTGGCATTTTAGGAGCAGGAGGAACTGTAGATTTCAGTCGAACTTTTCTTTTTTTCAGAGGACCTGTGGTATGATTTTGGGATATGTTGAGGACATCCTTTTCGGCCGGCATGATCGAAAAATAGATTGTCTTCTCAAAGGGAGAAACGAGATAAGTTTATGGGTTAGACCGTTTCTCCTTTTGATTGGATGGAACTTAATTCCAAAGGGGCTTCTAAGTCAACCTTAGTCCAGCTTCAACAGGTGTGCTTTGTAATGAATTAGGTAATTACTTTAGACCAGCTTCAATAGGCAATTGGCTTGTTGGGATCACACAAATTGTGTGCACTTTTTGCTCACGGCGGAACTTTGGGCATCAATTTGGGTCTCAAGATGGCCAGTTTGTTGGGCATTTCGCAAGGTTACTGTAGAAGTGGGTTCGCAAGAGGCCATTATTATTTCTGAAAATGAGACATTCTTAGAATATTTCCAACAGGTCGGATCGTACAATCGTACATAGGTTTAGGAAAAGAAACTTATGTGTAGATTATTGGTTAACTAGTTGGGTACCTCATATCTCTATAAGCCATCAAGAAATTCACTTTCTTAGTTAATAAGAGGTCAGATCGGATCAAGTTTTATTAGGAGAGTAACAATGTACTAATGAGACTTTACCCCCATTTTCTTTCCAAAAACAAAAAGTTTGCCATTTTGTATATAACAAGTAACTTCAACAAAAATGACATATTGATGTTATAAACATTTGGTTAGTAGCTCAAATAAAAATTGCCAATCTAAAACTAGTTGATAATTTCATCAAAGAAATTAAAAAATAACCCAAATGGAATTGGTAATTCGATGTAAGAGTAAAAAAAATTCAATAAAATATTAAAAATGTTGGTTATTAAAATTAATAAAATATATACTGGTACGTGACTCAAATAAAAAGTGATTGTCTAAAACTGATTAATTATTATAAATTTATCTGACAATTTAATCAAATTAAGGTTGGTAATTCGTGTAAGAGTTGTTAGCCTCAACAAGTTGGGAAGCTCATTGATAAAAGTTGGTAAATTGTTCATAGAGTTGGTAATCCATAAACAATAAAATAAAAACGATAATTGGACATAAAAATTAGTTAGTTATTACCAAATTAAAGATTAAGCAACTTTACAGGTCACTTTTTTTTTTCAACCAACAAAAATCAAAATTTACTATGGTCTGCAGAAATTTGGCCACACAAATCCAAAGAGAACAATAGTATCGTCCCCCATTCAAAGATTGGATTAAACAGGGAAGTTTGGATTTGCAATAAAATCAACCTCTCAAGTTCTATTGCAATGTCCAAAAGAATAAAAAATAAACAGGTTCTATTGCAATGTCACTGGGCAAAGTGGAGGAGAAGAAAAGTCGTATAGTAGGATCTCCCCATCGAGAATTACTCCATGAAGCGACCGAACTCAACTGAAAATTGGAAATCAGAGAACTAGAGATGCCACAAGACCATCCACCATCAACATGAGCCTGTTGAAATATCTCTAAGTGCTTCCATTAAGCAATATCATTCGCCTCTGATACACAAAGAATACGCAACGTGATTTACAAGAGATCCGCCGATATCTCCTAAATATAACCAGTAAACAATCCGGCACGCGCCTACCGACTCAGCCACCAAGCAAAACAAACCGGATGAAGAAGAAGAAACGATGATGAACTACACTGCAAAATAATGCGCTTCGTGCTTTTCCAAGAATTACTAGAGCCATTCTTTTGGATTTATGCAGGCATCTAGTAGTTTCCACTCCTCACTTCCTTCCTCTGGTTTCTGCACAGAAACAAATAGATATCCAAATTTGAGTTAAATGGGTTTGAGAAAGTTTATTCTAAATTCAAAATATATCTGCACAGACCAATTAAGAAACCTTACATGGTCATATTCCCACCGAGCAGTTAATGGAAGAGAAACAAGGATACTCTCAATTCGCCCTCCTGTCTTCAGTCCAAATGTTGTGCCCCGATCATAGACCTACATTTTTTGAAAGGGAACAAATTAATGTGGCTCAGAGGGTTAAACAGAAAACTTGTTAAATTTTGTCAGCTTTGTTCCTCTCTTTTGTGTTCTCCTTCGTTTCATACCAAGTTGAATTCCACATAGCGTCCTCTACGCAGCTGTTGCCATGCCTTGTGCTTCTCCGTAAACGGCATATCTTTCCTCTTTTCTATGATTGGTATATAAGCAGGGATCACACAATTGGCACATTCTGAAAGCGGGCAAAAAATGTTACTTTCTGTCCAGTGGAGACACTAAGAGAAATTCCATGGTGAAACCAGATGAGAAAGCTTCCTTCCCACATTCATGTGCATTACCAGTTGCAAACGCAAGAAGCATCTCCTGATCGTAGTCATTGAGATCATCAAAAAAGATTCCCCCAAGACCTCTCCTTTCACCTCGGTGCTGCATATCAACAAATGTTGATTGAAATGAAGAAAAAATGAGATCACAAAACTACTTGTACTGACTTTTGATAACTGATCACGATAATACAGAACCCTGAGGACAATAATGAGATATGAATATTCCTATGGAGACAATGGTATCTAGCATGAGAAAACCTTTAAACAAAGCCATGGTAAAAGTGAATGACATGAAAAATATAACTTTTTGTATAGCATCAAGTAGCCAAACCTACTTAATCAACTCCCATAACGCACAAATTCACTGAAGATCCCAGTGACGGAATGAATCCCTACAAGATCAACTGAGAAGGCTAGACTTATATATGATACAGCTGAAGATCAATGCACAATTAGGTGCCAGAGAAGATGCACAGATTCAACAATGAGAAGCTTTGAAAGTTTACCTTGATGCAGAAGTAATCATCACACCATTTCTTGAATCGAGGATAGAAGGAAGGATCAAATTTGTCACAAGCATTCTTTTGAACCTACAAAGAGGAAAAGAAAAAAAAAATGTCCTTTCAGCAGCCTTATGACTGAAAAATTATACAGCAACGTGTTATCTTTCCGGCAATATCAACCAGGAGTATCTACTACTTGCAATTAAAGGTTATTAGCAACTATAAGCATGTGCTTTTCATTGACACGACACATCAAAGTGACTACTTCTCTTGTGCAGGTGAAAACTTGAAGTCCACGCACAGGTGGTAAGGAAGTGGCATATGATCACAATGGGCAAAAACTTAACAGGAGATTCAGTAAGGGGAAGAACCATGTGGAAAAAAGACTCTGGCAATGCAAGAATAACTGAGCCACCTAAAACCTTGTCAAGGGGAGAAGTCAACACATGAAACTACAACTACTTGCTTGAACTGTGCTTTGTAAGACAAATCAGCCGCTAGATGGCAGGGAATGCATACTATTCCAATAAAACCAAATTGGACAACTAAGAAAATTCGAGTGAAGGGACAATCTACCGAATGAAAGTGCTTGACATCCTCCTCAAAGATGTAAGAAGGAGTAAAATCAGTTCCACCACCAAACCACCATTGCCTTGGAGCTCCAGGTGCATCTACAACAATACATTGGCCACTATTTATTAGATTTCAACTGCTCAGCAAAGAATGCACATGTATAAGTGATGACACACCCAAAACACAAAAGACATGCTAATATATAAGAGAGGTGAAGCTATCCCTTTCTTCCTTCAGTCACAAGTTTTCATGGGAAGAAATCATTAAAGAACATATGTCTCGTGCTTATTAAAGATAACCAATTATATGCATATACTTACACTTCAGATGATAACTTGTACTACACAAGCTTCACAAGAAGAGTATTGTAATCGGATTACTCACTTTCCCGTAGATGTTAACCCATAGTTGATGATGTTAATCAAACGCCTCAGAAAAGCAAAACACTATCAATGATCGAATAGGTCATGCCTTTATTTGAAGTCTTCCAACATTGCATTTGACAGGAGACAGTATCAAGGATATAACATAAACAGAGACAGGCAATGGCATAGGAGTATTCACAACATGTGGCAGTCATAACAATGGCTGGAACTACAAGCTCAAAGAAATTTAAGCAGAGATGCTCCACTAGCATTTCTCTTTGTGCATGACCACATCAGACTAATAATGCTTCTGTTTCACCATAACATAAAGATGGAGGAAGGCGCTATGAGATCAAAAAGTCATTTGAATGGCGTGATCATCTGAGATGGGAACCTTCACATGTCACAGTACCCAGACGTTGCCTTTATGATTGGGATTGGCTCTTGTGAGGCACAACAAGGCAAGATTAGAAAACTGGATCTCATTGTATACGTCGTTGAGGCTATTATACTAGATAGAGCATACCAAATCCAAATCCCACAATATGGAGATTTCTCAATCTATCATCTTGACAGTGATCCTAACAGCATAGTTATTCTCAATGACAACTTCTTTATCCCCAGGACCTTCACAACTTTCAAGCATGAATCTCAATTAAAAAGTTCGATAGACATAAATATGTCAAGTTAGCGATTCTATGAAGGAAGTGATTGCAGCCACATCACGAAGGTAGTGAACGATATGTGCGAGAAATGTACTTCCCTACCATTCATGCCAACAGGCCATATACACCAAAAGCTAAAATTGCTTTTCAGTTCTTGCATTGTGACAAATGTTTGGTGGAATGTCGAACAGCAGACCATAGAACAGTAAAAATATGCTGATGTCACATGTAAATTTGCTGAAAAAAAATCAAACGGGATGCTGGAACAATAATGGAAAAGAGGACACCAAAAATCAAAGAAGAGGTTGGTACCTTTAGGAGCATCGGTCTCAAAATATCTATAGTTGAAGTGCAACGTTGGAGCAAAAGGATTCTGTGGATGTAAGACCTGCAAAGGCAAAAGAAAAAGACCAGTGAGCAAGTTATGGAGGGCATAGACATGGAAAAACCTCAGTAGTTCCTTCACAGCTTGAACAGTTTGATGATTGAACACCTCATTCACATAACCGTAAATCATTGAAACCGGTCTTTTCAGCAATACAAAGTCATTTCTGCAAGTTGTTCCTGAAAGCTACATTTCTCTAGTGAGCCAAAAAAGAAAGAGAACTTTTGCTGGTAGCAAAATGCATTTTGTCCGCTATAGTCCTAAATTCAAACTCGAGCAATTATATTCCACTAGGCTCATCCAATTCAGCACAATGCCTCTATCAGTTGACAACAGAATTCAAGTTTCAACCGCTATAAGGAAATAACTATGTGAGAGTCTGATACACCCATACTTGTCCTACATTTCACCAACACAGGTCTCTCTCATCATCAATAACCAAAATCAACATTATCAGAAATTGGGGGGAAAGAACCATAATCAAATCACCACAACTGAAGAATACCCATTTGTACAAAACCAAACGGAATTCAATAACGGGATTCACTAACCGAGCTGATGCCAGCTGCGAAAAAGGGAACCGGACCGGGCTTGTGATCGGAAGCAGCACCTTTTGCAGCCCTATAAGCCTCGGGAGGCATCACCCCGTACACCACCGAGACGTTCACTCCCGCCTTCTCCCAGACGGCGCCGTCCTGCAGCACCCTGCTGATCCCGCCACCGCCGCCGGGCCTCGACCACACGTCCTCCTTGAACTTCCCTCCCCCGTCCACGGCCTCAATCGCCTCGCACACCCTGTCCTGAGCCTCCCTTATCATCCTCTCGAACCTCGCCCTCACCGAGGACTCCGACGGCGACGAGGCCGCGCCGTTCCAGCCGCCGTCCGCCTCGCGGAGGAACGTCTCGGGCCGCTCCGTCTCGGGGGTCTCCTTCTCGATCGACATGGCGCAGCGGATCGGGGAATTGAGGGTGATGAGGCCGGGTCGTGCGAGGGTTCTGGTGGGTATGGTGGGTTTAGCTCTGAAACTGAAAGCGAGCGAAGCCGTCGACGCTGTTGCTCTATTAGAAGAAGGAGAAGGGAAGGACGAGGTGATTGAGTAGGGGGAGAGATGGGAAGAGGAAGGACAGGAGAGAGTGGCCAATGGCGGCATTTTCGCTTCGTGCTCCGCTTGTCGAGCAAAAATGGCGATGTTTCTTTATAGTGTCTCTGGAGATTTCATAGAGCTCATTTGAGAGAGAGAGCGAGAGAGAGGAGATAAGGCGAAGAAGAAGCCCACTGGGTTGCGAAATACCGTCGGAGATTAAAGGAGCAAGATTTCCAATCAGGTAAGGCTGATAGGTTTGACCGTTGACTTCTTTGGTTTTGCTTTTTTCCTACTTACCACCTAAGCCCACTGAATTATGGGATTAAGGCTTGAATAAAATATTCAGTAGTAATCATAATATTGAAAAAGAAAGAAAGAAAGAAAGAAAAGGGTATTCAAATAATTCTACTGCTCCGCGTGTTCCGCCAAAAATAAATGATTTGAAACATATTTTCCTAAAAATAATAATTTATATCACTTAAAATAATTAATTAATAAAAATATGTTTATTAGCAATAACAACTTATATCTAAATATTTTCGTGCATGATGAATATATTTTTTTATTAAATTCATTACTATGAACATTAAAAGCAATTATTTTTAAAAAAATATTTTTCAAATTATATATGTTCAACGAAATGAACAGAACCCAATGCACTTAGCTGCGTATTAAAGCCCATTTCATCAGCCTCGGTCTCCAAGGCTTGACCCATGAACCCCACAAATCATGTAATGCAGTAACTCGAAAAGATAACAACTTTTAGATGATGGTTATTGACTTGGGTAGTTCAAATCATGTCATCCGCGAACTAAAAATCTATTTTCATTAAGCATAATATGAGTAGGACCGAAAAAGAATATATATATATATATATCTCGAGTCGTGCAAACTCAAGTCATTTTATGCGGAAAATCCACACACACACACGCACACATAGCCGGGTAGCCTAATAGGAACATTTAGGCTCAATACCATTTCTATCCAACCATTGATCAGGTGTATTTAGGATTTACAAATCTCGAATCCAACCCGCACAGATGGAAAGTTTGAGTAATTACATGCTTCATTCTAATATATAAATGACTGTACATGATGGATGCGTTAATGAAATTGCTATAATGAACACTTTGTATACATCTGACGCATCTTATAGAAACCAATTGATGTTGGAGGAACTATAGTTGTGTTGTATCTACTGTACATCATGATATTTACAGATGAAAGGTACGAATCCATTGTCGCAACAGTAATCCCTCCTTCTACAGTCTGGATGGCGCATGGTGGGAGAGCTCCTCGCTTCTAAATTTGAGTTTGACATTAGGACATGTTTTGAACAAGGACTCCTTGCTACAGCATTCCTGGTCGATTTTAACTTAGACGCAATCCTCTGACGTGCCCTTTTGCGTTTTCCAGGTGACGACAGATTCCAAACTAGTATGATCCTTGACCCACATTGATTCTAATCTCCTTCCTTGCCTAAACCGCCATGTGGATGAGCTCATAGATATTGATGCCGTGTTCTAGCATATTTTGTGCTGTTTAGTAACCAGTTGACTCGCACTTGATATTGACTCGATGAAGCACAGATCCGCCACCCCATCCTCGTTCTTTTCCACGTTCTATTACAGACTGCAAAATTTGTAATAGCTCTTCTGCATTTTTTCCGGGCGCCAGTTCCAAATCAGTCTGATATAGTGGAAGAGTTGGATTGCCACCGTGCACCCTCATTCCACTTCGCTTTGCCTGGTGCTGGTTTTGCTTCAAGAATGCATCTGAACCACTACCGACAATGTGCAAGATCCCATCATTAGCATCAATGTGGATCACACTTTCGAGAAAGATCTCGGATTCTATATCCCACTCTGGATCAGCCTCAATGCCTTGAAAATTAGGGTTAGCATAGTCCACTAAGCTAGGGCAGCTAACAACAAGTATCAACCTCTCGGTCACGATAACAAATTTACCAGATTGCTTAAGAGCTCTGCACATGACTAACGGTTCATCCTTGAATTTTAAGCCATCACCGGCTTCAGTGAGCACAGATATTCCAATTGCTTCTTCCCAAGAATAGGGTCTTAGGGGAAATTCTTTGCTTAGAGGCCTTGGGAGACGGATCCTTCGACGTGTGCCAGTTTGGTAGTGCTTGCTTCTGTTTCTGATGCTCTGAGCCGTTCTCCCGGTTACTTCAAGAATACTAGCTGCCGGTCTTGCCACCAGTCCAGTGAGTCCTAATGCTGCCCCTGCAAAGGAGGATAGCAAGTGTTAGATTTGGTGGGACCACAACCAACTGCTCTAAAAGCTTAAGCTGTTAGAAGAAGGCGTGGTTTAATATTTATATATTCCAACACTCCCCCTCACGTTTAGTCTGGTCTTTTGCCTAGTACTAAGCGTGGACAAATTCATTGGGGGAGACAAATAGGGGCCTGGAAAGATTTGAACTTAGGACCTCCCGCTCTGATACCATGTTAGATTTGGTGGGACCACAACCAACTGCTCTAAAAGCTTAAGCTGTTAGAAGAAGGCGTGGTTTAATATTTTTATATTCCAACAGCAAGCAATATCCATTAAAAGTAAAGTTACATGGTTCACGTCAATGCATTTGAACTAGCAAGCTAAGCTCCTACTTTTACCTGACAGGACACCTGGAAGACCGTGCTTCTCTGCTCCTCGTATAGGGGATTGTAGAAGTCCAGTAAGCCCCTATAGCAATGAAGTTTGGCCAATGGGTGTCAGAAAATGGACAAACAAATTACTGCCAAGGAAACAGTTTTTTTAGGGAAAAAACTACACGCAGCAAGACAATTTTCCAAGAAGCAATTTGAAGAAATCACTATGTTGATATAATGGCTGACACCACTCTGCCAAGACAAGTTCTTAAACCTTTTTCATTCTTGGCTTAAGTTCTATCCAATTTCTCAAGGTAATAACTACGCATTCTGGAGGTTGTACCTCTGTCTATGCAAAATGTTGCATATGAGACGAGAATTGAAACTTGAGGGACGAATATCAGTTTTCATTGAGGCTGGTCAGAAAAGGAGGCAGAAACTTGGCAAAGATTTATCTGTTAATAATAAATACGCATAAAATAAGGACAGCTTTTGGTACCTCACTAAATCCCACTAGTAGATCGGAATGAATGGAGGATACTGTGAAATGGATTCCAAATCCTATTTGCATAAGTGCCACCCAAATCAAGAGAAAGATTTCAAGGAATTGCAACATAACAGACCATTTTTTGCAGATCTGATGGTTTAGTAGTTTGATATTGACAGTACCACCAAAATCAATAATAAGGCAAAGATGCTTTAGTGAACTTGCGGGGCAAAGAAAGGAGAGAAATAAACACTGCAAAGTATTCCTGCACCATTAGAGATTCAGATGGAAAATCACATTTACGGTTCATTACAAAAAGATGTCCCAACTTTAAAAGAGAACAGAAAATGTCGTAAGGGTGCAGGCATCCTAGGAAGACACCCAAAGTCTTAAAAAGAGAAAAATGAACTTCGGGGATTAAACACTGGATAGGGTACAATAATGACAGTTACATGCTTCTAAACATGCACACTGAGAGAAGTCTTTCGATGCTGTCACTGTCCTTGTTCTCTATCTCTAAGGAACTCATTTACAACTGTGAGATTTGGTGGGACCACAACCAACTGCTCTAAAGCTTAAGCTGTTAGAAGAAGGCGTGGTTTAATATTTATATATTCCAACACTCCCCCTTACGCTAAGTCTGGTCTTTTGCCTAGTACTAAGCGTGGACAAATTAATTGGGGAGGCAAATAGGGGCCTGGAAAGATTTGAACTCAGGATCTCCTGCTCTGATACCATGTGAGATTTGGTGGGACCACAACCAACTGCTCTAAAAGCTTAAGCTGTTAGAAGAAGGCGTGGTCTAATATTTATATATTCCAACAACAACCATGCACGTTAAGAAGAAAAATGTTGGTTGGAAACCAAGTAGACAGACGGCTGCATACCTCCAAAACTTCGTTTATAACACCTTCACTATGTGAAATTGTACCCCTTTGTTGCTTCTCGATTCTAGAGAGAGCTTGCTCATCAAACGTCAGTGCAACTATACCCTAAACGAAAATAAAATAAAATAAGAAAAGTCGAGTAGTATGGGCATGAAATTTCTCCGAAGCCATCACTCGTCGATGTACCTTTTGAGCAGCTCTACTGAACTGAGTGGCAGCATCGCTCAAGGCATAAACTGTGTTGCTTAATAGACTAGTTGTTCCTTGCGCCATACCTCTGACAAGTCCAGCAGGACTCTGTAGAAGCAAATTGTACCACTAGATACAATGATGGATGGTAAAACTTGAACCACTAGATCCCAATAATACCTGATTGACGTTCCTTGAAGGAACAGAGAGGAAATCCCTGATGCCAAGCCCCAATCTCCTGGCAAATCCCATGGGGTTACCTATAACACCAGCCGAACCGAGCACCTACAATGACTCAAAATATAAGTAACAGAAAAGGCATATATATTAATGCCTTTTGCATACAACCATTTCATATATGCCTTTTGCATACAACCATTTAATTATAACTCCGCATTCCCTCCAAATATTTGAAGAAATGTTGAAGCTTGTTAAAGATTTTGTTGGAATACATAAATATTAAACCACGCATTCTTCTAACAGCTTAAGCTTTTAGAGCAGTTAGCTGTGGTCCCACCAAAATCTCACAGATTTCATCTCAGCAATGTAGGTGTAGAGATTTCAGATTTGTTAGAATATTGGTATATCAAACCACACTTTTATTCTTTCAGCTAAAAGAGTGGCTGAGGTGGTCTCAAAGAATTTTTACAGGGTACCAGAGTAGGTCAAGAATTGAAACAACCCTCTTATTTGCCTCCCTTATTACCAATTTCAACAACTAGTCTTATGACAAATCAGAGGCAGCGTTCGAAGGGAAGTGTTAAAACATATTGAAAAATTAAACCGCATCTTTTTCTGACAACTTAAGCTTTTAAAGTAGTTGTTACTCATCTCCCAGAATATTACATATTTTTATATTGTGCACTAACCAAATATAGCTAGCAGACAATGCCCACCGTATCTTTAGTGATCAATAAAGGGAAGAGGAGAAACAAAATTTTCACCAATGGATATGCCAGCTATACCATTTTGCCTACCCCACAAGTAATTTCAAATTTTTAATATTCCACAAGATTTTGCCAAATTATCCCCTAGACAATTTAGTAACAACGGACAACCTGCATTTGCCCAAAATGTCTCACAACAGAGAAGCTTTAGACTTTAACACTCTTTTATTCATTTAAACAACAGTAGCTAGGAACACGACAGAGATTCGAGTTTTGCACATATTGGTGATTTTCAGCCTTGTAAAACATAAAAAAAACATGAAAAGCTTTCTTGAGATAGTAAACAAGTCGTGGTACAATGTCAACAAAATCAGATGGAGCAAAAAGAAACTAGAACACTAGAATCTACAATTTGACAAATGCCAAATAGAGTTGACCACAACAAAACTTCCTCGTCAAATATGCCCCTGTTCTAAGCATTACGACTATAAAGGTAACAACCGATTACCTTATACATCTCATGCAGAAGTTGCCTTGTGTAATGTCTCAGGAGGATCTCCTGAATGGACTCCCACCCAGCCATGTGATTTACTATTTTCAGCTCTCTGAGATATATTCTTGCTCCTTCAATGTCAGCAAGAGCCATAAGGCCTCTCTGTAACCATTCATTATGTCAGCAAAATCTTCACAAGGGCATGAGTTTAAAACTAACAAATATATGCCACCAGGGAGGAAAATTCTGAAATTCAACATCCAGTAATGCACTGAGAATGTAATGAGCCAACTAATAGCTTTTGTTTACATAAGTTTTTCTTTACTTCAACATAAGAAAAGGTATTCGAGCCTTAGGGATTGGTTTATGATTTCGTATCATACTTTTTTTCCTTAGATATGAATTTCTAATTTATATACATTCTTTTCAACCCTCTGTAAGGCTTTGTGAGATTATTATCCTCTATTTATTTTTTTAATTTTTTTCCGAATGAAATACAAAGGTTACATTTTCCGCTTCTTCTATCTCATAAGTAAGGTAAAAAAATGTTAAAAATTAACAATCAAAATGAAATATCTACCATTATATAATATACTTAAATAAAAATAAATAGAAATACTAGTAATAGTATGGGCGGATGTAGCCAATTGGATAAAGGCTAAAAGAATTGAATCTATCGTGTTACTTCATGCAGAAGAAAGATCAAATTACTATTATTTTTTTCTTGGTCACAGGAGAAGATCAAATAATGATGTCTCAAAAGTTGCCAATTTTTTCATTGTAACAAAAGTAAGAGATATTATCAGCCAACATAGGACATTATTTCCTCCTTTTTTTCCAGTACGTAAATTCAAGAAAGTGGTTTTGCTTCAAATGTTTGTACTATATTTATTGTATCTGACTTGCAGGGTTGACCAAGTCCATTATCTGCAGATATAAGATGTCTACTTCACACATATTTGACCCAAAAAAGACAATCACGAATCACATGTACCCAGTGGAATTTATCAGAAAAATTCAGATAGTAACTGATTAGAGTTCAAAATATTATCAAAAAGTACAGCTTGGCAGCTTGCTTCTGAAGTCCTGGTCAAAAGAAGCTAATTCGGGAAATTTTCAATGAATTAGGGCACATGCCTAAATTGACATGATATCTTATTATCCCACATCAATAATTAGTTGGTTTGCCTATCCAACTACATTGAGTTGGCAATCCAAAGATGACTGATAAACCCTGTCTAATAAATGTACAGGGATGAGTGTACCATAATGAGAGACAGTAAATCCTAGAAAATCTCAGATGACCCAAAGTCAGGTGACTTTCAACAATTGATACCTAAAAACCAAAGATATAGATAATTTTTTTTTATTACAGATTTATGCACAGGATTCCAGATAAAATGCAGAATGTCACTCAACGGTCTACAACGTCACCAGATATTTATAGAAATAAATAACAACTTCGATCAAGAAATAATGACCCCGGACAGTGCATATTCAGACATGCAAATAAGCAGCATAGACAATTTATCAGCATCAAAACAGCTTATAGATTCAATAAACTTCATGTGAAGTACAGACTATCCCGACAACCATACTGGTCAGCCAAACATGCCTTTATATAGAAACATGGAGAATCATGTATATGCATAGGGCATGAACAGAGTCGCACATGTATACTACTAGTTTAGGCACAGATAAAAAATCAAAAGCACAGCTAGCCAACATAAGATAAGCTACTTACATGCACGAGCGAATCTCCTGACATAGGGATCCCCATTCTAAGCATCCAAGGATCACTGGAAAAACTGCACAGCCAAATTATATCAAAGCAGTACTCATTGGTGGGAATAACCCTAAAAAAAGGAGCGGGGCAATCTGTAACCTACCTTAGAGTGAATTTTATAGCTTCTACATCGAACATTTCGACATATATCTTTCTCTGTCTTCTGGCCAACTGATAAATTTGCTGCCAAGGTGCTCCAACTGGAATTACTGAGGGAAATAACACACTGATTCTTTGATTTCTATTTTGATCATTACTGATAGGAATACGTGAGTGCAAGTTCCCTAACAGAGGGGTATCATGTAGAAGTGGTAGCAATGTCGGATCGGAAAAGGGCATTACTCCATTCTGGAATCTTAAGTAAACAGATTTAACGAACTCGGACAAGCCCAAGACCACTTCCTGCTCAAGCTCAAGATGAAACTCTGCTACTCTGCCAAAATAATTATATAAGCTCTTGATCTTGAATATAAAAGAATAACCAAAGATACTGATGCTAGAGATTAATACCTTAGCGTTACATTTTCAAATGAAATCAATGATATATCTTTCTTTCTCCATTTTGAAACAGCTAGATGAATCACCGATTTGCAGGGGTGGTCAGAATGAAGTTGTGAATTCTCAATTTTCTGGGCATCATCATCGTGGTTAGACGAACTACTTTTGTATCCACGACCACGACTGAAGGACAAGATGACAGGATAAGTGGCAGCACGAACTTGGTTGTCTATTTGCAATGATAAAACCTTCAAAGAAAACTTCTGTTGATCCATGCTCTGAAGCAAATGAACCCTGATGCCCTTTGCACAGGCAAAAAGCAATTCCTACAAAGAAAGTGAATGGTGAAGGGACAGAAGGGCCATCACAAAAATAATGCCATCTCAATAGGCTTCTTCATATATACCTGTGGCAGAGAGTTAATCAAAGAAATACCAATATACGGTATATCAATTGAGACCTTTTCCTGGTACTCAGAAAAGATTTCTTGTCTCTGCTCATGTTTCCTGTTCTCAATGGATGGTTTCACATGGTAACTTGAATCGATAATGCGTAGAACCTGCAGTGAGGACACAAAATTAATGGTCAACAAATCTTAGCAAAAAAGACTTATCATTAGTTGAATCACTGAGAATGTACACCTTTGTTGCTCCCTCGGCTAGAGTAGAAATGAGCAATATTCTCTCCGGTTTCTGAAGACAAAGAAAACCTTAAGCGAGTCAAATACTTCAACTAAGACCTAATGGAACAGCTCACAAAGTGATTCTGCCAAATGATATATGTTGGAATACATAAATATTAAACCACGCCTTCTCCTAACAGCTCAAGTTTTTAGAGCAGTTGGCAGTGGTTCCACAAAATCTCACATGATATCAGAGCAGGAGGTCCGGAGTTCAAATCTTTCCAGACCCCTATTTGCCTCCCCAATGAATATGTCCACGCTTAGTTAGTACTAGGCAAAAGACCAGACTAAGCGTGAGGGGGAGTGTTGGAGTACATAAATATTAAACCATGCCTTTTTTCTGACAGCTTAAGCTTTTAAAGCAGTTGACAGTGGTCTCACAAAATCTCACAATATATAATTTCTTTGAATCATTTATATGACATAAACAACATGGATCACATGAATCAAGTACTAGGGAATACACACACGTCCCATCTATCGAACCATCTAAAAGGAGTTCTTTATGCACTCGACATTTTCTATTGGCATTCTTTTCTTGTTCATTAAGCAGATGAGTCAGGTATTCCTTGCTTAACAAACAGAACCAATTTTTTGTCTATATGTAGAATATTATCTACCGATACAAGCAAAATGACACAACAAATGATAGAAATTTTAGTCACACAAGGAAAAGGACATCTTGAATGAGTGCATGTTTTGTGCCAGTGCATGCTTAACATCATGTCATGTTCATAGCATTGTTTCTCCACTGGAATTAATTTACCAATTTTATTAGATATATTGCACATCAAGCGGATACATCAGAAAAGAATATACTTGTGCAGAATTACACATATATTGATTGAAGTAGCATGGCATTGACCAGTGGAGGACTTATCTGCATTATTTTAAAATTTTGCACCTAATTGCACATCAATGTTATTTCAAGGTGTTACATTGGCTGAGATGATAGGTGCAACAGTACGTGCTTGAATGAGACAAAAATTAAGTTTGGTCAATGTGCAATTATACGAGACTCCAAAATTTAAGTATGTGGTGCAATTTCATCCTACAAAGGACTACAATGGAAACCCTATCATATTTACCTAATGGCTGGTAAAGAAAACTACAGAGTGCATGAAAGGTGAGTGGTGAGTGGACCTTTTGGGGTGAGTTGAGTGACAAGTGTAAGAAGGATTAATGAGTTAATGGAAATTAAGTTAAGATTAGCTATGACATTAGTCACTCTTCATTGTTATTCACAACAAACCTGCAACAAGAAGCAAAGATAGGTATTGACCAATCAAAGAAAAATGAACGAGACCAAGGAAAAGGAGAAATATGAGGGTGAAGTAAACCAAGAAAGGACGAGTTAAATTCAGAGCCACTATTTAGTCCAACTTTCCAATTTTATGCAGCAAAATTCATGTCCATGAAGTTGTTAAGACCCTATCTGTGAATATTCGATGGGCTACTAAGAGGTATCTGTTGCATTCATGAGATACATGTCACGTGTGTGTGTGTTCGACTATTCCACCACTGACATGAAACTGTTAGAACCCATATTGTCTGAATGGAAATCAAGTAACATTGGTATGTGATAATCTATAATTATGTTGAATTGAAGCTCTAAGCAATTGTCCAAATATAACTGATTGTAATAGAAACAGGGTCTCATTCATTGATATATTCCATGATTGTACAGGTAACCTGTCTTTAGCTTTATTTGTTAATAGACTCTCTCTATCAAGCATCGACTTACCTAATGGGAGGAGATATTCTATTTTGAAGCTTGAATATTCGTTTATTGAACCAGTGGAATTTTGCTCCATAATATATTTTCCATGTTAGACAGATACTGGAGTTGGAAATTGTGGTGGCTGATGGATCTTTAGGCGGAGGATTCTGGAGGATTTACTTTTTGGAGTGGTGGATTGTGTTGATACTATGGAATAGTTGTTTTACTTCTGTTTTACTGTCATGCAGTGTATATAGCTCTATGTGTGTACAGGGTGTATTGGGCAAATGTGTTGCCCAACATATGTGCGTGCTTGATTGCCAGGCTTATGTGTTGTACACATCGGTACTACCAGGTTTATGTGTTACACGAGTTTTTATGCTACCAAGCCCATGCGTGCTCAATATATCTATACTTCCTATGTTGACGTAATACAGATTTGTGAGCTATTTGTGGTATTACTTGAGGTTGCTTGGAAGAAACAGTTAATTCACCTATAAGTCTTACCTATATCCTTTCGACAGGAAACTCGGGGTTCATTATTGGTCAATCTCTAGTTGGGGTTATTAGATTATCAAATTCCTTTCAAAGTTCAATTCTTTTGGCACCTTTTTCTATTGTCAATACCTAAAACCTACAGTAACTATTCCTACTAAGAAACTAATCAGTGTCATTTATATGCCAAAGAGAGAAATAAACCCAACTCGACCAAGATCAGAATAAATATTGGTCACTCCAGGAAAAAACAAAAGAACAGAGTTTTTTTATTTTCCTTTTGATTTGCCATCAGTAGAACATCAGACCTCAGAAGTTGCAGGCAAATGGACAGCTGTGCTCTCCCTTATATCATCAAGAGCATATGATCCTAGCACACGTTCCCCGGGAACCTTGAATATATAAACGGAAGTTGAGCATCAAACATCTTAAACGAAGACTTCCTAAAAAAAAAAGTACAGGAGACAGAAAGAACCAACGGTACCTCAACTATAAGACGGTGTGGATAGCAGGGTTCATCCCATGCATAAGGGCAACAATGGTAAGAAGGAACCATAGTTTCAAAGCTTTCGCATTTCTGCTGATAAACACGTAATCTCTAGAGTACAAAAACAAATAAAAAGAAAAATACAGTCAAGATTCGACTTGGTCACAACAGTATGCAGTGCAATACAGAAAAAGAAAGAGATATTGATTGGTTGATGCAAGTTAAATAATATTGAGACAATAACAAACCTCCTTCGAGAAATTCTCTATGCGGTAAGGCATATAACCGGAATCGTCATCTGATAACAAAATCAGGTGTGTCCCTGGATTGTTTTGAAGACTAACAACAACATTGTCATCCCACATGGAGATATCAGCATTCTGCACTTCAACGCGTATCATATTTACAGCACCAGAGATATCGTTCCGCATTTTCACTTGGCTGTCACCTAAAATTTCTGGCAAGAAACTGCCTGACCATTGCCATCCAGGTTCATCATAACATATGCAAACCAGCAAGTCCCTGCAATGAGTAGCAAAAGCAAGAATCGATTAAGCTATTGCAATCATCAGCAAGCAAAGAAATTGTCATCGTGCAACCACTTCTTCCGAGAATTGATTCCATGTTATACTGTAATTATTATAAAGTCCATCCCAAAAGCTTACGCTGATAGGTGGAGGGAGACAACGTGAATATAAAGAGCATATAAAACCCATTGTCAAGCGATGTGGGATAACAACTTCAACACTCCCTCTCACGTGCAAGAAGGATTACGAGCGACACGTGAAATTTAACTAATGAGGGATGGATGCACATTGACGAAAGGGATAACACTGGCTCTAATACCATGCTAGAAAGCCCAACCCAAAAGCTTAAGCTGATAGGTGGGGGGAGACCACATGAATATAAAAAACATATAGGACCCGTTGTCAAGCGATGTGGAACGACAACTTCAACAGTAACGAATTTTAGGTGCTCCAAAAGCATCGGTCCATTGTACCTCAGCCACTCCACTGGATACATGAGGTTCCTATGCATTCAAAATGAATATTCCCTCAATCCGATGGCTGAAATGCACCAAGTGCAATGCGACTAGACCATGTAATGATGACTTCAATTTAACCCCGCTTGGACGAGGAAGCTAGTAAGATGCTAAACAACTTAACCATGAGAACAGATACATATAGGTGAATGAATTATTGAAATCCAAATCACATAAAGGAGGGAACCTTACAAACAAATAAACTAAGTGACAAAAAATGAACTCAAGACATCTTGCTTGGACACCATATAGAACAGACAATTGAGTACTTGAACTCAAGAAAGCATGCTTAAATCTCTCCACGACCTTCATTTGCCTGCCCAATCCCATAATTCTGTTCTGGGCCAAATCCCATCCCACACTAGAAGGGGGAGCATAACAGCATTCCAATACTAAGCCATGTTCTCATCTACCGCATGAGTTCTTGTGGTGCAATCTTTTGACAAGAGCGAGATAACTAATAGGTATTCTAGGGTCAAAACAAGGTACAGTTAGTATCACCAGGGAAGTCCAACGTTAGCTGAAATCTTTCCTCTAGCTGCACGATTAATTGCAGCAATTCCTACTATGTTGTAGCTCAAATATAGGTTTATTGCATCTTATACTGTCTGTTTGTAGCAGTAACTATTTCTTAAAACTCATGTTAAAGCCAAAACTGTAACATTCCAGAGCACAGCCTCCTATGGAGCTATCGTCTCTCTACTTTCAGCCTATATGCGATAGAGATTCTGCAAAAGCCCAATCTCTTTTGTGCTCCTCCCTGTACCGCTGGTGAGATGACATCAATTTTAAATGATGAATTACATTATGACTGAAACTTAGATCGTAAATTAACAATCATCACATGGGGATGTTATTAGAAAATGTTGAGTGCATACTAATTTATTTAATTATAGCATTTTTTTATGATTGATAATATAGTTAATAATAATCATATACTAATGGACATATGTGCTTATTGTTGAGTTGTAAAGTTGTTTGAAACTTTGTAATTTTATACCTAACTTAGGTGAGTCTATACCTAATTTAGGTGAGTCTATACCTAACTTAGGTTTCTTACCTAAACTTAGGTGAGTCAATACCTAAATTAGGTTTCTTGCCTAACTAGGGTCTCTTTTCTCTTGTATATATATTGGCCTTGTAATTACTCAAGAAGATAAGGAAATACAGATTTTTTCCTTCATGGTATCAGAGCTTTAGGCTCAATTTTTTCTGGGATAGTGTTACAGTCCAGCCTTCATTGCTGGTTCTGTTTTTCCGCAGCCTTCATTGCTGCATTTTCAAGGCTGGTTTTGTTTTTTGCAGCTTTCATTGCTGCATTTTCAAACCTTTATAGCTGCTGTACGACTCGTACTCTTGCTAATATTCTCTTGGTACAATGACCACATCCGAAACCACACCCAAAGTCATAAATTTTCCCTCTCCAACCACAAACCAATCGGAGGAGGTTGCCTCGTCAAACATGATCGGCGACCTTCAGATTATTAGGCCAGCCTATAGACTGAATGAGAAAAATTATCTCAAATGGTCACAATTCGTCAAGACGTACCTGAAGGGCAAAGGAAAACTCAGCCATCTACTGGGGACAGGACCCAAGCAAGGAGACCCCAATTTCGATGCGTGGGATGAAGCGGATTCCATGATCATGTCATGGCTATGGAATTCCATGGAATCGGCCATAAGCGATACTCGCATGTTTCTACCAACCGCAAAGGGGATTTGGGATTCCATCCAACGGACGTACTCTAAGGCCCGTGATGCAGCCCAAGTGTACGAAATTAAGGTGAAAACCAGTGGGACAAAACAGGGAGGTAAGACTGTTACTGAGTATGCTAACTCTTTGCAGAACTTATGGCACGAACTCGATCATTATCGGGTATTCCACATGCGGTGTCCAGAAGATGCAGCCATTTTGAAGAATTTTATTGACAAAGATCGAGTCTACGACTTCTTAGCTGGGCTTAATTCTGAATTTGACCAAGTTAGAATTCAAATACTTGGCAAGGAAGATGTTCCATCATTGGAGGAGACGATTTCCTTGATCCGGGCAGAAGAAAGTCGTCGATCCGTCATGCTTGAACCACGAGCAATAGAAGGGTCAGCCTTGACAGTCGGAAAGGTTGATGAGAAGGGTGATTTACCAAGAAGAGACAACCGGGACAACTTGTGGTGTACTTATTGCAGGAAGCCGAGACATACAAAGGAGAAATGCTGGAAATTGAATGGAAAACCAACCACTTCAAGTCGAGAGTGGGTGAACCGGGAAATGCAATCGAGGCCCCGGGCCCACCTGATTGAGCAAGCTGATTATGAAGCAGAACAAGGGAAAGCGACATTCAATAGTGAAGAAATTGAGAAAATAAGAGGTTTGTTAGGGTCTCTTAATAAATCCTCTGGTGCATGCTCAATGGCACTCTCAGGTAATTCTTGGGTTATTGATTCAGGGGCGACTGATCATATGACTCATATCTCATCACATTTCAGGACCTATACACCTTGTCCTAGTGATAGGAAGATTATTGTGGCAAATGGGTCTCTTGCTACTGTTGCAGGGGTTGGAGATGTCCCTATCACACCAAACCTTGTCCTTAAAAATGTCCTACATGTCCCTAAACTGTCTTCCAATCTTATCTCCATACAAAAACTCACTAAAGACCTCGATTGTCAAGCTGTTTTTTACTCATCTTACTGTGTTTTTCAGGATCGGGGCTCGGAGAGGAGGATTGGACTCGCTAAGGAACAAGGTGGACTGTACTATCTTGAGACACCCCTCACCACGAGAAGAATCATGAATAATTCATCTTCATCCTTTCTTAGTATTTCAAATAAAGAAGCTATTTGGCTTCATCATTTTCGTTTTGGTCATCCATCCTTTCAAGTCTTGAGTGTGATGTTTCCAGCCCTGTTCAATGGTTTGAATATTCAAGATCTCCATTGTGATGTTTGCGAGTTAGCCAAGCATAACCGTGTATCATTTCCAATTAGCAATCATCGTAGCTCTAATCCTTTTGACTTGGTACACAGTGACATTTGGGGCCCTTCCACGGTTCCAAACATCTCTGGAGATCGTTGGTTTGTCACTTTAATTGATGATTGCTCTCGGGCCACTTGGACCTTCTTACTCAAACATAAATCTGATGTGAGTAGCATTATTCCTTCTTTTCATTCCATGATTCAAACACAATTTGGGGTCAAAATCAAGGTCTTTAGATCAGATAATGCTAGAGATTACTTCAATCAAACATTGTCCTCTTATTTTCAAAAGGAAGGTGTTATCCACGAGTCATCTTGTGTGAATACACCCCAACAAAATGGGATTGCTGAAAGGAAAAATGGTCATCTTCTTAAAACAACTCGTGCCTTGTTGTTTCACGGAAATGTTCCTAAAACGTATTGGGGGGAAGCTGTTCTTACAGCTACATATCTGATCAATAGGCTACCATCATGTACATTAGACCACAAGACCCCTATGGAAATTCTTTCTCAGTTCTATCCTCACTTTCGTACATCTAACGGCCTTACGCCTCGAGTCTTTGGTTGTAGTTCCTTTGTCCACATTCATCATCATCAACGAGGAAAACTAGATCCTCGTGCCATCAAATGCATCTTTCTTGGTTACTCACAAACACAAAAGGGCTATAAATGTTATCACCCACCTTCAAAAAAATTCTATCTCTCTGCAGATGTCACTTTTGTTGAGAATAAACCATATTTTTCAAAACCTTATCTTCAGGGGGAGATTTCACTCATGGAAGATAAGGAAGATGATGCTCTTGGTGTTATTGATAGACTGGATATATCATCCAATGTTCTCGCGAATCCAAACCCGACCACCGTAACTCATGAACCTACCTTGACTCCTACCTCTAGTCCACCATCTGTTGTTGTTCCCACTAGTCCTACTCCCACTTGTCCAACTCACTTTCATGATTCTATGAGATATTCTCAGGTGTACTCAAGGAGGACAGCCGTTCCAACAACCAAGCAAGTCCAATCTACCACTCCGGGTACTGCTAATGAGAGCATGGTAAGTCCTGAACTTTCTGTGAATGAGCAGCCCGGTGATATACCAGAGACAGATCTTGATCGGCCTATTGCTATTAGAAAAGGGATAAGAGAATGTACCAAGAAACCAATTTATCCACTTTCAAATTATGTGTCCCTTGATAGATTATCATCACCATTCCGAAACTTTATTGTGAGTTTAAACACTATTGCCATCCCTAACACCTTCTCTGAAGCAATGTCAAAAGAGGAATGGAGGAATGCCATGAAAGAAGAAATGACGGCACTAGAAAAGAATAAAACGTGGGAAATTGTTGACAGACCAAAAGGGAAAAATCTAGTAGGCTGCAAGTGGGTATTCACTGTGAAGTACAAGACTGATGGCTCCTTGGAGAGGTACAAAGCGAGATTGGTTGCAAAGGGTTACACTCAAACATATGGAGTGGATTACCAAGAGACTTTTGCACCGGTGGCTAAAATGAACACCGTAAGAATTTTGCTATCTTTAGCTGCTCATTTTGATTGGGAACTTCAACAGTATGACGTGAAGAATGCATTCTTACATGGAGAGTTGAAAGAGGAAATCTACATGAACATGCCACCTGGTTTCGAAGGAAAAGAAACAACCGAAAAGGTTTGTAGACTAAAAAAGGCGTTATACGGACTCAAGCAATCACCTAGAGCTTGGTTTGGACGATTTGCTAGAGTCATGAAGGCATCTGGGTATAAACAGAGTCAGGGAGATCATACTCTGTTCATAAAACACTCGGATGCAGGAAAAGTTACAGCATTGTTGGTTTATGTTGATGACATAATAGTCACGGGCAATGATGAAAGGGAGAAACAACGGCTAAAACAGAACTTGATCAGAGAGTTTGAGATAAAGGAGTTAGGAAAGCTACGGTATTTTCTAGGAATTGAGGTTTCATACTCAAAACAAGGGATCTTTATTTCACAACGGAAGTATGTGACGGATCTTTTGGAGGAAACTGGGAAGCTTGGTTGCAAACCAGCAGTCACTCCGATTGAGCCGAACCAAAGACTAGCAGAAGCCAAAGAAGAGGCGGCAGTGGATCGAGAAATGTATCAACGATTGGTAGGAAAGCTGATTTATCTTGCTCATACTCGACCTGATATCTCCTATGCAGTAAATTTGATTAGCCAATTCATGCATAATCCAAAGGAATCACATCTACAAGCTGCTTTTCGAGTCCTACATTACTTGAAAGGGAATCCAGGAAAAGGAATATTATTCAGAAAGAGTCCAGACCTCAAGATTGAAGCTTATACAGATGCAGATTATGCTGGATCAGTGGTTGATAGGAGGTCTACAACTGGTTATTGTACCTTCATTGGAGGTAACTTGGTAACTTGGAGAAGTAAAAAACAGAATGTGGTGGCAAGATCTAGTGCAGAATCTGAGTTTCGGGCAGCAGCTCAAGGAATATGTGAGCTGTTATGGCTCAAGATCATTCTTGATGACTTGAAGGTTAAGTGGCAGAGTCCTATGAAGTTGTACTGTGATAATAAATCTGCAATTAATATTGCCCACAATCCTGTGCAGCATGACAGGACAAAGCATATTGAGATTGATAGACACTTCATCAAGGAGAAACTTGAGGAAAGACTAATTTGCTTATCGTATGTCCCCTCAGGACAGCAAGTGGCAGATGTCTTAACCAAAGGGCTCAATGGTGGAAATTTTCACGAGCTAACTACCAAGCTGGGAATGGAAGATATCTATTCACCAGCTTGAGGGGGAGTGTTGAGTTGTAAAGTTGTTTGAAACTTTGTAATTTTATACCTAACTTAGGTGAGTCTATACCTAATTTAGGTGAGTCTATACCTAACTTAGGTTTCTTACCTAAACTTAGGTGAGTCAATACCTAAATTAGGTTTCTTGCCTAACTAGGGTTTCTTTTCTCTTGTATATATATTGGCCTTGTAATTACTCAAGAAGATAAGGAAATACAGATTTTTTCCTTCACTTATATTGATAGATCTATACTAACACAATCTGCTTATAGTATTTTACATTGTGATTGTGTAATTAGAGACAGCGATAAGGAGTTTTGGATATTTGATTCCTTTGCTAATACAGCGTCAAACAAGAGAAAGCAAGAGTTATTCCTTCACTAAAACCAAACAATGTAATAGCTGTTACAGTCTGTACTGCTAGAACCGTGACACCTTATCAATTAGTGAAACCATATGTGGCCATAGACACTGTTACCAACTTCAGAGTGAAATAAGAACGGATGGAAGCAAACAGGAAGAGTCTTTGCAATTTGACATCAGGAAAATGCCATATTCTTACCAGCCAAGGTATGTCATAACAAATCCCCTATTCTGTACAGCTGGCAATTTTGAGCACCACATAACCAAGAATGTGCAATTTGACATCAGGAAAATGCCACAGTCATACTGTTGGGATTATTACTTTAGAATATTAGCAAGTTGGGGGTATTAGCGTAAATGTTAGGCTTAACCCTAAGCCTATAAATACTCTTTGTTATCTCTAAAATAAAGATAGATTGCTCTTTTATCAGTAACATGGTATCAGAGACCGAATTAAAAACCTAAACCCTAGATTTACAAAACAATTGCCAGACGACCACCTACTTGTACAATTCTCGCCGGAACTCTTCAACGTTGACCAAATCCAGCAAGCTCCGAGGTCGACCATCCCAAATTTGACGTTAGAAGGAGTCGCCCAGACCAGGCGACCTCAGGACTAAGGGGGTGCATGACAAAATTTCTGTTCCAGAACTGTTCCAGAAAGAGTTTCTGGAACAGAAATAGTTTGTTGTATTTCTATTTCAAAATGAGTTTCTAAGCAAAATAAATGCGTTTGATAATGGCAAAAAATTTATATTTTTGGAATAGAAATTTATTTGACCGGCGGAGGTGACGGCGGCGGGGGGCGACCGGCTGGCGACCGGCGGAGGCCTGCCGACGACTTCCGGCGAGCATCGCCGGCGTCCGGCGGCTGCTGGCCAGCGGCCGATCGGCGACCGTCTCCGGCTTCCGGCGGCCGGCCGGCGACCTCTGGCGACCGTTGCCGGCTTCCGGCCGGCGACCTCCGGCGGTGGCGGCAGGGGGCCGGCGGAGGTCAAAGAGGTGCGACCGATGGCGGCCGTCGTCGACGAAGATTTCTATTTCTATTTCTCGGAGAAGTAACTTTTTTTTGTTTCTCATTTCTGCTTGAAATCTATTTCTATTTCTCAAAATTGTTCCAGAAATAGTTTCTTGCATTTGCGTTACCAAACGAATTTCTGTTCCAAATCTATTTCAGAAATAGAAATCTGTTCCAGAAACTATTTCTGGCAAGTTATCATGCACCCCCTAAGTTGCCTAGGTCAAGCGGCCCCAGGGGCAGTGTCGCCCACGCTAACCGAATAGGTGATGGGCACGAGGTTGGTGGATTGTACATCCTAGATCCTGAGATTATTATTGCTGCTACAGTAGTTCAGATTAAAGCTGTGGATGATTCATATCGGTTACATTATCGCCTTTGTCACACATCAGCAGACATATTCCGACAATTTCCTTTTACGCCTAGTTCGAGTCTTCAATTTAATTGTGAAACCTATAAGTTGGGTAAATACCATTGTGTCTTTTTCCCCTCGAGTTTCGAGTCGTGCTTCCCAACCATTTGAGTTAGTTCTCCGATAGTGGAGTCCTAGTCGAGAGTCTTCATTTGGTCTTCGATATTTTGTCACTTTCATCGACGATTGCACTCGTACAACTTGGTTATATTTAATAAAAGATCGTATTAAAGTTTTTCATTCTTTCCGCCAGTTTTAAAATTAAGTACGTACTCGGTATAATTATTCTGTTAAGTGTTTGCGTACAGACAATGCTCGTGAGTATTTTTCCTCTTTTACTTTCACTCCATTTCTCGAGTCTCATGGTATTTTACATCAGAGCTCTTGTGCTCACACTATGCAACAAAATGGAGTTGCTGAATGTAAGAACCGCCATTTGTTGGATGTTGCATGTTGCCTACTTCTTCACACTCATATGCCTAAATCCTTCTAGAGCTATGCTCTACTTACAACATGCCGTCTCATTAATCGTCTTCCATCCTCCGTGTTGAAAGGAGCTATTCCTTATACTCTTCTTCATCCTGATTGTCCATTGTGGTCTATTCGTCCTCGTATCTTTGAATGTGTCTATTTTGTTGCATTCTCTGTCTCCTGGGTTGGACAAGTTATCACCTCGTGCTGAAAAACATATATTTGTAGGTTACTCCCGTACTTAAAAGGGGTACGTCTGTTATAGTCCTACTCGTAGTCGGGAGTTTATTTCTGCTGACGTGACTTTCTTTGAGAATCAAGCATACTTTGGCGATATCCACACTCAGGCACCATTAACCATGGATCTTTTGCCGCCCTTAGCACCTATATCCCAACCGGAGCACCCGCCTGTTAATTCTAACGATGTTCCTTCGGATCCAGGATCATCAGCATCGACTCCTCTTCAGGTCTATACACATGGTCCTCGCCCTGTATGGGGCCATACATGTCTATTAGCAAGCTTTCCACCACCACTACTTTTGGTCCAGGCTTCCGATCCTCTTCCACCATCTCCTAACAGTTCTCCTATTGCTCACCGCACTCGGTCTCGATATCCTCTGTCTAATTTCGTGTCTTATCATCACTTAAGCCCTCAGATGTCTGTTTTTGTGTCATCCCTTGCATCTGTGTCTGTGCAATGGAGGAGGAGATGGCTGCATTGCATCATAATAAGACTTGGGAGTTGGTTTCGTTACCGGCTAATAAACACTTAGTAGGTTGTCGTTGGGTCTTTGTTGTCAAACACAATCCAGATGGTTCAGTTGAGCGCATAAAAGCGCGTCTTGTGGCAAAGGGCTATACTCAAACTTATGGTATTGACTATGATGAGACTTTTTCTCCGGTAGCCAAAATTCCGTCTGTTCATATTGTTATTTCCTTGGCTGCTCGGTCTCACTGACTCTTCATCAGCTTGATGTCAAAAATGCAATCCTCCATGGTGATCTTCACGAGGAGGTATATATGGAGCAACCACCTAGGTTTGTTACTCAGGGGGAGAAGATGTGCCGGTTGCGAAAAGCTCTTTATGGACTAAAGCAATCTCCTTGTGCTTGGTTTGGTCGCTTTAGTGATGCGGCTATCACCTTTGGCATGCATCGATGCAGTGTGGATCACTCAGTATTTAGTATGTCATCTTCAAAAGGTTATATTGTTCTTGTAGCCTATGTTGATGATATCATTGTGATAGGAAGTGATGTTGAAGGTATACAACGACCCAAGTAGTTCCTACAAAAGGAGTTTAACACTAAAGACCTAGGTCGTCTTCGATATTTTCTTGGTGTTGAAGTTTCCTATGCTAATGGCAGTATTGCTCTCTCCCAACGAAACTACACTCTTGACATTCTTAAGGAGAATGGTTTACATGATGCTAAGCCTGGTGACACACCTATGGACCCTGGAGTGAGGCTTGATAATGAACATGGAGAACTTCTTCATGATCCAGAGAAGTATCGCCGCTTAGTAGGCAAGTTAAATATCTTACCATTACTCGTCCGGATATTTCATTTGCAGTTAGTGTGGCGAGTTAATTTATGAGCTCTCATCGTACTACTCATTGGCAAGCCGCTCTACAAATTGTTCGCTATTTGAAGGGAGCTCCAGGTCAAGGACTTGTGTTCCATAATTAGGGTTATCTTCATATAGCCGGTTATTCTAACCCTGAATCTTTGGAGGTGACAGGATATTATGATGTAGATTGGGCTGGTTGTCCTGTGGATTGCCGATCTACTTCGGGATACTGTCCCTTTCTTGGTGGTAATCTTGTGTCTTGAAGAAGTAAGAAGCAGTCTATTATTTCCCGATCTAGTGCAAAGGCCGAATATCGTGCTATGGCTAATATTACAGGTGAACTTCAATGGGTTCGTATGTTGTTAATTGAGATTAAAATGCCTATAACTGGATCATCTACTCTCTGTTGTAATAATCAGTCTGCCATTCATATTGCTAGCAATCCGGTATTTCACGAGTGAATGAAGCATATACAAGTGGATTGTCATTTTATTCGGGAAAAGGTGAATTGTGGAGACATACGGTTGGTGCGCGTGCACACGTTCTGAAGAGCAACTAGCAGACATTTTGACAAAGCCTCTTCGACGTGGACGGGTTTCATATATTTGTCATAAGTTAGGACTTTTTGATATGTACGCTCCAACTTGAGGGGGAGTGTTGGGTTTATTACCTTAGAGTATTAGCAAGTTGGGGGTATTTGTGTAAATGTATTAGGCTTAACCCTAAGCCTATAAGTACTCTTTGTTATCTCTGAAATAAAGATAGATTGCTCTATTATCAGTAACACATAACAGCCAATGTATGTCATAACAAATCCACTATTCAGTACAGCAGGCAATTTTGAGCACCACCTAACCAAGAATTGATTCAAACATGAGGAAAAAACGTAACTTCATACAGCTTAGCTAAATGTGGTCAGAATACCTAGCAGTATCTGCCCAGTGAAGATGAGAATGTTGCCCTTTGCCCAAATGGAAGATGAAGTCAGTTCCCTTCTGCTTATAGCACAACTCCTTGCTGCAAGCATTACTAATGACATATCTGCAAATAGAGAAAAGATGAACAAGCTAGCAGGATATAGTGCACATCCCTACCATTCTTTTTAGTGGTGCTGCCATACCTGGGCTGAAAAGTGATGGCTCTTGTCTTCCCAGCAAATGGTTCAGAAAGAACTGATGAAGTCGCAGATATTACATAGGCAGCGTTTTGCAATGGTTGAGGAACAAGAACACTGGTGAATCCACTAGCAGGAACAAGAGGAAACGGATTTGACCATAAGTTGCTAGACAATTTTTCTTTGACATGTTTAGGCAGAGATCTACATAGCCTAACCATATTATTGCCCAGATTTGAACTGGGTTGAGGGGAATACGCGTACCCCTTAGCCTTTCCATGGGCATCATCTACAACATTCAAGTTGCTGGAGCTTGACTGGTTGCTCCAATGCCTTCCCTTATTCAGAGCAAACAAAGAGATTCTTCTCTGATCTTCCTTACCATCCTTTTCCAAATGTACAATGGAAGGTCCCAATTTGATCAGAGGTTTCCTGGCCATCCTCTTACCATCAGCAACTGCATCATTCCAAGTTGGAACACTAGAATTGTCTGAAGAGTCGTGCCAAAGGCAATCAGTTCGTGATGCTGGAGATTCTGAATCATGATCATGATTACATGATAAAAGGCTGAGGCCCTCCTTCTTGATATGAACTTGTTCTCGTTCAACCAACTCATAGCATGACGGAACAGTGAATAAACTTTCTTTTAGTTCATCAGCAGAGTTTGATATGCTGAGTGGAAAACCAACACAATTATAGATCAAATAGGGAACGAAGATAAAAAGCTCCCGAGCCCCAGAAAATGCGTCCAATGTCTTCTCAACAGTAACATATATAGGACCTAAATTTATTGAACAGAATAATAACAGCTTATTAAAATAAATGTGTAAAAACCATTGCCGAAATATGCTTTAGATATGAGTTACCATTGTTGATAAAAGGATCGAAAGTCAAGGTCTCTGATGCTGTAAATTTGGTTCCGCCGAACTTGGCTAGGGTAGTGAATGATTCTGCATGAGAAAATCTTGAGACTGAAGGTTTAAATTCCTCCATATGAAATTGAATCCCCAGTTCATGCAAAGGGTCAACATGATGGAAGTTTGTTTGCACCTGAAATTAAGAAATTAATGACTTTCTAGATGCAGTTTCAACAATATGGTGGCATATAAAGAGAAGAACAGAGCGCTATATGCAACTTAAATGTCTCAGTTTTAGTAGTTGGAATTCAAACCTCTGAAAGCAGGGCTGTTCGACTAACTCCTCCACTTTCAATGGTCAACGACAGAGTCTGTGGAAGATAATTGTGAACCACCAAAGGAGTACTCAAACTAAGTAGGTAAATAAAATGTTCACTTGATTTATCAAGGCCAAGTAATAATTCCTCGTCATGTTCCCCAGCAGGTTCCTTAGAAATCTCTCTTAGAAGATCAGAAACCTTCTTTGGTTTCACAGATGGAGGCAAATAGATCTTCTTTAATGACAAACAACAGCGGAATGGATCACTACTTGGATGAGAAGGATAGCAAACAAAAGAACGAAGGGATCCAATCTTGCTTTCTTGGGAGAGAATACTTGGGAGATTATGAGGTTCACTCCATACATAAGAGTTTCCTAAAGGTCGCCACCTTATACGACCAGCTTCAGCTAAATGCAAAGGGAGTGGAAACTTCTGCCCAGGATAGATAGGATCTATTATCTGAAATAGTGAAACAATAAAGGAGAATTATGGGGAGAAAATATAGAGTACAGATTTTTTACTCTTACACAGATAAAAATCTCCAACTTTATAGAAACATATTTAAGTTTAGTACCTTTGGAGATACACCCAATGGAATGTCGAACCGCAACTCCAATGGCACAGAAGTTTCATTGTACACTATGACCTGAAATTCGTAATTATAAGAAGGTAGCGAATGATCAAAACCTTAAAAAGTACACGACCAATTTTTCACATACCGTCGAGTATAACCGAATTAACTTATTGAAGCGCTGTACTGAAACATCAAAGACAACAGGGACAATAAAACCTTCTCCCGCATTAGCTTTAATGTCCTCTTCCAGATTTGTGTACCTTGGAATAACTGCAGTTTTTTCTAGTTCTAATTTATTTGATGCCTTAGAAAAATCCACCTCAAAATAGCTCAATCCGACAAGATCCATGGAAATTGGCACAGAAGGAACAGAGGTTCCGTCAAGCTTGATTGAAATAAAATGGTGAGACACTCCACTTGATTGCTTCTCATTTAGTTGACCAGAAGAACGAGTGGGTCTAAAACGCAGCATCTGTTGCTCAGGAGTCTCATTACTATATATGGGGACAGAACAGCCCGATTGCACAAGACTCCAACCCTTCACTTCTTTGGCATCAAGCTCCACAGAATTTCCTGATCCTTGAAAAATACAATATGATAGAGGCAAAGAAGTTAAGTTCTGAAGAATATACGGAGCATGTTTTCCTATAGAGGCATCTTCCATAAAAGGAGAGTTCAAGAATGTCCGTGTTTCTGAGAGATCAGTTGGTTTCTTTTCATTCCAAGCATCCTTGATCATCTCAAGAGCCCTGCAAACAGACTATAACACACAACCGTAATGACCAAGATGTTAATTACAACCGAAAACCATTAAGCTTAAACAGTATTTAAAGGAAGTACATAAGTTCCTGCCATCAAATTATAGCTAAATTTGAAAGGATCAGAGAGTTCCTCATATGAATAACAAAACGTGCATCCCGTTGATTGAGGTAAGAACAGTTCTTACCATCTTAGCTACACTATTGCCACTGTTATTAACTGATTCCCTCGCCATTTTGCATGTCCAAAAATTAGCCTCTTTCCACAAGTAAAATGCTATTGTGTTCCCGCTTTTTTTTTTCATCGTTTAAAACTATACTCCTCACCAAAGAACAAATATCTCAATTAGTACCATGCAATCAGCGATTAGTCTGAAGCTTCCCTCCTACACTAGTTTTCCAGCTGTATAAGACATTATAGTAAATCGTGCTTGAGGTAATACATTCTACTAAAGAGTTAATACACACTGATGAAATGGAAAGAAAATTAACAACCACCCAAAATAAGATCATTGCATACCTCGAGAAAGGATTCCCTAATGTTTAAGTTGAGCTGAGCCACAGAGTCAAGATGGATATCCGTGATGATGGAACTATTCAGAAGAATACTGATCTCACGTTTCCTACTAATGCTAATATGAAACTTCCAAGGTTCAATAAATGGCTCCCACGTGACCTGTGACGAATTTTTACCATATGTTCATACAAAACTTTCTCTAACAATTTTTCAGTAAACAAACTATTTACCTTGTGAATGTTGTTATAGTTCGCTTCAAGGTCGCTCACAATTGAGCACTCTACAATAGTTCTACACACATTAGCATGGAAGACCAAGTTTCTCATAAGAATTTCCAGGAGAGGTCCAATGCAACTCCACTGCATCAAATCACAACGAGTATCAAGATTATAAATGAATCAGGCAAACCCTAGAGACATGTAATATGTGATTAACTATGATGAGAAAACAACAAAAAAAGATTCATAATGCACAAAAAAATCTTAAACTTTTCCTCATGGATAAATGCAAAATAAGGCAATAACATCCACGCCAATAATTGCAGTATTATAAGGCAACAATCATGCATGGCCAGACATGAAGCTTCATCAGATCCTAGTGGCACGTGAAACTTTTTAACACATTTATTACAAAAGATCACGTATCTTATCCAACAGATCTCATTATGCCACTATCCAGATTATGCAGATACTTGCAAATGCATCTGATTTTTACTGTTAAGGTTTACACATTTTTAATGTACACTCGAAGACAAATCCAATCTTCCTTCCAACGGCATTGTTGCTTCTCCAGATTGTAATCCCTTTAACTGGTCGCAGATTCCTCTTTTCCCATGCTAATTGTGATGCCTCCAACTGAAAGACATTTTCACTAAATGTGTATCTGAGGCCATCATCGATTAAGTTTCTCCTTGCCAAGCATATAGAGGGGGATGGGTTGCTAAACAGATACAGTGCAAAAACAGAATCATTCATCATTCCCACCACAGTCATCAAACCTACAATAGTTGTGCCAAGGAAACAGACAGTAAATGCAAGTTCAGATTTCTCAACATACCCTTCCATCAGTCAGCAGTAGAGATACTTTCCGCACATGGAGCTTACACTCAAAACAACCTATTGCAAACTGAGAAGATCCTCCTTCAGGAATACTTAAAGCAACATCATGCCAAAAGTAGAATACTTGATGTGAAAGCACCAGATCTATATGGTCGCACTGAATATCTAAAGAGACACGTCCATTATCAGACTCGCCACTGTAAATTTCAGTCTCAAGACTCATCTTAAAAATTTGGACAAATGGGGACGAGTGGAAGTCACCATCTTCCATTATCTCAATGTTCAAGCTTATATTTTCCACAAAGGATCTCAAGCTGGAACTCCTCTCACTAATGCACAATTCAGTGCATTTGCTTTTGATAGTAAGCACAGCGAATTTGCATTGTTTCTTCCCCAACACGGAAGACGACATATTATGATCCTCAGCAGGTCTGCATTCAAATTTCCCAAACTTGCAGCAGAAATTGCACACATCAATGGGAAAATGAAATCCAACACCGATGTTCTCTAATTTCACAATCAGGAAAGATGTGTCCTTGATATTATCTGATAAAACAAAATCAGAAGCAGCCAAATTTGGAGGACTTTCAGGAACTATGAGCACTGTATTCTCAACAACATGAGGACCATCATCTGCATTTGCTAATGATGCTTTCCGATGCTCAGCATTAGTCATTTCTCCAATAAGAGAACTGATCATTTCAACAACCTTCATCCACTCCAACAGCTCCAACCAAATATCAAGAGAAGGAAGAAAAATAGATAGCTCATCTTTGACCTGATCAAATCTCGAGTAAGTAATGCCAAGAACTGATGAAGCTGAATGAGGGCCCGTACATCTTGCTAAGATTGCATGACTACGAAAAGAATACAAGACTACTGAAGAGAAGCTAAAGTTCAAGAATTCAGCTGTCTCATTTCTCAATGATGCAGAACACTTAAACTGCATCTCAGCCCTAGCCACTGGCTCTGAAAGGATTGAGTCTTTCGTTGAGTGAAGCAACTTTGTTGATAATGAGTCAATAGAGAGTACAACTTCAGTTAAGAGCATGCTCGGGACCACATGTAATGAAGTGTTATATTTGTTTTCGGATCTCCTTGACTGAAGAAACTGTAGTACATCTGAAGTGAAAAGTTCAGACTCATCTTGAACTGAAGACAATTGATTTATGACATCCAACAGTGCATCGAATCCATCAACAAGAAAATTGTCTGTTCACATAGAAGGTAAAAACCATTAGTAAAGTGATATGCCAAATTCAGGAGACCTATAGACAGTTCATGAAAAGATAGAACCAGCTTACCATCAGCCATAAGTTCACATGCATATATCTTCCCCATGATGGACATAGAGGCATCAGAAGTCGAAACATTCTTCCGCGGTATTCTCAGCCATACATCGGAATTGAGTGTCTTGATCAAGGTGTGCCAACCTTTCTGACCACGTTCATCTAAGCTTAGCCTACAATCTCTATCATCCTTACATAACAGAACTGAAAGTGATAACTGCCGTCCAAACATATTTAAACAGTGACTTTCCTTCGAGATTTTGTGCGGTGGGACCAAACATTCAGAAGGAAGGTCCTTCAATATACCATCAACAGATCTTCCTTCCACAAAATTACAGTAAAACTGTGGTATTTCAAGTTTTAGAAATCGAGAGCCTCTCTCTTTCTCAATTAAAATTACTATGGAGTCCAATATCTCGAACTTATACACAACTGTGCTCTCGCTTGCTGCACACTGGTTGCTACTATTTTCAGTATTGAGCCGCTTACTTGAATATGATGTCCACTCAGGCAATGAAAAGTAACCAATTAATATGGCCAAATATTCAGGAGGTAAAATGCAGCACACATGCTGAATGCCAATGCTCACTTCAACTTGGGAACTTAAATGAGTGTTTCCTTTCTTCACACGCACGTTTAAAACAGGAGAATGATTCTCAGAAGAGGGACCCCACAAAAATTCATTGAACCTTTGACTCCACCATGATGATGTGACAACTAATTCCTCAGCTGAACACAAGATATCCATGGAATCTTCAGAGAGGATAACTGCTGAGTTAACTGTAGGCAGCGAAACCGTCCCAACAATGCATGACGAATCATGAAAATGCACTTTAACACCACAGAGGTTCAAATTAAGGACAAACAGATTGGTGGAGGATTCAGAAGGCAGAGAACGAGCATCCAGACCAAACAAAGACTTCAACGATGATGTAAGACAACTCTTGGATCTCTTTCTTGGTATGGACTTAGGATTTCTTGATTTTCTAGTTCTTATAGAGAAATTGTTCCTCCAATCAGCATCATAGAGAAGAAACTTTTCAATGCTACTCAAATCACCAGAAGGACGGACAGTGACAAATGGAAAGTGACTTAACATAATACTTGCATGATCAAGGCATCCAGCTTCAATGAAGTTTGAAAAACCGAACCTTTGACTCCCAGAACCAGGTAGAGCTATTGAAACTCTTTTGTCTTCAATGAGGGGGGACGAGATTTCAGTGTTATCAGACATACCATAGCCAGCTAGTCTGTCAAAAAATTCCTCCATCATAGCAAATATGTAAGGGTGACAATGCAGATTGCCATTATTCAAGCGTATGAAAAAATTATGGAAACCAGCGGTTTCCTTTCTTGAAGCTTCATAATCTAAAGAAAAACAAAAATCAGCAGATTTGACTGTTCTGTAGTCGATTTTGTCCACGTTGCTGGACCCAATACCCAAACCCTGTTGACAATGAGCGCCGGTAGCATACTGACTGCCAAATGAGCAGACGGTATGGCTTTTTCTTTCATCCCTCAAAGAATAAATAACGAGGTTCACAGCCTTCGCACAAATCCAGCATTTCAGAAGTTCTGTATAATCATACCTGTAGAAAATAGGCATTGCATGAACTTAAGTTTCCTGAGAATTGGCCAGCATAACTATCAAATAACATTCTCAAATTTATGAGATTCTTGAGGGTGCTCTTCTCGGGTCTAATCAGAACAAAACAGAGAACATAGTCACGCTACAAGTAGTATCTAATTCCACATCACCGTTAATAACTCGAAAGTACAGACTCCTTACACCTATTTCTTCCTATACACCCTTATTTTGGGGAAATTCCTCAAAGACGTGCCTAAAGCAACACAATTCATGGAAGAGGCATCAGAGGGGGAGAACCTGTTTATTTAGAATGAAACTTTTTTTAAGTAAAGAAACAAGCTTTAACAATTGAAAGGCTGTTCTGGCACACAAGTTTTAAAAAAAAAAAAAGAGTAAGAACTGTTGAGAGAAAAAACTGAACTGAATGCTTGGTTAGGTCAATGTGACCCCAAGCTATCTATTTATAATAAAGCCAAAAAGCCAAAAATTACAATATTGCCCTTATTGCAGTTATTCATAAAATAATAAAGAAAATAGACAAATAAGCCCTTATCGGCTAAATACTCTCAACACTCCCCCTCAAGTTGGAGCATAAATATCACACATGCCCAACTTGACTAAAATAGGATGAAACGATTTACTTCCTAATCCTTTAGTGAACACATCAGCAAGTTGATCACCGGACTGAACAAATGGCATACAAATTAATCCACTCTCCAACTTCTGCTTGATAAAGTGTCTGTCAATCTCCACATGTTTTGTACGGTCATGTTGTACAGGATTGTGAGCAATACTGATGGCAGCCTTATTTATCACAATATAGCATCATAGGAAGATGAATGGATACATTAAGATCTTCAAGTAATCCTTTAAGCCATAACAGCTCACAAACTCCCTGTGCCATTGCACGAAACTCTGCTTCAGCACTAGATCGAGCAACCACATTCTGCTTTTTGCTACGCCAAGTCACAAGATTTCCTCCTAAGAAAGTACAATACCCAGAAATAGACTTCCGGTCTGGAGATCCAGCCCAATCAGCATCTGTATAAGCTTCAATCTTCAAGCCATCATGAGGAGATAAAAGAATCCCTTTCCCAGGAGTAGATTTCAAATACCGAAGAATCCGAAGAACAACATTCATATGAGTAGAGTATGGATCATGCATAAATTGACTCACTATGCTCACAGCAAAAGCAATATCAGGTCGGGTGTGGGACAAATAAATCAACTTGCCTACTAACCGTTGATAACGACCCTTATCCACTGGATCACCATCTTTTTCTCGAAGTCGAGTATTGGCCTCAATAGGCGTATCAGAGGGATGACATCCCAATAACCCAACTTCCGTCAAAAGATCAAGGACATACTTCCTTTGGGATAGAAAGATACCCTTTGAAGATCGGGCAACTTCAATCCCAAGAAAGTACCGAAGCTTTCCAAGATCTTTTATCTCGAACTCTTGGCCGAGAAATTTCTTCAACTGGCTAATCTCATCATTATCATTTCCTGTGACAACGATGTCATCTACATAGACAATGAGAATAGTGATTTTAGTACCTGATTTCTTCACAAACAAGGTGTGATCAGCGTTGCTCTGTTTATACCCAACAGAGACCATAGCTCTCTGAAACCTACCGAACCAGGCTCGAGGTGACTGCTTTAAACCATAAAGTGCACGTTTCAGCTTGCACACTTTACCTTGAGTTTTGTCACAAGAAAAACCTGGAGGAATCTCCATATACACCTCTTCTTTTAACTCTCCATGAAGAAAGGCATTCTTCACATCTAACTGTTGAAGATCCCATCCCTGATTAACAGCACATGAAAGTAATACTCGAACAGTATTTAACTTGGCAACAGGAGCAAAGGTTTCTTGATAGTCAATCCCAAAAGTCTGAGTAAATCCCTTTGCCACTAACCGTCCTTTATATCTATCCACAGTACCATCCATATTTTGTTTGACTACAAACACCCACTTACATCCTACCGATTGTTTCCCAGGAGGAAGAACAACAAGATCCCACGTGTCATTTTTCTTTAATGCATACATCTCCTCCACCATTGCTGCCTTCCACTTCTCATCTGCAAAAGCTTCCCGCCAATTTTGCGGAATAGAAACAGAAGATAGAGAAGACACAAAAGTACGATAAGAGCTGGACAAAGAGTCATATGAGACAAACTGGGATATAGGGTGTTGTGTACAAGTTCTAGTACCCTTTCGAAGTGCAATAGGAAGATCAGAAGAAGAAACCATACCAGGAGTAGTAGAATCTGGATCCGGAAATGATGATTGAACAGGCAATGTATCAGTGGTCTTAACCTGCTTGTTGGTAGTGGGCTCTCTACGACGATATGTCTTCATTGTCTTGCTTCTATCGACAGTTTGCCTAACAGGAGTAGGGGTAGACTCCCCCTGAAGTGGTTGTTTTGTTATCTCCTCTTGTGGTACTGTATTATCCTTCTCTTGTGTTGCATTATTCTCCTCTGGGGAAGGAGTAGAACCTGTGTTCTCCTCTTGAGAAGAAGGAGAACACTCTTGGGAATGAGGAGAATCATCAGAGAGTATAGGAGAAAAGGGGTAAGTAATATCCAAAGTAGGGAACACCTCTACACTAGGACACTCCCCCTGAAGAGGTGGAGCTGAATAATAGGAATTAGACTCGTGAAAAACCACATCCATAGATACAATGGTGCGCCTAGAAGGAGGATGATAACACTTATAACCCTTTTGAGTAGGTGAATACCCAAGAAAAATGCAGCGGAGACCACGGGGTTCCAACTTACTCTTAGAGTTGGTGTTACGAGCATAACAAACACAACCAAAAATTTTTGGGGAAAGAATAAAAGTCGAGGATCCCTGCAAAGCATCAATAGGTGTGCGAAAATCAAGAATTCTCGTAGGCATCCGATTTATTAAATAGGCAGCAGTTAAGATAGAATCACTCCAATACTGAGCTGGGACATGGCGGGCAAACATAAGAGACCTAGCGACCTCTAACAAATGTCGGTTCTTTCTTTCGACAACACCATTTTGTGCAGGAGTATCAACACAACTGGTCTGATGAATAATGCCATGATCAGAGAGATACCGTTGAAACTGACACTCAGTGTATTCAGTGCCATTGTCACTGCGAAGAATTTTCAAAGTAGCATTAAACTGAGTTTGGACCATTTTGTGAAAATTTTGAAAACAGTGAAAAACGTCACTCTTATGTTTCAAGAAATAAACCCATGTTGTACGAGAATGACAATTGATAAAAGTAACAAACCATCGGTGACCGGAAATAGAAGTATGCCGTGAAGGACCCCACACATCAGTATGAATCACATGAAAAGGGAAACGGCTTTTATTATTTGAAGATGAATAAATTGAACGAGTTTGTTTAGCCAAAACACAGGCTTCACAAAAAAAATCATCTTTATTACAAGCTGAAACGAGACTAGGAAAAACTTTTTCTAAAGTTCCTAAAGGAGGATGACCTAATCTGCAATGCCACTGATGAAGATCTGTCAATGCCGAATTAACTTGATGAGGCGTAGAAGACAAAGTTGAAGTAGAAACACCACTACCCTCGAGCAGATAAAGACCACCATCCAATCTACCATGTCCAATCTCCTTCTCTGTTACCAGATCCTGGAAAACACAATAAGAAGGGGAAAAGGTTACTTTGCAGTTTAAATCTCGAGTCAGACTACTGATAGAAAGGAGATTAGTAGAGAATGATGGAATATGTAAAACATTTGATAATGGAAGAGTAGGAGAGCAATGGATAGACCCTTTTCCAGCAATGGAACAGAGGGTTCCATCAGCTACGCGAACTTTGTCTCTACCGGAAGTAGGGGTATATTGCTGAAAGAGATTAGAAGAACCTGTCATGTGATCTGTAGCCCCTGTATCAATGATCCAGGGGTTGGAAACAACAGAGGTATTAAACCCCCCAAAGAAAATACCTGAAGTGGCTAGGTTTGAAGCAAAAGAAGATGAATTGGCAACCGTGGGAGAGGCAGCAACAGCAAAAGCTTTCAACAGGCGTCGAAATGCCTGAAGTTCTTCCTGGGATAAACCGATATCAGTAGTAGGTGCAGCAGGAACAATTTCAGAATGGTTTGCCATGTTTTTTCCCTTCTTTTGTGCCCTTTTTGCCTCAAAATCTGCAGGTTTTCCATGTAACTTCCAACAGGTAGCCTTAGTGTGATACGGCCTATGACAATGTTCACACTTCACAACCTCTTTAGAGGTATCAGACCGAAAGGGCGAACCGGATTTGGCAATAGTACCAGCACTGGTTTGTAAAGCAGATCGATCAACAGTAGAGGGATGAAGCATTGCTGTCCTACGGCTTTCTTCAGAGTGAACTAGGGCATAGGACTGTTCCAGAGAAGGGAATGGAGACCGGCTAAGGACTTGAACACGTATCTGATCATATTCAATGTTTAATCCCGCCAAGAAATCATAAACTCTTATCTTGTCCACATGTCTCTTGTAGGCAGCAATGTCCACATGATTGGTTGGGTGATAATCGGTATAATGATCTAGCTCTTGCCACGAACTCCGAAGCTCAGCATAATATTGGGGTATAGTCATCTCTTTCTGAGTGGTGTCATGAACTCGTTTTCGAAGTTCATACACCTGTGCATCATTCCCAACTTGACCATAAGTATCCCTTGCAGCTGACCAAATCTGTGCCGCAGTATCAAGAAGCAAATATCCTTTTGCAATATGTGACTGCATCGAGTTAAGCAAAAAAGACATTATCAAAGAGTCATTCGAGATCCACTTTTCCTGAGTAGTACCTGATGTAGCCGGCCTCACAGAAGTGCCGTCGATATGTCCTGTAAGCCCTCGGCCTGCGATGGTCAAGAATGTCGATCGAGACCACATCAAATAATTTGTGCCGTCAAGCTTCACAGGGATCGCAGCAAAATTAATATAATCTATACGGCCATCTCCTGTAGGCCCAGAGTTCACAGTTAAGTCCTCAGACATTGTGTCTCAAAAAACAACTCGAAAAAAGCCCAAAAAAATTGGGTAGAAGTCCGCTGATAGTTGGCTGAAGTTGTCCTCCAAAAAGCAGCCAAATCGGATCTAAGGGAAGGCAAAAAAAACGATTTTTATTTTAGGGTTTTGAAAACCCTAAAAAAAATTCCGTCGATTCTGATTTTTTTTCCCAAAGAATCTAAAAAAATAAATATGGTGGTCCACGAACTGCAGTACTTTGGTCTTCACACGCGAGAAGAAAGGCCAACGGCAAGGCAGAAACAATCTCAAATAAGAAGATCCAAAAAATCGCAGAAGGGGTTGAACCACCTATCGCAAATTGTAAAGAAATTATATCATAGAGGTGAGATTTAGGGCAGACACTAGATTCAAAGAATCACCTCATTAGTGCCGCCCTATGCTGTGAAAGAGAGCAAAGAAGAAGGTGAGAAGGAGCTGCGGTGGGAAGTGAGAGAGAGAGAGAGAGAGAGAAGAACGATTGGGGTAGAAGAAATTAGGGTTAAGATTTCAGTTCAGCCCTTGCTCTGATACCATGTTGAGAGAAAAAACTGAACTGAATGCTTGGTTAGGTCAATGTGACCCCAAGCTATCTATTTATAATAAAGCCAAAAAGCCAAAAATTACAATATTGCCCTTATTGCAGTTATTCATAAAATAATAAAGAAAATAGACAAATAAGCCCTCATCGGCTAAATACTCTCAACAAGAACAAATAAGAAAAAGCACTCTTTGTGTGAAGAGCTCAGAACGAGGCCATCAAAGGCGCTTGAAAGATAGAAAAACATAAGATGGACATTGAAATCCTTGTAAAAATCTTTTTTTCCTCACGCAATTTGACATCACAAGACATAGTGACAGCACTCTACTTCTCTTATGAGGATGAGATCCATTGACTAGCTTCCAGAAATGAAACAGGTGAAGAACTGTCCTTGGCATCAGCCAACACATGTGAGAAGAGTCAAAGCTTTAATTCCAGAAGTGATGAACAAAGTTACTATACAGAAACGTATAATATTCTCTCTTCCCCCCCCCCCCCCCCCAAAAAAAAAGGAACAAAATACTAAAGGAATTGTGAGATTTTCCAACTGCTTTAAAAGCTTAAGCTGATAAAAGAAGACGTGGTTTAATATTTATATACTCCAACACTCCCCCTCACGCTTAGTTTGGCCTATTGCCTAGTACTAAGCGTGGACATATTCATTGGGGAGGCAAATAGAGGCCTGGAAAGATTTGAACTCAAGACGTCTTGCTCTGATACCATGTGAACAGCAATGATTATCTTTATTTGATGAAAAGAGCAACGTATATATACAAACTACCCTTTACTCTTTAAAAGGAATGAACCAAAAAGGGCACATGAAAGAAGAGAAAACACAATTAAAATAAAGCAACACTCAAAATCTATGCCTAAATAATGATAACCTAGGCAAAAATATTAGTTTCTAGCCAAAGGTATGATTTACAGACATCCAATTATTAATGATCAAAAGTATGACATGCAGCCACTAAAGAAACTTAACTTCTACGCATAAACCACTACCTGATATTTAATTCAATCAGAGAGAGAGTGCATGCGGAGTTGTTCTCCCCTTCATTCTCAAGGTCGACATGTAGAGTGATTTCCTTCAAATTTGCAGCAATTGAGAAACCAAAGATTAAACTTTTCATATCGTTCAATTTGTTGGAATATGGACTGAGGCTTCTGACTGTTGAAAGTTCATACTGATGATGTACACTATTTACATATTCAACCAGTTCTATTGCTGCAAAGTACACGGAAGGTGAAAAATGTGCATCAAACCTGGAGATGGTCATACAAACCTGAAATACACAATAGAGAAGAATGTCATTTTATAATCAGAGGAGCCTAAATGAATAATATCTATGAAAATCCCGAAAGAAAAACTGTAGCATGTCTCTAAAACCACGCATATGAACTGATGACAAGGTTCAAAGGTGCAAAGTACACTTATATCCTATAAGGACATAGGTATTCAGCAATCTTTCTATTGTCAGTGGTGATGAGCCAAATGAAAAAACATGAAAGCTCGACTTCTGAAACATAAGGCCAATGACTAGCTCGCCGAACTCTTAAAATAGAACTCACTGAGGCTTTATATGGGAAATGAAAAAACAGGTACTTTTGGATTTTCCTTTTCCTTCCTTTTGTCTCACAGAATTTTTAATGTGTTCTTTGCATTAAAACTCCAAGGAGACAGAACCCAATAAGTGATAGCAAAAAGTAGGCAAGCAGCATATCTTATGCCTATCAATTGGGAAATTACAGTTCGCCGAAGGTTTTGGATAACTTTTCAGGGAGGTTCTCTTTTTTGGCCTTTAAATACTAAGTGCAAGTCATTCTTGCATCAATAACTAACCGTGTCCATTGTGCAGGTACATCTGCCTTGTTTAACATCGTGTTGCCAGGAGCTTAATAGGCCCTAGGAAACTTATGCTCATTCAACCACTTTAGTGAAAACCATTTTGAGTGTTAGAAGTGTCAAGGGTAAAGTGGTCTTTTGGGTTTATGGGGTTACCAATGTATAAATACTTCTTTACTTAATAATATATTTTACACTTTTCCCTTCTACATGGTATCAGAGCCTGGTTAGGCTAAACAGCCGCCTACCACCGGTCACCGCTGCGAACCATCCACGCCGACCACCCATCGACCACGAACAAAACCCTTCAGCCACTCACCGCCGACCACCAATACTTCTTCTCTTCTCGTTCTCCCTCCTTTCTCTCCGAAACCTTTAGATCTCGCGTCCCCAGGGCCGGCGAGCTCAGATCAAGTGTTGCAGAGATTCGGCGAGCCTTGTCGGGGCGTCATCTAGGCAGGCGAGCCTTGCCAAGGCATTGCTTGACGTCGCCTAGGCCCGGCGAGGCTAGATCTGGCATCGACAGTAGGATTCGAACCTGCATAGGCCAGCGGGGCTAGATTTGGCGTCGGCAGAACCTGGCGACCCCTGACGAGATGTCACCCAGTGTCGTCCAGGCCAGCAAATCCAAATCCAGCGCTGTCCATCATCAGGGAGTCTTGTAGGGAGGTCGTCCAGCATCAGTAAGCAAGTTTCAGCACCCATGTCTCTCGATTAGGACCCATAGACTTAATTTTTTGGCGAATTGATGGTTACTGAAACTCAGATCAGGAGTTTTGAGTCGTTATTTATTGATTAGGCTTGATAATGATGTGCGTAGTTATTGATTAGAGATATGGATGTGTTTCTGGCATTTTTCTGAGTTTATGTGAAGCTGATTAGGTGAATTTCGGAGATTTTGGAGTCGATTATTTGGAGATTTGTTGGATTGATGTGATATTTGTTATTTTTTTTTTTTTTGTGGAGTTTGAGAGTAGTTCTGAGAAGAATAATTGTGATGGCTGAGGTGATTTCTTTCTCATTTAATCGAATCACTGATGAGAAACTTGATGGTGCTGTTAATTTTCTTCCGTGGAAGAAAATTGTGAAGATTACTTTGATGGGCAGGAATCAACATAGGCACTTGACTGAGCCTAAGCCCACAAATGATGAGACTTGGGATGTTATTGATGCACAAATTCTTGGTCAAATGTTAAACTCTATGGACATGAATATAGTTGATTTAGTAATTCATGTTGATACAGTTAAAGAATTGTGGGAGTATTTGGATGTATTGTATTCAGATCAAAATAACCTCTTACAGGTGTACAAGTTATTGCAGGAATTTTATCGTTTTGAGAGGAAGGGGCGTCCTATCACCCTTTCACAGATGTATGAGTTATCGCAAAAATTTTATCATTCTGAGAGGAAGGGGTGTCCTATCAAGCAGTACTTTGCTGATTGTAAGAGAATGTATGAGGAGTTGAATGATGTTCTTTCTATTTCCGCCAATGTTCAACAAATGCAACTTCAGAGAGAACAACTGGCTGTAATAGGATTTCTAGGAGGTCTTGGCCCTAAATATGAAACTGTTAGATCTCAAATCCTTGGAGGAGAGACTATTGCATCACTCACAGATACGTTTGATTGGGTTCTTCGAGTATCTCGTGAATCTTTTCAGGATTGCACATCTGTGGTAGATAATTCAGCCCTTATAGTGAAATTGGGAGTGATGGAGGAAATCATGAAGGATCCGATGAATGTGGGGGTAAGATAGTGGTTATGTCTGAAGAGGAGTATCAATCTCCAAGTTCACAGTCTATTTCTTCCACTGCTACTTTATCACAGACAGGTAATGCTACTGCGTGTTTTTCAGCTGCTTTTCGCCCTTGGGTCATTGATTCAAGGGCTTCTGATCACATGTCAGGTCTTTCAGGTATATTTTCCTCTCTTACACCTTCTTCATCCACAGTTACATTAGCCAATGGTTCATCTGCCCATGTTAAAGGAGTTGGCACAGTTCATCCAACTCCCTCATTACCTTTGTCCTCAGTGCTTTATCTTCCACAATTTCCATTTAATCTCATGTCTGTCAGTAAGTTAACCAAAACCTTTCAGTGTTCAATAACATTTTATCCTGATTCTGTGGGTATACAGAAGCTAAGTGAAGTTGGATTTCTTGGAGCAAAGCCTGTTGATACTCCAATGTATCCTAATGTGAAGCTTGATGCAGAACATGGAGACTTACTTCATGATCCAAGCAAGTACCGAAGGATAGTGGGTAAGCTCAACTATTTAACTGTCACCCGACCTGATATTTCTTTTGTTCAAGAATAATGGACATCTTAATGTCAAAGGTTACTCTGATGCTGATTGGGCCGGGTGTCCTGTTGATAGGAGATCGACTTCTGGCTATTGTGTGTTCTTGGGAGGCAATCTTGTGAGTTGGAAAAGTAAAAAGCAACAGGTTGTGTCTTGATCAAGTGCAGAGGCGAAATATCGCGCCATGGCTCATGTGACTAGTGAGTTGCTTCGGTTGAGGATGTTATTATCCGAACTCAAAATGCCATCTTTAGCTTCCTCAGTTCTATGTTGTGATAATCAGTCTGCTATGCATATTGCTTCAAATCCAGTCTTTCATGAACGTACGAAGCATATTGAAGTAGATTGTCATTTTGTGCGGGAAAAGATTCAAAACGAGGAAATAATACTTCAATACACACGGACTGAAGACCAACTTGCTGATCTTTTTACTAAGTCATTGCGAGGTAGTAGAGTGATTACTTTGGGTAACAAGTTGGGTAACAAGAGGGGGAGTGTTGAAATGTTATTTGGGATTATTGTTAGTAAGGGTATTTTAGTCTTCTTTATTAGTGAGCTCTAATTCTCACTATACATACTGATGTAATCCCTCGTTATGAAACAACAATCATATTTTCTCCTTCTACACAAGTTAGATAGCTAAGTTCATGCGGCAGTTTCTTAACATTGACAAAACTGTACAATTGAGGATCGCAGTACCAATCGTTAACATTCGACTGGGCATTGTAAGTCGCAGTTCTAATGTTCTACAAATCTTGACGTCAACAACCCTAGCCTCTCACAAACTGCGAAAAAACCCTGCAACTAAGACATTGATCGGAAAATGCACACAAGAGTGCTGATTAAGTGAGCTACACCCACAGACGCATGTATACAGAATCACACACAAGCACTGATCTCACCTACCCACCTACATACCAAAAGGCACTTAAAAAACACAAGCTTTCATTTGCGAAACGCATGCACACAGAATAGAAGAGGATTACCTCCAGTCTTTTTGATATCAGTTTATCCATAATGGCACAGGATGCCAGGAAATTAGAAGCAGAGAAATTCTCCAAAACTGTGACTGGTTTGGAACGAGAAGATGAGATTAGTTTCACCTGAAACAGTGAACATTTACTATGTTAATGTTTAGATTTCAGTAGGAAAATGAGATGTTCTTTCTTCCGATAGAAACAGCAAAAGAAAATGCTAAGGGCATCCAAAAGGTGCTGAAGACAGACCTCACAATCGTCCAGCTTGACCTCAAAATGATCACACAGATCCAGAGATTGGAGCTCCAAGAAGTCATATTTAGGAAGAGAAGATGACATTCCCTTAGGTGCATAAGTCTGGTCTTCATCCAAAAGGCACTTCGATTTAACAAGAAAGGCTCCGACCTTCAATGACTAAATAATCATGGCGAGAAAGTACAAACAAGAGACAAGTCAGATTCAATTCCATGCTTAACAACCATGTAAGCACACTCAATCAAGATTCCAAACTACAATGGACAGAAGTAGAAGGTCTTCATATTTAAGGAAAATGAAACTACATGCACATTCTCGTTTAAGCAGAAAAAAAAAAGACCCACAAAAAAGAACACAATTAATTGTGATAAATATTTTCACAAATGTCTTCATATATTTCAAGCATCCTATGAGTAATAAACTGTTCCAATAAACACCAGGCAATAGGTCTGATGGATAGTTGCAGGGTCACCCAATACGCGGATCACTCAATTATGCTGAACGAATATGGTAATGTCAAATGCCAAATGAAATCATTAATTCTGCACAGGAGAAGATCAAAATAAATAATCTGAAATTTCTAATAAGTATGTCCCTCCCCTCCCCATCCCCCCCTCTTTCTTGTGCAAGTACAACTGAAGCGCTCGTGTCCAGATGGTCATAGATGACGAGTGCAGATCTCTGGCAATCTCTACTCAGCTTGTTACACCTTGACTTTGCAGATTGTTTCGAACACCAGATTTGGCGATCGAGATCACCAATGAAGTAAGGATTTCTCAGTAACACTGGATAGCAACTGGGGGTGAGGGTGTTATATCAGGACATAAGGGGTTTGACACCGGCGCCAGCAAGGAAAAAGATTAATTGCACAATCAATAATGACTTGCAAAACGAAGTTCTATCGGTTGTTGAATACTGCTAGGATATAGGTAACAATCACTGTGGACCCACTTCCTCACAGCTTAAACTTTTGAGAATGGTTATTCAACATACTATCAGAGCTTCAGCTCAAGGGTCAGGACAGCATGACAGTACCTCCCTTAAAGAATTCCCACAGCGATTACTCACAGGTTCATCATTGATCTAGCTAATAGCTTACACTTTCAAATTGGACTTTCTGACTCGTGCCATTAATATCTTGTATTTTAACACATCTAACAGCACTAACGTGTTCGACCAAAAAAAAAAAAAACAGCACTAACATGTGAAGAAGTTAAAAGAGTTGAATCTAAAATCATGGCATACAACGAAAAGAACAAAAGACAAGCACCAAATGGAGCTGACAGTCGGGTTTCGCAAACTGCACACGGCACATGGCACACACAGTGGCTTGTATAGCAGTATAGGATAGGATAGAACTGGAACAAAACAAAACAAAAAATGGAGCTGACGGAGAGATGATCAATGAAGTGCAGTTCCTGGTCATGAACATCATGTTCTATGTTTCATATCAAGACTAACCATTTCGCGTAGTTCTGAGTCTGCACCAGTCCACGGCATATTTAAGATGAAATCAATAATATTGACATTCCATGACACTTTTCTGTGACTAGACAAAACATATCTGCAAAAAGAAAGACAAATCAATAAAACAAACTTATGAGGTACATTCAAATGGTTTTTGGACAAATTCCTATTACAGCTGACATCAAGAATTCCTCTGAAAAGACAAAATAGCACGAGTCAAATGCTATAGAGAACTCACTCAGCTTTAGAAAGTATTCGAGCTCTGTCATCTTCAATGCCATCTAGTGAAGAGAGTACCTGCAACAGAAAATTAATATTTTCATGGCTCAGGATACCATTCCGTTATGAAATTATTTACCTTTGTTGCAATAAAAAACATGGAACTGGAAAAAACTCAATAAAACAATGGCCATCTCCAAATAAATTATTAGGCAGCTGTATAAGTATAAAAATGTCACAAGGATCAACAACTAAAAAAACACATTAATTCTCTTTTTAACCGAAACTGATTATGTAACCTGAATGTACTAATAGAGCACCCTTTTAATTAGAATCAATAATCTATATTTATGACAGAGCAGAACTATTTAAGGACCCTAATGAGTGATGGATTATTCGTACTAATATCTCGACTACTTGCATCAATTCTCGGGATAACGAGGAAGACCCTGGACAAGGAAGTTCCGAAGTGGAGATAAGGTTCTTCTTTTGTTCTTGAGACAAAATTTCAATGGTCGAATGCTGCTTTCTTCTAAGATCGACTAGGGTGGATCTAGGACAATTCTGTTTCCAGATGCCTACGGCGCTAAAGGGTGGTGGAAATTTACATGAATCTCCTTGAATTAGGACAGGTTATGCTCCCAGAAGTGAATCGAGACAAATTAGTGCAAGAGCCACCAAAACTTCTCTGTTCTTGGGATGTTCGACCCCACTGGGAATTCGTCTTTTTGGAAATTGCCCAAATTATGGCGTTGTTTGAATGAGAGGTTCAGCCAAACCAAAGCTTTGCTAAAATATTGCTTCAACATCAACATCAACAACACCTTTATCCCAAACTAGTTGGGGTTGGCGGTCGATGAACCGCAAAGATTTATAAAAATAAAGCAACATCAATCGAGGGAATAGAGAAAAATATGTAAAAATAAATAAACAAAGATATACACACACACACACTAACAACCCCTCCACAATACTAATAGCATTCTTCCACTCCGTCCTAAGACAAACCGTACACCAATCTATTTCCCACTCCCTTAAATCTTGTTTTACTACTTTCCCCCATATAAGTTTCGGCCGACCTTTTTCTTTTTTCGTGGTATGCTCTCGATAGCAAACTTCTGTTCGTACCGGGGCATTTAGGGGCCTTCGGAGAATATGCCCAAACCATCTCAATCTATGTTTTCTCATCTTTTCTGCCACCGGCTCTACTCTAACTTTTCGTCGAATATCTTCATTCCTTATCTTATCCATTCTTGTATGACCACACATCCACCTTAACATCCTCATCTCCACTACTCCCATTTTATGCTCATGTTTCCTCTGTGCTGGCCAATATTCAGCTCCGTATAGCATGGCAGGTCTTACCGCTGTTCTATAAAATTTTCCTTTTAACCTAATAGGAATTTTTTTTTTCCTTACCAAAAAAAAAAAAATTTGCGATCACACAAAAAACCTGATGCACTGCGCCATTTCATTCAACCTGCTCTGATTCTATGGCGTACATCCTCAACAATCTCTCCATTCTTTTGCAATATTGATCCCAAACATCTAAAAATATCTTTCTTGGGTACCTCTTGTCCGAGCATATTTACGGCTTCTTGATCCTCTCTTCCTGCCGTGTCGAACTCACACTTCAAGTATTCCGTTTTACTTCAACTCAACCTAAATCCTTTAGACTCCAACGTGTTTCTCCATAATTCTAATTTAGCGTTAACCCCAGCCCTGGTCTCATCAATAAGCACAATATCGTCTGCAAATAGAATACACCACGGCACCTCATCTTGAATATATTTTGTTAGCTCATCCATAACTAGAGCAAAAAGATAAGGACTCAAAGCAGAACCTTGGTGTAAAACTACTGTGATTGGAAAATAACTCGATGTGCCATTACAAGCGTTCACACATGTAGTAACATCGTCATACATATCCTTGATTGCCTCTACATACTTTAAAGATACTTTTTTCTTCTCAAGGACCCACCACAGAACCTTTCTTGGAATCCTATCATACGCCTTCTTGAGATCAATAAACACCATATGGAGGTCCTTCTTTCGTTCTTGATATCTCTCCATCAATTGTCGTATCAAGAAAATAGCCTCCGTGGTAGATCTTCCTGGCATAAATCCAAATTGATTGACAGAAACCTTGGTCTCTATTCTCAAACGATGCTCAATAACTCTCTCCCACAACTTCATTGTATGGCTCATAAGCTTAATGCCTCTATAGTTGGAGCAATTCTGGATATCCTCCTTGTTCTTGTAGATAGGCACAAGTACTCTCCATCCATTCATCAGGCATCCTATTATTTTGGAGGATCTCGTTAAAAAGGCTAGTCAACCAACTTATTGCTACATCCCATAAGCATCTCCACACTTCAATAGGAACACCATCGGATCCCAAGACTTTACTAGTCTTCATCTTTTTTAATGCCTCCCTAACTTCCCGTGCTTTGGCTCTATGCACAAACCTTCTGTTTAAATCGTCAGAAGCATCTTCCAAATCCACCTCGCTTCTATCGCTCTCCCCATTCAAAAGTTTGTTAAAATAACTCATCCACCTGCCCTTAACTTCATCTCTAACCAAAAGTGTTTGATTTCATCCTTGATACATCTAACATGCTAAAATATTGCTTGAGAAGGAAAAACCTAGTATGCCCAAGTGTGATGTGTTTCTGCAAAAGTATGCCCCACATTGCTTGACAAAGCATTCTAAATGCCTCCACCTATTAGTTTAAACTTTTGGGTTGGACTTTCTACCATGGTATCAGAGCCAGTGCTATTCGCGAGCTATCCCTTTTGCGAATGTGCATGGTAAAAAATTCCTCAAAAAACTCCACGTGAATGTGCGCAATCAAAATTTCATGTGCCACTCATAATCCGGCTTGCACGTGAGTGGGGGTGTTGAAGTATGTCTCACATTGCTTGACAAAGCATTCTAAATGCCTCCACCTATTAGCTTAAACTTTTGGATTGAACTTTCTAACGGTTTAAAAGCTCTTTGAGGAGGTGAATGCAAATGTAAAACAAAAGGAGTCACGGTGGCTATGTAGTGGGACATCCTATCTAGTAATAAACCTAAAGATGGGACAAACTCCTTTCCTTGGTTTGGGCAAAACCGTGGAATTCTCTTTGGTTGCTGCTGTTGATGCATGTGTCTATTAATAGCAATGATGTGCCTGTTAGGAATGTTCTTGGCCAAAAGATATCTGATGAAGAAACTTTTGTTATGCTGACACCTTTTCTTCAGATTCTGAAATCTAGAGTGGGAAAGAAGTCTCACGATCCTACATACCCCTACACTTTCTCAAGGGGCAAAGGGACAAGATAGAATCAAGTTGGGGGATGCTTTTGCAATGTAGTGGTGTGATGAGGAAGCTTTGAGATGGGTCCTAATAAAATATCAAAGGGGTTACTACTAAAGAAGTATTGAACGATGCTAGATATAAGTGAGGATGACAGGCTACAGGAATTGTTGTACCCCTGGAATTTTTTGGTCAAATCCTATTATTCCAATCTCTTTCCCGCTCAGAAACAATTATAGCAGAGCACACTCTTCCCGTGGAAATCTATTTGGTAAGTATAAGTAAAGGTCCCATTGAAGGTTCCCTTTTTTGCTTGGGAAGCTGCTTAGGGACATATTTTTACTTTGGTTAATCAGAGTGGAAAAATACTAGCTAATAGGTGTTTTTTGTGCAAGACTTAATGGTGTGAATCATTTACTTTAAAAATGTAGCTGGACCAAAGAGGTTTGAACAACAATTTTTGCAATTTGAGTAAATTAGGTGACCTCAGGCACAATGCAACATGTATTTTGGGCTTGGAGAGGGACTACAGTTCATGCGCGGAAAAGTGCTAGAAGGGCTAATTAAAAAGCTTAAGATGATGAATGGAGGGAGATCACATGAATATAAAGGAGCATTTATGACCCATTGTTGAGTGACCTGGGATAATATTTCAACACCCCCTCTCACGTGCAAACTGGACGAGTGGCATGTGAAATTTGGACTACGCACATTCACGTGGAATTTTGACCACACACATTAGCGAAAGCAATAGCATTGGCTCTAATACCAAATTAGAAAGTTCAACCCAAAAGCTTAAGCAAATAGGTGGAGGCAAACCATATGAATATAAAGAGCATATAGGATCCAACGTCAAGCAATGTGAGATAATACTTCAATAGAAAGGAATAGATTGTAAGATGATTCCTCTTGTTGTGTTTTGGCCCATTTAGAGAGAGAGAGAGAGAGAGAGGAACAAAAGGGCATTATAAGGATTTGAACCTTCTTAGGATACTTTATGGGATGATTGATTGTACATTCTTCAACTTTAGTATAGCAGGAACTTCAATTTTATACATCTAGATATGTTGGGATGTCAGAAATAGTATTTTATGCATACTTTGTGTATGGGTGGCTTCTACCTGAAGCTGTTTCCTATAGGGACGGTGTCCCCTCCCTTGGCACGGTTGCCTCTCATTCCAGGCAGTTACTGATTGCAACCCATAAGAGAACAATTTAAAATTTGAATCCAGCTTATACAAGTAGTTAGGCTTTCAAAGCTCATGTGAGTAAATGTATCAACTTATTCATAAACAAATTCTCAGCCTGGGTAGTGGAGTTATTTCCGATTTCATGATTTCCTTCTAAGCTGAGTTCAGTATCCTTATGCACCCAATTCACATGTCAGCAGCTTCTAATAGGATTTCGATTTCTTCGTGCAGCAAAAAGCATTGACCAGTTCATTGGTTTGACGAGGTCAAATTTGGCTCAAACCATTTTCCAACCTAAACATTCTAAACAGAAGAACCGGACCTGCAATGGGCCCATTCCCAGCTGGTCATTTATTAAGCATTAACTCTGACAAGTTTCGAGGAATATGCACTGATGCAGTCATCAAGCAGGATGTCAGTACCATATGAGATAGTTAACAAATTTCCTTATGACTTCCATGATAGCATGTGATTTCACAGAACAGCAGCTAGACATTCTCAAATCTTATATGTAGTTTTTTGTCAGCATTATAGGTGAATTGGAGACGGAGATATTGAAAATAGGTGGAACAAACATTTTCATTTCATGGATATCAAAAAATCACTATCTGGCAGTAAAAGAACTCAAAGAACTACAGATAGAGAGCTCATTTACAAGACAGAACATACAATGCCAATCAATACATTTACGTCCACATGTAATTTCCCTTTATAGCAAAATTTTGAGACAAATTACATAACCACAAAATTTCACTCCTTCAAATGCTCTCTCGTTCTATTCTGTTCTCCCCAGATCAGCAAAGATAAGATAAAGGAATAGCGAAAATTCATTAGATGTATAAGAAGCTGCTCAATCATTCATGTCCAAGGACAAAAAAAGGAAAAATACGCGAAATGAACATGAAAGAGGTGAATATACTTTCCTCATACTAGGATGAATCGGTAAGACCAAAATAAAACACTCATACAAGAATCCTTACTGTCATAATTTATGAAATGAATCCGATGATCAATACAGACAGGAAGTTTCTTTGTTAATAAACGCAAATACCTAGTCTTTTGATTGTCTCAGCCAATCAAAAATTATCATGCGGCATGTACTGTCCCTCATCACAAATGAAAAATCCATGAACCCATCATCTACTCCAAGGTTAACATTGGAGAACAAGTTCTAAGTAGTGAGCCTCGTTAATTGAGAACTTGAAGAGAATCCCAACAAATGATAAATGACAATGAGTCGTTTTATTTAGGCATCACATCTAGTGCTTCTTAAGCATCCTTTTTAACAAAAGAATTGCATCAGACAATTCCAAAGCAAAGATTCACTAAGATTGAATTGCTCTTCAACTCTATTGAGGAAAGCTTTTTGACAATCCTGAAAGATATAGAAAATTGGTAGGCAGTCTATATTATCTCACAGTTACTCGACCATACATTGCTTTTCCAGTCAGTGTGGTAATCCAATTTCTATCTTCTCCTCGTACATCTCAGATGTGGTAATTTGAATTTTAAGGCACTTGAAGAAGACTCCGAGAAAAGGAATTGTTTACCAAAACCATGGTCCTAACAAAGTTGAAGGATTTTTTTTATGCTGAATGGGCAGGTCTCCAGATGATAGGATATCAACCACTGGCTATTGTACCTTGGTTGGTGGAAATTTGGTGTCATGGAAGAGCACGTTCCAGTGCTAGAGCCATGGCACAAGTGACGTGAATTATTGTGGCAACACTTATTGACTAAGTTAGGCTTTAAAGCTTCAGTCCCTATGCCTCTGGTGCGATTATAAGGCTGTAATGCATATAGTTTCCAACCCCATATTTCACGAGAGAACAAAACATATAGAGGTTGATTGTCATTTTATTCGAGAGAAGCTGCAGAGTGGAATGATTCTTCCCAGTCACATTAGAAGAGGTGAACAACTTGCAGACATTTTTACTAAATATATGCGAGGATAGAAAATATTCGTAACAAGCTGGGTATGATTAATATCTATGCTCTAGCTTGAGGGGAGTGTTAAGAGGAAAAAAGGATAAATTAGTCTTTAGGACCCATGGGGTTTATTTAGGGCGCGCATGAATGTCATTCTATTTCTCAGTTTTTCTGTTTTTTTGTTCTAGGGAATAGGTTTGAAAGAGAAATGTGTTTGACAACGCAATGTAATTTTTTTTATTTCCGGGCAAGATTTTTGGCTAAAAAATAGATTTGGATAAGAAATGAGAAGTTAAAAAAACTACTTTTTTGTTTCAAAAACAAAAACTTGAAACAATTTGCTCTTCTTTCTCACTCAACCCCGCGGCCGCCACCGGCGACCTCCGCCGGAAATAAGGCTAGGGAAGTGAAATTTTATGCTATTATCAAACGAATTTCTGTTTCGGAAATAGAAAAATTATATTGTTATCAAACGCGTTTTGTGGTTGAGAAACTCATCTAGGAAATAGAAATGGAAAAATATATTTCTTGCCAGAAATAGAGCCATGGAAGAGAGACATTCATGCGCGCCCTTATAATGTATAAATTCTACTTTACTGAATAATACAATACAACTTTAACAGCTAAGATGATCCATCTTCACCAAAACTCAAATATTAGCTTGCTTGATTATGCTGGCTGGATAAAAGGTGAATTGGATTAGAGAGAGAGAGAGAGAGAGAGAGAGAGAGAGAGAGAGAGAGAGGGAGGGAGATAGAGATAGAGAGCTTCGACCTAACAGGTGTTCCACTCAACTCTCAATTTTGATAGATGGTCATGCAACGATCTACAAGACAGACATGGTGAGTGTGTGTGGGTGGCTCAAGTCCTATGTGTGTGTTGTTGGAGAAGAGGGGAGCGACAGACTCTGTGACAATGTTGATTTAAGAGAGAGAGAGAGATTGCAAGGTTTGGCAGGCCCATGAGTGTAGCAGAGAATGTGGGAGGCAATCGCCGTTTCTGCTAATCTGGGGGACAAGAAATTACTCGCTGTCGAGCAAGCAGCAGCAAACACAGCCAGCTCCAACAGCCCAACCCAACCCGACACACGCACACAAACAGAGAGTGAGAGATCCAGTACTTGCTCTGGTAGGTCCGGGGAAAATGTACTGCTTGAGAAATTTGCGCATACCATATGCAAAGAAGGAATTAAAAAAGAAGCAACTAATCTAAGACATTAAGCAATGAATATTAAAACAAGGGAACATGTAAATTGAGACTGGCATAAAGGAATAAGACTAACAGCATTTAGCAAAAGCAGTGCAAACGAAGGCTAGAACTTACCCGTTCATGCTGAAACTCAAAAGACTCCAATATATCAAGAAACTCGATGCAGTCAAGGAAAAAGTCAGTATCAATAACTACTGTGAGAGGTTGAATCGCAACCTAACCAGAGAAGCAACAGAGAAAATACTTAAGTAAATAATTCAGACTTGGGTCTAGAAACTATAGCTAAACAACATGGTACTCTCCACATGGAGAACTGAAGCAACAGGCCATACCTCTATCGACAATGCAACTTCTTGTCTTGGTGAAATGTCCACTTGTATCTTACAAGAAGGATTGTCAGGATCCTGCAAACTTTCCCCTATAAAAACCTGCAGTAATGTCAGAAGATGCGAATGAAGGCTATTATTCTCTCTAGATGAGAGAGTGACAAATATGCATTAAGCTGTACTAGAAGAAACTTGCCATATGGTCTACTATACTGTTGAGCACTTCACGAATCTAATTTTCATGGAAAAAACAGCTCAATTGATGCATCAGCAAAAACAATGACGTGTTGGCACCAAAAGAAATAGATTGCAATCTAAATAGACAGGAGGTAAAGAGTCCGCATAGAAAAAGCCAAAAAAAAGACCTAAAATGGCAAGGAGTAGAAAATACAAAAGGATAACTCCATATTACAGATTGTTTTCAAAACCAGAAAGAACCAGTCTGGTTTCCAGTTCGCGGTTGAACAGGTTCAACCACAGTGTAGGGTTAATTAGTTGCACAGTTTATTAATGTAACTATACACCGATAGTAATCTTACCCACCCAACCCAACATGAGAGGACAGTTCAGACGGCTGAGACATTCATTCCACTCTATCTAAATTTGTTACACAGAGATCGGTCAAACTAGTGACGTGCTCACTGGTTGCCAGGTTAAACCAGGTCAGTACTGGCTTTGACCAGTTCTTGTCCAGTCCCAGTAATTGAGTAAGCAGGAGCAGACCGTGGTCTGTTCCCAGCCTAACCGGTTGAACCGGCCAGTCTAGTTCAGATTCAAAAACATTGTCTTACGAGAAATCCGAGTCAAAATCATGCCCAATGACATGAAAGTTGAGTAAGCAGGAGCAGACCGTGGTCTGTTCCCAGCCTAACTGGTTGAACCGGCCAGTCTAGTTCAGATTCAAAAACATTGTCTTACGAGAAATTCGTGTCAAAATCATGCCCAATGACATGAAAGGATTCATATGGGATAAGGCTTCGATCGTAAGCCTCAATTACACGACAACAAAAGTCAGCTTTTGCAATTCAAAAAGAATATAAACTAAAAAAGCTATCAGGGTACGGTTTTATAATTTGAAAATTATTTATTTAGTTCAGATAATGTCCGCAATACAATTCCAAAAAGTAAAAAAATCACCCATGCTAGTATGCCACGCCACTGTCACCAAGTTCTTCAGCAACAATGTTTAGTCTGCTTTGACCTAAGAATGCTAACATGATGTAGCAGAGGAACATATAAAATGATAAAGTCTGGCTACAGTAGAAGATAAGAGAGTAGGTCATTAAAGCATTCATATAGACTTGACTTTCAGAGAAGCAGATAGCTCGGTATGATGTAATTCATGGATCTCTTAATATTGAAGACACAAGCACAGCATGATAGCAAACATCTCAGGCTGACACTGAGACTATCCCTTATACCCGCACTGCATGGTGCTAACTTCACAAGACTCACAGAAGCAAACACTGAATAGCCACTAAAGCAGGATTCGAGCTGGAATAAGACAATCCAATTTTACCAATATTTTTTACCCATCCAAAATGGTCTGTTCCATACTTCTCAATGATTATACTCTCCAAGAAAGATAATTTTAGTCCTCAGCGTCCCAAGGCACTCTGCACCGAGCTTTATTGGAATCTAATAGAAATTCTATACCCTACAACCCCCAACCCCCCCCCACCCCGATCAAAAAATAAAAAACCCCCAACACAACCGCCCCCCCCCCCCCCCCCCCCCACAAAAAAAAAAGTCCAAAGGGATTTCAATGTACTCTTATACTGCAAGATTCTTGGTTGCCTCTAATCTCCTCTCTATAATCTTGAGTGTCTAACTTATATACTTGGTGGAGGGTAAAAGTAACAGAAATTTAACCAACACGCTCATTAGGGTGCCTGTTTTGGCAGCCAAATGGGTGAGTGTGGCAGCAGTAACTTCCTGCGGTAGCTTTTGGTGCTGTAGATGTTGTATAGTTCGGAAGCCACTAATTAAAGGGAAAAATATTCCTGAAGATTTATTCTTGAAGGTGTTATACATCCTCCAAAACAATTGGAAGAATGCCTTAAACACCGGAGTCATTTTCCCTATAATAATTGTCATAAAAACCCTAAGCCATAGCTTCACAAGACGAACAGGGTGCTTCTCAAAAACCAATTTAATGTGCCTCCTTTACAAAAATATGACCTCTTCCACCTAGCCAATCTTCTTTCCAACTTCTCAATGACTGAATCCCACATTCTCTGATCTTTATGTTTAGCTCCTAGAGGTACTTCCCCAAAAAATGTGATAGGAAGACCAACTAGCTTGCACCACATTACTATCATTTCCCTCGTCTGGCACATAGGATAGATCACTCAACTCCAGTTTCTCCAGATTCACTTTCAAATCTCTCACAGCTTCGGAGTGATGTGAAATCCATCTTACTTATGACAATTTAGCTGTGCTAACTTCACAGAAAATATTTATCAACTCCAGACAAAGAAGGGCTACTTCCAGGTTAGAACTACATCTGGATGCACCAAATCCAGTTATAAGCTATCATTTGGTGCCTGTGAAGCTGTGACAGGTTAGTCATAGGTAAGAGATAGAGAGACTGATACGAACCTCAGGAAAAACCACATCACGAAAGCTAGCCATTGAAATGGAAGAGCCCAAGGACATAGATTACAGAAGTCACAACTCCAATGTCAGATCCAAGTCTTATACCTTGCAATCAAGATCACGATATTACGCCATGCTTCCGCAGTCAGGACGCACAAACGGGCTGCCTGTGCACTATTATTTGCACTAGTTCAGGGAAAACGCAGCAATATGGCACCACCAACACCCACATCATACGGTTGCAACTAAGAGAGACAGTGGATGGCTCCAATACCAGCTTATACATTGGGTGTGTTGTCCCAAGGTTTTTACTCTTGTAATATTCTCTGGTCTGGCAAATTACCTGAAACAACCTATTCCAATTTCCCAAGATTCACCTTCAAACCTGTCACAACTTTGAAGGAGAGTCACTCGCATCTCAGATTGACAATTGAGCTGGCTCACTGCCACAGAACTTCCAAGTTGGAACTACTCGGTTGTCTTCATGCCAATATTGGTTATAAGCTGTTCATTGGTTGGCCTGATGATTCCTTCCACCCCCCAAGTAACCCATTATTGGCTATCTCATGATTCTCAGTATTACGAAAAACTAAGGCTATGCTACCCTGAATGGAAGCCCCTTCCTCTAATAAAATCGCACCTCAAGGTACAGGCTCAAAGATGCCACATGAAATTATCACAATTCTTTGACCATACTTTAAGAGGTCAATCAATGGAGTTTTGCTACTTTGGTCAGATTCTATGGATTTCAGCCACCGCCTAAACATGAACCAAGGTCTTACAAATCAGCCATCTGTGCCTCTGGCAAGGAGATTCTAAAGGTGAGCTCGATGAGATCTCACCTTCCTCATCCTCACTATCCTTTTTCGTCTGAACAAATTATGATGGTCACTTAAATAAACATATTTTCTCTCGATTTAGTTTAGAGCTCCCTGCCCATGTGAAGGAAGAGGCCAGAGAACTGAAGAAACCTAAGTTTGGAGCCATTGATCATGACAGGGACAGCAGCAGGGGTTAGACGTATGATCCAGCACCACCACCAAACCAAAAACCTATTTTTTATAGAACATTGTATTGCCAAGAAGTGTACCAATTCTCCATGCCAAATAACACCTTCAGTCCCACTTCTCCAGTTCTCCTCATAGAACTGACCAACCCATTTGCTATCAGACACCCATCCGTGATTCGTTGTGCCTCAAGAAAGGTTCTTTAAAATTATACCACAACTTCGATTAACAATCTTTTTGGCCCAGTTGCGAGCACTATTACAGTAGTAAAGACTTTCAACCAAGCTAACTGATCCAAAATCTATTGGGAATCAACAACGAAGTGACATCAAATCTAACGACAAAATCCAAATATCTGTGGAAGTTAGTGAAGACCTGCATCAAATCCTCTTTAAAAAGTGTTTGTACATTTCATAAAGTCTTGTCCCATTGCAGCCAGAAACAGCCCATCTAACTACTTCTTTGGTTGCCAATAAAGCTATCAAGTGGCTATTACCATACATTCAAAAGTTTCATAGCCAAGACGATTTACTGTAATTGATTTAAAAATAGATATCAGTTATTGTCAATTCCATTAAGTCATATGGGTTAGGGCTCAAGTTAAATGCATTCATACTTTGCAAAAATAATTTCATATTTTCTATTGTCCAATTTGGTTATTGACATATTGGGCTGATATCTGCAATCAATCCCTCCTTCCCTCCCTTCCACCAGGTAGTAATCCATTATCTCTAAAATCTCTCTTCCACCCCCCCCCCTCCCTTTTGAAATTCTGTACTCGTTCCTTTCATGATATTTTGAAATACTCTTGGATCTAAAGATCCACTAAGTAGTCACCTGTACCTTTCTAATATAGACTGCAAACTTGATTCAGCCAGCATATTACATGCCATATACTTTTTAGACAAAAGCACCAACCTGCTTCATTTGTACAACAACATTTTTGTCCTGCGGGTAGATAATCCTGAATGAATTGATGCCAGCAATAGCTAGAGCAGATTCTTCCCACATTGTAAATTCAACAGAAGCTTTGTCAACAAGGAGCTCTGCCACGTCTTTCCCAGATTTCCTGTCCCAAAGCATGTAATTTAACAATACTAACAAGATGCATAACATTCCATGGGAGTGGTAATCATACCGAAAATATCTAATCACGTTTGAAGGTCCAAACCATGAAATCCAGGTGCAGAAATGTTCCTACAGGTACTCGAAAGAAGCAACAAACAAAAAGCACAAGACTTATCACACAAATAAGAAAGCTCTCTGACCAAGTGATCAAAAAGGTATTGGGAATTACATATAGTGAATCCATCATCACCTCATTCAAATGAGCATGTGCACCTATTAAACATGACAAAATTATCTCCCACCAGATGATACTGCCACAACTTTTTTTGACATTAAGTACACTGGAATTGCTAACACTTATATACTGATATTCAGCCCTAAAACTTTCCAATTGAACAATTAACCCCAAAAAAGCTTCAAGTACTAACCTATCAAGTCCTGTGAAAATTCATGGAAACCTAGTAACAAAATTAAATTATAACTTTTCGATCGCTTTAGGAACTCATTGCTCCATCCAAACTTGTAGGACTAAACTGCACGTGTACACAAGTTTCGGGACTCCTAGTACACTTATTCACGAATCACTCAATGTGCGCTACAGTTAGTGCAATCTCAAAAACTGACTAGAATCGTAACTCCTCCAATTAAGGATCCAAAGGACCTACTTTTCTGCATCACCTTCGGCACAATGGTCACTACCTTCATCCTTGTGAAAATGTAATCAACCCTCATGTCTTAACTCTACATCATACATGCTTCTAACTCCATTGATCTCCTTTATTCTTTCATTTTTGAAACAAACAAACAACCCCCCCCCCCCAAAAAAAAATAATAATAATAATAATTAATTAATTAATAAATGACACAAGCATCTTTTGCCTAATGGATTTATGAACAAAAAGTTACACAGGTCTCCTACCAGGTTGAAGTTTTTTCCTGCTTCGATTAAAGCTTTTTCCAGTCAATTTCTAAGCAGACCCACCAGTCTCCGGTTCTGCATTTGTCCAAATTAGATTCTTTGGCATCCACTTTGCACACTTTGCGACTCAAGCAATGCCCTATCACACCACCTCAAGAGTGGTCACAATCACACAGTAGGCAATTTTCCTGGGAGAACGGTCATAGGTCTTCCAATAACATGAACTGGCGTCGTAAGGAAAACAGCAAAAAAGAAACTACTCCTAATATCCCAGTTAAGGTGTAAATTAAGTTCCAAGAGCGCCTAGTAAGAGTCTTGCCCAAGCTCGTCCATAGAACTTACACACTATAGGGGAAAATTAAAAATTCACTTAACAAAACAAATGCATCAAAAACATAAAAATAAAGTACAATAAAAAAATAACTAAGAAGAAGATTCTATGCTTAAGAACGATGGCAAATATATGAAGAGCTTGTCAGAAAAGCACATACAGCCTACAATCAACCTGTCTGCCATATATTCGGATGACCAATAATAAAACATATCAACAATAGAAACCTTACATGCTTCGGAGTGTTGCGGAAATTCGATGAATTAAGAACTTGACTTTGCATCTGCACATGTTATCACTTGCAATAGTGTCCCCATCACTTAATGAAGGAGGATGGAATTCTGTGGCTTCATATATATCCTACAAGAGTTTCAAAGACAACAAATGTTATGACAATTTGGAGTAATAGTTGTCACTAAAACAGTCGTAGTTACGCCTTTTGCTAATTTGACACTGGCAGAATAGAGGATTATCAAATTGTTTGCATTTTAACTCATTCAAAGATCTTTGTATGATCTTACTTTTCAAACTTCAAGGACTTCTGTCTCTCAACTAAATGGAAGCAGAAATATAAGTTTCTCATGAGAAAGTTACCTTGATAACTTCATCTGAAACGACACCAGAAAAATGACCAGAGTCGTCCGTACCTCCAGCACCAAGCATACCACGAGAGAGCCAATTTAACCATCCACGCGACCTGCCTGATGACCGCTCATCATTCCGAGACTTCTCAAGACTCGGTTCCACATAGTTATTGGTAGACTCACATAAAAGTTCCTAGAAACAGAATAACTAGATTAAAGACCTAATAATAAATTGCTTCACCAGTCGCACAAAAAAAAATGAAAATCCAATTTACCGTCAGAAAACTAAACAAATCACTATAACACACTGCAACCATCGCAATTATTAAGTATTAAAAAATAAATGAAGCAAATTGTGACACAAAACCTCTATCGTACCTGGAGTTCACGTTCAGCAACAGAGCGATAACTTAAAATATCTTCTATATCAGATGCTCTTTCCATTTGCTCCAACTCTTGAAGAATTTGTTCGTCAACTGACTGATAAAATCAGACTCCAAAATGAAGAATTATTGGAAAAGAGGCCTATTAAACGCTTGCTAGTGGCACGACATACAATATATATTGAGAAAGTAAACAGGTTCTATACTCCTCTGACTCTCCTTCCTTATTATATGGTCCAAGTAGGAGGTTTTGAAGTCAAATCTCTAGGGACCTCATTTCCTACCGATTACAACACATTTTACATGCTCCGATTCAGGACACAACTCATCATAGCACAAAGGACAACCACTAAAATGTTGAACTAAGGTCATCTAGCAGTTTAAGAAGCTTTTAGAAGAATCTGCAATGATTTAAAATGTTCTACACTAGGGATTTTGCAGAAAGGCTGGAACAGGTACCTCCATATAGTTTAAAAAAGGTGAATTGAACATCTATCAAGAAAATGACTTCACTATGCAAAAGTGAAACTACCTGTAGGTATTAAGGATTGGCCCCCAATTTACGTGACTTTAGGTGACAAAACAGTGTCCAAGAGGCTTCAGAACCTTTTATCACAAAAGAAACTTCTAATAGGTGCAAGACAGCATTGTCATTATCCTCCAACTAAGAGTTGTCTGACTAGTGTATGCCTATCTTTATGTCCTTAATGTAGTCATAATAAGATAGGTAGAAATTCACAAGATGATGAAACATATTTCCCAGCTTTGATAAGAAATGACCCGAGGAAATTACAGATAGATTGCATATGATCCATAAAAAGGATGCCAAAGAGAACAATAATCTTTATTGGGAAATTTCTGAAGTGAATTTCACATATATAATCAAACCCACCTATCTTTATGAATCTGATCCAGTATTAGTTTCTCTAAAGTTCTCATTCCTTCACTAAGTCATATAATTCACTGATTGAATTAATGAGAAGCAGAAAGCCCCACAAAACTGGCTGAAGACCAACAAAGCAGATGGTGTTCTACTATGTTGATCACAACAAACGCAACTTCAATATAATGGCACTTAGCGAACGTTGTTCCCCAAATTTAATGGAAATGGTACTCAATACGTCTAACACATCAAGCTATGTTCCTTTACTGGTCTGTTTTCTATCATTGCCCCCCCCCCCCCCCACCAAGTGTGGTAGCCAAGACAATTGAGAACATTGAGAGGAGATCTCAGAGGGAGGAGGTGGTCAACAAGGCTACCATTTTAGCATTGTTTAATGGGGAATATTTAACCTTCCTATTCTGAAGGACGTTTGGCTATAAATTTTTTATCAAATTCCAACAAAACTTTGTGCGGAAAAATGGATTAGGAGATATATGCACGGAAGAGAAAAAACAAAAGAGAATAAATTCATGTCCCTGGCCAGAGTGGAGAGAGAGGAACCTCAGAGCTATTAGATGGTTTGGTCAGTGATTTCGTAGATGCCAAGGACTTGTATCTCATTAACTAACTTTTTCTTTACTCGCCAGCCTAGATAAATAGCACTTTACTACAAATTGTTCATAATCTTCGCACATCAAGTATATTGAGATTTCATTTGTCCTTCCCAGCACCACGAAGATGTTAAATCACAATCAGACAACAAAAACAAGCTTTTATGAACAACTTAACTTGACAGAATGAAAAACATCCTAATACCTCAGAAGATGAAGATATATAATTACCATACCTTATTGCCTCATGTTCACTCACCTAATTTTTGTAAATAGATAACCGCTTACTTAAGTCTTTGAACAAATTCTTTTTTCCAACTAAATCAACATATAGACAAAGCGCGTGAGCATAATAAACAAGCAAAATGTCAATTTCCAGAATCATACCACCTAGCATCTCAAGAGAAACAGGAGAAACTTCAGGCATCGCAAGCCAAAAAGGCTCGAGAACCAGCTATACACCCTAATTCAACACACAAAAGATGAAAATCCTAAACGGCATCCAGAGGCAGTAACAAAGGAGAAACGTTACAATTAAAAATACAATGCCCATCCATGTTCAGGAACATCACCTGCTCTTGCCGAAGAAAAACCAGTTTCTTTTTGTACAGGCTAACATATTCCCGACGATTGCTTCTGCAACAGAGTAAAATTTGGCATTATTATTGGCACGTTTTGAAGATAGCAACGCAGATCGATGACAACCATTGAAAAAGTTTCACTTTGATTGCAGCAATCATTATCCACAGACTAATTTAAAAGTTTTCTCCGACCAAAAAAAAAAATTAAAAATTTTCAGCTCCTCAGTCCTCTCTGTCAAATAACACATGAAAGAAGAATCTCCTAGCATTCACGCTGAAGCTTCTATTGCCATGATATAGTGAAGCACAGAAATTCGCTTTTGAGATTTGGGAGAGCAAGATACTCTCCAAAGGGATTTCGATCTTACAGGTAGCTGACTTTTACCATATCAAAACATATTTTGAGATAATCTTGCCTACTCAGGAACATGCTACCCAAGAAGGAAATGCTCCAGAAAGGCGAGCCATAGCGTATCAATCAAGTTCCTGCTTAGGTTGTGCAAGTTATCTGATGATAGAAGACGGCCTCTGGTTTTACCACAAAGACTGATGCCTCCATTATGACGAAAAAACAAAAGACTTTCAGATTTTTTAACCTTATGTTTCCTTAACAGCACCTTTTTCCCCTAAAGAAACTGCACAAACAGACAAACTTACAGATGCATGTGCATGTACCTGAGTATGCATCCATTGCTTGAGGTGAGTAGGAATACATAAAAGCTTGCCATCATATTTATCAATCTTAAAGGAGAGACAAGAATAGCATATTTTTCTATACTTAATTTTGACAAATAGGATTTAGTTGTCGCCTGTAAGATAAGATATTGCGATGCCAGTAAAGATCAACTTCTCAAGAAGATGAGTTGAATACATGAAAAACCTTAAAATGAGATGAAATCGATTCCTGTACCAAGAGAATGAGTGAATGAATGAGAGTGTGTGTGTGTGTGTGTCTCTGTGTGTGTGTGTGAGAGAGAGAGAGAGAGAGAGAGAGAGAACACCAAGTGCAAGTTACAATGAGCGCATTAACTGAAAGTTGCAAGGTCAGTAAATGAGCATACGAGAATGGTCTTCCATTAATAAGAAGATTCTCAAACATGTTCTTTGATTCCATTGTATAAGCCAGTGAGCTCTGTGCAATAGCGATTTAACCCTCTCTCCATTAGAACATCAAAACATGGCCAGATCTCCCACCACCATGCAGTTTAAAACAAAACATATCATAACAACAGTTCTCTAAATATCTACTCTTACCCAATTAGAGCACCAAAGGGATACAAACCAGCAAAACCCACAACACAAAGAGATTGACTATCAAATACTGAAACTCACATTCGCTGACCAAAGTATCTCCATGAAGTCTTCCTTAATTTCTTTCTAACATCTGACAGGACAGATTCTTGTGCATAGTGCCACCACAGCTTCTGCCAGTTTTTGAGCTTTCTATGCAATAGACTGGACCATGGACGGTAACGTCCATACCTACATTTATACATATTAAATTTGAGCACAAAAAGGATTTGCTTACTTTTGATAACATGGTAGATTTATTTACCACTGAAAATAATTAATCAACAGTAAAGTACTCTCAATACCATATGTCATTACAAAAACTGCCAGGATATATTCCCATTTCAATTTAATGGTAGATAAAATATGAAACTTAATGAAACAATCAACAAGGAAGAAGTATTAAAAAAGAATGCCACAATCAATTAAGAAATTGACAATCCCTCCATCATCATGTTTGACATATAGCATTTTGTCACTGCACCTCACTAAATGGATTTTCTCAATCTTCCATAGTAATAACATGTCTCAGGAACTATTTACAAAAAAATTCCGAGAATCTAATTATAGGCATTGGCGGTCCTGAGCCCTCTAAGACTATGAGATTGGACAATAAACAATCAACTATCCTCAACATGCTAGCCATATGGTTTATTTTCTTCGAGAGAACACCACAATAAGTAACTGAGTAGAGATTCTAGAGCTCATGTCTGCCAACTACTAGACACAACATGCATGTTCACTGGCCTTAGTATTAGCAAATAATATATAGACAAGGCAGTGCTTAAGTATTTGGGTTAATACCACCAAAAAACCCTAAACCGGTACACTTGTAACAAATTTACCCCAAACTATTTTTTTTTTGGGTAAGTACCCCAAACTATTTTTTTTACCATGCAAAATCCCAAACTGGTACAGCTGTGACAAATTTACCCCAAACTGGTATAACTGTGACAAATTTACTCTCCGTTAGTTTTCCTTAAATTTTACCATCAAATCGATGAGTTTAACAACACATGGCAATTGTCGAGTGTACATGTTACCCTATATTTGCTACAGGTGTATCAATTTGAAATTTTTTGTGGTATTAACTCAATTCAATGGAAACTAACAGAGGGTAAATTTGTCATATGCGAACCAGTTTGGGATTTTTTGTGGTAAAAAAAATTAGCTTGGGTAAATTTGTCACATTTGTATCAGTTTAAAGTTTTTTTATGGTCAAAAAAATAGTTTGGGGTAAATTTGCCACAAGTTTACCAGTTTGGGGTTTTTAGTGATCAAAAATATAATTTGGGGTAAATTTGTCATAGGTGTACCAATATGGGGTTTTTCGTGGTATTAACCCTAAGTATTTTACTAGAAGCATGTTTATAGCCATATGAAAAGTGGTTTATCTCCATCTCACAACAAACAACTAGCCATTGTTGATTAATATGCTCCACAAACCAGGACAATGCCAAAATCATGAAACTACACTACATGACTAGAAAATGCAATAGGTAAGCACAAAGGCAACACCTAGCAAAGTTGTGAACTGACAAAGATGTAACGTACACATAATACTATAAAAATCATCTGAATCAAAGGAACAACATATAACAAACAAACATTAATGTTCAAACATACTGTTCTCTTAGTTGACATAGAGTCAAGTTGTCCAATAACATCAGGATCTGTTGAAGCTGAAAACCGTCAAGACATATTACCTGTTACAAGCATAGAGAACACGAAAGCGTCAAGTATGTCATCTACAATCAATACAATCATCCAAAAGATCACATGCTAAAGATTTTTAGAGCACAAACCAACCAAGCTGGTTATTTCAGCCCCGACAGACCATTGAGGAGTTTCTATATCAAGCTTCCCAGGACGATTGACCTGCAGTGGAAATAACTACATCAGTCAGATGAAATTTCAAACTGAGTTATTCTGGCCAAAAGAAGAATACATTCAGAGTTTTATCGGTATCTATTCTAAACCTTCAAGAACGAACAAAATTGGGGAAACAAAATCTCTAAAATTCACATAAAATCAATCGTACGATACCACCAGTGAACAATAGAACCCACTATTAGCAACATTAAGTGCATATTTAAGTCAGATTAAACCATAAGCAGCACAAGCATGATTGGCTAAGTTCAACTTTGCAAGCAAAATAAGAAGGCCCCAAAAACGAAGACAAATACAGGAACTCAGCATACATCTAAGTGGGAGCTGATTATTAATAACTATTATATGGTGAAACTCCATTGGAACAGAACCTCCAGTTGAAATAGACAAATACATTAATTTGTCTAATGGCAAATATCACAGGAAGAGTGGCAAACCAGCCCTAGGGGCACCTTTCACTGTAGGCAGTGCTTTAATTACTGCTAAGAGAAGGCATCTAGGAATTACCAACTGGTTTTGCATTGGTCAAACCAACTATTAGTCAATAGAATCTTGAAGCTAACTGAAAAATAAAAATAAAAACCTACATTTTTAGTCCCCACTAGCTTTCCCCTTCTTTTGAGATTGGATTTCCTTTGTTTACGACCATCATATTTGCAACACTTTCAAATACATTTAATTACCCATCCCCAAAGAAAAACTTCTCTTGTCCCTTCATTCCTCTGTGCCCTTTGTGAAATTTTAGAGATCCCCAGAGGAACTGTACAACAATATACCCAACAGAGTGTAGAGTACATACTTCCAGACAAAAAAAGGATCTGACAGATCATAGTAAAATGGAATCGATGCTCTCTTCATTCAGCTCACATAGAGTAAATCCAAATCCCTTCCAGGTTGTTCAACTAGCCAGAACCTTTTCCATTGTTTCACATCGAAAGGAAAAATACTCACAGCTAGCCAGTCAAACTGTTTCCATAGTTTCACAGGAAAGGAAAAATACTCAATGCTCTTTGCTGTTCAGTGAAATGACACCAATCCCTCAAAGAAGAAAATGAGCTTGAATAAAAATCTAGGAGGAAAATGAATACTTCTTTAGGAATGATATACAGAAAAGCTTCAGGAGACCCTCACTACAAAAGAACCAGCATCTCTGACACAGCTGATCAAATGATGAATACATCTACTGATCTACCACCCTATAAATCTCCATGCACTTCATGAAAACAATGCCACAATATACGCAACAAAGTCTAAAGTATAGAACTCCAGACAAAACAGAACATTGTAAAATGGAATCGATGCTCTCTTTGTTCAGCTTACATATGACATGTCAGAGTACATCTAAATCCCTCCCAGGTTGTTCAACTAGCCAGTTAAACCTTTTTTATTGTTTCACATGGAAAGGAAAAATACTCATGATCCTTCAGTGAAACAACACCAATCTATTTAAGAAGAAATGAGCTTTAATAACTAATCTGTGAGGAAACTGACTACCCCTTTAGGAATGGTCTACAAAAAAGCTTCAGGAGACCCTCACTACAAAAGAAGCAGCACCTCCAACACAGCTGATCAAATGATGAATAAATCTACCAATCTACCGCCCTATAAATCTCCATGCACTTCATGAAAACAATCCCACAATATACGCAACTGCGTAGAGAGTTTTCAGACCAAAAAAGAAAGAATCTCACAGATCATTGTAAAGCGGAATTGATGCTCTCTTTGTTCAGCTTACATATGACATGTCAGAGTAAGTTCAAATCCCTCCCTGGTTGTTCAACTAGCCAGTCAAACCTTTTTCATTGTTTCACATGGAAAGGGAAAATACTCATGATCTTTGCTCTTCAGTGAAAAGACAACAATCCCTTTAAGAAGAAATGCTAATCTGTGAGAAAACTGAGTACCCATTTAGGAAAGATCTGCGAAAAAAGCTTCAGGAGACCCTCACTACAAAAGAACCAGCACCTCTGACCTAGCTGATCAGATAATGAGTACATCTACCAATCTACCGCACTGTAAATCTCCATGCACTTCATGAAAACAATGCCACATCAATGACAAGCATCACATCAAAAAGTATTATTCTTAACGATAGCCACTGGATCCTATGGTAATTACAAAAGGAACTGAGAAAGGAAAAGAAAGAGCATAACAATGATGACAAAAGAAGATAGATGAGACCATATTAATAACATTACATAATGAGTTGCATCGCAAATTGATTATTGAGATCAATATTGAATTCATACTATGCGCACATGAACAATATTTCTTTTAATTTGAAAAGCAACCATAACTACCAGCAACCGGGATACCATTTTCATGCTGCACATGGTCTACAAAATTAATTATTTCGAGAATGGTGAAAAGAGTCGGGCCAACGATGAAATTAAAAATGTGTGCATTGACAATTGGCGGGACCTTTAGGTCATCGAGTGCCACAAAGACCAAATTTGTGCATAAATTATGGATCGAGCACGAAAATATTCCTGAATCGAGAGAAAGAAGGATAGGCAAGATGATAACTACTCATACCGAAAGTGACACGGACACATTCAGTGGTGCTAGAATAGGGTGAAACTGATTGCTTTCACAACTAGCATTGCTCAGGCACTGATTGTCTCCAGCATTGTCCCCGATCTTCAAACTCGAAGCTCCTTTGGAGGAGTCGCAGTAGATTTCTAAACCCGTGATCTCTACAACTTTGTGGACTTGGCCTTTTGTGCTGGGTAAAGGAGAAAAGAGAACTTCAGTTTCTCACTAAGAAAAAAATCAATAAAACAAGCACCATAAAGTTGTAGAGGCAAGTAAAAGCAAGAAGTAAATAGGCATAATATCCTAACTTCCAAGCACCGAGTTCAAAAGTAGATCATCATATAACGGGACTTCCATTTGTTGAAATACAGTCAGTTCAGCTCTTCTCACATCTCAGGGGGGAAACTGTGCATGCCTCACTATATTGAGCAGCAATGCCCATATTTCAGACATCCCAACCGATTAGAAGGGTTGCGGAAGAATGGTAAGATTATTGGCAAGATTATGGGCCCACCTCATCAGCGGGACTGTAAAAGAGTGGTAATGGTAATGCACCGGACATTTAAATAAAACACAACTGAAGCAAAAGGTCAAGAGCCAAAGCTAAAGCCAAAAGCTACAGCAATACCAACATAGGCCCTCTATAGTCATTCCTTCACTGACAGGAAAAAACGCATAATCATCATACAGGCTAGGATTCTATGAAGTTTAACCTCCCAGGAATTGTATGTTGCAACTTGCCACTGAAAAGCAATTACTCTTTAACTCACCAGCAACTGAACCATATCTAATTCCAAGGCCAAAAAAAAAACAAAGATTGATACCTGGGAGAGAAATTCAACAATATGCCTTAACTACAGATCAATACTGTGCCTGCTGGACTGGCACTACCTACAGAATACCTCCCCAGAGAAACAATTTACAGATTTAGCACGTTTACTCAGTTTTGGATTATAAGGAAATCTTCTTTGCATTGTAGATTAGATCATACAAAAGTATACATAACTTAATGATCAAAAGCATTAGACAGTCGTAAGTTAACCACAACAATGCCTGTGATCTGCTCAAAGATGGAAAAGCAATTTACTGGACTTCCTTAGCTAGGTTTGGGAGGGAGGCAAGAAAATAAAAGAAAAAGAATTGGCTGAAATGAATGTTGTTGAGAAGAGTACTACTTTCTTCCATGTTATGTGGAAGCACGATAATGAAAGTTAAGATAAAGTAACTTGTAATGGAAAAGAAATTGAAGAGATAAATTTTTCATCAATGAAATTCCTCTTATAACCCTGAAAATGGAAAGTTAGTAACCTATTTCAAGGGGAAAGAGGAAAATCTGTTCAATTTCTAGTCTTTTTCACTCCATCTTTAAGTGATTGCTAAAATGCTGACCCTATAAACTTATGTTTCTTTGATTTTCGTTCAGTTCATTTGTACATATTCCCTGAACCACGGAATATTACAATACCACCACATTTTTCCCGTCTCCTATTCCTCCCCTCCCACTCTTCCCAACACGGTCTAATTCCCAATTCCATCTCGAGTTGATGCTAGTGCTGGTTTTTTCTCCTTTTTTATATGCAAATAAGCTAAATGTTTCAAAGAAAGGACACAAGGGGGATGCCAACATGTATACACAGTTTTTAAAAGTGAAAATGAGATACAAGGCTAGGCTAGTTAATCTAAATTATCTGCAAGAACTTGTACATCCAATCTGACATTTCACTGTGCTTTTCCATTAAGTTGTCTCAACCATATGTGAACACTGCCAAGGGAGTTCTCTCTTTCAAAAGCTCCAAATGCCTGTCTTATGACAAATAGAGATAAAGAGAGGGATCAAGTTGAATTAAGAAGTTCCCTGATTACAGCAACATGTATCCTGCCAAGCCCAAAACTCACCCTCTACTGATCACAGATCCAATCAATTCTCGCGGAACCATTTAAGAAAAGGAGGATAAGACCTAATCAACAGCCAATACGAATATTACCTAACAGACATCTGCTTCATAATTTTCAAGCTGGATAATCTCAAACCAAAAATCATCTGTGCCTGTGAAATATAAAATGTCGTCAAGATGAATGTCTGGTGGACTTATATATACAGCAGTAGCAGTTAAAACGGAGATACTGTATCCACATTTCAAGTCGTCACTTACTTAAAAGCATCATGCGTGTGAGTGCAGGGAATAAATCAAATAGAGAATATTAATCTAATCAGAAGAAATCTGTAAAGCAAAGGAAATTCCAAAGATGAAAATCATTGCATATACAGCAACTTGAAACGAGATCATACAGCTATCAAAATAGAAATGTAGCAAAGAAGTACAAGGATGAAAGCAAGAATCTCTCCTTCTATACGATAAAGTTTCCAGAGAGATTAAAATCTAAAGACTCCATCACAAATTAGGGACGTCATGCCCACAACAACTGGGTGGTTATTATTGTGTTGGAGAAGAACGAACACTTATAACCAGACTAGAATTACTGTGTACCATGTGAATTTTCTCAAGGGAGAGGATGACTAGGACATTGAAAGGGTCGAGTCAAAAAATGAAGGTGCTTTCTCTATCTCTTGGATTCCAATATTGATACACCTGTGGTACCTCAAGCTCTAAAAACAAAGAAATATCAGTCTGCAAGTAAGCCAACTTCCTAGGGGATGTTAATGTGCAGTTCTGTCTCGTTCCATGGTGTTTGACATCAATAGATTCGCTATTAATCAGAAAAAAAAAAATTCTAAATTTTATTAGCCATATAAGGCTCTATTTCTCTTCCAAAATGAAACACCTGCTAATCACTATATCCCTGTATTCGGGGCTTTTGACGGATTAAAATACCATGTGTTTCATTATCTGCAAATAAGACAAATTCTAAAGGAGCTTCAATCAACAAGGGAAAATGCTAGGCCCCAGGTTGCACATCAAGACATAAATATGCAATGAAATGCATAAGAACAACTCATAGGGCATAACATGCAGTAAGATGGCTACAGTAAAAGAGTAGAACTTACGGAAGAACTCTGCAAGTTGTTCTGATTAACCTGGTATAGAATATGGACATTTCTGATGGAGACTTGAATGCTGTCAAGTATCTGTAGTGAAAAGGAAACAAAAAATTTCACATGCAGTAGGCTGACACTAAATTTTCATCCTCAAAGCACCCTTGGAGTTCTTGGAGCCCAATGCATAAGCGGCAAACTAATAATATACTCATTGAATTACCTTCGCAGTAATGTAAGAAATGAACGACTGCCCAGCCTCATTATCTGCCAGTGCAACAAAAGCATACACATACATATACACATTAGAAATGAGGATACCATTGTCCCAAAATGAAGTCCAGCAGCAACTTTATCCACGCATAGATATATATTCCCTCTATGTCTACTAAAATCAGGATAACAATATTATAACATCCATAACGGATAAGGCAGATCCACAGTTAGTACTAGAAGTGAAGAGCAGCAGCTTATTCAATGTCTTAGGCCACAAAAATGAAAAATTACACATGGACCGTATTCGATGAGAGACAAAGAAATATCTGCCACCTCACCAAACTGTCCTCCCCAACAATCACTTAAAGGAAGACTTTGAATGATTCTCCAGTAAACCAAAAGCTCTCTGGAAAGTGAATACTTATAGGAGAAGAAAAACCGTCAACTCCGAGAGGGGATAGAACCAAATAACGAGGCAACTCCACTTTTCTGACCCCTCAATACAGAATGCGCTAAGTACAGCACAGAAAAATGAAAAAGGAGACGGACTCAGCTTACCGCACATGCGTCGTGATAACTTCGCAAGCTCGGCAGCCGCAAGTTTCGCCTTCTTGCCAGCGAATTCTCTTCTTTCAACAACCTCCGAACTCCACTGCAATCGCGATGCGCACACCGAAACAGCCCAAGACACCGCGTTGTCAGACGGTTCAAACTGCTAGCGATGACTCAGACACGTACTAAAAAGCGAACTCGAGGCTCACCTCCTCGTCGCGGCGGTCGGAGGCGCGGACGAAGACGTCCTCCAGGACGATAATGATGGGGTCCCATCCGAGCTTCTTCCACGGGATCCTGATGCTCAGCCTGCCGACGCGGCCTTCCCTGAGCGCGCAAGGCAGCCGGATGTAATCGAAGGCCTCGAGGATGAGCTCGACGTTCTCGAGCAGGACCTCCTCGTTCCAGAGAGTGATCTTGAGCTGCTCCCGCTGAATGTCCTTCACGTACCGGCCCAGATACCCCAGCAGCAACTGGCGAACCAGCCCTTCGAACATCGTTCTCTCTCTCTACGCGCAGAACAAAGAAGAAGACGAGAACGAGCTCGATTCTAATACTCTAATCTCGCCATGGCGATGGTGGGAGATTCCCAGCGACAACGTGCGCGCGCATATAGACGGAGAGGGGGGAGGGGGAGAAGGAGGGGACAGGGGTTACAAACTTACAGCGAAGGGGCTTCTTTCCCAAGGAGATGAACCGAGTCTACCCTCGCGGAAGCGGGTGCGGATCCAAACCGGATGGGCCCATGTCGAGTCGGGCTTCGAGAAAACGGTTAGTGCCGGATGGACTCGGGCTGGACTGGGCCCAATTTTAGGCCTAAAGAAATGCATCTTTTCCGAGCAAAGCTCAAAAAAGACAACAAGGCAAATGGTACCTCACTTTGTTCCTATAAGGCTACGTTTGGCAGTCGGGATATAACTCAGGATAGGATAAAATTTATCATATCTAATATTTGGTTCCTATTCATGATAGGATATAGCAGGATATAGGGGGATATAGCCTGGATATAATTATCCTAGGGGGAGGTAGGATAAAAGTGGATATGATTTCTTTTATTTATGATATAAAAATTATTTTTTTGAATAACAAACTTCTTATATAATAAAATTAAAATAATAATTATCCTAGTGGCCACAGTGAGCACTTTTCCAAATTCCGGCGAGACATTTGCTCTACGTTTCCAACCAATCAACTCCTAATCTAAACATTAAAAAAAAAACTCCTAATCTAAACAAACAGCAGGTATATAAAGAGATTCAAGATGCTTACCTGAACGCTCATGGGCTTTAACATTCGCTTGTTTGAGAATTCACAGTTCCTGGCTCGGATCGAAAACTCGAAGGTTCCACAATGGGGATTTCGACCGTTCAATGCACGAAAATGGACATAACAAAGCTTAGAAGTAGTTCTAGAGGTCAATCAAGGTCAGAAATATACGAGAGTTGGATCAAACACACGGCGACGGTGATGACTTCGGTTTGATCTCGAAAGCCTTCTGGAATTCGTCTATAGCTAGAACGAGACTTCGAAGAAATTTGATCCTTCATGAACGGCAACGAAGATCTGCCGATTGCTTCCTCCATTGCCCCTGTACCAAAGCTTCAACCCGCGACCATCGCGTCTCCTTCTCTCTCTCTCTCTAAAGACTCTCCTGTAACAGAACTCTAGTTGGACGGGGTTAGTTGGTTCCTCGACGTTGCCTGAGGTGACCAGCCTTGATTAGCTCGGGGTCTCGTTCGAGTCGCTTTAGCTTTTCGGTCCCTCCTGCGCGCGCGTTCAACAAACCGAAATGAAAACCGTTCCTGTGTGCTTCTCCGGGTCTCCCCCTTGGGTTGACTTGGTGGTCAACTCTTTTTCACTTCACGTGGATTTGATCTGTGTAGATATTTGATCCATTGCCCATTTCAGTAATTACTTCAGATTTCCTTACTTCGTCGATAACCCACGTGACTTCCCAGGAAGTATGTATCTTATACCTAGAGGTGGCAAATGGGCGGGTAGGGTCGGGTTTGGGTCGGGTCGAATATGGTCCGACCCATATTGACCCGTCTGACCCATATTGACCCATATTCAATTACCCAAACCCGACCCGACCCGCGACTGACTCATACCCATCCCAACCCGTTTTGACCCATATTACCAAAACACAACAATTTTTTTAAAAAATAATATTACAAAAATAATTCCCGACCTCGGTCCCGGTCCCGGTCCCGGTCCCGGACCCGGCCCCGGCCCCTGCCACGGCCCCGACCCCGGACACGGCCCCGGGACCCCGACCCGGCCCCGAGACCCAGACCAGGCCCCCCGCCCCAGCCCCAGCCCCGGTCCCGAGAATCAACCTCGGGACTCGGCCCCGGGACCCGGCCCCCGGACCCGGGACCCGGCCCCTGCCCCCGCTCCCTACCCCAGCCTCGGGATCCGACCCCGAACCCGGCCCTAGCCCCGGGACTCGGGACCCAGCCCCGGACCCCCGGACCGGGACCCAGTCCCGAGACCCGATCCCCGGCCCCGGACTCGGGACCCGGCGCCGGCCTCGGACCCGGACCCGGACTTGGACCCGGACCCGGCCCCGGACCCAGACCGGGACCCAGCCCCTGGACCCGAACCCGGGACCCGGCCCCTGGACCTGGCCCCCGACCCGGGACCCGGCCCCGGACCTTGGCCCCAGCCCCGGACCAGGCCCCGGCCCAAGGACCCCACCTCGGCCCTGGACCCGGACAGAGACCCGGCCCCGGTCCCAGCCCCGGCCCCGGACCCCATTCCGGCCCCGACCCCGAACCTCGCCCCAGCCCCGGTCCCGGCCCTTGACCCTGCCCCGGCCCCGACCCCGGCCCCGGCCCCCACCCCGGCCCCGGCCCCGGTCACAACCCCGACCCCGGACACGACCCCGGGAACCCGCCCCGGCCCAGGTACCCGGCCCCGGGACCCAGGCCAAGCCCCGGCCCCAGCCCCGGCCTCGGCACCGGACCCGGTCCCGGGACCCGACCCCTGGCCTCGGGCCCCGGCCTCGAACCCGGCCCCGGCCTCTGACCTCGGCCTCGGCCCCGGACCAGGCCCCGGCCCCAGCCCCAGCCCCGGCCCCAGCCCCAGCCCCGGACCCCCGGACCGGGACCCAGTCCCGGGACCCGATCCCCGACCCCGGACCCGGGACCCGGCGCCGGCCTCGGACCCGGACCCGGACTTGGACCCGGACCCGGCCCCGGACCCAGACCGGGACCCAGCCCCTGGACCCGAACTCGGGACCCGGCCCCTGGACCTGGCCCCCGACCCTGGCCCTAGCCTCAGACCAGGCCCCGGCCCAAGGACCCCACCCCGGCCCTGGACCCGGACAGAGACCCGGCCCCGGCCCCGGACCACATTCCGGCCCCGACCCCGAACCCCGCCCCAGCCCCGGTCCCGGCCCCGGACCCTGCCCCGGCCCCGACCCCGGCCCCGGCCCCGGTCACAACCCCGACCCCGGACACGACCCCGGGAACCCGCCCCGGCCCAGGTACCCGGCCCCAGGACCCAGACCAAGCCCCGGCCCCAGCCCCGGCCTCGGCACCGGACCCGGTCCCGGACCCGACCCCTGGCCCCGGGCCCCGGCCTCGAACCCAGCCCCGGCCTCTGACCTCGGCCTCGGACCCGGCCCCGGACCCGGTCCCGGGACCCGACCCTTGGCCCCGGCCCCGGGACCAGGCCCCGGACCGGTACTCGGCCCGGACCCGGTCCCGGGACCCGACCCCCGGACCCAGGACCCGGCCCTAGACCCGGCCCCTGGACCCGGGCCCGGTCCCTGGACCCGACCCCCGACCCAGGCCCCGGCCTCGGCCCCGGCCCCGGACCCGGGACCCGGCCCCGAACCCGGCCTCGGACCTGGACCCGGCCCCGGACCCGGGACCCGGCCACGGACCCGGCCCTTACCCCGGCCCCGGTCCCGGCCTTGGCCCCGGATCAGGTCCCGGTCCCGGTCCCGACCCCGAACCACGCCCCGGACCATGCCCCAGCCCCGGTCCCGATCACGGCCCCGACCCTGGCCCAGGTCACGACCCCGGGACCCCCGCCCCAGCCCAGGTACCCGGCCCCGGGACCCGGACCAGGCCCCGGCCCCAGCCCCAGCCCCGGCCTCGGCCCTGGACCCGGCCCCGGGACCCGGCCCCCAACCCGGGACCCGGCCCCGGACTCCTGCCCCGGCCCCGGACCAGGCCCCGGCCCCGGCCCCTTCCCCGGCCCCGGTCCCGGTCCCGGCCCCTGCCCCGGCCCCGGACCCTGCCCCGGCCCCGGTCTCGGTCCAGGTTACGGCCCCAACCCCGGCCCTGGTCACGACCCCGACCCCAGACACGATCCCAGGACCCCGCCCCGGCCCAGGTACCTGGCCCCGGGACCCGGACCAGGCCCCCACCCCAGCCCCGGCCCCGGCCCCGGTCCTGAGACCCAGCCCCAACCCCCGGCCCCGGCACCCCACCCCGGTACCCGGCCCCGGACCTAGGACCCGGCCCCGGACCCGGGACTCGGTCTCGGCCACGGCCCCGAACCCGGTCTCGGCCCCGGCCCCGAACCCGGTCTCGGCCCCGGCCCCGGATCCACCCCCGGACTCGACCCACGGACCCAACCCCGGCACCAGGTCTCGGAACTCGCCCTGGCCCTTGAACCCGACCTCTGGACCAGGCCCCGAGACCGAGTCCCGATCTTGCGATCATTTGTAACTTGTGGAAGGATGTTGTCCTTATGAGTCGAAAGTTTGTCAATATAGATCGAAAGTGGGTCAATGTGAGTCGAAAATTGATTTAAGTGTGACCCATTATTAACCCATTTTTAGTTAACCTTTTAAAAGTTAATGACCCATATTGCCACCTCTACTTATACCCTCTCCACTTGTTCCCTGTATGAAGCAGAGGCAATATAACCGGAACTCCGAGTTCTAAAATGCCTACCCCAAGGCATCTTCGATTGTGCTCGAATTTGGCTTCAATTTGGCGTTTAAACCTTCGATCTCCATGGCTAACCCTACGTTAACCGAGGAAGAAGAAGAAGATGACCAACTTGGTCTTAGCTCCTGCAGGTCAACCCGGGTCAATCGGGTCAGGTTTGGCCCGCTCGATTGATCCTATTTGACTAAAATCCCCAAATTAGACCCCAATTTGTCAATTTTTTAAAAAAATAATAATGCCAAGATCGAATTCTGCAACATACGTATTATCTAGGAATGGCAAGTTCGAACCAAATTGACTTGAATTTATACAATACCCCCAAATCTTAAATTTGAGCCTCTTACCCAAATTGCACAGTGCAATTGAGCTTCAAAATGGCAAAATCAGACCAAGCCAACCCCATCATCGTACTTCGACCCCAAAAAAAATACCATCATCGTACCATCATATTCAAGATGCCTAAAAAACATAAGGGTAGTGGTTTAGATTTGAATGAAATTCTTTGAAAATTGATTAATTGCACTTAGAGTGAATTCAGGGACTAAATTAAAAAAAACAAAAGTTTAATTAGGTCATTTTTGCCAAAATTTAACAATTCTATGAACAATTACACTAAAATGCAATATGAGGAAATAGAGGCAAATGTCATGACTTGAGAAGTGTAAAAATAAAATAAAAAGACTAAAAAAGATGTAACTTTGTTTGCTCAATTCGGGTTCATGTTTGTGAAAACTCTCGTGGCTCCGAATTAAATTTTCCAAGTTTTAAATGGCCAAAATGAAAATGGAATTAAAAGAAATATATTTAACATTTTTCATTTTTTGTAATTTTTGGGTATTTTCCTAATATATGAAAAAAAATTGAAAAAAAAGCGAAAAAAATTGATTATTTTTTATTCAAAATTGGTTCCTTAGACATGACCAAGGCTTTCAAAGTCGATTTCCAAATTTTATGAATTTTTATTGTATTTTTAGTGATTTTTCTAAAGAAAAACTGATTAAAAATCAGGTGTGATTCCAAAGTACCAAACTTCTCTAACAACTTCCCCTAATTGAAAACAAAATACATGGCATCTTACCATTGAACATGCCTCTTTCTTGTTAATCTAGAAGAGAGCTATCTTAATAAACATTCTACCAAAACCAAGTAAATACAACATTGTCACGCGGGTTGCGTGGCACTACCCACCTGTTCGAGTCTTAAACATGTTTTTTTGTCTTTCTTACTCGCATTGAGATGTGAGTTTGGACTGTCGTACCTAGCCTAACATAGTCTCACGGGGACCATCTAGGAGCAAGAACAAATGATGCCTGGTGTAAGGCGAAGCCAAGGAACACGCTTTTGAACCTTGAATTGTCACGACACGATTTCCTCTCTCATAGTAAGTAATATGACTCAAAACAAGTCCTTGGTCATATAGGAGCTAGTGTGGCACGGTTTTGAATCCTAGAGCAAAGATATAGAAACAAAAGTTCATCTTTAAGCATCTAGTAACCCATGTCATGATAATCGGGTACCACTTCACGTTGCGCTCGTTTATCAATTTATGATTTGGAAACCCCACCGAGTTAAGTGATTAATTTCAAGATGGGAATTAATAAGATCATCCTCTATGCGTCCAGATTTCATCATTTCGATGATTGAGTAGCTAAGTATGAAGTGGGCAATTACAAGTTAGTTTTGAATTTGTATCAAGATGCTCATCTCTTGATTATGAAGATAATACAAGATCATGAAAATCCAATCTGCATGACTCGGCTTACATGCATCGAGCTCACCGCGCTTACACGAGCCAAGTTGTTCCTCTTCCGCGTTCAAAATTTTAATTGACTAAAGTGAATAAATGAAGGTCTCACGTGCAAAGATGACGAAATTACGTGAAGTCTTGACCGGTGAAGTTGAGTTGATGATAATTGACGAGGCATATCTTAGCCTAGATTTCAATTAATTATGTAAATTAATCATTTTTGTTTTTTGTTTTCGGACCGATGATTTATCATGGTTATTGTTAGGATGCATGTATGAGTTGTGTTAGAGAAGTCTCACATCGGAGAATTGATGTGGTACTGAGCAGTTAATATACTCAAATTGGCCAATAACTCATTGGCTTAAACTTTTGAGTAAAGGTGGGTCCAACTAGATATATTGACGGGCTTGGACTTAGGCTCGCTCTTGGCAATCTCCCCAAGGGAAAGTATCAGATTTCCGCTGCGCGCTCCTAACAAATGGTATCAGAGGCCGATGATTGATTGGAGGTGGGCCTCCAATCTGTTCCGGTGAATATCTCAAGAAAGAATCTGGTGATCGCATCTCATTGCTGCGCGCTCCTAACAAATGGTATCAGAGGCCGATGATTGATTGGAGGTGGGCCTCCAATCTGTTCCGGTGAATATCTCAAGAAAGAATCTGGTGACCGCATCTCAAGGAGGAATTTCGGGCCGATGGACATTGTGGTGCAACAACAGGACTGATGGGCGTTGATGGGAATTCAAGTTGATGGAGATTCAAGTTGAGATATGTTGGTGCGGAAGGATACATGGATGATGGAAATTCAAGTTGATGGAGATTCAAGTTGAGATATGTTGATGCGGAAGGATACATGGAGATGGGTCCAACTACTTATATTGACGGACCCGAACTTAGGCTCCCTTTTGGCGATCTCCCCAAGGGAAAGTATCGGATTTTTGCTGCGCACTCCTAACAAATGGTATCAGAGCCGATGATTGATTGGAGGTGGGCCTCCAATCTGTTCCGGTGAATATCTCAAGAAAGAATCTGGTGACCGCATCTCAAGGAAGAATCTGGTGCCAACGCGATTTCCGTGACGGTGGACGTTGTGGTGCAACAACAGGCCCGATGGGCGTTGATGGAAATTCAAGTTGATGGATATTCAAGTTGAGATATGTTGGTGCGAAAGGATACATGGATGATGAAAATTCAAGTTGATGGAGATTCAAGTTGAGATATGTTGGTGTGGAATGATACATGGATGCCCGATGGGCGTTGATGGAGAAGTATCAGGCTTTTGCTGTGCGCTCCTAACAAATGGTATCAGAGCCGATGGTTGATTGGAGGTGGGCCTCCAATCTGTTCCGGTGAATATCTCAAGAAAGAATCTGGTGACCGCATCTCAAGGAGGAATCTGATGCCAACACGATTTTCGCGCCGGTGGACGTTGTGGTGCAACAACAGGCCCGATGGGCGTTGATGAAGATTCAAGTTGATGGAAATTCAAGTTGAGATATGTTGATGCGGAAGGATACTTGGATGCCCGATGAGCGTTAATGAAGATTTAAATTGAGATATGTTGGTGCGGAAGGATACTTGGATTAAGGCGAGCAAACCTAACACTAGAGCTTGGAGCTCACACATGAGAGGGAGATTGTTAGAATATACTAAAATTGACTCATAACTCATTGGCTTAAGTTTTTGAGTAAAGGTGGATCCAACTGGATATATCGACGAGGACTTGGACTCACCTAACACTGAAGCTCACACATGATAGGGAGATTGTTAGAATATACTCAAGTTGGCTCATAACTCATTGGTTTAAGTTTTTTAGTAAAGGTAGGTCCAACTGGATATATTAATGAGCTCGGATTTGGGCTCTCTCTTGGCGATCTCTCCAAGGGAAAGTATCGGACTTCTGCTGCGTGCTCCCAAGAGTTGTCTCATGTAGAGGTCAATTAGAAAGGCAAAGCGTAAATGAAACAACGCCGCCGCCGCCAACTCTTAACTATAAGACTGTGGCTGGCCGTGACCTAACAGTAAATAACCGACCACGAGAAGAAGACAATCACAATCCTAAAAAATTACTCGATTTTCCTCTTCTGGGAAAATCTCTCCTGGCGTGTCCACATCCATGTCTCTCTCTCTCTCTCCTGCTTGTTTTGTTCTGCGTTTGAGATGGCTGGAGATGACGAGATTGTTATGCAATGGGACTATGGGAGCTCGCTTGACTTGCGATTGCCCGTGGTCAGAAGAGAGCCGGCGATGCCAAGAGCATCTTGGAGAAGATCAAGCGTCAATTGGCCTTCGGTTTCAGGAAAGACCTTGTTATGTCTGGATTTTGTATATTATTGAGTGCTGATAAGATTAACAAAGAATGCCTGAGTGGTGAAGATTAGATTCTTTTGTAACGCGTTTAGCCCCAAGAAAGTGAGGTCAGTACTTTCTAGTGGATGCGTGCCATCTAGTCCATTGATGGGTTCAGGCAAATGTCCTATCCCAGTCAAGGGTTGTGGACTGCTGTTCAAATGGATATGGCATAGATGATGAGACACAGTGACTTGTAGCCTGGGGGTTAATTCAATTTAGCTTTTCTTTGATAGCACATGTGTACACTTGCTTAGAAAATAATGTGGCTGGTCTCGCTTGTATTGGAATTATTTTCTTATGCTTCCCCCTGTTTGCTGGAAGCTCTTCCAATCTTGTCATTCATTTCACTCACAGATATGTTCATGTTTTGTATAGCTAAGGAAGTGGAACGAGCGACGGGTGATCTTAGATCCGACTACAGGGAGGATGAGGTTGGGCCATTCGGAAAACTGGAAGGAGAATCATAACTTGATTCTAATCAAACTAGATCCACAATCAAACATCACCCAACGCATGCCTGCAAATCTCGACTCTGATTCAAAGATTTGCTCGATGCAGTCAAGCTAGAATATAATCAATGCAATATCAAAATGAGATGTATTACGTGCAAATTCCCTAATATCGCTAACATTCCCTCTTAAAATCAACTCGAGTTCGAGAAACAATCCGAAGATTGCCATGAAAGAAAATGGTTGAAACTGGCACTCCACAACAACGTCGGGCACGAATGGGTCTAGACTTCGAAGACAATCCGTTTCATTTTCTATTGCTTGGTACGGATGCAAAATACTCCACTTAAATATCTAAAATTGATTTGAAACACTTACATCCGCTTACGCATGTAATATTACTTGGGAGTATAGTAATAGAAGACACGAATGCTTCATTACCAAATTATTTGCAACAGCTTGCATATCAATCCTCGGTATTAACTTCATTGTAACTTGCCGGCGGACGTTATCCACGTCTACCACCTGCAGAATCCGAAGTCGCATGTAACGTAAGCAACAGAAAATGTCGTAACCCTTTGCCCGCGAAAGGAGGAGAGGGCCGGGGGCGAGGGGGCCGGAGCGGGAGGAAGACCGATTGCCTTACTTCCAACTGAATGTCCTTTCTCTAATCGGGACGAGCATCACTGTTTTGCGAGCATATATTTCGCTGACCTTTGCATGCCTGGAGAAACGGTGGTGTCCAGGTTATTTACAACGTACGACGACCACTGCCCTAAACCTCTGAAGTTCCAGCAGGTCCTGAAGGACCAACATACTCAAAGCAACCTACCTCCCTCACATGGGATCTCTTTGTCCGCCTCAATGTGCATATAATTTTTCAGATGGTCAAGTGCAATGGCTGACTTCGACCAAAAAAAAAAAGTACAATGGCTGACCTAATTTGCAATTCAGGTCCTTTATCAATGGCTTCCCATGACCAATCTATGAAGTGCCACACAAAAATCATGTCATTCCAAATTCACCAAAAAGAGCTTGGTTACTATTTACATCCAACTGAGGACATACCGCACATTTCACCATCCATAGCTTTGGATCCCTAACAGAAGGCAAAAGACCCTGCTGGTCTACGTCCGTTGTCTCCTCATCGTATTCAGCATGAGCAGACTTCAGCATATGTTGCCTGAATCCTTCTTTCAAGATCATCAATATCCTCCTGATCCTCCTCACCTGGAATCAAAGGTCGGCGATGGATCTGTCTATTATCTTCATCATCACCAGGTAGGTCGGCCCCGTTGTCGATTAAATCTGCAGGGCCTGGTTCATGCCGATTCCATCATTAGTGCAAACAACGACGGCGCCAGAGAAATTGGTTTCACTTAGGAATGAAAAAAAGCCCCTTCAAGATCAATGACACCTTGGCAACGTTAGGTTTATAAGTTCCCCGAATTTTTATGCACCAATCAATATTCAGCAATAGAATAGTGTACTTAAGGTCCTCTACACTTTGACCATCTTTCTTTTCGTTGGAAACTAAATGGGAATGACAATAGATAAGGCATAACATTATGTCTTCTCCGAAAAAATAATACAGACAGATAACTTTTATAGATTTGTTAAAAAATCATTACTTCAATGCTTCAACTACCAAATCGATAGGTGGAGGAAAATCAAAGAAAATGTAGGACTCATTGTTAAGGAATGTGGGACAGCAACTTCAACACCCTCTCTCATGTGCAAGCTGGAATACGAGCACAACAAGACACGCATTCGCGATAAGGATAACATTGAGTCTAATATCATGTTAAAAAGTCCAACTTGAAAACTAGAGGTGGCAAATGGGTGGATCGGGTCGGGTTTGGGTCAGGTCGAATATGATCCGACCCATATTGACCCATCTGACCCATATTTACCCATATTTAATGACCTAAACCCGACCCGACCCGCGACTGACCCATACCCGACCCAACCCGTTGTTGACACCTGATTTTTAATCACCTTTTATTTCGATTTTACTTCTTAAAATTGATTAAAAATAACAAAGAAAAGTCATAAAATTACAAAATCAACTTTGGAAACCTTGGCCTAGCCTTAGGAACCAATTTTGAACTAAAAATATTTTTCGAAATTTTTAATATTTTTATTTATTTATTTAATTATAAAAATACCCACAAAAATCAGAAAAATACCATTTGTGGTCATAAAAATACACAAAAATAGTCAATAATTTTATTTTAATTCCCTCTTCAGGTTGGTCTTTATAAATCTCGAAAATTCGACTCGGGTAGCTATGTTTCTTCACAAACATAAACCTGAATCGAGCCTAAAAATTACCTTTTGAGTCCCCTAATTTTTAATTTCCATTTTTAATAAGCCATGACATTATAATCTAGAGCCTTGAAGTGCTATTGGGTCAATTAGGCCTTCAATTTGATCAATTTTGACGAAAAGGACCTAATTGCATAAATTTCTTTCCGATTTAGTCCCTGGTTTCGCGAATCTTAAAATTAATTTCTCTCTAGGGACACCCATGAAAATAAAACACCCCTACCCTATAGTTTTCGTCATGCCGAATTCATTGGTGGCCTCAATTTGAATTGATTTGATCGTTTAAGCCTTCGATTTGGCGAAAATCGATTTCGGATCCTAGGCCCGATTTGGGGTTTTCATCAAATTCCCACTCAATTGCTCGTGATATTACTCATCTTAGATGGAAAACGTGCCAAGGAGTCCGATTTCGGGGTCAATTTCATGAAAAACGGTCAATTAGGGGTTCAATTAGGCGAAAATTTACAACCGGTTCGGTCGGGTCGGACTCGACCCGACCCGACCGAACCGGGTCTGCAACACAGCAGACCAAGTCTGCTCTTCACGTACAGAATGCCAAAAACAGAGAGACAATGGGCAGAAAAGGGAGCAGCGTCGCGGTCGACCGAAAACTGGGAAGAAGGGCTGTCCTTTTTGCAGGTGGATGGGGCGCGTGATTGTCCTCGGCCCCGGACGACTCTCGGATATACATGCTCGTCCACAGAGAGGGAGCCGATGGCTGAGAGGATTTTTTTCATTCACGGTTTCAAGAAAAATCGAGAGGGAGAGAGAGCGGGCAGAGCAAAGAAGAGAGCGGAGAGAGAGAGAGAGCGAGTGCTCGGACATCCCTCAAGCTTCAGAAGACTCGAAGCATCGTCGCCGAAGCCCCGTGGTCGCCGGCGACCCCCGAGCAGGTCGGTTTCCTCCCCTGTTTTACCCCTATTTCGTCTTAGACACTGTGAGTTTGGCTCGGTTTGATTTTTGGTCAAACCGAGCCAAACCAAACACATACCGCCGCTATTTGGAGTCTCTCTCTAGTGATGCCTGAATGTCTTCTTGTGACGGTTCGGCTCATGTGGTCCTCGGTTCCCGTTTGAATATCGGTTTTCTCTCGCGCGCCAACTGTTCGATGAAATGACTGAACGCGTGTTTGATTTCTTGGCTCTCGGCCATGCCTTTTTCGAGTGTGATATGTGCGAATCTGGCATTAAAACTTCGCTAGAACAAACTCTAACCCCGGCTTGGTCGTTATTTTGCATCGAAACCGCGCCGGAAACCATGACCGGAGCCCCACCATGCTCGGACCGAACCGTGAGCTCACACCGGCGAGGCCAGCGGTCGCCGAGGCCTAGGTGACCTCAGGTAAGTCCCACAGCCTTACTGTGATGCTGCTCGAATGACCAGAGTGAAGTTTCGATGATAAAAAAAAAAATTTGCAACGGGGTCGCCGGAGTCGGCACTGTTCACGCTCGGTTTGGAGTATTTCCGGCGAGATTCTGTGTGAAAAATGCTTGCTTGTTAATGTGGGATGTTGGGGGTTCGAGTTGGTGACGAAATCGCGGCGTTTCCGCGTCGTTTGAAAGTGGGAAACGCATTTCCGGTGAGGCACCGGCGAGTATCGCCGGCGCCGGTCTTCTTCCCCGACGAGGGAGTTGACCGGTCAACGTTGGTTGACCGGTCAACGCCGACGTGGAGTGCCACGTAGGCGCCACGTCAGCCGCCGGGGGGAGATCCTAAAAAAAAGATCAAAAAAACCTTAGATCGGACGGTGAGCGAGGTGCCACGTGTCGCGATCTGGGGATTTTCAATAATAAATAAATGATTTTTATAATAATAAATGATATTTGCGAAAATTCAAAAAAAAAACCCTAGATCGGACGGCCGTGGGTGTGCCACGTGTCGCGATCCGTGTCTTCAAGAAAAATTAGATCGGACGGACGAGATTGCGCCACGTGTCGCAATCCGGCATTTTCAAAATTAAATCGATCCGGCGGCTCGGGTAGTGCCACGTGGCAAGGCGGGGACCGTCCGATTGGTTTTAATTTTCAAAAATTCGGATAAATTAGAAAATGATTTTAAAATGATAAAAAAATAAAAAAAATTCGAAAAAACAAAAACGGCGTCGTTTTAGGCCGGTTTTCGACCCATAGGGTCGGGCCGGGCGCCCGAGAGGCGCGGGCCGGGTTTGACCCGGTCTGGAAAATATTTTTAATAAAAAAAAATTATAAAAAATGCGAAAATTCAATAAAAAATTCAAAAAAAATTAAAAAATTCGGAAAAATTCTAAAAAATTTCAGAAAATAGAAAATGGTCACAATCAACTGACCATGTCCTATTTTGGGTCTTTTGAACCCTAACTCTTCCAAAATGACGATTTTGCCCTTTAGGCAAATCGTCTCTCAAGAATCAAAGAAATTCAAAAAAATTCCAGAAAAATTCCAGAAAATAGGAAATGGCCACAATCAACTGGCCATGACCTATTTTCGGTCTTCTGAAACCTGACCCTTTTCAAAAATGACGATTTTGCCCTATAGGCAAATCGTCTCCAAAAATCAAGGAAATTCGGAAAAATTTCAAAACAATCCCAGAAGATAGGAAATTGCCACAATCAACTGGCCATGATCTATTTCTGGTCTTTTGAGTCCCGATCCTTTCAAAAATGACTATTATGCCCTTTTGGCATATCGTTCCTCAAGAAACCCTGAAAACTCCAAAAAATCAGGAAATGGGAAATGACCACAACCAACTGGTCAAGACCTATCTTTGGTCTTTCGAATCCCGATCTTTTCAAAAAATGATGATTTTGCCATTTAGGGAAATCGTTTCTCGAGAAATCCCGAAAAATTCAAGAAAAATCTCCAAAATAGGAAATGGCCAAGGTCAACTGGCCATGACCTATTTTGTTTATTTCAACTCTCAAACCTCCCTAAAATTGACGATTTCGCCCTTCGAGCAAATTGTCCCCAAATCTTCTCAGTCTACCCTTGGTCCTAAATCACACATTCCCTAAGCCCTTAAGGCTATACTAGGAGGCCATTGATTTGACTTGATGTGCATTGACGTGGTTCATTTATGCACTTGATTGCGCTTTCCCTATATTGATTGTGATTTGATAGGACTAGCCTTCCAATCTGCATGAAACCCCTTGAATCAGACTTACCTCACCCAAAAATTGCGCCTGTATGAAATCTTAGTTACGAAAATCACTCGCGTTAGGTACCGAAAGGGCGTTGGTAATGACACCAACGTAACCAAGTCCCCGAACCCAAAATCTCTGGTTCCGAAGAACTGATCGATCTCTCCCAATCGATTAGTGAGATTTCCGGTCCACCTTCCAAGAAGGACCGGTGGCGACTCCAAATGCATGCACATATAGCACATGCCACCACGACCACACCAAGGTCGAACGCGATCGACTCTTATCGTCGAAACCCTCGCATAAAAATTTACTCCCGTCGCGAGTTGGTATGGGCTTGGGAGGGCCCGCGTCGAGAAAGCCCGCAATCCACATTTCAGAGTCGGGGCCCGATTCGACAATCCATTAGCCCGCAAAACCAATTTCGGGTCGCGACAGACTGGCGATTCCGCTGGGGACAAACTCTAGAAACTATGGTTCTAGACCTCAAGTGGACTTAGGCCGCGATTAAAACGCTGTGTGATTTTCTGACATGTCCTCTGCAGGCGCTCTTGAAGGTGAGGTAAGTCCGCTTATGATAGGTGTTAAATGTTTTTGCAGATTGGAGTGATAAGGGGAGTAGTCTGTGATTAACATTGTTTTACGCAGGTTGGGCGTAGGAATGTATGATTGTGTAGATGTTTTTTTTTATTGAAGTGATAATTGTTAAATAAGATGCATGCTTATCGCTTTAGCACGACACCTAAGACACACACAACTGCGCCTAAAACCCCGGGCGCCCTCTTTAGGAAAATAATAGAAGGAATTAAAAATGGAATCTCCATGAGGAAAAACATGGGGTAATCCAGTTTCTAATTCCGCTCACTTCGAACTATGGATCGGGTCCCAATGCAACGATAGTTGTGCAATGGAACTTACCCCTTCTAGATCTCGAGGTGGGAGCCTTTAAGCCTTAGGTACCTCACCCTTTAGGTGTCGAAGCCTCACTCGTTTCACACGCATGTGTGTGGATGGTTGGTATACCTAAAACCAAAATTCATTAGGTACCGCTTGTGGTAAGGTCCTTCCATTTCTATTTCATTTGTCTGTAATCTTTCATTTCGCGTAACATGCTGCATTCATCAAATCCGATGGTTGAGTCCAATTCCATTTTTATAGTATGGATAGAGTAGATGTGGTATCTCCAAGTCGGTTCAAGATCCCAGAGATATTCGAGTACGAGCGACGTGCCATTCGTCATCGAGCTACCGAGACATTCAACGGATTCCACTCCTTCCGATTTATCCAAGGGAGGGCACTTACTGGACGAAACCTCATCCGAGGGACGGATTGCTTCTACACCAAGTCCGCCGAGCAACTCGAGCGCAAACACAAACACGAGCATAATATGGAAGGGATGATGAACCTTTATCGAAAGCGGAAGAAGGCGTTTCGAAGGACCATAACCGATCCAAGACCCTCTCGAGTGGTCATCGAGATTTCATCAGACGAAGAGGATTCTCTCGAGAGCCAGTCATCCTCTTCCACCCCCATAGACATTTCATCTGATGAAGACGGCGACCCGAGCTAGCCGGAGCATGGACGACAAGCGACATTCCCTGAATACTCGACTTGGGGCATCTCCTTAGGTTCTATAGGGTCGCATTCCGTTTGTCTCATTTTAATTATTTATCTATCCGGGTCCTCGAGTCTGTAATGAGGGTCCGCCTGTTGAACTCCCTTCTACCTTTGGCACTTTGGCCTTTGAGTCATTTCTAAGCGTCCTGACATTGGAACGCGACACTAGAATTTCTCTCAACCATTCGGATTTTTCAGCTCAATTACATGTCTCATATAGATGAAATTTTCATTAGGACTCACATTTGACGTGTTTAACGCAAGTACGAGAGTCTAATCCTCATTTCATGATGCTTGGGACATGAAATTGAACCGGCCCATATCATGCATCATTGGTAATCCATGGTGATTAACTAAAGTTATCCGTGTTTTCTGAATTCAAGAGGAGATTAGATATTCGAATTATTTTTTATGAACAATTTCAATTTGGATGTCCTATCTCCCACTGAATTTAGGACACATTGGAATTGCATCTTTATCTTTTTGGACATTCCACAGATTTCTCTGGGAATTTGTCAAGAGTAACAACCATGGATTACGCTCCTTCCAATTGTATGTTTTCTTTTGAAAAACATTGATAAAGAGCTTTTCACACGAAGTTAAGGCTTTGTAAAAGTCCTTGTCTTCGTTAATCACAAGAAAGCATAAAATTGAAAGGATTTATGCTTTACTTCCCTTGCTAACATAGTTCTGTAATTTAAAACAGGTAATTTCTAAAAGCGAAATTCAAAAACCTGCGTGGAGATTTAGTCACAAGTTAAGATGGACCGGGATGGCGTGGAGAAACGCTTGACCACCCTAGAGAGCCAGATGACTCAGGTGATTGCAACGATAACAGAGATGAAGACACTCATCCTCACCATACAAGGGGCATCCCCGATGGTCTCCAATCTTGACCCGACCATCCGACCTGTTTCGCCTAAAAATCGGATATTGATCAAGCTGAAGGAATAGAGGTCTTCCCCGAGAGCAAACCTATGATGGCCAATCTGGAAAAACAGCACAGGGGAAAGCTTAGTATTATTGAGGAAGATACATTGACTGGAGAGAATCTGTTCGTCACGTACCTAATTCGAGAGAAAGACTCTAGTCATCAGAAGAACGTTGAAGGTCGCGCGAACCCAATCAACGTTGAAACCTGTCCACGCAACGCCTCTCCCAAATGCCTTAAAGGGAGGATGCCTGAGGTTCTACAAAGACCAGAATTTGCCAAGAGATACAATGGCATTGGCTGCCCAAAAACTCATATCGATTACTATTTGGAAGCAATGGCTGATTATGACTGGGATGATTCACTTCTTGTCCAGAATTTTCGGCATAGCCTGGGAGGGCCCGCGTCGAGAAAGCCCGCGATCCACATTTCAGAGTAGGGGCCCGATTCGACAATCCATTAGCCCGCAAAACCAATTTCGGGTCGCGACACCCGTTTTGACCCATATTACCAAAACACAATAATTTTTTTTAAAAAAATAATATTACTAAAATAGTTCCCGACCTCGGTCCCAGTCCCGGCCTCGGCCCCGGTCCCTGTCACGTCCCCGGCCTCGGTTACGGCCCCGACCCCAGACACGGCCCCGGGACCCGACCCCGGAACCCGGACCAGGCCCCCCCAGCCCCCGCCTCGGCCTCGGTCCCGAGACCCGACCCCGGCCCCGGCCCCTGGACTTGGCCCCGGCCCCGGGACTCGGACCCGGCACCTAGGACCCTGCCCAGGACCCGGGACCCGGCCCCCGCACCCGCTCCCTGCCCCGGCCCCGGACCCGGACCCGGACCCGGACCCGAACCCGGCCCCGGACCCGGACCCGGACCCGGACCCGGACCCGGCCCCGGCCCAGGTCCCGGTCCCGGGACTTGGCCCCGGCCCCAGGACTCGGCCCCGGCACCAGGCCCCAGACCCTGGACCAGGCCCCCGCCCCCGCCCCCGCTCTTTGCCCCGGCCTCGGGACCCGGCCCAGGACCCGGACCGATCCCCGGGGCCCGATGTTGACACCTGATTTTTGACCTAGTCTTTTTCAGTTTTATTTTTGAAAAATCACAAAAAATTCATAAAAAGTGAAAAAAAATTACAAAATCAACTTTGGTGGCCTTGGCCAAGCCCAAGGAACCATTCTTGACCAAAAAATAATTTTTCATATTTTTCACATTTTTTAGTATTTTTAGAAAATAGGAAAATACTCAAAAAAATCAAGAAAAATAACATTTGAGGTCACAAAAATATAAAAAAAAAATAGCCAATATTTTTATTTTTAATCTCTTGCATTTTTGACCTCACAAAAAATCCAAAATCAGATTCAATTATAGGTGTTCCTTTGTAACCCGTACTATTGAATCTGAGAAAAAAATATCAATTGAGTCTTTTAATTTGCAATTTTAGCATTTTCTAGGATCCTGATATTCAATCTAATTGTCCCCTATTTCAATTGGACCTAATTGTTCAGACAAAATGCTCAATTGCAAAATTAATTGCATTTTAGTCCTTGAAATTAGAGCATAATTGAAATTACTTTCAATTCAAAGGCTATCATTGCAAATTAAATATGCTGCCCAATGGTTTTCATCATCTTGAATCAATTGGCATAGGTAATTTGGCCCAATTTGATCATTTGAGCCTTCAATTGCACAATCCTCAAATTTGCAATTAAATAAAATTTGGGGTTTTCTTTGAAATTGACATAAACTTTTGGGCAAAACCACATTTCTAGATAAAATCTATGCCCTAGATTCGATTCTGAGGTCCAATTGCAAGAATTTCCTACTAATTTGGGTTTAATATGGAAAATTGCAAGTCGGGACCGGTTCAGACCGGTCAGACCGCCGGTCGGACCGGTCGAACCGGTCCAGAACAGTATCGTCTTCCTCCTTAAACCTGCGCGCAGATGAACAATTCTGAGGGTAATTTCGACCCTCAAATTGAAGACCAATTCGTGGATAATCGAGCACGCAATGGTGGGCGTATTGTTGCCTATACTCCTACCTATCAATTAACACCGGCGGCGCCACTCGACGTCGCCGGAGTAAAAGGCAATTGGTCGGTCAAGTTCTGAAGCTGCAAAAAGTCAACAAAAGCAAACACAGCTCAAATCCATGCCAAATTCGTGCGAAATGAGACTCGTCGAGGGACCTAATGAAACTGAACGGAATACCCAGCTTCTCCGTCGTCGTTAGCATGCCATTTGGCACGTGATGGCACGTGAGTTCAAGTGGGCGGAGGATTCCCCGTTCGGCGCCAAAATTTCAAAGAACGATATAAGCCAACAGACCTTCGCGAAGCAGGGAGTTAGTGGATTCAGTTCGAAGAGAAGAAACTGAATCAAGAGAGAGAAAGAACGAGAGAGAGAGCTCACCTTCCCTCGCGGTGGTCGAAGGTTTGAGCTCGGATTTGCAGAGCGCTGGTTGGGCCTTCTCAGGCTAAACCGAAGCTCCACGAGGTCGTCAAGAGGTCGCCCAAACTCCCAGGAGTCGATCGCCGTCAGCCGCGCACGTTGAAACCATGGGAATAGGTGAGTTCGACCTTCAAGCTTTCTTACTGAGCATCAATGACGAAAAACGATTCCGGTCTTGATTCTTCAAGTTAGAGTGTGCGTTTTCTTCCCCGAGCATCACTAACCATCATCGCATATCTATTTTGCATTGACTTCGCTTGAACATCCCGAATTGAGTCTCCTAATCCAACCTTCATTGCCGAACACTGTTCATTCCTGCCTAGCCCAATCTAGGCCGAGCGAGCTCAATCGGAGCTCGAGGTAAGTCTCTTGAACATTGATTGATGTTACCCTGTGATTGAATTGCAATGATCTGAGGTAAATCGAGCGATTGAATCCCCATGGCTGTACTCGGCACTTTACATGATACGCGTGATTTAGTGATCGAGGTGCTTCAATTCCCATATATGTGAGATTGGATGATAAGGCGAGTCGATTGACGTTGGTTTCGAACGATTTAGTCTAGGTTTCACCGTTAGATCATCGTCGGAAGCTCCTGGCCGTTCATCCCGTCTCCGTCGCGAGGTTGAAGATGAAGTTGACGTGGCAAAGTCAACGAGTCAACTGTCTAGGTTGCATCTCATGATTGGTCCACGCTGTGCTGACGTGGTTCGACCGTTAGTCTGTTAGGCCGAGTCAGCCTGGATCGGACGGCCTAGATTAATCGAGTCCAAATGATAGTAACCGTCCGATCAGTAATTAGGAATATCAAAAATCATTTTTAAAATTGGAAATTCGAGATGAACAGAAACGGTGTCGTTTGACTAAATGAATAGGCGACGTCATTTAGGTTTGTGAGAGTGAATGGTTTAGATCGAGTCTTGGGTTTTAATCGTGGCCGTAGGTTTAAGTAGTCTGATCAGACGGCCCTGATCGAGTCTACAGTTCAATCTGAGCCGTGGGTTTTAGTAATTAGATCTGACGGGCGCGGATTAACCACGCGGTTCGATAGGAACCGTCGGATTAAATCCGGATAATCCGAAAATAAAAACGCGTGATACGGTATCGTTTTGGCCGAGGGTTTCGCGGGTCCGAGTCTAGGCCGGGTTCCGACCCGAGTGGGTCGGGTTGACCCGGCCCGAATAATATTTTTTTAATAAAAAAAATCAGAAAATGATTTTAAAAAATAAAAAAAAATCAGAAAAATCCTAAAAAATCAAAAAATGCTAGAAAATTCCAGAAAATTTAAAAAAAATGTGGAAAAATTGTGGAAAAATCCTAGACATTCTAGAAATCCCCAAAAATCGAGGATTGACCACAGACAACTGGTCAACCCTATTTTTGGGGTTTCTTATCCATTTTTCTAAGACTTGACGATATTACCCTTTAGGGGTAAGTCGCCTCTGCTGTATATGCGAGATAAGGCCGATAATGCCAAGGTAAGAATTAGGGTCGAGTAGGCGACCAATTCTTAGGCTTGGATTTTCGAGTTCCGTCTCTTTTCTCAAAATGACGATTTTGCCCTTTAATGGAAAAATCGTCTTTCTTGTCCCCAATCAAGTCCTGAAAATTTCTTAAAATTATGGTTTGGGTCAAGTGGGCGATCCGCCCTTTTAGGCAAAAATTGCCCACTCACCCAATTTTTTTGGAAAGAAGTACTCTGGAACCAATAAAGCGGAATTGAGACTACATGAATTTTTTTCCATTTGATTTTTTTAGCCGAGAAAAAGGAATTTCATTCTTTATTTATAAATTTGTTAATACATGCATTTAACATTGTTGTCAATATTTAAATTAGAAAAGCATTTTTTTTGGAAATGTTAAACAAGTTAAAATTCAAGAGTTTAAATTAATCTCTCAAAGAACTTTTCAATCCATTTTTACTAAGCGACCTTTCTCTCAAAATTGCTTCGTTTTACCGATTTGTGTTTTTGCCTTTCTCCAAAACTCATCACAAAAGTTGAACTAAAGCCGTCCTTTAACGAAATATTGCAAAATTTTAAAATATTTTCTTAAAAAATATTTTATTTTTGCGGAAAAAAGGGAACATAAAAATGCGAACGGATCCTCTGCCGTGGTGCTAGCAGGGCGAAAAAGTGACCGAAAAAAAAAGGCTTGGATCCCCTGTCAAGGTTTTTCCTTGACAGGGTGATCCCCACCATTCAATAAGGTGGGCCCCCCTATTGAATGGTGGGGATCCCCCGCCCAACCGAAAAATGGGCAGGGGATCCGGGTAAAAAAAAAATGCCCCAACGATAATTTTGGGAGATCCTATCCGTCCGTTCCATCAATGGACGGATGAGATCAGGACACTCCTGCCCTGGTGCTATCAGGGCAGGGGATCCATAAAAATGGACCCAACCAATAAATCAAGATCAAAGCGACGACGTCAAATCCACCACGGCTAGCTCACTGCTGAGGGATCCGGATTCCATGACATACTCAAAAGTATGTCATGGTGACATACTTTTCATCTGAACCGTCAATTTTATGTTGACGGATCCGATGACGCCACGTCGTTTAATCGGTGGTGGGGAGCTAAAAAATTTGAGCGCGAAAACATGGATCCAGATGAAAAAAAAAATCTTCTCTATTTCTCTCTCCTCAAAGTATCTCAAAGAAGAGAAACCCTCCGTCCGACCTTTCTCTCTCTGAAAAAAACCTGCTGCGACCATCTCCCCTCTATTTCTCCCTCCTCCGTCGTGTATGTTCGCTCCTCCTCCTCCGGTGACGGACCTCTCCGACAGCCTCCGCCGATCCGCCGCCGACGTCAGCCTCCGCTGATTCTGCGCCGACGCCTGCCTCCGCGGAGTCGCCGTCGATGCGTTCTCATTTCTCTCTCCTCAAACCTCGGGACGACCTCATCCGTCGTGTTTTCGGCTTCCTTTTACCTCACATTTCTCCCTCCTCCGTATGAAATGTCGTCGCTCCTCCTCCTCGTTTCGCTCCGGTGACGGACCTCTCCGACTCCAGCCTCCTAGGATCCGCACGTACTGCGTGTACGACTCCGATGCGTCCACGATTTACGGCCTGTCGGCGTTCGAACTGTTGCTGGTCATCTTTTCCTGGTAACCTCGACTTGCTCGAAACTGCTATTTGCTTCCTACTGAGTTGTCTGATCCAAATTGCCTGGGCCGGAGGAGTAGTATGTTTCTTGAGTTCAGCGATGTGGGTGAAAATTTAGTTGTGAAAGATTTTGGGTGATGCTGGGTATTTTTGGTGCGGCAGTGGGCACACTCTGATACCATTAGAATTCATTTATTGTTGAGAGCCAAATTTACAGAAACTGGTCTCTAGTTCAACTAACGACAATTAGAATTCATTTGTTGCTGAGAGCTTAAGGCATCACATTTGAAGAATTAAGTTTTGAAAATAGTTTTGAATATGTAGAATTGAAAAAATTGACTGACACTTTACCTCTTCTATCTGGTGGATTAGATTAGTGAAATATGATCTTGGTGAGGTTTATAAGATTTGATTAAAGCTGGTTGGCTTGGTCTAATTGGTAAACCATATCAGTCTAGTTTGGATACTAGAGACATCTTTTTGATCATAGGCTTGGATGTTCTTGTTAGATACTTCTATCGGCTGTTTTCCGAGCCAAAGCCTCTCTGAACTTTTGAGAAGGAAAGAGCATGGCATGTAACAGAGGAGCTATCAGCAATAAATGAATTGTATCTGCGATTACCCTGTTATTTTTACTTTAGTTATCAGTTTTTCGAGTGATTTGTTTGGATTTGTATCTGCGATTACCCTGTTCTCAAGGTGGTGCATAATTGTCCCGCTTTGATGTTTGGTAATGGAAGCATCACTTAGACTTTACCTGTAGCCTAATTGTTCATTTTGCCGGATTGTTGCATTTGATTTCCTCTTTGACTCTAAAGGTATGCCATTGCCTCTCCATCTTTGGATATGCACTATTCTATGTGCACTAAGTTCTGTTCATTTTATTATGTTCATGTTTACTGACACTCGGGACATTTCATTGTGGATGTTTAGGCTTATGAGCCTGGCTATGCAGCTCCACCAGCTCCCCTTGAACTTAGAAGATGCAGCCCCACCTCAAGTTAATCTATTTCAGAAAAATGCTACGATTTCAGGTATTGTACCCTTGGCTGGTTCGTGTCCTCCTTTTGACATTGCTTGTTGTGATCTACTTGTTGGGAAGTTTATCTCTTCCTACCTTGCTTGCTCTTTGTTAGAAGTTTAAGTGTTTCATCCATGTGGTGTAACCCGCACAATGGGAAGAAAGTTGTCAAGCTCAAACTCACTGAAAACTAAGGGAGATGGATCTAGTTTCATTCATGGGGTTACTGCCTGAAAATATATAGGTTGATGCTTATACGATGTGGAACTTTGACATTACACACCTCTCCTCTTCCTTGAGGTCACTCGCATTGCCCCCTCATGCTAGTGGTAATGAAAATAATTTCCTTTATGCAAAGATTCAATTCCACTCAGGTTAACTGGCTGATATTTTCTTACTTCTATGCAGCTCTAAGAAAAATGAACTTTCTTCTTTCATTATTGTGGATACATTCGAAATCTGAAACTTCTCATGGTATTTTATATAGGTCGGCGTCATTTGTATATTTTGGAGTTGAAGGAACTGGGATTGAATTTTTTTTAGATTTGGAGCAGTTCGTATTGCTCGAGTGTGGAATATGGTAATTGAGCGAGCAGATATTGATAAGTCAGATGTGGAGCAGTTCGTAAAAGATGTGGACACTCTTTTTTTGCGGCTCTCTCTTGTTTGCTGTTTATGAATGGACAAATCGATGAACTCATCCTGATTGCATCTCTTGTTATCTAAATCTCCAGATTCTCTCTGATGATATCCGGCAAGCATTGATGATAGTTGTTGACTGTTGCAATAAGCGAGACTACCTAGCAAGAATGGATCATTATATTTCCCAGCTCGTGAGAAGATCATTGCTGGCTGAAGAGAGAGCTCCTGCCGGCAATCAAGCTATTGAGAATGCCAAATTGAACAAGTTCATCTACATGATAGCATCGTCCCTGTTTCGTTTTCCTCATCTTAACTATTAAAACAACAATCTTAATTGATTGAGGTTACTGTTTTTTTCCATCTTTTGTGTTCTCAAAGACAAGCTGACTATAGAGTCGTGTTCTTGGCTGCACTAAATTTGCTATTTTTGTTTTGTTCTGTACTTAGTTAGGTGTATTCTAGACAACTTCTTGTCATTGTGGTCATCTGTTCTCGGATCCGACTTGATTCTGGAAGTCACCAAGAACGTGCCAGTCTAATTCATGGCCTTTTCTATATGCCTTTGTAAATTTTAACTTCCTTATGGGGATTATTGCTTTCACTAGTAAAGAATGCCATTGTGTTTTTGACAAGCACTTTTTGTTTAGTGGTGCTTGTAGTTTATCATACTGGCCCTGTGTCTCCTGCATTTAATCCCAGAAGCGACACCAGTTAGGTACCAGTGTCCTCTGATGTTTCTACAGATTAATTATTTGAAAATTTATGAGCTCAGGGTCGCTCAAATTTTGGTGCACTAAATTTACAAGCTTCCAACTCTTTTTCGACAAAATCCAAGCCTTTGTTGTCATCCAGGCATTCCACTTCATCCGAGTCCAAATCCATATCGAATCAGAGTCTCCTAAACTTCAACAAATCAAACATGCCCAGGTTAAGATCGCAAACTTCCAATTAGGAGAGACCTACGTAGCAATATGACATAAGAAGGGCGACTATGAAATTAAAAGATAGAAAGAATCCTAAATACATGTTAACAATAACCAACTCGGTCACACACTAATAGTATACAAGTTCGCTATGCAAAGGCAAGTCAAAACCACAAATCAGTCACATGGGTACAGTACAGCAACTCCGCTTATTTCAAGGCACAACTAATGTTTTCATAAAAAAAAATGTTATACATAAGTCAAATGAAATATCAAATTACACAATGAATCCGCTTTGCTCCAATGGTTGCTAATCGATGTTAACATTCCTGAAGCCACTAATCATATCTCGAAATTCGTCGTTCACCTCCCTTGCATTTTGTAGCTCCAGTTTTAGTCAATCGAAGCAAACCTTGGCAATGATCCAGCTCCCATCGGGTTTGTTCCAATTCCCTTCGGATTTGTTCCAGCTCAAATAGGGTTTGATCCAACTCCATCCAGACATCAAATTATACGGCTACATCCAATGGGACAAGATTAGACATAACAAGAAACCATATAATTGTTATATCCCTAAACATTGAAAAATAAAAATGTCTTATTATAAAAGTAAGCAAGTAACATACCTGCTTCACATGTCTTTATTGGGACGAAATCGTGCAGGCAAATGAATTGTCCTTGTCAACTCCTTTGTATTGAAAAATTTCAAGTACCCCTGTTTTGCGACTTCCCAATTATCATATCATTTGTAAATGGCATTACTAAAACCATTTATTTGTTCTGAAGTTTGATGCCAAACATCATATATGCCGACATTGCGGCCATTAAAAACAACATAGTATTCCTTTGGCATTTCGACAAACCTAAAACAACAAAGAGAAGTGAGATAACAACACCAAGGGCATTAAAAACATGGATGAATGAAAAATATGTTCATCATTCTTAAAAGTGTTTACACATGAACTGAAATTCAACCCTTTTTCCCCCAATAAAGGGTCGAATTTCAGTTTTCACTTTCTGTGGAAACAGAGAAATGCTTGAACGACAAACCATTTATTAATAGGCTGGTCTTTTATTTCTAGTTTGTATAAAAACTATAAAAAAATCATTTTGATTGCAAGTAGAAGACAATTATAGCTTCCTGACTAGTACTTCATGTAATATAAGACCTTTTCATGTTTGAATCCTTTAGAATTGTGTAGTAATGAAACAGAAAATCAATTCTCAAGCAATACTTAACAAAGAACACATGAGAGAATTAATAAATTCTGTGCTTGATTCTCTGAGAAGTTGGAATAATTTGTCGACCAAGTTTTTCATCAGCAAGTTGCAAGAGACAAAAAGGAGCCAAAAGCAGCAGACAATATCAGAGATAAGGTGGTCATACCCTCTACAATCTGACTAATCATTTGAAGTAATACATGTATTTAGTGTGGACGATATTCTCTCGTTAAACACATAGCATCTCCAATTAAAGCAATTGCATTCAGGGCCTTTCCTGTTTTTCACTGGGTAGATAAGCATCCCTCCATCGAATTCTCTAAAACTTCTTATCTTACTGCACACTAGCAGGGAGACGACTAAAGATGAGCAGAACGTGAACACAACAGGCCCACGTCTGATTGACGCATCTTTTTCATTGCTGTAGTTCAAAACCGAGACACTAATACTACAACAATTGGGTAAATACCGATGATTCATCCTTCCACGAGCAATTTCGACAAGTTCATCAGTAGCTTACCTTCTTGAAGGGCATCGCATACTTGCTCCTACTCAGTCGATTCACGGAGGAATTCCTCATTGGGGGCGATCGAGCCTTCTCTCCTTAGCGAAGTTGAAGAAGCCCTAATTCCCCACGGATTGGGGGGACGTAGTTCAAAATTGAGACACTATAACAATTGGGTAGATACCGAAGGACCAATTTCGACAAATTACTCAGTAGCTTACCTTCTTGAAGGGTGTCGCAGACTTGCTTTGCAGAGACAACAGGTGCGGCGATGGCGAGAGGAGCAGTAGCAAAGGGAGATAGACCATATTCCCCTTTTCGATTTGGAGTTGTCCAACGGTGGTGGTGGCGCAGTTCGACGGTGGCGAGCGGGTGGTCGGGGAGTTGCAGGTTTTGAGAGAGAGAGAGAGAGGAGGCGGACGGAGGTTTTTTTTTTTTTTGGATATGGATCTTTAGCCAAGAGAGAGAAAAGAGAGATCCGAGAAATAGACCCTGTTCCCCTTTTCGGTTTGCAGTTGTCCGACGGTGGTGGTGGCACAGTCCGATGGTGGTGGTGGCGCAGTTCGACGGCGGCGGGCGGGTGGTCGGGGAGTTGCAGGTTTTGAGAGAGAGAGGAGGCGGACGGATTTTTTGGATCTGATCTTTTTGTCAAGAGAGAGAAAAAAGGGATCCGAGAAATGACACTATTTCCCTTTTTTGGTTTTTGAAATTCAAAATTTTGATCACCAAGGAAACATGACGTGGCTTCATTTGGACCGTTCATTCTGTATGAACGGTTCAGATGAAAAGTATGTCACCATGACATACTTTTGAGTATGTCATGGAATCCGAATCCCACTGCTGAGTGCACTGATACTCGTAAAAAGCTCTCAGCCACTGCCTGAAACAGCAAGTGTCCACACGCCAAATCTTCACCGTCCCGTCGTTCCGGAGTCCACGCCTCGAAGCTCATCTCTCTGAGATCTCTCTCTCTCTGCGTTTCGCCGTCGCGTGTCCGGCCGCTGTTCCTCGCCGCACGCCGAACAAGAGGTGAGAAACGAACTCGACGTCGATTTTTTTTTTTTTTTTGCCTTTCGCGCGCACGGTCGGAGAATTGCGATCCGCATTGGCTCGTGTCCTCCGCCTAATCGAAACCGCGTGATCGCTCTTCGTCTCGTCCGCTACTCGCCTGGTCCGAATGGGAGGATCGAGTCTGCTTAGTGAATTTTTTAAGAATGCCGATGCTGTCGAGTTCTCGGGAAGCGTGATCTGGCTTTTTTCTTTCGCTTTCAGTTTTCGTTCCGTTTAGTGTGATTTGACGGAGATGGATTCGTCGGCGCTTCTGTTCAACCAGCTCAAGGTTCGAAGCGCATCTGTTCTTTCTTTCTTTCACTTACCTCAAGGCGTCGTGGTTCGATTGATAGTTAATATAGCTCCAACTCTGATCAGGGAGCCGAACCGTTCTTTCTGTTAGCTGGACCAAATGTGATTGAATCTGAGGAGCATGTTTTATACATGGCGAAGCACATAAAGAGCATAACTGCAAAGTATGTGTCCCTTTGCTTCTGGATTTTGTGAGCCATCACCTTGGACGGAAATGGGAACATGAGTGAACATTATGGTTGACATTGTTCTTATGGTGAGTTTTTCATGTTGAGGTTTTCATGGCACTCTTGCAGATTTGGCCTACCGCTTGTATTCAAGTCGAGCTTTGACAAAGCCAACCGAACGTCATCGAAATCATTTCGGGGTCCGGGCATGGTTGAAGGCCTCAAGGTGCTTTTTTTTTTTTTTTACCTCCTTTTTCCTAGTGTTTTCCATCTTGAATGTGTATCTTCAAATTGCAAGTGCAACAGAAATTGACAATTTTGGATAGTGGTAACAAAAAAAGAACATCAAGGCTACTCATAGTTGTGAGGAAAATCAAATGTGTAATTTATTCATTTGATGTGCGTATAGTCCTCAATTGGAAAAATGTTTTGGTAATCTGTATGTCACATGATTAATGTTTGTTTGGTTGCGTACAGATCCTTGAGAAAGTTAAGGCAACTTATGACATTCCTATAGTGACTGATGTGCATGAATCAATTCAGGTAATCTTTGTCTTCTTATCGTGGTGTGACTTCTCTATGGGCAGAGTGTAGCCCCTTAACTGTTTCAGGCTTGTTCTGTTTTGTTCCATTTCTTTGATAAACAATATGGGTTTTCTAGCTGTCCAATTCTGTTCGTTCTTTTCATTTCCCCTTCCTTTGAAATCAACTGATGGCATGGTCGTGAATAAAAGAGTAGTTAATGTCAGAAAAAAAAAACTCCTTTTATTTCTGCACACTTCCAGCTTCAGTTAGTGTTTCTAATTAGATACTTGTTTTGGAATATCATGTCGTGTTGTACTTCTGTTTTAGCATTTCCATTTGACAGCTCCCTTGTTCTTATGCTTGTGGTGCAAATTGCTATTGTTGCTGTTGTCTCTTCTTGTCTCTTTGAAATTAGCATGTGACCGCACTGCTGTTTGTGTGAAATACTGCACGGAAGTTGCTCATTGAGAATTTTCTGCGCATCAGTATCAATTATCTGTCTTTTTCTTCTTCATTCTTTCAGTGTGAAGCAGTAGGAAGAGTTGCAGATATTATTCAAATTCCAGCGTTTTTATGCCGTCAGGTTCTGCAATACAGATATTGTATATCTAAGTCATCGCATTTTGATTATCACAAAGGCTTCTGAAGTCTGAAATCAAAGTTATTCTTCTCATATTAACAGACAGATCTCCTAGTTGCAGCAGCTAAGACCGGGAAGATTATTAACATTAAGAAAGGCCAATTTTGTGCTTCCTCTGTGAGTAAACTTCCTTTTTGTCTAAATTCTGAATCCTCCAGTAATATTCTCTATTGAAATTTTTTTAATTAGGTCGTTTGTAAGGAAGTTTAGGGAACCAGTGCATAGGTTTGAAGTGCTTATATGTACTTGACTGTTTGCTTGAGTTGTCAAGTGCAATACTACCTCGCTAATTTTAGCAGATATGCAGGTCATGGCGAACTCTGCCGAAAAGATTAGACTGGCTGGGAATCCGCATGTAATGGTTTGTGAAAGAGGAACTATGTTTGGTTATAGTAAGTTATTCTAGTATTGTAGAATGCTGTTGTCAGATTGTCAATTTCGTTCAGGGTTTTGAGGATAATAGATGATTGCATTTGCACTTATTACTTGTCAAAACTTGAAGCTTCTGGTATCCCATAGGGTGGTGCTCTCTACTTCTGGGGACCTTTGTAATCTGATTTTTGAATTGTGCATCCTACTTGACTTCTGGTCCTTTTTTATTACTTGACTAGTAGTTGGTCTAGCGAACAGCTTTCGATCAAGTTCTGATTATATGGCACCTCATTTATTCCTAGAGTAACGTCATGATCACTGAAGAGGCAATTAATCTGCAGTGTTATTTCCTATCCATTGTGATTATTCATTTCTTCACTCTGTCTGTAGATGATTTAATTGTGGATCCACGCAATCTCGAGTGGATGAGAGAAGCCAACTGTCCTGTTGTAAGTAAACTATAATTTCTTAGATTGGTGATTTGCTGCATGCTGCCTGAGCTGTTTTGTGCATGCATATGAAAATTTTAACCTGATTTTCCTACAAAACTATAACTGAAATTTCTTGTTTACCTAGTATGCTATTGAATATTTGTTCAGTTGTTTTCCAGAAACAAACAAAAGGAATTTTGTATTTTGTGATAGTCTTGGCCAATGTCCAATGTGCCTGCATGCATCAACAGACATTAATCTGTTGAAGAGCGCTTTTTTTCACTTTGCCTGTGAGTTCTTCACTGCTTTATCGGAATACTGTTTGACTTATGTTGCCCCAGGTAGCCGATGTCACACATTCACTCCAACAACCTGCTGGGAGAAAGGTATGAACTTCATTCATATATTGTCAAAAGGGCATTCTTACTGCCTTACATCTCTTTCTCATGGAACCTCATGGGAAATGTCTAAAATAATTGAGATGAGTTGCTTCTCACTTAGCTGATTTTAATGAAACCGTTGTCATTTAGTGTACATACCATGCCATGCCGGTCTTGACGAGAACACTATCAATTTATCACTCGGAATGAAAACAATCTCATGCTTTTATGACCTTATATTTTTAGCTGTGCAACCACTTGCAAACGGGAGATGGATGCTTCAAGATGGAAAAGCATTGTTTTCCTCCTGTTTTTTCTTGAATATCTCAGAAATAAAGGAAAATTAGTGGCTATGTAACTATGTTACCTTCCGTTCTCCCACCATATTTGCTTGTTTCTTCTCTCCTAAGTTTGGTTCTAGAAGAATAGTTGACTTTCTCTTATATATGGAATATACAAATGAATATTTGATTGTCTTTTGTCTGGTGATATATAACTTAAGGCTGAACTTGTCGAATTGAGTACCTTGTGTGCCTCTCTGTTCCAGTTGTCATATTTGGAAAATTGAACCATTTTTTTTCCCTGTAGTTGGAAGGTGGAGGTGTTGCCAGTGGAGGTCTTCGGGAACTCATACCATGCATTGCAAGAACAGCAGTTGCAGTTGGAGTGGATGGGCTTTTTATGGAGGTATGCTGAATCCCAATTACCGTTGTGTCATTACAATTTTCTTCAGATTGTCGGAAATTTCCAGACTGGTGCATGCCCCAATTCTTGCTCAGGAATGAATAGCCTTATTTTCAGGGAATAAAGGCATAGATTGCGATACTACTTAGAGACTAGCATCGGAATTTATTTCCTCAGATGCATATTTTGTTATTTGGACATTGATGTGATTCCTGCACATGTATATGGAAGTATTCTAGGATTTACTGGCACTATTTCGAACAAAGAGCTGTTGAGTTTCCCTCATTTGGAACGTTCATCCTAGAAAAGCATTCGTGTGTTATTTATCATGCTTTTTATCTTAGTTAACCATGGGCTCACCAATATCCTAGATAACTATGCTCTCAACTATGTATAGCTACAAGTGACTTTCTTGCTTCCTTCTTCTGAATTCAATTATGTTGGTGTTCTGAGAATCTCTCTGAATGTGTTCAGGTGCACAATGATCCTTTAAGTGCACCAGTAGATGGTCCAACTCAATGGGTGAGTTCAGTAAATATGTCTTTTTGCTGACAACCTACCTTTTTTCAACAAAAAATTTGCACTTTTTAAAGGTTATGTGGAATTAATGACCACATATAGCTAAGTTGTCGCCGACCCCAGCTAGTTTGGGATAAAGGTGTTGTTGATGTTGATATAGCTAAGTTGTGAACTAAACAGTCTAAATTCCCGCTGTTTGATGGTGACAGCCCTTACGCCATCTTGAGGAGCTTCTGGAAGAGCTTGTGGCAATAGCTGTGAGTTTTATCTACCCTTTATTTGATAAACCATACAACAATCAATTGCATGTATCTGCATATTGCCTTGTTACCATTCCATCCTGTTTCGAGGACATCCAAACTTTTTATAAGTGAGATTACCTTTCATGTGATTATCTTCTGAGGACACCAGAACTAAGTTATATACCAATCCAAACTTTTTCTAAGTTATGTAGGCCAAATGCTATTATGTGAAGGGGGTTCTATGCTGTAAATGAAACTTGAAGCTGGTTTTTCTCATTTGGCATCATGAGATAGACTGGAAAGCTTACTTTTCTTAAAGTAGATGATAAGACTTATGTCTGCTTATAATGTGGTTCTAGGAGTAGAATATGTGGTGATCTAGAGAAAAATGAAGCTGTGAAGAATTTGAATAACCAGTCTAATCAGAGGAAATTTCTGCTGCTAGAAAACCCAGAAGAAAGGCATTGGCAATTAAAAATGCCAATTTTTCACTTCCATAGATCTTAGTGAGATTACATTACTGCTTGTGCAGAGCGCCATAAATTGCTGTAAATTATTACTAATCTGCAGTAACTGAAAACTGGATGTTGTTCATTGTCTAAGTTCTGTTATTGGTCCTCAGAAATCATTGATGAAGAAATGTAAAATATTGGCTTGCTTAAAATGGCTTTAGTTCTTCTTTTGAGTGGACAACATGGTATTGGATTATGATTGGAGCTTTCTTTTTTATCTTTCAAAGAGGGCAAGCAAAGGGAAGCGACAACTTAAAATTGATCTTAGGCCATATCACCCCTAGGAGGACCTCGAGGCTTCTCAAAGGGTATGTCTATCTCAGAATCTCAACTGGAGGAGTTTTCCTCGTGGGTGTTGATTGAGCACTTTGATGTGATTTAAAATATCTCAGCTAAAACAACAATTCAATAACTGGCATTCCTTTTTCCAAATCCTATGCAGGAAATAGACTAGTGGTTCTACGTATATTTCTCTTAGTGGCTTAGGCGCCTCAAAGCGATCAAGTAAGTTAAAGGTGATCAGATGGAATGTCTGTTATGGTAGCTGCTATTCTTTCCAACTGTCTTCTGGCATTGTCTCCGCCTGGTTAATTACCAATGCTTTGTATCTCGGTGATATTCCTGAATGTTTTATTGATTATCATCGTTTTATTATTGACAAGAGAAACCAAAGTAATTTTGTTGCTGTCGCATGGTCTTTCCAAGCGAACGTTCTCCACAATGCAAAATGGATGGATGAAATTGAAAAGGAAATCTCCTGGATTGACACACTGATCTATTCCTGTGACTGTTTTCTCTGTGATCTCCGTTGTACTTTGGTTCTGGCTAGGGAAAACTTAGTTGAGAATTAAGCACGGCATTATCGAAGGTCGGACTTCGGAGCGTTTGGCACTGCCTAAGTAAAGTAGGAAGAAAGAGCTGGGATGGGTGTCTTTTGATACATTCGCACCGGTAGTGGTGATTGCATGAATGCCAGCTTACAAGGCCGGAACAGTCAACGCGGCCTTGCGGACTACCATCGGCCCACAAACAAAAATATAGGCCTTGCTCTTCGAGCTCGGATGAAACCCCATTGTTATGATGCAAACTGCGTAGCCTAACTGTACTTACAACCTAAAGTGATTTTTACCAAAGTTTAGTTTGGACCTGGCTGCTTGTCCAGATACCCACTCAAGCAGAAAAGACTCCCAACTGGATGCCACACCTTACTTGGCTGTTGGACCTGTGATCAAGTATGGTTAAGGTGAGCGGCCTTTGAAGAACTTGCTCTTAGACATCCCGCAAACATTCGACGATGTGGCTTTTTCCCTTTGGAGGATCCGGGGATTGTAGTACGTCCCCCAATATTTTTGCCTCTGTTCTTCCAGGTTTGAACTCTGTTATTCTTGAAGACTTGGACAACAATCAAATACTTAAAACTGAATCTTCGAAAGACAATAGCAGTCAGATAAAAGGGAATCGCTTCACCGATCCATCTTAAAATCCGAACCAACAGAGGATATGTTGTTTTATATTATCGACATGCCGACTGCCCTACACTGCCAGCGTTAACAAGAATAAACGCTTATCCTTCATGACTCAGGAGTACAGCCAAAGGTAAATAGTGCAACAGACCCCAAATGTCATTAAACCAGAAAAGAAAACGTCAGTCCCCAAAAAAAGTAGAAAAGAGAAGAATCTGAACAGAAACAAAGATTAGGCTAACAAGTAACCAAATCGAAACTAGAATGTACCCCTCGACAGTCTGCCGCTCAACTCTTTCAACATTTATTTCAATGACCTAGTTAAACAATTTACATCAGGCAAAACTTCATTCTTCCGGTAAAGATTCACCAGAGAGGGTCGTGACATTATCTTTCTTTCTTTTTAGTGTTGCCAAAAGGCGCAAGGTCACTTGGTATAGTGACTATGTATTCCTAAAGCTCAAACTTTTAAAAGCCTTGTGCTTTACAACACCATTCAGTCACAAATAGTTCCCGCAGAATGCCTCCGTAACATAAATGGATGTAAAAAAGTGCCTTTTTATGCTGCCCTCTCGCTCCTATCTGCTGCCCCGCTGGCCTAGTAACATCCTGCCGTACAAAATATTCGGATCTTCTGCTCTTTCCAGAAATAATGGCACAATCCTCTCTGGACCTCCATGAAAAATATGCAATCTTTGAGTACCTCACATTTGACATTCCTTGCTAAGATCAAGGGTAGGTATATCCACCTCTTTGTGCAAAACGTTACCGCCTATCGAGTAGTAGAGGTTGCTTACAATTTACACCAAAAGACATTATTGGAAACACAACTTCAATATACAAAGAAATGCATCAACAAGAGAATGATACCTTCACGACAACTCCAACTAATGATTCTTATTAGACCGTAAAGTTTCCAAGTATGGAGCTACTAGCATATCCATTTTGACCAGCCAGAGCGCAACTGCAGATGTAGTATGAGGAATAATAGGAAAATATGCAACTATTTCTTCCCCAGATAAATTGCAACCAGGCACAGTGTTGCACCGGCGCAACCAATCCCTATTAATGGCACTGACAAAATCTGCAAGGACCTGAAAGATCATAAAAATAAATAAGCATGTAAATCAGATTTTAAACAACCTTAGACGGATGAGACAAACGAACTTCTATAAACAACCCAAATAATGTTCCCGATAGATGCACTAAAATAAACCTGCAAAAGCTCTGCCAAGGAGGAGGTTCGTCTGAGTCTTTTTACCCAAAGCCTGTGGGCAGACTTGGTCCAAGCACCGATAAGTGCATCTTCAGGCATTGCTGACTGGAATAAAACAGAAAATTCTCATTTACTGAGTATATTGGATTATTATTATTATTATTATTATGCAAAAATACTCTCTTAAGGGGGCAATATGGACACTTCAACCACAAAGTCAATCAGCTTTACAAACGACCTTCCTCTGATCTTTAATTGGTCATCAAGAGAGGAGTGGTGAACCACAAGCACTGCCACTCTAGTAACAGTGTTTCCATCTTAATCCATGGACACAGAAACAATCACAACAATTTGTTTATCATGGACAGACCAAACCACTAGAAGGATCAATCATAAGAATCAACTAGAATATCCACTTATCTAATCCAGCTATACGTAAAAGATACCGACCAAACATAGGCAAAAGTAGCAGAAGCAGCTCATTCAAACAGGCTGGACTAATGCTTTCCATCATCTTTCTGCTAATTCACATGGAAACTGTTATGGTGCCTTCAGAAAGCAACAGATTGATGTTCAAGGCAACCTTTTCTTTGCTTGACAATTAAATTTACCATCTCATTTTTTATTTTCAACAAACCTTGATGCACACTGAAATATAGTCAACAATATGACAAATAGGAATATCACACATCCATAGGATTTTGTACATATACACTCGAAGCATCTATGCATCTAGAACAATAGAATCTGAGGCAGTGTAGAGAGAAAAAAAACAAGTGGGTTGCAGTGGACATGTAAACAAACTCAACATGGCTACTCACCTCTATAGCATGAATTGCAGCTTTAATAGACTGCAACTGTGATGATAGAACTCTGTGCTTTGGAAACGCATCAGTCTCCTCTTTTTCCCTACAAGTGGCTGCATGGATTGCATATTTTTCTTCTAAATCAAAATCAAGCTCAAACGTTGTATGGCAAATCTTACAGTGTTTCTCATCTCGCCAATACAAATCATGACATCTCTCACATTTGTTAAGTGAATCATGATAAGATTTTCTTCTATGCTTTACAGCATTAAGTGCTAAGTAGAAAGAATTCCATATCCATGAATCAACTGCTTTAAGGCGGCTCCATCTTCGCTTTAGTTCTTCCCCTTTCTTTCCAACTTCAATGGTCATAGCACCACATAAAGGAAAAGAATCTCCACTGGCAATCAAACTTGTGCCATTGTCTACATCGGAAATAGGAGAAGAACTTTCTTCCCTGACAGAATCAAGCTCAGTCATATCAGATAGTATTCCCGATCTAACATCAGCTTGAGTCACCATACAGCTTGACATTGCTTGGAAGAAAAAAGCCTTTCGTTTCTCCAAAGATTCAATAAGAAGTGCCTCGCGTGCACCCCTATTATCTAAAACCGATAGTAAGGAGCAGAAAGCCTGCATCATGTGTGTTTAAATAAAATGAATCAAGAACAGAGTCATAAAGTCCAACCTACAGGATTATAACAAGAAAACGATGTTTAGCACAAAAAAGACAAGCACTGAATTCACCTCTTTGGTATCAATGATCTCCCAGTGCCCATCTTCAGAAGATTCAAAATAGATACTCCTATGTCCCGGATCACTTGAATTGCATGGACCCAAGAAAAGCCAATACCTATTGTAACGACGATCTGATCCCAGATACACAGATTGCATTGGGTGAGGATAATCAGCTATTTCCACATCTTCTGCTTCTGTTAATTTGCCAGAAGATATCTGCTTAACATGCAACTTTGACAGTAATGCTGAAGAATCGAACGGTTGAGTCTCAGCTGACGAACTAAGGCCGTGCCTTTGTTCATGATGCACCAAGGATGACCGTAATAAGTTTTGCCGATTTGATGAGGCTCTCTTTATTTTTGCTCCACAACCAGCATAGACAGAGCTCGGAACAGTTTCAGTGACTAGTTGTGATGAATTCTGCTCAGGCTAAAATGTAAACATTAAGCACCTAAACCAACCAGCAAAGTTCAACCCCCCCCCCAAAAAAAAAACAAACAAACAAAGAAACAACAACATCAATAAATCCATGAGCCCGGCATCAGCTCATTGTGACCTAATGGAATCTGGAACGCAATAGGATCTTCCTCAAGATCTACCTATCCAGTATCAACTTGATGCTGCCTAAATGACATCAAAAACAAATTTGCATTTCTTCAAGGACAATGGACTATCTAGAAATCACATTAGAAAAAAGAAAAAGTAGTGTGGTCTTATAAATGGAACTTGCAATATGCAAGTACTTGCAGGACACGACCCCAATGGCTTAAAAGAACTCTTGTGCTCAAAGGAATTGACCAGAAATGGAAAATGTCCTAAGAAAGAGAAGCTTTCGTTCCACAAATATACGATATTGTGGTATGAAATGTATTTGAATTTATATTCAAATTGATCTTTACCCTTGACTAACAAAGACTGAGTAAAACAAACGTTTTCTTCATGGGAATGACTGAAACTAACTGATACCTAGATATGAAAAGGGGCATAGAAACAAACAAATAGAAAGAACAATCGCGGATGACAAGATACCTCCATAAGAACGCTAGATCCAGCACGAACAAGGTCAATCAAGGCCACTAAGGCATTCAACTTTTCTTCAATACTTAAGTCGGAATATTCACCTTCCATCAGTCCTAACAACCATACTTCTCCGGGATGGCTCTCATCAATCTCTGTATCTACTATCATCATGCTATTTTTTCTTTTGTGACTATTTGCACACTTAAATATTCCAACAGTAAGATCTCCTGAGTCGCACTCAGAATCATCACCACTGCTACACATATCATCATCGAGATTCTCAACACTTCCTGAGTCATCTGTATCAGACTGAAGATGTTCAGCATCCTTTGAGGCAAAGTTTATCCGTAGACGATATATGGAGGATGAAATCTTTTCAAACAAAGTAATATCACTTGAAAGTGTGGAGCATATAGCTTTTTCCAGTTCCTCCGAATTGCTGGAGATGTTCAACCCCATAACCTTTTTAACAAAGCAACCATAATTGATAAGTTAGGTGCAACATACAAGGTGGCGTTTCACCTTTATGAATTGCAAGCTCCATTCATATAAAGTTACCTGTGAAGCCCTTGCCATTTCAGAAACTTTCAGGCCATTATTACCTTGCTCCGACAAAAGCCTAAACAACTCTCCTTTCAAAGTTCCAGGACGCATACCATACTTCATCATAAGGCTCATTTCCTAGAGGACCAAATTGAAAGGTGTCGTATATCATTATTGTCAACCATGATCACTATGAAACAATGGATTAGAAAAATTCCCACAACCTAATAATATCCAGATGCATATTACGCTCCCCATATACACATCCAGATTCAACAGCAGATTAACGGGAGAACAGAATCAGAAAGAAATTTAGGTAGGCTAAATAATATTGAAATGAGTTTTATGTATGGGAAATGTCAAACGTTTTCCCATCAGCTTTCTTCATTTTCATATTGCTTCTCTGTTATTCTTATATTTTGGGCAAAAAAGTCAGACTTTACCTTTCAAAATCACTTTTTCATAATCTGACTTCTCAGAGGACAATTCAAATGATTCACCCGTCCTCGATGTGGAAGTTAAATTTGAGCAGTGTCACTTGAATTTGGAGATCTATCATAGGAATTTTTGGCATCATGGAACCTCTGTTATGCCAACTAGTTTTTCTAAACTTCTGCCACTCTCTACTTCACTCCTAATTTCTAGAAATCTCACAAAACAATCTGGGGAAAATTTTAGATAAAAAATAATTGGAGGAAAGTAAACTAATGATAAATCATAACCAATTGAAAGGAATAGACATACTTAAGAGGAGCATACCTCGTTAACGGCTTCTCTATGTGATGCACCTTTCTTTGATCCAAAACCTGCTGCAACCAATACTTGACGTAGTATTTCTGTCCATGTCAATGGGTTCAAGGACTTTTTCCAGAAATCAACAATGATATCTTGATTCTCAACCTACATTGTCCCGTCATAAGTGCAAACTTTACTATCTGCTTTATTAACCTCCCCACGATCCATCAACAGAAAAAAGATATAACAAGAAAAATTATCAACCGGGAAAGTGATTCTCCCGCAAAAGAACAAAAGCGAAAATTTAATCAGACTGATAGGCTTTCATACACAAAGCTGAAACGGAAAGCAATTACTCTTGACTCGAACTATATATACAAAGATAACTTACAGATACCTTTAAGATGTAGCACCATCCCTAATAACTGTGCTGCTTAGGTTCACATTGTTATGATGCTTGCTGGTGGTACTGTTATATTGTTACATTGAAATGAGTCTTGGTTGTCTCATCCTTAAGCTCGGAAAAACAATAATATCCCAAATACATTAATTTTAATCCCAATTTCATTGAAAACTCACCCATCCATTAAAGCATCTCATACGGCCAAATCATATTAAGCACAATCGACTGATTTATCTTCTTTATCTTTTAAGCAAGGTAAGTGCAAGCTAATCAGTAGCCCATAGCCTCGGTCTCAACCATGTGGTTTATGCGCATACCCGTCATTTTATTTGTGTTCATTGTGAGAGGAAATTAAGCATTAAGAAAGCATTGAGGGTTGGTTTTGAACAGAAACAGGGCAAATGAATTAAAAACAACTACCTTCCTGCTGGTACTTATAATAGGCATTCCGGAAACCGTAACTCACCGAGTGTAGTAATGCCAATAACTTGCAAGATTTGCTCAAATGATGAAAGGACCCCCTAGTAAGCTCCGTTTCAATGTCAAAGAGAAGAAGCTTCAGGAGGGCCAAATGAATCTTTCCAAGTAACAAGGAATCCTTGACACAAAGTATACGAACAAGGCAAAAAGAACAGAGGTCAGCAACTCTTCTGAACAGCAAAAGTTGCGCAGATTTGCCGAGATTATGCTAAACAGCAACATCTGTAGGGTAAGAAGATTACCTTTTCATGAAATGCTTGAGCAAACTCATCAAGAGTAAAAGAGTTAATATCAAGTGTTGCAGCAAAAGTATAAAGAAAGTGGATTGCCTGCGAAGACAAAAACCATAAATATGAATTTTTTTTGGGTAAAGAACCATAAATATGAATTTCTTCTTTCTTTTAATCCAGAAATTGGGCAATCAAACAATCTAGCCAAGGAACTTCAGCATCTTGCGACTTATCGATTATACATGTAATAGGTAAATCAGACAATGTCAAACTACCAAATAAAAATTGTAATTCAGAGAAGAGTAGATTCTGGGCAGAAATCAACTTAAAGTTCAGAACTAAAAGAAGCCAAGCCTTTTCTATACACACAAAGATTAACATATCTACAGGGAGAAGATGGCGTACACTTCCCAGCATACAGACAGCATATAAAATTTAGTACGCGTGTAGGCATTATCAACTACAAGCATGATTATATATTGTGGAACATTCCTATCTGACAAGGTTTTTGGAAAATTAGGTTCTTCAGCTTATCTATCAAGAGATTTTACTACATTCTGAAAAAAAATTCCTTGATAGGTAACTCATGAGAAGCGTCATCCACATCAAGACTATTGATTGATAATGAAAAGGGAAAACAAATCAATCAAGATTGTCTATTATGAACCTTAAAGAGCTTCTTGACCGTCTCCAAAGAATTCAAAGGCTGCATACAGAAGGGCTGCTTCATCTTGACCGAAATTGGAGGAAATTTTGCTAAAAAATCTGGAAACAAGAAAACTGAAAGTGATTGTGATGTTCAATGTGACTCAAGGAAAGAGGTATCTGAGATACTGGATAATGAAGCAAAAACGCACCTTTACAGAGGGAACAACCATCTGATCCATTGGAAGCAAAATGTTCTGAACAGGAGAGAGGATTTGGCCCTGCTTGTAACTCTCTCATCTCCAATTCTTCATCATCTACTAGCATTGCAAATTTATCAATGAGTTCTTGGGTTATTCCCCCTTCCAAAGAAAGGTCACATTTTACCAAGCAGGTTTCCTTCAGAACTGAATCCTGAGTAAACGGTCTCTGGATGAAAATAGCACCGTTAGAAGTGTACTACTTGCAGAGCTCACCACCATTACAATAAAACTAACCCGTTTCACCTCTTTCTTCTTCTTCTTCAACAAAGGCTTCTTTTTTCCTGATAACTTGTCCCTCAGCTTCCTCTGTATCTGAAAGACACCTCAGAGTAAGACTGCTTTTTCCTCACAGCATCCACTACCTCAATAATATGATCGAAAAAGAGGAAAGTATGAACCACAAATAAAAAATCAAGACCAATATAGTACGTATATTTAATAACTTGCCACTGCAAGAGTTTGTTGGCGCTTGTTTTTGCTTTGACAAGACGACTTCTTTAATTTTGAAGTTGGCACATGTGATGTAGCACCAGCTCCTCCAACAATATCCACACCAGAAGGAAAGTCTCCACCTTCAGGATTGGTTGCGCGCCAAGCTGTCATCAAACCCTTGCCAATGCCATGTCTTTTCACCGGACCACTATTAACGCCGTCCTGGCTATCTATCATTTCTCGAGTCGATGCCTAAAAAAAGGATAGCAAACTTTAAACCCATGCAGAGATTTGTACTAAATCACTCGCCAGATTCTATTAAACATACCTTTCTCTTTTTTGGTTCCCCGTGAATCTGTAGGCAAGAAAGATTATTTCGAGAGCCTAAACATCAAATTAGAGTACAAATCAAGTCACTAATATAGAAATATTATGTGTAATTAAAAGGCAAAATATGAGAAGACAGAAAAGAGAAAGTATAGAGAAAAATAGCTGCAAGGTGTAAGAATCTTAGAGCTGAATGCAACAGATTCATTTAGAAAGAACTATAGTATCCACATCTAACACCAGGTAAAGAGCACACTATATGACAAAAGCATCATTTCTCTGCTTAACCATATTAATTCAAAAAAAAAAAAAATCAAAATCAAGATCTTCACTCCACCTTCCCCCTATTACAATTCGGGTTGAAAAGACAACAAAAGCAAGCAAAAAGCTTGTTGGCTTTATGGATTATGCACCCTCTAGCTCAATGAGCCAGCCAAGGAGTTGCCAATATAATGCCCAACAACTGAAAGCAGAGACTAAGCTTTACATTGGTCAGGTTTGCTATCTAGATAAAAGCAAAACCTGCTACCAAATAATTCGTACCGAAAAAAAAATGCGAAAGGAGGATTACTAACAACAAAATCTCAAGGAAGCAAATAAATTAAAATTGCAGTGCACCCAAAAATAAAGACCTAAAAAGAATTGACACTAGACAGACTTCTTTAGAAAAAAAATGTGTATAGAGTATTCTCCAAAATACTGACCAGCTTTACCATGCAAAAGAGACCCTGTAGGAAGAGAATCGAATTCTGCACCAAGGACGGGACCATCCTTGCGAAACACTTTCTTCAGAATATAATCAGGACTGAACAACATGTCCTGCACAGAAATGGGCTTTCTCGTTCTCTTAGCATTAGTAGAAGCTAGATGTCCACATGTCGAAGGCAACGAATCAGCTGACTGTGCTCTGTCTTGAACAGAAATACCAAAAGGAATTTCACCATTCCTTTTACGTCGCTTCCTCTTCTCTATGAACCATCCCTGCACTTGTTTGAACGTCAATCCTAACGATGCAGCATAACCTTTCATAGCCTTTTGTGTCGGATACTTCTCCTCTGAAATAAATAAAATAACCCCAATCAATTACACGACAGCAACCTGTTTCTAGAATTTGTACATCAGGGAATTCCATAAACCCTCTGGGGGGATTTAACAAACCCTTGAGGTAGCCGGTCACCGCATTTCTGCAGGCACGGCAAAACAAAAAGGTGTACCGCACTGGAAGCTGTGGAAATGATAAAGATGGCTAAAAAGACAACACGTGAGAAACAAAAGCAGCGCACCTGAGTAAAATTTCTCCAGCGCTTGAAGCTGAAGTGGAGTTTTCCTCTTCAGCTCCATAATTCCCTCGGATATTCACAGTTCTCACGCCAAACTGATCGGATTTTCCATTATCTGGCGATGCCAAACAAAAGGAGGAAAAAAAAACTATGATTATCCCAAAGAAGAAGCGCAAAAGTCAATTCCAAAGAAGCAAAACTGCGAACAATGAACAAAACAATCGCTTTTCGGACAAAGCGGATCATCGGCAAAATCTCTTCCTCCTCCCTTTTTCACTGTGAACTACTCCAAAAACTGGTGATTCACACATCAAAAACCACATTGCATTGCTCAACGCCACAATCATCACTCCGCTGGTCGAATTCACGCGCGGAAGAAGAGATTACTCACCTCGGCGGCACCACCAGCATCAGCATCAGCATCAGTGACCAGTGAGGAGTGTCAACTCCAGCAACTCATTTTCCGCCTCCCAGTGAGCTCAGTTCAGTGGCTCCCGCTTCAGTTCCATTGACCTTGAGAGTAGTCCAGCGAAGAAGCAATCAGTTTGCTCCCACGAGAAGCAGACGAAGGAGAAGGAGGAGGAGGAGGAGGAGGAAGTGGTTGCGAGTACAGAGGTAGGGTTTTAGGTTTTATCTGTATTTTTTCCTTTTGTCATTTCTTCCTCCTTCCGCTGAGGGTTTTTCCTCCCGTCACTCTCTCTCCAAAAATATCTTCTCCCTTTCTTTTTTTTTCTCTCTCTCTCTCTCTAAGGGTTTATGTATCCGTGCCACGTCATCGGCTTCGGCGCGCCGTTCTCTGGCCGTGCGTGCGTGCGTGCGCGCGAAGGGAAAGCCGCTAATGACTGTCTGCGGCGGCTCGAACTCGTTGGTTGGGCCGCACCAATGGTTTTCGTGCCGCTCGGCTAGTTTTGGGCCCTTGATAGGGAGAAGCCCAGCCCATTTGACATCATGGATAAAAAGAGGAGGAAATTAAAAAGTCCACCTCTCCAGCACTAGGGAATGGCAAAGACAGAAATAAAACACAAAATAAATTTAATAAAAAAAAATTGGGTCAGAAAATCTAATAAAATTCAGGAGCTATCAAGAGCTTGAAAACCCGGAATTGGCCCCATCGAACCGACCCTCACATTTTTCAAGCTCCAGTCAGACCGGGCCAATTCTTGGGACATGCTTTTTGAATTTTAATTTCGGGGGTCATGCAGGCTACGAACGAGCAAAAATAAACGAAGGATGAAGTGAGACGTAAAGGATATGCAGCATACGTAGATGGAAAGGGAGGATAATGGAGCCAATGAGATCGCGGTACAAAATAAATTTCGGATTTAGCAATTCGATTCATTCCATTAATATATAGAACTTTCTTTTCTACGTTGCTGCAATATATTGTACAAATATCGTTGATCCATCTCATATCTTGCCATATACTTTCACTGGAAAATAGAAATTGAGAGGCCATGAAATTATTACAAGACATTAATTGCCACATAGGACCAACAGACTGCCAGAGTGGCCCTTGGTCCTGGAACTGCCATATGGAATTTGGGAACCACCCCCAAATCAGGGGAAAATTATCAAAAAAGTCAAAAACTTGTTTCGCGTTTGCCAATTCAATTCTAAACTTTATAACCTTGTCAATTCATCACAAACCTTTTGCATTTATGACAATTCAATTATAAACCCCTCGCATTTGTGTGGATTCAGTCGTCCATCCAACCAACATTGATTGGCCGACACTGACATGGATGTTGACAAGCGCCGACGTGGATAATTTTTAATAAATATTTTATTTTATTTTATTTTTAATTATTTTTATCTTATTTATTTTCTTTCTATTCCTTTTTTTCCCTTCTTCTTTCTCCAATTGGTGGTCGCCAGTGACCGGCCAAGGTAAGGCCGACCACATCAACCTGGCCCGAATTTGGCCTAGGTGAAGGCTACTCTTCATCACTCGAATCCAGCCAAAGATATTGTAGCGTATTTCTTTTTCTTTTCTTTTTGCGTAATTTGTGAGGATTGTTATGATTGGCAAAGTGAGAGACATGGTTCTCAAACATCATTATAGCTTTGTTCGAGGAGATGGTCATAACGTTTGGCTTATCACGAGCTTGTTCCATTAACATCGCTCGTTTAGTAGTTCGGACCATATAATCACACTTGCAGTCTTATAGGGAATAGGAAAAAGTATAGAAAAAGATACCGCCATACCCTAGACCCCACTCAGGAACCAAACTGAACTAGTTAGTTTGGCTCCTGTGGAGGATCAGGTGGGTCGATTGCCGACTTTCACAAAGTGAGAATCGGCTCACTTTAGAATCGATCATTCCTATCAAAAACCTAGAATTGCAAATCGAACCAATCTTGCGCTTTTCAGGATCAAGTAGATATGTGGGGTGTTATTTTGACAATCTCGATACCTACGAGGCTCAAGATGCCATTGGCAAAAATAAATGAAGTAGCAATAGCCGGATGAAGCGAGACGCAGCAACGATCAAGAGTCGAAGAAAGCATGGTATAAAATATATATTTCATTAACATGTAAACCTCTTCTTCTTCTTTTGGCTACTTTGCAAGATTATGTGCATTGAACACTGTTCGCTCATCTTGTATCTTGCTGGTTGCTACATACGCTCGTCAGAAAATAATTATTATTTTTTTCAGAAAATAGAATTTGAGAGGCCATGAAATTACTACGAAACATTAATTGCCACGTGGGACCAACGGAATGACCCTTGGTCCAGGAACTGCCATTTGGAATTTGGGAGCCCACACAGCAATTGATCCTCTTATCTGAGCCGCGGTGCCACGTGGACGGTCATCGTTGGACGGCCAGATCCTGACCTTATCTCCAAGCCTCGGCCACCTCCCGATCGCCAGGATTTTCCGTGGCCCCACTCGAAGTCCCATGTCGCGGTCTCGCTTCGCTCTCTTGTATATTTTGTGTTGGCCAGTGAATGACTTAGCCATATTCTCTCCTGCGATCTCTCTCTCTCTCTCTCTCCATCTCTTCGCTTGAGCTCGTTAGTTTTGCCAGAGGAGGACTAGGGAAGGAAGCAGATGGCGGCGGCACAAGCTCTCGTATCGTCGTCGCTCACCTCCTCCGTTGAGTCGGCGAGGCATCTGCTGGGGTCGAGGCCCGTCGCTTCCCCGAGGAAGGCGTCGTTCGTCGTTAGAGCCGCTTCGACTCCACCAGTCAAGGTCCGCCTCGCTTTTCTTTACCTTAGGAGCGTGATCGACCCGATTGGCTACGCATTTGTGAAAACGGATCGTATTCTCGAATTGCCGTATCGGTTTCGTGTTTCCAAAGCTAGTTCGTTCTGATTTTCAAAATTACTCGTGTGAAAATTGGTTTTTCCTCTGCGAACTTGAGACCACATGGACATTCAATTGATACCACGACACTCCCAATTTAGCTGATGAAGTGTAATATTCCGTGTTGTTTCCAGCAAGGAGCGGATAGGCAATTGTGGTTTGCGTCCAAGCAAAGCCTTACATACTTGGACGGAAGGTAATTCCAAGCTCCATATGTACTTGCTTTTGCATACATCTTTCTCAGTTTAACCGAATCTAGAAAATTTTGTTTTTAGTAGTTTAGTCAATTTTGGAATGGCTCTTAGCTCCTGTTAAGTGCACCGATAGAGAAATTTCTTCCGAATAATCTACATTACCTTGATAAACTTCATTTTTCTGTGGGACGTGCACAATCGAATGTTTAAAAAATCACGGTTTTGGTCCAACTTTTCAATTGCTTTATTTCTCTTTAACGATGCAGCCTCCCGGGTGACTATGGTTTCGACCCCTTGGGTCTCTCGGACCCCGAGGGCACCGGAGGATTCATCGAGCCCCGCTGGCTAGCCTATGGAGAGATATTCAACGGGCGTTGCGCCATGGTGGGCGTTGTCGGAGCGCTAGCACCCGAGATTCTAGGAAAGGCGGGGTTGATCCCACCGGAAACCGCCCTCCCATGGTTCAAGACCGGCGTGATCCCACCGGCCGGGACGTACAACTACTGGGCCGACCCCTACACGCTCTTCGTGTTTGAGATGGCTCTCGTGGGCTTCGCCGAGCACAGGAGGTTCCAAGACTGGTACAACCCGGGCTCAATGGGCAAACAGTACTTCCTGGGGCTCGAGAAGGGCTTGGGCGGTTCAGGAGAACCGGCATATCCCGGCGGGCCGTTCTTCAACCCTCTAGGGTTGGGCAAAGACGAGAAGTCAATGAGGGAGTTGAAGCTGAAGGAGGTGAAGAATGGGAGGTTGGCAATGTTGGCCATCTTGGGCTTCTTCATCCAAGCCCCTGTGACCGGTGTTGGCCCTTACCAAAACCTCCTGGACCACCTGGCTGACCCAGTCAACAACAACGTTTTGACCAACCTCAAGTTCCATTAGGGCTTTAAAGTACTTCTCTTCCCTGTCACCACCGCCCCCTTGTGATATTGTAATGGCATGTGAAAAAAAACGTTAAGTGAGGGATTAATGTGGAACCTTGACATGTAAAGACCTGAAAACTGCACTTCTGAATGGTACTTAGCGCCCTGACACTTGCTCTTGCATTTGAGGAGAGATCGAGATCGGGTCGAGGCGACCTTCCTGTATTTACAGAATCACGTGTAGGAAGACTGTTTATTGTTCACGATGAAACGGGTCATGGGTTATTCATCGTGATTAGAACATAGTGCATGAATGGCAATTGTTGTGATAAGTCAGTTTTTATTTTTTATTTTTTTAAAACTAAGCAAATGATAGCAAAATTGGCAGAAGCACAAGGTAGATCTCGGCCAATGTATTTTCCATTGATAAGTGATAGACCATCAGGTGCGCTCAAGAGGAAAGATTGACATAAATCGACTCGTATTCATGATCTTCTCCTGCATCCAATTTTAACTGTTATCCGCGCTGACCAAGCAAGTTGGCAGTTCAGAGTGACCCAACTCGCCAATCTTTCATCAACCTTGACATAAATCGGAGAAGCCGCTGCTATTTCTAGTTAAAAAGTTCCAGGAATCAGACGTTTAATCACTTGAGAGAGCCCAACAAATGGAATTGGAGCAACTAGGAATCTACTACACCGCTTTATTACTCCCTGCATTTTTAACAAATCTCACGGTAATAAATGAAACACAAGGAAAGCTCACGACACAACTTTCCGGTGAAGCTGTGCCTCTCAAATAATTATGCCTGTTGCACGCAGAAATTAATTGAGGATCTTCAATTTGCAGGGACGTGTTGCATCCATTAGATTCCATTGAGAACATACCCTCGTATTACCCAGCTTGAGCCACAGGTTCAGGTACACTCGACGCTTCATTCCTGTGATTACAGCCAGCAACATATTATACATCAGAGAGAGAGAGAGAGAGAGAGCATTTACAAAACAACAATGCAGGGTTGCACACTTGAACTGAAAATAAGTCGTACATGTTAGTCATCAGAACTATAGGTGCCACTACCGGAGGCTAGCTAGTCAGCCCCAGAAGCTTTATTTCTTAGGTAGATTACAGTTGTCCAAGGTTTCCTTCTCATCATCTCATGCTTTTACAACACATACTATTTGAAAGCCAAAAGCATGTTTTTGGCCTGATTGCAAAAGCAGTTCTCCATGCATGGGACAAGCTAATTGAAACCATCACCCGACCTGGGACAAAAAGGACGGAAAAGCCATTGCCTCGCCAATAAGCACACGAACATGTGCAACACCAAAGATTGATTTGGTCCAACCACCCAACCCATCAACCCATTTCAACCCCTACGGTAAGCACAGGACCTCAATTGAGTTTCCTGTTGAGCTGTAGAACCTACCATAATAACATATAGCAGTCTTATTGCTAAGCATTTTTTTGAAGTACACTGGGAGATAACTGCTTGATTTGATTTTTCATGGACATTCGCTATTGGCATCAATGGAGGTCCTAAAGTACTTCGTTCTAAGAGTTCAAAAAGAGTACAACTTCGTCACAAGAGGCAGATGCCAACTACTCAGGCATCAGATTTCTAAAAATAGAGTACAACTTCGTCACAAGAGGCAGATGCCAACTACTCAGGCATCAGATTTCTAAAAATAGAACTTTATCCAATCACAGAATAGCAACAACACTGCACTGTTCGGAAGAATCGCACTTCAATTAAGAGTACGAAAGATACACCCGCTATGTCCATATAGCAACAGTCTGCCTTATTGAATTTGGATCTTCTTTCTCTGCATTTACGCATGTATGATATAGCAATAATTCTTAAGCCTCAATGAAGCTAGCTTCCTGTAGTACAGCAAAGTGACCAAATGGCTAATTGAGAATGAGGTTTTCCCAGTATTCTAGACACTATCTTAGTACCAAGTATGGATACTGCCTGAGTCCTTCAGAATCTTCCACTCCAGTATAAACAAAGTTTAACGAACCAAAGGCTTGATGATTTCCCAACATCTAGTATAAGATATGATAGCACCAACTTTTATAGAACAAAGTCCAATCACAGTAAAACCTTGACTAGTGGTCAGACCGCCCAAGAGAAAGATTTAATAACATCGTCCAATTATTGATATCGAAATGTCATTTTTGCAGAAATCCAAGGACTCAAGTAGAGATATCAAATCACCTCATCCAAATAACACCGCATAAGCATTGCAACATCCAATAGACAAAAGATTTGGAGACACCTGCTATTATTGAAAATTAAGAATCCCATTATCGTAACAAGTTGAAGTAGCTACCTCTGAATTCCTTCTCCAACTTCCATTCTGAAAAAGTTTCCAATCTTCACAGAGGATCCCACTTCCTTCGATAAATTGCCTATCAAAGTCTGCAATACCAAATCAAGCAACAGGTCACTTTTGATAGTTATAAATCAGATAATAAGGGACGGATGCTACCTAGCCTCCAAACCGCATTGTAAAGTTCAAATCTCATTAGTGCTACTGTGTCCATCCTTTTTGGATTTCTTAGATATAAACAAGACAAAATGAAAACTTTACCCCAAAAAAAAAAAAGATAAAATGAAAAGCACTATATAGAGGTTATATACTAGAAGACAATGTTCACAAGTGAACACAAACAAAAGGATGATGCCGAAAATTACAAGAGGGGTATCCTTATATTTTAGACAGTTAAAATTTCATACATGTTGAATTTGGATTAAAAGTACTTGACTTCCATCTACACTAGCGCCTGGCTCACTCAGTAATCACTAAATTAAATTTGGATTCTTTCTTTGGGACAAGACTAAAAGTACTTGACTTCCATCTCCACCTATGTCAATTAGCAGAGCTAGCATGTTATCTTTTGGGAGGCCAACTGTTTTTGCAAACAAATACATCAGGAAAGTGAAGAGGTAATTTGCTTAAGGACCAAGATAAAAATAGCATTTCTATCATTCAACGATAGATTGCCAAAAATAACAGAAATCCATGATTTGAAAATAAAAGAACCAATGAACTCCATTCGAGATTTGCGATCGTTTTTCCAGGATTGCAGCTTATATTATCCCGTGAGAATGTTCTTGTGTTCTTAAAATATGGGAAAATTTTGATACATACCTTTACATTTATACTATCGTTCACGACAAACTTTTGCTCCATAAGTACCACTTCCTCCATGTATTTCCGTAGACGACCTTCAACCATCTTGTCTATCGCCATCTGAGATTTCCCTGAAGTTTCTGCCTGAAGGCACCAAAAAATTTGGTAAAAAAGCTAGTTTAGACACCAAGAACTAAGACAAATGCCTTGCCAAGCCCAATGAACAAAACAATCAATTGTCACAAGCATAAACAGTTTTCCAAGAAAAAAGTACCAGCATGAAAAATATCTTTAGGTTTGAGTGGGATCCAATAATTATCACTTTCACAACGATACTAGAAAGATTACCTGAGACTTCAAGATTTCCCGTTCACTTTCTAATGCATCGGGCGTGACAAGTTCCTTAGTCAAAAACAAAGGCTTGGCAGCCACAATATGCATTGCCAATTCTGAACCAACTCGTCGGAGTGCATCAAGTTGTGAGTTCTCATCTTCAACTTCAAGAGAAAGGATTCCAGCAATACGGCCTAAACCTAATTAAGATCATGTATCAAGGCATCAACGCCTTTTTTATTCATCCAATGAAGAAACTCTCCATCGAGTAAGTCGCTTCAAGATATGGATGCAATGATGAGTGCACATGAAGAAAAGAAGATGCTCATTATCATATTTATCTCCGTTCTTTTACGAAGGGAAAAAAGGCATCCAAACATTTCTGACCTGGCTGGGGACTAGTATGAAGATATGTGGAAAGAACACCATGCGAAGAAGCACACATGGCATAACCTCTTCTAAATTTTACATTCTCCCCCATTATTGCAGCCACTTCTGTAATTGCATTCTGAACTGTTGTTTCTCCACTGATTTTTGGATGCTCGAGCTTTAAATTCAAACCCTGGTGAAGCTAAACCGGTTAGAATCCTCTTATGGCTCTTGAAGATGGACCTTTTGACTTATCTAAATAAAAAAGAGAATTTATGGAATGCAATAAGATCTAATTGTCACGATACGCTTAAAGCACAGCTGCATGATACTATTCTATTCAGACATCTACATACAAAGAGAGAATGTAGAGATCAAATTCATATAATTCTCACCTCTAAGTGCTCAGGTCCCATGTGAAAGATCCCAGAAACTTGGTTAGGAGGATTCTCCACCAGTAAAGCTTGTTTCGCCAAAGCTAAGGCCTGAAGTTCATTTACATTGACGAGTAACAAGTTACTTCCTCTATGACAAAATAGTCAATGGCTATGAACAAACGAGACTGAAGTAACTAATCTTTCTTTCTATTGGACATAGTCACAATATAGGAAATAGAAAACCAAGGAAGACAAACCAAGCAGATCTCCAATTGTCTCGTGCTCAGCATGGATTGACGCATATACAACTGAAGCAGAATCGCAAATTATGATCAAAATATTGAAAATTTACCAAAAACTGAAAGATCTCATTTCTAGCGACAAAGTCAGTCTCGCAGTTGAGCTCGATGACGGCGGCCTTGCCCTCGTTCTGAGCAAGAGCCAGCAAACCCTCCGCTGCCGTCCGTGAAGACTTCTTCGACGCCACCACCTGCCCTCTCTTTCTGAGCTCCTTCTGAGCAGCCTCGATGTCCCAATGGCAATCAACCAGAGCACACTTCACTTCCTTTATCGGAGCGCTCGTTCTGTCCCTCAATTGCCTAATCAAATTCATCTGCTCCGTGGCGCCGACATTGCCGCCACTGCTGAATCCTCTCTCGACCACCACGCTGCTCAGTAGCCGCTTGTACATAGCATTTCCGAGAGGGGTTCTCGTCAAGCTCCTTAACAGTGCCATCCCAGCGCGATTCCTCCGTATACTACTGTCGATTTCGAACACATTAAAGACGAAATCAAAAACATTTCAATGGGAATCGAAACAGATGTGGGAGCTAACAACAGAGAGCTACGCAACGAGATAAATCTAACGCAAGCAAGAACAAGGAGAGTCGAGGGGTCTCGGAAGAACCTAACCGATGAGGATGCGAGTCGATCTTCTTCGATATGTCGTGGGTTTTCGGCCCCCTAAGACGCGGAGCTGTAAAACCCTACCAGCTACCACCACCAGTGATGAGTGTACTACTGAGGTTCTCGGAGTCGGAGCTGTAAAACCCTGCCAATTTTTTTCCGAAGGTATCGCGCATTTGCCCGACAGTGAAAATGGCCTCTTTATTAAGAAAATATTCAGTGCTCGTATAGCGCCAGCCCATTTATGCGCCAAACCGCGTGGCCCACTCAAAAGTCGACATCTGGCTACGACGTGGAATAAAAAATTGAACACTCTCTCTCTTCCCTGAATGCCCTTCCACCACCTCTCTCGTTCCTCCGTCCTCCTCACCAACGAGCCCTTCCCGTCTTCCTCACCACGACACCCGACGAGGTGGCCCCATGGACACGTCGACTATTCCGTCGAGGCCTCGTCAGATCCGGCGAGGTCGGCCCTCGCCCAAGCGACGAGGGTCGACGCGTCGCCAGATTCGGCGAGGTCTGCCCTCGTCCAGGCAGCGAGGGTCGACGCCGCGCCAAATCCGACGAGGTGAGCCCTCGTCTAGATACGGCGGGAGCGGTCCTCGTCGGATTTAGTGATAGCGACTCTCGCACGTCAGCTGGAAGCAGCAGAAGCAGAAGGGGCCGGAGGCCGTTGCGAGGCCCGTCCGTCATGCTGCTGACGGCCATGGCCACGAGCAACAAAAGTCGTTGGCGCCGGTGGCCATGGAAGCCAGATCTGAAGAGAGGCCAAGAGGATGGTTGAACCCAGATCTGGTGGGAAACATGGGTGAAGGAGCTGACGAGCCGATCAAGAAGAAGGATCGTTTGATCCATGGAGGCGAGCGACGGCGGCTCAGTGCCGACGGCCATGGAAGAGTTGGTCGTGGAGGGCGGAGAGCAGGAGGAAGGCGCCGGTCTCCAGAGCTTTCTTTCCGTGGGTTGCAGAGAGTAGAGGTGTCAAACGGGTGGGACGGGTCGGATTTGGGTCGGGTTGAATATAGTCCGACTCATATTGACCCATTTAACCCGTTTTGACCCATTTTCATACAATACAAATTTTATGATCCATACCCGACCTGACTCATACCCGACCCGTATTGCTTAAATATTTCTACACTTAACCAAATACACAGTGTTTTTTTATAAACTGATAAAAGAATATTATTACTAAAAATTTTATGCAATATAAATTAAGTAAATTTTATTATCTTTCTATAATTATCTAATTTTTTAATTTTTAAAAGATATTTTTATATTCTTTTTTCTTTTTCCCATTTTATTTTTTTTCCTCCTCCCTCCCTTAGTCCTTCGTCTGCAACTCCACCTCCCTTCTCCTGAGGTCGACCATCTCGGGAACACTCGAAGAAGCGGCCAACACATTCACCATCGTGACCCGATTTAGGTTTAACTCGGACAGCAACATCCGCTCGAACGCCATAAAGACATCCCCGAACCTCCTAACCTTCCTGTACCCAATGATAAGAATGGTCCCCGACACGACGTCTCTGTGGGGCATTCCGTCGAACATTCAGCGGCAAAGTGCCATGTCCACTGCCTCCGCACACGTAAAGATCGAGCAACAAATTCTGGAAGAAGATATCCTCGAGTTGGCCAGGGACTTGAGAAGAAAAGGGGAGGTGAAGTTATTGGGATGGAAGGAGTTCTCGCGCATGTGGGCATACATTGAGAAAGGAACGTGAGAGGTGCAGGAGAGAGATAAGGCTCTGATGAGTGTGTTGCAGATAAAGACATGGGTCTGGGGGGTGGGCGAAGAAGGGAAGAGCCGGGTGGGAGAGGCCGAGAGAGTGGCAGACGTTGATGAGTTGAATGCGTTGGCCGCTTAACCTGCTCGACCGATCCAGTGCCCGTCGGAGGCCGACGAGGTCATGGTTCGCTAGATCCGGCAAGCTAGATGCTTGCGGTGGCCGTCGCGGCGGAAGAAGGCAGAAGTAGTCTCTGTTGGGTGATCTTCCTTTGCGTTCGTAACTCTCGGACTCAGCGAAGAAAAAGGAAATGGAGATGAAGACTACAATGGCTTCCAGATCGTGAAAGTGCCCTTTTCCTTTCCGGAGAGGCATAGAGTTGAAAAATGGGTTAAAATATGGGTCAAGAAGGTAACCCATATTTTAACCTATTTGTTGGGCTCCAGTTTTTCTCAACCCACTTTGGCCCATTTTAGAAAAAAGTGAGTTACCCATATAAAATGAGACCTGCTCAAACTGAGTCAGAAAATGGGTAAATGACCCAAATTGCCGGCTCTAGCATAGAGGAGGAGAGAGAAAAAGGTTGAAGACGAGTGTATTTAGGGAATAAAAAAAGTGAGTGAAAAAGGGAAATCTGCAAAAATTAAAATGCGGGCCCCATATGACACGTGTTAAATTTTGTATGGTTTCACCCATAAATGAGCTGTCGCTCTAGGAGCACTGAATATTTTCTCATTTATTAGGGTGTGTTTGTTTCAAGGATAGTGGTTTTTAGAAATTCGTTTTCTAGAAAGTGGTTTCTTGAAAATCACTTTATCGAAAAAACGATTTATTTTTCTTTGTTTGGTAATATATTACCGAAAATATTTTTCGGTATTTGGTTCTCATTTGGAAAACGATTTCAATCTCATCAAAGGGACTATATTTGATACTGAGGAGAGGCAGAAGGTCGAGAGAGCTGGCGTGAACTGACCCAGCCAGACCTCGGTCCCGATCCTGGTTCCAGGCCCCAGTCCCCGGCTTGGGCCCCAGTCCCTAGCCCGGCCTCAGTCTCGGCACCGGTCCCGACCCGGGTCTCCGGCCCCGATCCCAGCCCCGGTCCCTAGCCCGGCCTCAGTCCCGACACCGACCTTGGCCCCGGTCCCAACCCCTGTCACAGTTCCCAGCCCCGGCCTCGATCCTCGGTTCCCGGCCCCGATCTCAGCCTCGATCCCGATCCCTGGCCCCAGTCCCGGCCCGGTCCCTGTCCAAATCCCCGGCCCCGGTCCCCGTCTCGGCCCTGATCCTCGGTCACCAGCCTCGGTCCCGGTCCCCGACCTCGTCCTCGTCCCCGGCCCTGTTCGTGATCCCCAACCCAGGCCTCGATCCATGTTTTCGATCGCTGGCCCCGGCCCCGGCCCCGCTCTTGGTCGCTGGCCCCGGCCTGGGTCGCCGACCTCGGCCCTAGGATCGATCCCCGGGGTCGGCCTCAATCCCGTTTTCAAAGAAAGTGAGATTTAAATTTGTGAAAATATTTTCACATTTTTTATTTTGGGGAATTCATTTTCTTATTTTAATGAATAAAATCTTTGTTGACTGAAAAGTACTTTCCGTTGACCAAATCATTTTCCGCGAACCAAACAAACGAAAGTCCAGAAAACACTTTCCCTGAACATACTTTCCCCAAAACAAACGCACCCAGTGTTATTGTTTATGATTATTAGTACGATGAACAAGCACAGTGCACCACCCACCCGGGTGGCGCTGCTGGTTTGAGCACGCTTCTGCATACGGCAGGTTGCGTGTTCGAATCCCAGGGCGTCGCTCAAAGGGTGACTTAACCAAGGTGCACGGTGTGTGGTGGCTAGCACGTGTCGCCCCGAGGATTATTCGGACTCCACCCGGTTGATCCCCCCGGTTTGAGACCCGGTTCGCCGGTTGATCCCGCCGGGTTGAGACCCGGTTCACCGTGAGCTCGGACACCTCGGTTATAAAAAAAAAAAAAAAAACAAGCACAGTGCAATTGATTATTATAACTTTTAAAAAAATTACAATCAAGTTCAAAAACTTATTGCAAAAGTTTCAATTGAGTTAGAAAACTTAAAAAAGAAATGCAATCAAGTCATAGAACTTGTTAGCATCTCTCTTTTGTCAAGTTGGATGGATTAATAGAAGGATTTGATGGCATCAACTTAACGAATTTTAGGATTTAATTACACTTTTGAAGAGTTTTAAGAAGTTAATTGCACATTCGCAATAAGTTTTAAAACTCTTCTTATCTATCATTACCGGTCTTCTTCGAAAGTGTTCCCCTACTTTTTAGTAAGTGTACACATTTCACAATCTTTTTACTTTTTCTCTAATGGAACGATTTTTCGTGACTTGAACTCACGAAATGTCGATATGGATATCGAGGCACGTGTGCCGTTTTTTTTTTTTATTTGTCGATATTGTTGTGCGGTATCAATATTGTTATGTGATGTCAAATAGGTGCCACATTCGACAACATAGTTTGAAAAAAATAAAAATCGAAGAAAGAGCGAGGGGAGAGGAGGTTTCATCACTTTAGCCATGGCTGTGACCTTAAGCTCTAAACTCGCGGCGGCTATGGCTAATTATACTCAAATAAATTAGGAGTTCATCAAATCTCGAGTTCTTGGCCATTGCCAATTGAGCTCGCTATTTACTCAATTTGAGCGTGCTGTAGCTATATAGCCGCTTGCTTAGTAAATTTTGAGCGAGTACGAATTATTGTTTTGCGATATTGTGGGTCTTTAGATATCGTGGCATTTCTCTTTGGGGGTAGGAGGCGGCAGCATTTTAAAAAAGAAAAAATGTTAGCTATGCCTGGAAGACTGGACAGATCTAGGACCACCGAAGATACTTTTTAAAATGTAAAATGACACTTTTAACCTTGTATATGATTTTCGAGAAAAAAACACAAGATCTTTAGTGAAACTAATTTCCAAGAAAGTCGGTACTAACATATCTCATCTGTGACATTTCCATCAATTACAGCAGACTCACGATCCAGCCTAATCAATCTTAAGAAAGACAAGAATGATTCAGTTCTCAAATACAATCGATTATTCCAAAACTAAAATCGGTACACGTGCTGGTCTGGAAAGGTTTTTAAATTTTCGCAATGATGAATCAAACTAATTCTCTTGAAGAGCAGTATAAAGCCAAACGAATCGCATCAGGTTCTCAACGAAATCGAGACTCACGCACACTCTTAACCATCGTCTGCTTCTTCGCATGGTGTTCTTTCCACATATCTTTCATACTAGTCCCCAGCCAGGTAAGAAGTGTTTGGAGTAAAAGATTGGAGATAGATGTGATAATGAGCATGCTTCTTTTCCTCGTGTGCACTCATCTTTGCATTCAAGACACAGGATTCAAGCAATACGGCCTAAACCTAATTAAGATCACGCATCCAACCATAAGGCCTTTTTTATCCATCCAATTAAGCATGCTTCTTTTCTTCACTTGCACTCATCATTGCATTCATATCTTGAAGCTGACTTGCCCGATGGACAGTTTCCTCTTTTCTTCATGTGCACTCATCATTGCATTCATATCTTGAAGCGACTTGCTCGATGGACAGTTTCCTCATTGGATGGATAAAAAAGGCCTTGTGGTTGGATGCATGATCTTAAATTAGGTTTAGGCCGTATTGCTGGAATCCTGTGTCTTGAAGTTGAAGATGAAAACTCACAACTTGAAGATATGAATGTAATGATGAGTGCACATGAAGAAAAGAAGCATGCTCATTATCACATCTATCTCCAATCTTTTACTCCAAACACTTCTTACCTGGCTGGGGACAAGTATGAAGATATGTGGAAAGAACACCGTGCGAAGAAGCAGACATGGCATAACCTCTTCTCAACTTCACATTCTCTCCCATTATTGCAGCCACTTCTGTAATTGCATTCTGAACTGGTGTTTCTTCACTGATTTTTGGATGCTCGAGCTTTAAATTCAAACCCTAGTGAAGCCAAAAAGGTTAGAATCCTCTTATGGCTATTGAAAATGGACCTTTTGACTTATCTAAATAAAAAAGAGCATTTATGGAATGCAATAACATCTAATTGCCACAATACGCTTAAAGCACAGCCGCATGATACTTTTCTATTCAGTGCATACAGAGACCGTAAAGATCAAATTTACATAATGCTTACCTCTAAGTGCTCAGGTCCCATGTGAAAGATCCCAGAAACTTGGTTAGAAGGATTCTCCACCAGTAAAGCTTGTTTCGCCAAAGCTAAGGCTTTAAATTCATTTACATTGACGAGTAACAAGTTACTTCCTCTATGACAAACCAGTTGATAACTAGGAACAAACGAGACTGAAGTAACTACTCCTTTCTATTGGACACAGTCAAAATATAGGAGATAGAAAACCAAGTAAGACAAACCAAGCAGCATCTCCAATTGTCTCGCATATGGAATGCTCAGCATGGGTTCACGCATATACAACTAAAGCAGAATCGTAAATTATGATCAAAATTTTAAAAATGTACCGAATACTGAAAGATCTCATTTCTAGCAACAAAGTTAGTCTCGCAGTTGACCTCGATGACGGCAGCCTCACCCTCGTTCTGCGCAAGAGCCAGCAAACCCTCTGCCGCCGTCTGTGAAGACTTCTTCGACGCCACCACCTGCCCTCTCTTTCTGAGCTCCTTCTGAGCAGCATCGATGTCCCAATGGCAATCAACCATAGCAGACTTCACTTCTTTTATCGAAGCGCTTGTTCTGTCCCTCAATGGCCTGATCAAATTCATCTACTCCGTGGCGTCAACATTGCCATTGCGGCTGAATCCTCTCTCGACCACCACGAGCCGCTTGTACAGAGCATTTTTTAGAGGAGTTCTCGTCACGCTCCTCAAAAGCGCCATCCCAACGCGATTCCTTCGTATATTACTGCCGATTTCGAACACATCACAAACGAAATTAATAGGTCTTCAATGGGAATGGAAACATATGACGCAACGAGCAAAGTCTAACGCAAGCAAAAAGAGGAGAGTCGAGAGGTTTTCGGAAGCATTGAACCACTCTTACTCTGGGGCAGACGCCTTACCGCTTCCATATGGATTCCATGCCGACCAAATGACCGCGACCCACAACAGCGACAATCGACTTATACTCCCCGTTGCATTTTTTCAATCCCACTATCATATAATTAAAAATCAATAAAATCATGTATTATACATGCTCTATGAGCACAAATCTATTCCACCAAACCTTGAAAAACAAACAGAATAAGCACTCGTCTCGATCCTTAGCGAGTGACTCATAAATTCATAAATTTTAGGATATTTCTTGAAAGTAAACTGCAAAAGCAGAAAACCAAAAATGTTACCACATGATCGCAATAGTTTTAATGACATAAGCCGATTAATCTTACTTTTTTAATCTTCCGAATTTCTCTAGAAAAGTCATTGGGTTTGAATGGAGGCACTTTTTCAAGTACCCTTGCATTGGTCTCCTATGACAATTATGGAGATAAATCGATAAAAAATGTTAAGCCGCAGGTATTCATGTCGTGAGTTTCTCTAGCATTGTGCAATTTTTTTTTTATGCTTCGGAATGATCTCATTATTATTGTTCGAGTGTAAGTACTCTTTTTAGAAATCTGCAAGAGCAGACTTAAAGCCATCGAAGAAGATCCTCACAGCGAATTTCATATTGCGCTCAGAGAGGGGAAGAAGTACAATTGCAAAGTGGTCAGGCTCGCGCTTAGCCGCACTCCAGTAGTAGCGGGCAGTGGACGGCATAGCCGCAACCGCCCTGTGGAAAATTTGATTTTGAACCTAAAATCAAGTTGACAAAAAAGCCATTGCCCCGCCAATAAGCACACAAACATGTGCAACACCAAAGATTGACTTGGTCCAACCACCCAACCCATTAACCCCTACAATAATCACAGGACCTCAACTGAATTGCCTGTTGAGCTGTAGAACCTACCATAATAACATATAGCAGTCTTATCCAATCATAGAATAGCAGCATCAGTGCAATGTTCGGAAGAATCACACTTCAACTAAAAGTATGAAAGATACACCCACTATGTCCATCGAGCAACAGTCTGCCTTATTGAATTTGGATCTTCTCTCTGCACTTACGCATTAATCTCTATAACATGACATAGCAGATAATTCTTAAGCCTCAAAGAAGCTGGTTTCCTGCAGTACGGCAAATTGACCAAATGGCTAATTAAGAATGAGGTTTTCCCAGTATTCAGGACATGATCTTAGCACCAAGCAGGGATACTGTCTGAGTCCTTCAGAATCTTCCACTCCAGCATAAACAAAGTTTAATGAACCAAAGGCTTGACGATTTCCCAACATCTAGCATGAGATATGATAGCACCAACTTTTATAGAACAAAGTTCAATCACAGTAAAACCTTGACTAGTGGTCAGACCGCCCAAGAGAAAGATTTTATAACATCGTCCAATTACTATATCAAAATGTCATTTTTGCAGAAATCCAAGGACTCAAGTAAAGATATCTGATCACCTCATCCAAATGACAACGCATAAGCATTGCAACATGACAAAAGATTTGGAGACAGAACACATTAATATTTTAGGAGAACCCATACCCACACATTTATGTATACTTTACTTGAATAAAAACTTCACATCAAATTAAGCTACTTGAAACATTAAATATACGCTTCCTTCCTTGCATAACTCCAAAAGAACTAGCAGCACTCAAACGAGAACCCCAAAACAAGGTCATTCTAAAGCATTAAAAAACACACATACACAAAAAAAAAATGCAAGCGAAACCCAAATCATGCCATCCTCAATTAGCATGATGAATATCGGGGTTCCAATCCATCATCTAGTGCGGTTGCAATCAAGTAAAATGAAACCACAATGAACAATAGAAAAAACCAAACTAAAAGCACAACAAGTCGGGGAAGTTACTCTTACCACGTTAGGGGTTTTAGTGATGCGCGGGGTCATAATGGAGCGAAAATCAACAACGTGTTGATGTCAGATTCGATGTGCTGGGCCCGGCGCCAATCGGAGTTCATATATCAGTTTGAAGATAACTGTAAACCATCATATTTGGATCACATTAAACACATTTAGCCATGAAAGGTTTAAGAAATCATCAAGCAAATGTCTAAACTAAGTCATTTCAATTGATGTTTGACATAGCACATGAGATTCAACTTCATGCAAGGGATTTCAGCTACTGGAATGGATTGAACCGAGACCTACAACTTCACCTTCACCGGCCGCATCATTTTTTATCTTCAGAGTCAAGCTCCTTAAAAATTCCTTCCATTGCATTCAGCCTACAAGATTACCAACTGTTTCTAGTACCTCTCAGATTTGTCATCAACAGACCAACAAGCTTGCTTCCAAACACGGACGGGACGCTGAATACAGAAATCCCAATTCTATTTCACAAAAATTAGGACGGGACAGCTGGGTGGGTTATCCACAACCTTTACTCATCTCTGATCATAGCCACAGACCTGCGCACACCCCTTCTTCCCTTCCGATGCAAACTCAAACCCCTTTCATCTCTAACGATATCGAAACAGAAAAGCGCACAGAAAACTAGCGAGAGAGAGAATCGGACCTTGTTGCGCTTTGGATCCAGCTGTCGAAGCATGAGAGCGTCGAGCGAGATAGGATGGGAGGCTGAGACCCGGCCTAGGATCGCGAAAACTCCTCTCCGGACTCCCCGTTCCTGCCTCGGAGAGAGCGTCTGAGCGAGAGGGTGGAGAGCCGGAGGACTCCACCGATACAGAGAGAGAGATTAGGGCTTGGGGTCTTTGGGCGATTGGGAGAAAGCGTCGAGACGAGGCTCCTCAGTCTACTGAGGAATTAGGTTTTTGTATAAATAAAATTAAAATATATTGGTCCAAGTGGGCGGCCAATCGCTTCGGCTCTCCCTTGAACCAATGGGCTTTTTTCCAAATTATTTTTTTTAAACAAATTACCAAAATAATAGTAAAAAAAAATTAATTACCAAATTGGGTACCAATCGGCACTTAGGCCGCCGATTGGGGCAATTGGGCGCCCAATCGGCACTTGGGCCGCCGATTGGGGCCTAAAATTATTATTTTTTATTTTTTATTTATTTTTTCAATGGATTCCTCTCGAAAAATTATGCGAAATCAAAAAAAAAAATCGTTCCAAACGGACACCCGAACGATGAGATATGCAATTTCAAAGTATTATTAATAAAATTTTACTATTATTTTGGTAAAAGTATTATTAATAAAATTTATATATTTTATAAAAATAAAAAAATACTACATAATTCATATTATGTATTATTAATAAAATTTATATTTTCATAAAAGTAAAAAAACTACATAATAAAATTGACTTTTAATTTATATTTTTTTTATAAAAGTTTTCAATTAAATAATAAATTAAAATTAAAATTTTATTAATAATTTAGGCAACAATTAAAAACTTTTATAACAAATATAAAATTTCAAATTATAATTTTTTATTTAATTGAAAACTTTTATAAAAAATATAAATTAAAAGTCAATTTTAATGGTGGAATATGAATTATATAGTGTTTTTTTTACTTTTATAAAATAATATAAATCTTATTAATAATAATTTTACCAAAATAATAGTAAAATTTTATTAATAATACTTTTATAAAAGTTTTCAATTGTTGCCTAAATTATTAATAAAATTTTAATTTTAATTTATTATTTAATTGAAAACTTTTATAAAAAAATATAAATTAAAAGTTAATTTTATTATGTAGTTTTTTTACTTTTATGAAAATATAAATTTTATTAATAATACATAATATGAATTATGTAGTATTTTTTTATTTTTATAAAATATATAAATTTTATTAATAATACTTTTACCAAAATAATAGTAAAATTTTATTAATAATACTTTGAAATTGCATATCTCATCGCTCGGGTGTCCGTTTGGAACGATTTTTTTTTTGATTTCGCATAATTTTTCGAGAGGAATCCATTGAAAAAATAAAAAAATAAAAAATAATAATTTCAGGCCCCAATCGGCACTTGGGCCGCCGATTGGCACCCATTGGGCCCCAATCGGCAATTGGGCCGCCGATTGGGGCCCAATGGGTGCCAATCGGCGGCCCAAGTGCCGATTGGCACCCAATTTGGTAATTGATTTTTTTACTATTATTTTGGTAATTTTTTTAAAAAAAATAATTTGGAAAAAAGCCCTGAACCAATTGCCCGATAGGGCCGAGTCGGCCGACACCGGTTCTACCTTTAGGTGCCGTATGATAATCCGTCAGAAGTGTAATTTTTCTGCCAAAAGTCAGTCCGGCAAGAAAATTCGTTTGACAAAATCACTTTCAAAACATAAATAGATTTAGTAAAAAAATTGATTTTCGGTAGGATTTTCTATTTCTGGTCGAATTTTCTACTTTTGGTTGGATTTTTGATCAATTTTAATAAGTTAAAAAATTTTACTTCTCAGCTTCAAAATCACATTTTCGATCACACGATCCTCGATCCACCACGTTGCCACCCGTGGCCAAGACGTGGTCAAGACGCCTCCCGTCGGCGACGGCGGCAGTCGCTAGCCGCCAAAGATTTTGTTAATAATATTTCAAAAATAGAAATTTTCAACTGTAAGTCAATTTGGAGTATAAGTAGAAAAATCAACTTCTGCTTTTGAGGAGAAATAGAGAAATCAATTTCTGGTCAGAAGTTGAGAAATTGGCCAGAAGTGTGTACCATGCATGGGCTTAGCAACCGTAAACTAGACCAAACCAACCCATTCGATCCGATCTGATCTAAGTGATTCCTGATTTGGACGACCTATTATACTTAACCCTAATAGCATTTTGGCCCTCCATGTCCCTCGATCAAAGTCGTTGTATATGATAGTAAAAGAAATGTTGAACCACTTTGAATTAACTTTTGTCTTGACAAGCGCAAGGTCCATGGTACATATTTTCTTTTATGATAAGTGCACAGAAAATTATAAAATTTATAAAAAATGCAACCGAATCTTAAAATTTGTAATCAAATATCTCCATTAATTTCGACTAATTAAGCTAACGAAAAATAGTGACGTGGCATCTTTTTTTATTCACTTCGCCCTCCTGTGTGGCATAAAGCTTAGATGAAGAAGTCCATATGCGCAAAAATGACGTCATTTAAGGTTTGCCCTAAATATCCAAGCCTTATTTTTGTTCTCTAATTTCTGCTCACCTAAGTAGCATCGATACAGGCACGCGACACGTCGATACATTATTGCTCAAAAATAAAGAATTTCGATACGTCATTTCTCAAAAATAAAAAATTTCGACACGGTGGGTCATGTTGTATATTAAATGCATATTTTTCATATACATGATAAATTTTCATGGTATGTTTTTTTTTTCTTTTTATTATGTTAGGGATTCACGATTAGATTTTTTTTGGCTGATTGGCTATATTAATTTGGATAGCTTTGTATATGACTTAAGTATACATATTTTTTATAAATTCATATTTTGACCTATAATTTATTGAAAATGATTAAAATTGACTCGTGCTCGTCGAAATGGTGTATCGAGATGTTGGATTCGTGTATTCTTGGCGTATCTGGAGCGTTGACCACATGTCGATCGCATGTCAAAGAGTATCACGACACGACACGATACGGAGGCCATTGGAAAGTGTTAATGCTTCCAAGTTGTTCACTCCTTCGTCCAGTTCATTGATTACTCATGCTTTTCGTCCGAGTGTCCTTGTTTGTGCTTCGTCGAGTCCTTCTGTTCTTTGAAGGTTGTCCTTATCCAGCCTTTTGTGATTTTTGGCATGATTAGCGAGTCGAGGCGAAATCCCTTTCGACGATTGCTATGAGATGGAGTTTGAGCATGTGACAACACCTGCCCTCTCTTTTTGAGCTCCTTTTGAGCAACTCGATGTCCCAATGACAATCAACCAGAGCATACTTTACTTATTTTATCGGAGCACTTGTTCTCACCTCAATTGCTTGATCAAATTCATATGCTCCGTGGCATTGACATTGCCGCTACTGCTAAATCCTCTCGCAACCTCCACGCTGCTCAGCAGTCGCTTGTATAAGAAAATTTTCGAGAAGGATTCTCGTCACGCTCCTCAACAGTGTCATCCCAACGCGATTTCTCCGCATATTACTATCGATTTCGGACACATTACAAACGGAATCAATAACTCTTCAATGGAATCGAAATAGATGACGCAACGAGAAAAGTCTAACGCAAGCAATAACGAGGAGAGTCGAGAGGTTTTCGGAAGAACCTAACTGATGAGGAGATGAGAATCGAGCTTCTTCGATATGTCGTAGGTTTTGGTCACCCCGTGATGCAGACCTATAAAACCCTACCACCACCGGTGAGGGTACTGTTGACTGTGGAGGTTCTTGCAAGCTGGGAAGGTGAAGGTGAAGCTGAAGAAGACGCGGAATCTTCGCACAGAAAATTGCGAAGCATTTTAAAAAAGAAAAAAAGTTATCTAGGCCTGGACAGATCTTGGTGTCTGGATCCCCTGACGATACTTTTTAAAAATGTAAAAGGACACTTTTAAGTTTTAACCAATGTATATAATATAATATAACAGTATATAAAGATATATATATATATATATATATATATATATATATTTGATTTTCGAGAAAAAACACACAGGATCTTTAGTGAAACAAATTTCAAAGAAAGTGAGTACTAACAGATCTCATCTGTGACAATTCCATCAATTACAGCAGACTCACTGACTCACGATCCAGCCTAATCAATCTTAAGAAAGACGAGATTGATTCAGTTGTCAAATACAATCGATTATTAAAGTAAAATTGGTACACGTGCCGGTCTTGAAAGGTTTTTAAATTTTCGCAATGATGAATCAAACTAATTCTCTTGAAGAGCAGTATAAAACCAAATGAATCGCGTCAGGTTCTCAACGAAATTGAGATTCACGTACACTCTTAATCAATACGAGACGAAGCTAGAGCAGCCACTGCTCAAAATTTCTCAAGTGAAGTCATGTTAATACAATTTTTTTTTTTCGTGAAAAAATTATGAAAAATATCATATTTTGTAACTTCTGAAATAAAAATTGGTTCGATAAAAAAAATTATTTTTGATAAGGTTTTTTATTTTTGATAAGATGATTTTTTTTGCTATTTTTTTTTTTTGATCTGAAAATGCATTTATAAAGGCTCACACCGAGTAAGATGTACATGAAGGACGGGCCTCCGAAGAAATCAGAGCCCGGAGTACAAAAGGAGGTGAAGAAGCCCAATCATTGGGCAAGTGACGCCGTCTGTGGGCTTGACAAACCCAATGGGCTATCTGATTTGCATTTCTAGGACAGAAATTAAAAGAAACCCTAAGTGCAGCGTTGCTGATAGCTCCCACGCATTCCAGAAGGATTGGATACGTCCTCCACGAGGTGAGGGTTGACCGATGCTCCGAAGCAGAGTTATGCCAAGATGTCTGGGATGAAGCCATGGAGGTAAGATCGCTTACGACATTCGCAGAGTCAGACTCGATTATGAGAGATTGCGAGGTGGGCTGTTGTTCGCCGAGGGATTGTTGTCTATTAACCCAAAATCGTGCTCCTTCTTGGCAGGCCAAAGCCTCAGCTTGTTCGGGGTCAGCCGCAAGAACTTCCTTAACGAAGCCATCAATGCAGGCTCCCATTTCGTCACGTAGAATCCCAGCAACGACACCCGACTTTTCTCTATCTGCCGTCCTCCGGAGACCCATCGGCAGTCGAGCCCTTCCGAGCCACCTCTGCTTGCGCCGTCGCTTTCCGGAGACCCATCGGCAGTTGCGATTCGTCTTTTGCGTCCGAGGAACTCAGATCTGCGAGGTTAGGGTTTTCTCTCTCTATTCGGCTTTCTCTCTCTATTCGGCTTCGCTTTCCTCTCGCCTCGGCGGTCCCAAATTGAACACGGGGGTAGGGTTTGATTGCCTTGAATTTATGTTTTCTTCCCTTCTCGTTTCGTATGATCTTCTGGGGGTTTTGATTTTTCTGGGTCGCATCGTGGGTGGGTTGTTCTCTTCTTGCGAATGATTGTTTTTTTTTTTTTGCCTTTTGGTGGCGTGTCTTTTCGTTTTCGGATGAGCAGAGTGCTTGTCCGTGATGCGATTCTGAGCTCCAAGATCGGTCTCCATAGGATTGATTTGGGAGGGCTCTGTTCATTACCCTGACGATCAGGTCCTATTCTTTTCCGATGGTTATCGATTTTTTTTTCTTTTTTAAGTTCGGGTGTGCTTCTTCATGTACATTGTATTATGCCTTTTCACGCATAAAGCTCGTTCTTTTAATCAAAAGAATGGAAGATATTTGCGATCGTGTCAAAGGTCTTTAGTAAGATAATCGTATCGTGTTGGGGTGCTTTTACTTTTTTTTTGCTCTTTAGATGAGTATCGAGGAAAGAGGAATGCAAAGTTGGAGACTTTGGCGCGCATAGGGACAGGCCTGCAAAAGTTGCTTGATGGGTTTAGCACACGAGGGGCCGCCCAAAGATTGTGGAGCTGATGAGCTGATCAGTCGGAAATGGTTATTTCATGTGTTTGTCTGTGGTGGAATTATAATTGTGATGAGCTAGTTTTCACCTCAAAAATGATTATGGAGGTCCTTGTGTGTGATGTCCTTTTGAGTTCGGCAGACAGTATCGAATTCTATCTCCTTCGGTGTATTAGCTCGTCCATTGAATGATTTTGTCTGCGTTAGTTCTCTAATTGTTTCAGCGATCTGCTTATATTTTGGGAGAGATTTGAGGTTTAAAATTTGTTTGTTCATGCATGGTAAGGGGGTGTTCTGTGCTGCTGATGATGAACTTTTGTGATGCTCTATCCGATTTCTATTACAAACTGAATTTTCTTGTTTCATGCTTTCTGTCCACATAACATTCTTTTTGATGCTCTATCCAATTTTTTGAACAGGAATAGGATCATAGAAGCGAGATCTTCCGGAAGGATTGCATTAGGTCAACAGAGGTAGTGAAATGTACAACTTTTGCGTTTTAAATTTCCTGTTTCAGCAGAAGTTTGGTTATGTTTGATGAAAATGTATTATTTGAATGCTATTTCTTTACCTTGATTTTAGTTCTGTGACATGTTGGAGCCTTGCTGACTTGAGCCTTCAATGGATGGTTGGACTGGACTGTGGATTTGCAGGGGATGGGTGGTGAATCTTTCAAGGTTCAAATTTTGCTTCAATGAACTTTCTTGAAGTGGGGGTTTATTAGGGGTTGCCATTCTTTTTTATTGGTGTTTGCAAACTTTCACAGGTCGCAGGGGATAAGTGGTGAACCTTTGATGGTTCTGAACCTGATTGTGAACCAGTAAGCATTGCCTCCGAAGCCATAGAAGCCGCGTGTGAAGGTCTTACCTGGGGATTTTAGGGTGTCGGATTCATGTTCTTCAAGTGAATACATTTGTGTTTCATGGCTAAAGTTTTAGGAAATGAATGGACAGAGAGTTCCGGATTTTATTTTGCTTACAGACATTTGAAGTGCACTTCCACATAAATTTAGCCAAATAAAGGTCAATGGCTTGCCCCAATTGAACATCTTTTTCTTATATATTTTTTTAAAAAATGATATTTTTCAGAAGTAAAGTACGAACGCATTTGATTTGTCAATCGAAAAGGGTCGGAAAAGAAGTTGAACATCAATTCAGCATCATTCAGAAGCGCAAGAACTATGAGCATTCGAGGATGATTCTTGCAATAAACAGTTTTTTTTCCCCTCCAACGTAATGAACATAAAGTTTCAATAATGCCCTCGCAGCCGAACAAAGTCCCTCCTTTACCCACCCTACTTTAGCATCAGAGAGCTCTTGTATGCAATCAAGGCACGACAAAGACAGGTTTGTGAACATTTTGAGACTCTGAACTTCACCTTCATATGAAATAAATTCAACAAAGATGATACATACCTAAGCAACTAATGCGACGCATGGACTTTTGCGTTCATCTCACCACACATATATTTTTTTTTTTGGGTAAGGATCTCACCACACATTGCCAACACAAGAAACCATAAAATGTTCGTAGAAGACTTAATTCAATTTTCCCTATAAAACTGGTTTTCATTTGCATAAAATAATTAAATGACAAATTATACGTAAATCTGTCATCATTTGCATTTCACTTTTTTTTGAATAATGTGCATTTTAGGTTAGGATCAATAATTTTTTGTAGAATATTTTTGTGTTAATTAATGTTTTAGAAATAAAAAATTTCAAGCGTTATTAAACGAATTTTTATTTCATAAGTAGAAATTTTATCCTGTTATTAAACATTTTTTTTTTATCAGAAGTTAACTTATGAATTCAAAATTAGGAAAATCAATTTCTGCATAAAAGCAGAAGTAAAAAAAAAATAATTTTTACCAATAAGGCGTTGGCTGAATTGGACGCCTCATTGGTAAGGTTGCTGGCTTTTTGACATAAACTGATGAGGTCGGTTCGAATATTCTTAGTGTTACCAACTTACCATGCGCGGCCTAACCTGCGCTCCGATTTCGTCTCGTTCCTCTCTCTTTATGAGAATCTGCTCTTTATCATCTTCTTGATCCTGAGTAATCAGTCCTCATCCTTGCTAATTCCCCATCGCATCCTCGCAATGTTGCAAAAATCTTTCCATGGATGGAGGATCAAGCAAGAAATCCAGAACTTGACAGCCATTCGCACGCCTTCACCTCGCCTTAACCCGGTTCGCGACTCGCCCACTCTCCCCACTCCACTCACCTCGCTCTCTCCTCTCCCCCTTCTCTTCTCCTACTGCCAGAAGAACCTCCCACCCATGTCTCAATTTCGTTTTACCCGCCAAACCACCAGATTTCCTCTCTGTACTGGCTCTGTCGCTACCGGGTTCTCTGCCACCGCGTACTATTCTTGTGCGCCCGAGCCCGACAGCTTCACCCACGTCGAGGATCCGAACCCTAATGTGGACAGCCTGAGAGAGAGCTCCGTTGGAGTCGATGACGAGAGGGAGGACCACGGGGAGGAACTCGGTCGCAGGAGGACGCTAACCGAGGGACTCTCCAGTAGTGTGGTGCTCCTCACGTGCATGTCCGCAAATGGCACGTGCGACGTGTTCTAAAGGTTCGAGCTTTAAATTTTGGATTTGGAATGAATTGGGAGAGGAGAATAAAGGGAATTTGGAATTACACTTGAAAGTCGAGTTCTTGCATTTGGGCTTGATGATCTGTTTGGTTGCCCACAAACTGTGGCTGTGAAATCGAATCGTTTTATCAAACCTTGATTTGTCAGGGTATTATATGTGCAGTATGCGTTTAATGATACCGTGATGCCTTTCATGCCGAAAGCTTTGGTTCCAATGGCTTTGTTTGCAGGTATTAAGTAGAGAACAAGTACCTGTCGTCCGTTGCTTGAAACCAGAGGTGTTCTTCTATTCATGCTACTAACTGAGGATGGATCATTTCGCGGGGATTCCTCTTTCATTGTGCTCTTTTTTACGCTTCCCGGGTTTCATTAATTGCTGTCTGTTTGAGTGCAGGAGCCATATTTGCAATTGTGGTGGCTTGATGTGGATACGTTTGAATCGCTGATGCAGAATTCGAAGGTGTGTCTGATAAAAAAGTTTATTGTAGTCCTTGGGCTTGTTTCTTTACAAATTTATCCTTACAAAATTGCATGGGAGGCTTCATTCCTCCCCCAAGCAAAAAGCTTGGTGACACGCACAAGCATTGCCGAATCAGTGGATGATGATAGTTTTAGATAGGTTGTGTGATACTTCTTTTGTTTTGACTCTAGAACTACCTTCACAATATCTTGCTTTTAAGGTTTTGTAGCTTAATGCTGTAATTCCACTTCACAACTTGTCGCTTTTGCTTCTAAAGAAGCACCAGAATATCGATTATTATACTCGAGGAGAAGAGTATTTTGACCTATATTTTGTGTCATCGAAGTGAATATCTTCAGTATATATTAAATTATCTTTTGATTAGTGAATATATCAGCAATTTGATCTTCGGTCTTGCAATATTTCAGCTCAATCTCTCTATTGATTTGTACTTCACGTATGAAATGATATTTGATGTCGATATGCTTTGTTCTTCCATGAAAGACTAGATTTCTCGAGATTGCAATGGTGGACTTGTTGTCGCAAAATATCAGAGTCGGTTCTGTTTGTGTTTCTTCAAGGTCTTCTAGAATTCTTCTAAGCCATATTATTGCATGACTAGTTGTCATAGTGTTGACACCTGATTTTTTACCATTTATTATTGTGATTTTTATTCTTTAAAATTAATTAAAAATATCAAAAAAGGTCATAAAATCACAAAATCAACTTTGGAAGCCTTGGTTTAGCCTCGGGGACCAATTTTGAACAAAAAATATTTTTTGGTATTTTATAATATTTTTCGAATTTATTTAATTATTAAAATACCCAAAAAATCAGAAAAAATACCATTCGTGGTCAGAAAAATACAAAAAATATTAAATAATTTTTTTTTTAATTTCCTCTTCAAGTGAGTCACTTTAAATCTTGAAAATTCGGCTTGGGTCACTATGTTCCTTCACAAACATAAACCCGAATCGGGCGTGAAAAATCCTTTTCGAGTCTTTTAATTTTCAATTATTGGTTTTTATAAGCTATGACATTGGATTCTAAAGTCTAGAAGTGCAATTAGGCCAATTTGCCCTCCAATTTGATCAATTTTAACCAAAAGGGCTTAATTGCATAAAAATCTTTCAATTTAGTCCCCGGTTTTGCTATTTTTGAAATTAAATTTCACACGGGCATACCCATTGAAATTAAACACCTCTACCCTATGTTTTCCATCATGATGAATCCATTGGTGGCCTCAATTTCTACTAATTCGATCGTTTAGGGCCTCGATTAAGCGAAAATGATTTTCGGATCCTAGGGACAATTTGGGGTTTTCACTAAATTTCAATCAATTGGTTCACGAAAATACCCCTATTTGATAGAAAACATGTCAAGGAGTCCGATTTTGCCATCAATTTCATGAAAATGGGTCGATTTGTGACCAAATTGGGCGAAATTGGTCGAACCGGGCCGGTCGGGTCAAGCCCGACCCGACCCGGTCCGACCGAGTCTGCAACTAAGTTGCAGACCCACCGGCCAACGAAGCAGAAAACAGGGGAACAGGAGAGCCACGTCGCGAAATTTTTTAAGGAAAGCGACGCCAGATCGATGGTGGACATCGGGTGGAGATTCCACGACCTAAAGCTGGTCGACCATTAGAACAAAAAAAGAAGAAGACTAGAGCAGGGGATGGGGACGCAAAAGAAGAAAAAGAATCTCGCCTCCATCTGTGGGGAGTAAAGAACGGGGGTGCGCTCTGGCATCAAAAGAAGAGGAGATGGATAGGAAAAGGGAGAGGCAGGGTAGTGGCTGGATGGTGTGCGAAAATGGGAAAAAGAACCGAAGGGAGAGGAGAGGACAAGAGGAAAACGTCTGAGAAAGCGCATCAACGGCTGTTTGAAGTTCAGCCGAACCTCTCCTCCTACTAACGGTAAGCCTACTCCCTACTTCTTGACTGATTGGCGTATTTCTTCGGCGGCATGTCCATCCTGTCACGCTTCCTTTACATGGTCGACAAAGGTTTCGTTCGTCTGCGAATATGTGTGCACTCCCACTTGCCTGTTGTATTCTGTGTAGTTATAGCTTGTCATAAAAACCTGATGTTTGTTGGTCACATGTGCATGCCTTCGTTTGGGTGGTCGGTCGAGATTCTAGTCTAGCAACTGTCGTCTCTTTTTTTTATGGTGTTCGCATCAGTTCTAAGGCCTCGTATCGGTCGTTCGAGAGCGTGAGTCTGGTTTTTTGGAAACTCGAGTGGCGTTGTGCCGCAGTCTTGACCGCTAGCTCGGCCCTTGCTTGCTAGTCGGAGGGCTGTTCGGTCTGCCAGTTCGTTGCTCCGTAGAGGGAAAGAGCGCGAAGCCGAGGCGAGCCCGACAGAAGGCCGGTCACGTAGTGCCCACCATCGAGGGGTCAACCATGTGCGGACAGACCCAATGCTTTGACGAAAGCTTACCGAACGTTGGTCCGGTCTTGAAGCCAAGCGAGTTCTAGCAGCTTGATAAGAGGGAGCTGTCATGGAGAGTCGACCGTGGAGAAAGCAACGTCGTTGAAGTCCCCGTTAGGCCAAGCTGAGGTGACGCCTCAATAGGTAGATCGTGTAGGGCAAAGCTTGGGTTCGGACACACCCAACTGGAGGTGAGGGAAGGCTCGCTGGGTGACGACGCCGATTCAAGCACGAAGAATCTGGTGCTGACTGCACTTTGACGAGGAGCGACAGGTTGGTCGATGCCACCCAACGTCGATCGGCCTGCGGAAAGCGGTAGGTTTGTTGTTCGTTCTAACGAGCGAAACCCGACGACGGCGCGACGAGCGGGTCTTGGTGGTACGACGAGCGAACCCAAGCGAACGGATCTCGTCGACTGTCCTTAACGTTCGCATTGGCGGGCGCGAACTCGGGTGCGTCGGTCGGTCGGTCGGGTGAGGCTCGGTGATGGTGCTGGCGCCGAGCGTGTCTCGGCGTTTCGGTGGCTCACGCCGCCGGGGAAAGGGGGGCTGTTGCTTGGCTCGGGTCGTTCCACTGGTTTCTATGGCGTAAGGCACCGTCGGTGTTGCAGAGATCGTTCCACCGGTTTCTTGGCTCGGGATCGTCCCATTTAGGAAGACGATGAACAGTGGTATTAAGTTGCTCTCCCTCTTCGTTTGTTTCATGTTGGGCTGAGGCGTTGGAGGATGAGATTTGAGTGTGGGCCGGCTCCAGCGGATTTAGGCCTGTTGCTGAGGAGTAAGGGCTGGGTTTGGAAATGAAAAGGGAAAGCTGGGCCTGGCGTCTTCAAGGAAACATGGGCCTGCTGGGTTTGTTTTGGGTCCTCTTACCCGAACCCGATCGAGGCCCGGCGGGTCTGTTTGGACCCGGGTCCGGGAACCCGACCCGGACCTGGCTCTAATAAAATAATAATAAAAAGAATAATAATAATAAAAAATTCAAAAATTCAATAAAAAAAAATTGAAGAAAAATCAAGAAATTCCAAAAAAATTCTCAAAAATGGGAAATGGCCACAAACAACTGGCCATGGAATATTTTGGATAATTCGATATCCGAGTCTTCCAAAAATTGACGATTTTGCCCTTCGGGCTAAATCGCCTCCAAATCTTCTCATTTACCCCGGTCCTAAATCATGCCTTCCCTAAGCCCTTATGGCTATACTAGGAGGCCATGTGATGTGAATTGATGTGCATTGATATGATTTATTTATGCCCTTGATTGCGCTTTCACTAAAATTGATTGTGATTGATAGGAATAGTCTTCCAATCTGCATGAAACCCTGAATCAACCTACCTCACCCAAAATTGCACCTGCATGAATTCTTAGCTAGGAAAATCACTCGCGTTAGGTACCGAAAGGGCGTTGGTAATGACACTAACGTAACCAAGTCCCCGAACCCAAAATCTCTGGTTCCGCAAAACTGATCGACCTCTCCCAATCGGTCAGTAAGGTTTCCGGTCTACCCTCCAAGAAAGACCGGTGGCGACTCGAAATGCATGCACAAGTTGCACATGCCACCACGACCACACTGAAGGTCGAAAGCGATCGGCTCTTATCGTCGAATCCCTCAGAAAAATACTCCCGCCGCGATTTGGTATGGGCCTGGGAGGGCTCGCGCCGATCCAAGACCCCGCGATCGGTAATCCATTAGCCGCGTCCGCTTTCGGACGGGTCGCGACAGCTGGCGACTCCACTAGGGACTTTGTTCTAGAACCTATGGTTCTAGACCTCAAGTGGACTTAGGCCGTAATTAAAACGCTGAGTGATTTTTCTAACCCTGCAGGCGCTCTTGAAGGTGAGGTAAGTCCGCTCATGGTATGTGTTATATGTTTTTGCAGATTGGAGAAATAAGGGGTGTAGTCTGTGATTAACTTTGTCTTATGCAGGTTGGGCGTAGGAATGTATGTTGTGTGGATGATTCGAAGTGCTGATTGATAAACTATTGGGCATGACTTGCATCGTGATGATCACGACACACGGACACACATAACCGCGCCTAAAACCCCGGGCGCCGCCTTTAGGAACACAATAGAAGGAATTGAAAATGGAATCTCCGTGAGGAAAGACACGAGGTAATCCACTTTTCAATTTCGCTCGCTTCGAACTATGGATCGAGTCCCAATGCAACGATAGATGTGCAATGGAATCGGCTCTTTCTAGAACTCGAGGTGAGAACCTTGACCTTAGGTGCCAAATCCTTGGATTTTTAGAAGTTTTATCCTCACTTGTCTCATGTGCATGTCTTTAGATGGTTGGTATATCTAAAACCACCTAAAAAAAAAAAAAAACAATCGGTGATCCTGGAGTCACATCTCGAAGACTGGAACTGGGGCATCTCCAAGTGTTCGGACCACATTCCTTTGATTGATTTGACATTCTTAGTTCTCTTGTATATGATTAATTTTGCTGAGATCCTCTCTATCTCGTCCCTTAGATTGATTGTATTAGGGATCTATTTGTATTGTATACATCTTGATAAGGCTCATTTCTATCGAAAATGGGGGCAAATTCCCCAAACCCGTGGAGCATAGTAGAATTCATCCCTTCAGTGCAAAATACATTTGGCAGCAGAGCCACTCGTTTGGTGAAAGGACGTATCGTTCCTAATTGATTTTTAATCAGATCTGGGGATAATTTTTTCTCCATTTTTCATTATCTCAGGTGATAAAAGAGACAATGCACCCAAAAGCTCATGCATTCAAATGACAAAACAGACGTCACCCAGCTGGGGCAAATGAACCGTAGGCGTTGCAAATACCTTCAAGCACGGATGGAGGAATTTGATAGATGTTGTGCATATCAATATGCAACATCAAAACGGAATGCAAATCAAGTGTAAAAGGACGTATCGTTCCAAAATGATTATTTTCTTGATATGAGAATAATGCTTCCTTTCTTTTTCCTCTCAGGTGACAATCAAGAGCAGAGGACGCAGGATGTAATGCTTTCAAATAACAAACATGGAACATCAAATACCTCAAATGGCGACTGTGATTGAGAGAATCACCAAACCGCCACATGACGAATCCCAAGAATATCAAGCTGTCTTGAGACAGATTAAATTGATCAAGGACTCTGACAATCGAGATGGATGATCAGAATCTACAAAAATCAATGGGAGTAGGTTCCCCCCATTTGCTTTGAGGAGCCAAACCGGGGGCAAACTCTCATGATCCCCCATGAAAGCACATCAGACCAGGGTCATCGAATCCAGAGATGACAAACAGCAAAACCATGCCTAACTGGGGCAAGTGAATCATTTGTACGCCGGACGTTTCTCCTCTGGCAAAGTCAATGGACGCAATAACAGAGTCGTCCGCATCAGAATCAAACCCCAAGATGCGAATTTGGGTGAACGGTAACCTTGTATCGTTCCAATTTGGTCTTCGAAGACCACATGCCTAACATGAGTTTTTACTCATTTTGCAGGAAGTCGTTGGCACTGAAAGCCTCAAATGAAAAGAGCGCGCTAACAGGGAGTTGAATAGAATCATTGGCCTTAGAAGTCAGGATTCCAGGAGATGGTATTTGATTATAAGACCTAGTGGATGGTAAAAAGTATCGCTCCTATGTCACATGCTTTGACATGCATTTTGATAAAATCTTTTTTTTTTCCTTGAATAAAAGGAACCTTGAAGAATGGCGCTGGAGTGCGCCCAAAAACACAAATGGATCTCCTCTGGGGAAAATCCTTGAGAATGATTCATCGCCAACCAAACGGATGGATCAAGACCACAAGATAGAGGGCCAAATCCTGCAAGCCGCGAGTTTGTGTTCAAATGGAAACACAAAGCAAGAACAAGGCTGTATCGTTCCAATTTCCCTTGAATTTTGGAACGCAAACTAACGACTAATTCCCGTCTTTGACACGGGATCGCCATCAAGGTGAAACAAGTTTTCACACCCCATGAATTACCCGCTGGAGTATACGACCAAGGGTAAGATGTATCGTTCTAATTTTTTGAAAAATTCATGAACGTACAATAACATGTTTCTTCCGCATTTTCAGGGATCTCCAACCGCGGGGGACAAGTAAGTATCCCTCTCCCCAATCCATTGAAGATGTTGAATAAAAAAATAGAGAAGAAAAGAAAAGCTTTCAGAATCTAATGTCTAGAAAAGGCATAGAATTCAAATTTCATTGGCATTCATGTTTTGAAACAGGAGGTTGTCTGAACATGAATGAAACATACATGTGCATCATAAAGCCCCATTGGGAGGAAATTTTTCGGAGAAAACAAAAAGAAGTTTTCCAATAAAAGTTGTTCAAACCGTTTAAAAGGGTGTTTTCTCAGACGAGAGGCGAAGCCTAATCCAAACATGTCCAACACATACTTGAGAGATGAATGGAGTGGGCAGATAACAAAATCTGGGTCTACGGAGGTATGGACCATTTGCGGCGATTACATGGGTTGGGACGACGGAGGCATTCGTTTCATATCCCCCAAACACTACAGGTGACCGTTGATAAACCCTTTGAACAACGGTTTTCATTCTTAACCCTGTCAAGAACCACCCCACATCGGGGCAAAAAGGGAGCAAGTCCAGCGGCATCGGGAGAAAATGGTTAGAAATTTTCTTGCTCGGACTAACATTAATCTTTGTGTGTTGTTTATATGGTAATCCAAATGCCATAGGATGACGAGAAGCATTCATTTCTCTATCCCACACACCATATCCTTTGTACAACCAAGTTGAGCCTGCAAATTCGTTTCATAAACCCATTGGTGATCATTCCAAGACGGATGCAGCACCACCTCAAAAAAGGGAGGAGTTCAAGACTCAGGGATTACGAAGAGGATTCCCGGGCTGATATTTAAGGCATGTTTAGACGTTCGATCATATGTCTAACATAATCTACCGAAGATGAGAAAAGCGGTATTTCAAAAGGAAAATGAGGACGAAGAAAATCCCCAACATCAAGAAAAAGCAAAGTGCCTGGTAAAAGCAAGGCCGATGCTCATGAAAGTTCTTTGATTGATCCACAATGAAGCCTGAATGGGAAAAAAGGAAATCCCTGAAGGAACCAAATCAAAAAAAGGCTGCTCCCCAAATGCTGCCAAGCACAGAACAAAGACATGGAGAGAGTCGGTCTCTGAATGCAACAAGGGACGCTCTCTAAAGAGCTGGTGCACACCTCAAAATCGGTTGTACACCTCAAAAAACTAAAGAGGCAGAAAGGAAAAGACAGGTGGTAAATCAGCAATGATCACCAATGTCAAACTCGTCATGAATTCTGAGCCAAAAACAAGCCTTTTTCGGTCCCCAATCCTACCAACATCATAACCCTGATACAGTCTTCTCTGACTAAGACACTTGGGTTAACATATTGCTTAGCTCGAAGAAGTACGAGCAAGACTATTTCTTTCTCATTTTGCAGGGTTCTTGACTTGTAAACCCGGAACAGATGGTGAAGAATTTCATTCAATAGCCTCGACTCCAAAGCGGGCCCCCCTTGAAAACCAATATCCAAGCCCAACATTACGGTCCCGTGGAAGACCTCCCGACCGGTCAAAATGTATGCGCTGCGAATGAGCCTAAAACCTAGGCACAGGTTAGTAGGGAATTGAGTGCATCCCCTATAAAAAAACCACTATCGCAAAACAGGTGAGAAGACCTCCTTGTCGAGAAATATTCCAATTGATGTTTTGAACAAACTCTTTTTGGAATTTTCAAACTGTTGATCCAGATTTTCCATGCAAGGGATTTGTGATCACATTTGCATGCTGCAAGAATGCTTTGGATAACCTCCAGCATCAAACTTAAGTCATAAAATTTTGTCAATTGGACAATTGCTGTCTTCTCAAAGATTACCAATATTTTCTTGGGGAAGAGAAACCCTTTTTTTTTTTAAAAGTCCTAGCATGACGTGGAGAACCCTCGTCCTAGGATCCCTTTTCAAAAATATCAAACAGGCCCTATCGGACGTGGAGAACCCTCGTCTCGGGACCCCTTTTAAACAAAATCAAACAGGCCCTATCGGACGTGGAGAACCCTCGTCTCGGGACCCCTTTTAAACAAAATCAAACAGGCCCTATCGGACGTGGAGAACCCTCGTCTCGGGACCCCTTTTAAACAAAATCAAGCAGTCTCATCGGACGTGGAGAACCCTCGTCTCGGGACCCCTTTTAAACAAAATCAAGCAGTCTCATCGGACGTGGAGAACCCTCGTCATGAGACCCCTTTTCAAAAGTCAAGCAATCTCATCGGACGTGGAGAACCCTCGTCATGAGACCCATTTTCAAATCAAATCAAGGTAGAAACCGCCTGAAGGGTCAAACCAAGGTAGAAACCGCCTGAAGGGTCAAATCAAAGGTAGATACCGCCTGAAGGGTCAAATCAAGGTAGATACCGCCTGAAGGGTCAAATCAAAGGTAAAAACCGCCTGAAGGGTCAACTCAAGGTAGAAACCGCCTGAAGGGTCAACACAAGGTAGAAACCGCCTGAAGGGTCAAAACTATGGTAGATACCGCCTGAAGGGTCAACTCAAGGTAGAAACCGCCTGAAGGGTCAACACAAGGTAGAAACCGCCTGAAGGGTCAACTTATGGTAGAAACCGCCTGAAGGGTCAAATTAAGGTAGAAACCGCCTAAAGGGTCAACTCAAGGTAGAAACCGCCTGAAGGGTCAAACCAAGGTAGAAACCGCCTGAAGGATCACATTAATGGTAGAAACCGCCTAAAGGGTCGCATATGGTAGAAACCGCCATAAGGGTCAATTCATTGGTAGAAACCGCCATAAGGGTCAACTTATTGATAAATATCGCAGTAAGGATCAACACAAAGGTCTGATCCACCATACGGATCAAAATCCTTGGCAAATCCCAAAGCGTGGGATGCGCCTTCCTTAGGTTCCGACCAGTTAGGAATCCCATCATGGTATGACCTACCATACAGGTCAGAGCTTAATCTCCCTAGGATATTCTGAATGACGAGTCCTAGGCATCTTCTTGAAAGTCGTCGCAACCGGCAGCATCCGACAGGTGAGCTTCAGGTAAGCCTCTCTCACTCCGGCCCCATGTTCAAATTGTTAGAGCAAACCGGGGATTGATTTGAACTTTTATCAATAGGCTTAAGGATCCGATGTCATAACATTTCTTCTCTCATTTTCCCAGTTGAGTCGGTTAGGAATCAGGTGCCACCTTATCTTTGAGAGAAACCTCTAACGAGATTCCTCTCAAAGAGGGGCAGCTGTTGACACCTGATTTTTTACCATTTATTATTGTGATTTTTATTCTTTAAAATTAATTAAAAATATCAAAAAAGGTCATAAAATCACAAAATCAACTTTGGAAGCCTTGGTTTAGCCTCGGGGACCAATTTTGAACAAAAAATATTTTTTGGTATTTTATAATATTTTTCGAATTTATTTAATTATTAAAATACCCAAAAAATCAGAAAAAATACCATTCGTGGTCAGAAAAATACAAAAAATATTAAATAATTTTTTTTTTAATTTCCTCTTCAAGTGAGTCACTTTAAATCTTGAAAATTCGGCTTGGGTCACTATGTTCCTTCACAAACATAAACCCGAATCGGGCGTGAAAAATCCTTTTCGAGTCTTTTAATTTTCAATTATTGGTTTTTATAAGCTATGACATTGGATTCTAAAGTCTAGAAGTGCAATTAGGCCAATTTGCCCTCCAATTTGATCAATTTTAACCAAAAGGGCTTAATTGCATAAAAATCTTTCAATTTAGTCCCCGGTTTTGCTATTTTTGAAATTAAATTTCACACGGGCATACCCATTGAAATTAAACACCTCTACCCTATGTTTTCCATCATGATGAATCCATTGGTGGCCTCAATTTCTACTAATTCGATCGTTTAGGGCCTCGATTAAGCGAAAATGATTTTCGGATCCTAGGGACAATTTGGGGTTTTCACTAAATTTCAATCAATTGGTTCACGAAAATACCCCTATTTGATAGAAAACATGTCAAGGAGTCCGATTTTGCCATCAATTTCATGAAAATGGGTCGATTTGTGACCAAATTGGGCGAAATTGGTCGAACCGGGCCGGTCGGGTCAAGCCCGACCCGACCCGGTCCGACCGAGTCTGCAACTAAGTTGCAGACCCACCGGCCAACGAAGCAGAAAACAGGGGAACAGGAGAGCCACGTCGCGAAATTTTTTAAGGAAAGCGACGCCAGATCGATGGTGGACATCGGGTGGAGATTCCACGACCTAAAGCTGGTCGACCATTAGAACAAAAAAAGAAGAAGACTAGAGCAGGGGATGGGGACGCAAAAGAAGAAAAAGAATCTCGCCTCCATCTGTGGGGAGTAAAGAACGGGGGTGCGCTCTGGCATCAAAAGAAGAGGAGATGGATAGGAAAAGGGAGAGGCAGGGTAGTGGCTGGATGGTGTGCGAAAATGGGAAAAAGAACCGAAGGGAGAGGAGAGGACAAGAGGAAAACGTCTGAGAAAGCGCATCAACGGCTGTTTGAAGTTCAGCCGAACCTCTCCTCCTACTAACGGTAAGCCTACTCCCTACTTCTTGACTGATTGGCGTATTTCTTCGGCGGCATGTCCATCCTGTCACGCTTCCTTTACATGGTCGACAAAGGTTTCGTTCGTCTGCGAATATGTGTGCACTCCCACTTGCCTGTTGTATTCTGTGTAGTTATAGCTTGTCATAAAAACCTGATGTTTGTTGGTCACATGTGCATGCCTTCGTTTGGGTGGTCGGTCGAGATTCTAGTCTAGCAACTGTCGTCTCTTTTTTTTATGGTGTTCGCATCAGTTCTAAGGCCTCGTATCGGTCGTTCGAGAGCGTGAGTCTGGTTTTTTGGAAACTCGAGTGGCGTTGTGCCGCAGTCTTGACCGCTAGCTCGGCCCTTGCTTGCTAGTCGGAGGGCTGTTCGGTCTGCCAGTTCGTTGCTCCGTAGAGGGAAAGAGCGCGAAGCCGAGGCGAGCCCGACAGAAGGCCGGTCACGTAGTGCCCACCATCGAGGGGTCAACCATGTGCGGACAGACCCAATGCTTTGACGAAAGCTTACCGAACGTTGGTCCGGTCTTGAAGCCAAGCGAGTTCTAGCAGCTTGATAAGAGGGAGCTGTCATGGAGAGTCGACCGTGGAGAAAGCAACGTCGTTGAAGTCCCCGTTAGGCCAAGCTGAGGTGACGCCTCAATAGGTAGATCGTGTAGGGCAAAGCTTGGGTTCGGACACACCCAACTGGAGGTGAGGGAAGGCTCGCTGGGTGACGACGCCGATTCAAGCACGAAGAATCTGGTGCTGACTGCACTTTGACGAGGAGCGACAGGTTGGTCGATGCCACCCAACGTCGATCGGCCTGCGGAAAGCGGTAGGTTTGTTGTTCGTTCTAACGAGCGAAACCCGACGACGGCGCGACGAGCGGGTCTTGGTGGTACGACGAGCGAACCCAAGCGAACGGATCTCGTCGACTGTCCTTAACGTTCGCATTGGCGGGCGCGAACTCGGGTGCGTCGGTCGGTCGGTCGGGTGAGGCTCGGTGATGGTGCTGGCGCCGAGCGTGTCTCGGCGTTTCGGTGGCTCACGCCGCCGGGGAAAGGGGGGCTGTTGCTTGGCTCGGGTCGTTCCACTGGTTTCTATGGCGTAAGGCACCGTCGGTGTTGCAGAGATCGTTCCACCGGTTTCTTGGCTCGGGATCGTCCCATTTAGGAAGACGATGAACAGTGGTATTAAGTTGCTCTCCCTCTTCGTTTGTTTCATGTTGGGCTGAGGCGTTGGAGGATGAGATTTGAGTGTGGGCCGGCTCCAGCGGATTTAGGCCTGTTGCTGAGGAGTAAGGGCTGGGTTTGGAAATGAAAAGGGAAAGCTGGGCCTGGCGTCTTCAAGGAAACATGGGCCTGCTGGGTTTGTTTTGGGTCCTCTTACCCGAACCCGATCGAGGCCCGGCGGGTCTGTTTGGACCCGGGTCCGGGAACCCGACCCGGACCTGGCTCTAATAAAATAATAATAAAAAGAATAATAATAATAAAAAATTCAAAAATTCAATAAAAAAAAATTGAAGAAAAATCAAGAAATTCCAAAAAAATTCTCAAAAATGGGAAATGGCCACAAACAACTGGCCATGGAATATTTTGGATAATTCGATATCCGAGTCTTCCAAAAATTGACGATTTTGCCCTTCGGGCTAAATCGCCTCCAAATCTTCTCATTTACCCCGGTCCTAAATCATGCCTTCCCTAAGCCCTTATGGCTATACTAGGAGGCCATGTGATGTGAATTGATGTGCATTGATATGATTTATTTATGCCCTTGATTGCGCTTTCACTAAAATTGATTGTGATTGATAGGAATAGTCTTCCAATCTGCATGAAACCCTGAATCAACCTACCTCACCCAAAATTGCACCTGCATGAATTCTTAGCTAGGAAAATCACTCGCGTTAGGTACCGAAAGGGCGTTGGTAATGACACTAACGTAACCAAGTCCCCGAACCCAAAATCTCTGGTTCCGCAAAACTGATCGACCTCTCCCAATCGGTCAGTAAGGTTTCCGGTCTACCCTCCAAGAAAGACCGGTGGCGACTCGAAATGCATGCACAAGTTGCACATGCCACCACGACCACACTGAAGGTCGAAAGCGATCGGCTCTTATCGTCGAATCCCTCAGAAAAATACTCCCGCCGCGATTTGGTATGGGCCTGGGAGGGCTCGCGCCGATCCAAGACCCCGCGATCGGTAATCCATTAGCCGCGTCCGCTTTCGGACGGGTCGCGACACATAGCGGCTGTGATGTATTCAGCTTCTGCAGTAAATTGTGCTATTGTCTTGTTTTTTCTATGCCCATGAGAATATTCCAGAACCCAATGTGAATATATAGCCAGTAGTGCTCCTCCTATCATTGGTTGAACTTGCCCAGTCACTGTCCATGTGACTGATGAGCTTAGCCATTGCACTTGGCTGTTACCAAATGCCGTAATCCATAGTTCCTCGTAAGTATCTTAGAATTCCCTTGGCTGCTCCAAAATGAATTTGGCTTGGATTCTGCATAAAACGTGATAGTATATTAAATTATCTTTTGATTAGCATCATTTGATACAAATCTAAAGGATCAACTTCATTCTATCTCCATCTTTGGGTGGTTTCTAATCGTCAATCCGACCGGTATCCCTTACTTCCGGGCATGTGCCGAGAAATGTTTTTCTGCAATCTATAACCAGTTTTGATAGGTGTTAACTTATGGGGTCTGGTTTAATGTCAGCATTAGTCTGTTTGCTATATGCTTTTACTTCTGTTTAACTGAACTCCACATATATCCTTCTGGATCTCACTTCTTTATTAGGCTGTTGTTAATAAGCTTGAGGTACGTCGCGGACATGAGCTTCGTGTAGCGTTTGAAGAAGCAAAGAAGTATGGTGGCGAGGTAAGGTTATACTGGTGATCGCCCACAACAAGTATTTCCTTCTTTTCCCTTCCCTAAGAATCCAAAAGTCAATTTGTCTTTTATATATCCTTCTGGATCTCACTTCTGTTATTTATTAGGTTGCTAATAAGCTGGAGGGATATCCACGAAGTGAGTTTCATGTAGCTAAAGATGATGGCGCACCAAGAGATGTATTGCTTCTTTTTCCTTCCTTCTATAAGGTGTTATGTTGCTGTTCTAAGTAATTGTCGCAGAGAGCGTCTGCTATTCTTTCTAGTTTATCGGCTTCAACGATTGTGCTTATTATGCAATAGTTAGGGGTGTCGTTTGTTCTCCATGCATTGATTTCCTAGGAAACCTGGCACAATTTCCTTTTGAGCAGTAGAGAGCACTTCATTTTGAAGGCCAACCATGTCAATTTCCTGCCCTAGAGGATGGCTAAGAATCCAAAAGTCAATTCAACTCACTTATGTTGTTGTAATTGTAGTAGTAGATCGACTTTTATGGACTTAGTGAATCTTCATAGGTGATTACAATTTTTAGTAGTAGCAGTGATCTCGAAATGTTGCTTTAGACGCTGCAGGTATACAAAGCATTATTTATTGATTTTCTTTACTTCAAGCTCTTTAAATTCCATTGCTTCGCTCTTCTGTAACATGACTTTGCTCTATGACTGCCACAGCTTCCTTTGGTAATGTCACTCCGGCTACCAACCAAGTTATTTATATCAGCTTTGTATGGACTGGTAAGATTTCTTGCGTTAGGTCTCATTGAAAATATTGCCAGTGCTTCTTCGTGTGGTTTAGTGGACCATCAGGGAAGTCATTCCACGGTGGTGATATTTCTGGCTTTGTGCATTAGAAGGACAAGGACGATGAATACAACGTGGACAAGGACGATGAATACAAAGTAGACAAGGACCATGAGGACAGTTGGTTCTCACGATGTGAGATTCTTGATCAGAAAATGAGGGAGGAATATCACCCTAATATGGCCGATATGTCGACTGATATTAGAGATTATTGTCTTTATTTTTAAAGGTTTATGTAGTAGATCTGGCCTCTGTTGAAGATGACACTATAGTCAAGACTGTTGCTTTCCATTTTTCGTTTTTGTAACTTAAATGGTAGCCCTCCCATTATTGGCGCAACACTTCGCATGGCGACCAGCCTTTACCCCGATACATCATCCTGTTGGGTTCTGTTCATCTGGCTTAAGCTATCATGAACATGTTTCTCCTTTTCTTAGTGGTATCGGGGAGCTTTGGAAGCGGGATGTTTCGATTAGTTTTAATAATTTATTGTTTGTACATGCTGAACCATGTCGTGATCTTTTCATTTGTACTTTTTTTTTGGCCGAAGGACAATGAGATTCAAATATCTATAATTTAAATTCCATAAGAGTAGCAAAATTGGGAATGTATGCGGCGTTTCCAGCATTAAGTGGCACTGAAAACGCAAAATTTACTGATCAGCATAGTGCCAAATTGCTGGATTTAGCGTCCAAAAGAAAAGACTTTGAAGAAATGGCTGTTGAAAAATTGATAATTGAAAATACAAAGGCTTCAACATGTGTTACTGTCCGAACGTTGAGATAAGTCTCATTGAAATTTGCTCAGACGACATTGATTTAACATCAAAAGCCCATCTCAATGACGGAAGCAAAATTGCAACAGAAAATGACATAAGCCGAAGTATTGCATTGGAACTGCCAAAGTCGACGAGCAGTTCGCTAAAAATGACCTTTTGAAAAATATTTTTAAAATTTTTAATCCAAATGCTTTAATAAGACGCGTGGCCCTGGCAACAACTGTAGAGGATCATGCGACCGTAGGATGCCCTCGCCGGGGGTTGCACGACCCCTGGCTGCCACTACTGTGGCTGCCGAAGAGGGTTTTATTTTTTTTAAATTTCATTTTCTAATAACAATGAGGAACAAAATCGTAAATTCAAAAGGAAAAGCGAGGATAGTTTTGGAAGAAAAAAAAATCATATCTCAGCATTTGGTCAAATGCTGAAAGCCCAAAGCTAGTCTCTATCAGCGTTGAGTTTTCAGCATTTTCAAGGCCAACGTTGATCCCAAAGTCCCTTGAAAAAACCCATTAATACTTACCTTCTTCAGATTTGGACACATCTGCGAGAAGAAATTGGACGGCCCCCCAAAAAAAAGTTGTGTCCTTTTCTCCCTTTGCCCTGTTTCAAAGTTTTCGCTCCTGCTGTTTCTCATTTTGCCCTTAGTCCGAATGCTTCTATACCTCCTTCCACCGCGCGACGACTTGGCCACCGGCCATGGCCGCACATCCAACCAAGCCTCTCTGCCACCATGCTGATGCTGCTACTCGCACCTTGCGATGGTGCCCCCATTGCCAAATGCCCTTCCACAAGCCCCCAACATGTCGACGAGTCCCCCTTCCTCTACCCCTAGGCGTCATTGGTCGAGCTTGAGCTAGCCTGGGCCCAACCTTGATTTGGAATCACTCAAGGCAGAGCAGGACTTCCGAGAAGAACTGGGCTAGCGGGCGTCCTTCGAGGCTGGGCCATTGTGGCACCTAGTTCTTGAGGCTAAATTAAGCATGGGTAATGGATAGGTTGCAGCTTGGAGTCACCCGTGACTGGGGTCTTGGAAAGTGTTGGAAAATATGAGGTATTTTGATGGGTGAGTGAATGAGAAATTGTTTCTCAAAGAACACTCATTGAGTTGGAAGTGGGAAGTGACAAAACACTAGTCCCACATAGGAAAGGAAGAAGGCCTTGAAGTGCTTTATATGTGGTTACACTTCTCTTGAGTGGTAACTATTGTAACAAGTACTATGCCTCGTGCGCATGCGCAGGGTGTTAGAGATATGCCCTAAAGCAATTGTGTAATAGTCACATATTAGGTATATTCGTTGCACTTCTGATTTCTTATCAGTGGCAAAGACGTATTTATTCATTTGTCCAAATATAAATGAATAAAATTCATAAGATCAGTTGTAGCCGAACCTATTCTTAAGATGTTGAGAATATGTGTGACAAGTTTACGGTTAGACTGAATCTTTAAAACAGTTCCCGATCAATGGATTATTGAATGGATATCAATGATCCTGTTGAGGTCGGTATGTTCTTAACTTCATAATTAAGTATTAGATACTTAAGGGAATGACGAGTCACAAGTCATTGGGTATTGCGATATCCGAGTTAGAACATAAGTGTTTGTATCGGACAAGTTCACTGAACGTGGCACATATTGAATGATTAGCGACATGGAAGCTTTTTGCGTGGTCAATGTCTAATCGTTCATGCTTTGGTCTTGTGTAAATAATCCTTAGACCTGAGGTACAGTGTTGACTTGTGTGATAAATGACTATGGTTCACAAGTGCGCATATTGGCGGGTCGTTGATTCATCTCTGTACTTGATGGTCGTAGTTCAGGTACATACGAAGTCACATGTGTACGCAATATGGAATCTGTCTCCTTATTAATAAAGGTATGATGTCCTATGTGATCTAATTGTAACAATGCATTGAAATCCTCGGCCGGGGTTATGATTGAGAATGAAATGTTCATGTCTCATATAAATGCATGTCAAGTTAGATTTGTACATATGATCGAATTGGTGGCTTGACAAATATTCCATGGTCTTTGTTCGATCGGGACATAGTAAGACAGAAGGATTGAATTACACTGTAACCAAAGCTGACAGGTTCATAATGTTTTTAAAAGAATTCACACTGTCTGGGTAGCCATGACATATTGCTAGATGTCACTCATGGCTTGTAGGACCTAGAGGATGATCGGGACAATCAATTCTCTTGGAAGTACTAATGTGTTAGTGCATGTCTTACTGCCGGCTCGGTGATGAACTTAGGAATGTCACACACCTTAACCAATACATGACAACGCAGTATGGAAAGACGACATTGCAAATTTGTTTGCAATATATACCAATTAGTTGGGTTGAAATTAAAATTAAATGAGATTTAATTTAATTTCTTTTTTTTTGGTCACTTGCACGTGTATATACGATGTACACGTATGCTCTATGTATTTGTACATTATACATATTTGTACGTTATACGTATTTCACTGTTTGGTAACATCTTTAACTCCTGTAATAATAATAATAATAATGGTTATTATTATTTTTAACACCTTTGTTAGTGCTATTTTTAAATAGCATTTTTGTATTGTAAAATGTGAGTGCTAATTATAAGTTGTGAGTGCTATTGTTAGATAGCATTTATAATGGTTAGTGCTAATTTTAAATGGCATTTATTTATGATAAATTGTGAGTGCTATTGTTAGATAGCATTTATATTTGTTAGTGCTAATTTTAAATGGCATTTATTTATGATAAATTGTGAGTGCTATTTTTAGAAAGCATTTATTATTTGTTAGTGCTATTTTATAATACAATTTATTGGAAGGTGTTTTTGGCTATAAAAGGATGGCAAGAGTTTGGAGGTTGGGGTTGGCACATTTGTAGAGTGTGCAGATTTTTGAGAGCTTTGAGAGAAGAACACAAACACTCTCTATATTCTCATAATTTTGAGTGACCAAAATATACCAAGTTCGGAATATTGATTCCGTAAATTGGTTTGGAATATTGATTCCGCAAATTGCTAGCACAATTGTTGTGGAATTATTAGTCGTCTCCCGTTCGTCAATTGGTGGTGTGTCTGAACTAGAGGCCCGACACTTGTGGGGCTGAGATCGAAGAACATCGAACCGACACTTCCGTTTCAAGCACGCTACAAGAGATAGTCTATTTACTCCCTTTGGTGCTTTGTGATTTTTCGATTGAAATGCACGAAGTACGCTGTCGCGACCCTCTTGAGGTTGTCGGGCTCTCGAGGGCTAATGGGCCGTCCTGTCTGGTCGGACGCGGGCCTCTCCCAAGGCCCATTACCCAAATCGCAACGGAGGTATGCGTGATCGACTTTCAGTGTGGTCTAGTGACATGTGCTAAGTGTGCATGCCATGGAGTCGCCACCAATCATTTTTTTAGGGTATGATTGGACCACCCAATCGAATAGTTGGGAGTTTCTATTCAATTCTGCGAGAACCAGAGAAATGGTTTCGGGGACTTAGTTACACCAACTGTCAGAGTTGACGCCCTTTCGGTACCTAAGTTGACTGAATTTTCTAGCCTGAGATTCATGCGGATGAGTAAGGTATGAACCCTAAATCTAGAAATTCATGTAGATAGGAGTGATTATCCTAGCAATCACAATCAGTAATAAAATGACCAACTCAAGGAATCTAGATATGCAAATAAATCACATAGCATTCCTAGTAAGGTCCTATTTATCAATCACAGCTCAAGAATAATTTAGCTGTCCTAGCCATTCTACACACGATCTAACCTAAGAAAAGTATTAGGAAGCATCGAAGGAGTTCGAGAGTACTCACATGGGGTTTGCCGTGCCCTGGTTTGGTCTTGGACGAGCTATCGAGCTCATGCCGACCCGATTATATTTGGGTATCCACTCGGCGTTTTACACCATGAAATCATGTGAAACAAAAACGAAAATATTCAGCAAGGGGCATTTATTGTAGATGGTGGTCGATCTAATTGGACGTCAAGACTAAAAAAGATGTAGAAATTTACAAATTAAAATACTCGAATGACATTTTTTTGCTAAATTCAACTCTATGCGTCGTGAAGAAACACATGCAATTGAACTTGAATTTTGACTATTTATGAGTTCAAAATGTAAAAGAAATTAAAATAAAAATATTGACTATTTTTCTATATTTTTACGACAGCGAACGCTATTTTTCTTCATTTTTCATGTATTTTTCTATTTTTGGAAAATATTAAAAAATATTAAAAAATATTAAAAAATATTTTTTTTTTATCAAAAATGGTTCCTTTAGCTTGGTCAAGGCTACCAAAGATGATTTTTTAATTTTTTTAACTTTTTATAGATTTTTTATGAATTTTTTAAAAATAAACTATGAAAGACTGATCAAAAATCAGGTGTCAACAACTGCCCCTCTTTGAGAGGAATTTCGTCAGAGGTTTCTCTCAAAGACAAGGTGACACCTGTGTTCCGATCAACTCGACTGGGAAAAGAAAAGAAATCATGACATCCAATTTCCATGCCCATCAATGTGTGCTTTTCCTTAAAAAGAGATGTGCTCATTCAATTCCCTGATATGATGTAAGAAAGTTAAGGAGTAGATAGACTTCCCTGCCCCTTACCTGCCGAATGCTTGCGGCATTTGCTGTGTCTGATGGGTTCAAGTAGATTCCTAAGGACTTGTCATCGGAGTGTCTTGGGGATGTTAAGCTCTGACCTGTATGGTAGGTCAAACCATAATGAGATTCCTAACTATAGGAACCTAAGGAAGACGCATCCCACATTTGGGAATTTGCCAAGGGTTTTGATCCGTGTGGTGGACTAAACTAGAAATGGCTTGCCTAATGTAAGGCTTATTAGGGAAAACGACTCCTCCCGCGTTCGGGATTCATCAAGGTTTTGATCCGTATGGTGGATCGGACCATTGGGTTGATCCTTCAGGCGGTCTCTACCAGTCCTTTGACCCTTCATGCGGTTTCTACCATTCATTGACCCTTCATGCGGTTTCTACCATTGAGTTGACCCTTCAGGCGGTTTCTACCATTGGTTGACCCTTCAGGCGGTTTCTACCATACATTGACCCTTCAGGCGGTTTCTACCATTGTTTTGACCCTTCAGGCGGTTTCTACCATTGGTTGACCCTTCAGGCGGTTTCTACCATACATTGACCCTTCAGGCGGTTTCTACCATTGTGTTGACCCTTCAGGCGGTTTCTACCGTTGATTGACCCTTCAGGCGGTTTCTACCATTGAGTTGACCCTTCATGCGGTTTCTACCATTTATGAGATTCCAAATTGATATGAATCAAAGGATGACGTACCCGCTCTTCGGGGCTAGTCGGAGACTCGATCATTCTGTGGATCGGTCTTAGAAAAGATTTGCCTACTAAAATGCTTCACCTAAGGATGACGCACCCAGTCTTTGGGGTGGCCAAAAGTCCTGCAAAAAGCTTAGACCTGAAAAAATTTTCCTCGCCAAGAAGATATTAGTAATCTTTGGGAAGACAATAATTATCTAACTGACAAAATTCTACGACTTAAGTTTTAGTCATGAAATGTGCATTTTGATTGTTGGAGGTTATCCAAAACATTCCTGCCATATACAGATGTGATCATAAATTCCTTGCACGGAAACTCTAGATCAAACAATTTGAAAATTTCAAAAAGAGTTTGCTCAAAACATCCATTGGAGTATTTCTCACCCAAGAAGGCTCCTCACTGCTCTGTGATAATGATCTTTAATAGGGAAAGTGCTCAATTTCCTACCGACCTGTGCCTGGGTTTCAGGATCATTCGCAACGCATACATTTCGACCGATCAGGAGGTCTTTCACGGGACCGTAGTGTTAGGCTTGGATATCGGTTTCCAAGGGGGACTCACTTTTGAGTCAAGGCCGTTGAACGAAATTTTTCACTATCTGCTCCGGGTTTACAAGTCAAGAACCCTGCAAAATGAGAAAGAAATAGTCTTGCTCGTACTTCTTTGAGCTAAGTTATACATTAACCCAAGTGTCTTAGTCAGATAAGACTACTTCAGGGTTGTAACATTGGAAGGATTGGGGACCGAAAAAGGCTTATTTTTTGCCCAGAAATTGTGAAGGGTTTGACATTGGTGATCATTGCAAATTTGCCACATGTCATTCGAAGAACATCTCCATTTCTTGAAGTGTACACTCCTCTTTTAGAGCGCACAAGGATGTTTAAAAGCGTCTCTTGTTACATTAAGAGACCGTCTGTTTGTGTGTTTGCAATTTGAGCACGACATCATTTGGAGAGTAGTCATCTTGATCTAACTCCTTTGCAGGGTCTTTTCATCGTCTCTCTAGACTTTACTGGGGATATTTTGAATAGACATCAGCCTTGCTTTTTACCAGGCACTTTGCTTTTTCTTGATGTCTAGGGATTTTTCTTTTCCCCCTTTTTTTAATCCCGTGTTTTTCTTTTCTTTTGGAGCTAGGATTTTCGGCAATCATGCTAGATATGCAACTTAAACTTTGGCACGCTTCCATTCCTAGAGTGATGTTGCCTTTGCTTTGGAATATGCAATGATCACCAATAGGTTGATGAAATGAATTTGCTGGCTCAACTTGGTTGTGCAAAGGATAACAGTGTGTAGGATAGAGAAATGAATTATTCTCGTCATCCTATGACACTTGGATTATCATATAAACAACACACAAAGATTTATGTTAGTCCGAGCAAGAAAATTTCTAACCGTTTACTTTCTGATACTGATGGACTAACCTTCATTTGCCCCAATGTGGGGTGGTTCTTGACAGGGTTGAGAATGAAAATCGCCGTTCAATGGGGTTCTCAATGGGCATCTGTAGTGTTTGGAATGAAGAAATAAATGCCTCTGTCATCTCGATCCATGTAATCGTTGCGAATGACCCTTATATCCATAGGTTAAGGTTTCGCTATCATTTCCAATCTCCTCATCTCTCAAGTGTGTATGAGACGTGTTTGGATTAGGCTCGCTTCTCTTATGAGAAAATACCCTTTTGAACAGTTCAAACGACTCTTGTTGGAAAAATTCATTTCATTTCATCAAGATTTATCCTTCAAAGGGATTTTATGATGCACCATACATGTGTAATTCATGTTCAGACAATCTCATGTTTTAAAACATGAATGTCAATAAAGTAAGAATTCTATGTCTTTTTAGATGTGAGAATCGAATTAATTCTGAAAGTTTTTAATCTCCAATGAATTGGGAAAAGGGATACTTACCTGCCCATCGAGGCTGGAGATCCTGGAGATATAAAAGGGATATGTCATTGTATATTCTAAAACTTTACAAAAATTGGAACGATACATCTTACCCTTGGTCATATGCTCCAACGAGTGTACAAGGGTTATGAAAATCTGCACTTCACATAGTAACACAAGATTGTTGGGTGTTCTAAAGTTCTTTCGACTTCTTGGTTTTTGGAGAAAAATGAAACTTACATGTCTGCCCTGATGGCGAGCTCCTGCCAAGGATAAATATTAAGCATTATTTTGGGTTTCCAAATTCAAAACAAATTGGGACGATACTACTTTACTCTTGATTTGAATTCCATTCTGCATGCCAATGTGCGGATTGTAGAAGCCGGCCCTTAAGCTTGTGGCCATGATTTCTTCGTCTGGTTGGGCAACGAATCCACCTCGAGGATTTACGTCGGAGGAGATTCATTCATCTTTTTGGGCGTGTTTCATGCACTGTTTTGTTATTTGAATGCATGGCTTCTTGGGTGCCTCATCTCTGTTCATCACCTGAGAGGAAAATGAGAGAACATTATCCCCGCATCTGATTGAAAATCATTTAGGAACGATACGTTCTTTTTACCAAATGGGTGGCTCCGCGGCCAAATGTGTTTTACATTGAAAGGATGGATTCCATTACGCTCTGCGGATGATAAATATCGCTTCGGGGACTTGCCCCACGGATCAAACGATGAATTTGATGTCTTCGGCTTCGACATGCTTTCCAGATGTAGGAATGGTTTGCCCCCATTTTCAGTGGAGATGGGTTTTGTCGAGTGGGCAAGATCAAAAACTCATCCTAGATTTGGCTTTAGTTGAAGGTTGAAATCCCGACCTTGGATAAGCGAATCATGATTCATCTCCTTCTGCTTCGGATTTGTCATTTGCATGCTTCACATTTTACAATACCAACTTCGCCGCTTGATGAAAATGAATCGATGATTTTCGAATTGCCCCAAGTTCTATAGTCATCTGCGTCGAATCTCTTTGAACTTCATCGGGTGATAGACAAACTGATAAAATGATTTTTCAATCCTGAGATCGAACTCCTGACGTTTCGTACCACTTCCAGTTCACTGACTACCAGGACACAGCACTATTGGCGTCCCTAACTGGTTCATTTTTTGTTATAAAATTCTTGAAGCACTTAGCGACCCCCATCGAGAATGAAACAAGCTCAATTTAGAGTTCATAACGACTAAAGGTCCCTTAGAACGATACAGAGCTAACCGTCTTTGAGCTCGCTCGGGCTTTTGCTCGCATTTTCCTATGTGAAGCCTTTAAATGTTTTTCTTCGTGGCGTTCAATTGATTCGCCTCGACTCTAATCTAACAAGGGATTGTCGTACTCAAGCATGATGATGCTCGCAGGTAGTACTGATCGCTGCCCCAGATTAACTCTAGGCATTAAGGAAGATTATCTTGCATGGAAGACTTTATGACAGAAAGATTAATGATACATCCATTCACATGTGCCTAGTTCCCTTGAGGATTCTCGGTGATCAGCCAGCTACACCATGAATCAGACATATAATCGTCATTTTGGATCATAACTTCATAAGTCCATCAGTTTTAAACTGATCGATCCAGATATGGAGCTCCTCATCAAGGAAATCTTTTGATTCTTCGAGCAACTGATATTCGGGTTGACCATCATCGCTTGGCGTTGAAGGATTCCTGTTTCTGTTGTGAGCGATCTGATTCTTCGAGCTAGAACCTTCGTCGTTGCTCGAGATTATAAGAGGATGATTGATCGGTTCACTATCAAAAGCACCTTCCATTTGGGAATGGGAGAAACAAAAATCCTCAAAGCATCCGCCCGCTTGATCTTCCGAAATCATATGCCCAAGCCGGGCAGATCTTTGAACACTAGGCGCAATATGTTGATCGGGGATAGGAAGAGCACTAGCGAAAAGTTGCTGCTCAAACCAAGGAGTTCGTACCTGCTGCACTTGTGGCATATACTCTTGAGGGGTGCTGAGATGATTCGAGGGAATATTTTGATTAGCGCCCAAGTAGTCGATGGTGCTGCTACCAGCTTGGTCGGTGCCTAGATTCGGCAGGGTATTTCTTACTTCAGGGGCATTGTAGTTATAGCCATGCCTAGTGTTTAGGCACAAGTTGAGTTCTTTCAGGTTTAGTGCTGTGTGGCGCTGTCTTAGCGCCCTTCTGTAGCTCTTGAGGTGACTCGCGACTCCATCTTTAGTGAGTCCTGGTATGTTCATGATCTCAAGTATGCGCGTTGGATATGCTGAGTTGATCCCTAGTTGCTGAACCGCACTAAGGAACTTGAGATGAAGCTCGGGGGACCAATTGACCCTCGTCTTCTTGCGACCCGGAACAGTGTTGACAACTTGGCTATTGCTCTCTGGCCTATTTCCAGTAGAATTTGATCGAGCCGGAAATTGTTGTGGAGGGAATTCATCAGCTTTGGATTGGTCGGTCGTGATAGTAAGCTCATCGTTAAGGAAACTCCAATCATGGTGACGCATATCACATCCTCTAGAAGGCATCGATATTGACTTCGTAGAATTGATTTGTTCATGCATATCTCCAACAAAATCCGATTGTATCGAAGATGGTTCGAGGGAGTGGGGTGGTGAATGAGCATTTTCAATCCTCATATAAGGCTTATCAAGGAACATTTCGCCGAGAGTGATAGGGCCACCGCAATTAAGGCAAGCGATAGTGCTGGGAGCTTTCTTATACCTCATGTTCTCCGCTCGAAGCTTTTCGTTTTCCTCCTTTAGAATCGCAAGTTCTTGACGTCTGTGTTGAGCCCTCAATTTGGCTCGCTTATTTTGAAACCAAAACTTGACCCTCAAAGGTTTCATCCCTAGCTTCTGGCCCAATTCATTTCTTTGTTTCATGTTCGGGAGAGGGCATTCACTAAAGAAAGCTTCAAGCTCTTGGATTTCATTCTGAGTGTGGCACTGGCGACGTTTCCTTTTCCGGGATTGACCATCGCTGCTGCTGTTGTCGTCGCTGCTGAGATCCTGAACTTCGTTGCCGAAAGGGTTGGGTTCTGTGGTTCTGGTACCAGACGCCATCCTGGAATCTTCGAGATCTCTCAGTAGTTCATTTTCTGAGATTTTTGGATCAGTCGCCTCTAGCAACTGATGGTAACCCTCAAACATGTTGGATCGAAAAATGTTCGATCAATTTTTGCTCACTCAGGGTTCTCTACTCTCTCATGTATGCTCACTCTCTCTAAATTTTCTTTTGAGTGGTTCTGTATGCCCATGAAACGTTCTTTAAACATGGATGAAGATCATCAGGCAAGCGTTGCTCCCAAGATTTCGTATTTCCCGCTTTGTCGTCTTCTTTCTTCTTTTCAACGTGGAAGGACACCAAATCGATTTCCTTTTCTCGATATCCATGTCTGTCTCCCACTTATTTTCAAAAAGGTGGAACTACGCTCGCCTCCTGCTCAGTTTTTTAATATGATGAGACCGCCAAATCCTTTCGCAACTATTTTCGATAGTTGCGCTTAACTCCCGCTCAATTTTAATATGGTGACACCGACATATCTTTTTACAACTTTTTTAGGTTTATCAAGCCTGAAATCGCGGACTGGGACAGATCTGATGGTTCACCGAAAGAGCCACCACTGCTTTACCCAATTAACTTGGCTCCACGAGCATTATTGCTGTGCCTTTCTTCATTCTCGAGTTGCTATAAAATGAGGAGTTAATGCAGAGAAGATTAACACTCTTACATAATTGCCTTTTCTTATTTTAATCACTCTACCACACTCATCTTCTTCTCCCTCACTCCAACGAAAATGACCTCCTCTCCTATTCGCGCTTTCTCGGCCGAAATTTTGGCCCAGTGGGAAAAACTCTATAACCTCCTCGGTCGAGGCTATGCTCATATAGCCGATCACCCAGAAACTGAAGATGAAATCCGCATTTTGCTCGTGGAAATAGACACCACCTCCATCGAGGGCACTAATTTAGAGAGGGAATATAGAATCTTCCCAACCCTCTTTATAAACTTTTTAGAGACTTACCGTGTCGCTCATCGAAAAGCTACTGTGGCTCACGTTTTGCGAGCTCGCTATGAGGATCGGTCCAACTGCTTGGTGTTGGCCAACCTTGTGGCCGATAGTCACAGAAAGGCTGTTGAGTTCGCCAACAAGCGAGTCTCGATGTTGCTTCGCGAGAGGGGAAATTTGGTGGAGCGCTTGGCCTTATCCCTGACCACCTATGAGCACGACCGTCGTAATGTCGTGTTGAAGTTTCAATGTGAGTGGCAGGAAGAAAGGCTTGACAGCATTACCGCGGATATAGCCCATGGGAGAGGACTAGTTCGGGACCTGGAAATAGCCGCCGAAGATCACGGGACCAAGGTTGCCGAGCTTAAAGGGGAATGTAAACGCCTTCTTCTTAAGCTTGCAGATCTCGAGTCTCGAGGTGGTGAGTATAAGCAAAGCATCAATAATATGGAGGGCCAACTTGGTTCCTTTGTGATGCTAATTAGGGCTCATTGCGGTTTTATGTTTCCACCCCGATGATTTGTATGATCTGCTTTTAAGGTCCCTCGATTGAGCGAAATGAATGAAAGCTCTAATGTGTGTGTCTCAACTTCTGTATGGCTGACTTTCTCGAACACCTGACCACTCTCAACCTAGGCAAGCTGCGCTTTGACATTGATGATTCGAGCGTGTACATCTTGATTTTTTAATCTTGCTTATGATCGGATAAAGGAACCTCCCACCGCGATTATCCACAAAAAGACTTCTCTTCTCTACTTGTTTTTAACCTGTTTCAAATGAAAAGGCAGAATCAAAAGAAAGAATTTGAAAAATAAAGCATAAATCCTTTCAATTTTATGCTTACTTGTGATTAATAGGGATAAGAGCATTTACAAGGGTTTTGGCCTTGTGCAAAAGCTTTTATCAATATTCCTCAAAGGAAAGCATATCATTGAAAGGAATGTAATTCACGATAATCGCCTTTGATCAATTCCAAGAAAATCAATGGAATGTTCAAAAGTACACAATTACGATGTGTTTTAAATTCAATTGAAGATACGGTATCCAAATTAAAGCCGTTTGCTAAGAACGAGAGTAATTTGGATATCTATCTTTTCATTAAATTTGAAAAACACGAATACTCTTGATCAATTATTGTGGATTACCAATGATGCAAAACATGCATGAACCAATTCAAGTTTATAGTTCCTTCTGGCGAAATTGGGATTGTATTGCCCTATACGGCCAAAAGGTTGTATAAGACTTCCAATTTCAATTTCATCCAAAGGAATTATAAAATTGATTTTGGAGTATTCGAGTGATTAGAAGAAATGCCACTATCACATTCCAATGACAAGTCAATAGAAATACAACAAATTTCAATCTGAATGTATATAAACACAAATAGATCCCTAATACAATCAATCTAAGGGATCAGATAGAGAGGATCTCAGCAAAATAAATCCTATACAAGAAGGCTAGAAATGAAAATTAAAACAAAGGAATGTGATCTTAATACTTAGAGATGCCCCAGTTTCGATCTTTGAGACGTGACTTCAGGATCACCTATTCCAAATCGTCATCTTCATTAGATGATACCTTAATGATGTCCATAGCAGGCTCTTCTTGTCCACTTGGCGCTCGTAATGGGATGACACCATCTTCATCTTCCATCAAGAACATTGGGAGGAAAACACACCTATCTATCCTCAAAATGGCATTTAATCCAATCACCGGAATTATGCAATGAATATAATGATTAAGAGCTGTAACAAGTTCGAGGGATAGAAAAGTCTTACCAACCAAACTTAAGAGAAAATCAAGCTTCTCTGTATTTTTAGCAGTGTTAGGTATACTAACCTTCCATAGACAAACGCATGAGACAAGTGAGGGAAAACTCCTAAAAATCAAAAGATAGGGCTTGGTACCTAAAGCCAAGGTTCTCACCTCGAATTCTGGGAAGAGCCGATTCCATTGCACAACTATCGTTGCATTGGGACTCAATCCATAGTTCGAAGTGAGCGGAATTGAAAAGTGGATTACCCCATGTTTTTCCTCACGGAGATTCCATTTTCAATTCCTTCTATTGTGTTCCTAAAGAGGGCGCCCGGGGTTTTAGGCGCAATTGTGTGTATTCATTGTGTCGTGCTAAAGCAATAGACATGCATTTTATTTAACAATCACCGCTTCAATATAAACATCCACACAATCATACATCCAAAACTCCTGCCTGCATAAAACAAAGTTAACAAGCACTTCACCCCTTATTTCTCCTGTCTACAAAAACATCTAACACATTCGTTAGCATATACACCTCACTTTCGAGAGCATCTGCATAAAATTAGGTTAGAAGAATCAATCAACTTTTTAATCGGCTCAAGTCCACTAAATGGTTAAGAACCAGTCCCCAGCGGAGTCGCCAGTCTGTCGCGACCCTCTTGAGGTTGTCGGGCTCTCGAGGGCTAATGGGCCGTCCTGTCTGGTCGGACGCGGGCCTCTCCCAAGGCCCATTACCCAAATCGCAACGGAGGTATGCGTGATCGACTTTCAGTGTGGTCTAGTGACATGTGCTAAGTGTGCATGCCATGGAGTCGCCACCAATCATTTTTTTAGGGTATGATTGGACCACTCAATCGAATAGTTGGGAGTTTCTATTCAATTCTGCGAGAACCAGAGAAATGGTTTCGGGGACTTAGTTACACCAACTGTCAGAGTTGACGCCCTTTCGGTACCTAAGTTGACTGAATTTTCTAGCCTGAGATTCATGCGGATGAGTAAGGTATGAACCCTAAATCTAGAAATTCATGTAGATAGGAGTGATTATCCTAGCAATCACAATCAGTAATAAAATGCCCAACTCAAGGAATCTAGATATGCAAATAAATCACATAGCATTCCTAGTAAGGTCCTATTTATCAATCACAGCTCAAGAATAATTTAGCTGTCCTAGCCATTCTACACACGATCTAACCTAAGAAAAGTATTAGGAAGCATCGAAGGAGTTCGAGAGTACTCACATGGGGTTTGCCGTGCCCTGGTTTGGTCTTGGACGAGCTATCGAGCTCATGCCGACCCGATTATATTTGGGTATCCACTCGGCGTTTTACACCATGAAATCATGTGAAACAAAAACGAAAATATTCAGCAAGGGGCATTTATTGTAGATGGTGGTCGATCTAATTGGACGTCAAGACTAAAAAAGATGTAGAAATTTACAAATTAAAATACTCGAATGACATTTTTTTGCTAAATTCAACTCTATGCGTCGTGAAGAAACACATGCAATTGAACTTGAATTTTGACTATTTATGAGTTCAAAATGTAAAAGAAATTAAAATAAAAATATTGACTATTTTTCTATATTTTTACGACAGCGAACGCTATTTTTCTTCATTTTTCATGTATTTTTCTATTTTTGGAAAATATTAAAAAATATGAAAAATTATTTTTTATCAAAAATGGTTCCTTTAGCTTGGTCAAGGCTACCAAATATGATTTTTTTTATTTTTTTTAACTTTTTATAGATTTTTTATGAATTTTTTAAAAATAAACTATGAAAGACTGATCAAAAATCAAGTGTCAACATACGCCTCTGGAGATACATGTATGGGTTATTATTTATTTCCGCTGCGTTTACTAATTTTTATTTGCCTGTACGTGTTACGTGAATCCCAACACAGGGGGGGTGCAAATCCCGGACCCCGGCGGAGGCCCGACAAGTTGAAACTTGAGCGCGAGCGCACGACCTGCGTACGCCAATGCGGGACCGGAAAGTGGGCCTCGCGACAAGCCCATTTTTACCTTCTGTTTTAATTTTTTCTAACTCAAGTCGTTAACCGTTCTTTAGTTAATTATCGGTGTGTTAATGGTATTAACTAAGTAACGACTGTTATAATTCTGTGGTTACAGAATTAATTACATAACGGCTCTAAACGACAGAATTAATTTAGCCGTTATTATTTATTTCTGCAATGCCCCACTTAGCCTATAAATATGTGGTTTTCCATTCTGTTCAGAAAGAGAGGAAGTGAGATAGGAAAATACTACAATCTCAAAAGAAAAACTTTTCTCCCTCTTTTCTGATTCCATGCATTTGCATTATTTTCGATAGTGTTCTCGTGTTGTTCAAGTTCGCTGAAAGCGTTGGGTTGCTGTGCTAGCATCTATCGATGTTCAACCGTTGTATCATGGGAGACAGACGTCCACGAAACCTCAAAGCACGTACTGGAGGGGACGAATCTGTTTTAAGGAAACCGTGTCGAACACATGCCTCGGTATTCTTTTAATTCAATTTATTTATATTGTCATATTTCCGTTTGGATTGTGTTCCTCAGAAGGAAGGTCAGAAGAAGGTCAGAAGGATGCTCAGAAGGAGCCTCTGAAGGAGGCTCAAAAGGAATGTCATAAGGAAGCCTCAGAATGAGACTCAAAAGGAGCCTCAGAAGGAACTCCATCTGAAGGGTCCATCTGACGGGTCCAGAAGGAACTCCATCTGACGGGTCCAGAAGGACTGCTTCTGACAGGTCCAGAAGGATTGCATCCGACGAATTTCTGCATCTGACGAATTTCCGCATCTGATGGGTTCAGAAGCAGTTGCATCTGACGAATTTCTGCATCTGACGAATTTCTACATCTGATGGGTTTAGAAGCAGTTGCATCTGACGGGTTCAGATGCAGCTGCATCTGATGAATTTTTGCATCTGACGATTTTTGAATACTGCTTCTGAAGGCTCAAATTTTATGCTTCCGCCAACTTAATGTTTCATGTTTGAGGCAGCTTGGTCACATCTATTATTGCGATTCGAAGTTAAAGTGGCCAAGAACAGATATCAAGGTACATGCTTCAACTGTGACAAGATAGATCACAGCTTTGTGGATTGCAGATCTTCAGAGAAGAAGATTAGTGAGACTTATGGTGAATGACATAGTCCATGACATGTCTGTTATAAACCTATTTTTCATTTCATTGCTTATGATTTGGTTCTGTCATTGTATAGATTAATATACATATTGTACGATTTTTCTAACAATCTTAAAACAGATTAGTCTCCTCTTAAAAGATTAATCACTTACATGACAGATATGGTGAAGGAGAGAAGTCTTCTATTCCTTTTTCTGTAGATTTGAGGAGGACCTTCGAGAGGGATCCCCTAGGGATTGAAGATTGTGATGGAACAATGATATTTGAATTTTTCCACATAAGCGCAGTTTGATTTTGGGATCAAACGTCTTTTGCAGGAGAATAAAAGGAATGGACGAAAAGCGAGAAGTCTCATGAAGTATTCTGGACAGGATCTAATTGTCAAACGGATCAATAAATCCTTGACCAAATTGACGAATTTTTAATTTGTCAATAACACCAATAGGTTATGCAAATCTCATATTTGCGTGTTAGGTGTCTTTTACAGATTCTTTGGTGGACTTCTTACGACGACCAACCTTGTATGTGGCATTCCAAGAAGTATCTATGTGCCCGTCAAGAGCCTATGAGTCATCGCAAGTCCGAAGCGTTGCCATCAATTCATAATGAACTCTTGTTCGTGACCCCAACGGTCTAATCAGTGGCTGATACCAAGTTATATTATTTATGTTTTTGATGTGGTTCTTTGCCCTATCATCAACGAAATCTAATGGTAGATTTGCTTATCTTATGGTTTTTGTTCGGATTGACTATTGTGTTTTTTGTACTGTCAATCATGCAGACAAAGAGAATACTTATTTAGTATTCAGATTGCCACTGGAAACGAAGTTGTTGATATGGCTGCTAACGACATCACCAAAGGTTCTGCTTTTGCTGTCTAAAGGCTTCTGTATGGATCATAGTCTACCTATGTCGCTGTTTCTATCCACTATGGTAAGAAACTTGAAAAGTTCAACTGATTGAACTTTAAAAGGTAGCAGCAAAAGATGTTGGTTTATTCAACAACTTTGAATCTTGCGAGATTCTTGACTGAGGAACCTCCTAAGGTATCCGATGGAGAAACGGATAAGCAAGCCTTCAACGAGGTTGAGGCTTTGGAAACATTCTGACTTCCTATGTAGGAATTATGTCATGAATGGATTATATGACTCATTGTACAATGTCTATTGTGCAATAAGGACGTCAAAGGATTATGAGAATCCTTGATCGGATATATAAAACAAAGGATGCCGAAGCAAAGAAATTTGTTGTCAGACGATTTCTTGATTATATGATGATGGACTCTAAGACTGTGATCAGTCAGGTGCAAGAAATTCAAGTGATTTTGCATGAGATTCAGGCTGAAAAAATGTACTTGAGTAAATCCTTGGACCAAGTTACATGCTGGATCGTTTGAGCTAAAGGCCAAAATGGCTATGATGGACTCTGGGCATGTGAACGGGGCAATCCCCATATCACTTAGATTGAATGTTTTTCGACCCGAGAAATTTAAAGACTTGAGGAATTCCAAGATTGTGGATATCTTCCTATGGGCGAAGAATCGATAATTATAAACCCAAGGAGCTCGGGATGACAAGGTGCGTGTGAACACCATACCCTTGTATTTGGAAAATGCGTTGCTATGGTGATGCACCAAGAGCAACGATAAGGCCAACCATATCAAGACATGGGAGGCATCTGAAGCTGAGTTTCGAAAAGTGATTCTTCCCATCCTACGCGGAAGAGATTGCTTGAAACATGTGCGGCGCCTTGAACAAAAAAAAACACTTAACAGAGACTCTGAACGTGAAAAGTTCAATAGAAACCTTGAACACAAAAGGTTCAATAGAGGCTCTGCACGCGAAAGGAAAGAGCCAATAGAGGCTCTATGTACAAAATAGATGAACCAATAGATGCTCTACGTGTAAAAGAAACTCAGATCCTCTTGAATTGATTCATTGTGATGTATGTGAATTCATACAAACAAGAGGCGGTAATAAATATTTTATTACCTTTATCGATGATAGCATAAAAAATGCTATGTATATTTGCTTAAAAGAAAAGATGAAGTCTTAAGAGAAATTTGTTCTCTATAAGAAGCAATGAGAAACACTAATTGGTGAATTCTGTGTATAATTTGAAATTAGATTCGAATGAGACAAGATCCACTATTTGATTATGTTCATACTCGGTGGGATGTTGTAGTTTGGAACTCAACCAAACAAAATATCTTGGAGGAAATGACAATCCTGCTAAACCAAAAGTCAATTTGGTTAAAGCAGATGACTCTGAAAAATGTCGCGGTCATTTCTCGAGCCAATATTGTGGCTAACGGAAAAATAATAGATGATAAACCTAGATGCTACCAAGCATTTTTGTGGAAATATAACGTTTATCCTCTTACACTTTAGTAGGAGAAGAATAAGAAAATATTTTATCTTGATAACTTGAAGTTTGCTCAAGGAAATGAAATCGGCACTTTACATGTCTATGCATTGTGATTGCCAAGTGACAATAGCCATTGCAACAAGTAAAACTTTCAATGGTAGAAAGAGACATGCTCGCTCGAGGAGTGATGTGATAAAGCAATTGCTTGAAAATGAAATTATGTCCATTGATAATATGAAGTCAGAAATGGATTCGGCCGATTCTCTGACTATTCCTCGAGGGAAATAGGACTTAGCCAGTTGAGGAAAATCAACAGTGATGGTAACCCAACTTATGTGATTGACGATTTCATGAATTAGAGCAATAACAAGTTATTTGTTGACCTTGTGAAGCATTATTTCCTTCCTAAGGTGAGAATAATGCAATACCTCGAAATAAAGAGGATAAAACCCCTTATGAGTTATGAAAAGGTAGGAGACCATCCTACAAATGCTTACGATTGTGGGGGTGCCTTGCAAAAATGGCTGTTCCCCTTATGAGCTATGGAAAGGTAGGAGACCATCCTATAAATGCTTACGAGTATGGGGGTGCATTGCAAAAGTGGCTATTCCAAAATCTACTACTGGATATGAATTCACATTAGTAGATGCAGCCATATTTTTGGAAATCCTGAAAAACTGTTATAATCAAATCCACAATGGAATTCAAAGTTATAGCTTTGGACATATGTGGTGAAGAGGCTAAATGGCTATACCATTTCATAGAGGATATTCCAAAATGACAAAAACCTATGCCACCAATCTATATACATTGCGATTGCCAATCTGCGATTGTAAGAGCACATAGTTTTATGTATAATGATAAGTCTAGACATATATGTTATAGACATAATACCATTAGATAACTACTCTCAATTGGAATTATCTCTATTGACTACGTAAACTCAAAGGATAATATTACCAAAAGGGTTAAACAGAGAGTTAGTTGGAAAATCAATAATAGGAATGGGACTACAGCCCATTATAGAAAAGTTTGTATAACGGAAAACCCAACCTAGCTGACTAGAGATCCCAAGATCTGGTTCAAAAGGGACAACCTAAGGATACGAACTTAAGATATCACTGTGGGGGTCTATCCCTCAAACCATTCCTATAAAAGAAACAGTGATTTGATATCCCCCAAGTATGTGGAGTAAACAAATTACTGTGGGGGGTTTACTAGGAAAATGATAGCAACTATTGCTTTAATGATTCTTAAGTGGAGTAAATTAATTACTCAAGATTAAGTAATCACCTATGTGAGAGAGAAGTGGGGCCGCTTCAAAGGAGAATTATTGAGGGCTAAATTTTTTAGAAACTCTCGCAGAACCAGGACGATGTTCATGGCCAAAACGAACATACTCATGAGAACTGAACAAACGTTGATGATTCCTGTGTGAAGTATATGGGTCATAAGACAGTTCAAGGACATCATGTCTATTGGACAGCTGGTAAATTAAATATGCTTTCACAAGGGAAGGTTCAAAGGGTGACACCTACCTATCCTATGCAGGTTTCATTTGTTGAACACTATCATAGAGTCAAAATCAAAATAATTTTCATTTATTTGGGGGATTGTTGGAAAATATGAGGTATTTTGATGGGTGAGTGAATGAGAAATTATTTCTCAAAGAACACTCATTGAGTTGGAAGTGGGAAGTGACAAAACACTAGTCCCACATAGGAAAGGAAGAAGGCCTTGAAGTGCTTTATATGTGGTTACACTCCTCTTGAGTGCTAGCCTCGCGCGCATGCGCAGGGGGGGTACAAATCCCGGACCCCGACGGAGGCCCGACAAGTTAAAACTTGGGCGCGAGCGCACGACCTGCGTACGCCAATGCGGGACCGGAAAGTGGGCCTCGCGACAAGCCCATTTTTACCTTCTGTTTTAATTTTTTCTAACTCAAGCCGTTAACCGTTCTTTAGTTAATTATCGGTGTGTTAATGGTATTAACTACTAAGTAACGGCTGTTATAATTCTGTGGTTACAGAATTAATTACATAACGGCTCTAAACGACAGAATTAATTTAGCCGTTATTATTTATTTCTGCAATGCCCCACTTAGCCTATAAATATGTGGTTTTCCATTCTGTTCAGAAAGAGAGGAAGTGAGATAGGAAAATACTACAATCTCAAAAGAAAAACTTTTCTCCCTCTTTTCTGATTCTATGCATTTGCATTGTTTTCGATAGTGTTCTCATGTTGTTCAAGTTCGCCGAAAGCGTTGGGTTGCTGTGCTAGCATCTATCGCTATTCAACAGTTGTATCCCGGGAGACAGACGTTCACGAAACCTCAAAGCACGTACTGGAGGGGACGAATCTGTTTTAAGAAAACTGTGTCGAACAGAGGCCTCGGTATTCTTTTAATTCAATTTATTTACATTGTCATATTTCCGTTTGGATTGTGTTCCTCAGAAGGAAGGTCAGAAGGACGCTCAGAAGGACGCTCAGAAGGAATGTCAGAAGGAAGCCTCAGAAGGAGACTCAGAAGGAGCCTTAGAAGGAACTCCATCTGAAGGGTCCATCTGACGGGTTCAGAAGGAACTCCATTTGACGGGTCCAGAAGGACTGCTTCTGACGGGTCCAGAAGGATTGCATCTGACGAATTTCTGCATCTGACGAATTTCCGCATCTGATGGGTTCAGAAGCATGACGAATGAATTTCTGCATTTGATGGGTTCAGAAGCAGTTGCATCTGACGGGTTCAAATGCAGTTGCATCTGACGATTTTTGAATACTGCTTCTGAAGGATCAAATTTTGTGCTTCTGCCAACTTAATGTTTCATGTTTGAGGCAGCTTGGTCACATTTATTATTGCGATTCGAAGTTAAAGTGGCCAAGAACAGATATCAAGGTACATGCTTCAACTGTAACAAGATAGATCACAGCTTTGTGGATTGCAGATCTTCAAAGAAGAAGATTAGTGAGACTTATGGTGAATGACATAGTCCATGACATGTCTGTTATAAACCTATCTTTCATTTCATTGCTTATGATTTGGTTCTGTCATTGTATAGATTAATATACATATTGTACGATTTTTCTAACAGAAAGTTCACCAACAACAGGAACCGGTCTAAGAGCGAATCACGATTTGGTTAGATTCTCGGACATGCATGGTCTGTAGGTGACTAAGTCTTGATATTATCAGATTAGGTAGTCGATTACAGCACCAATCCGCCTAAGCTGAGGAAATTCCCTAATTCCACTTCGACTCAAGGAATTACTTCATGGACCGCTCCAAGAGCACTGGAGCCAAGAAAGAAGGTTCCCCCGGTTTTTACACCGCTACCACATCCTTTGTTTAAATTGTTAGCTATGCTCCCGGAAGGGCGACTAGTTGCCAAGGAACCCCTGAGGTTTCGAACCCACCCAAATTTCCCGGGTTTGATGAGACTCAATCATGCGTATACTATATGGGTGAGAAAGGACACAATATGGATAATTATCTCCCTCTGAAGTACAAAGTCAAAGCATTGATAGATGGTGGAATCCTGGAGTTTGATAAATCTGAACCAAATGTGCAACAAAATCCCTTACTAGACCATCATGAGGTAAACGCGATTTTCGGAGATGAAGAAGAAAGTCTGAAGTTCATAGTTGATGTCCCAAAGTTACAAGAGGTGTTGACCATGCCTCTCAATTTCCTGGAGATGGAAGTGTTACAAAGGAGCAAAAGATGCTAGGTTTGACCAAATTGATTAGCCTGGGTGTCACTGGAAGACTTGAGAACTCCCGTTTCATAGGGCTGTACGTGACAATTGACGTGACCTCAGAAGAATTCATAACAAGAGCTACAAGAGGAGAAACTTGGAATATTCCTTCCGGTTATCTAATGAAAGGCGAGAAAGCAGAAGAAGAGCTTGATGAATATGAAATACGTCTTGAGAAGGCTCCAAAAGGAGATAAGAAATTCATGCGAGAAACACTTAAAAGGGATCGGAGTGGTTGATAATTTGGGACAAAAGAGTAAAGGTTATGACTTCGAGGTTCTTTATTCAGCTCCTAGTTTCTTTGTGGATTCGAGGGATATAATCCCAGATGATTTGGGAGATATGGATGAACCGGCCAATGGGGAAATAGTGGGTAGTGGGTACCATTGGTGATGCGCCTGAAGAAACCGATACCTTAAATGAACAGCAGATCATCCGGCTCTCCAACCTAGAGACCCATATGAAATGCTTGGCAGATATGATTTCAGAATTAGTCTAGTTGGCTAGTAAGTTCAATGGACCAAAGACGGAGGAAAGCATGCAAATGTTAGAGATGCTAAAGGAAATTGAGGCACAGAATCGCCCAATGACTAACCTAATTATGAGGACATTGCAATGAATTATCATGCAAGCTGATAGAGTTAAGGGAGCTTGTGTTGTGATTCCTATCACTCAAGCTAGGAACATTGCACCTCAAGGACCGACTCCGAGGATAGCGTTCCACATTAGATACGATGGTACCAGGTGTCCTTTGGCTCACATCTCATACTATCTCCGAAAGATGATCGGATATCATGAAGATGACGAAGCTCTCATCCACAACTTCAAGCATAGCCTGATGGCATCCGCACTACTCTAGTTTCGATCCCTTGATTTGGATTGGGTCCCCTACTGGGAGGATTTAACGGAGTTGTTTATAAGAAAATTTGAGGCGAAACTAAAGGGGCATGTTAACAGAACCGACTTGGTGAACGTTAGGAAATATGAATACGAGAGTTTTGAATTCTTTGCACGAAGATGGAAAAGACAAGCCAAACAAGTGCAACTCCCATTAGCAGAAAGAGAAATGATGGAGTTCATACTGAAGGCACTTCCGGCGGAATATTTCGACCGCATGAGTTCAAACACCTACTACTCATTCGCGCATGTGATAGACGCGGGCTCAAGAGTGGAGGGGATAATGCTTAGAGTAAAAAAATGAACGATAGAAAGTAACGAACGATAGAAAGTAACTAAGGAAAGTAACATGAGTTCAAACACCTACTACTCATTCGCGCATGTGATAGACGCGGGCTCAAGAGTGGAGGGGATAATGCTTAGAGTAAAAAAATGAACGATAGAAAGTAACTAAAGAGAGAAAGTCCAGAAGCCCGGCAAATGCTTGTTGCAACCCTCTCGAGGTTCGTTGAGCGGAACGTGCTCTTTGGAGGATTAATGGGTCATCCTCATCCCACTCATGATAGATGGATTTTAGATGCGGGCCCCTCCCTAGGCCCATTACCCAAGTAGCAACGACGATGAAATTCGAATCCGGATCGATCTTTCAGTGTGGTCTAGTGACATGTGCCTATGTGTGCATACCTCAGAGTTGCCATTAATCATTTCTTGGAGGGCATGATTGAAAAATCATATCGAATAGTCAGGAGTCACTATTCGATTCTGCGAGAACCAGAGAAGTGGGATCGGGGACTTAGTTACGCCAATATCGCAATTGACGCCCTTTTAGTACCTAAGTTGAGTGAATTTTCTAACTTCGAGATTTCATGCAAATGATTTGGGATATGAATCATAAATCTAGGAATTCATGCAGATATGAGTGACTACCCTAGCAATCACAATCAGCAAGGTAAATGCACATGTTTCATGAAAATCTCATGCATTTTGCTCAAGAAAATGACTATGCAAGAACGCAGGAAAATTATCAAGAATGATAAAATCTAAATTGCCCCAGAACATGTGAGTAGATCAACCAAGTCATGAAGTCGACTCTTGAGATTGAGGATCCGCTCATTCATATATTTTCCCTAAAGCAAGAAAACATGCATGAACGAGTCGAATGATGACTTAAAATGCTCTGGTTGCCCCCGTTCAATGGTGATCACCGTCACGGACGGTCGCATGGTCCTACAAAAATGAATGTATCACTTGAAAATTACATGAGACAGAAAGAAATACTTCCTTTGTCAAAGTTGGGGTTTGCCGTTGGTTTGCCCCATTTTCAATAGGGATAGGCAACATCAGATGATCACAACTTTGCCAAAATGTAGGATTGCCCCCAAACATGTCCAGTGTTGAGAACATGGTTTCGAGTTTTGGCATATGACTCGTTTTCACTTCTAATCCTGCATAGGAAATATGCGTGTGAATAGGGTCTTAAAAAAGTGAAATGGGCAAAAATTGGGAATCTTTGATTGTCGATTTGCTCCAGTGATAGCAATCGAAAACATGTTTCATAGCATTAGCAGCCGCAAGAAGGAAAATAGAAAGTCATTTTCAATAATAATCGGGCAAGGGAAGAGATACTCCCTTTGAGATTAGGCGGCCCAGGTTTCACCCCTTTTTGATCAATTGTCACGGCATGATTAAAGTTTCGATCGAGGGCCAAGCATAGATTGGCCTCGACTGGTCGATGGACTAGTGTATGAGTTAACCGATTCATTGGACTTGCCCCAAATCATCGCTATGGTGGATATTTTCTTGTCAAAAAACAAACCATTGATGACTATAGATGCCCCTTGTTCATGCTTTGCTAGACGCTAGTCTTCAATCATCTAGGAATGGAGACTCTGTGAATGATCCTCTACTGGCCCAGGTTGTATTGGATCGACTTGACATTTTCATCGACTAATGCCACTGATGAGTTGATCGAGTGATCGACTATGGATTGCCCCAATGGTCATCATTTGGGCTGATTAGGGGACAGGCAAAAGCAACATCGGTCGATATTGAAACTCAATGCAAGGATCGGTAATGATCATTGTACATTTGATCGGTCTGGCCGGGAAATGATAGAGGGAAAGCCAAGGATCCATTTTCATTGGTCGATGAACTGGGATCAGTCGGGGACTTCTACTTTGATCATGAACTACGAGGCTTAAAACTCGTGCAGGGATTGTGCGGGATTATCTGAGGATTGGTCTTGGTGCAGTCGAAATATGTAGCAAATGGATCAGTAAAACCACCAGAACTAAATTGCATGTAGATCTTCTCTTTTTGTTCCGAATAAAAATTTTCTTCTAATTTTCGGACTTTTTTCTTTTTTCAGAAAAATTAAATCCCGACCCTCAGGATTATCCATGATTGACATATTTTTCTATCGGTCGGATGTCATCACCAGGCCAGTTTCGAATACCCACTATGCCCTCAAAACAATTTTAATAAAAACCTCAGTTATTTTATTGAAAATTTCAACAAATTACATTTATTGAATTGAAAATGCAGACAACTCGACAAGGAATTTGACTCGAACAATCAAATTAGGAATTGAAAAATGCAGCACCGACACCAAATAAGACGAAAATATCTCGCGTGGGGGATTCGATAGATCTGACACATGGCCATCAAATTTTGCTCTTGTTTGGGGGCATCAGTTTCAACTTGTGCTTGGAAAGATTCCGTTTGCTTCAACAAATTCATCTGATTCTCCGTTGGCCTATTACTTTCACTCTGAACTTTGTGGGGATGGGCGAATGTTAGCAACCCACGATTTCCCGCAAAAAAAAAGAAGAAGAAAAAGAAGAAGAAGAGGAGGAAACAATGACTAAGTGACTCGAGATATGTCGGTCCATGACTTGCTTAATTGGGACTTTGTTTTTCCATTTTTATGCGGAAATTGGACAAACTTTCCTTAAGAAATTCAATGTGATTTTTTTGTTTGAAAAAAAAAAAATCTCCTTGCACATTTTGGGAAAAAATGTGATAAAATCCTTTTGAATTCGAAAAATTTCGTAAGGATTTTCTTCTTTTATCACAATGAATTTCCAAGGATGAATTTCTCAAGGAAAATCTTCTACCCATTGAAGTCGAGGGAAGATATGACAAAATCTTTATTCGCCAACAAAATTACGAGAAGGGATTTTTCTGCATTCATCCTTTGAAAGAAAAACAGGCCACTAGTTTTATTTTTTATATTTTTTTAAAAAGACCATAATGTTAAGTTCAAAATTTGATGGACACCTAATATGGACCGACCAAAAATAAATATAAGATAAAGATAGAGAACTTACTTTACCTTAAAAAATAGAATGACAATCACATAGACATGCACATGAATCATGCAAATGCATTATTGCCTCATGATTAATGAGATTCTAGGGGCCAGTCGTATCAAACGAATGTTTGTCAGATTCTTTGGTCCTTAATGGCTCTGGGATGCCTCGAATCCATCTCATCCCATTAAATTATGGCCAGAGTAGGTATTTCTTCACATGTTCAGGGTCGAAGGCAAGGGCACCCATTCCTCTGGATTGAGGCTAGAAAGGTCCATGTCTTGACATCATCCTAGGTCAATCTATCAATTTTGGTCTTGTGTAGTGCAAAGAGGTGAACATCATGCACAACCATTTTATGGCACCCAATCATGGCAATTTTGCAAAATAATAAAGTTAATGACACTACAAAAATAGAGATTAGAAAAACAACATGCACATAACATGCAAAAATATTTAACACCTAAGGAAAATTAGAGAAAGACCATAATAATCAATCAAGGAACTTCATCAGGAAAATCAAGGCTTAAATCCAATAAGCTTTTTTTTTTAATAGAAGCCTTTCCAATTAAGCTCTTTTTTTTTTCGAAAAAAGTAAAGATTAATCCCTAGCGGAGTCGCCAAGCTGTCGTGACCTAAAATTAAAAAATTCTAGGTTAACAGATTATCAAGTTAATTAAATTAACTAACATAATTCGGACTCTCTCAAGTCCTACCGAATCGCAACTTAGGTTCATTTAAAAAAAATGTGGGGAAAATACCAAAAAAGGGCCCAAGTGGACATGTTTTCTCAACTAAGGCCTCAAAGTGCAATTTGTGTCAAAGAAGGGCCTAGAGTGTTTATTTGTGTTTCATTGATTTCTGTCTTTTACTTTTTTTTTACAATTTGATTTTTTTTCTGCTTTTCTTTTTTTAACTTTCCTCTCTTTTTTTTTTCTTTTAGTATTTTGGCCTTTTGTTTTCTGTTATTTTTTTTTCTCCTCCCCTCCTGTGCTGTTCATCATCTCCCTCAACTATGGGCTTTGAGGAGGTGCTCCTCTGGCGCGAGAGCAAGAGCTTGCTTTTTTCGCTCTCGGGCAAGAAGGAGATGCGGCCGACGCTGCTGACCTCGACGGTGCAGGAGTTGCGGTGGTAGGAGATGTAGGAGGAGGAGGAGGAGTAGGAGGAGAGGCCCTGCTCACCGTACTTAGAGTAGACGAGCCTCGCAAGGCGGTCCTTGAAGTAGTGGGGACAGACCCGACGGAGGACGCACCCGGGTGTTTTTGGCTTTTTTTCAATTTAATATTAAAAAATATTTACAAATTAATTACTGTTAAAAAATATTTACGGATTTGGGTCTTGCGTGCCAGTCTAAGTAGCGCGCGAGACCCGCGCGAGAGTTCGAGCAGCGCACGAGACCCGCGCGAGAGTCCGAGCGGCACGCAACTGAGTTGCTCCCAATGCCTTGTGCTTTATGCACAAGACATTTTTATTTTATTTTTTTTTCTTGTTCTCTTTTAATTTTTTATTATTCAATTTTTTTCAATTAATCATTTTTTTAATTTTTTTCTCGTCGCTCTGCTGCCCCATCGCCTCTCTCGTTCGCTCGCTTGATGAGGCACCTCGATTCCGTGACCCCGTTGCCTCGCTCGTTTGTTTGCTTGTTCATTTATCTTTTTCCTCGTCACTCCGCGGCCTCGTCACCTCACTCGATAACCAGCCTCGGCTCCACAGAGTTGCGCGCTCTAATGCCTTGTGCTTTTTGCACAAGGCAATTTTTTTTAAATTTTTTTTCCTTGTTTTCTTTTAATTTTTTTATTATTCAATTTGTTTTTGATTAATCATTTTTTATTTTTTTCTCGTCTCTTTGCTACTCTATCGCCTCGCTCGTTCGTTCGCTCGCTCGATGACGTTGCCTCGCTCGTTTGTTCGCTTGCACTGCACTCACAACGATGGCGTCGGCGATCTTGACCATGGCCTTCGTCTCCTCACGGATGTTGACACCTGATTTTTGATCAGTCTTTCATAGTTTATTTTTTAAAAATTCATAAAAAATCTATAAAAAGTTAAAAAAAAATTAAAAAATCATCTTTGGTAGCCTTGACCAAGCTAAAGGAACCATTTTTGATAAAAAAATAATTTGTCATATTTTTTAATATTTTCCAAAAATAGAAAAATACATGAAAAATGAAGAAAAATAGCGTTCGATGTCGTAAAAATATAGAAAAATAGTCAATATTTTTATTTTAATTTCCTTTTCATTTTGAACTCATAAATAGTCAAAATTCAAGTTCAATTGCATGTATTTCTTCACGACGCATAGAGTTGAATTTGGCAAAAAAATGTCATTCGAGTATTTTAATTTGTAAATTTCTACATATTTTTTAGTCTTGACGTCCAATTAGATCGACCACCATCTACAATAAATTCCCCTTGCTGAATATTTTCGTTTTTGTTTCACATGATTTCACGATGTAAAACGCCGAGTGGATCCCTAAATATAATCGGGTCGGCATGAGCTCGATAGCTCGTCCAAGACCAAATCAGGGCACGGCGAACCCCATGTGAGTACTCTCGAACTCCTTCGATGCTTCCTAATGCTTTTCTTAGGTTAGATCGTGTGTAGAATGGCTAGGACAGCTAAATCATTCTTGAGCTGTGATTGATAAATAGGGTCTTACTAGGAATGTCATGTGATTTATTTGCATATCTAGATTCCTTGAGTTGCGCATTTTATTACTGATTGTGATTGCTAGGATAATCACTCCTATCTGCATGAATTTTTAGATTTAGGGTTCATACCTTACTCATCCGCATGAATCTCAGGTTAGAAAATTCAGTCAACTTAGGTACCGAAAGGGCGTCAACTCTGACAGTTGGTGTAACTAAGTCCCCGAAACCATTTCTCTGGTTCTCGCAGAATTGAATAGAAACTCCCAACTATTCGATTGGGTGGTCCAATCACACTCTGAAAAAAATGATTGGTGGCGACTCCATGGCATGCACACTTAGCACATGTCACTAGACCACACTGAAAGTCGATCACGCATACCTCCGTTGCGATTTGGGTAATGGGCCTTGGGAGAGGCCCGCGTCCGACCAGACAGGACGGCCCATTAGCCCTCGAGAGCCCGACAACCTCAAGAGGGTCGCGACAACGGATCTTCTAGATACGACGACCTTCCTTGCCGACCACCTTCCCGATCTGCTTAAAAGAATGAACGAACGAGCGACACAACGGGGCCACGTAATCGAGGCGCGTCATCGAGCGAGCGAACGAACGAGCGAGGCGATGGGGCAGCAAAGCGATGAGAAAAAAAAATAAAAAATGATTAATTGAAAACAAATTGAATAATAAAAAATTAAAAGAAAACAAGGAAAAAAATAAAAAAAAAATGCCTTGTGCAGAAAGAACAAGGCATTGGAGAGCGCAACTCTATGGGGCCGAGGCGTGTCATCAAGTGAGGAAACGAGGCCGCGGAGTGATGAGGAAAAATATAAACGAACGAACGAACGAACGAGGCAATGGGGTCACGGAATCGAGGCACGTCATCGAGCGAGCGAGCGAATGAGTGAGCGAGGCGATGGGGCAGCAGAGCGACGAGAAAAGAATTAAAAAATGATTAATTGAATAATAAAATAATTAAAAGATAACAAGAAAAAAATTTAAAAAAATGCCTTGTGCATAAAGCACAAGGTGCGCGCTACTTATAGCAGCGCGTAAGGACTCTCGCGCGTCTCGCGCGCTACTTAGACTGGCGCACGAGACCCAAATCCGTAAATATTTTTGAATAGTAACTAATTTTGTAAATATTTTTTTAAAAAATTAAATTGGAAAAAAAACCCCTTTCGGCACGGGTTCTCCAACGACGAGGAGTAGTAGTTCCGTTTCATCCTCTCTTTCACTTTCGGTGCAGTGTAGGCGTGACCGTGTGACGAATCAGCTGCATCTTCTCGTTCGCCATCACAAAGTACAAACCCAATCAACAAACAATTCACAACGAACAAAAGTGAGAACCCCACGACCCATTTTCCCAAAGCTCCCTGTCCCACGCTTATGCTAGCTCGTCGTTCCTCTCTCCTCCGCATCCTCCATCCTCGTGACCCTGAGATGTGCGTGCCCTACTGCCGCCGTTCCCTTCGCCTCCTCGCTCCACTCCTCCTTCGCCCAGCATGTTGTCCGTGAAAAACCTTACCACGGCTCTCCCAAGATCACCATAGTCAGAATATGGACCGTACAGAGAAAGAAAAGGAATTTGTGCACCTGATTTGGATTCGCCGGTCTTTAAGTGAATTTCGACGATCCTCTGCTTAGGCGCATCACCTCTATCACCCTCCGGAATCCTGGCGTCGATGAGACCACCACCAAGCTTTCCTCTCTAGTCTTATGAGAAGAAGATGGCAACTTGGAATAAAATTAGGGTTAGAGGGAGTTGCCTTAGCTCTTTTATAGGGTTCTTTGGCCGGGCCCTCTCATCACGGGCCAGGCCGAACTCGGCCCACACTAGCCAGGCCCATATTAGGCTAATTAAGAATCCTTATATCTCACTTTATTAGACCAATCCCGTTAACGGTAAATTAATTCCGTAAAACGGTAATTACAATCTCAATTAATATAAGCCCACACTTAGGAAAACTCTAACATTCTCTCACTTGGGCGAATATTAATTGAAATTGTACTGTATATGCGCATCTCTATGTTGGTCTAGAGATTATTCTTAATAGCCAATCCGATCCCATAGAGTCTCAAACACCGAATCATGGCAGTAACTGCATAAAAATATACGCAGAGCCATCCACGGTCACGAATGTCCTTAACTCTACTGATATGGATTCAATATGGTAGTGTGACAGTCGGATAACACCTCATATAATAGATGTTTAGACAGAAACTTTATGTGTTATCCCCTTCTGTCAGGCAACATTCTCTATCCTTAAGTGTCACAAAACCTGATGTGCATTAGAGAATATTCTTATGGTTCCAATGAACCTACATATGTCTTATCTTTATAGTCGACTATACTTTATGTGTAACAAGACATATCTTCAAGGCTAGTAACTCAATGGCCCCAGCCTTATATTCAAGGTTTACACATACCTTGAAATTTTCAATTGATCAACTCAACTCAAAAAACTTTATTGCATGCAATAGAGTTGATCTATATCAAGATGTTACAAATGTAATAATCACAGATGCAAACTTTATTAGAGCAAAAATTGAAAACAACTCCCACTGAACAACCGTATCCAAAGATGCTACTAGGCCCATCTTAATGACGTCATTTCAAACACATAAGGCGAAGATCTTTGGTCAGTGGAGCTTCAACCATATCATCTGTGAAACTATGCTCCACTTTAATGTCACCATTTTGATCTGAACCCTTTATGGTCAAATACTTGACTGCCAAATATATAGACCCTTTAAAACCTCTGATGTTGTATATAAACAACAATGCAGAGCCATCATCATACCATAACTGTATGGGTCTATTTACAAAAATAAATACGGTCAACTCCCTAATGAGGTTCTGGAGCTAAATAACCTGAGTAGTAGCATAAAAGCTTGCTATAAACTCCGCTTCAATGCTAGAGGATAATACATACTTGTGTTTTCCTCTGTTCTATTATGCTGCACTGCCTGCTAATTCAAAGATGTATTATGTTCTCAAAACAACATTTGGGCTCTCTCCATATCCGTATAAGGACATGACAATAGATTCATTTTATCACCCTTAATGTCAAGATCAATTCCTGACTTACAGTGCTGTATACTGAATTTTTCATAAAATGATCAACACATGTCCTATGAGACAAACCCAATGTGCAGTAAGAACGATCCCAGTGGATCTCAATGTCCAGGATAAACAACACCTTACCAAGGTCCTTTATGACAATATGTGCTTTACTTCATGCAATAATTCAATATCACCACTTGCAACATATTGTTCAAAAGAAGACAAAATTTCCTCCCACTGACCATTGTAGTATATATACTGCTTCACTTTACTTTCAACATAGCTGAATAAAGTGACAACACATGAAAATCCTGATATCATTATCTAAGAGCTGTTGCATGACGCCTTAAGTAGACTATTTTAGTCTGCTGATAAGTTTATCTGAATCATCAACTATAAAACCTTTGGGTTATACCATATAGACTTTCCTCATCAAGGTCCCCATTCAAGAAGATAGATATCAATATCCAACTGGTGTAACTCCAAAACAAGATGAGTCACAAATGTCATGATCATTCTGAAAGAACTTTTATAAGAGACTATAGGAAAAAGCTACTTTATAGTCTTCACCTCCTCTCAGAGTGAAATCTTGGCAACCGGTCTAGCTTTTAACTTCTCAGACTTTTCTTTTAGAGACCTTTTGTCATATTCACCCACTTGTAGCTGATGAACTTATAACCCTCATCTATCCATCAGGCTCTCAAAAAACATTATGCTTCATAGACCATGTCTCGTCTTTTATCACATCCAACTCCAGATCTCAATTATCACAAGAAACATCGTCTGTATAAGTCTCTGGATCAACCATATGGCCGATATTACAATGATGCTCTCTAGATAGACTATAAGTCTGGTAGTATAGTTGGTCGTCTCTACCTTAAAGATCTTCCAAATGAAGCCTTGTTAACCTGATCATGCACCTGTGGGGGTCGAAGAGCTTCATCGGAATCTGTGTTAATAACACTATCCTAAACCCCAATAGGCTCAGACTGTGATGTGGTAGGCTTTACGATCGTCTATATAGGCAGAGAAAACGACACAACACATGTATCGTACCTTTAACCTTAATAGTCTAAGCATCTTTTGGTCTCATTAAATTTCAGAAACTTCCTTATCTGTTATTCCATAATTCTCGTGCTTCTGTTGGGATCATTAACCAAATATCCCTTTGAATGATCTAGACTCACCCAATGTTGGACAGCACAACTTCACCTTTGCAGGTTAACCACAAATCTTTAGATGGTTCGTCTAGATTTACATCTAATCAATAACTCAAAAGAGTCAATAGAATAACCTTGGTGAAAACACCGACCAAAGTATGAAGGCAGCTCAAAAGGCTATCCTTATACAGAACCTTGTAGGTTCATTCCATTAGTCATACTCCTCATTACAATCTTGAAAATGCGCTTGTGCCTATCGACCGCATCATTATAACTCTCAAGCATAGTAAACTTAACTATTATCCCAGAATCCTCTTAAGTATATGGCAAATAACCCTTAAAGCTTTCCAGCATGGCTATGCATTCCATAATACTCACCACCTTGGTCTAATTTTGACAACCTGACCTTTCCCAACTATTCCTTGACTTCAGTCCGAAGACCTTGAACTCGTCAAGAGACTTAAGACTTTTCTTTGATCAAGTACAGATAACCATATGGGGAACAGTTATCAGTAAATGTGTCGAAATAAAAATTTCAACACAGAGTTATCATATAGGTCCATTGACACGAAAATGCATGACCTCGAAAAGGTCGGAACTATGGACTGTAATTTTCTTCTTTATCTCGGTCATCTTATTTCCACATCAGTTTACGCAATTCTCCAGGTCACATTTAAGAGTAGTTAGGATGTTAATCTTTATCAGCCTCCCACTCTTTCTCTAGATAAATGGCCAAATCTTTATGCCACAATGCGTAAAGCTGTTCTTTAGCTGAAAATTTCTTGGAAAAACAACCTTTAACTATATAAGCGACATAGACATTATTGGGAGTTAAGCATAATCTGTACAATTCATTTGACACATTGCAGCACCCATCCTTATTTGACTTGATAACACAGAAATTCCATTGTTCCTTCAGTTCAAAAGAGTAGCTGCACACGCTTAAATATAATACGAAAACTAAGTTCCATCTGAAGGTAGGTACAGATAATGCATTCCTTAATGTCATAGCAAAACCAAAAACTGGAATTAAAATGACACATCTCCCATGAATTCAATGTCAACTTTATGGTTGTTTCCTATGGTGAGCTTTGATTCACCTTGATTTGATTTCTTATGATTCATGAATCATTGTACGGTGAACGCAATACAATTGGTCACACCTGTATCTGGTTTCCATAAACTGGATGAGACTTCTGATAGATTAGATTTGCGAATCAAAGCCAAAGAATCATTACCTATATGCTCATACTTAGATGACCAAGCCCTATTACAATAACAGTCCCACTTTATGTGACATTTCTTCTTATAAAAGAAGTCATAGTCACAATTTTTCTCAAAAGATGTCATCCTTTGGACCCAAACTGTCTGAATGACCACTGGTTTCAAGAGTTCCTCTATGAGTATGATATTTAAACTTTTTGCTCAATATGTCCACCATCCTTATGACGTAATCTTTGACTTCATAAAAACCATCAAACCTTATATTGAAGAGTCATCGCAGATGTATCATAATATCAGCAGTAAACGAGATATAGACCCATGCTATTTAGGCTTCCATCACCCATATAGCAGTGCAGTCAGCTGGCAATCTACTCTCACAGCAGTACTGAATGGATTACTTCAGAAATCATAAGCAAATCCAACTGCTCTTTAACCCAGGCAATAAAATATCCCTTCTCGGGTTTCATATGTTAACAGTAAAATTTGTCGACTTATCCTCATAAAGAGCAATATAAACTTTTGCTAGCCAGATCTCAAAACTTAAAATCCTCTAGCTAATTCACAAAGTCTGAACCAGTATGAACCTCAATCTTAATGGAGTTACCGTTTACAGAGAAGGTGACTACTTTAATAAGCAATGTATAATAGTGGCACCATGTGAGTACTGTGTTACTTGAACCTTATAAGTACACATCTTTGAGGATTAGATGCACCATCATGCAATCACATTTGGGAAGAATACATAATGTACACTTTATATGTGACAGCTTATAATGAGAATAAATCTAACCTTTATGAATCACCACCTTTGGGTGGATGAACCACTAGGATAAGTTACTTCTCAAACTTTATGCTGCACACGTGATCCCTCATGAACCAACATTGTGTAACTTAAAAAAAAATTGCTTGAGTACACATCCGGAGAGTTGCATACATCATCACACAATCACCTTTGGGCAGAAGATGTGACATGCAGTTGCAAACACTCTACATGACAGCGGCCATGAGAATCTGTTCCAATCTTCGCGAATCACCACCTTTGGGTGTGCAATTCACTAGGATCGGTCAATCCCCAACCATATGTTATACATGTATCCCTCCATGAACCAATACACAATCACCTCCTTTGGGAGTATGACCATGCATCAGAACAGTAGACATCCTTCCACAATACGAGACTGATATTTCTCAAACCCAACCAAGTGTGCCACTTTGGCGATCACTACCCGACTGAATCCTTGAAACTCTCTCATACCAGAGATATAAGTTTTATGCCTCACATTTACCATATCCAAATGATTTCAAATTTCACTATGGGGCACTTTATTATGAAATCATAGGCGATGCCAATAACATTGCTGTATACATTGATGCATGTGGAACTTTATACATGCTAAAACTCTACACATCCTGTATGTGGTCATATACATGTAAGCTTGCCTTGATATTTCCGAAACCATATGAAAATATATGAAAAATGCCCAATATACCCCTAAAAGTACACGTATATAAGGGTCTTTATGCATTTTTCATTATTTAAAAGCTTCAAACATGTCAAATAAATATATCACAATGTAGAGAATTTCCATACGAGCATGCCGGTACCAAGATCGCCCCTAACGGACGTCTCACGCGCCCTCACGCACCGGCCAAAGCCTCGATGCGTGTGGCTCACGTGCCGCACGTGCTTCACCGGTCCAATGATCGGTCCGATCGGCTTGACCCGCGATCGGTCCAACCGGGTTCTCAGTCCAACCGTTGACCGATCCAATCGGTCAACGGCCAAAAAAAGGTCAAAGTCGGGTCGGGTTGACCCGGTCAAATCGGGTCGGGTTTGACCTGGTCAAATCGGGTCGAGTTGACCCGACCCGAATGCACTGGCCCGCTGACGTCATGCTGACGTCTCGATGGCGTCAGCTGTCAGCAGCCGTCCTGAGGCGCCACGTGTCGCCGCATGAGAGGCCGCGGCTGCTCTAGGGCGTGCACCGCTTGCGCCGCGCGTGAATCGTGCCGCAGCGGACGCCGGTGGCACGTGTCACGCGTGTGATGCCGTCCGGCCTCCTCTGGCGGCGATCCACCCATCAAAATGCTCGTCTCGACGAGCCCGTACCAAATATATGATCAAAAACAATTTTCATCGGGAAATTTTTTCGAAAACAGGCAAACACAGTACGATCCCGATCTTCGCTATGGCGGCTCTGATACTACATGTTGTCCGTGAAAAACCTTACCACGGCTCTCCCAAGATCACCATAGTCAGAATATGGACCGTACAGAGAAAGAAAAGGAATTTGTGCACCTGATTTGGATTCGCCGGTCTTTAAGCGGAATTCCGACGATCCTCTGCTTAGGCGCATCACCTCTATTTGGGAATAAAGTACTCCCACACTGTCCGTCACGGCGCGGCGTCGTCATCGTCTCCGTTGGGAAAATTCACTGTTTGGGAATAAAGTCAGGTTTTTTGGGGCAAGGAATGAGAAGCGGTTGGCGGGTGTGTCTGAGTCAAGGTTTGAGCGTCACAGAGAGGGGGTACGGGAAGGTGAGGGGGAGGGCTGTGAAGAGCAAGAAAAGGGAGCTTGAGCTCAATGTCAGCATTTGCATCAGAGAGGACTTAGCCGATTATCCTGATTCTGGTACTCTGGCATAGAGAAGTGCTGGTTTTGTGGATCAGCACCTCTTGAAGCCCAGAGTCAGGGGAGACGATGAACAGGAGGGGAGGCGAAAAAAAGATTAACAAAAAACAAAACACAGAAAAAAAAAGACAGAAATCAGACCCTTTATTGAAACAAAAAAAAAAACACACTAGGCCCTTCTTTGACACAAGTTATACTTTGGGCCATTAATTGGCACTTTTTCGGCATTTTCCCAAAAATGTATTAAATTGGAGCTGCCACTAATCATTTTTTGTAGGTCGATTAGAAACCTAAATAAAATAGCATGATGACTATTTTATTTGACGAACCAGAGATTAAGTATTCGGGAATTTTGTTACTTTAATTTTTCAATTAATACAATTTCGGTACCAATTTTCACGAAAAATTCTTGATTTGATGATTTAAGATTTTCTTTTGTTAGGTGTAATGCTAATGTGAATGACATGACAAAAATATGCATGCACGACATGGAAGACATGGCAAGTATGATTCTAAGCTACTGGTATGCATGATATTTTTGGTATTTTTTTTTATGAATTTTCGCATTTATGAAAAATGATAGCAAAAATTATGCTAAAGTGAAGACAACATTAATTATAACTTAAGAAATTGACTTCTCAAAATCTAAATTTATATTAAATGTGATTTTCATGTAAAAGATGATTAAAAAAAATGTAATTTACCTTAAGAAAAAGGTGTCATCTCTTTTGATATTTTTTTTTGGGAATTTAACTAAACGGGAAAAACACAAAAATTTGAACAAAAATAAACAATCTTGCCCATAGTTCACCTTAAATTCCAAAAATTCCAATTTTATACGCAACGTGCCCTTGCATCATGGCCGGAGAACGGATTACATATCGAATTACCGTCACCTCTATATACATAGGGCAAACCATGAAATTCCTTGAAATTATCAATCTGCCCCTCGAAATATAAGGTTTGATGTATAATCCTCATGTAAACTCGAGCACGATTATATTTCAAAATAGAAGTCAAATTGCGTGCATTGATATACATATTCCGAAGGGACAACACACGAGAGAGCATGTGTTATGGGCAAGATTATTTATTTAAGTGCAAATTATATCATGATAAAAAAAAATAAGCAATGAAGATAGCAATATGATATGATGCAATTCAAATAAAAAATAAGTAATGTGTGAGTTATGCAACGATAACAAATAATTCAAAATAGGTAACATATATCAAGAATATTTTCGGATAAAGATTGTTACCTAAAATTGAAAATAACCATTCTGAATTTGAACCGGCTTCGGATTTGAGTGGATCTTGGACGGCTCAAACGGCGGGGCTTGTGGATTGCGGATGACCATGGCTTGTGTCGATGGCTTCATACTGAATTATCGCTTGGACTAAAAGGCAATATCGATGCCGATGAGGTTGTCCTTTGATGTTGAACGCGCCGGCACTCTAGGACTATGGCTTCAATGACATGCACAACTGGATTGACGATTGCTTTACGTCTGGAATTAAGCTCAACTCCTCAATGGCTCCGGAAGCAACAGGTTCGTGGGGATGAAGAAACTGCTTGGTTATCTTGGTCAACCTTGGTTACCTGATGACGGATGACCCCACCAGCGAGAAGAAGACAGAGCAAGGACCAAAGGAAAAATAGATTTGCCTTATAAATTAATTGAGAAGAAACCAAGTCTCACCACTTTATCACGTTAAATCCCATGCGGTTCACCAACTTTGCTTTTTTTTTTTGGTCTTTTGTGACCATGCCTTGGGGTGATATCTTCCATAATCTGTACGCGTCCTCTTGTATGGCCAAATATGGTGTTGGATCGAAACCAAAATTTTCGATCGTTCCGTGGACGAGCTTGGATTTGCGCCGCATGTGTTGATGTGTTCTTTGGGGGCGAAGCTGTTCAATGCGGAGCGGGACAGTGGAGATCTAAGCACGTTGTTGGAATCATGGCTTCATCGACGTGGGGCTCCGTCGCAACTTCAGTGATAGCGCTTGGGCGATGATGGTATTCTCCTTGCCGAATCAGCAAAAAGGTTGACAGTGGGCTCAAATTGTTGGTGCGCCGGGATTGCTAATAGCACACGGTGGTCATCGAATCTGACATTGAGGTTCGCAGGTTTGCTCGGTGGAATGGAAACCGAGGTAGGTGACCCTCATGTGCATCTTTCGTTGACTTCAAGCTTTCTCCATTTTTGATCATTATCTCAAAACTTGCGTTCTCAATTGAAGGAGCAACGGCACATCAGGAATGGTGGTAGTGTTTCGGGATGCTAACGGCTAGACCTCGCCGGGAAACCTGTAGGCACAAGCTAAAAGAAACTAGTGGTAGGCAGTGTTGCGTTGCACAGTAAAATCAAATTCGAAGAACCCAAAACTATTTAACGGTATGAAACGAAATGCAAAATATAAAGCTCCACTCATCCGAATCCATGCATCGAATAATCCCTTCGAAAACCCTCTGTATACTCAACAAAGCACGACATGTTTCTGTACAATATTTACAATCTGCTGTAGCCAGCCAGAACAAAAATCACTTGCTACATATTTTTTTTTTTTAAAAGAACAAAAATCCCTGACATCTCTCGTGTACAGACTATGTATCGCATGTGGAGTGTACATGTATCTACTTCTCTGAATTTTTCATATCTCTCCCCTTTCTTTCTTTCGCCGCTTCTATTGGCTTCCCAAAAACTGCGTCGAGACCCATGGAAGCAAAACCCCAGAGGCTTAAAGATTCAGTATAATAGCTATACTTTCAAAAAATAAGTGAATATAAGAAGTCATGGAGCATAAATGTGCCTACGCATGGGTAGCTCAGTTGGTTAGGGTGCACTGATCTCAGGTTCGATTCCTCAACTGAGCACCTGTGATTGGAATAGTTGATGTACGCGCAAGCTGGTCCGGACACCTCGGTTACAAAAACAAAAAACAAAATGAAATGAGCTTCTCACGACATTCCTTAGTCCACTCAATGCATAGGTCTGAGTGTTCACTGATGGCGAAGGATACCGTAATCGACATTCCTTAGTCCACTCAATGCATAGGTATGAGTGTTCATTGATGGCGAAGGATACCGTAATCATGTCATAATCATACCTCGACATTGGGAGAATGTAATGATGCGCCAACTCAAGTAGTGAGCTAGACCAAGATCTTTCCGCTCTTTCTTGAGCGAGCTCGAGATTATGCCTTAATTCTTTTGCTTTGGACCCTAAAGCCAAGGAGCCAAATGCACCGGACAAGGGTCAGTATATGTAACTGTGAGCACGGCATTTCTATAGGTGAGAACACCACCGTAAGTCGAGCGTGAACGGAAAGAGAATAGTCTTCAGGCTGTGTTCCTTTCTCCACTTCAGGTTCAGGCAGGGAACTGGACGGCATTTTTCACACTGAAACCGATCGTTTGCTCCTGACGCCCTTTTCCATCCCAAAACCTACTTTTTCTCGTCAGTCTTTTGCTCTGACCAGGTAGGAGGCTGCCGTCATGGTTGGATTGACGGATGTGCACGTCGCCAAGTCTTCATTTAGGGCAACCATTTTCATTCTCTAATTATGATTCTGAGAATAAAAAAGGATGAGAACCCTGCTTGGTAACGTAAATAATTATGATTATGATTCTGTTCTAAGAATCAATTTTAGAGAATCAGAATAAGTTTTAGAGTAAAATCCAGAGCAAAAAAAAAGTTGGTTCTAGAAAAAAGAATCACTTTTGAGAATTACAAAACAGAATGAAGTCTTACATCTCTTAATTTTTTCTTTCAGTTCTTTCGTCGCTTTTCTCTCAACCAAATAAAAATAAAAATAAAAATATAGAAAAAATTGGCAATTTTTTTAAAAAAATCACAAAAAATTTAAAAAATCCCTAAAAACAAAAGAAGCTTAGATTAGGCTAATTTGACCTCATTTTCATAAATTTGGGTGTAACTTTTTTAGATTTCACAGTTTAAACTATTTTGCAAAAAATATCGCAGAATATGAGGACATCTAACATACGAATAATAATATATATACTCGTAGCCGTACGTCACAAAATGTAATTATTTACATGTGGAGCTAGAGTCAAATATCCACTTGGATTATGACAGAATCTACAAAATGATAGTAGAAGGACTTGTACTTCGTATCAAGGAGGATAATTTGATTTTTTTTTGTTAAGTTGATAATTTGGTTATTCGGCTGCTATGTTTGTATGTATTGTGGACAAAGCAACATTTAAAGAAAAAATGAGTTCTTAATATGGGAATTATGCCATGCTTCAATTGAACTTCAAACATCATATATGAAAATTTATATTTCATTTATGAAATGCTAAAAAAAATTAAATTATTTTATTGTGCATTGGAAATTATTCTTCAATTTTGGATGAAATTTTACAAAGAAACTACATAGTTATTTGACTTAAATGAAAAATATTAGGAAGAGAAACAGTTTTTTGAAATAAGAATTTTGTGCAGTTATCAAACATGTTTCTATTTCAAGAACAGAAATTTTGTGCAGTTATCAAACGCGATTCTCTAAAAATCATTTAGGAATAGTATAAAAAAGTCATTTTTATCAGAATCAATTTTCAAAATCAGAATGGTTACCTTGCACAGCCTTACTTTTCCTTTCGGGCATTTTCCACCGCCCCTTTTTCCCTCTCGCTGGATCTCTCTTTCTTAGTGAAAAAAGGTTCCACTTTTTACCTTCTCAGCACATTCCCAAGGACAACACATAAAATCGAAATTTCAAAATTGCTTTTCGTCTTCGATTATTCCCAAGCAGGGGAATCTGGAAAATGCTTCAATTCAAAAGGGCCCCTCACCTTGAGATAAAATGTTTCCAGAGTTTTCCCTGATATGTAGTTCATCAGTCTTAGTTCAAGAAAATGTATTAAATGACTTAGAACAAAAACCCACGAGTTCAGAAGATCAGTGTGACCTTTTTGCCTCTTGACTGCTGTTTTGGATGTGACGCCGGGAGAAAGCGTAGAGAAGTAGGAGGTAACACAAGTGAAGAAATAAGGGATAGAATATTCGCGACCCGTGAAAATCCACCCAAGGGATAAGAAAAGATACTCGCCACCCGTAGAAATCCACATAAGGGATAAGAGTAGAAACAAGAACTCCTTGTTAACAAGCGAAATGCTCATATAATTTATCAATCAAAATAGTTTGCCATTCTCATTCATCATATCATCCTTTTATAAGCGAGCATGGAACAACCCTCCAAGCTTGAATAAATGAGACTCTTTGATGAAATACAAACCTACCTAGGAAAGACCAAAAGACTTATAGAAAATAGAGACCACCATAAATTCCTAGGAACGAGAACTTGACTCTTAGAGAAGACGCAATACAATTAATAACACTTTGAAAATCTAAAGGTCATTCAACTACCCTTGAAAAGATAAGAAATCATTAATGGCCTTCAACATCTTCGAGGAATGCTCTGGCATCAGACACTTCTGCTGCGTGAAAACTCGTCTCTGAGTTTGTGTCGTCTTCTTTTCCATGATAAGGGGAAAGATCGACAACATTGAAATGTTTCAGAAACAACATACTCACCAGGGAGTTCGATCTTGTATGCATTGTCACCGATCCTTTGCAATACTTTGAAAGGTCCATCGGCTCTAGGCTTTAATTTTCCATGACGACCTCGAGGAAATCATTCCTTCCGAAGATGAACCCAAACCAAATATCCTTCTTTGAAAGCCGCAGGCCGTCGATGCTTGTTCTCTCTTTCTTGGTAGTTGGCATTGTCTTTATAATCCAGTCTCGAACTTGCTGATGGAGCCTTTTCAAATAATTTGCATGTTCCTCAGCGTCTCCACTAAAATGATGAGTGATAGGAAGTAGAGCTAAATCCAACGGACTAGTAGGATTCTTCTCGTAAACAATTTCAAAAGGGCTCTTTCCGGTTGTTTGGCTTGAAGAACGGTTGTAAGCAAATTCAGCTTGAGCCAAAGTGAGATCCCATTGTCGCAAATTACTTCTAATTAAGCTCCTTAAAAGATTTCCTAAACTTCGATTAACAACTTCAGTTTGCCCATCAGTTTAAGGATGATGAGAGGAACTGAATTGAAGAGTTATGCCAAGCTTTTTCCAAAGTGTGCGCAAAAAATGACTCACGAATCGCGGTCAGAAGTCATCGTCTTTGGAATACCATGTAGCTTCACAATCTCTTGAAAATAAAGATGTGCCACATGAGTCGCATCTAACGTCTTACTGCATGGCACGAAACGCGCCATTTTGGAGAATCAATCAACGACTACCATGATTGAGTCTTTACCTCTTTGCGTTCGAGGTAAACCAACTACAAAATCAAGACTCACATCCTCCCAAGGTGTTGTTGGTACCGGCAATGGAGTGTACAGACTGGTATTTTGCTCATGACTTTTGGCAATATGACAAGTTCGACAACGATCCACATGCTGCACAACGTCTTTCTCCATTCGAGGCCAAAAGAAGTTTTCTTTGACAAGAGAGTACGTCTTGTCTCTTCCAAAATGACCCGCTAAGCCTCCTCCATGAGCTTCTTTGATAATGGCTTCCCTCAAAGAACCTCGTGGAATGCATAGACAATTATTCTTGAAAAGAAATCCATCATGCAAAAAGAATTGTTGAATTGGACCTTTGGAACAATTTTTTCAAATCTTACCGAAATCTGGATCATACTCATAAAGCTCCTTGATCATACCGAAGCCTAAGACGTTCATTTGCATAGTGGAAAGCAATGAATGTCGACGGCTTAATGCATCCGTAACGCGATTAAGAACTCCAGCTTTGTGTTTGATGAGAAAAGTGAAGGCTTGAAGAAACTCAACCCACTTGGCATGTCGAGTGTTGAGTTTACGTTGAGTATTTACATACTTCAAGGCTTCATGGTCCGAATAAAGAACAAACTCCTTGAATAACAAATAATGTTGCCAATGATCCAAAGCCTGAACAATAGCATAGAATTCCTTATCGTAAGTAGAGTAATTCTTACAAGAATTATTTAGTTTTTCACTAAAGAATGCAAGTGGTTTTCCTTCTTGGCTAAGAATCGCGCCAATTCCAATATTAGAGGCATCACAATCAACTTCAAAGACTTTATTAAAATCTGGAAGTGCAAGAATAGGAGCCTCGGTTACCTTTCTTTTAAGGAGTTCAAAACTCTGTTGTGCCTCTTCGGTCCACTTGAAATTTCCTCCCTCAAACATTCAATGATAGGAGCAATAATGGTGCTGAACTGCTTGATGAATCGACGGTAAAATGAAGCCAAGCCATAGAAACTCCGGATATCATGTATCGATGATGGCACAGGCCAACTTAAGATTGCCTCCACCTTACTTGGATCCATTTTGATGCCTTCTTCAGAGACAACATAGCCCAAGAAAATAAGGCTATCGGTAAAGAAGTGACACTTCTTTAGGTTGGCATACAATTTTTGCTCTCGCGGAACCTTGAAAACTTGTCGAAGATGCTCCAAGTGTTGCTGTTGTGTTGAACTATAGACAAGAATGTCATCGAAATAAACGACAACAAAGCTCCCAATAAATGATTTAAAAATATGATTCATGAGGCGCATAAATGTATTAGGAGCGTTAGAGAGACCGAAAGGCATAACCATCCATTCATAGAGGCCTTCTCGAGTTTTGAAAGCAGTTTTCCATACGTCTTCGGCTCTCATTCGAATTTGATGATACCCACTCCGAAGATCAATCTTGGAGAAAATAGTAGCGCCATGGAGTTGATCGAGAAGATCATCGAGCCGAGGATTAGGGAAGCGGTACTTGATGGTAATTTTGTTTACCGCTCTACTATCGATGCACATACGCCATGAGCCATCCTTCTTTGGTACGAGAAGGGTAGGGACAGCACAGGGACTCATGCTTTCCTTCACCATACCTTTAGCCAAAAGCTCATCGACTTGTCGTTGTAGCTCTTCATGCTCCTTTGGACTCATTTGATAAGCTGCTTTGTTAGGAATAACGGCTCTCGAAACAAAATCGATACAATGCTGGATATCTCTAATAGGTGGTAGACCAGGTGGAATTTCTTCTGGAACAACATCTGAAAATTCTCGGAGTAGAGGCGTTACCTGAGTAGGAATATCGTAATGTTCTTCATTCTCCTCTAACACCACAAGAGCATATGTCTCCATCGAATCCTCCAAAGCTTTATCGACTTCAGATCTAGAGAGCAAATTATTTCCCTCCCCAATAGATGGTTTAGGAATACTCTCCATTCTGGAAGGACCCAAGATGATCTTGACTCCATCTTTCTCGAAAACATAAGTATTTTTGAACCCATCATGCTTGGTTTTTCTATCGAATTGCCAAGGCCTCCCGAGAAGCAAATGGCAAGCATCCACGGGACGACATCACACCACACTTCATCGAAATACTTCTTTCCAATGGAAAAATCGACGAGACATCGTTTATCAACTCGTTCCTCATTTTGTTTGCGAAGCCAGGAAAGCATGTAAGGTTGTGGGTGCTTCTCCGTCTTGAGATGCAATTTTTCCACCATCGTTGTTACCACGACATTTTCATAGCTTCCACCATCGATGATAACATCACACACCTTCCCATGAGAGGTACATCGAGTGTGAAAAATGTTGTTACGAAGCCACGTACTGTCTTCGTCAGGAATAGCATTCAAGATTCGATGAATGATTAATGACTCTCCTTGTTCTCCATAGATCACTTCTTCTCCCTCCTTTGGATCTTCATCGAAAGTAGGGGAGTCTTCACGATTGTCATCTTCCAGTTCTTCTTCCACTAGAGAGACAATCTTGTGATTTGGACAATCAGAGGAAATATGTCCAAACCCTTGGCATTTGAAGCATTTGACAGAGTGAGGGCATTTGGAACTTGATGCTCCAACATCCTTTGACACAGGTTTTGTAGCGATAGCTTTCGGTTTAGGAAGAGAAGAACTCTCCCCTTTGTAAAGGTTTTCATTGTTTCGATATCGTGAGCTAACACGAGCATCTTTCAGTTGCCATTCAACCTTAAGAGCAAGTTGACAAACATCATTATAAGTCCAATAAGGCTGAAGTTGGACAACATTATCGATTTCTTGTCGAAGTCCGCCAAGATATCGAGCGACAGTTTGCTCCTTCGACTCGGACATGTCGCAAAGCATCATAAGGTGATCGAATTCCGCGGTATATTCCTCTATGGACAGTTCCTTTTGCTTCAAATTGTGGAATTGGAGAAAAGTATTCTACCGATAGTTCACCGGAAGAAACTTCTTCTTCAATTCTTTTCGCATCTTCTCCCATTTGACAATTCGACTCCTTCCGTCTCGAGATCTTTGCTTCTTCAAATGCTCCCACCAAATAGAATCGTGCTTCTTAAGCTTAATGGTGACGAGCTTTACCTTTCGATCATTTGGTGTGTCTTGGTAGTCGAAAATCCTGTTGACCGTGTGTAGCCAATCCATGAATTCTTCAGGTTGAAGCTTCCCTTCGAATTCAGGAATATCAACCTTAATGTAAGAATCTTGTCGAAATCCATGAGGACTTCGATGCTGACGTTGAGGAAGCCTCTCCTCACTAGAAGCATCACTTTGAGCACTAGCGAAGGGGTTCACATCTTTTTCGTCAGAGGGAATACCATCTGAATCGTGATGCAGATCATCACGCCCCAGATGTTCGAAGCGTTGCAAATGCTCCTGCAGTTACTGCACTTGTCTCCTTAAATCATCCACCTCCATGTCTCGTAGGTCTCTTTGTCGAGTTGTAGGAGACTCAATGTTTGGTCCACGTCGATGACGACCAGCCATTGAACCAAAGCTCTGATACCAACTTGACGCCGGGAGAAAGCGTAAAGAAGTAGGAGGTAACACAAGTGAAGAACAAATGGATAGAATACTCGTTACCCGTGGGAATCCACCCAAGGGATAAGAGTAGATACTTGCCACCCGTAGAAATCTACCCAAGGGATAAGAGTAGAAACAAGAACTCCTTCTTGTTAACAAGCCAAAGGCTCATATAATTTATCAATCAAAATAGTCTGCCGTTCTCATTCATCATATCATCCTTTTATAGGTGAGCATGGAACAACCCTCCAAGCTTGAGTAAATGAGACTCTTCGATGAAATACAAACCTGCCTAGGAAAGACCAAAAGACTTATCGAAAATAGAGAACACCATAAATTCCTAGGAACGAGAACTTGACTCTTAGAGAAGACGCAACACAATTAATAAGACTTGAAAATCTAAAGGTCACTCAACTATCCTTGAAAAGATAAGAAATCATTTATGGCCTTCAACGTCTTCGAGGAATGCTCCGGCATCAAGATGGGAAATGAATCTGTATTCGTTCATCTCAAGACCAAAGTACATGGACTACAGCAGGCCCAGACGAACATGGAAGCGAGTTGAATCGAAAAATCAAATATAAACCAACAAAAGCATTAGTTCCAGCCCAGTTTGCATAAGGATGGAGCTGCATCTTCTGGATTAGGGAAGAATTCCAGAAGCATCTCTCCATCACAACAACATCTTCTGCTTTCCAGATAGAATTTCACGGACCATTATGCGACTCTACAACTAATAAATCCTCCTCCCAGTTCCTGATCATGTGATTACAGCCACCTGACAAATGATTATCCGGAGAAATTGTGCCGCCATACGGCATCATCCGGGAACAATTAGTTTGTAATTGCCCTGGCATCGGCTGTTGCCGGACGATGAAACAGATTCCTCCATATATCCGTGATGAGAGCTGCCTGTTCATAGGAGGAACTACTTGTCCGCACATCCATCTAGTAGAAAACCTAACTACATCCATGAAGATGTGGCCCAAGATAGACTTCCATGAGAGGAAAGGGATTTCAAAGCTGAATATTGAAGGCGCAGTGCTAGTCGAGCATTATATCACGAAGAAAAATGCCCCCGGTTCTCTCTAAACGCTATTTCAGACATGCTAGTCTCAAAACACTAAATGCCAAATCAAGCATATAAGTAAAAAACTAGCTGGAATCTTAAATCTAAGTTTGAGTTCAGATTATTACCAGCTCAAAAACCATAACAAGATTATAAGATCTAAAAGCTCAAGCCTTACTCAAACGTCACATCATGAGACATACTATCGATGTAATTGCTGTAGGCTACCATAGTCTAGAGTTCGTAATGTGTGCAACTACATCTTCACACAAGCAGTCGAAGTTACGGTAACCAGGAATTTTCTGTTGGTGAGAAGCTCGAACACACATACATCTCCGGCCTCCAGCATGTTGTCAAGGACAAAGGTCAAAGAAATGCCAGACATTATTTTGCACGCAGACCACTTCCCAAGTTTCCCCTTCCTGATTTCGCAGGACAATGTTCGCCCTTTCCCATGGAAGATGCACTCGAGCAAAAGCCACGAGAATATACTGCATCTGTTTGTGCCACACGCTCAATAATGGAGACAAGCGCCATTGATTTCGCTCGCCAGTCTCCTAGGCCCGCCGTCTGATATAAATCTAGATCTTTTTCGCACTTTATTATTTTCACGATAAGCCGATCATTATTTTTATTGGTTCGATAAAAAAAATTATTCATGCGACACATGTTGCATCATCGGTATGAGTCTGAAAAGGAAATAAGTCGAATTTCAATGATCACCCTCCTGAAATGACTTAATTTTTGTACAAAAACCTTGTTAATCAATATCTCTTGCTCCCATTTCCTTGATCAATGTCTCAATGATATTAGCACATGCTACTTTTACATCTATATGCATGGGTGTGATTCCCACTGTCTCCTAAGCCCATGATGAGTTCTTCAAGAGAACTTCAGAAGTTACAGTGCATCAGAAGATCGTTTGAAGTTATTTGAGCCTATAATGGTGGTAGAGAGTAAAACATGGCATCTCTCTGTCAAAAATGGCAAACAGTTTCTGCCCCGCAAGATGATACTGACCAGGAAACAAAACCGATGCAACTATCGTCAACTTTGGCCGTTCCAATGCAGTACTTCGGCTTAAGTCATTTTCTGTTGTGACTTTGCTTCTGTCATTGAGATGGCCTTTTGATATTAAATCAATGTCATATGAGCAAATTTCAATGAGATTTATCTCAATGTTCTGACAGTCACACATATTGAAGCCTTTGTATTTTCAATTATAAATTTTCAACAGTCATTTCTTCAAAGTCTTTTCTTTCCAAAATAAAATGAATTATTTTCTTTTGGACGCTAAATCCAGCAATTTAGCACTATGCTGATTGCTGATCGGTGGCTTTTGTGTTTTCAGTGCCACTTTATGCTGGAAACGCCTCACATATTCCCAATTTTCCCACTCTTACGGAATTTAAATTACAGATCTTTGAATCTCATATATATATATATATATATATATATATATATATATATATATATATATATGAAAGGATCACGACATGATTTAGCATGTACAAACAATCAATTATTAAAACTAATCGAAACATCCTGCTTCCAAAGCTTCCTGATACTACTAAGAAAAGGAGAAACATATTCTTGATAGCTTGAGACAGATGAACAGAACCAAGCAGGATGATGTATCATGGTAAAGGTTGGTTGTCATGCGAAGTGCAGCGCCGATAATGGAAGGGCTATCATTTAAGTTACAATATATAATGTGCAAAACGAAAAGAGTTAATACCATGAAAAACCTTAAACCGGTATATTTATGACAAATTTACCCTAAATTATTTTTTTGACTATAAAAAATACAAAACTAATACATCTGTGATAAATTTATCCCAAATTATTTTTTTAACCACCAAAAATCCCAAATTGATGTGTGACAAATTTACCCTAAATTAATTCTTTTGACCACGAGATACCCCAAACTAGTACATTTGTAACAAATTTACTCTCCATTAAATTGAATTAATATCACGAAAAATCTCAAATTGATAAATCGATGACTAAACAGAGAGCAAAAATCTCAAACTAGTATATCCATCAACTGTTAGATGCCACCAAATTAGCAATTTGATAGCTAAATTTAACGAAAACTAACATATGATAAATTTGTCACAGATGTACCAATTTATGGTAAATTTGTCACAAATGTATCTGTTTAAGATTTTTTATGGTAAAAAAAATAATTTAGGGTAAATTTGTCACAGATGTACCAGTTTGAGGTTTTCCGTGGTATTAACCCAAACGAAAAATGGAAAGTAACAGTCTTGACTATAGTGTCATCTTCAAAAGTGGCCAGATCTATTAGACAAACCTTGAAAAATAAAGACAATACTCACTAATCTCGCTCAAGAACAATTGTCTACATTAGGGTGAGATTCCTTCCTCTTTCTTGTCAAGAATCTGAAATTGTGAGAACAAATCGCTCTCGCCCAAATCGTACTCATCGTCCTTGTCCTCATCATTTTCATTGTCCTTGTCCATATCGTACACATCTTCCACCTAATGCACAAAGCCAGAAATATCACCACCGTGGAATGACTTCCCTGATGGTCACTATACCACACGAAGAAGCACTAGCAATATTTTCAATAAGACCTAACGCAATAAAGCTTACCAGTGCATACATAGCTGATATAAATGACTGTGTTGATAGCCGGCATGACATTATCAAGGGAAGCTGTGGCAGTCAGAGAGCAAAGTCAAGCTACAGAAGAGCGAAGCAATGGAATTTAAACAGCATGAAGTAAAGAAAACCAATAAATAATGCTTTGTAGACCTGCAGCATCTAAAGCTACAATTCGAGATCACGGCTAAGGGTAATCCAGATAGAACATATATGGTAATCACATATGAAGATTCACTAAGTCCATAAAAGTCAATCTACTAGTAAAAATGCAACAACACAAGTGAGTTGAATTGATTTTTGGATTCTTAGCCATCCTCTAGGGCAGGAAATTGACATGGTTGGCCTTCAAAATGAACTGGTCTCTACTGCTCAAAAGGAAATCGTGCTACATTTCCTAGGAAATCAATGCACGGGGAACGAACTACACCCCTAACAATTGCATATTAAGCACAATCGTTGAAGCCGATAAACTAGAAAGAATAGTAGACGCGCTCTACGCCAGTTACTTAGAACAGCAACATAACACCTTAGAGAAGGAAGGAAAAAGAGGCAATACATCTCTTGGTGCGCAATCATCTTTAGCTACATGAAACTCACTTCCCGGATCTTCCTCCAGCTTATTAGCAACCAAATAAATAACAGAAGTGAGATCCAGAAGGATATATGTAAGATAAATTGACTTTTGGATTCTTAGGGAAGGGAAAAGAAGGAAATTCTTGTTCTGGGCGATCCCACTATAACCTTACCTCGCCACCATACTTCTTTGCTTCTTCATATGCTTCACGAAGCTCATGTCCGCGACGTACCACAACCTTATTAACAACAGCCTAATAAAGAAGTGAGATCCAAAACGATATATGTGGAGTGCAGTTAAACAGATGTAAAAGCATACAGCAAACACATGCTGACATTACACCAGACCTCATAAGTTAACAGCGATCAAAACTGGTTATAGATTGCAGAAAAACACTTCTCGGCACATGCCCGGTGGTAAGGGATACCGGTCGGATCGACCATTAGAAACCACCCAGGGATGGTGATAAAATCAAGTTGATCCATTAGATTTGTATCAAATGATGCTAATCAAAAGATAATTAAATATACTATCACGTTTTATGCAAAGTCCAAGCCAAATTCATTTTGGAGCAGCCAAGCGAATTCTAATATACTTACGAGAAACTACAGATTATGGCATGTGGTATCGGCCAAGTGCAATGGCTAAGCTCATCGGTTATACGGACAGTGATTGGGCAAGTTCAATCGATGATAGGAGGAGCACTACTGACTATATATTCACATTGGGTTCTGGAATATTCTCATGGGCATACAAAAAACAAGACTCAATAGCAAAAATAAAAAATAAAAGACTCGATAGCACAATCTACTGCAGAAGCTAAATACATCGCAGCTGCTAAGACAACTAACCATGCAATATGGCATAGAATAATTCTAGAAGACATTCGAGAAACACAAACAGAACTTACTCCGATATTTTTGCCACAACAAGTCCGCGATTGCAATCTCGAGAAATCCAATCTTTCATGGAAGAACAAAGCATATCGACATCAAATATCATTTCATACGCGAAGTACAAATCAATCGAGAGATTGAGCTGAAATATTGCAAAACCGAAGATCAAATTGTTGATATATTCACTAATCAAAAGATAATTTAATATATACTGAAGATATTCACTTCCATCTTCCATGACACAAGATATAGGTCACAATACCCTTCTCCTCGAGTATAATAATCGATATTCTGGTGCTTCTTTAGAAGGAAAAGCGACAAGTTGTGAAGTGGAATTACAGCATTAAGCTACAAAACCTTAAAAAAGTAAGATACTGTGAAGGCAGCTCTAGAGTCAAAACAAAACAAGCATCACACAACCTATTAAAAACTACCATCATCCACAGATTCGTCAATGCCTGTGCGTGTCACCAAGCTTTTTGCTTGGGGGAGGAACACTGAGACAATGAAGCCTCCCATGCAGTTTTGCGAGGATAAATTAGTAAAGAAACCAGACCAAGGACTATGATAAACCTTTTTATCAGACACCTTCAAATTCAGCATCAGCGATTCATACATATCCACTGTAAGAGTGCGCAATCTTGCTAGATATATCACTCTCAGATATGCGGAAGCTTTGTGGTGATAATACGAGAAAAATGTAATAGACAACTCAAGATAAACTCGTTATACTAAACTGAAAGTATAACAATCAGAGATTATCTCATACAACTATTACAACCTATTCTCTCATACCACACACCACACTTGAAGTCTTTCTCTAGGTTGAGAAAGCTTAGAAAACAACATATAAGACTAGCCTATTTATAGGAGAAACTAAACACTCAAGACAACAATACCTAATCAAACAAAAGGGAGTAATCACTCCTCCATGCTAACCACCCCTAGTAATTACTCCTCCATAGACAACACCTAATTAAATATTCTTCCAAGCCCCAAGCATTTACTCCTCCATAGACAACACCTAAACAACATTTAAATGCTTCAATACACTTATGGAGACAAGCCCTAAACTTGTATTTACTTCTCCTTGGTGCAAGTGTAATTAATTAATAATATTAGGTGTTGAACTTCAACACTCCCCCTCAACACCTAATATCCTTTACATCGTCTGCTCTAGGTTCTCGGTCTCCGGCTGCTGATTGCTCCGATTCCTGACCGCCTAGGCTTTGATATGCTTCATGGCCTGCTGGCTCCAGGTTTACGATCCTCAATCGTCCACTCTAGGTTCTCGATCTCCGGCTGCTGATTGCTCCGGTTCCTGACCGCCTAGGTTCCGGCACGATCCTTGGACTACCTGGGCTCTGATACCAATTGTAAGAGTGCGCAATCTTGCTAGATATATCACTCTCAGATATGCGGAAGCTTTGTGGTGATAATACGAGAAAAATGTAATAGACAACTCAAGATAAACTCGTTATACTAAACTGAAAGTATAACAATCAGAGATTATCTCATACAACTATTACAACCTATTCTCTCATACCACACACCACACTTGAAGTCTTTCTCTAGGTTGAGAAAGCTTAGAAAACAACATATAAGACTAGCCTATTTATAGGAGAAACTAAACACTCAAGACAACAATACCTAATCAAACAAAAGGGAGTAATCACTCCTCCATGCTAACCACCCCTAGTAATTACTCCTCCATAGACAACACCTAATTAAATATTCTTCCAAGCCCCAAGCATTTACTCCTCCATAGACAACACCTAAACAACATTTAAATGCTTCAATACACTTATGGAGACAAGCCCTAAACTTGTATTTACTTCTCCTTGGTGCAAGTGTAATTAATTAATAATATTAGGTGTTGAACTTCAACATCCACATCAACCTCCCACAAATGCAAATGTGGCTCCTGCACTCAAACAAACAGCAACCAATGAAACCCAGGATGCGTAAAAAAAAAGCATAATGAAAGCAAAATCCCCTCGAAATGATCCATCCTCAGTTAGTAGCATGAATAGAAGAACACCTCTGGTTTTAAGCAACAGACGATGGGTACTTGTTCTCCACTTAATCCCTGCAACCAAAGGCACTGGAACCAAAGCTTTCGGCATGAAAGGCATCACAGTAACATTAAACGCATACTGCACATATAATACCCTGACAAATCAAGGTTTGATAAAACAATTCGATTTCACCACCACATTCTGTGAGCAACCAAACAGATCATCAAGCCCAAATGCAAGAACTCAACTTTCAAGTGTGATTATTCCCTTTATTCTCATCTCCCAATTCATTCCAAATCCAAAATTTAGAGCTCGAACCTTCAAAACACTCACCTGACGTATCACGAACTCGTTGCACGTGCGGTCCATGGACACGCACATGAGGGACACCACAGTACTGGAGAGTTCCTCGGGTAGCGTCCTCCCGTGACCGAGTCCCTCGCCGTGGTCCTCCCTCCCGTCATCGACTCCAACGGAGCTCTCTCTCAGGCTGTCCACATTAGGGTTCGGATCCTCGACGTGGGTGAAGCTGTCGGGCTCGGGCGCACAAGAGTAGTACGCGGTGGCGGAGAACCGGGTAGCGACGGAGCCAGTAGAGAGAGGAAATCTGGTGGTTTGGCGGGTAAAGCGAAATTGAGACGCGGGTGGGAGGTTCTTCTGGCAATAGGAGAAGAGAAGGGGGAGAGGAGAGAGCAAGGTGAGTGGAGTTGGGCGAGTGGGCGAGTCGCGAACCGGGCTAAGGCGAGGTGAAGGCGTGCGAATGGCTGTCAATTTCTGGATTTCTTGCTTGATCCTCCATCCAAGGAAAGATTTTCGCAACATTGCGAGGATGCGATAGTGAATTAGCAAGGATGAGGACTGGTTACTCAGGATAAGAAGAAGATAAAGAGCAGATTCTCATAAAGAGAGGAAGAAGAGAGGAGCGAGACAGAATCCCTTTCGCATTGCCGCAGCGGCTTCAGTTTGGTTGGGGGAGCGCAAGCTTGCGGAGTTGGGGTGCTACGGGAACTACATGTCACCGCCAACTAATCAGGAGGCTTCATGAGTGCCACGTCAGCGAGTAAGGTCAAAGCATAGTTACGGGAAAAATATATTATTCTCTTTCCTATTATATTAATAAAAAACTTATATGTGACTATACCAGGGAAGTTGACCTCCCATGTTCAAACTATTCGAGCGCCAATGCCGCTCTCCTGATGAGGCCATGGCAGGCCGAAATCGATTGTGGTGCCTTAATAATCCCTTCATCTTGCTTAATGTACAAATGTCTGAGCTAGACTGAGTGTGGTAGGATCCATATGAAGTAAAATAAACCAATAAATTAAAAAATAAACAGCATAACTAATGAAGAATTTTTTTTCCATGGGTGGAATTTTTTTTTATAAACTAGCTAATTTTTGTTAACCAAATTCCTAAAAATCCAAAAAAATATTTTTAAAAATTTATTTTCCGCAAAATAAAGAGAGTCTTGCCATCAATTTTGGCCTTTCCAAATAGTACTTTGGCTTAAGTCATTTTATGTTGCGATTTTGCTTCTGTTGTTGAGATAGGCTATTGATGTCAAATCAATGTGATCTGAGCGAACTTGGATGAGACTCGTCGACCGCGTTCTGATTGTTACACATATTGTAGCCTTTGTAATTTTCAATTGTCAATTTTCATCGGTTATTTCTTCGAAGTCATTTCTTTTCGAAAACAAAATAGATTCTTTTCTTTTGGACGCTAAATCCAGCATTTTGGCGCTGTCCTGATCAGTGGCTTTTGTGCTTTCAATGCTACTTGATCCTGGAAAAGCCTCATACATTCCCAATTTTGCCACTCTTATGAAATTTAAATTACAAATCTTTGAATATATTGTAGTCAGTAATTTAATGACTCAATTAATATCGCGTAATTGACGTGGATTAATGTCAGTAGAACCGAGTAGATTTATATCGGCATAACGGACGTAACCGACGTGATTTAATGTCGCGTAACGGACGTAACTAACGTGATTTAATGTCACGTAGCAGACGTTTTTCCGATCTATAAATAGACGTGTTTCTGTAGTTCAATGTCACAACTCACAACTTGAAGTTGATTTCTCTAATTCTCTTCTAGTGATCCTCCAAGTGTGTCGGTTTCGAGAAGTGTTCGATAGAGTCCTGTTCGTATAGTGTTGATACAAACATGTTCGAGGTGTTGTATCTTAGAAGGCATAGTTTGTAAAGCTGTTTAGCACCGTTGGTAGAAACTAATAGCCTTGAGGAGATTCAGTTAGCAGTACCTCACCTCTTCTCTTATTCTTTTCGAGTTTACTATCTAGCAATTATGTAAAGATTAATAGAAAATTATTGACTTTATTATTGTTATTGAAATCTCGTCACCAAATTTATTTTATTATTTTTTTAATTACAATAAATAATGCTACGTATTTCCTCGATACACTAATGTGTGTACTTCATTTTTGAACAATCTTAAGGCGATTATTTACTGTTTGTTTGGTTATATCAGAAAATCGTCATTGTTGATAACAATCAAGTACCCGGTAATGTCCCAAATGTTTTTAGAAACGTTTCTAAGGTCGATTTGACTATGGCTAGTAGAGAGTTCATACCTTGAGGTATGATGTTGTGGATCGAATGCTGCTAGCCTTCGAGCTGCGACCACCTGTGGTGGTTCGGAATTTCTTGGGAATCCTACAAGATCCATTCTTTCTTTTTTCTCTGACAGATGGTCAGAACTTCGTCTGGGTTCGAATCCTACTCGGAGGTCCACTAAAGATCAGAAATTATTGAAAAAAGAACAAGATGTTTCTTTTGTCCCCTCCAGGAGATCAAAAAATAAAGAAATAGTTAATATATTCAAGATAATTACGTGTTTACAAAATACAATCTCAATTCATCCTATTTCATCAGATCCTGGATGTGATATGGTTCCGAAGGATGAACTGGATATGGACAGTTCCCATAAGATTTCATTCTTGAAGAATAATATATTTTTTTATTTATTTCATCTGCTCCGTGATCAGAACAAGGGGATACACACCACGATTTTGAAAGAGGGTTTTTGGAGCAGTACAGTGCATAAGAGAGTGTTTGGATGCTCCAATAGACAACGCTGAAGAGGGTTTTTGGAGCAATACAGTTAGACCTATCAAAAGAGTTGGATTGAATTTGGATCGAATTATAAATACTTTTTATCTAAATTGATTCATTTATAATCTATTTATGCATAGCACAAATTTCTTAACTTATTAATTCATTTATGACCCATTTACGCGTAACGCAAATTTCTTGTTTCATACCCGATCACTTGACTCATATTATTAAAATAGTTTTATATTTAATCCAATATAAAAAAATTATTTCTTATATAATTTTGAAAAAAGTTATCTTACTAAATCATTGTGGAAATTTTTTTTATTTAATTTTTTATGTAATTGTTTTATTTTTATTTCTTTCTTAAAAAGCTTTTTTTTTCCTTCTAACACTGGCAAGTTCCGGCAACCCTCGTCGGGCACTAGGCAAGGTTGGTTGGCACCCTCGCGGAGCATAAAAGAATAAAAATAAACAAATATAGAGGCATCTTAAATGGGTTGTCTTAAGTTGGTTGTAAAAGGGTTCATAATGAATCCATCTTAGAACTCATTTATTTTAGTCTCTTTATTTTGTAGACATATTGTCTCGACCCTCTCACGGGGATTTTCTCCTCGAGACAGTTAATGGGTGGTCATCGTCCAATTCATAATGGATGGATCTCGAACGTGGGCCCCTCCCAAGGCCCATTACCCAAATCACAACGGCAGAAGGAAAAAATTCATATCAATCGTGGTCGATCTTAGTGTGGTCATGTGACATGTGCATGGTATACATGCCAATGGAGTTGCCACTAATCTTTTTTTGGAGGGTATGGCCGGAAACCCTATCGAGTGATTGGAAGAAATCGTCTGATCTTATGAAAATCAGAGGAATGGGTTCAGGGATTTGGTTACGTCGAAAATGTTATTGACGCCCTTTCGATACATATGTTGAGTGATTTCCTAATATAAGAATTCACACAAGTGTATAGGAGATGAGGTAAGCCTTAACGATCTAGGGATTTCATAAAGACTTGAATTTTTTATCCTATCAATCACAATCAATAAATGAAGTGCGCAAATCAAGGCAATCATGAACACGCGGATAAAACACATTTCAAATCATCAAACAACATCAACGTGTCACACCTAATAAAGCCCTATAAGCTTAAAGAATGATTCAACTAAGTTCGGGATTGGTTCAGGAAATTTTTGAGACCAGATGTCTAGAAAGGTAAAATTGTCATCTGGGGAGGCTCGGAAATCCAAAATCGACAAAATTGGGTTAGGCCAATTGAATTTGGCCATTTTCCATTTTTTGTAATTTGGGGGGGGGGGAGGGAATTTTCTGGTTTTTCTGGTTTTTTTGGATTTTTTTAATGAATTTTTCCTATTTTTTAAAACAATTTATTCATTTTTCATAAATTAAAAATATAATATAGATACTACGGTCATGGTTTGCCCACATGACTAAGCCATAGCCCTTGGATTAGATGACTAAATTCTACAGCTTAGATTAAACAGCGACTTGTTCTAGACTGTCCGATCAACATACGAAAACCAACGGCCGAGATCGAACGAGAGACTAACTCTCAGCCGTTCAATTTGCATACTAATCCTATAGCCACGATCAGACGACTTGGCTAATACTAGACCTCTAATCGACATTTTTTTATATTTATTTCTAAAAATGCTTTTATAATAGATTTTTTTTTATTTTCGAAAAATCCTAGATCATGACACGTGGCCTAATGCCAACCGTCCGACCTAGTTTTATTATTATTAATATGAAATCAGTTATAACAACCTCACTGACGTGGCGTCACGTCTACGCCGGATCAGACATTGATAGGTCAGCACGAGCTGATTGGTCTTTGTCTTCAACCTCAGGCAAAAGGGAATGGACGACCGAGAGCTTCTCGATGACATCTGACGATGAAACTTTGACTGATCGATCTAGAATTGATCCCGATCGACACGCACAGACTCGCAAACTAACATATCTAAAAATCAAACCATTTCAGTCACATAATCAACAAGAACTAAGCTTGAACCAGTATGAATATGAAAGCTTGAATCGCACAAAATAGAGCAAATCGGCCAATTCCTTTACAGAGCACACTCGAATCCAGTTCATAAGACTTATCTGCAGGTCCGATTGACCTGGCTTAGGCTAGCTTGAGCTAGAGAACTCGCGAAAGGTTTGACTATGGAGGAGGTCTCGACTCGAGATTCTAAGGCGAAATCGATGCAAAAACAAAGTAGGATTGTGCTCAGAGTAGTTCAAGGATTAAAACACCTCAACTAATTGCAAGAATGAAGGTCGGAGGCAAGCTCGAAAGAGAGAACTACCTTTTTTGAGATTGCAGGCTGCGCGAGCTGGTCCAATCAACTCCCGGAAATGCTTATGCAAGTGGATTGAAGCTTCGACATGGTCTGGATTGCTCGGACTAAATATCCACAATCCGAGTTCGAAGCTCTAGCTATGGCGAAATGAGGAACTCCTGAGAGCTTCTCTCTCTTCATCTCACTCTCTCTAGTTTGTTGGATCTCTCGGAACAGAATGAGGCTCTCTCTCCTTCTAGAATCCTTTGAAACTAAGTATACCAAAATCGAAAACTAGCGTGCGCAGAGGGGGTAAGCCGACTTGAATCTCACGTGCTCGACGCTAAGTGACGTGACATTTGGACCACTTGGCTAAATGCAACTCTGGCATGCACCATTTGGCTCGCATTTGTTGTGAATTTGGTCTGTTTTCGCTCGAACACAGTCCTGACACAAAATGGCCTCGCCATCGTAGCTCCGGCAGTCCCAGGCCATCGGACTTGGCTCAATCGAAGCGGAACAATGTAAGCATCAATGCCCAACCTCAATTCAAATCATGGTCGGGAAGGTCACTAATTTTCTTGTCAAAGTCCACCCGCGGAACCGTCAATTGTGTGGGAATGCCAATTGGTGAAGATGAAGTTTGACCGGGTCGCTGGGTCTGATCCGATTTGACCCGGTAGATCCGGTCGATTAAATTTTGATAAATTGGCTTGTAAATATTGGGAATTTTTCAAATTAAACTCAAAATTGGAATCAGGGGCATGAATTTTATCAAAGAATGTAATTTTCCCCACGATTCTTCAAGGAATTGCATAAAACCCCCAAATTTCTCATTTGACAGACAATTAGAATCGTTAAATTAGAATCCTAAATGGCCAAATTGAACCAAACCACCCCCATCAATCGATCCCGAAGATAAAAAAAAATATAGGGTAGAGGTCTTATCTTGGCATGGTAGTCTCTAGATTTTGATTAATTTCAATTCAACCCAGGGACAAAATTGAAAGAAATTTATGCAATTAAGTCCAATCTATGCAATTCGCGCAATTAATGAAGCAATTGGGCTAAACTGAAATGCATGATATTAAAATCAAGTGTCGTGACTCTAAAAATGCAAAGATTACAAAAGAAATGACTCAAATTGTAATTTTTGGCTTGATTAAGTACTATGCTCAATGAAGAGATGGGTTAAGTACACCTCAAATGCCATAAGTTGTGTACGGCGCTCACTTTAGTACCAAAACTTTCAAATCGATCACTTTAGTGCTAAGTTTTTATAACTTCGATCACTTCAGTGCCAAAACTTTCAAATCGATCACTTTAGTGCTAAGTTTTTGTAACTTTAATAACTTAAGTGCCATTTTCTTTTAAAAACGATCACTTCAGTGCCGAGTTCGATGAGCCATGTCAGCTTAAATAATAATAAAAAAAAACACGTGTCGAAATTTCGGCAAGCCATGTAAGCTTAAATCGAAGTTGGCACTAAAGCGATCGCTTTTAAAAGAAGTTGGCACTTAAGTTATCGAAGTTACAAAAACTTAGGGCTAAAGTGATAGATTTAAAAAATTTTGCACTAAAATGAGCGCCATACATAACTTATGGCACTTGGGCTGTATTTAAGCCATGAAGAGATATAGGATCCCAAATTAAGTTTTCAAAATCTTAAGAGGCCAAAATAAAAAGGGAATCAAAAGAACAAATATTGACTATTTTTGTGTATTTTTGTGGCCTCAAATGCCACTTTTCTCTATTTTCTTAGTATTTTCTATTTTCAAAAATATTAAAAAATGAGAAAATATGAAAAATTATTTTTTGTTCAAAAATGGTTCCCTAGGGTTGGCCAAGGTTACCAAAATTGATTTGTAATTTTGTTTTTATACTTTTTATGAATTTTCTAAAAGTTCACGACAATAGACTAATTGAAAATCAAGTGTTAACAGCTTCCCTTCTTTCATAGGGATCTCGTCAGAGGTTACACTCAAAGATAAGGTGAGACCTGAATCTCAATCGACTAAACTGCGAAAAGTTTAAAGGAAAAGACGAGTCACGACCTTTGAATCTCATACCTTTCGATGAATGCTCTGAGTCCGAGAGATTGTATTTTGCTCCTTTTGATATGAGAGAGAGATAGAGAGATTTTACCTGAAGCTGACCTGCTGATGGCTTGATTGATATCGATCTGTGATTGATGAATGAAACACCAAAGGATTCGTTATAAGAATACCTTAGGTGGATTAAAATTTTGACCCGTATGGTGGGTTTGACGAGAAAAAGACTCTTAAGGGAAAAGATCGCCAATAAAAATGGATCATCCTTTTCGGAATCGCCAGAGAAACTACCCAAATTTCATCTTTTGGACAGAAGAGGTAAAAAAATTAAAGAATTAGCTTATCATGTAGAAAGGAATTTGCCAAAAGATTAAAAGGTTGGTTTGTCCTGTAGAAATGAATTCACCAAAGGATTAGAAAATTCGCTCAACCTATAGAAAGGAATTAACCAATAGATTAAAAGGCCGGTTTATCCTGTAGAAAGGAATTCACTAAGAGATTAAAAGACTTAGTTTGCCCTGTAGAAAGGAATTTACCAAGAGATTAAAAGACTTGAGACTACCCTATAGGAAGGGGTTTAGAACTTCCCTAATATCACCTCTTGGGGTAGACAAAAGAGGAAGGAGATTTAAAAGATTGGCTCATCCTGTAGGAAGGAATTTGCCAAGGAGACTTCCTTAAAGTCACCTTTTCGGGGTAGATGGAAGTGAGATGACATAAAAAAAGATTGGCTCATCCTGTAAGAAGGAATTTGCCAAGAAGACTTCCTTAGGGTGCGCATGAAATCTTGCCCAGCCCAAGAATGACCTTTGGCAGGGAAGTTGATTTTTCAGCTTCTACTTCAGAAGTTGATTTCTGATAGAGAAATGCGTTTGATAATGATTAAAAAATACGATGTTCGAAACATTATGAAAAAAATGTTCGACCGGCGGCGGCGTTCGGCCGGTGGCGGCTGGCGACCGGCGGCCGGGGGCGACTGGCGACCAGTGGCGGCCAGCGGAAGCGGCCGGCGGCGGCAGCCGGCGGTGACCGGTGGAGGCAGGCCGGCGGCCAGCCACGATGGCCGGTCCCGCGAGAATGACTTCTCAAGGGGAGAAGTAAAAAATTTTTACTTCTCAAAATTATCCAAAAATCTTGTCAAAAGTCAAAAATCTTGCCTGAAGTAGAAAATCTTGCCAGAAGTAAATTTTTTTACCAAACGAATTTCTACTTCGGCTGTGTTTTTATCAAACGAATTTCCCTGCCAGATCGACTTCTGGCAGGGAAATTAACAAGTTGGCAAGATTTCATGCGCACCCAATGTCACCTTTTTGGGGTAGACGAAAGTGAGATGAGATTTTTTAAAAAAATCATTGGAGAACATGATCTTAAGACCTGGGAGACTAAGAATCACGAGAGAGAATAAATCAAACTGGATTTGCGAAGGAAGCTTGTCCAAACACAAACTCTAGTGGGGAAGAAATTTTAAATCACATGACTTAAACTTTTTCAAAAGGCTGTTTTAAAAGATTCAATTGGAGCACCTTCATTTGAGAGGACTTCTCACAATTTTCAAGGAGTTTTCAACTTCATGCTAGGGAAATATTTTTAATAATACATTCGAATTTTCTCACAGAACCTAGGTCTATGATTTCAGAATTATTCGCAGTGCATGCAATTTGGTTGATTTGAGAAGGTCTTTTCTATGGACCATAATTCAGGCTAGGTCAAAGGCTTTGCGAAGGATGAGCACTTTGAGGCTTAAAAAGAAATGCATGTCAAAACAAGCTTCTTCAGATTTATAAGGCAAGAACCTCGAAGATGAGACAAGACAGGATTATACTTACTTCTTTATGCATTAGCTCCTTGTGTGAACTCCCATATTAACTAAAAACATCCTGATCCGAGAAGCCTTCGGGAAGGGTTGTAATGTTGATTTAAGGTTGGCTCAATGAAAGGCCATTTTTTTTGTAATAAGGGTAAAAAGCTTGTGATTACCTTTGTATCATTACCTATTCTCACTGGGGATATATTCATTTGGGATTTCTCACATTAATGAGACAATTGATTTTCTCATCTTCGCCTTTTTGTGGCTTTGCTCCTCATAACATTACTTGATTTCTTGAAAATAGGTTTCTTTTATCAGGCACTTTGCTTTTTCTGCCCATTGTCGCGACCCTCTCGAGTTTGCTCGTGCTCTCGAGGGCTAATGGGCCGTCCTGTATGGTTGGACGCGGGCCTCTCCCAAAGCCTATTACCCAAATCACAACGAAGGTATACGTAGTCGACCTTCAGTGTGGTCTAGTGACATGTGCTAAGTGTGCATGCCATGGAGTCGCCACCAATTATTTTTTGGAGGGTATGACTGGACCACCCTATTGAATAGTCGGGAGTTTCTATTCAATTCTGCGATAACCAGAGAAATGGGTTCGGGGACTTAGTTACGTCAACTGTCAGAGTTGACGCCCTTTCGGTACCTAAGTTGGCTGAATTTTCTGACCTAAGATTTCATGCAGATGAGTGAGGTACGAATCCTAAATCTAGGAATTCATGCAGATAGGAGTAACTATCCTAGCAATCACAATCAATAATAAAGTGCGCAAATCAATGAATCCAGATATGCAAAATAATCACATGGCATTCCTAATAAGGCCCTATTAGTCTAGAGAAGCATCAATCAGGCTTAGGAATGATTTAGACATGACTTTGCCCATCAGGGGCAAAATCGTAATTTTGAGGCAAAAGGACGATTTGCCCTAAAATGGCAAAATCGTCATTTCGGAATGAATCCAGAGTAAAACAATGTCGAAAATAGGTTTGGCCGCTCAATTGGCCCATTTCCTATTTTTCAACAATTTTCAGAATTTTCTGGAATTTTAGAAACATATTTACCGCTCGAAGGGTAAAATCGACATTTTTTTAAAAAAAAAGGAAATGAAATGTGGAAATCTTAGACATAAGGTTTGGCCACTCATCTGGCCCATCGCCAAATTCTAAGCAATTTCCACAAATCATCGGAATACCAAAGACGATTTACTCTTTGAGGGAAAATCGTCATTTTGGATTAAATGGGAGAAAATACCGAAAACAACAACAAATTAATTTATTTTGATCATTTTTAGTCTCGGAAATTTTTTTAGAATTTTTTTAGAATTTTCTGCAATTTTTTTGAATTTTTTTTTTGGATTTTTCCTTAATTTTCTATTTTTTTGGGATTTTATGATTTTTTTTTATTTGTTATTTTATTTTTAAAAAATTATTCGGACCGGGTCGGATGACCCGACCCGCGACCCAGACCCGACCGCTTCCTCCATGACCAAAACGGCGCCGTTCCATGTGTAGAGAATGGACGCCTCAAATCGAGACACGTGGCGCTTCCTGAACCGTCGGATTGATTTTTAATTTTTTTTATTTTTTGTTATTGTCGGGGGGTGACGTGGCGACCACGTGGCTGCCACGTCAGCGCCACGTAGGCGTTGACTGGTCAACGCCTCGCGAGGGAAGACGACCGGCGCCTCGTCAGAAGGCCATAACTCGGCCTACAGGACTCCAAATCGCACAAAATCAACGGCATTAGACTCGTATGGACCTCATCTACAACATATTAGAAGCTCGACATAGCAGAACATCAAATGGCTAGCCTGCCATTTCCGACCGAAGCTACATCTCCGGCGAGGCCTAGTTTTAATCGTTCTACACGTTAACTACCTAGAAAAATATATTGGGGAGCATCATAGAGGGTTGAAAAGGCTTATCTGGCCGCCGGCGAAGTTCGGTTTGGCCCGAAACGAGCTCATGACCGATCGGAGGGAGTTGGGGCCGACTCGTCGTTTTCACCCGATGAAATCGCATGAGGTCAAAAGAGAAAATGACCAATGAGGTAGAAGGATCATTTCTAGATCAATAACTCGTAAAACGAATCAGTGGCGCTCAAGATGCAATTGAAGGCCGAGGAGGAGCTCGAACATGTATCTCACGTTTCTACGCGGTCTCCGGCGAGTCTGACGGGTACACGGGCTTCCTCACGACGTCGTCGAGCTTAAGGATGGTTTGCCAGCTTCGTTTTCGCTCTAGACGTGGCGACGAAGGCTTGAAAGCTTCGGTCAAGCATCGGCGGCTATGGGGGTGTAGTGGCGATGGAACGATGGCGTGATAGGATAGGTAATGGTCGGAGGAGGTGCTCGGTGGCTGAGAGGCGGTGGTCGCACAGAAAAATGTCGGGTGAGCGTGGGGGAGGTCCTTCATGGCCAGAAGAAAAAAAAATGCCAGAGAGAGAGAGAGCATGAGTGTGAGGGGAGCGGGAAAAAAAATCAAATAAAAATAAAAAAATCAAATAAAATCATCATTGGTCAAACACCCCTTTTTTCTTTTGCATGATGATGTTTTTCACTCCTTTTCCTTTGAATTATTGCTAATATTTTTGCCCAAATTCGATTTTATGATGATCAAAGAACACCTAAAACCGAACCTAAATTTTACTATTTATGAGGTCAGAAAATAGATAAAATAAAAATAAAAATATTGACTATTTTTCTATATTTTTGTGACCTCGAATACTATTTTTTTATTTTCTTTTTATTTTTATATTTTTTGAAAATAATAATAAAAAAAAATATGAAAAAATATTTTTTTTTCCAAATTGGTTTCTTTAGCTTGGCCAAGGCTACCAAAGTTGATTTTGTAATTTTTCAACTTTTTATGGATTTTTTATAATTTTTCGAAGAATAAAGGAAAAAAGGTTGATCAAAATTTAGGTGTCAACACCCATGAGCTTATAACCTTGATGATTTTTCCTGGATTTTTCATTCAGTTCATCTTTTCAAAGATTTTGAAGTCATTCATCCTCATTTTTGTGATAAATCACATGTATTGCCACAATGTAGGGAGATAATCACCAGCGGGGCTTTGAAATGGAGATTTAAAGGCTCAACTTGGTTGAATCAAAGGATGAAGTGTTTAGGGTAGAGAAATGAACTGCTTCTCTTCACTTCAAGATGTTTTGAGGTTCCAAGGGATATCATCTGGAGCTATTACAAAAATATTGATGCAAGTTAGCACAATAAAATCTTTCTTGATCTTTTTCTCCAAAATGTCAACCATGAAGCTCCACAAACGACCAGTGAGAGGTACTTATTGACAGGATTTATATTCAAAATCCTCCTTTTGGCTCAGAAGGGCTTGCAAAGGATTTAAAAGTGCTTGGGGATATGAAATGAGACGCCTTTCGTCACTTCAACACATGTAATCACTGCGAATGATCTCTACGTCCAAAGATCAAGGCTTTTCTCTCAATCTCATCTCTCAGGTGTATGGGATAAAACTTGCCTCTTATCATCTGAAGTGGCATCCTTTTGAAAATCTATTCAAAAACATCCCCTTCGAAATCTTTAGGTCATTTTCACCAAAATTCACTTTCCAGGGGGATTTTTAACATTCAGAATATTCAAATGTGCTTGAATAATTTTGAGAAATGCTGGCTCTTTTTTTGGAAAAGAGAATTGTTTTTGATAAATTTGTGAGGATCTTTCGAGATTCAAGAATTCCAACGATCATGAACTCTTAAGATTTTTGTGTTCCATTGTGACCACTTTGCCTCATCACTCAATGATTTTTCGACGGCGATCCCTGGGGAGTAAAAATCAAGCTTAACTTGAGAATGCTTAGTTTAAAGCTCAACTTATCTGGGATGTGGCTTTTGTATTTCCACGTTTGCCTTTTCTGTTGTGGAACTCCTTAAGTACCTACAGAAAGAACTATGCAAGTATATGCATGTATACATGATATGCATGAGATGGGTTATCATGTGACTCAGATTGGCTTGGAGAAAGGTTGCCATTTGCGACTTTCAATTTCATTTTAAGGGTAGTACTTCTTGACTGCATTTGTATTTACAAGATTTGTCAGCTCCGCCCCATTCATGTTTACGAGAATGAGAGCTCCCCCTAATAAGACCTTCTGGACTATGTAAGGACCTTCATAGTTAGGGGTGAACTTGCCTCCAAGGTGTTGAGCATTCGTAAACATTTTCCTTACAACCAGCTCTCTCATTTCGAAATACTGGGTTTAACTTTCTGTTAAATGATTTAGTCACTCTCTTTTGGTAACTCTGATCATGGCAAGTTGCCCTCAACCCTTTCTCATCTATCAAGTTCAGTTGTTCATGTCTTTGCTAGATCCATTCGTTCTCTGAGAGCTTAATTTGAGACATCACTCTTAAAGAAGGGATTTCAACTTTCACAGGTGGGACTTCTTCCATACCGTATACTAGAGGATATCGTGTTGCCCCAGTCGAAATTTGAATAGAAGTGCGATATACCAATAAAGCGTATGGAAACCGTTCATGCCGGTCCCGATATTTCTCAGCTGTTTTGGATGATATTTTCTTGATATTCTTGTTTTCCGCTTCCACAGCTTCATTCATTTGTGGGCGGTAAGAAGAAGAATTTCGATGCCATACCTTAAAATGATCCAAGAGATCATCGACCACTTTGTAGTTCAGATTTGAGCCGTTATCTCTAATGATTGCCTATGGAACTCCGTATCTAGAGATGATGTCCTTCTCAATGAACGTTGCTACACTTTTTACCATGACATTGGCATATGAGTTCGCCTCGATCCACTTAATAAATTAATGAATTGCTACCATAATTAAGCGATATCCATTCGAAGCCTTCGGATTGATTGGCCTGATCATATCAATTCCCCACATAGAGAATAGCAAAGCTTCAGATATTTGGTGTAACTCATTAGGAGGTACATTAATTCTATCATCATATACCTCGCATTGATAACATGATCTTACATGTTGATTGAAATCGGATTCAATGGTTATCCAGTAATAACCAATTCTCATTATCTTCTTAGCGAGAAGATAGCCATTATATGTGGTCCACATTCTCTTTCATGGATTTCTCTCATGATCTGATTGGCTTCTTTGGCATCCACATACCTTAATAAGATTAAATCGAAAGATCTCTTATATAAGATTTATCCACTGAGGAAGAATTTGGAAGCCCACCTTGCTAATGTGCTTCTTGTCTCCAGGTTGACAATTTTGCAAGAATTACACTTTAGGAGGTACCTCTTAATGTCATGATATCAGAGTTCGTCGTTAAATCCCTCTTCCACCATCATACAGTATGCTGGTTGATTCAGAATATCAATCCTCAAACGTTATATGTTAAAGCCATATTGTAGCATGGATAATAAGGTGGCTAACGCATCTATAAAGTGGCTCAGAGTTCTCGGCAGATATTCAAATGCGATCTCATTGAACTATTTGTTCAATTCTTCCAGAAATTTGTGATAATGGATGAGCTTCAAATCTTTCATCTTCCATTCTTCTTGTGTCTGCATAATAATAAGCATAGAATCTCTATAGACTTGTAATTTTTGCACTTTCATGGAAATGGGTTGTTGCAAGCCAAGGATCGCGCCTCATACTCTGAGATATTATTAGTGCATGGGAATACCAACTTAGCCAATACTGAATGTTGAAGTTGTTGTTATTGTCTCACATCGCTTGTGAATGAGTGTTGTATGCTCTTATATTCATGTGGTCTCCCTCTACCTAATAGCTTAAGCTCTTGGGTTGGACTTTCTAACATGGTATCAGAGCCTGTGTTATTTCCTTCCGCGTATGCTGGCCCACTTCCATTAGTTAATTTCCACATGCAGATTGCTTGCAAGTGAGAGGGGATGTTGAAGTTGTTGTTATTGTCCCACATCGCTTGTGAATGAGTGTTGTATGCTTTTTATATTCATGTGGTCTCCGTCCACCTAATAGCTTAATCTTTTGAGTTGGACTTTCTAACACCGAGTAATATCAACCATCTGGGGATATTAGGACTGCCCAATTCCTGATCCGGTGAGATTTACAACACCATCAAAGTATAAGGTCCACTTATCCTCTGATAAATTTAATATTTGTTCCTCGATTTCTTTTTCCTCTTTCAGGTCCTCTTATTTTTCTGGATTTTCTGCTAATGTAGGCAATAACTCTTCCTTTGACTGACCTTTGTGGCGAACTTATGATATCAAATTCGGATAATAGCACTTGCCATTTAGCCAATTTACGTACTAACGCAGGCTTCTCTAGAAGGTATTTGATTGGGTCATTTTCTATGATCGGTTGGATATGGTGATGGAGAGTGTACTGCCTTAGTTGGGCAGTACCCATATTAATGCAACACATGCTCTTTCAACTGCCGGGTAGTTAGCCTCAAACGTTGTGAAATTCTTGCTTAAATAATAGATTGTTCGTTCTCTCTTATATCTAGGACTAGTTTGGACAAGTAAAGCTCCTAGAGATTCCTCGTTTACGGTTAGGTATAGTGTGAGGGAAATACCAGGAATAGGAGGTACTAATACTGGGGTTGGAAGATATTCTCTGATCTTGTCAAATGCTTGTTGGTATTCAGAATCTCATTTCTCTTTCGCACCTTTCTTTAGGAGCATGATGGGATATGAATCTGGCAATATAACTTGGCCTTCCCATAAGACTCCTTACTTCTTTAACTGTTGAAGGAGTTCCAATTTCTGTTAAGGCTTTGATCTTAGAATGATCAATCTCAATACCACGATTACTAACCATGAATCTGAGCAATTTACCGAATTTGGCTCCAAATATGCATTTAGTGGGGTTCAATTTCAACCTGAATAACTTCCTTAGCATGATGACATGATCCTCCTCTTCTCTTGACTTGGCGATCATATCATCTACATATACTTCAATCTCTTTATGCATCATGTCATGAAAAAGAGTCACCATCGTCATTTGATAGGTAGTTCCAGCATTTTTCAAACCAAAAGGGATGACTCTATAGCAAAAAGTGCCCCATGGTGTGATAAATGAAGTTTTAGCCTTATCTTCTTATTTAAGGAGGATTTGATTATACCCAGAAAATCCATCCATGAATGAGAATAATTCAAATCCGGTGCTATCCACCAATACTTCGGTGTGGGGTAAAGGAAAGTCTTCCTTTGAACTTGCCCTATTCAAATCTCAATAGTCCACACACTCTAACTCTTCCATCTTTTTTTATCATCGGAAGGATGTTAGCGACCCCTTCGGGGTACAGGATGACTTCGATGAATCCTACATTGAGGAGTTTAGCCACCTCATCCTTAATCTTTTTCGAAAGTTCCGGCTTTATCCATCTTAGCTTCTTCTTTTTAGGTGGAATACTCGGATCTTGTAAAGAATGCTCCACAATGCTTGGATCCAACCGTGGCATATCTGCATAAGACCAAGCAAATACATCTTGGTATTCTTCTCATAAGAGATTGACCATTCTAGAAGCTTCAACTGAAGACAATTGCTCTCCAAATTTTCACCTCTTTGACGCTCTCTGAATCACCTAGATTTGACACTCAATACCAGAGCACACGCAATTTCGTTCGCTGGTATGTCCGAACAAGGACTTCCTGCTCACGTCCTCGTCCCGGGTCATCCCTTGTTTTGCCATTGGAGGGCGATCAAAGCGAAACAAGACAGAGGAAAATCTGCCCAAAGAAGCAAAACCCCAATGTCATGAGTGGGAATGCACACTTTCAGGAATCAAGAAATGAAGAAAGCCCACAGTACCCAGAATACCTATTGAGCACATCAGATCAAATTAGGAACTCATAATCCTTAAGAAAAGACCCAACAGAAGTGAAAAAGATTGGAAGAGGCAGAGTACGAGCTTACAAGTAGATGGAACCTGTTATGGTCTGAATGGAGGAGGGAGAATGAGAGAGTGGGTGGATGAGCCTTTCTGCTGCTGATAAAACAAGGAATGGAAGCTTTACTGGTAGGAAGGTATATGGGGGATGGGCTTACAAGTTAGTTCGCAGGTCAAAGGGTCATGAGAGCAGGCCGTTCTTCACTTCTCACTTCACTTACCACCAGCACCACCATCACCTTCTTGCAAAAATCTTTTCTTTTCCGCCAAAACTGGTGAGCATTATTTGGATAGATTAGATGAAATTTCGTTAGCTGTGGCTGCGGAAGTGACTCCAAACAACCCCCCAACCATCTCCACAGTTAATCAGTCACACTTCCTTTCAATATGATCCATTCCCATGATGACATTCCACGCCCAGAACTTTAAGTCATTACCGGAGGACCCGTCTGTCCCAGCTTGTCTCTGGGAATTTGAGGAAAATCTTTGATGGAATCTCTCTGTATTCCACCCAATTTAAGGGAGTACGTCCACCCCAAACTCCTGTTTGATTTGGATCATCGCCAGTCGCAAAAGCCCGTTATTAATTTCCAATCAAGACAACAACAAAAAATTCCAAAAATTATGAGTGAAAATATCGTGAGGCTCTCATTGTTACTATGTATACGTTCATGAAGATTTGAAGTGTTCGCCATTACCTAAAAGTTCGATTTTTTTTTTCGCATTTTTCTTTGATATTAGGAGGGTTGTGTACTTGATTTGGATGTTGAACAACCAGAAGCTAAGAGCAAAAACTGCATCAAATGACCATCATCCTGTTTCTCTTCCGCCTCAGCAAAACGCTTTTGTGTTCGAGGTGCATCCATCCAAAAAGAGTAGTTCTAATTGATCGAGCTGTCAAGACCCAATAGAATTCAAAACCTAATTGAATACTCAAATCTCCCAAAATACTCAAATAGGAGGCCGCGTTTTGGTTTAATGGTTTAAGTTTTTAGAGCAACTGAATATGGTCCCCAAAAGAATTCTACGGAAACATCTGGGTTTCACTGTTTTGCGATCATCCCCAATCTTTGAAATCGGATGAAGCTGGATATTCTGTTCTCTTAACAAGATAAATTGATCTATGTGGTATAGTAGAGAAGGTGGGAGACATGCGTTGATTAAAAAAAAAAATTGTGGTGGGTCGTCATCCAATCCCACATGTAAAGCTGCCCCTCGGGGCCGTTTTTTTTTTTTTTGGTCGAAAAAGCTTATATCATAGAAGGAAAATTAAGTATTACAAGAAAATTTCAATGGGCCTAGAAATTGATGGTACGAGGAAAATGTCAATTTGTTCCATGTTGTCAAATTTGTATCCAACTTTGCACCCTCATTGATAAAAGTGCTAATCAGTTAGTTGAATTTTGAATCATGAGTCTTTTATGTCTTACAACAATCTTCCAAGAATATTTCAAATCTCCAAATTTCAGCTATAAGCGACCAGCGTAAGCAGGAGATCAACCGCGTGATGGATTTAAGCATTTCCTCTTTCCGAGAGCAAGTTGGAGCCGATAAGCGGCAACAAGGACAATCATGTAGAAAGCATAGAAGAAAGCCTAACTCAGTCTTTCCACATCTTTGATCATGTCTTCTTATGGTTAAACGAAACTCATAGTGGTCAAAAAACCGCACGCGAGAGTGTGACCACATTTATCTTCATCTTACAATCGCACAAACTGAGTGACTAATTATTGTAAAGGTAAATAGCTGGCTTATGTGGGTAGCACAGCGGCATCGCTAATTTCACAGGGGCAAAGAACCCCATTTCATCCGTGTCCATCAATTCTATGTGTCTCACCTTGACAAGAAGATATAAATTGATGAAAGGACGTTGGACAATTAAAGATAAGCAGTCAAGTACATGAGAAATGAGCTGCTATTACACTAAGCTCAAACAATTAAACAGAAACATACTGAGTCAATATCGTCTTGTTGACTGTGGCGAAGTTTGCTAGTTTATAGACAAATGGTAAAGAAATAATGAAGACGTCCCGTCGCTGTCTAATAGGTCTTTCCAATGGAAATTTGACTAAGAACAAACTGCCCGTCCAATAAGGCAATGGTTTCTCTTACATTTGTGCCACCATCTAATTTTCCTTAGATCGCTTGGAAATTTCTCAATTACACCTTTTGGAGACCACATTTCCTCTCATTCAGTTGTACTCTTTAACGAGGAGAACATGGAGTTCCCAGAAAACACCGCGTCCTTGTCTGCCAGATGACGACATAAATTAAACTATGTTCTAGGGTAATTCAAATGAAATCATATTTAACACCAAACATTCAGAATTATTGATAATCAAACCAATATAGTAGGTAAAACTCGTCATGCATATAACAGCAAAGAGCATGAAAAAGGTTTAGCACGTAGCAGCTCCTGCTTCTGGGTTGCAAGACATGAACCTTCAGAAATATAACCAAGAGGACTTGAAGGTTTCTGAAATATTCAAAGTTGTCAAACACTAACATTTCATGAGGACAAATTGTTATAAGTCTTCTTTCTACTATCAACATAAAGACGAGGGAATCTGAGACCAACCCGTGCATGCACAGAAGAAAAACAAAAATGTCAACTTACCTGTCAAGGAGAGGCAATAGGATTCTCCACAAGCATACCTAGTCAATCCCTGTAGAATATCTAAAGTTAGGAATAAGTTGTGGCAAAACTTCACAGTGGTGAAGATATTTCAAAGGCTGGAATATCATCCATTACAAAAGATATTGCATTACGAATTAGATACAAACAACACCAACTCATGATTGACATATTAAGCACATTCAAGGAGGTACAAATGATATAGATATCTAGTTTGTGGAGAAAGGGGTAGGAAAGACATCCACCGCATAGAAGGCAGACTCCAACTTAAACAGCAGCGCAGTTGTATGGGTAAGTCCAATGTGTCGAGATTGACCACAAAAAACAAGAGTAATTCCAGGATTACTCACTAGTTTACCAAATCAGCTTTCTCAATGACAAAATGTCGCCATTTTAGTAAAACGTTTGTTCTAGTATCATTTCATTATTCAAATGACAAAATTACCCAAGTCATATAGATGCCATTGACCAGAATGTAAAATTAAAGGAGCATCATGTAAAAGAGAGATACATCAAAGATAAGGGGATGCAAAGAATTTGCATTTCGTAACAATCACCCATACGAAGAGAGACTGGATTTCACTCAAATCAGTTAAGAAATATCAAGATGATGTAACTTCTCCTTCACTCATGATCCGCAAAAGCATTAACTATCTTCATCTTTTTTCCTCCTCCAAGCAAGGTCCAAGAATTTCAATGGCCACTAACAATACAATAGCCAATTAAGTAATTCCTCTTCTCTGTCTCCAGATTAGTGTAGACCATTCGAATTAGACATCGTGGAAATAGATTCCTTGATAAGCAATAACAAAACCAAACAATTCGACCAAGCACAGTTATAATCCTAAGGAACTGTTCCTTCCACGAAGATTTGAAACCCCAAAACAAAGAAAATTGAGTCCTTGTTTAGTCACTTCCCATCTCATACTAAAAACAAAGAATCAACCAGGGTCGGTTTGGCAAAAATCACAATACTCCAAAGAAGATCAACACATCGGAAACCCAAATCAAATAAGAACATTCACAAATAGTCCACCTATACAAATCTAGTAGAGCATACGATCGAACAAGTCTGTATCGATTTCGATGAAATTTTCCCTTATAAGCTCCTGATGATTGGGAAAAGTACCACATAGATACACACAAAGACGGAACAACGGATTTGAAATCGTGGACTAGGACTAACCAAAGGGAACCAATATCTTGTACGAGATTCTGAGCATGTCACTTCTCTGCAAAAAACTACCCAGAAGAAAAACAATAACAAAAATTAAAAGCGAGCATATCACATCGGAAGTCTCTGTTCCTGAGGTTTGAACACGCGAAACATTGAGCCACTCTTGCTCTAGGGCAGACGCCTTACCGCTGCCATATGGATTCCATGTTGGGCAAATGGCCGCGGCCCACAACAGCGACAATCGACTTATACTCCCCGGTGTATTTTTTCAATCCCGCTATCATATATCTAAAAATCAATAAAACCATGTATTATACATGCTCTATGAACGCAAATCTATTCCACCAAACCTTGAAAAACAAAAAGAATACGCACTTGTCTCGCTTCTTAACGAGTGGCTCATAAATTCCAAGATATTTCTTGAAAAAAAAGTGCAAAAGCAAAAAACTAGAAATGCTATCACTAGTTTTAATGACATAAGCTGATTAATCTTACTTTTTTAGTCTTCCGAACTTCTCTAGCAAAGTGATTACGTTTGAGTGGTGGCACTTTTTCAAGCACCATTGCATCAATCTCCTATGGCAGTTATGGATATAAGTCGATAAATAATGTTAAGCTACATGTATTCATCTCGTGAGTTTCTCTTACATTGTGGAAATTTTTTTTTATACTTCGTATTGATCTCATTGTTACTGTTTAAGTATAGATACTCTTTTTAGAAATCTGCAAGAGCAGACTCAAAGCGGTTGAAGAAGATTCTCATAGTGAATTTCATATAGCCTCAAAAAGGGAAAGAAATGCAATTGCGAAGTGGTGTATGGTGATCGTGATACATATGTATGGCCTTCTTTTTCTTGTTTTCTGTTGACCGATACATATGTATGGCTTCTACTTTATGCAAGGAAAAGAAGGCCATACATATGTATCGCGATCACCATACACCACTTCGCAATTGCATTTATTCCCCTCTTTGAGGCTATATGAAATTCACTATGAGAATCTTCTTCAACGGCTTTAAGTCTGCTCTTACAATTCTAAAAAGAGTACCTACACTCAAACAGTAACAATGAGATCATTATGAAGCAAAAAAAAAAAATTGCACAATGCAAGAGAAACTCACGACATAAATACCTGCGGCTTAACATTATTTTTCGACTTATATTCATAACTGCCACACGAGACCGATGCAAGGGTGCTTGAAAAAGTGCCACCACCCAAACGTAATCACTTTGCTAGAGAAGTTCGGAAGACTAGAAAAGTAAGATTAATTGGCTTATGTCATTAAAGTGGTAACATTTCTAATTTTCTGCTTTTGCAATTTCCTTTCAAGAAATATCTTGAAATTTATGAGCCACTCGTTAAGAAGCGAGACAAGTACGTATTCTTTTTATTTTTCAAGGTTTGGTGGAATAGATTTGCGCTCATAGAGCAAGTATAATACATGATTTTATTGATTTTTAGATATATAATAGCGAGATTGAAAAAATACACCATGGAGTATAACTCGATTGTCGCTATTGTGGGCCGCGGCCATCTGCCCAACATGGAATCCATATGGCAGCGGTAAGGCGTCTGCCCTAGAGCAAGAGTGGTTCAATGCTTCGCGTGTTCGAACCTCAGGAACGGAGACTTTCGATGTGATATGCTTGCTTTTAATTTTTGTTATTATTTTTCTTCTGGGCAGTTCTTTGTAGAGAAGTGATATGCTCAGAATCTTGTACAAGATATTGGTTCCCTTTGGTTAGTCCTAGTCCATGATTTCAAATCTGTTGTTCCGTCTCTGCATGTATCTATGTGGTACTTTTTCCGATCATCAGGAGAGCTAATAAGGGGAAATTTCATCGAAATCAATACAGACTTGTTCGATCGTATGCTCTACTGGATTTGTATAGGTGGACTATTTGTGGATGATCTTATTTGATTTGGGTTTCCGATGTATTGATCTTCTTGGAGTAATGTGATTTTTGCGAAACCGACCCTGGTTGATTCTTTGTTTTTGGTATGAGATGGGAAGTAGCTGAACAAGGACTCAGTTTTCTTTGTTTTGGAGTTTCAGATCTATGTGGAAGGAACAATTCCCTTAGGATTATAACTGTGCTTGGTCGAATTGTTTGGTTTTGTTATTGCTTATCAAGGAATCTGTTTTCACGATGTCTAATTCAACGGGTTACTCTAATCTAGAGACAGAGAAGAGGAATTACTTAATTGGCTGTTGTATTGTCAGTGGCCATTGAAATTCTCGGACCTTGCTTGGAGGAGGAAAAGAGATGAAGATAGTTGATGCTTTTGCAGATCATGAGTGAAGGAGAAGTTGCATCATCTTGATATTTCTTAACTGATTTGAGTGAAATCCAGTCTCTCTTCGTATGGGTGATTGTTACGAAATGCAAATTCTTTGCATCCCCTTATCTTTGACGTATCTTTTTTTTAAATGATGCTCCTTTAATTTTACATTCTGGTCAATGGCATCTATATGACTTGGGTAATTTTGTCATTTGAATAATGAAATGATACTAGAACAAACGTTTTACTAAAATGGCGACGTTTTGTCATTGAGAAAGCTGATTTGGTAAACTAGTAAGTAATCCTGAAATTACTCTTGTTTTTTGTGGTCAATCTCGACACATTGGACTTACCCATACAACTGCGCTGCTGTTTAAGTTGGAGTCTGTCTTCTATGCGGTGGATGTCTTTCCTACCCCTTTTCTCCACAAACTAGATATCTATATCATTTGTACCTACTTGAATGTGCTTAATATGTCAATCATGAGTTGGTGTTGTTTGTATCTAATTCGTAATGCAATATCTTTTGTAATGGATGATATTCCAGCCTTTGAAATATCTTCACCACTGTGAAGTTTTGCCACAACTTATTCCTAACTTTGGATATTCTACAGGCATTGACTAGGTATGCTTGTGGAGAATCCTATTGCCTCTCCTTGACAGGTAAGTTGACATTTTTGTTTTTCTTCTGTGCATGCACGGGTTGGTCTTAGATTCCCTCATCTTTATGTTGATAGTAGAAAGAAGACTTATAACAATTTGTCCTCATGAAATGTTAGTGTTTGACAACTTTGAATCTATCAAAAACCTTCAAGTACTCTTGGTTATATTTCTGAAGGTTCATGTCTTGCAACCCAGAAGCAGGAGCTGCTACGTGCTAAACCTTTTTCATGCTCTTTGCTGTTATATGCATGACGAGTTTTACCTACTATATTGGTTTGATTATCAATAATTCTGAATGTTTGGTGTTAAATATGATTTCATTTGAATTACCCTAGAATAGAGTTTAATTTATGTCGTCATCTGGCAGACAAGGAGGCGGTGTTCAGTTACTTCCCATAGATCTGAAACCCCAAAACAAAGAAAATTGAGTCCTTGTTCAGTTACTTCCCATCTCATACCAAAAACAAAGAATCAACCAAGGTCGGTTTCGTAAAAACCACAATACTCCCAGGAAAACCAACACATCGAAAACACAAATCAAATAAGATCATCCACAAATAGTCCACCTATACAAATCCAGTAGAGCATACGATCGAACAAGTCTGTATCGATTTCGATGAAATTTCCCCTTATTAGCTCCTGATGATCGGGAAAAGTACCACATAGATACACACAGAGACGGAACAACAGATTTGAAATCATGGACTAGGACTAACCAAAGGGAACCAATATCTTGTACGAGATTCTAAGCATGTCACTTCTCTGCAAAAAAAAATACCCAGAAGAGAAACAATAACAACAATTAAAAGCGAGCATATCACATCGGAAGTCTCTGTTCCTGAGGTTCGAACACACGAAGCATTGAACCACTCTTGCTCTAGGGCAGACGCCTTACCGCTGCCATATGAATTTCATGTTGGGCAGATGGCCGCGGCCCACAACAGCGACAATCGACTTATACTCTCCGGTGTATTTTTTCAATCCCGCTATCATATATCTAAAAATCAATAAAATCATGTATTATACATGCTCTATGAGCGCAAATCTGTTCCACCAAACCTTGAAAAACAAACAGAATACGCATTTGTTTCGCTTCTTAACGAGTGGCTCATAAATTCCAAGATATTTCTTGAAAGGAAACTGCAAAAGCAGAAAAATATAAATGTTACCACTTGATCGCAACAGTTTTAATGACATAAGCCAATTAATCTTACTTTTGTAGTCTTCCGAACTTCTCTAGCAAATTCATTACGTTTGAGTGGTGGCACTTTTTCAAGCACCCTTGCATCGATCTCCTGTGGCAGTTATGGATATAAGTCGACAAATAATGTTAAGCAGCAGGTATTCATGTCGTGAGTTTCTCTTGCATTGTGCAATTTTTTTTATGTTTCGTAATGATCTCATTATTACTGGTTGAGTGTAGGTACTCTTTTTAGAAATCTGCAATAGCAGACTCAAAGCCGTTGAAGAAGATTCTCATAGTGAATTTCATATAGCCTCAAAGAGGGGAAGAAATGCAATTGCGAAGTGGTGTATGGTGATCGCGATACATATGTATGGCCTTCTTTTCCTTGCATAAAGTAGAAGCCATATGTATCGGTCAACAGAAAACAAGAAAAAGAAGGCCATACATATGTATCGCGATCACCATACACCACTTCGCAATTGCATTTCTTTCCCTCTTTGAGGCTATATGAAATTCACTATGAGAATCTTCTTCAACCGCTTTGAGTCTGCTCTTGCAGATTTCTAAAAAGAGTATCTATACTCAAACAGTAACAATGAGATCAGTACGAAGTATAAAAAAAAAAATTCCACAATGTAAGAGAAACTCACGACATGAATACATGCAGCTTAACATTATTTATCGACTTACATCTATAACTGCCACAGGAGACCGATGCAAAGGTGCTTGAAAAAGTGCCACCAGTCAAACGAAATGACTTTGCTAGAGAAGTTCAGAAGACTAAAAAAGTAAGATTAATCAACTTATGTCATTGAAACTATTGTGATCAAGTGAGAACATTTTTAGTTTTCTGCTTTTGCAGTTTCCTTTCAAGAAATATCTTGGAATTTATGAGCCACTCGTTAAGAAGCGAGACAAGTGCATATTCTTTTTGTTTTTCAGCGTTTGGTGGAATAGATTTGCGCTCATAGAGCGAGTATAATACATGGTTTTATTGAGTTTTAGATATATGATAGCGGGATTAAAAAATACACCGAAGAGTATAAGTTGATTGTCGCTGTTGTGGGCCGCGGCCATCTACCCAACATGGAATCCATATGGCAGCGGTAAGGCGTCTGCCCCAGAGCAAGAGTGATTCAATACTTCACGTGTTCGAACCTCAGGAACACAGAGACTTCCGATGTGATATGCTCGCTTTTAATTTTTGTAATTGTTTTTATTCTAGTCAATTTTTTGCAAAGAAGTGACATGCTCATAATCTCGTACAAGATATCGGTTCCCTTTGGTTAGTCCTAGTCCCTGATTTCAACTCTGTTGTTTCGTCTCTGTGTGTATCTATGTGTTACTTTTTCTGATTATCAGGAGCTAATAAGGAAAAATTTCATCGGAATCGACACAGACTTGTTCGATCGTATGCTCTACTGGATTTGTATAGGTGGACTGTTTGTGGATGATCTTATTTGATTTGGGTCTCCGATATCTTGATCTTCCTGGGAGTATTGTGGTTTTTGCAAAACCGACCCTGGTTGAGTCTTTGTTTTTAGTATGAGATGGGAAGTAACTAAACAATGACTCAATTTTCTTTGTTTTGGGGTTTCAGATCTACGTGGAAGGAACAGTTCCTTAAGATTATAACTGTGCTTGGTCGAATTGTTTGGTTTTGTTATTGCTTATCAACGAATTTGTTTCCACGATGTCTAATTCAACAGGTCTACTCTAATCTGGAGACAGAGAAGAAGAGGAATTACTTAATTAGTTGGTGTGCTGTCAGTGGCCATTGAAATTCTTGGACCTCGCGATCAACCTCTTGGCAAGATACCTGCAACCAATTACATCTAATTTCAATTTCTCTTCATTCTCTGCTCCCAAACAACTTCATAAATCATTCTTGTTGAAGTTGTTGTTGTTGTCCCACATTGCTTGTGGATGAGTGTTGTATGATCTTTATATTCATGTAGTCTCCCTCCACCTAATAGCTTAAGCTTTTGGGTTGGACTTTCTAACATGGTATCAGAGCCAGTGTTATTCCTTTCCACGTATGTGAACCCACCCGATAGATTGCTTGCACGTGAGAGAGGGTGTTGAAGTTGTTGTTGTCCAACATTGCTTGTGGATGAGTGTTGTATGCTCTTTATATTCATGTAGTCTCCCTCCACCTAATAGCTTAAGCTTTTGGGTTGGACTTTCTAACAATTCTAAATCCAAAATTTTGAGCTTGCACTTGCACAATACTCACCTGAGATCCATGTTGAACTCCGATTAAATAGATATGACGCGTGTCGCCGCCCTTTGAGGACGGACACATGAGATGGGCCCACAATCTGGCAAGCTGCAAGAGGTTACTGCTATCGTCCTCTCTCCTCGGGTCGGGCTCACGCTTGGCCGCACTCCAATAGTAGCGGATAGTGGACGGACCAACCGCAACCGACCTGTGGAAAAATTAATTTTGAACCTAAAATCAAGTTGACAGAAAAGCCATTGCCCCGCCAATAAGCACACGAACATGTGCAACACCAAAGATTGGCTTGGTCCAACCACCCAACCAATCAACCCCTACAATAAGCACAGGACCTCGATTGAGTTGCCTATTGAGCTGTAGAACCTACCATAATAACATATAGCAGTCTTATTGCTAAGCACTTTTTTGAAGTACATTGGGAGATAACTGCTTGATTTGATTTTTCATGGGCGTTCACTCTTGGCATCAATGCAGGTCCTAAAGTACTTCGTTCTAAAAGTTCAAAACGAGTACAATTTCGTCACAACAGGCTGATGCCAACTACTCAGACATCAGATTTCTAAAAATAGAACTTTATCCAATCATAGAATAGCAACATCAGTGCAATGTTCGGAAGAATCACACTTCAACTAAAAGTATGAAAGATACACCCGCTATGTCCATATAGCAACAGTCTGCCTTATTGAATTTGGATCTTCTTTCTCTGCATTTACGCATGTATCGCAATAACATGATATAGCAGATAATTCTTAAGCCTCAAAGAAGCTGGCTTCCTGCAGTAGGGCAAATTGACCAAATGGCCAATTGAGAATGAGGTTTTCTCAGTATTCAGGACATGATCTTAGCACCAAGCAGGGATGCTGCCTGAGTCCTTCAGAATCTTCCACTCCAGCATAAACAAAGTTTAATGAACCAAAGGCTTGATGATTTCCCAACATCTAGCATAAGATATGACAGCACCAACTTTTATAGAACAAAGTCCAATCACAGTAAAACCTTGACTAGTGGTCAGACCGCCCAAGAGAAAGATTTAATAACATCGTCCAATTATTGATATCAAAATGTCATTTTTGCAGAAATCCAAGGAGTCAAGTAAAGATATCAGATCACCACATCCAAATGACAACGCATAAGCATTGCAACATCCAATAGACAAAAGATTTGGAGACACCTGCTATTATTGAAAATTATGAGTCCCATTATCTTCAAGTTGAAGTAGCTACCTGTGAATTCCTTCTCGAACTTCCATGAAAAAGTTTCCAATCTTCACCGAGGATCGCACTTCCTTCAATAGATTGCCTATCAAAGTCTGCAATATCAAATCAAGCAAAAGTTCACTTTTGATAGTTATCTATACGGACAATAAGGAATGCATGCTGCCTAGCCTCCAAACCGCATCATAAAGTTCGAGTTTCGTTAGTGCAACCGTGTTCATCCTTTTTGGATTTCTCAGATATAAACAAGATAAAATGAACCTTACCACAAAAAAAAAAGATAAAATGAAAAGCACTATATAGAGGTTATATGCTAGAAGACAATGTTCACAAGAGAACACAAGCAAAAGGATGATGCTGAAAATTATAGGATGAGTATCCTTATATTTTAGCCAGTTAAACTTTCATATGTTGAATAACCCTACACTACCGCCTGGCTCACTCAGTAGTCACTAAAATTAAATTTGAATTCTTTCTTTGACACAGGACTCAAAGCACTTGACTTCCATCTCCACCTATGTCAATCAGCAGAGCTAGCATGTCATCTTTTGGAAGGCAAACGGTTTTTGCATACAAATACGTCAAGAAAGAGAAAAGGTAATTGGCTTAAGGACCAAGATAAAAATAGCATTTCCATCATTGGACGATAGATTGCCCAAATGACAGAGATCCATGATTTGAAAATGGAAGAACCAATGAACTCTATTTGAGATTTGCAGTCGTTTGCATTGGCTATGCCTTCGGAATTGTTTAATTCATTTATCCCAAGATGCTGTTAGAGTATGATGACCCCTGTACAAAGGAATAAACAATCAAATTCCTCAGTCTGTTATGACTTGCTTAAATATCTGAAAATCAGATTGGAAATACTTAACTGGCACTCATTTTTCAAACAAAAACCACAATCAGTATGGGAATGTTAAAGCAAGTATATGACATTGTATAGCTACAAACAAACAGCCCAATGTAAGTAAGATTTGAAAAATCCATTTTCATGATGATATCTAGCATTCAAACACATCCTTCGCAAGCTTAAGAATTTGTAGCAGAAGTTAAATTATTTGCTAATCATGGAAATTGTCAGTATTTTTGGCTATTTCTTTTGATCAAATTTTGCATCTAGTAAAATAACATGTGCCCATCATCAACTTGCTTAAGCAGAACAAAATATTCGAAAGTCAAACCACTATCGATCTTCCAAGAATTAAAAGGTCAAGTGCCATAACAGTAACTGATATGACTTCAAAAGGGCACCTTCCATTCTATTAGCTATTAGCAATCAAAATGCAAGCAGAAGTTGTATTAACGCTACTCAACTAAGCCAACCATATCCAATGAGCTGGTTATTCAGCCTAAGCACCAAGCATGAGTGTCGGAGAGGCTAAATAGTAACTACTACCTATTGTTACCGATATGTCGAAGAAAAAAAGAATATACAGAACAGAAATATCAAGCCCAGTCAAGGGAGTTTCGTTAAAGTAGCAGAAACTCCATTACATTTTGTTCCATTCTTCTCGCCTCAACAACAAGATGGACAATTAAAAATAAAAACTTTTTTCATTGCGACAAAAAAAAATCCCATCAAACGAACAATAGATTCAACCTCAACGAAGATAAACTGGTTTGGAGAGGCGTTTGGGGGAGGCGATGGCGGAGGCAGATCTGAGCTCGAAACCCAGCAACCGAGACTGACAAGGCTCTTGGGAAGGCAGAGGCGGAGGTGGTCGGGACTCGGGACCCAGCAACATAGACCGGCGGGGCTCTTGGGGGAGGAGGAGCCGGAAGGGGCTCGCAACCCCGCAGCGGGCGTTTTGGGGAAGCGACGGCGGATGCAGATCTGCGCTCGGGACCCAACAGCTGCGTCTGGTGGGGCTCTTAGTGGAGGAAATAGCGGAGGCAGATATGAGCTCGGGACCCAGCAGCAGCGTCCGGCGAGCTGTTGGCGGAGGCGCGAGAGAGAGAGGGCCTTTGTCTTTCCTTGGAGGAGAGAGTAGGAGGCTATGAAATTTGAGTAAAAGGAGGAGAGAGAGGGACGCAACAGATTTTTTTCAATGCTCCAGCAGATATCTATCTGGAAATTTTCTTTGGCCCCGCCCGCTGACGTGGAACAAGCGGCGCTTTCTGATTCGTTGGGGAGCACGGTGATGTGGACTTCCGGGAGGACCTAATTGGGTACTGTTGACTGTGGAGGGTAAAGTCGTAGAAGACGCGAAATCTTGGGCAATTTTCTAAATTAGAATTTTTTAAAAAAATTACCAAAAAAGCATTAAAAAAATTTCAAATTAGGTTCTGCTCAGCAAATGGGCGAGGCTACCATTTAATTTTTTTTATTTCATATTTTTTTGGAAAAATAAAAAATTACTGATAGTTATTATAATTATTTATTTATAATTATTTATCTTTTGAAGTTTATTTTTTATAAGAGAATCATCAACCATTAATTAAAAAATAATTTGTATTTACGTAATTATTTAAAACCGCAGCGAAAGATTAAAACCGTAGCAATAGAAAAATGAAAAATCGCATGAAAAGATGAAAAATCACAGCAAAAGAGTGGAAACGAGTAAATAAAGGAAAACACTTTGAAATGGCGTATCTCATCGCTCAATGGTTAGTTTGGGGTGAATTTTTTTTTTAGTTAACATAATTATTCGAGACGAATTCATTGGTAAACCGCCGTTTGGCCAGCCATTTTTTCCAAAAAAAAACGTTGTTTTCTTTGTCAATTTTGCATTTTCTCCCTCAAATGCCGCATCTCGATCACGAATGAATCGTGTTTTCCCTCTTTCCATGTCTGACTCATTATATCATGTCTTTTTTAGTGGGAAAAAGGTCTAGGCAGTTTTTCACGCTCAAATGAATATCACGTTTTTTAATGAGTGTATAGATTAATTAATTTGCTAGTTATGTTATCAATTGTGTTGTTTGCCTCGTTGGTTGTTGTTCGGGCGAAGTACTTTGATGATTGTGGGTTCCATTCCCAGCGTGTTCCATCTCTAAATTTTTTATTTTTTCAAAAAAATACGAAATAAAAAAAATGACGGTGTGCAGCCAAGTAGCATGATTGGGCCCCGCTTGGCAGCCCGAGCGGCACCTAATTTGGTATTGATGTTTTTTTGGTAATTTTTTAAAAAAATTCTAATTTGAAAAATTGTCCCAAAATCTTCACACAGAATATCACGAGGCATGGAAGATTGGGCCGAGCTTTAGGGCTCGGCCCAACACGAGGTCGTCAGTCATATGTATCAAGACAAGCCCTCAAAACCATTTTTCTCGTGTCAGACACAACTCACGCAGACACGGTCAAAAACACTCGGACACGCCACAATGCGTCGGACACGTCACAATGCGTGTCCAAGCTTGCGACAACGGGTCAACTACTGGGACACGCTTGGACTCGCATGTCCCAAGAATAAATTGAAAAAAATTTAACTTATGAAACTACAATCAGCCTTTAGCTAATGGGCCCACAGACCCAAATAAGTATGCAAATGGCCGATGTGAGACAAAAAGAACCATCCTTCGTCGACTTCAAGCTTAGGCTGTTGAGTCTCCCTCTTGAATAGTGACGAGCTTTTTCCGGTCTATTTCGTCCTCATCATTGCAACAAATTCTTCATAGCTAATTCTTCTGTCCTGCAATAACAAAAGACCAGATTAGTGCTAAGTGTTCAAGACTAGAACTCGTCCATGTGCAGGTCCCAAGTCTCTTGACCTTGTCCACTTCCTAGAAGATTTCATTAGCTATGTCACTACAATCCTCTGTCCCATCTTCCATTAAATATTCACATTGTCAGGTTCGATGAGAGAATTGACATCCTTGTCAAAATAGGAGAAGGCTTTCTGCAGATACGCATCATTACCATCCTCTGACGACGGAGTGAAAGTTCGAGAAACTCCCCATAGTCTAGAGGCCCTTTTGCCATAAACATCCACCTATTTCCAACAAGCTTTGCTCGTTCAATACGCAATGACCAAATACTTTTTTTTTTTTAAGATACGCGGATGCTCTTGGCAATCATTGGGGAAATAGATCGGAGTTAGCTTCAAAAGAGAAATGAACGTTATGAATCAGTCACCTCATATGCTATTGTGAACCAATTTGAGCTGGATTAGGTACCATTTTTAGCATAAATTCATTGTACGACTCTTTTTTATTATTTATTTATTTGTGAAATCATATGTGTACATAAATATATATTTAATATACAATGTGTCCCAGCATGTCGAAATTTTCCATTTTTTGTGAAATCACGTGTCGGTGTATCGTGTCCCGTGTCGTGTCGATGCTGCATAGGCCGTCACAACGACACGAGGATGTCACGAGGCTTGTGACAGGGGTGATCAGTTCTCCATCCGATCCGTTCCAGTTCCACCCTAAAATGGAAAATCGAATCGGATCAGTGGGTCCGATTCGATTTTCGGATGGTCCAATCATTGGACACGCCTTTTTTTTGTGATCTATGGTTAAATTTTTCTTATTAACGACATATTCAACGGACCACTTCTCATTAATTGCATCACATTGTTGCTAAACCTAAAATTCATCTTGAATATCTAAGCATCTTAGGTTTAGATTTCCATTTAGAAAATATTTTTAAAAAAATTTATTCAGTTTGTGTCGAGAGGCTCTATTGGTTGGACTCCCTATAGAATAGGAAATCGGATATAGTCGGCTGATTCAATTCGATCCGGGCAATTCTTGGTTCAATCGATCTATTATATTTAGCTCTTAATGTGAAAAAGCTTAAGGTGCCAACGGAAAAAAAAGGCTTAAGATGAAAAGCAATTTTTTAAGGTACCGCGCATTTGCTCGATAGTCAAAATGGCCTATTTATAGGTATTATTGTTTATTATAAATATTAGTATTATGGATAAGCACCCTAGAAGACTTAGGGGTGCATGACAACACTCCAAAAATCTATTTTTGGAACAAAAATCTATTTCTAGAATAGGTTTGGAACAGAAACTCGTTTGGTAACGCAATTCTATGAAACTATTTATGGAACAAAAAGTTATTCCAGAAATAGATTTGAAGCAAAAATGGGAAACAAAAAAAAGTTACTTCTCCAAAAAATAGAAATAGAAATAGAAATCTTCATCGACGATCAACCCCACTGGTCGCACCTCGCCCCCCGCCGTAGGTCATCGGCCCTCGATTGCCGGCCGCTCGCCCCCTCCTCTGGTCGCCGGCTGCTGCCCCGGTCAAACAAATTTCTATTCTAGAATAAAAAATTTTACGCCGTTATTAAACACATTTTTTTGCTCAAAAACCCATCCAGAAACAGAAATAGAAAAAAATATTTTTGTTCTAGAAATTCATTCTAAAACAGAAATGTTGTCATGCCTTAAAATGTTATAAAAGTGCAATTGAGTATTGTAACTTTTTAAAAATGCAATAAAGTTCTAAAGCTTATCACAAAAGTTCAACTAAGTTTGCAAACTTAAAAAAAAAATGCAAACAAGTGGTAAAACTTATTAGCATTTCTTGTTTGTCAAGTTAGACGGATTAATGGAAGGATTTGACAACTTGACGAGTTTTAGGACTTGATTATACTTTTGAAAATTTTTAAGCACTCAAGTGTACATTCGCAACAAGTTTTAGGGCTTTCAGTACGCTTATCTACTGTTATTATTATTATTCTTCTTATTCTCTTTCGATAGTGTCCCCCTACTTTTAAAAAGTGTACCATTTGACAATTTTTTTTTTTTTTACTTTTTCTCTTACGTATCGATTTTTCATGGCCTAGACTCACGAAATGTAGATATGGATATTGAGATACACGTCTCGTTTTTTGAATCGTCAATATTGTTATGCGATGTGAATATTGTCATGTGATACCTAATAGGTGCCACATTAGGTAACATAGTTTGGGAAAAAAAAAAATGAAGAGAGAGTGTGATGGGAGGAGGGTTTCGTCACTTTAGCCGTGGCGGTAACCTCAAGCTCTAAACTCGCGGCTATGGCTAATTATACTCAAGCTCTTAGCTTTAGTGATCAAATTAGGAGCCCATCAAATCTTTTGTTCTTGGCCATTGCCACTTCAGCTCGCTATTATGGCCACTTAATTTGAGCTTGCGGTAGCTATAGCCGCATGCTTAGTAAATTTCAGGTGAGTACCAATTATTGTTTTTTGATAATAATGTGAAGAGCGGTTCTCAGAGAAATCGAGACTCATGCGCACTCTTAACCAATACGAGATGGAGCTAGAGCAGCCGCTACTCGAAATTTCTCGCGTGGAGCCCAGTAAATACGATTCTTTTTTTTTTTTTGGCAAAAAGGATTATGAAAAACATCATATTTTCTCTTATCGACGTTAAGCCAAGCTTGGCAAATATATAGATGAATAAATAAATCAAGCAAATCATCAAAATTAATTAGTATATTAGTACGTCAACACTAGGGCCCAGGCCCATCGAGAGACCGCAGTCGCCACCAGTACTTGGGCCTTGATGGGCCAACTCAACCACACTCTCAACCAGAGTTGCGACGGAGACGCGATTAGCGAAGCTTGGTTAAAGATGCCGCAAAGGCCGAAACGCTCAAATTTCCTCCCCGTCGTCGTCGTCATCTTCTTCTTCTTCGTCTTCGTCGATTATTCCTTTTCTCATCCAACTCTTCTCCACGCTACAGTCCTCGATTCTCTCCGGTATAAAAAGGGGGGAAAAACCCATTTTTTTATACAGTCTGCCGTTATTTATGTGCATTCTGCGCTTGCTATCCCAAGGCAGATCTGATCTGAGCTGAGCCTCTCGGGGTTGCTTCTTGTGCAGTCGACATCTGCAGCTTTTTTGCCAGTATAAAATAAGTGGATTCAGTGATTCGGAGGAGGGATCGAGTGCGTTGGGTCGCTGAGGTCCGAAGAGAAGGGGAGTAGTTTGTTTTTGGATTCGCATGCGTGCTTGGGAGCGCTGAGAAGTGGATCTGATCGGGGAATTGGGTCCAGATCTGAGAAAGGTATGAATCCGATCACGCCATCTTGCTCCGTTGTTTGGTTGGTGAATATGTTCGCGCGGTAGATCTAGTTTGGGTGTTCAGGTATTGGTGGGTCGAGTCCTTTTGGTGTGATGTTCTTTGATTGGTTATTGTCCATTGCTGTAGTGAATTGTAAGTCCTGTGAGGGCGATGAATGATCTAACTCGCTTAATGGGTTTTCGAGGCTCGCGATATTGATTGTTAAGCTTGGTTGCATTTCATTGTCGCTGTACGCATGTATTGACTATTGGATCCGTGCCATTGTTCAGTGTTGAAAGGCATCCGCTCAATTTTAATATGGTTCCGTGCTTTGGGATCTAGCTCTGCTCCGTCCGCTGTTGCCCAGATCACGGGTTTTCTTTACTAAGATAAAACAACTCAGTTGGGACGTTTGTTTACTGTTTCACTCTTTAAGTGGTAACAATTTTTGCTGGACTGGAAATTGTAGATGTTTCTCTGACTGGCGGTTACAGGTCGTTTGTCTTCTCCACGGTGAAAATTCTTCATCGCATTATGCTAGTCATAGTGTCAGGCGAATGCGATGATGTAAATGTGTTTATCTTATTGTTTTGTTCATTTTATTTTTGGCTTCAGATGTCGAGATCCAGGATGCACTTGATGTGCAAATGGCCTCTGCCTGTGCTGTTGGTTCTGTTTGCCCACGTTTGTAGTGGGTTCTATCTTCCAGGAAGCTACATGCACACATACTCCACTGGTGACAAGATATTCGCCAAAGTCAATTCGTTGACATCTATTGAGACCGAACTTCCATTTAGCTATTACAGTCTCCCTTACTGCCAACCACAGGGTGGCATTAAGAAGAGTGCGGAGAATCTTGGTGAGCTGCTCATGGGAGATCAAATCGATAACTCCCCCTATCGCTTCCAGATGAATGTCAACGAGACGGTGTACCTCTGCACTACGCCCTCGCTGAGGGATCATGAAGTGAAGCTTCTTAAACAGAGGACTCGGGATTTGTATCAAGTCAACATGATTCTTGACAATTTGCCAGCGTTGAGGTACGCCAAGCAGAACAATGTCAACATTCAGTGGACTGGTTTTCCAGTTGGGTACACGCCACCTGGAAGCAATGAGGATTACATTATTAATCACCTCAAATTTAGGGTCTTGGTTCATGAGTACGAAGGGAGTGGAGTGGAGATCATAGGAACTGGTGAAGAAGGTTTCGGTATAATTGCTGAAGCTGATAAGAAGAAGGCTTCAGGTTTTGAGATAGTTAAGTTTGAGGTCATTCCTTGCAGTGTTAAATATGACCCCGACAAGATGTCAAAGCACAAAATCTATGACCAAATCGATCCCGTTACCTGCCCGGTGGAGCTTGAAAAGTCGCAAATAATTAGGGAGCACGAGCGAGTGTCATTCACTTACGATGTTGAATTTGTGAAGAGCGACATTAGATGGCCATCACGATGGGATGCTTATTTACAAATGGAAGGGGCAAAAGTACACTGGTTTTCCATCCTCAACTCATTGATGGTGATCTTTTTCTTAGCTGGTATTGTCTTTGTTATATTCTTAAGGACGGTGAGAAGGGATCTGACAAGGTACGAGGAATTGGACAAAGAAGCTCAAGCACAGATGAATGAGGAACTCTCTGGCTGGAAGCTTGTTGTGGGCGATGTCTTCAGAGAACCAGAGTGTGCCAAGCTTCTTTGTGTGATGATTGGAGATGGAGTTCAAATTACGGGAATGGCAGTTGTCACTATCGTCTTTGCAGCTTTCGGCTTTATGTCTCCTGCTTCACGAGGAATGCTTTTGACTGGGATGATAATCCTCTATCTTTTCCTTGGAATTGTTGCTGGGTATGTTGGTGTCCGCTTATGGAGAACTCTCAAGGGAACTTCAGAAGGATGGAGGTCTGTCTCCTGGTCAGTTGCTTGCTTTTTCCCTGGGATTGTCTTCGTAATTCTTACGGTACTCAATTTCTTACTTTGGGGAAGCAACAGTACTAGTGCTATTCCCATATACTTGTACTTCATCCTGTTCGCCCTTTGGTTTTGCATCTCCGTGCCGCTCACCCTCTTGGGAGGATTTCTAGGTACACGTGCTGAGGCAATTCAATATCCTGTTCGTACCAACCAGATCCCCAGAGAAATTCCTGCACGCAAATATCCATCGTGGCTTCTTGTTCTGGGTGCAGGGACACTTCCATTTGGAACCCTCTTCATTGAACTGTTCTTCATCCTCTCTAGCATCTGGCTAGGGAGGTTTTATTACGTCTTTGGCTTCCTGCTAATTGTGCTCCTATTGCTGATAATTGTGTGTGCTGAAGTGTCTGTGGTCCTTACCTACATGCATCTTTGTGTGGAGGACTGGCGATGGTGGTGGAAAGCTTTCTATGCATCTGGCTCAGTCGCCCTTTATGTGTTCCTATATTCCATCAATTACTTGATATTTGACCTTCAGAGTTTGAGTGGACCTGTGTCGGCCATGCTTTACCTTGGTTATTCTCTGATTATGGCAACTGCAATCATGTTGTCCACTGGCACCATTGGCTTCGTCACATCTTTCTATTTTGTCCATTACCTTTTCTCATCGGTGAAGATTGATTAGAGACTTTCACCTTTCATGCCGTCCCAAAAGAAAGAAAAAGGAAACCATCTTTCATGAAGTCTATGAGCTAGTTGGAGTCTCTGCCTCTGGTTTGTAGAAAGTTTTCTTGGTCCTTGCTTTTGGCTTTCTCCAAGTACCTTTTGTGGCCAACCGTGCTGCACTGGATAGGGAGGCGCGTGCCATTGCTGATATTATCCATGCCTTATGTCGTTTATGAGCTCTGTGAGGTTAGAGGATTTGATGTCGTTATAGTTTCTCAAAATTGTTCTAGGATGTCTGATCAATTAAAACTTTTTTTGTTCATGGGTTTTAGTTCATGTCAGAGATTATTATAGTCAATGGACAGTTTGTTTCATATTTTGGATACTTGATGTTGTCATGGAATCATGTCAGATTCGATATCTACTTGGTTCAGTGAGGCAGTAATCGAATCATACTGTTCATATATCTGTTAAATCAACTGATAGTTTGCCCACTCAGCAGCGATATCCTGTCGTGACGTGCTCATTCATCACTAAAGTGGTAAGATGTGGTTGATCTCTGGCAAAGACATCTAACCAGAAGCTTTCTTGGAGCTATTTGCTATAGATTACGAGGGCATAACTTTGGCTAATATTGAAATAGCATTTACGTCCGCTTTGGCAGAAGATGAGCGCATCGAGATGATGCTGTCTTTTTTGCGTGCATTGAGCCTCTATGCGTGCGATGACTCCGTTCCTCAAACCTGTTTTTTGTCTAGCCTTATCACTTACAAATTATGTATTTTCATGTATACAAAGAGATTTCCTCCTTATAACAGCCAGCTTATGATGGGCATAAGTTCTAAACCCAACGGGGCTGCATGCTTGTTATAGATGGTAAAGTTGATACTTCAGGGGGTGGCAGAGCCATCAGTTTGCGATTCGTGAAATGAATTAGGTGCGTCAATAGGTACGTGGTCTCGATGGTAAAGGAATTGGGGGTGGGGAAATTAATATTTGGGATTTGACTTCCGTGTTATGCAAAGAAATAGAGCAAAAGTCAGAGAATAGAATAGGTGCGGGGTTTGATTTAAGCAAAAGTTAGGGAGAAGAGAAGTAGAGATATGACAAAATAAAAAGTTAGGGAGAAGAGAATTAGAGATATGACAAAATAAAGAAAGAATTAAGTGCGGAGATTTCTTTCGAGTGCAAGTCGTGTCAAAAGTCAAAAGAGAATAGAATAGGTGCGGGGTTTGATTTCTGGGCTACGTAAAGAGACAAAAGTAAAAGTTAGGGGGAAGAGAATTAGAAATATGACAAAATAAAGAAAGAATTAAGTGCGGAGATTTCTTTCTGAGTGCAAGTCCTGTCAAAGTGCGACCCTCATGCTGGAAGCATGTCCAATAGAAACATCAATTCACATTATTACAGCTTCGGTTGCTATTTAACTATCACGGGATTCAATGTGAGAAGAGATCGCACAATGTATCCGTCCGCAGTACCAATTATGGTTGCAGTCTGAGGCTCTGAGCATTGAACCAGTTAGTCGATTATGCCGGTTTAGGCCTCCTAAGTTGAACATATACTCTGGCAAGAAAGTAATTTTCAACAGTAAGTATTCTCTTCATATGGCAAAATGCGCTGAGAACGCCTCCTTTTGTGGCTAGGTTCGAAGTTTGGCCAGGTGAATGTTACTGATTAAGCCAAGATTTGGCCACGTAAGCAACTGGTGAATGTTACTGATAAAGCTTCTTGGACTTGTCACTGTGGCTAAAACCAAGGACACTTGCGGCTATGACTTCCTTCGTGCCTCATGAAGAACAAGAATCCAAGGGAATGCTTCGACTTGTTTTTGGACATTGATTCCTTATGGCTCTACTTGTACTGCTAAGGTTCACTAACAGGACGAAAGCTTTTGATGTCTCGGACCACCACCTCCCAACTGAAAAGGAAATCATTTGCAATCTTACGAGCTTCACCGTAAAAGAGAAACTGCACTTGACTGCCTCACAGGCTCACACAGAAAAAGAGAGAGAGAGAGAGAGAGAGAGCTTCTCTGAATTCGAAAGGGAAAAAAAAACTAGGACATAAGCTAAACATTTGAGGAGTTAATTCATAGTGAATGGCAAGATATTTGTACAGATATCCAGCCAAAAAGTAAGGCTAACAGCAAAAAGGAAAGATTAATTTAAGCGCCTTCTGGCTGGACAAAGGGATTCGCAATCTCGTCTGTGCCATCAGTAGGCGACACAAGCATCACGGCAGTTCCACGGCAGACCTGCAATAAACGACCCAGGAACAGCCTTCATCAGAAAATAAAAAAGGAAAAAGGAATAAAAGAAATATGGGAGGAAGGTCTAAAGTTCAAAAGAATGTCGAATTGATGATCTTTCAGATGTCACGAACGAGAACGTTTTTTATCATACTGGGTCATCCATGAAGCAGGAGGTCTCACGCAAACTACAGCGCGTTGAATTGGTGGGAAAAAAAAAAAAACTACTGTACTGTGTGGATTCTACCTTCTGCCCAATACTGTACACTACCAGAACTTGGATTGAACACATCAGAATTGGGAATGCGATCCAAACGTAACAGATTGCAGCAATAAGTCCACAGACCCAAACCACACAAGTCGTGAAATGCCTCCAAAAATCTTCACCATACAAGTAGGTCAAATATTTTGGACATTTCTAAAGATAGAAATCATGTTAATGTCAAGCAGCTAAACCTATGCGTGCAATCTTTAAATCATTTGTGTTGTAGTGGCTTTGAAGAGGTTTGCCAGTCAAACCAAAAAACTATAGGGGTCCTTGAAATACCACTATTCTGGATATGCAGTTGATGATATAGTTTTGATTGTCGCGTCCGCCACACAGCTCTGGCATATATAAAGCTTAACCACGCTGATAATCTAATTTGATTTTCTCCAATCAAAAGCCAAGTGACAATTCATATTGGACATTCAGATGACATAGTAAAAGATATCCTTACTATTAGGCCAAGACGCCTGGTTTGATCCGTGGTCTTCAAGGGGTCATCGGGATCTGCATAGAAAGATATGATTTTTGCATTGTTAGTTCCCTAAGCACGTGAGATTTCAACAAGGGAAGTCCTGCATAGCAACAGGTACTCTATCAAGTGAACATTAAAAGAACCAAAAACAATATATGTAGCAGTATCGGATGGTCCCAAAATGATAATTCCTTGGTTTAAACAATTAACTAATCTCTCTCCATTCTCCAACATGAAAAGACCACTCAATGACTTGATGCGTATACCTAAATCTGAACTGTGGCAATTCTTTAGTTGTCGAAAACTTTTACTCGTTGTCCTTCAACAGTAGGACAGACATTTAATTGGGTCTTCAGTTTTAGCCATTAAACTGCTCCCTCCAGTGCTTTTACGCTTCCGAACGATATGGGCCAAAGTTTAATTGAACCGCATTGATTTTCAGTGGCGACAAATATTCCAACTAAAATGAAAACTTTTGCTTATTCTGTCCTTCCAGAGTAGGACAGATGATTAACTGGGTCTTCAGATTAGCCATTACACTGCTCCCTCCAGTGCTTTCAGACTTCTGAAAGATATGGGCCATAGCTTTTTTTTTTTGGTTGAAATGGGCCATAGTTCAATCGAATCGTATTAATATTCAGTGGCGACAATAATCCCGTCTGAAATGAGATAATTATCTTAAAATAGATGCATGGACATACTATTTAGGTTGTCATTTTGTGATTTGAGCAACAGCTCTAAATTTGGAAGGGCGCCTCAGGTATGCTCAATAACAACATGTGCAGCTTTGAACACCGACCAGCAAGGGTCCATATTAACTTCGGAATATATCTTTACGCAAATGCCTACAGCTAACTAAGCCATAATGAACAGAAAGCAACTATGGATGAGAGTAAATTTAAAGTTCACCTTTGTAAATATAGCTTGGAAAGTGCTGATGCTATGACTAAAAAGCACAAAAGATGAAAATTAAGTGTTAACCTAGGCTTCATGTAGATACCAATTTGTATTTTTGAATAATCTCCTCCCAAAAAACCTTCCTCTCAAGGGGTGAAAAAAAGGGAATGATAAAGCATCAGCCACAGCAGCATGAATGAAAGATAAATGACAACATAGCAATATTACAAGCAGTTGTATTTCAGGTCAAGAAAGTGAAATAATCGCAAGACCATCAAATGCATGTTGTCTAATTTAAACACTTCCATTAAAGAGGATGTCCACTGCGAAGGCAGTGTCTGCTTCCATGAGTTCACTGAAGCTTAATTAATTAGTGATGATGTTTGACTATTCTGTTGCAAGTGCACCACCAGCTAACAGAAAATGAGTTGACACTTAAGGAGATCATCAACGGAGAACATAATAGAATTGTTTTCGGCATCAAAGAAGTAAACGCAGGCATATGTTTTCAGGCCGATCTGTAAATAAGAAATTGTACCAAACGGGGTTTGTTTATTGCACTAAAATTAGAGTTCTAGAAATTGAGGAAGATATCACAAAGCCAAGCCCCTCACCCTAATACAGTTCGTTGTTAAAGGTAATATAGACTATTATCATGCATCTGCTTCCGCAATATATAAAAAAAAATCGAGAACAAAGGGATCTTTTAGTAGCAAAACTATAGAGCTTTCTAACTTCTTCCTCACCCAGATTAAGCACACAAAATGTCGAGATACCAGTATATGAATAAAGCTATCTTCTCTATCCATTAAAAGACACTACAGTCAATGCACAATTAGAGTAAATGCATAAGCTGGGTGGCCGAGTGATTACCTCGTAGAAATTCCACAGCTTCATCCAGAACAAGGTTCAGTAACTGATCATATCCCTTTAAAGTACCAGTAACTGTAGAAAAGGAAAAAGAATTACAAACGGTAAAAGAAGCAAGATAAAAGGAAAAGAAGTGAAAAAAACTCATGACATGCATTCATATTTAAGCGTGAACCATCGCGGGTTTTGAGTTCGGACGAGGTAATAAGTACTTAATTCTCAGTGAAACTGAGAGTTATAGCCTCGAAGTACTCACTTCTACGGGCTTTTCCTGGCCCCTAGTTTGCTTCGGAACCCAAACTCTTTCGCACTTCGTAATAGACAGGAATCTCACCATCCAGAGCTTTAAACTCGGCAGCAAAGTACCAGCAGAAACAATCATATCTCTTCAGATACATCACTAGCATCTCACTATTCACGTAAGAAAGAGAGAAGACCGAAACTGACCTTGCCTTCCACCGGTAAGCTTGACTTGAACCCCCTTGTCCACGAACTTGGCCAAATCCAAAACCGTCTCTTTCCTTCCCGACTGAGACATCATCACCACCAACCAAAAAAAGACAAACAAATCAAGCCAATTCTTTCGCATGTTGTTCTGTCCCTCGCATTCACCTGACGCTCTCAGTTGTAAAGAGAAAGAGAAAAAAAAAACACGAACAATTACCATGTCGGCCGATTGATTTCCGCCGTCACTTGCTCGCTCCTCGGTCGGAAATCAACAGGACCCTGAATGAAATAGAGAAGACATTTCCATGGATGAGATCAACGGCGATTCCTTGCGCGATCAGAAGGCGAACAACGCAATTGATCGAGCAAACTGACCTCCGGCGAAAATTTAGGGTTTCGGTGGGAACAAGCTGCTCGTTCCTGCTCTTCTTCACTCCTCTCTCCCTCTCTCTCCCTCTCTCTCTCCCGCTTGCTCGCATTTGGGCGCCAGGTGGGACTGGGAGCGTCCTGACTGGGCTTCAAGCTCAACTCGGCCCAGAATAAAAACGGGCCCCACCCGTTTAGGCCGTTTTCTTATCACGTGGAGTGCCGGGTCAGCAGTGACGAGACATAATCTTGTGTGTGATATTTGTCGGGTGCGTTCACTTTAATGCATTATAGCCATGAATTGTTAACACCTGAGATATATTTTGCAGTTAGAGAAAATCGTTTCCTAATTTACATAAGATATAGAGAAGATAAAAAATCAATCAATTATTAAACCGTCATGTGTGGCGATCGCATTCATCATTACCAGTGCCAACCCCTATATCTTGCCGTCATCGTGCGAGCTCTTTCTCTATCTCTCTCTCCATATGGAGGTGAAGAGCGCAACTAAGATGGTCAGCCTCGAATTATACAAGAGGTTGTGTGCTCGGACACGAGGGGGCATACCTCGAAGCAAAGAGTTTGGTGTGACGATGGTGGTGGTGGATGGACCAAGTTTGGTGATGTTGGCTGCGGCGGTAGACGAGATCGTCGGTGATGATGGTGGCGGTGAGGACCGAGCCTGTTGGTGGTTGCTAGTTTAATGTTGGCTGCAACAATTGATTCTTCTCGGTGGTGTTGTCCGAGCATGGTAGCAACGGTGAAGGTAGAGAGGCAGCACGCGTGGGCGACAATGGCGTGTATCTTCGTTTGATTAAGAGGGGAGATGGTTGCAGCTGAGAAAAGCACTCGGATGTTATGGCATACAAAATCAATGATCGGTTGATATTGTCAGTATCTACGTTATCTTAAAAAATTTAGTAGGTTCAGTCCATTTTTTAATGTTTAAGATATCAATGAATAAGCAATGAACAATCACATGGTAACTTTTAACACTTATTTTTATTTCGTGTATTTAAATTCTAAAACTTGCAATTTCGAGGCATTTGAAGTTTTACCTCTTTATCACTAGGTGTGAGCATGGTTCCATAATAGAATTGGGAATCATAGAATCAAATCGGGGAGAATAGATCAAGTTCTAGGTTTTGGTTTCAGGGTATGCAGAGTATGTTTCATATTCCAATAATTAGAAAATCGATTCCGATGGGCAGGCTTCGAGATATGGAACAAATCTCTTCTATATTTTCTTGTTCTACGTTTTCACTAGTATGAGCTTTAATTTACGGCAATGTCTATAGCCGAGACTTAAATGTTCCAGATTCTTCATGTATCTAAGTACGAGTTATAATCAGTGGATTGTAATAGCAATTTCACTACTGCAATGCACATGAGTGTATCCTTGCCGAACCCGTTGTCTAGTGAATTCAGAAGCAATTTGAAGAGTAGCACGCTCTTCTTGCTGGGTAGTAGGAATAGGATGTTGCTGATCAAACCAGGTGAATTTTACATATTCCTCCACGTTTTCTGGAACATGTGCTGTAGGAGCGGTTTGGATGTTTTTGGTCACGGTTGATTAAGTGTTGCAAGAAAACACTTCGCTTTCTCAATTTTTCTGTCAGAAGTTAATCTGGCGAAAAAATTCATTTGGTAAAATCAATTTTGAAGCAAAAATGCATTTGGTAAAAAAATTGACTCATGATAAGATTTTCTATTTCTGATTAGATTTTTGGTCAATTTTGAGAATTAAAAATTTTATTTCTCAGCTCTAGAATTACTTCTTCGATTATACGAGTCTCGGTCGACCACCGTTGCCACTCGTGGCTGGACGAAGCCGGCCGCCGCCGGCCCGCCGCCACAACCAACGATTTTGTTAATAATGTTTCAAAAATAAAAATAAAATTCAATCATTGCCAAACGAATTTTTTTGACCATAAATTAATCTGGAGTAGAAGTAGAAAAATCGAGTAGAGAAATCAACTTATGGCAGAAGTTGACCAGAAGTGTCACCATGCACTATCTTAATAGCTTCTCTTCAAACTCCGGGGGTATTACGAATCTTAGAAGAGCATATATAGAATTTAGGTAAATCTTGAAATTGACTTTGGAACCGTGATATAATAGATTTCAAGAATTAGGTTTGCATGATAAGTTTTAGATGTTGAATAGGAGGGCCGGTCCATGTCTATTTATCCCGATCCATTCACGGAAATCTAACGGAGTTTGACAGGAGGAGTAAGATGAATAATTATGACAAATCCTAGATTTTAAACGCACGAAATAAGATATTTACTTGGGAATTAGGAAGAAGCTGAAGAGGAAGGAGAAGTTTTATAAGGCAGTTGTTCCGCCAAGGCAAGTAAGGAGGAAGGAAGAGTTCCAGAGACATCCGAGTGCTGTAAGGGACGAGCGAACGTCTTTGCTGGTGAATTTGAATGATCGAATTGGCATCGGCCTGCGCATTAAACCCTAAACCCTCGATTTCTTGCTCGGAAAGTTGGCGATGGAAGCCATTGGCGAGAGCTCTTCGGGCTGTCCCAAGTCCGCCGCCGCCGACGACGACAAGCCACTGATCGTTCGGGTCAAGCGCAAGGCCTCCCACTCTCCTGTCGACGTTTTCTGTGAGTTCCGCTCTCTGTCCGAGACTTTCTCGGCTTCTTCTGACGGCTCGTTCTCCGCGCGCACACACAAAAAAAAAAAAAAAGGAACTTTGTTTAGCGACCCCTCTCTTGTCTCTCGCTTGTCTTTTGCGATATGTTGACTCGGCTGAATGGGTTTGGCAGGGTTGGAAATCAACGAGAGGCCGCTGAAGAGACCTCTTCTCGATTTTGAGAAATTGTCTATCTCAGACGCTTCTGTAAAAGGTATTTGTTTTATCTTCTGAGGGCATTAGGAAGCAAGTACTGGTGGATGGTTGCTCCGTTCTTGGGATGGAAATCCATTCAATGGGTTCTGCTCTACTTGAGAATCTATAGTGGAGGGTGTGTCATCTGGTTGGATCAAATGTTTATGTGGATGTCACTGTGTTAGTATGGGGACTGGGCTGCCCTGATCAACAATGCTCCTAATTCGAAAATTTAGCTTCTAACTGGTGGAGTCATGGACAGAATGCTCAATAAATTTGTTTCATTGACTGTTGTAACTTTAAATGAAACAACAACTGGTTCTGTCGGTTTATTTGCCCCCACGTTGCTGAGGTTTCGTGTTTTTGAATTTGTTATAATGGTTTCTTTATCAATTCTTTAGTTCTTCCTTGTTGCCTTAACGTGTTGCGTTGTCGAAATTTGTATTTGCAGAGAATGAGTTGAAGATTAGAAGGGTGTTAGTGAAACATGTTGAAAGCAAAGACAGCTCCGAGGCTGACTTTGATTTATTGCAATCATTTCTGGTCAGAACCCTCATCTTCGAGCATATGCAATGTGGAAATGCTTTGAGGACTTTCATTACTATTCTCTTTTACTGACATGTTTTTATTTCACTTTCATCCGTCCTAAGTGAATTATTGAGGTTATTTTGTTGAACAGCCTAGATCTGCCGAAGTGTCTGGATCTAATACAGTTATGGAGGAAAGAAAACGTGCATTTAAAAAGGACAATGTAAGACCCTCCTCTCTCTCTCTCTCTCTCTTTCTTTTCCTGGGCAGGAAAAATACTTGGAGAGGAAGTTTTGGATATCTATTAGAAGTTATTGGGTATAAATTTATTGGGTAGGAGGAGAGGCTGAGTTGAAGCAGGATTTTCAAAGATTGCCATCTCAAGGCATGATCTCACTGTGTATTTCACACTTCTGTATTTCTTGGCTGCAGATACAGGAGGAGTTGCTGTCTAAAGCGAGAGAGGCAAAAGAGGTATGTTGCTGATACCATCTGATTGATTTTCTCTACCGTCGAGGATTTGAAATCCACTGGCTTTTCTGTTCCGTTTTGAATTCAAGGATGCTTTCACTGAGGTAAAAAAAGTGAGGACTGCTCACTTTTCTTCAATTCGTCAAGAGATTTATCTCGTAGAGATTAATACACGAAAGATAATTTTATCTGTAATACATGATGCTCCAAGTACATTTAGGTTATTATTATCATTTGAAAGACATAAGGGGCTGTAGAAATCGTGGTGCTTCACACTTGAATTAAGTCACTAAGTGAATTCACAGAGGTAAGGATATGAAGCAGACCTGCACATTATTATGCAGTGTTTCCTGCTATTGCTTTGATGAGAAAGAGGTATACATAATTACTGAAACTTCAGTATGCTTTATTTGGGACTGCCTAAGCCGCATGTAAGGCTGGTCACTTGGTATTCTGTTTGTCCATTTCCATTTCTTTGTGGTTTTGTAGTTTGACAAAATAATGATATTCACGACTGAACATTGAGCTGTGTGCAATTGTATTCTGTCTGACAATCATATATTTTTCCTTGAAATCCATGTTTTACGGAGTAGTAGTGCAATTAACTTTGTGCACAGTCCATCAAAACATCATGTGTAAGGTTTGTAAATTTTAGGCTATTCTACTTGGCTCTATATTTGGTTTAGAACTATTTTTATGGACAACAGATGCACTTTAGAAATGGATAACTTATTTCTATTTGATCTCCCGCATTGCCTTATCTGTGGGTGCAAAATTGAAGGGCTTCCTACTAAGGCCCATTTAATCTGTCTGCTAAGTTATTCGTGGTTAGTTGGCAAAGACATTTTCATAATAAAAGTTCTAATACGGAGCCGAAGCTTAACCTGTCCATGATATTTTCTTTTAAATAATGTCTAAAAATGGAGCTTTATGCAATTTATGTTTTGGCCTCATATGGAAATTCAGTACTGGTGATTTGACAACTAACATCATATAAAGGAGTCCTACATCGAGAACACGTGAAGCTTGTGTGATTTACTATTCTAGTTCAATTGGTTGTAGACAATTGCCAAAAATGCTCGCTTTGAGCAAATATGGAGTAGACGAAAAGGAAGCGAAGGGGGCAGAAACAACAAAGCTCTTCATGACATGTATCAGTTTTATGATGTTGTTCGTGTTGATGGCGAAGAAAAAACTAGTACGGTCCAAAAAGAAGAGTAAGCCCTTGCTCGATTACTGTTTCTTTTTAAAGCCTTCAACAACGTTAGAGACTCTTATCATTTTGGTGCAGAGATTTATCGTTGGACGATCAGAGGATGTTATCTAGTTATCTACCTATGTTGAGAGAATTCATTCCAAGTGCTGCAGCTGAGATTGAATCCGATTTGAAGGCCCTCAAGTCAAAACAAGGTTATGCTTCATAAATAGTTATCCCTGTTAGCGTTCCTGTTTTCTAGCATCATTTGTTAGTTCTGTCCGATCTTTCATGAGAAAAAGCTAGTGTAATATTTCATTGCACCCGCATTAGACATCCTGTGCAGTGTTTTTAAAGTTTTCACTCATCTTCTACGTCTCAGGAGCCACCGATGATTATATATACGACTATTATACAGTAGATGAAAATGTAGACATGTGGAAGGATGATTCTTTTAGCAAATTTCCGCTGTAAGTATTGCATATGATGATTTGTATTAGCAACTGTCCGTCTCATTGTATACATTTTTTCACTTTTGGACTGAAAGTAAAGAATCTTTGATTCAGAGTGCAAGTGGATGAGGATGATTTTTATGATGAGCCTGATGAATCAGATATGGAGAGCTGTGACTCTAATGGTATGACAGAGCTGCTGCTGTTTTTTTTCCCCCTTTTGATTCTTTAATAATCTTGTTCTTGGCATCCTGCAGCTGAGAATAATCCTGCGAATGACTATCCTGAGGAATCTGAAGAGGAAATCGAGAGTGAAGATTCTGATGGTCAATCTGAAGAAGAAGAAGAAGAAGAAGAAGAAGAAGAAGAGGAGGAGAGTGCTGAGAATAGCTCTTCAGAATCTGAGGATTCTGAGCTGCATTGTTCGTCAGATATAGATGCTTCATTTGAAGATGTGATGGGTTTTGATGACAACGTTCTTGGTGACGATCACGAGGAGGGTGAGGGTGAGGGTGCTGATTGGAGATGGTCCTACCGATGAAGCTTTGCCAACATGAATCAGAGGCGTTCACTCACCGGTTGATCTGTTGCGTGGAAAAGTGCTTTTAGTAATTGTGCCATCTTCAGTTTTTTACGCATGACAGACGATCTGGCTTAATTAAGAACTCTGGTAATTGATTGTTAACACTGGAGTGATTTGACAGATAACGAACAAGTGCACATGGGCATTTCCGAATGTATTCGGATTTCGACGCCAATTTGTTCTCCAAGTTAAGAAAAGGCAAGAACACGCATTTGTCGGTAACTAAACCCGAGGTCTTGTTTTATCTTTCGAGTTTCAGACAAGCATCTTTTGTCTCTGCGCGTGGAATGACAAGTGACAACGTCAGGCAAGTCATTCTCTCGTGTTTAAAATAAAATGACTCATTAGCTCATTCCATAGAGTGCTGAAGATTCTTTTAGGATGATGTAGGGTGTCCAATCGTTGGAGCACCCAGCAACGTCCCGTCTATCTTAGAGAACTTAATCAGCAATGCACAGGCACAACCTATATAACTGAAGAATTGCCACCAAACCACATTTCAGATCTCCAATATGCATTCGCTTCCACGAAATGTGGACACTGGAATATGAGGCGGAAAAGTAGGTTTGCAAAAAATCATACTCCCTTAAGCTAAACAAAGGATCAACTTTGGTCGAATGACTCAATTTATCATCCAAAGTTAATTATCAGCAATTCGAGGGTCCATGCAAGATCTGTAGGGCAAGCAAGCAGCAGCATCTTGAAGATAGCTTCAACTATTCCAATCATCAGCATGACAGCTATTGTTGGTTCCTCTATTTCCCGTGGCCCCTTTGTTGAGTTGATCCATTCATTCAGCAACAAGCAAATGCTTCATGTTGGGCATTTGATCTGACTTATCAGATGTTGAAGGTGATGACATTGCCAATCCCAATGAGCTGCAGAGAATTGAACTTGCCCTGCATGGCAGCTTCTATGCCGGAAAGAAGCATCTGTGGGGAAGAAATTCGGCATTTAAAAAAGCTAAAAATGTTGGACCAATAAAGAGAGAAGTCATCTTTTGTAGAGGTAATTCCAGGACATCCTGGCAGTCAATTAATGAACGGAAGGCAGGTAGAGTATGATATTCCAAAGTAGCAAGTTAGCATGTCTGGAACTTATCAAAGGAAAAAAAGTCAAAGTGTTTCTGGAATAAAAGCACATACCTTTCATTAACAGTTTGCATAAAAGGGAAAAGGCAGGCTACTTCCCGCTAGAAAGAAAGATAACCACAAGCATGACGATGAAGGCATGATCGACAGGACCGGGATATATTGTCAATCGAAATTTTCCCCTTTTCACATAAATCTGGTGAAGCTTGTACATAAGGCTAGTCTGCAGGCCCAAAAACAATGCGTCAGACAAGGGAAGAAGCCAAAAATAACTTAAACCAATCCGTTAAAGAATTATTGGTCTAAATCATTTATGCCTCACTTTTAATCCCCAAAACAGTTTAAGTACCTGGGCAACTATGGAATCACCTTGATAGATTGTGCAAGACTTCTGGAACGGAAACCCTTTCATCTTGAAGGATGAACCTAGAACGCTGTAGCTTTCACCAATAACAAGGACCTCTAACTCTGTTCTGGTGAGAGACTTTCGAGTTCTCTGCACGTTACATATCAACTCTTTCTCATTGCCATGATCAACTTTGAAGATCTGCCATGATCCATTCTAGAATCACCAGAAAGGAACACGAATGAATGATAAGAACGAATACAATGAGACCATCAAAAAGAAGCAAGACATAAGTGAATTTACTATTCAAAGCAACCCGAGATCAAGTAGCAAAAGCCAATCTTTATAATCGATTTTAAACAATGTACCCTACCTTTCTACACAAATGTACCCTACCTTTCTACACAATGTGTGATCGATTTTAGCTCTTTAGAAGAGCACCCCTTTTTTCCCTTCAGATCCCACCAAAAGTGACTCAAATCTTGTCTCGAATAACGAATATTGATACTTTTGTACCAGAACGCGAGCACGCTCTGGTCCTACCAAAGGGTTAGATTTCATAAGGCTATTACCAAAAGCAGTGATATACTTCGCTTACAAGACGAGCACTCGGTTTTCATGGACTCCCCAACTTCATCGAATTCATAAGAGAGCCGTAGAAGGCGCGAGCATTGATCCTATTCAATCACACAGAACGTAATGTCTGAATTGAAATTACCCACATCCACAGGTCACCCAAATCAATTCGTCCCAAATCAGAGCACCGCGCAAAAGAACTTGTGCCCATTTGCTACATCGTCACTGAATTTAGAACAGGAAAAACTCCAATTCACCAGATCACAAGACAGGAGCTGCAATATATTTACCCATCTCCTCCTTCCAGTAAAAGCGCGCACACAGCTCTCATGAAACCGACCAAAGAAAGAAAATTGCAATAGATTGAACGTTTCAAACGAGAACAAAGAAGAAGAGCTGAGAGGCAGAGGACACTCACGCGACCACGAACAACGGAGAAGACGGGATCGCCGGCAGCATCAAGAAGTAATTTCGTGTCATGACGAGGCGGCGATGATGACAATGACGACGACTTGGATTGACGGATGACCCTAAAGACGGGATTACCGGAGGAATCGACGAACCCCAATTCGCCGCGAGGAAGGTTCTTGTGCTTCTTTGACCCGAACAGATCGATCGGAATCGGCAGACTCGCCGGAACTGCGACGTCGGATGAAGCGTCCATGGAGAGAGAGAGAGAGAGAGAGTTATCTGTCTGAAAACGCCAGCGTTGTGTTCGTAAAGTCTCCGAATAAAGAACTCTGATCGAAGATGTTTTTACTAGTTTTATTGGATTTTTGTTGACTATTCGTTCAATTAAAAAGGCATACCTTTTTGCGCGTGAAGGGAAAAAAAAAATCTAAAGTAAATTCCTGTCCTCGTCATTCTTATGCATGTGAAAAAAGCCAATTAAGACTTAAAAAAATTAAGGTTTAATTACACAAATGATTGCTAAACTTTAATTCAATGCGCATTATTAATTTTAATTTGTTCGACATGATCTATGAAATTTGAGAAATGTTCAATATCATCCTTGTACTTTTAATTTATTCAACTTTTTATATATATCCCCCCAAACAAAAAAAAAATGCCTACTAATCAATAAGTCATTGGAAAACTCCTCGTGTGATAAAAAATTAGTGTCTTGAAAGTTGAATAATTTCAAATATAGTATATTTCAAGTGGTTTAATGTGATGTCAACTCCCAAGAATTAGCTAGAGACTCCTTAGGCACAACTCATGAAATTTTGGGAAATTTTCAAAAAAGGGTTCAAAGTGGGTTTCATTTATTCAAAAAAGAGCTTAAAGTTGATATTGTTTCAAAAAAGGCCTAAAGTGCCATTGTTATTTCAAATAAAGACATGATGTAGCTTTATCGGTCCCAAAAAGGGCTTGATTCACCCGTTGATAGGGGCATTTTTGTCATTATTATTATTATTATTATTATTATTATTATTATTTCTTTGTTTTTCCTTTTTTCAAAAATTTAAAAAATAACTAAAAGTAAAAAAAAGAAAAGAAAACAAGAGCAGGTGGGGTAGTCGGTGCCTCAGCGAGGGCCGAAGACCCTGCCAACTAGAGGCCAGAGTTCGCTGGCCCTCAGTCGGATCAAGGCGACGACCAAGGGTCGGTGACTGTCATCCTGGTTCGACGACCCTCTCCCTATTTTGGCAAGGGTCCCTCGCCTCTGGTCATTGGGCAAAGGCAAGTGGGGAGGGAGGGCCGCTTGTGTTTGCTTTTTTTTTTCCCCTTCACTTTCACTTTTTTTTTATATTTAATTTAACTAAATATGAGAAAATGCTCTTAATCGGTCGAAATATTTAGTCGGCTGATCGGCCGGCGAAGTCAGGTCTTTATTTAAAATAGTCATGGCCACTTCATGCACTTATTTAAAATAATGAGGACACTTCATATCCTTATTTAAGAAAATAAATTACTTAGGGCTTTTATTTGAAATTTTTCGTAAAATTTTTGGTTCAGCCGACAAGGAAGGTTTGGACAACAGACCTTTTCGGCTCGGTGTAACTTCGGCCCGCCAATTAATATGGTCGGGTCAAAACAAAACAACCCCTCCCCACCCACCAACCCAATCGCGGGGCCCCGCGGCCCTGACAAAGAAAAACAAAAACAAAAAAGAGAAGTAAATGAAAAAAAAAAAAAAACAGAGAAAAAGGAAATAGACGAGAGCGCAACGAACTAAAAATAAAACAGGAAGCAGCAGATCGTCGCTCTTCCCTTCGAACGATAAGCAAAAATTAAGAAAAAAGAAAAGCAAAACTAATTTCAAAACTAGCCGTTCACGTTTAAAAGACATTTTGGAACGCTCCTCTCTCCTCCTCCTCCTCTTCCTCTTCTTCTTGTTTAGTTGGACCACGCGACCTCTTTCACCCCTCAAGCCATCTTCTTCTTCGAACCCCCAACTTTCTCAGTCTCTCTCTGTACACGCGTATCATCTGTCTGTGGAGAAGATGTTCACCGACGGGTTGGACGAGGGCGCAATCAGCTGGGTGAAGCAGGTAACTTCGGCTCTTCACTTTTCTTGTGCATGTGAGCCTCAGACGTTCTCCAGATCATCAGCTTTTCTTGATTCTACCCTGCGCTGTTCTTGTATCAATCACCGGATTTGAAGGGAAGTTCGTGAAATTAGACACCCAATGGGCCGTATGTTCCTAGAGGTTCTTGTTCTTGAACCTTGACAGCCGCGAGAGTTTCTCTCTCGTCAGCAGCTATGTTGCGTTGACGAATTGTTTCCTTTTTTAAGTAATATTGGCAAAGATCAGTAATAGAGAAACCATAGCAACATCGTAAAAAAGAAAGAACTATGGTGCTTCAGTAAAAAGAGGTTCTTTTTGTCCTTGAATTGCCTTGGCATATCATGTTCTTGGTCAATTGCTTGCAGGGATCAGATGTAGGAGAAGCACCACCTCGCTCTCCTTTAACGGAGAAGCTCAGTGGAGTAGACCCATTTCCTAAATCTCCTCTAGGGTTCAGCAGCAACAGTTACACGTCAACCCACATTTTACCTCCACTGAAATTTCACTCGGGTCTCCTCACGCCTCACAGCATCATAGTTCCCCATCTGGGAAAAGGCGATGACGATTTGGGAAGTGATGAGGAAAGTGTGGCTTCTGCCCCAGATGATATGGATTGCTCCTACACTGATGAAGAAGACGATTCATTGAAGCCAGTTCTCCACCGATATGATGAGGAGGAAGTGTTTGGTCCTATGCCCCACATGAGAGTAACATCCGGCACGGGGCGAACTTTGAACAGAGGGTTGGTGATGGAGAATCTCAAAATTGAAGTGCCCGGGACTTGTAGAAGACACACATCAGATGGTGGATTAGGAATGAGCACCTGTGCTCCGAGTGGTCTGACATCTGCACCTGCAAGCAGCCATATGCTTCGAGAGCGAGTTCTACTACGCAATGTAGGCACAAGATGATCCTCCAAATCACTTAATCTGATGTAAATATTAGCGATATGACCATTGGACTAATGGTTGTCAATTTGAAATTGATTGCAGAGAAACCTGACTCATGTGAATGTTGTGGAAAGTGGCGTATCAGATTTGGGGACTCCTAGTGCACCTCCTATACTGGATGATGGAATTGAAGAGAGGAGCTTTCAAGCTGAAAGTGAATCTGAGGAAGCTTTCAGAGGATCAGTAAATATCGACAAGACTGGTAATGGACCACATTTTTCTGAAAAATCGGAGTTTATTGAAGATACAGCAGATTGGGGAGCAAGTGAAATACTTGAAGAGATCGGTGAAAGGTACTTTGTGGATCTAAAGTCCATGATAAGAATTATTATCATACTGTCTACCTTTTTGTGCATTGCAATACGTAACCGATATTCCTTAACAAAACACAGAGTGAGAAATACCATTCAGGATGAGAAGGAAGTACAGATACCGCACCAGCAGACCAACTCACTGGATCATTCACCTTATTACAGTGCCAGGTATGGTTTCCATCCACCATTCACAGTGCACGTCTTCTCATTCTGATGGCGTCATATTAAGTATCAAGTTTTTTAATTTCTTTGTTCTATGACACACCAGCTTCTACCAGTCCCTGGCATTGTACTAAAGTTATACTGCTTTGTCTTTCTACATGTCAGATTTTATCTGTTTCCTAATAGCATCGCACTTGTGATTATTGCAGTGGTCAATATGCTTGGCAAACACTCGTAGCATATGATGCATGTATTCGCTTATGTCTATATGCGTGGGCAAGGGGCTGTACAGAGGCACCTGAATTTCTGCGGGATGAATGCCTTGTCCTGCGCAATGCCTTTGGGTAGCCTAATTTTAGCTTTTCATCAAATGTTATTTATTTATTTAACTACTTTTTTCACTGCAGTCTAAGTTCAAATTTTACTTTGATTTCTGAACTGGTCCATGTCCATCATCCTTTAATTATGCAGATTACAGAAGTTTTTGTTGCATCCAAGGAGTGTAAAATTAAAAGAAGGGAGGAGTACAAAGAGTGTGCAGTCTTGCCCTTTGAAGGGGAAAAAGATTGTTGGCAAGATAAGAGTTGAAGGTGTGGTTTTGATGTTTCCATTCCAGTAACTTCAAAATATACGCCTGTCAAATGCGAATCAAATTGAAAAACTGTCAACCCAGTTCTTTCTATTCTCTAAATTGATATTAACATTTTGTCCACACGCCTGGACCTTGTGGATGACCAAAAACAAAGAAAATAGGCATCCTTTAATTTAATATTGTCTATAGCAAAGTCAGTGTAAAGATGCCTGTGAGACTGAAGCATGTTTTTGTTTGATGTGTCAGTTAGAAGACTTCGAATTGTCCCGAGAAGGAAGCTTAAGAGCACATATTCGCAGCGAAGTGCTATGTATCTGCAAGCAGGAGCAGAGTACGTCAGACACGTTTCCTCGCTTGTCAAAACTGGAATGAATTCTCTTAAACTGGCCTCATTCACAATCACACCAGAAGGTTCGTTATCTTATTACTATAATTTCAAGACATGGTTTTAGTTTTTAAACAGCAAACTTTGGTTCAGAACTTGTTGTATAATCAATGTCCGCAAACACATAAGACTAAAATAATAAGCTTCAGCATATGATAATGATTGCAGAAGTACAGTAAAAAACTTTACGGGATTCGTTTCTCATTAAATTCTAACTTTTTCCTCAATATGAACAGCAGAATTCCGTTATGCAACAAAGAAGCGTAAGTAAGATTTGAGCAATAAATGATAGTTTGAGTTTGCCACTGCAGTAATGAATCGTTATATCAGGAACTTAATTCTTGAGTTTCTGCAGATATGTAAATGATGTTTTTGCGTCTTTGCAGAACCCCTTGCGTGCTTGTTCCAACTCAAGAGTACTTCTGATGATCCTCAAGCTGAAACCGATTCTGGAATTTGCTTGCACCCTGGATGTGGAGATTACCATGTCTTGTAAGTGGTTGCTTCTCTTTTTAAGTTGTGGCTTCTAGGAGCATCTGGAAATCATATATCTATAACACAGTGAAATTGTGGTAATGGGTACCTCATTTAATTGTCGATTGCCAAGATTCTAGTGTGATTATTTATAGATGTGGTTTTGGGCTTGTTGCAGCTTCCCAGAGAGTCAAGGGGATGCTCTTTCGGTGGAAGTGCAAGATACGAAAAAGTCTGTCCTTGGTCGGACTACCATTCCAGTTTCATCCTTGACTGACAACCCTGTATGCATATTTGATCTATGTCTTCATGCGCTATTCTTTGCTTCCATTACATGGCTCTAATTATACATTTTGCAGAGTGACAAACTACGGTGGTGGCCGATATACCATGATGATCATGAATGTGTAGGGAAGATCCAACTTTCCATTGCTATCACCAGTACATCTGACGAGACTCACCATATAAAGGTTTGAGTTATCTCTTAGCAGAATGATATTCAAGTTTCTCATCATTCTTTCTTCATTACGTTCTTTTTTCAAGTTGGAAAGGGTTAATTAACAACATAAACCTTATATATGAGTAACCTTAGATAACTGTAGCACTTTCAAGTTTGCTTCATGCAAATTTTGTAGACCCTGACTTGCTAAGAGAATTAGTGAACCATTAGCGAAGTCGATGCCTAATGGCCCTCAAACAAGATTCTACTCCCTTTAGAGCATAGCCAGATATGATGTAGATTGGAACATGTTAATCACCAGACATCTACATAGATCAATTGAGAGTTAATGGACAACTCCATCTATTACTTTTTAAAACATCATTTTGATAGCAAAACGTGAGTAATTGCTGGTACAACAGTTGAATAAAATTTCCTCACAACATCTGCAGTAATACCAGTTGACTATAATTCTTCACATTGCCATGGTAACAGTCATTCATACTTAGTGTGCACCTATTTGGGCTTAACGAAATTTTACTCTTTGTATAGTGGGTTCGAATAGCGTTTTTCAAGTTAACCATGTGCTGGCATGTCACTAGAATTTATAGAACAATAAGAAAGATTTCAAGATTTTGTTGTTAACCTTCTTTGAGCAATAAGAAGCCCATCTAGTTAGACTTAAGCAACGAAGAATATCTCAGGCAAGTGCTTTTTATTTTTATTTTTGGTCAAATGGCAGGTGCTTTCCAATTCTATGATTTCTTAGGACTTGAGCAACGAAGAATATCTCTCGATTCATTTCTTTATCTTACTTGTGTTTATTTATGCATGTCCCTTCTCTGATAGGAAGCACTTAGACTTGGTCAGTTTGAGAAGACAAAAAAGGAAAGATGAACAAACATAATGAAAGGTTGGGATAAATTTGATATTTTCGAAGGGAAAAATTTTAAGAAGATAATGAGAACTCATACCCTTTCTCCCATCTTTCATGTAGTGTTGTATCATTCGAATACCAAAGTTCACTAAAAGCACTCTTGCTGATAAACTGTGGATGCAACTGTTTAAGTAATGTTACCAAATTCCAGAGTGGACCTGTCGTGGAAACTTTAGCTTATGATTTAGTGCTCGATGCTGCTATGCGGGCACAACATTTTCATTCTCGGAACTTGCGAATTGATGGGCCGTGGAAGTGGTTGTTAGCTGAATTTGCAAATTATTATGAAGTGTCAGATTCATATACTAAGTTGAGGTAACAACTGAGTCCGCTTGAAAGCAATATTTTGATTTGAATTTTGCTCTCTAGTTTTGCCTTATGCGAGTTTTCTATCAGATATCTTTCACAAGTCATGAATGTGGCAACTCCAACAAAGGGCTGCTTAGAGCTTGTGAATGAATTACTTGTACCCATTATAAAGGTGAAGGGTGAGAAGAACCTGACAAGGCAGGAGGTGAGTTTCTTTAATAGATATTAAACTTCCAACTCACTAATCGATCTGTTTGGGATGTTGGTTATGGTCAATTTCGTCTTACAAAACTTGGGAGAGCACCCTGACAAACCTTTATATGTTGCATCTTTTGCCTATATTTTAGAAAGGTATTCTCCTGGATTGTGAAACCCAAATCGAGGGTCTACTTGCAAGTGTTTTCGAGAACTACAAATCGCTAAATGAAAACTCAGCCACCGGTTTGGTAGACTTGCTTGGTTCAACGCAAGAATCCGCTGCACCAGCTCTTGCTCCTGCAGTCCAAGTCTTTACCCTCCTTCATGATATTCTTGCTCAAGATGCACAGAATATGCTGAGGAACTATTTGCAGGTAAATAGTGTTTCAAAAGATGCATAGAATAATGCACCATTAGACTTATGGTTTGACCAACAACTTCAGCCAGGGAGATTCAGCTCTTTATTATGTTTTGACAGAAAACCTAGGGTTCTAAGTCACACAAAGGAAGTATCAGATATTAGGATGTTCATGACCTAATACAAGTGGCCAGGATATAGGTCATCAAATTCGAGATAAACTCTCTACATAGATGGCATCAATTTGCTGGTTCTGCTTACAAATATGCATATAATGGCTTCATTTTTTTTCAACCTCTTACAGACTGCTGCCAAGAAGAGGTGTCGGAAGCATATGTTAGAGACAGATGAATTCATGTCAAGCAACTCTGACACTTCTCTAGTTGATCAAGTTACCATATCGACGGCATATCTTAAGATGAAGAATTTGTGCGTCAATTTAAGTAATGAGATACAAGCAGATATCAAGATCCACAACCAGCATATACTTCCAAGGTACTAAAAACTTTTATGAAACTCTCCTCAGAACTTACTACCAGTAAATGTGATTTGGTGTTTGGATGTAATAAGCAAAAAAGGATAGAACTAGACAGGAATCAGAAGCAGACGGAATAATTCTATATTCTTCCACTGTCATTTGATTTAGTTGTTCATGGTATCGATCGTTACAACATTTTGCGGAATGTAGGGTGTGCTTAAGATCATAAATTTAGCTTAATGTAAGCTGAAAGTGTTGTCCAGAAGCTCACCTACCAAAAGTACATATTGCTTATGTCATTGGGATTCTAACATAATTGCTCTGTTCCAGTTCAGTTGACCTGTCGAACATCGCAGCTGCTGTGTACAGTACCGAGCTATACAAGAGGATTAGTGCTTTTCTTGCTGCATGGCCTCCATCTAGTCCACTGCCACACGTAAATGAACTATTAAAGGCCACTGCTGATTTCGAGAGGAATCTCGAGACATGGAACATCAGGTTTGTGAAAGAAAACTTGATCTATTGCAGTAAAGATTTGCATAGTGTGAGGAGGACAAAAAAAAAAAAAGGCACGACTCACAAATGCATCTAGAACTCCGAGGAAGTAACTGATCATATCCTATTAGAAGATGGAATTTTTGTTTGACACGCTCGTACTGCAGTCCAGTGCAGGATGGACTTGACTCGCGGAACTTGTTTCACGATTATATTATGGTGTGGGTACAGGATATGCAATTGAACTTGCTGGAACTCTGCAAAGCAGAAAAGGTATCTTTCTTGAAATGTGTCAGCTTAATTGGCCATTAGCATACATGCCGGATCTCTCTAACCTGGCCAAGTTTTACTTGTTGTGCGAAAGAAGTTACTTATTTTTCAAATCAATTTCATTTGATGCATATTTACAGGTTCCATGGTCAGGAGTAATGACAAATCATTTCACCTCGCCTTTTGCGGAGGAGATGTATGATAAAATGAAAAACGTTCTTACTGAGTATGAAGTAGTGATCAACCATTGGCCGCAGTACTCTCTCATTCTGGAAAATGTAAGCAGTACTTCTGTCCTAAGTTGAGAGCAAGTCTCACATATGAATTCAATTCTTGGCTAAATAGGAATGCAATAACAACTTAAATGCTACCTTGTGATCATCATATCAACTGATGGTTTTTTTTTTACTTAATTAAAAAGGCTGTTGCGGACGTGGAACGGGCAATTATAAAAGCACTGGAGAAGCAATATAATGACATCTTGACTCCGTTAAAAGACAGCATCCCAAAGAGGTTGAATATGCAAGTTCAAAAGCTGACAAGACGACAGTCAACAGCAGTATATTCTGTTCCCAGCCAGGCAAGTACTTTAAATATATACAACGTCAACATTCTGTCGTGGCAGTTACTGTTAACTCAAGTTTTTCTGAAAGAAGGGATTACTTTCACTACAAGGTTGAGAGATTGACATTTGGTTCTTTTTTCAGTTGGGGATATTCCTCAACACCATAAAGAGAATACTAGATGTTCTACACTGTAGAGTAGAGGACATGTTAAAGTGTTGGGCATCCTATGTACCGGTGACTGGAGATAAGAAGTCGCTGTTCGGAGAACAGATGAACGGAATCACAGTTCTACTGAGAACAAAATATAAGAACTACTTGCAAGCAACAGTAGGAAAGCTTGTCAGCAATGTAAGTGCCCGTCACTTTTCCTGAAGATGTAGTAGTTGAGGAGATAAACATTAAGTCATCCAAGTAACTCTCATATATATCAACTTTGGACTTGGTATAGAATACATCAAGAGAACTTAAAAGTATTAAATGTGATCGAACTATTTTTCTTGGTTCCTCTTTATTGCCCCAGGCTGTTCTACTTACATGTTTAATTACAAGTAAATTCCTGAAGTACGAAAAATTGAGAATGGCTACAATTGATTGGAGAATCTTTAAGCTCTAACTAGATTCTAAACATGCCTGTCTATAGATGCAAGAAAACCGCAGTACACGGTTGAAAAGGATTCTGGAAGAAACAAAGGAAGAAGACGGAGAGGTTGAGATCCGTGAAAGAATGCAAGTGCTGAGTTCCCAGCTCATTGAATCGATAACGAACTTACATGAGGTCTTCTCGAGTCAAATATTTGTCGCAGCAAGTCGTGGACTATGGGACAGGATGGGCCAGGTTAGCGCATTATTCTTGATATCAATGTTTTGAACAATTTTGTGTTAAATTAGATGTGAACTGTATTTATACTTTCCATATGATGATGCTGCCACACCAGATTGTTTTGAAGTTTCTCGAGGGCAGGAAAGAAAACCGAGTATGGTATAATGGATCGTACTATGCTCTTGTGGTACGTGCCTTGTATCCATTTTCAGATCCCATTTACGCATGTCATTGCCCAAGCTGCTGGAAAAATTTCATTGAGTTTAAAACATGCACTTTTTCTTAATTTCTATGTGGCAATTGCTCAAACAAATATTTAGTGTATACCAAACTACTGTTTTTCCTAGATGACCCATAGCGTACCCCGTCTCTATCCTAAAGAAAGAGCTATTCCACGTTCTAATAAGATTTCTTTACTTCCTTTCTAGATATTGGACGATACATTTGCTTCTCAAATGCAACGATTACTAGGAAATGCCCTTCAAGAAAAGGATCTTGAGCCCACTCGCTCGGTGACCGAAGCTCGATCAATACTCTGCAGAGACACAACAAATGCTGCAGATTCATCGAGTTATTTCTACGTGTAGATATTATGTCAATTTTTTGGTTAATCTGTCATTTGTTCATTTTAGCAGAGTGTACAGGACCACATTTTAGAGCTCAAATATCACAACTTCTTTTTTGTCAATAAAGGTTCATTTTCTGGTTGTTGCGTGATGATCTACTTGTTTGCATCATGAACAGTACTGGCGACAATCTTAAGCCATAGTTAAAACTCTGCCAAGCTTTCTGCAGAACAAAAGGGGAAACATGCATATAGCTCATTTGATTTATGCAGCACTAATTATATATTGATATTAATCAAAAGGTGTCTCTTAAGAGTATTGCTACGATGGCCAATCGAAAGACGGTACGGGTCGAAGGTGGAGACTACTAATGAGATTTTAAACAGATGAATTGAGAGCTAAAAGGACCAAAATGAACAAACTCATAACTTACTAAACCAACATCTTGTCAGTCAAGCAAAAAAGAGAGCACATAATCATCACCGCAAGAAGTTACAGCAGAACGACAATTAAACTATCCAGGGGAAACCTATACTCAGCGATGATATTTCCTGCGTTATTGCTAGGCATACCATTTCATCACCCCTTCCATGTCCTTAGCTGAACACCATTTAAGCCACCTAGATATACATTTGCCTATCTAAGAACCTTTGTTGCCTTGCTGGATCTGCTGAAGAAGAGCAGCTGCAAGCTGCAGCGTTGCTTGGAGACGTTTCTGGGGATCTGCTTCAGCTTCTTGCGAGCCAGTACTAGACACCTGTTGACTCCCCTGAGCTGCAGCCTGAAGCTCTTTCGAGGCAGCAGACATGTTCAATAGATGCTCTGGATGTTGCTGCTGGTGGAACGGCTGGACTTCACCAAAATGAGACACTGGAAGCTCAGAAGAAGTCACCTTCACATCCCGGGAAGCATAACCGTCTGATTTTCCTCCAGAAATATTTGGAACGCTTCCAGATTGCCTCTGTTGTCCAAGAAGAGATGCCAACTGAGAAAGTTGTTCTGGTTGTAGGCTCGGAAGAGGTGTTGATGATTGAACCAGAGCTTCCCTATCCCGAACAGGCATATTGTTATTTCCAGATAAGGGAAGTCCAGAGTTTGCACTCAATTGCACCATCCTTGGTGTAGAATCAAATGCGCTGCTCGGAAGTTGTGATTGTGCACTTCTTGTGCCTGATGAGGTTGCCAGATAGTGCGAGTTTGATTGCAGAAGATTTTGTTGCTGGGGCAGATATTCATCCCTGTCCTCACCGTGAGTATCATATTTACATGTTCCAGCATTCAGTGGCATTGAAAATGGAACAGGAGTTGCATCAACTGCAAAATACCGATTACCAGGCCCCAGTTTACTTGTTTCTACAAATTGTGTCCCTGAAGGTGTCGATGGCTTTGGATATAAAGAATCCCCAGGAAAGGGCACTAACTTTGGGTCTTTGATCTCATCTGGGTGGTAAACATCGCCAAATTTGGAACCAGTTTGTTCTAATCTCAGTACAACACCAGATATGCTTAATTTTCCAGGTACTTTTAGTACCTTTTCCGAGAAGTCAGATGGAGGCACAAGAAACAAAGTGTTTCTTTCATCCAACTTAGCAACAGCTGCTCGCTGCTTCTCCTCCAGATAATGCATAAACTCATTATAGAACCCAATATCAGCATCAGTTCCAGGGACAAAAAAGACAACCCAAGATGCGGATGCTTGGTAATAATGCTTTGCCAGCATCTCAAGACCAGTCCTAGCAGTGCAATCCAAGAACTTAGGCCTGTATTACGAGAATATTAATTGAGATTCAAGATGCAGTGAGAACACGTAATAGAAAATTGACAGCAATTCCATTAGAGCACTTTTAGGGTGATTTTGGGTTAAGGGGCATGGGCGCAGGGGACCCAAAATACTTCAGGGGGTCCATCTCCTAGCAGTGTAAAAAATTCACAAAGTATACATCATCGACTGAGAAAGACAATGTATGAGCTCCTTATCGAGGAAAAGCATAACTGGCTGACTATGCTGGTTTAACTCATAATTTGCTTATCCACATTTTGCAAAAGGCACAAATGCAATTTTGATTCAGTGACACGACTCTTGGGAAACTTTCTGTTTTATTCGTTGAACAAAATATGTAAATTTAACACCTTCGTTTTTCGATGAATTTGCTTCACGGAAATGAGATCAAAAAATCTAAAGAAGATATAGATAAGTCGAATTTAAAATCTTTGTAAGCTGAAAATTAGTAAGGACCACTAATTATCAAATGCACATTTGAATTTGAAAGTCAACTAGAAGCCAAACAGTATTGAAAACATAGAGTTCAAGACCCAAAAATAATATGCACACCATGTTACGGTTGCCAATCTCAAGCCATCATTCTACAAACTGCATGCGTCAGGCAGTAGTGCTGGAGTAAGCTGGCATGGGCAGCTGAAAAAACTTACCCCCTTAAATCAGAAAGGCACTAAAAAGGATTAATACACTTACAGCAAGATGTCAAGCACTTTTCCCACAGGAAAGCATCGAGCACGACATACAGGAGATCCTCCCTTCGCAATGGTACCTTCCCATTTCCACTCTTTTACTGAAGACGGTCTAATCTCTGGAGCAATTCTTTTCCTCTCAACATTAACTGTTGGCAGTGAACCAGAACCTATCTGGATATTTCCGTAAGAGGCTCTTAGATGGTCACTCCTTCTGACCATTTGCTCGTACTCGATGCCAAAGGGATCAGATCGAACAGAGTCAGATGACACATGAGAAAAAGCTTGATTCTCACGTCTCAAATCAGAGAGTTGAAACTCTGGTAGCTCATTGTCAGGAGGATAAGCATTACTTTTCAATCTCTTTGGCCCATGAAGGATGTCGACTTCCTCCGTTATGTCCCATTGATCTTCATAAAATGCACTTGTTTGAGAAAATCCTTGAGTAGGATAGGGAAGATGAGCATCCCAATCTCTCTTTGGACTCCCACGGAATTCATACACACTATGTGATGGCCTCAATTCAGACTCCTCTTCTCCAAATCTTCTGTGCTCCAGGGAACTAAAACCATTCCTCCTCATATTACCCTTCCTACTGAATTCATAGCCATCGTGACCTTCGGAATCCAAGTCTCTGAAAGTACTAGGAGACTTGACACTAGGATTTCCAGTTAAGCTAGCATTGTCCATATCGTGCCAAAAGCTCTCCGAAGATCCATGGCGACCATTGGATTGGTAACGGGGAGAGAGAGGACCACTTATCGAGCTCCTTACACCACTGGATGAACCTGATTCATTCTTTGCAAAACATATATGCACACGGGGATTTCCAAATAACTTTCCTTGAAGAGTCTCTTTTGCCCTGCAAGCAGATATTAAATTTATAAACCGAACAAAGGCATAAGTGCGCCCTGGAAACGTGGTGATCTTCTCAATCTCACCAAATGGCGAGAAGGCCTTTCTTAATATTGTCTCATCCACCTTCAGCGAAGCTGGAAATCCTATCCATAAAACCTCACTTCGTTCTGCAGCTTTATCGTTCATCTTGGGTCTATCGGGATGAAATGGATCAGGACTTGAATGGCGAATCCTAGAGTCCTTCTGCAAGAGAGGAGATTCCCTCGATGAAGGGCGATGTTCGCTATGAAGTTCAAAATACTCCTCATTGTGTGACGGGACAGAGGACTTATCCTGAGATAAGAAGATGTCAAGTCAGAAGAAAATTGAACGGAACGTTTTACCACTAGAATATGAAAACCAAAATTGAACAAGCAACATTCGTCGTAAAACAGATTATTGTGCTACAATAGAAAATGAAAACCTTGAAACTGAATGAGACAGCCAATAAAGGAACAAATACAATCAAGACACATATCACAAGACTTTCTGAGATGCAGTAAGCTTTTGTGCTTGAGCCAATGAGATAAAATTGTGATAAATACTATGAAGAAGCAATTGCCTTCTCTTTAACTCCATTGAACAAATAGATCTTCTATTGACCAGCCAAAAAAGTATCAACGCAAGAAAAGCAAAAAGACTACTAAACAGGATACTAGTTCTACATTTCTCGACCTTAGCCAGTAGATCAGTACGGATTTTTTGTAAGGGGTCACAATAGAGAAAAAACTGTTCAAAGATGAAATAAGGAAGCATGTGTAATCAGAAGGAACATCGGTTCCGTTTCATCAACTTGCATCAAATGGGGAGAGTCTCATCAGTCTATTCCAAAGGAAAGAAAGCAGAAAGCCTCAACAAATTTTCAAAGGGTAAGACTAAGGAATTGCTGAAGAACTTTTGCATGACACTGAAGGTGAGACTATTCCTGTAGAGAGAACAGCTAGTGAATATTAAATATTGCGTGATAGTGCTAAATACAATGTGAGTTATTGGGAAACTTCGAACTTGACAGACATCTTACTTGCCAAGAGATTATCTGACTGAATTTTAACAGAAAATAAACTTGAATAACAAAATTGACATGACTCTTTGTTTTTTATTTTTTGGCCGGAGGACATGAATTGATATTCCAAACTCAGAAGAGTTGCCAGATAAAAAGTCTGGTTATTGGTTCTTCTACTGCTAAAAGTGCATGGACCATACGTCCACAGTAGTAGAACATCAATAGCACAAAGGTTTGCCCAAGTTAGCCTCCATGTCAATGCATCCTACCCAGGATCGTGTCCCTCACTAGGGATATATATATATATAAGGTAATTCGATATAGTTTCCAGACCTGTCCTACTAAAGTTTTCTCTCGCTCTTTTGACACGTAGGCCTACCCCAGAGTTGTGTCACATACTTCCTAGAGCACCTTGATATCACGGTTCTCCATTTCCAAACCATCAAAATTTAATGAGATTTGACTGACCTCTTCTCCAATCACTTACTTCCTGAGGTATCCTTTCTCAAATGCCAATATATTCTCATTCCGAAACACTGGCGTCAACATCAAGAACAAGTGCTTTTTGTCCATCACAGGTCAGAAATCCTAAACTTGCAGTCCGCTGTGCAGACCATAATAAGGGATAGGAACTCTACCCTAGGAATGAGGATTCTTTTTTGGTACAAATATTTCATTTATCCCGTCATAAATCATTGTAATATGTGATTAAAAACCAATTTTCTAATCTTCACAAAAGTCTTGCTTGATACTAATAAAAGAAAATTTGTAATAAATTACACTTAAGCCGTGGCCCATATGGTAACCCACACTTAATTGTTACAAACCCTTGACTTCTATAATATAAGGAGTGGAAAATGGAATAGATATTCATCAAAGGTTCTTAACAATAATCTCATATGACTACTTCTGCACAAAATGAATATCAACCTAGAAGATTGCAGCACATAAATCACCGTGTCATCTAAAGACTGATATAGATTCTAATGAACACCTGAGTCAGAGGAAAGAGATACTTCCAAAATCCATCCCATGAAATTTTTAGCTTAAATTCATTGGGCAACAAGCAACAGAGAGGATCATATACACCAAGTATCCGGCTTCTCCTTCAGAACAATTAACAATAACTACAGCAAAGATACCAATTTTTCCAATAAAAACGCAGCTTTGAGATTGCGAGTAATTTAACTTTTGCATGTCATAAAGTCAGCAGCTCACTTATGCCAGATATCTTGCTTTCAGTCATGTGAAATGGGACTCTCAGATGTCTTGCTATGACATCCTCGGTAAATATCCCCAAAAGGCATTGACTTGAATAATCACTACCGAGCTCGTATACATACTGATCCCAACAGGAATAATTTTCCATGGACCACCAACAGAGAGAACTGGGAACATATCTTTGTTCAAGAACAAGGAAAGAGCACCGGGTGACTATAAGAAGAAAAACTTATGAAGTCAAACACATTCAGCAGCGACACTATGGCCAACTGACAATAAAACTCTAGGTTTTGGAAATGAGACTGCCAGACAAACAAGAAAGTTCCACAGAATCATCAAGAGAAAAAGCTTCAATTATTTAGATCAGTTCTCTCAACCCACTCCCTGCGCTCCCTCCCTCCCCCCCCCCCCAAAAAAAAAAAAGAACAAGAATTAGTTTCATTTCAGATATCCAATCTACTTAAGACAGATTGCAACTAGAATTAGAGCCAACGGAGAAGAGCATTGGAAAACTGTGCTTTCTATGCCTATCTTATTAGAGATCATGGACACTTGTTAAGATAGTTTCAATATGTGAAACAATGACCCATATGGTTTTAGTCAAAAGAGAGAGAGGCAAGCCTAGGGGCCTTCTTGACAGTATTATCCATAGCTGCATTCGCTTTCAAAATGCAATTGTAGTTCCAATTAATAACCATTCAAATATTGGAAGGAAGTGCATAACTCCATTAAACCAATGCTGCAGTAGTTCAAGAAACAATGTTCTACCTTCTTTTTCTCCAGCTTAAACATTTAAAGAATGTTCTGACCAGTGTGTATAATTCGTAATCAATATCCAAGAAACTAGTTCCCTTGTCCACACCTATATAACATATAAAGTATGCATACTTTTGTTCTTCCTTGTTAGAAAATCCAACCCAAAAGCTTAAGCTATTAAGTAGAGGAAAACCACGTGAATATAAAGAGCATACAAGACCTATTCACAAGCAATGTGGGACAACAACAACAACTTCAACGCCCCCTCTCACGTGCAAGCAATCTGCACGTGGAAATTAACTAATGGGGGGTGGACCCACATACGCGGAAGGAAATATCACTGGCTCTGATACCATATTAGAAAGTCCAACCCAAAAGCTTAAGCTATTAGGTGGAGGGAGACCACATGAATATAAAGAGCATACAAGACCCATTCACAAGCAATGTGGGACAACAACAACAACTTCAACATTCCTAATGATGACAACAAATGTACATAGGCAGAAAGTACACTCTCGGCTGTATGAATATAACGGGGACCTGATAAACAATAGGATACAAATGTTGCCAACCCCACTAAAAGAAGAGGCTAGGGTAGCTGGTTGGTAGGTTGGTTGTTGTCATCATTTTGAAAGTAGTAGAGGCTACTATCATAATGAAGCTCAAAAGACTCGGAATAGTCACAAGTTCCCTTACCATAGATGAACTATTTCTATCTAGGACTCATTACAATACAGCTAAAGAGCAATCCCCACAGAACATTGCTATATTAATTAACGACTGTGATAACAACCAGCATCTCACACATTGGAATGTTGAAATTGGAAGGATAAATACAACACACCTTCCTTCTAGCACCCAAAGTGGAGTCAAAAAGCTAATACTGATCTCAATTTACACGCGAACAGAGGGTCAAAACAAGATCCCCTTGGAAAAGCTTGGTTTAAAAGAGTAAAGCAATCAAGAGATGTCAAAATCAGTGACAATAAATCACTCAAATAGAGGCATCCATAATAAACGTAGAAAGATACAACTTAAACCAACTATTGCGTCCAAACAGGATTAAACTATCGGACTACACAAGCTGAGACTAGGCCATGAACAATTCCAATGAGCTGTGATTCCCTAAAAAATCTATTGATAAGGCAGTAGCGATCTAGAATCACAACCGAGTGGTATCCCCTTCATTACTCCATCTTAACACATGTAAGACACGCACTTGCACACGTAGAGAATATCAGACTTATTTTTACAAACTAACATACTGTATCTGGTGAGCAACTACAAGAAACTAATAAGGACCAGATAATAGATGTTTCAATAAGAGTGTTCTCACTAGTTCTAAGTAACCCGATTCCCTTTAGCTGATGGGATGCAAAAATAATTGGAAATACGACTCCAAGCATTCAGTTCCATTTCACTTTCGGTTTACGAGCAAACAGTTAGGTAGTTGAGGCTCCCAAGCTCGATAAGTGCTTAGGCCCTCCCGGAGAATCACATCCATCCATCCATCAACTCAACATATCACAGAGCAACAAAAAAATTTAGGTGGATAAAATTTTTTGGGAAGAAGCCCGTGAAATGCATAGCTTTTTGTGCTCCATCATTGGTTTGGTAGTCCAAGTCTTTTTACAAAGCTCATTTAGAAGTTGGGTAATCATCTGGAAGTGTGGGCGATTAGGCATTATGCATTATGTTAGTTGAGCCAAACGCCTCCTTCTTTTCGCGCAAATGGCACTTTTTATTGTTTCATAAGGTGCTTCATGTTAAAATTCAATCGACTATGGCACTTCAACCACAAATCTATATAGCATTTGGATGATAACTCTGAGAAGTCCCCGTTATTCTCTAATCTTTTTGCATGCATAATGTGAAGATAGATATGCTAAATGCACATGATAGGTGTTTTGGCTTGTCAAAAGAATATGCACTATGAACATAGTAATGAGTCGACATCCTTATATATATAAATATGTGTGTGTGTAGTATGTGTGTATGTAACCACGTACGTATGTATGTATGTATGCATGCATGCATGCATGCATGTATGTATGTATGTATGTATGTATGTATGTATGTTCGGATGTATGTATGTGTATATATTCTGACTTTATTTTATTGTCAAAGTTTGTCCAAAAACTGTTGCAACTTTAAAGTTACATTAAAGTAGTCATGTCAACATCTGGCATATCACATTAAGGTTTGGCTTACGCCTGAAGAGAGTGTAGAGAAATTATATCAAAATACAAAGCTTAAGGTTTTTGAAATAAACAATTTGCTAACATGTTTTAATAATGAGGAAAGAGCAGATAACTAAGGATGCTCGTGAAAATCCAGATTATAGTCCGAAAAAGATTTGAACATATCAAACTCGCTTTGCTTTGGCAATTGGCTACGGTTTAACAATTGGCTGCAGAATTTCAAGTATTGATTAACAAATGAGGGCACAAAATTGCCATGAATTGCACTGGTCCATTCATGAAGAGAGAGTATGTAATGATGTGCTCACACAAAACTTCTGCATTGTATTTTATCACCTTCTGCACTGGATTATGTTTGTCGACTGGTAAAAAATTCGTAAGTTAACTAAGTAATGCGTCATCGATGGCAGCATAATTATTTTATGTAGGCAATGTATGTAGCAATTGTAACAGCATGCTATATCTTAAGATTCTGCGACTTTTTCTTCCAGCTGAATAACGAATTCATGCACTTGAATATAGCTCAAGTTCGCCTACCATATGAAAAACAAGTTCAACGGACCGGAAAAAACTTTGTTTTAAATCGCTTATGTTAATGATAAATAACATTGAACCACTTGAATGCCACACTTGGACTGGAGCACATTTGCAACTCATTGACAACAATATTAAAGAGGTAGTGTAGGTTTATTAAATCAGATGCTGGTTGGCTACAATTGTTTTGGACATCTCAATCTCTCTTGCATGCTTGGTTCAAATTTTGGGGATTCTTATTGCGACGAAGCTTCTTACAGTTCATTTGCGAAGTGATAAACTCATTGAGTTTTGGCATTAAGAACTTAAGCGACATGATTTGTAGTTATGTATGATGAGGGCACCATCAGCATATGCTCACAGAGCTCCAGATTACTTAAATCAGGAATATCCTTAAGTGATAATTCTTTTCCAGTCAACCTTGGTGCTTTACCATAAGTTTACAACTTGAACTGCTAATGTATGCTGGATCGATATCGTGAAAATTGATATTTACTTCAATGGGATTACCCAGATTATCGCTACATACTTCAGCTCCCTTCGTCTCTTTTTATTTTGCTTTAATTGCTATCTGGATTCTAACTGAACACTCAATTTTTTTTTTCACCCAAAATTTCCTTCAAAGTGTGTCTCCCATTTTTCTGCCACATTCTTTAAGGTCCTCCTCAGAACAAAGTGAAAGTAGATAAAAGAAAGCAGTTATTCGTTCCACAAACCACTGGTCTAATATGAAATCTCAATGCCTGCATTGTTGCTTATGCAAGAAAAGTAGTGACTGAGTGGATGATCCTTTTATGCAATTTGGCTACATTGTTGGCTTTCAATTACAATAACAGTTGAACTTCTTTCTTTATGGAGAAGGTCAAGAGTTTTAAACTGGACGAAAGAACTAGTAAGCCTTTTTACACGCATAGCTGGCCACAAACAAATGGTAGAGTTTATGAAGGACAAGAACTACGAGCAGATGCAGCGAAATTCATTACCCTCAATGCTGGAGCTGACTGGGTTTCAGTTTAGATTGGTTTTGATCCTCCCTCGTTTATGTTAAGTAAAGGTTTCTACACTTGCTGCAGATCTTTTTTGCATCTGTATCTAGTGCAAAACCTGTATACTGAGACTAGCCATATTCTATCATAATGGTTCAATAGTCCCCAAAAAAAAAAAAATCCCCTGACAGGACATTATCAGTTAATGTATCATGAATGTATTAGTATCAGTTCAAATAAGTTCTTTCTAGGATGAAAAATGGGTGCATGTACAAGCATATATCACAGATGGTTGACCTTTGATCGAGAACAAAAGACAATCATAACACTATATAAACCATGTGTAAGCATGGGATGACAAGCTTTTGTTTCCAACACTTCCCAAGGTGATTCTCCTAGCATTTAGCGGAACGTCTCATTATCTTTCAGCCAACATGGGTGAAAGTCATATCTCGATAAGATTTTCACTAATTAAGAAGTGGTGCTTCTCACATTTCTTCCCAAGGTTCTTCTTGTTCTACAAATTGGAACCATATTGTGCTGACATGATAACTTTCGATTGAAGTAAAATCACATATTTAGCATGTTGTGCCGCAGTTTAAAAACAACAAAAATTTCATTTTTGTTAGTTAATATCAAAACACCATGCACCTGATCAAGTTTCCAATTTCTCCTGTAAGTGAGTGATGGAATGGAGATCATTAACAATTTTTTGCCTGTAATCAAATGTACTTTTGGAAGTGCAACACTGCTTTTCATGATTTGTAATGGAGCAAACCTCTTGAGATATGCAATATGTGGATTATGTCAACATGTTAGATTTTAGAGACGCTGTTTGGTTGTGATGATATAGTCGGGACAGATTCTTGATAAGCATTTGTGAAAGAAATTGAGACACTTAATGGTCTTTAGGCAATGAAACCATTTGGTTTATTGAAAACAAATACTTAAATATACAGTAAAAAATACGACAACACAACAAGGTGCTTGAAGTTTAAAGAGTGACAAAGGCTGGGGGCAGGACTAACTACCTTTGCAAACTCAATTCTAAGTGGACTGCCAGCGAGAGGAAAGCCTTGGAGCGCTTTCAGGGCAGCAATTGCTCCCTCGTCTATTTTGAAGTTAATGAAAGCATAGCTACGTCCCGGTTGAAAAGCAACACTCTCAAGCTCTCCAAACCGCAGAAATGGACGGATGAGATCGCCTTCAGAAATGGAATGAGATAGATTCCCGACCCACAGATGTCTAGACGGAGGCGCACTGCTCTGCCCCGAGAAGTCCTTATCCTCAAGTCTCCGAGGCCTCTCCCTTCCTCCTCCTATCCGGCCACTCTAGGCACAAAACCAATTTCAAAGCAATCAGACACCCACCAAAAGAATTGCAGAGACACCATCAAGTCAAATGGACCTTTTTAGGCTTATATTGATCTAAGGACTTCAACTGTCTAATCTAATAATCACAATGAACAAGCTGACAACAAGCAAACAAAGGCAAACCCCCCAATCCGGAGCGACTCTCAATCCCGCGAAGATCGAATCTCTCACACAAACCTAGACGACAAACCTCAAGCTATCAACTCGCTTCACTGAATTCGACTGGAATCAACCATTGCCCACGACAACGAAACCAGCGAACGACGAGACCCTAGAACCTACTGATGGGAGCAAAAATCACAAGAAGGCGCATCGGATGGCGAACGCTAACCATCTTCGGAGAAGAGGCAACTTCATGAAGAAGGTCGCAGCGGGTTGGGAACTCGATGCGGGAAGGAGGGACGAGGTTGCGATTGAATCAATGGCAGCGAATGCGAATTCGAATCGCTCTCGCCTTCTCGGGACTTCTGATCGGTTTGAAGCAATGGATTGATCGCAGGTTGAAGCATCCACGGACACTCGGACTGAAAACGTCACAAAATACCCGAAAAGTAGCGAAACACTGCTGATTTTTTTCTAGGGTTGGAGAATTTGAAGCATCGGCTGGCAGGCTGCTGACGTGGATTTGATAAGGTGACGTGGCACGATACTTTCATGCCTTCCCTTTGACTTTGACTTCAATTTTCTTCATCGTTTTTTTTTTTATATATATACATGTTCGTACAATGGTTACCCTGGATAATTTCATAATGGGCCACAGTAATTGGCATGATAGAATTTATTTGTGATTTAAAGGGTCACTTCAAGTTTATCTTAATATTTCAACCAAAAAAAAAACTTATCTTAATATAGTAAATCAATTTCGATGATACGTAAGTGTTGTTATGGCTAATTCGGTCGCTGCAATCATGCTCGATAGTTGAGATTACACTTGTATCAAATACAAATATAGCTTGGATCGAATTTAATACTCGTCGCCACCTGTGTTGGAGTCATTTCAGGAGTGAAGTAAGATCGCAAGAAAGCATCTTATGTCGATGCAATGTCCTTAATTTTTGTCCTTTTGCAAGCCAAAAAGCATTTGGACGGAATTAGGACAAGTGTTTAATGGAAGACGCTAGGAAAATATCAGCTACTCTTTAAGCAGGAAAATAACAAAGCGATAATTCTAGGACCGTTCTTTTGTAGGCCAAACTAAGATTTCCCATAACCAAAAAAAAAAAAACAAATCGAGGAATCAAACTCGCGACTCTCCACTCACAAATAAGCCTCGGACTATTCGACCAAACATCTAGTTGCTAACTTTTGGTATATTAACATGAAATCAGAGACAATTATAATTACCTTTTTAGTAGAAAAGGCAAAAAAATTTCTTGGTATCATGATTAGAGATCACGTTGGTATTTATTTATTTATTTATTTATTTTTTATGAGAATCAACTTTACTCATAGTCGTCTTTTTTTTTTTTTTGGGTCGAAACATAGTCATCTTTCTTTTTGGGTCAAACTCATAGTTATCTATGTAAAGGGTGCTTTTTATGATGAAAAACAACCATTTGTTCAATTTAACAAGACAATTTATATGAACCTAACAAAATGGGGTCAATAGCCTCTTCAAATATGTGCACGATTTATCTTTAAAAGAAGAAGAAGAAGAAGAAGAAGAAGAATAGGAGGAGAAGAACGAACTTTGAAGGGAAAATTTCAAAAAAGCCTCGAAGTCTTATCATTTTCTCAAAAAAGAGCTCCAAGTGAGTACCATCAATTTTTTTTTCAAACAAGAATTTGAAGTGGACGTTGTTTCAAATAAAGGCCTAAAAAATGACCATGAAATTAAAAAAAAAAACCTGATTTCAAGAACATTTCGATCTTTTTTATATATTTGATTTTTTTTTATTTTATTAAAATTTTCTTTTTTCTGTTTCTTTAAAATTTAACAATTTAAAAAAAATGGTGTACAGAGGTGGGATGGGCGATGAAGGCAGGCGAGGTCACCGACGACCCCGTCGACTAAAGACGAGGGCCGGCTGGCCCTCGCAAGAATAGAGAGAGGGTCGAGCCCTCTCCAAGATCTGGGTGGGGGGGTCGCCGGCCCTTGTCCTAACTAGGGGAGGAGCAGCGACCCCAGCTCTGGTCAAGGCGAGAGTCGTCGACCCCCGCTCGATCCTGGGCAGCAACTATCAATCCCTGCACAGATTTAGTTGGGGGTCGTCGAACTTCGCTACCCCCACTGAACCCCCACTAGCGGTGGACCGGCGGCCAAAGGCGAGAGGGACAACCCTTTTGTCGGTGTGGTGTTTTTTTAATTTTTAATTTTTTTTCATTTTTAAAAACCAGAAAAAGGAAAAAATAGAGAAATAAATCAAAATAAGAAATAATGAAAACACCCTTTAGGCCAGGCCCTTTTCACTTCAAATCTTTATTTAAAATATATTATGCTACTTCAAATCTTTATTTGAAAAAATAAAAGCACCTCAATTTTTTTTTTTTTTTAAGAATTTTCCCAATTTTGAATTACACGTTCTCCCAAAAAAATTTGCAGAAGCAGCCCGTACGGGCGACGCAACTGAGAAGGTCACAGCGTCTTCGAATTCCATCTCCCGAGCGCGAGCGAATCGGGTGCTTCAGCGGAAATGAGTGCCAAGGTTCGGGAAAAATCTCTCTCGAAGCCCTCCGCCACCGCCGCGACGTCGGCACCTTCGTCCGATCAGGTTAGGGTTTCTCTGATGGGCGTGATTGACATGGACTATTAGTAGTTATTGGTGTGTGCGTTGCATTTGGACTTCAAGCCGTCCTCTCAGTCTCCTGAAAGTGTTTTTCCCCTTCTTTTATGCACGGTTGACGATTGTTGTTGTTATTGTTCTTGTTGTTTATCGTTCGTCTCCTTCAATGTGGTTAAAGTCGGAGTTTAGGACGTGATTATGGATAGCGAGCATTGCGTGATGAATTGGGCTGATGCTCCTTTTGATGTGAGACGTCTAAGGACGAAAGGATTGCGAAATCGTGCTCCTTTGAGGTGGCGGTTCGGGCTGTTATGTGGCTTTTCTCACCTGGGTTCTACTTACATGAACCCGAGGCGAAAAGGGTGACCCACTTCTTTTTGCATTCCCAACTGGTCCAGGGCTATCGGTCATGTCACGTGGCACTGATTTCTGAAAGGGTATTCGGCCTCGTTCCTCTGGCCGTTGTGTAGAAGTTTTGAGGGGTGAAGCATGACCTGTGAAGGAGATGCGTCTTTGTTTATTATTACGAGAGATGGCTCGAAAGTTTGGCATTCGTCAACTGTTTTACTTGATGCACTTTGGCGATATATTTGTTCTGTTAAAGTGGGGTGCATTGTCTTTGACTGACTTGCCAAAGGGTAGCGCCCCTTGGGTGCTATTGTTTCTTTGCTAAAAGTATTTGAGTTCTAAACTATTGGGATGAGTCAATCGTTTTAAGTTCGCGTGTGATTATTCATGTTCACGAAGTTTCAATAAGTGACAATGTGGATAGGTACTGTCTTGTGGTTAATATGTTTTTTTTTTTTTTTTTTGGTAAAGAGAAAACACACGCTTGTGGTTAATATGTTGGTTTGTTTCTCAGTCAAGAAATCCATGCTGTCCAGATAATGCATTCCTCAACTGTTTTACTTTGTCTGGAGTGTATGATTTTGTAACGTGGGATGCACTTTGGCTATATATTTGTTCTGTTAAAGTGGGGTGCATTGTCTTTGACTGACTTGCCAAAGGGTAGTGCCTCTTGGGTGCTATTGTTTCTTTGCTAAAAGTATTTGAGTTCTAAACTATTGGGATGAGTCGATCGTTTGAAGTTCGCATGTGATTATTCATGCTCGTGAAGTTTCAATAAGTGACAATGTGGATAGGTACTGTCTTGTGGTTAATATGTTGGTTTGTTTCTCGGTCTAGAAATCCATGCTGTCCAGATAATGTAGCCAACAAAGAGGATAATGTGCCCAGAACAAATGAATGTAATGACAGAGTTGAGCAGCATGGAGAAAAGGACCCCGGTACCAATGCAGCGAAGATTTTAACTGTTGAAAAATCCTGAAACGGAGGTTTTCAAAATATATCTAGTCAAGAAAGTATGGACATTCATATATTGGAAAAGAGGACTTGTTTAACATGCAATAGACATGGCCAATTGCTAGTCTGTACTGAGCCTAGCTGCCCAATTGCTATCCATGAGAAGTGCCTGAGCAACAAACCTCAATTTGATAATTTGGGGAACTTCTATTGCCCTTATTGTTCATATAAAAGAGCGGTGGCTAAGGTTTATGAGTTGAGAAGAAAAGTCATGTTGTGCAAAGAGCCTTTATCCAATTTTCTTGACACTGGGGTAGCTGATGAGGGGCAGAAGGGGCAGAAAAGTGGGAAGGATAAGGGGAAAGACTTCAATGTATCTCCATCTCCAGGACATGACAATCTCCATGATGATGTGAGTAAAGAAAACACTGAAGGGCAGCATCAATTTGATCCTGTAAATCCAATGTACAGTAAACATGAAGCACGGGTTGACAATCAAACAGATAAACCACATCCTAGTGTCCATGATCAGGGAAATTTAGTCCATGAAGAAGGGCTGCCAGAAGAGGAATTGAGAGAATCTATTGATAACCGCTGCGAGGAAGTTCTGGATCAAGAGAAAGCAGAGACGGCTGATGATCATCATTTAGAAGAAGTGGCAGCTGAGGATGCTGTACCGTCTAAATCTTCTGTAGGAAAAAGGCGTCGTAAAAGTATTCGCAGAAGTCAAGGGCTAAGTAAGAAAAGAAAAAGGAGGAAGTTCCAATCTATTGATGCTACTGTATCTTCAATTCAAGGAGATTTTACCACTGATGTGAACCCAAAAGCAAATATGGGAGGTGAAGTATGTGATTCCGATGCCGAGGCTGGTTCCATGAACAATGGACATTCTCCAAGTGCAAAACCTCAAAGCAAGGCACCAGTGGAGGAGGTTGTTTCACCAAGAAAAGGTTCCTATGGAGCTGGCATGAGTATCATCAACCTGAAAGATTCCCATGATGGTAAGAAGAAAGCCACTCTCGCTGAAAAGTCAAGACAACAACGACAGTCTCCCAGGAAATTGTGAGTAATTTTGGTTAACTTGAGAAAATTTACTGAATTATAATATTCATCTTTTAAGAATTTGTAGCAACGAACTGGATTTATGGGGAGTACTGTGGTTTTAAATGCAGACCGAAGCCACCCCTTCCCAATGTAAAGCGCAGATTAAGATGGTCACCTGAAGAAGAGGAGATCTTAAAGGCAAGTTTTTCTTGTCGTAGAATCCTTTTCTTGTTTGTATCTTTTCAAGTTGCATTTATTTCCTTCAGGAATAGCCAAATCCTCAGCCATGCTCTTAAAATTTGGAAACGAGTAACCATTTTTATTCTTCAAACTGATGAGGATTTGATAAGGATCCACAAGTCCTTTAGATTGTCCTTAATTTTTTTAATTTTTTCGCCTACACCTCTACTTTTTACAGCGAATCTAATAGCTAGCTTGTACAGATAATGTATATCCGCGGACATCTATTCATAGAAAGCATAAGTCCATCTCAAATAGATTGAACCATAGTCTCTTGTGAATTGCTGGATGTTTCCTCCTTGTGGGCATAGTGATTGGATTGGCATCCAACTTTTTTTACTTGTAAGGGCCTTTTTTTTTTAGAAATCAATACAAGAGAAAGAAAATACCAAACAAGTACCAAAAGCAACCCTGAGACTAGGCAAAATCAGAGCAAGATGTACCAAGGATGAATAGAAGACTGAAAAAAGATGGCAACAAAAGTTCAGTTCCTGCAAATAGCCTTTTCTTACGCCCAGTACAAATTTCATTGTCCTTTTAGTATTTTTTTTTAAGGCTCCGTTTTTTTTTTTTCGTTTACAGAATAGTTAATATATTTTTTTTCTATGAAGAAAAATTTTCTATTGACTAATTATTTCAACCTATACAGGTGATCATTCTTTGGAAAATATTTTCTAAATCTTTCAGTTTTTTGCGAAGCAAAGGGACCCTTAAGGTCTTTCATTTTTCTGATTGAGTTACACTGTCAAAAGTGTTTTATTGATTAGAATTTGCTATAAAAGGCATTTGTTGAGCTAGAGATACTGGAAAGTGACTTGGTGATTCTCGAATTTGATTCATATGAAACGATATGATGCAGGAAGGAGTGCGGTTATTCTCGAGCGATGTGAACAAGAATATCCCTTGGAGGAAAATTCTGGAACATGGTTGTCGGGTTTTCAATCCAAGTCGCACACCAGTTGATCTCAAAGATAAATGGAAGAACATCACTACCAGAAGAGACTGATATCAGTCAGTAGTTTTTGGAGAGGGCAGAAGTCATTCAGAAGACGCTGGTATTTTACTACTATCTTGTTCCACCCTCCTCTGTTTCCAAGCTCTGAAAGGCAGTATTTGTACATCACTCCCTTACGAGAAAAAGGAAACTCCTTTCGATGTGGCCATTGTAGATATGGCATCATGACTTCCGATGCGGTTCTCTAGTTGGGCGTTTCTTAGCTTCCCATGCAGGTAGTAAGAGTTTGAGGATTCTTTCTTCTTCGGATATGGAGTGCGGATGTCATGAAAAATGGTCGGATCGAATAGATTATTTTTCATGCTTTATCTGGACTGCTACAATTGGTGGATTAGTTCAATTCCGTCTCGATAGAATGAGCAGGAGTCGAAGATTTCTTGCCAGAGCACACAGGAGAAAATGGTCAAAAAACTTCCAAACCTATTGTACCTTTTCAATTCAGATCTAAATCTTTTTATTTTGCTAATTTAATCCTCAATATTTTCATGTTTTGTCAATTTAAGTTCATCCGATCGATTTTGGTTAGAAATCGCTGATGTGGACGCCGTCGTTTGATTGGCTTTGTCGTATGTAATTTTTAATAATAGTTAACAATTTTTTTTTGACTTTTTATTTTTATTCTTTTTTTTTCCCTCCCTCAGCCATCTCCAAATCAGGCAAACCCTCGCTTGAGGCTGGCAGAGGGCAAAAGAAATAAAATAAAAAGTAAAAAAGAAAACAGCTAAAGGGGTAAAATAATAGATAAATAAGTAATTCAATAATACTTAAAAAAATTATTAAAAAATTTATCTACATTAGCGTCATATCACGTACATAAAAAAAATTAAAATTAAATTGATAATATTAAAAAGATAACAGATCTGAATTGACAAAAAATAAAAAACTTAGAATTTTTTGGGAATTTTTGCAACGTGGACTCCTTATCTTCTTTTAGTCTTGAAAGCCTCTCAAATGAGATCTTATCAATTCCAGGCATTTTAGTCACCATCTTCGAATTTTTTTTTCGATGAACTAAATAGAGAAATGAAGACCGTCCTAGGGCCAGGTTTCTGCGCAATTCGAACGACGCAATATGCTAAAGAAATATTGCAGATTGTCGTGAACTTACCTCACTTAATAAGAAAAAAAGACCTCTACATCGTAAAGTATTCAAGTCCTCTCTTCCTCTCTAAGTTACAACCGGCCGGGCAGAGATATACATTACAGATTTCGTGGGAGAACCATGAAGTTACTTCAAAGAGTGACTTCCAGTTGCATCGCTTTCTCAATGCAAAGCTTTTGCTAGATCGCAATAGGAGAGTTTCTAAATCACGGTTCCGCTAGGGAGCAAAGCATCCTTGATCACCGTGACAATCCCACTCTTTATGAAGTACCCATCTGTTTCTCTTGCAGCTTCTTGAACGTCGTCGCTGTTAATGATCTGGACCATAAAGCGATAAACAGTTAGCCTCCGAAATGTAAGGACAAAAAAAAGTCATAAGACCAGTTTCATGCTAAGTGATCATGGTCGAACTAGTCAATCATAGTGAAATTGGAGAAACAAAAGAATGGTGGTCGGTATGCAAGCCTACCTTCACATTGTCCCCTATTCGGGCATTCTTGTCGATGATTGCTCTCTTAATGTGCGAATTCTTGCCAATACCGATCGGGACACTACCCTTGGCTGCCAGAAATCTCCTATCAGCATCCGTCTGGAGCGAGAAGAAACGGAAAAACAGGTCAATCTAAGCGCATAGCTCTAGTAAGAAAACCTCAATAATTCAAGGGTGATGATTACCTCATAATAATCTGCTCCCATTAATAAGGTGTCTTCTATTATGGCACCCTCTGAAATGCAAGATCGAAGTCCTATGACCGAATGGTGGATCTTACAGTTCTGCATTTCAAGAACATGAGAAGGCAATAATTGAATGATTTATCTATTTTCTTTTGTGCTACCCACGACTCAAACAGGACAAAATATCATCCATTGTCAGCTAATTCAGAAGTAAACACCAATGGCCCAAGGAAGATACCTTAATAACACATCCTTCGCCAATAACACTGTCAGTCACATCAGCATCTAGCATCTTGGAAGGAGGCAGATACCTCGGTTGGGTATAAATTGGAGATGAACGATCATAGAAACTGCATAAGGAATAGATTGGCGTCAAGTCATTCATCCATACAGTGGTCTGTCAAGAATATCAAGCAATGTGCAGGACTCAGAAAGATCTGCAATTTTGTTACAGAATGATCATTATGTGAGATTTTAGATCATGAACCACCTGAAATCTGGCACTGGCTTCTTAGTGATCCCTAGGTTTGCATTATAGAATGCCTCAATTGTACCTATATCTTCCCAATATCCGTCATACAAGTAAGCTTGCACCTATAAAGCAGAAAAGAGATAATGATTGTAGAACTTGTAGCAACGAGGAAAGTGAAATAGATTTCGTGGAACTTAAACAAATTCATACGGTACTGCAAATCCAAAGAGATACTGGTACTACAGAAAACAAGGAGCCGTTCAAAGGTGAAAATATCCAGGTCAATTTCACAAGAAGTAGATGTTACAACACTCACTCTCATCCCAATGGAAGTTGCACCGGGAATGACTTCACTTCCAAAGTCATTGGCTCCAGGAAACTTGTCTCGGAGAAGATTGAGCATCACATCTTTGCTGATAACGTATATACCCATGCTCGCAATGAAAGGCATCTCTTTTGCTCTCTCATCGTCAAGACCTAAGATAGTAGTGTCAACCTATAAAATGGAAACAAGGTAACTAAAATGAACTAAAACCATACACATCAAATCACTTCCATTGTTGCTAGCAGAGAAAGATGACCGAGAGATCCATGAGAGAAGTATCGACCTTCATGGCTTTTAGTTGTTCTCCTTTTGGCTTCTCGGCAAATTCAATGATACGTCCTTCTTCATCTATCTTCATCAAACCAAATGCAGTAGCACGTTTTTCGTCCATTGGAAGTGCAGCCACAGTTATATCAGCATCAGTTTCTCTATGGGCTTGAATAAATCTCTCATAATCCATTCTGTACAAATGGTCCCCAGCAAGAACAAGGAACTCCAAAACATCATGCTCCTCAAAGAGCCACAAGTACTGTCTGACCGCATCTGCAGTACCCTGTAATCGGGTATCATTAAATCATTCTAGTTGATGTGGACCATTTTCTCGAAAAGCTTAAGCTATTAAAAAAATGGCTTAATATACAAATGAAGCATAATGGTGATGTTTGCCTCATGTTGCCAAACAACCAGCTATGTCAATTAAGTAGACCAGTGACACCAGCAACAATGACCCGAATTTTGCATTGAACTTCTTGAACCAATTAGACACTAAATTGTGAACAACTCAGAACAGCTATGTCGATTTAACTAGAACAGCGGCTCAAGATACATTGACCAGACGTTTACAGAAAAAGATCTTCTATTAGTTAGTCCTTAAAGATCGAACGACACAGTTTGAAACAACAGATTCAACCAAAGAAGGTTAAGATTCGTTTTCTGATTACCTGAAACCAGTTAGGATTCTCCGGGCTCTGCTGAGCAGCAAGAACTTCAACAAAACCTTCATTTTTGTAGCCACCCATGTTGCTGGCATAAGCCCGAGAAAGGTGCCGGTTGAGAGATGCAGAATTGAACTGCGTGAGGACATAAATCTTGGATACGTTGCTATTCAAGCAATTGCTCACAGGAATGTCAATCAGCCTGTAATTGGCTCCCAATGGCACAGCAGGTTTTGCTCTCTTCTTAGTCAGGGGGTAAAGACGGGTCCCAGCCCCACCTCCCAGTATAATCCCGAGAACACTCTAGATAACCACGTCACAGACAAAGCATCCAAAGTTAGATGAAACCTCTTCGATTTGGTTTCCTCACGACATCGAGGAGTAATAAGTTCCAACATCTCCACCAAGCTGTATTCCAAAGACTACGGAGAAAACCAGACACTAACGGCACCACTACACACGTAACTAGCAAGGGAGAAAAATGGACAATGATTATAAAAAAAAATGCTCGCTTATTGCATTAGCACTTGAAGTTCGTATCGGTAGGCCTCAACTTGTCCCGTAAAAGATTATAAATAAGCAATTCAATAAGCTATTCAACCGGAATCGCGTCTACCGTCTAGCTGCATCAAATTTCAATAAAAGGCATCACAATCGTCGCTAGAATTTCGCGCATCAGATCATAATCACATGGAGTCCTTCCAATGCCAGAGAAGAGGATAAGCCGAGAGAAGAGAACTAACGCGGCTGGCGTCGGGGTCAAGGCACGTCTGCGAGTTCCTGGAATCGGAGACGGCTCTGGGAGAGACGACGATCGGAGCTCCCCGAAAGCTCTTGAAAGCAGCGGCGGAGGCCGGGGCCACCTTGTCGCCGGAAATCTGCGACGAGGCGAACGACAGGACGGAGGCGCACCGGGGGCCGTTGCACCTCCACTGGTGGCGGGACTCAGGAGCCGCCGGAGAAGAAGAAGAAGAGGAGGATGAGGAGGGGACCCTGATCACCCCCGCCGCAGCCATGCTCGCCATTGCCACCGCCGACGTCGAGGCGAGAGGTGGTGCTGAGTGTGGACTCTGCAGAGTGAAGAGAGAGAGAGAGAGTGTGGAGGAAGGATGGAGAGCGAGTGGGAGCTGAGATATTTGATGGCTCCTCGGGATTTGTAGTTTTCCTGCTCTCCCCGGAAGGAGTGGAGTTGATTTTACGGAATGGTCCCTCGGGATTTGTACTCAAATCATGTTCAATCAAAATTGTTTTTCCATTTGTTTGATTTGATTTAAGAGTACTCTTTCGAGAAATATTCAAAGCGTTTACTATTCAATTTTCAACCATATTCATACTATATATATATATATACGTTGGCTGTACGCCTCTTTTGTGGGGCCCAGCATTTATATTTTATTTGTTTGCAAAAGACAAAAGAAAAACAAAAAAAAAAAATCAAAAAGAGAAAAAGAAAGAAACAAAATGATGGCTGCCCATCATTCCTTTGCTTTTCTTTGTTTTGTGTGTTGTGTGCGTGTGTGCAAAGGAGAGAGAGAAGAGCAGCGGCAGAAAACAGAAAAAAGAGAGAGAGAGCCGAGAGTGTTTCGTGCAGGGGAAGCTCTCGGTGAACGCAGGGAAGGAGAGAAAGGGCGACGGCCTCCGGTGTGATTTCGACGGCCAAACATTACCGGAATCGTCTCAAATTTCAGTATGTTGTTCGTGAGACTGAGATCTACAAATTGATAGGTTTCGTTTGTTGAGATTTGTCTCCGGTTCTCTTATTGTGGTTAGGGTTTTCTAGCCCCATTTTGAGGAATTGCTCCTGGAATATTGTTGTTGAGCTCTAGTGTGTGACTAGAGCGAAATACTTGGTGTATTCTGCTATTCTTGGAGATTAGTGGAAATTTTTGGGTCGTCCGTGGTTTTTCCCGATTCGGGTTTTCCACGTAAATCTTGGTGTTATATTTCTTTATCGTTCCGGTATTATATTCGTTGCTGCGAGGTTGATATTTTGCTGGATATAATTGTTGGTTGTTGCTGGATTATATTGGAGTAGTGTCGGGGGTTATTATTTGATCCTGGATTGGCTATATTTGTGCCGAGGTGCTGCCCGTTTTTCCCCAACAAAGTGGTATCAGAGCTAGAGTTGAGATTCTAGTATTAGATGGAGAATACGAGTGGCACTATGTTTAAGTTAAATGCCTCGAATTACTCTATATGGAAGCCTCGGATGGAAGACGTATTATATTGCAAAGATTTGTATGATACGGTCGAAGGTGATGAAGCTAAAGGAGATACGGAAGATAAAGAGTGGGAGCGAATGAATCGGAAGACGGTTGGGTTTATCCGACAATGGATTGATGATAGTGTGTTTCATCATGTTGCTCAAGAAACGAAGGCGGATACTTTGTGGAAGAAATTGCAAGATCTCTATGAGAGGAGAACTCCACAAAATAAAGCTCTTCTAGTGAAAAGACTTGTGAACTTGAGATACAAGGAAGGGAATAGCATGACGGAGCACTTGAGTGAATTTCAAGATGTTGTAAATCAATTGACAAATCTTGAGATTGACCTTGGTGATGAATTGCAATCTTGTTTATTGCTTGGTACACTTCCTGACAGCTGGGACACCTTGGTTGTGGCGTTAAATAATTCTGCTCCTTATGGTGTGCTTTCTATGAGTATGGTTAAAGAAAGCTTGTTCAATGAAGAAACAAGGAGGAAAAGTTTGAATTATGCTTCCAAATCGGAAGCGCTTGTCATAGAACATAGAGGGAGAAGTCAGTCAAGAAAGTTTCAAAGTAATGACAGGGGCAAGTCAAGAGGAAGATCGAAGTCAAGGCCAAGAAGAAGTGTGAAGTGCTTCAACTATGGCAAAATGGGACATTATGCTAAAGAGTGTTGGCAACCGAAGAGAGATAAATCCCATGATAGAAATGGAGATAAAAAGAAAGAAGAAAATCAGCCTACAACAGCAGTTGCAGCTGACGGTGATATTGTGTTCATTTGTGATGACGGTTATGTAAATCTCACATGCCAAGATTCTAGCTGGGTTGTTGATTCTGCAGCTTCTTATCATGTCACTTCACGTCGTGACTTCTTTACATCCTATTGCAGCGGTGATTTCGGTTGTGTTAGGATGGGAAACAATGGTGTTTCCAAGGTTATTGGCATGTGAGATGTTTATCTGGAGACTGATATGGGATGTACTTTACTTTTGAAAAATGTGAGACATGTTCCAGATATTCGACTTCACTTGATCTCCACAGGTGCCTTAGATGACGACGGTTATTGCAACTCCTTCTACGATGGCAAATGGAAATTGACTAAAGGCTCTATGGTGATGGCAAAAGGCAAGAAGACATGTAGTCTTTATATCATGCAAGCAAATTTGATGCGACAAGAGGTAAATGCAGTGGAGGATTCCTCAGTTGATCTATGGCATATGAGACTTGGTCATCTTAGCGAGAAGGGACTTGAAACTCTTGCTAGGAAGAATCTTCTATCATTAAAGGAGAAAAATCTGATGGAGTGTACTCATTGCCTCACGGGTAAGCAACATCGATTCTCATTTCATAGTTCGTCTCCACACACAAAATCTGATGTACTTGATTTAGTTCACACTGATGTTTGCTGCATGGATGCTAGAACACTTGGTGGTGCATTGTATTTTGTCACATTTATTGATGACTGCTCTAGAAAAGTGTGGGCTTTTGCTTTGAAATCAAAAGACCAGGTGCTTGCAGCCTTCAAACAATTTCATATCAGTGTTGAAAGGGAAACAGGGAAAAAGCTGAAATGTGTTCGGGCTGACAATGGTGGTGAATATAGAGGACCGTTTGAACATTACTGCAGGGACTATGGTATCAAGCTTGAGAAGACTGTTCCGAAAACACCACAGCATAATGGAGTAGCAGAGAGAATGAACCGGACGATTAATGATCGGATTCGGTGTATGCTGTCTCATGCGAAATTACCTAAGCCATTCTGGGGCGAAGCGATGAGAACGGCAGTTGACTTGATAAATCTATCTCCATCAGTTCCTCTTAAGGGAGATGTTCCACAAAGAGTATGGAGTGGGAAAGATGTCTCCTACAGTTATCTGAGGGTGTTTGGGTGCCGGGCATTTGTGCATGTTCCAAGAGATGAAAGGTCCAAGCTTGATAACAGGTCTAAACAGTGTATCTTCTTGGGTTCTGGACATGAAGAGTTTGGCTACAGATTATGGGATCCAGCTACAAAGAAAGTCATTAGAAGCCGAGATGTGGTATTCTTTGAGCATCAGACCATTGAAGACATAGACAAGTCAGAGAAGCCAAAGAATGCAGCTCAACACAGTGTCAGTTTCAGCCCAAATCCTCCTACCGTATTGGGTGAAAATCACGGGGGAGAAGTGCAGGGAAATCGTGAAGTAGATGAATCCTCACAGAATGTTAGTTCTTCAGCTGAGACAGGTGAAACAGTTGAGACAGAGCAAACAGTTGAGCAAGAGCAAACAGTTGAACAAGAAGAAGCAGTCCAACCTCAAGTTAGAAGATCAGATAGAGAGCGTAGACCTTCACAAAGATATCAGCCACATGAGTATGTGCTACTTACTGATGCAGGAGAGCCTGAAACTTATGAAGAAGCTATGTCATGCGATCAAAAGAATAAGTGGCACGAAGCTATGCAAGATGAGTTCAAATCTTTGCATGACAACCATACATATGAGTTGGTGAAGTTGCCTAAGGGCAAGAGGACACTCACAAATAAGTGGGTGTATAAGTTAAAGACAGACGAAAGCAGTTTGAAGCCACGATACAAGGCTAGGCTTGTTGTGAAGGGTTTTCGTCAGAAGAAGGGAATCGACTTTGAAGAGATTTTTTCACCGGTAGTGAAAATGTCTTCTATTAGAGTTGTTCTTGGTTTGGCCGCCAGTTTGAATTTAGAAATCGAACAACTTGATGTAAAGACAGCTTTTCTTCATGGAGACCTAGAAGAAGAGATATACATGGAGCAACCAGAGGGTTTTAAGGTTAAAGGCAAGGAGCATCTTGTATGTAGATTGAGAAAAAGTCTATATGGTCTCAAGCAAGCGCCAAGACAGTGGTACTTGAAGTTTGATTCATTCATGGAAGCTCATGGATATGGTAAGACCATTTCAGACTCTTGTGTCTTTATGAAAAGATTCTCAGATGATGATTTTATTATCCTCCTGCTTTATGTGGATGATATGTTGATAGTTGGGCATGATGCTAACAAAATCAAAAGCTTGAAAAGTGAGTTGAGTAAGGTTTTTGCGATGAAGGATCTAGGGTCAGCTAAACAAATACTTGGCATGAGAATCACTCGTGATAGGAAGAATAGAAAACTATGGCTATCTCAGGAGAAGTATATTGAAAAGGTGCTTGAAAGATTCAACATGAGCACATGTAAACCGGTAAGTACTCCACTTGCTGGTCACTTTAAATTGAGTAGCAATGAATGTCCTACGAGTGAGAAAGAGAAGGAAGAGATGATGAAAGTTCCTTATGCATCTGCCGTGGGTAGTTTGATGTATGCCATGGTTTGCACAAGACCAGATATTGCTCATGCAGTTGGTGTTGTGAGTAGATTTCTCTCAAATCCAGGTAAAGAGCATTGGAATGGTGTGAAATGGATTTTGAGGTATCTTAGAGGCACTTCCAGATTTTGCCTATGTTATGGAAATGGAAAGCCTGAATTGAGCGGCTACTCAGATTCTGATTATGCCGGAAATAGTGATTCCCGAAAGTCTACTTCGGGTTATATGATGATTTTTGCAGGGGGAGCAGTTTCATGGCAGTCGAGATTACAAAAATGCATTGTTTTGTCTACGACTGAAGCGGAGTATATAGCTATCACCGAAGGAAGCAAGGAACTCTTGTGGATGCAGAAATTCTTACAAGAGTTGGGTTTGAAGCAAGAAAAGTTCGTTCTATTTTGCGATAGCATGAGTGCTATTTATCTTAGCAAGAATCCAGTTTTGCATTCAAGATCGAAGCATATCAATGTGAAGTATCATTGGGTTCGAGAGAAGTTAGAAGAAAAGTCTTTTCTTCTTGAGAAGGTCCGTACTGACGACAACGGATCTGACATGATGACCAAAGTCTTGCCCATGGTGAAACTTGACTCTTGTAGAAGCAAAGCAGGTATGATGAAACTCCCACATGAGGCGTAGGGGGAGATTTGTTGGCTGTACGCCTCTTTTGTGGGGCCCAGCATTTATATTTTATTTGTTTGCAAAAGACAAAAGAAAAACAAAAAAAAGAAAAAGAAATCAAAAAGAGAAAAAGAAAGAAACAAAATGATGGCTGCCCATCATTCCTTTGCTTTTCTTTGTTTTGTGTGTTGTGTGCGTGTGTGCAAAGGAGAGAGAGAAGAGCAGCGGCATAAAACAGAAAAAAGAGAGAGAGAGCCGAGAGTGTTTCGTGCAGGGGAAGCTCTCGGTGAACGCAGGGAAGGAGAGAAAGGGCGACGGCCTCCGGTGTGATTTCGACGGTCAAACATTACCGGAATCGTCTCAAATTTCAGTATGTTGTTCGTGAGACTGAGATCTACAAATTGATAGGTTTCGTTTGTTGAGATTTGTCTCCGGTTCTCTTATTGTGGTTAGGGTTTTCTAGCCCCATTTTGAGGAATTGCTCCTGGAATATTGTTGTTGAGCTCTAGTGTGTGACTAGAGCGAAATACTTGGTGTATTCTGCTATTCTTGGAGATTAGTGGAAATTTTTGGGTCGTCCGTGGTTTTTCCCGATTCGGGTTTTCCACGTAAATCTTGGTGTTATATTTCTTTATCGTTCCGGTATTATATTCGTTGCTGCGAGGTTGATATTTTGCTGGATATAATTGTTGGTTGTTGCTGGATTATATTGGAGTAGTGTCGGGGGTTATTATTTGATCTTGGATTGGCTATATTTGTGCCGAGGTGCTGCCCGTTTTTCCCCAACAATATATATATATATATATATATATATATATATATATATATAATGTAGCCTTTCTTTTTAATTATTTTTATGAGCAAAACTTATTAATTATCGTAAGTATAAAGTTTGGTTTCCTTGTGAAATCAGTTATATTTTTAAGTCATTTTCGGTGGATTTAAGCTCGTGAAATTATCCCAAAAACAAATACAAAAATAAATGACAAACTATTTGGACCTAACCAAACCAAATCTCCATGGTTTGGTCCCAATGTTCAATTGGTTTGGTTTGGTTTGGTTTTTGTTCACAACATATTTTATACGATTTTTTTAGTTCGATTTGATATGATATCGAAATTAAACCATGCTCACCTCTATTCAGACACTCGGCATCACTCGGGAACAACATATCCGCAGTAGGCAAGCATTTTCACCTCAGTATCGCCGGAGCATCAACATGACGAGATTCACGCGATTGCTAACCACGAATGGATTTCGCTTTATAACTTTACGAATGAGGATACTAGCTTTATACCGATTGTGTTATTACTGTCGATGGTGCCTGAACTTGTCTTATCTAATCTACCACAATATTTTTTTTAATTCTAAATAAGATAATTACGATATGCACGAAATCTCTTACTTTTTTTCATTATTATCTTTCAATGATACCTTTTCATGATAACATATATATATATATATATAGAGCTAATACCCTAAAAAAGCACCAATTTTAGGTTTAATGACGATTTTTGCCCGAAATTTTTTTATCCCATGAAAGAGAACAAACTTTAACTCGATTCTCAAATTCAACCCCCAATAATTTGAAACTATTGATTGTTCAACATCGTAATTTCATGTCATCAATAAATCCATGTGACTTGTTAACATGGAATATGAAGTTGTTCATCTGCTTCGGGGAGGAGGTAGGGCTGAGCTTGTTTTTTTTTTTTAAAAAAAAGAAAGCTCTCGTCGTGAGCTTGGCAGATCTCGTTCATGGCTTATCTCCATGGGTGGTAATACACAGTTTCATATTCTAGTTAGACAACTGATGTTTGCGGATAAAGTGAATGAGAAGATGAATAGGTTAATCGTCGTCGTTGTGCCAGAGGTGAATCAGATGAATATCTTCAAATTTTGTGTTAAAAAGACGATGAATAGTGCCTTAAATTCACATCTACAGGCTACGTGAATTTATTGATGACGTGAAATTACCACGTTGGATAACTAATGATTCTAAATTAAGGGTTTTTTGGGTCGAAGGACTAGAGCTAAAGTTGTTTTTTTATGTGATGAAAAAAAGTTTGGCCCAAAATCATCATTAGAGCTAAAGTTTGTGATTTTTTATGAGTAAAAAAAGTTTCGTGTCATAATTGTCATTAAACATAAAATTGATGTTTTTTTTTTTTGGGGGGGGGGGGGGAATTAGCCCCCCGCGCGCGCGTATGTATATGGCCTTCTGGCTTCGGACCATCACCTTCAAAATGGATCGGAAATCAGCAATCCGAGGCCTCCACGTTCGAGAGAAGATTTTTAATTTGCGCACGGGTACGCTAAAACATACAAGCTTCTGCTTTTCTTTTCTTTTTTGTCAAAAGAAAAATTCACGTTTCCACGCTGCCGTGCAAGGGCACTTCGGACAATTCACGGGCGGTACACGTGCGATTATTTAACTGGCCGGGACTGGACCGATAAAGAAAATCTAGCGGAGGAGAGAGAGAGTTACGGATTTTCGGTGGATGTGGAATTCACGGTGGGAGATCGCGATCGGGTCACATGCCCTTGTCGACCCCTTTTTTCCTTTTTCCTTTTTTTTGTAAAACTCTTTTTCAATTTTTTTTTGGGGGTTTAAGAGTTGGAGATTTTTCTCTGCCACGGGAAGGAACTGGCACCGTTGATTTTATTCTTTTTAAATTGATTTTCTAATTTTTCTAATTTATTGGTAGTTTATTATCATGATTGAGAGAGAGAGAGAGAGAGAGAGGGGTTCACGTGATGAGATGATGGTTGGAGCTCATGATCACCGTTGAATTTGGAAAGCAACATGGGGGGGAGAGATTAGTCAAACGATGAAGACACGTCAATCATAGTTAGCGATAAACAATTTTTATTAGCCACTATGATCGGAAATTCCACGTGTAGGCACCTATCTATCAACCCCAATTGGTGCTTTGATGGTTTGTTGACCATCATATTACATGAAAGACGACAAATACCCAATTGCAGTATAAACCCAGAAAAATAAAAATAAAAAGAGAATTTGCTATTTGCTGTCACTACAAAAAAGGGGGGGCCAAAAAAAAAAAACAAACTGTGCATAATCAAGGTCGAGTTCATCTGCCAATAGGGATCCAACCCTGCTGGCAAAGGGATTGGAGAAGCTAGTATCGGTTTGATTCCTGTGTAGGTGGAGTAAAAGTCAGAGAGAGAGAAAAGAAAATTAGAAATAGGACATATAAAAGGGAAAAAAAAAAAAACAGATCGAGTGTATCCTAAGCGTATGTTACGTTAGAACATTTAGACATGATATGGCCCAAAAAACATTGATGTTTCCTAAGCGATAGAGCCTGGTGAATCAGGTATAGGATATTGCCAAAACCTGTCAAAGTTGTGTGATTGGACCATGACTTGATCTGGACATGATGGGCACTAAGGTGGTTGCAAAAAAAAAAAATTCGAGGCAAGTTGACCGATAAGTACGATCATTCTCCGCTATGACTAGGGTTCGAAATATTCAAAATCATGACTTGATCAAGCGGCTGAAAAAAAAATTCAAGGCAAGGCGACCGATAAATATGATCATTCTCCCACTAGGACTAGGTTGGAAATATTCGAAAGCTATATCTCTTCAATGGCAAAGAGTGCAAAGCAAAGTTCAATGGCAATGAGCACTGTTTATAATAACCATGAAGTTGGTAGGGACAACTAAAAACCCGATTCAATAAAAGATAGGTTTTGGGGCGAATTACACATCGTGCCCTGGTCCTTAGGGTTGTTGCAAATTGACTCCCCCCATTTGAATTTTTACATTATACACATATATAGAGAACAGAGGAACTTAGAGATACATCGAGTGCGAGGGCGTTTTGACCAAAACTCGAGGGAGGATTCGACCGTAGTCAACGCTAGAGTCACGTTGAAATTGAAATGTCGTTTTGGAGTCTTATGTACTTTTGGGTCTTCTTTCTATCACTTGCACGGGTGATGTGTGATTGATCTGTCCTCAACAACTAGTCACGGTGCAATCACACGGTCAGAGATGCGAGCAAATTCGGTTAGAGTTGAAATTTCGACAATTTAGGGAGTAAATCGCAATTGAAATGTCAGGGGGCAACTTGCCACCGCACGAGATTATGCATTCGTGGGACGAGTGATTTCGGAAATGGAGATTTTTATGGTTAAGTGTATAGAATGGGCGTGAAAAGTGACGAATGAAAAATGTGCAAAAGACGAAGGGTATGGAAGGTTAACCACCAAAGCACAAAGGCATAAGCCACCGGCCAAGGATAAAGAATCGGAAAAGATGGCGGCTCGCCACCAAGGCATAAAGGATTGCTCCACCTGCTGAGGATAAGCAACTGTTTGATTCACCACTAACGACATTGGATTATGAAATCGGATAAATATTGAAATTCTCGTTCATTCGATCGTTCAATATGTTTGCGTTACAATGGAGAAATGTCCTCTATTTATAAAGGGACCGAGACATAGGAAATACAAAAAAACATTCAAGAGGCACGGCAACTACCCAAATATAAGAGATGGGAACTAGAAAGCAATTAAAGGGCTGTTCCAATGAATCGGATGCTCCTGCATCACAAGAATTTTGGGGGATCAAATGTAATTAGCTCTAATTTTTGGGAGGCAACATGGCAAATTGGAATAAGTGGCCTCGTGGAAGACAGATGACCGCTAGGCCAACTATAAAAAGAAAAAAATGAAATGCAACAGAAAATGCCTACAAACAATGCTTATGTTGGGCTCTTGCGGAACCAAGACTTGTCCGGCCCAGAAAAGCAAACATGGGCCTTTGTGTTGGGCCAGAGTTGCATATCCAACTCTATTAATTCGGGTGATCGAGTCCAAGGTGGGTCGATTCCCATCCCACTCTGGAATAGATAATCGGTCTAGAAGGGTCAATTTCGAGTTTGCGGAATTGAAAATCGGTCCACTCGATCTTGGACCCAGTCGGGAACTGAACCAAATCGACTGTGATAATCATGTTGGCGAATCCGGGGGGGGGGGGGGGAGGGGGTGGGGAAGGTCGGAGAGGAGAAGCCTTGTCGAATCTCAGCGAAGACATATCGAAATCGAAATCGAAATCCTCCTGCAGCTTCCTGTAAAATACATGCTCAGGTTCAAGTGCGTATGCATGCTATGGAGCTTATTGATCTCCACTCCCCAGGGAGGACTGAGGAGGGAGGCATGGAGGCTGCGACTTTGAGAGGCGTGTGAGTGAGCGACGAGCGTCATGAGCAGGGCTACAAGAAGGGACGACGTGAGGTGAGGTAGTGAGCGTCGCGAGAGAGAGAGAGAGAGAGAGAGAGAGCCAGAGGCGTGAATGAAGAAATGAGCTTAATCATTAGGGTATTCTTTTTAGTTTTGCAATAGTAAGAAATAAATATGTATAAAAAATGTGTGTGTGCGTATATATATATGCGCATTCTGGGTGGGTGATGCACACTTGGAATTAGGAATCCGATCGATTCTCATGAGAATAATTCAGAATTGGCCAGTTCGATCCGATTCTTTTGCTCACCCTCTATAATTGATTATTGAATCAATCTTATGATAAGAAGTGGGCTCGGGTCTCGGCCCATGTTATCGGATTCCATCCGCAAACACCTAGCTACATAGCTCGTACTATTTGGGTTGCATTTTTCAATAATGTTTCACCTAGGACTTAGGAGTCCATCTCGACAACTAGTGCTGATTTCTGCAAAAGATTTTGTCGTGCGAAGGTGAGAGTAAATGTCATTATGCTTGCCGAACAGGCAATGTATGTCCTGGAACTGTCAAGTTAGGTAGATGTATGGCTAAAAGTGGATTAGTCCTAGATGGACAATTCGACATCCTCCACCATCAAATCGGTGTAATTACTAATTACTCGCGTTGTGAATGATAACTTCGTGATCCTTATAGTCCTAACGTGGTTCGCTCGAGTGACAAGATGAAAGAATGCTCGTCTTAATTTCTCGCTTCACATTTGAGTTCGAATCGCCGGACTTACCCCCCCGGTTGATTTCGAGGCGACTTGGTATTTTTGGGGGGAGCCTCCAAGAACGTGAATTCCTAGCAGTCATGTCTTTCTCGTTCTTGCTCTGTATCTGAGTTCAAACCCCGGCAATTACGCTGTCTGATCTTAAGCTGGGTTCATTGCGAGCTACGGGTTGATCTCTCGTCAAATTTGGCGTTTCAGATTCATTTCAACTCAAATGCTAACCGAATAATTTCTTATTGCAGCAGTTTTTCCAACTTTTCCCTTCAAGCCCACATCCCCCTTCGCCACCACGATCAATCCAGTCAATATCGACAATTCCAGCCAAGCCAACAGAACAACAAATAAAGGAACAAGTGTCGGGATTCATAATTCCAAGCAATAATCAACAACAGAGCCAAAGTGGGGGGACAGAAGTCAATCAATGGTGGTCGTATGTATAGTTGCTTTCCTAGCTCAATGGCTAAGGCGGACGCAGAAGAGGCCAATGCAACTCTCCAATAATGGCGGTTTCTTTTGGGCTACGACTTTTGGAAATCTAGTCGGACACAATAGGTGCAGGGCCAACGACCGTATTATTGCATGCCAAATGTAGAGCAAACGAGAGCTTTCTTGATCCGTAACCTCGTGCCGTCCAATCACTCCGACCCCATGCCTCGAATGTCTATCCATCTTTACTCGACTAAACCGACCTTTTCCATTTTTTTTTTTTGCTAGCATGACAATCTAATGTTACTATCAATTTTTTTTTTATCACTAGATCTCTCGATGAATAAGTATTTTATGCAAAACATGCGATAATGATGTGTGAATCTACGGTCGAGATTTGTACCGTCCTTGACGATACTGTCGGGGACGTATTTCCTTTTATATTTTTATCATGGACAGAGCCAATCGCATAAGCGGTAATGTTTAGACCCGATTCCACGGAGAAAATAAAGAGGGGTGGGTCCACGCGTTAGTCGGAATGTTTCCTTGACAGTACTATCGAGGACTGTATAATTACAATAGTAGATCCATATGCCATCACCGTCTGTTTTGCATAAAATATTCATTGATTGAGAAATTATGTGGTCAGAAATAACATGCAGTACTGTCCGACTGTCAAGTTAGCAGCTTATATACACACGCACACGCATTTCAGTTCGTTGCCTTGAAGTGAATCCTCTGGTGTCTCTCTCTTCTCAACAAGTCCTAGTCTCCAGCTTTTGTGAGAGAGAGAGAGAGAGGGGATGATGAAGTGGTGGTGCATATGAATCTGATCTGCCTGGCTCCCTGAATGCCATCTAAGGAGGCGGTTCCAACTGGTTGGACCAAAGAAGGGAAGGGAGATGTTCGAATTCCTTCTTTAGTTGGCATCAGAGGAGTCACGCAGGCCCTAATACGTGACAACCCAACACCACCATCTCATCATCTTCTCCCCCTCACTTGTCGGATTCTTCACTTCTACTTCCCATGTTCATCATCTGAAGTTTCTCGCCCTTTCTCTAAGCAGCTTCTTACATCCTCCTCCTGTTTCGTCGAATGTTTTGTTGTGTTCCCTTTGCGCATGCTGCATGTGTGGATTATTTTCTTCGAGGCAAACCCTTTTTCTTTACATCGTTTCTTGCTAGCGTTTGTTTTGTTTACTTCGGTTTTTTTGAATGGGGGTTTTACCCGGGTTCTGTAAAGTTGCAGGCAGCTAGAAATCACCATCAGACACCCCCCCCTGTTTTTTCCTTGTGGTGAATGAGTGAAACTTCTATGCTCTGTGTTATTGTAGTCGTTCGTCGTCGTGGTCGCCGCCGTCGCCTGATCTCTCTGGTTTTCTTTGGAACATGAGGAGAGAATACAACGTGGGTGAGGTGAAACGATTACCTACAGGAAGGAACGTACGAGGACAAGGCAAGAGAGCCGCTACAGGAGACGAGGAGGAGAAGATTCTTGCATAAAAGGTAATAAGTGACACTGATTCAAACCGAGGTCAATCATGGATTGGCCAGTAACACCGTTTTTCTTTGAAAAGGAGCTGTTTACGTAGAAGAATTTCAACCGAAAAAAAAAAACCATCGAGGATGTACGATCATATAAGCCATCGTCGCCGATCCTACATGATCGAGCACGAGGGCTCCCTGTAACCCTGGTACGGGTCCACGACGTAGGCAATCTCGCGGTGCGGGACTCCGCCGCCGATGTACGGCCACATGACGGGCTCCTGCGCCGCCTTGTCCTCGCTCTTGCTTTCTTTCGCGTCGGCCTCGCTCACGGTCACTATCTCCGCGGGCCCGACGTTCTTCCTGAGCAAAGTGGTGAGCTTGACCGCGTCGAGCCTTTCTCCTACCACCTCGATCCGGTCCTTGTCGTCTCCCACCAGCGCCGCGGATTGAACTCCTGGAGTCGAACCAACAAAGAAAACGGATCGATATGGAATCCGACACTCAAACCTCATCCACCTAGGATGATTTACAGACGACACAACTAAATGGTCTCGTCGAGATATATAAGAATCTACTAACAATCACCTTCAAAGCCGGTCGCGACTCTCATAGCTTTGCAGCGGGAGCTTAGGGGGCTGAAACAAAAAAATATGGAGCTGGAGTCGTTCATGCTCACCCGAATCACTACCTTCTGCTGCAGAAAGAAATCAAGATAAAAAAACAAAATCGAGAAGGCGAATAACCATGCGACATAAGCTGAATCAAGTCGCGATTTTTCTCATCATATTATTACCTTCATGGTGCTTCGCTTCGTTAGGAACCTAAGCAACTTTAAATTTCTCAAGTTTGTCGGAAGAGTTTGGAGAAAATATTGGAGGAGTATGAAGAGGAACAGAGGGACGAAACTCTCTATTTATGGCCTCTCCCTCGGAAGAAACTTCACTTCGAACAAAGGCTGGGCAGATTGAAGGAGTCAGAAGTCAACCCTCCCATGTGAAGTCAAAGGGTGTGGAGCAGACACAGGACCTACGAGAAGGAAATGATAGGACAAGGCAACGACCGTTAAGAGAAAATCATGGGAAAGTTCATAAGTTACGACTGATTCAAACTAGGTTCAATCATTGTGGTTGTTGTTGCCTTAATTTGCTCCTTAGAGGAGGAGCTTTCACAATTTTCCCTGCACAAATAGGAGGGTTGACCGTCAACATGTCTCTAACCAAACATTCGCATGAGGACGTCAATGTCGGATATGCCAGAGAAAATATTTTATCACGGGTACATGACTGCATATTATACAACTATACTCACGGATCATATCCTCTACCTTGTTTTATTTATGTAATTTCATCCCCAAGCTTTGTATTTTGAGGTTGTAGCTGGTTATTGCTGGGGTTAAATCGATTGTCGATTTAAGCTTTGGGGAAATTTTTTTTATCCTGAATTGGATTTGTTCTTGGTGAATTGTTGCCTTGTTCTCCCCGACACCACCTTCACCAATTAAGCAACGGCTGCCGCCCATGCCATGTGCAGCAATATGGCGGAAGAGGCGATTCTTGCCTCGCCAAAATCGTGGTGAGGGCCGCTAAACCTAGTCGGCCCGCCGTCCTATGGTGAGTGCGAACGGCCATTGCCGAGGTAACCACTTGTTTAGTAGCTAGGTTCTCTCCCATGTACAATTTGACGGAGTCCGATTTAATATCACAAACCAATCCGAATAGCTTCATCGCAATAAAATGATTTGAATGATGAGATATGGGGAAACATTAGTAAGCAGTAGGTTATGAACATTTTAGCAAAAGTTAATAAAAGGATTTATAGCATATAAATACTTATGCTATAAAAGATATTGTATCAAAAGGAAAATATGAATATTATCCACGGAAAGGAAAGAAAATTCATATCCAAGGCACAATCAATACCAACGCATGCTACGTACTGCCATTATGATTTTAGGAAGAAAATTTTATTTCTTTTATCTTTCTTATTTTTGGCTACAACATCAAAACTGAGCCAAACGACCCACGACACGGCACGAGTAATTGAGGCTCGGCTCGGGAATTATTCAAGATCGGCTCACTAATATTTCAAGCCCAAGATACACAAGTATCTTGTAAAATTCAGCTTGAGAAAAATTTGTTTTGTGGGAATTTTGATCATTTTGCGATTGGACTAGGACTAGAAAGCAAGCCTGTTGTCTGTTTTCCTAATTGCCCGAAATTCATATTGACTTTGGTAGCACGGTTATATAAATAAATTAATTCCACTAAATCGCGCTAATTTAAGTTCAAGAAATAGTGAGACCGCCCTAGATAGACACCAAGTCAAGTCAGCGATACACTTCGCATTATATTTGGTGGCTTCGTCATTAAGCTTCCCTTGCAACAGATGTATTTTTTGTGTGTGTGTGTGTTCAAATTGCAACAGATGTATGATTAAAAGTACGGAAAAATTGTCCAAAATGCCCTAAACCGATTACACTTTGATCACATGAGTTTTAAACATTTTCATGCTTTACTAGTTAAGTCCATCTAGCCAATTTTAGTGTGCACATGAAAACTAGGAGTGTCAATGGGATAGGTTGGGTCGGGTCTTGGCCCGGCCCAAGCTCGCCCAAAATGAAGCAGTACTTGGCTTGGCCCGACCCCGGCCGGCCCGAGCCCAATTACATAGGCCCTCTTTGGGTCGGGCCGGGCCGGGCCGGGTTAGGCCGAGCCCCATTCCAATTGAAGGTGACTTGTGATGTCCCCACCGGCTGACCGCCCGTCGAGCAGGGCGGCGACCCTTCGGTCGGCGAGCCGCAGAGGGTGACGCCCACACCTTTCCTCACGGAGACCCACTAGATCGTCGACGACGTCATCTCCTGGAACGATGAGGCATCCGGCTTCGTGGTGTGGAACCCAACCATCTTCGCTCGCGATTTGCTTCCCAAGTATTTCAAGCACAACAATTTCTCCAGCTTCGTTGGGCAGCTCAACACCTACGTGAGTCGACTCTATCTGTCCCCTCGTCCTCGCGACAAAGCGATCGATTGAATCTGACTTTGCGAAGTGATTTGGAAGGGGTTTCGAAAAGTGGTGCCCGATCGATGGGAGTTCTCCAACGATTGCTTCCCCAGGGGCGAGAAGCGGTTCCTGAGCAAAATCCAGCACCGAAACGTCTCCGCCGTGGCTACGGCGGTGGTTGTCCCAGAAGCGGTGGTGACCGTACCCCCGACAGCGATGCCGGTGATTTTGCCTTCAAGTTCGGAAGAAGAGTAAGTGAATCCCTTTTCTCGGCTCGAAGGGCTGGTACGCTTGATCGCCGCCATCCTGGGCGCCGGGGAGACGTCGCCGGAGGATGACCCAGTGAGCTGCTGGACGATGGACATGAAGTTCTGCTCCTCGTAGAAGGCGATGGAACTCAAAAGCTTGGGAGAAGAGAGACCTGATTTTGTGTTCAAAGATGAATGTGGGCTGCTCGTGGAGGAGGAATGAGATAGAGGAACCAGTGCCGGCCCATTGCTGAAACAGTACCGGTACTGTATTAAAATAGTGTCGGATCCGGCCCGAAAATTTCTCAATTTTTCGGGACGGGCCGGTGCGGGCTCAATTGACAGCCCTAATGAAAACCATCCAGAAATAGTTTCTGGAACAAAAACCTATTTCTAGAATAAATTTGAAACAGAAACTCGTTTGGTAACGCAATTCTATTTTTCTATTTTTGGAACAATTTTGAGAATCAGAAATAGATTAATTTGAAACAGAAATGGCTCTAAGAAATAGAAATATCAGTCGACGACCAACCCCGTCGGTCGCACCCCATCGGTCGCCGCCGCCGGTCGTCGGCCGCATTTTTCAGAAGTAAAAATTTTCAACCGTTGTTAAAACAAATTTTTATTCTAGGATCATAAATTTTATGCCGTTATCAAACGCATTTTTTCCTCAAAAATTTATCCAAAAACAGAAATAGAAAAAACTATTTCTATTCCAAGAAACTATTTTTGGACATGAATGATTTTCATGCGCACCCTTAGTTAGAAATCGTTGACTTGGACACTGGCCATCCCACGTGGCATGGTCGATGATGACATAGACAATATTTTAAAAAATTTGAATCTTTTTGTATATTAATATTTTTCATTTCATTTCATTTCTTTCTTTTTCTTTTTTTTTTTCCTTCCAAACCGGCCCTCGCCTATGGTCGGCGAGGGTCGGCCGTCCTTCGCCTATGACCACGGACCCTTGCTAGACTTGGTAGAAAGAAAAAAGGAAAAGAAAAATATAAATCATAAAAGACTCAAAAATTCGTAATTTAAGAAAAATAAAAGAATTGTTTGCGTAAGTACCGGCCGGCATCCACATCATTAATTTCCAGCTAAAATTGACTGAATAGACTCAATTGGTAAAATGTGAAAAGGTTTATGACTCAATTATCACAATTGAAAAGTTCATGACTGAATTAGCCAAAATGCAATAGATTGGTTTAGAGCTTTTTGGACAATTTTCTAATAAAAGTATTGGTCACAGTTTCAGTAATCTCAATCTTGGAGACCCAATGTAGTCAAAATCGGAGAGAGAAGTAGTATTGGCCGTAGCACGTAACAAAATTTCCACCTCGGTGAGAATCGGCCACGGAGTCAATTCAAATCTCAAAATTGCATCACGTGTAAATAAGCTCATCACATCGATGTCGTACATTTATACAAGGTCGTCGTCCTCGGTGGTTGTCGATCCTACAGGGGCCAGCACCAGTACGGATCCCGGACGTAGACGATCTCCTGGTGGGGGATCGGCCAGACGACGGGCTGGAGCTGCGCGTCCTTCTTTTTGCCAGGCTTGTCCTTGCTCTCCCCGCCTTCTTTCTTGGCCTCGCCCACAGACACTATCTCCGCGAACCCGACTTTCTTCCGGAGCAGATTGGTGAGGTCGACCGTGTCGAACTCTCCGGTCACCTCGAGCTGGTTCTGGTCGCGCACCAGCGCCACGGATTGAACTTCTGGAGAGAAATTTTAACCAAGGGAAACGACCTCAGTTTCGAATCAAAATGTGTGTTTCTCGATCTCGAAAGAGGTAAAAAAGGAAAAAAAAAAAGACACACGAATCACCTGGAAAGCCAGCCGCGAGTCTCATAGCTTTCGAGTGAGAGTCTTGGGGGCTGAAGCAATAAAATCTCGAGACGCGGTCGTTCATAGACAATTTAATCACCACCTTCTGCTGCCGAAAAAGAAAACAAGAACGTGAATTCGACTAATCAAAACTCACGATTTTCTCATTAATTGATTACCTTCATGGCGGCTTGCTTCGATTAGGAACTTGGGGGAACTTCCAAATTCTTCGATTTGCTCGAATGAAATTAAGAAATTGTCGGGAGGGCTGAAGAAGAAATGAGGCGTCACTCCCTATTTGTAGCAACCTCCTTGGAAGAAGAGTCGATGGCTTAAATAGACAAAGGGCCTGGGCATGTCGTGTAGCAAGCAGTCTCAGAAGTTAACCTCGTGGTCGTCGAACATCATTTGGACCCAAAAAAAAAAAAAAATAAGTCTTTGGAATTTGGCTCCATTCTTGCTGTTATTGGTTAAATTTATTATGTCCCCTCTCTTGGCCCCACCATCTGTATATATGCCTTACATAATTGGTGACATATGCTTCAGAGATTATTAAAACTGTTGAGCGTAGGACTTGGTAGAAACATACAACAATGGAGTTCATACATGAGATAATTGACTAAGTTCATACATGAGATAATTGACTAAGTATATGATTTTTATGTCCAGTCCGGAGGTGTCGAAATGGGTTGAAAATCCATATTCAATGAAATGTGTCGCATATGGGTTAATTAAGTTTTAATAAATAACCTTCGGAAGAAAAGTTTTAATAAAATAAGCGACCAAAAAAAAAATTTCAATAAATGAACTGTTAATGGGTTGGAATCGTAAGCCTAATTATATGTGAATTGTAAATAAGTTGGTCTTTAAACTCATTTAGATTGTCAAGGGAGGATTGAGAAAATCCTATTGATTGCAATTTTCTCCGGACCTCTAGGAAAATGCATGAAAAAAAAAAAGGCTCCAATGGTACGATCCCTCGTCACCCTAGAATGAAAGGGGCGTATGACTTGAGTGAAGCCAGTGAGATGTTTTTAAGCCCATTTACAACTCTTTAACAGTTTTTATTATTTTATTTTGTCTTTTCTTTTACTTTTTTTTGTTGTTGCTATGAAGCCGATTGTGGTTGGCGGTAGGCTTCCTAGCCCTCTAGTGACCGGTGAGGGTCGACGGCCCTCACCTATGTCGACGATGATCAACCGATAGCTCTCGCCAAAACTTAAAAGGAAAAAAAGAAAAAAAAACAAACAAGAAAAGAAAAAGAAAAAGAAAAAGAAAAAGAAAAAGAATAGAAAGTTCATATTTTTTTAGATAATAATTTTTTTTCACCGTGTTACCAATATAATTCTTTTAAAATTTATAAGAAGTAAGTTTTCCTAAATTGAATTAAATATATTAGTATTTTAGCAATATGAGTTAGATTTGGTATGAGATGGGTATGGGTCGAGGAATTCGCATCACAATAAATAAGTCATAAATGAGTATACGAGTGAATTTAAGTATGGACTATTTTTGGCTCAACCCAAATCCGATCCGATTCGGGTTGATAGATCTAGTTGAACCTGAAAAAATCAATTGAAATTCGATTCGATTAGTCAAATCCATCTTTTTGTCACTAGTTAAAGTTCAACAGAAAGGTCGTGGCATTTGGTATGGAAGTTCTCGGTGTGTACCCATCATGGACTTTGATAATCGGCCGTCGCAAGTTTATGGTATCGGATCTATTTTTGAAGGATGAGAGTATTCTTTTAGATGCAGAATTTAATTCTCTATCGTCTTTTGGAAAGTTTGAAAGTATGCTATGTAACTTTTTCGACTATCAATGAATAAAATCTTTCTTTCGAAAAAAAAAAAAATTCAACAGAAAGGCTTTGCCTCTCGAAAAGGGTTTCCCCAAATTGACTCTTACCAGCCAAAGTCTCTAACGATCATCGTCACCACCGCCATCATCTCCTCTCTCTCTCTCTCTCTCTCTATGACTTGAGAATGTGAAGTCAATGGCCTGAGCAGACGGAGCAGACGAGCTGCTAGAAGGAATAATAGGACGAGGGAAGGACCGTTGAACAGAAAATCAAGGGAAACTTCGTGCTAAATCCAAAGTAATGACTGATTCAAACCAGGTTCAATCACTGGTTTTACCAACTTAATTCTTTCTTATCGAGCTAGAGCCCACCGAAAAAAAAAGGAGCACTCACCTTTTTCCCTATTCAAACTTGAGCGTTCGATCGTCGATAATGTCTGTGGCCAAACTTTAGTGTGGGGGTAAATTTTACATATGCCACCGTTTTGCCCTCTAACCTCGTTAATCTGTGCTATTTTGATCCTTTAGCATTCATTCTCGTGCATCCGAATTTGGTTAAATGAAATAGTGATGGGTGACGGCCGGTGGAAACTTGTCGTTCTTTTTACGCACGACAAAATGCAGCACCCACTTTCGCAACCCGAGCCCGAGGTAGCCGCATCCGTCGTCACGGCCCCGACCAAGATACCGGTAGTCAGAAGGTCCGTCCACGCGCTTGATATGCTGCGATTAGGCATCGCGGATCGAACTCGTGACACGCGACCTTGTAAAAGACGGGCGACTCCTTTACCGCTAAGTGGATCCTCTTGGTGGCGAGCCCGGCCACCTTTTTTTGTTTGTTTGTTTGTTTGTTGTACGTGGGGCATATGAGGGTCATGTGTGGCTATACCAATCAAAAATTGATTGAGATTACAAAGAAACGATCTCCGATCGATGACACAGCCAATTTTTTTTCGATTAAATGAGAGTATCTACATGGTTTAGCTCCTGGTTCAAGTTTTTAAGTCTATTGAGTCATGAAAATGAAATCCTCCCACGTGCCACCGCCAAGCACAAAAAGAAAACAAACAACATGCAACTATCCACCCCCACCCCACTACAAGCTCCAAAGAAATTGACCGACAAAGTCGTGATTTGATCGATCCGGCCGATGCATGGCCAGTGAAATTTCCCATCTCCCTCTTCGAAACGTCGTAGCAGCCACAATTTCCGTGGATGAAGCTCCGATTCATACGCTTTCGTTGTCGTTGCAGCTGGTCTCGGGTTGTCAATTGGGGTCGTAGCCCGCGGGTTACGAGAAAAGGATGGCTTGCCAGAAATTCAAAAGACTCGAGAAAACCTGCGTTTTCACATCGTGAAAATCAGGTGTGTCTACACATGCGCGCGTGTCACGGTCTGGGCTCCTATTCACGTACCTTTGTGAGTAGAGCTTATGGCGTCGCGATGAAGAGTGAGTGATGCAGAAAGGAATGCGCGACTGGTTGTCGCTTTATTTCTCTCTGTCTTTTAGATTTTTTTTTTTTTGTCGATTCCGTGGACGACACGGTCGATATTCTCCATGAAAGTAGGCTCTGCAGATTGAAGCGCGAGTTCCTTGGAAGAATCTGCTTTATCTGAATTTTCTCTTACTCCGGCTCCGGGTGTTTGCTCCATATAGTCGAACGCTCCACAAGTCTTTGAGGTTCTTTTGCTGCTGTTTTCAATGGTTAGCTTATGTTAAAGTAATTTTGTGATCCAACCGATATCTCTTTTGTAGTAATTCTCACTCGATCTAGAGTTACATTTAGATTTAAGTGCTCTTTTATCTCGATCTAAAGATAAATCTAGGATTTACAAGGTGTTTTCTGTGTTCTTTGGAACTATTGGCATTATTGTGGTCTCTGCACGGTGGCGGTGGTGCTGGGGATGCCGAACCGCACTGCCTTTTGGCAAAATTATGGGAGAGGGATTTTTTCGCGTGTGCTCATCGTTGATGATGATGCGAGGTTTGGTAATTGACCACTATATTAGCTTTGATGTTACGACATATCTGTCTTTGTTCAATAGGTCAGTTTTTGCAAGCTCTACCAAGTTGATCCATTTTTCATATTTACTTATTTTGCTTGCTTTATGGGATTTGTATATTTGTCTTGAAATTATGTATCCCTCTAATTTCAAAGGAAGATTTCCGTTGGGAAAAAAAAGTACAAAAATTGTCCGGACTCAACTTTCCAAACTCTTATACGAACACACAAAAATTGAAATAGGTTCTACACAAGTCATAAGTTCTTGTATCTAAGGCGTGTCTAACTATCTGTGCATGCAAGTGTGTCACGGAACGAAAGTTTTGCCGGCCCAATATGCCGAATCCTTTCGTTCTCACGTATCCTTGCGAGCAAAGCTTGTTGTTAGGGTGACATGAGGGCATCTGTGCTAGAAGTCATTGGTTAGAACGGTTATAACTTTGAGAAGCTCGAAGGTGGGCTTGACCTCCTTTGCGCAAACTCGTTGGCAGCTGATATTGCTCTTAAGAAGATGCCATGGTAGGCCTAAACTAATTGTTGTGTCGTGTGTCTCGCTTGGCGGACTGGATGCCCGAGCTGATGAGCTAGGCGTGGTACGATCCGATACTACATTCGATTCGCCGTACTGTTTTAGGAGCAACTATAGAAGGAAGGCTGGCATGATGTACTCGACTCATAAGGCAATGCACGGGCTATTTCGCGGTCAAGGATCTGTTGTCCCGTTACACGTGCCTCACGAGATGCACATAGACTTTGAAAACATCCCCGCTTAACTTCTGGAGAAGAAATCACATCAGTGAAATGGAAGAGGAAGACTTGGTTTACTTTAGTAAACAAGAAATTTTCTTGCCCCCACCCAACTCCATCATAGATCAAGTGCAATTGCATCAGTTTGATTAGTGTTGGACTCGAACATTCAAAATACGTGATGGAGCCCACATCCGGGCAATTTTTTCTTCGATAAAACGAGTCTAGGCAATATATGTCGCATGTTTAATATCTCAATAAGAATGGTACTTCAAGATCGCTCCACGCAGGTGTTTGAGTGCAGTCGCAATGACTTGGCACGAGATTCCGTCGAATCCCAACGGTGGAATTAGAGATGGACATGGCGCGCGATGGGGCCGGGACCGTGTTGCTGATGGCTTGCTTCATTGAAAGGGAACTGCTAATTCAACTTCATCAAAATTGATAGATCCTTTTCATTGAAACTAATTTAGTCGAATTTGTCTTGCTTGACCGAGAAAAATCGTGAGTCCACAAGTCAACTTAATCGAGTCCCGCGTGTGAGGCCAAGGTGGTTTATTAAGGTCAACAGTTCTGTGGAACAAAACCTGTCTACAAAAGCGCGCGTGTGTGTATTACGACCGAGTAAAATCATGAAGATTATTTCCTTGAAAAGTCAAACATTCATCGTACGGATTCATGTTTTTATAATCATATTATATTCTTCTTAATGATGATGGGAAATTAAATATATTCAGAACCTTGAATAAATCATCCAATCCCAGAGGAGAACGAGAACCTGCCAAATTTAACAATAATAAAAACGAACAAAAAGAAAAGAAGAAGATGTCGCTTCTACTTATCGATGAATTCCACAAGGTTATACAGTCAAGTTTTGTCGTCAACAGGGCATGTGCGCGGAAATCAGCGGAATCGTCATTTTCTATCACGCCTTTAACGGGGGTGTGCAGCCGGATCGAATTTGTCCGAAAATCATACCCGAAAAATAAGTCCGAGAAATGGTTCCTGTTCAAACCGCTCCGGGAACATATTCTTATTTTTGAGAACCGGTCCGACTCTCAGTTCCAAATGAAGACTAGAGGTGTGCAACCGGACATGATTTACTCGAAACCCATATCGGATCACTCGAAAAATAGATATGGAAACCAGTTCTAAATTTTAGGAACTGTTTGGAATTGGGCGTGCTTTCGGTTCCAAGGTACTTGGAACCGGATCGATTTTGGAATTGGATATCAGCAATTGTTAGAAAAAGAAACTCCTAATTTCACTTGCTTCATCTCCTTTGTTCTTGGTGGATTGTAATTTATATTGCTTATATTAGAATTTGTCGCTTTTGGTGGATATTGAGTTTGATTATTCATTTGATTATTCATCTTTCACTTTGAATCATTTCATTACTATTCATATTATTTTGTTGGAAAAAATAAAATTAAAAAAAGAAAAATAGGTTCTCGGATAGACCCTAGAACCGAATCAAACAAACAAAGTAGGTTTTAGATTCCAAAAATTTAGAACATGTTATAACATAGTTGGTTTCAAGGTCTGGATTTGGAACCTACCCACCCGACCCATGCTCACCCCTATAACCCACCTAGGAACCAGATCGGCTTTGGAATTGTTTTTCATAATAATCGAAGAAAGATTACATAGTATTTATAGACTCTTTAGACAGCTAGGACAATTAATGCTATCTTGAAAAAAGCAACAATAAATAAACATAGTTTCCTAGGCAACAACTTCAAAGACTTTGCAACTTCCAAGACTCCAAGTCTCAAGATGAACTTGGGTTACGAAAAGTCTTTTGAGGTTTCCAACAGCCCCCCTTAAATCGAGCTCATCTTGGACATGCCGGTCATTATCTTGAATTTAAGGAAGAGAGTGAACATGTCACCCAATTGGTCTTCCGACTTGCAATAATGTAGCGCAATCTTTTCGGACTTCATTAGATCTCGAATGAAGTGATATTTTATATCAATGTGCTTGCTTCTTGTATGAAAGATCGGATTCTTTGCAAGGGCAATTGCTGACTTGTTACCACAATTAATCACCGTCGAATGCTCCTGCTTATGGCGTAACTTAGCAAGCATCAAACGTAGCCAAACTGCTTGAGTACCACAATAAGCCGCTGCTATGTATTCTGCTTCCGCATTGGATAAAGCAACTACCTGTTACTTCTTCGAGGACCATGAAAGAATTTCATTTTCTAAAAAGAAAACATAACCGGAAGTACTTTTCCTTTCTCCAATATCGCTTCCTCAATCACCGTCTGTATATTTCACAAGCTGAAAATTATTAGAAAAAAGTGTAGAATATACCATCATCCACAGTACCTTTAATGTACTGTAGAATTCTTTTTACCGCTTGCAAGTGTGATTGTCTAGAGTCTCCATAAATTTGCTTACCATCCTAACACTATAAACAAGATCTGGCCGAGTAGAAGTCAGATATCGTAGACTCCTAACTAACCTCTTGAAATATGTGGGATTGACTTCGGAGCCACTTCCATCTTTTGTCAACTTCAATCTTTCCTCCATTAGAGTGCTAATTGGTTTACAAATAGCCATCTTGAAACGCTCAAGAATATCCTTGGCATACCTTTGTTAACAAATGAAAATACCATACTCCGATTGTGTAACTTCAAGGCCGAGAATATAATACATGAGACCCATGTCCGCCATTTCAAACTTACAAGTCATGGCCTTCCTTAAGTCAGAAATCATCTCTTGGCAATTTCCAGTAAATATGAGATTATCAACATATAAGCAAACAATAAGCATCTCACCGTTCAAGCCAACCTTCACATATAAAGTATGCTTATAAGGACATCGGATAAAATCATGATTCATGAAATAAGAATCAATTCTAGTATACCATGCTCGCGGTGCTTGCTTGAGACCGTAAAGAGCTTTTTTCATTTTTTAGACGAAACCCTTTTGTCCTTTCTTGATATACCCCTCGGATTGATCCACATACACCTCTTCCTCAAGCACGCCATTGAGAAAATGCGGACTTGATATCCATTTGGTGTATTTTCCAACATCTATGAGTAGCCAAAGCAAAGATAATGTGAATAGTATCCATTCTTGCAACCGGACCAAATACCTCAAAATAGTCAATCCCGAATTTTTGTTTGTAATCCTTGACTACAAGACGAGCCTTCAACCGTTCGACATCACCATTAGGCTTATACTTGGTTTTATAGACCCTTTTCACGCCGATGGACTTCTTGCCTTTTGGTAGAGAAGTGAGCTCCAACGTATCATTTTTCTCGTTCACATATACCTCATAATCCATAGCATGAACCCAACCATCATCTTGAGAAGCCTCCTTAAGGTTTGTCGGATCACAATTCACAAATAGAGAAAAATTAATAATTCCTTCATCAGAGGGATCATCATCATTCGAAAAAACACAATCCCTTAAACGAGTCGGTAAAACTCGTTCTTGCCATGGACGTGAGGAAGTTTCAACAGAATTCGACTGTGTCTCTGCTACTGGATCAGGTTGCATCGATGCCGCTACTGGTTCATATTGACTATCTGAATCAGGTTGAGCCGGCTCTTCCTCATCTAGGACAAAGTGAAACTGCTTCTTCTCTTCCGTGTTCCAAGTCCACTCACCTTCCTCATTGAAGGTAACATCTCGACTAATAACTACCTTCTTCGTTGCCGGATTATACAATCGATAATCCTTGATCTCATCGCTATATCCAAGGAAGATGCATTTCTCACTCTTCTCATCAAACTTCTTGTGAAGCTCATTGGGCACATGGGCATAAGCAATACACCTAAACATGCGACGATGCTGAATGAAGGAGTTCGACCACTCCACACTTCCGCAGGAGTCTTGAACTCAAGACCTTTAGTAGGACACCGATTCAACAAGTAAATAGCACAAGCAACCGCTTCCGCCCAGAAATGTTTAGGCAAATGTTTGGACTGAAACATAGTTCGAACCATGTTAGCAATAGTGTGGTTTTTTCTCTCCGCTACTCCATTCTATTGAGGAGTATACCATGCTGTCAATTGATGCTTAATGCCGCATTGCTTGAAAAAACCATCACCAACCAAATATTCTGTGCCACGATCAGTTCGGAAAATCTGAATTTGGTGCCCACTTTGGTTTTTCGACAAAGGCTTTGAATTCCTTGAGAACATCGATGACATCGAACTTGTGCTTCAAGAAATAAACCCATGTTTTTTTGGCTAAAGTCGTCGATGAAAGTAACAAAATACTTGTACCCTCGATTCGACGATTCATTGAGCGGTCCGCATAGATTGGAGTGCACTAACTCCAACAGTTTTGAAGCTTTCCATGATTGTCCCGAAGCGAAGCTTTCTTTGCACTTCTTCCCAATAATACATGGTTCACATATCTCTTTCAGAGAAGAAATTTAGGGTAGTCCAGCACCATCTTCTTTTGAGACAATAGCTTCAAGTTGTAGAAATTTATATGCCCGAACCGCTTGTGCCACACCGAGGCACTAAAACACGAGGTAGCATAATTAATATAAAAAGGAAAAATTCGATTTCGAGCCATTTCTACCTTCGCAATCAACCCTCCTTTGCCATCATGAATCGTGTAAATCTCATCCTTAATGGTCATGTGATAGCCTCGCTCGGACAATTGTCCCATGCTTAGACGATTTCTCAAAGACTGGGAACATAATGAATGTCGAAAATGCTTTGAACCGATCCATCCTTCACCTTGATTTTAATTGTCCCCTTTGCCATGATAAGAACTTTGGTATTATTCCCGAACCTCACCTCCAAACGAAGGGTGTCATCCAATTTTGAGAATAACTCCTTCTCGCCGCACATGCGATTGCTACATCCGGTGTCTAAGTATCAAACGTTCTTCTGATTTTCCACTGCATTAGTACACGTGAATAAAAGGGCATTATCATGCTCATCATTGCTATCGACAAATCTTGCTACCTTGGCATGAAACTTTTGACCACCAATCTTCTTGCTTCGACAATCAGATTGGTAGTGCCCGTACTCTTTATAATTAAAATACTGAATATGAGAGTTATCTTTTCGTTGTCCAGAATGCTTCTTTTGTCGTTTTTTTATCTTTTTTTATTAGGAATATTCTTGTTTTAATCGGGCAACACCAACTGGCTTTGTAGAGCTTCCTCCACCATCTTGGATCCCTCCAATAAGTTGGAGTCCATTTTCGACTATTTCTCACGGGCATTGGCTCTTGTCAATCAAATGAAGGCCAATGGTGATCAACAGATCATTAAGAAGATTCTTTGGACGCCAACTTTGCATATCGAATATATTGTGACTTCCATTGAAGAGTCTCATGATCTTTCTATCTCGACCGTTGATGAGAAATTTAAAGTTGCACGAGTTCCTAACGAAAGCGAAGCACCATGAAGGTAATATGATGAGAAAATAATGGAGGAGTATGAAGAGGAACAGAGGGACGAAACTCTCTATTTATGGCGTCTCCCTTGGAAGAAACTTAACTTCGAACAAAGGCTGGGCAGATTGTAAGAGTCAGAAGTCAACCCTCCCATGGGAAGTCAAAGGGTGTGGAACAGACACACGACCTACGAGAAGGAAATGATAGGACAAGACAAGGACCGTTAAGAGAAAATTATGGGAAAGTTTATAAGTTACGACTGATTCAAACTAGGTTAAATCATTGTGGTTGTTGTTGCCTTAATTTGCTCCTTAGAGGAGGAGGAGCATTCACAATTTTCCCTGCAAAAATAAGAGGGTTGACCGTCAACATGTCTCTAACCAAACATTCGCATGAGGACGTCAATGTCGGATATGCCAGAGAAAATACTATGACGGTTTCCCATTTTGAAATGAAATTATTTTATCACGGGCACATGACTGCATAATATTATACCACTATACTTACGTATCATATCCTCTACCTAGTTTTATTTATGTAATTTGATCCCCAAGCTTTGTACTTTGAAGTTGTAGCTAGTAATTGCTGGGGTTAAATCGATTTTAGTCGATTTAGCTTCGGGGATTTTTTTTTATTATTATCATGAATTGGGTTTGTTCTTGGTGAATTGTTGCCTTGTTCTCCCCGACACCACCTTCACCAATTAAGCAACGGCTGCCACCCATGCCATTTCTAGTGTAGCAACATGGCGGAAGAGGCGATTCTTGCCTCACCAAAATCGTGGCGAGGGCCGCTAAACCTAGTCGGCCTACCGTCCTCCAGCGAGGGCGAACAGCCATGGCCGAGGTAACCACGAGGGTGTGTTTAGTAGGTTCTCTCCCATGCACAATTTGACGGAGTTCGGTTTAATATCACAAACCAATCCGAATAGCTTCATTGCAATAAAATGAGTTGAATGACGAGATATGGGGAAACATTAATAAGCAGGAGGTTATGAACATTTTAGCAAAAGTTAATAAAAAGATTTATAGCATATAAATAATTATGCTATAAAAGATATTGTATCGAAAGGAAAAGATGAATATTATCCACGGAAAGAAAAGAAAATTCATATCGAAGGCACAATCAATACCAACGCATGATACTGCCATTATGATTTTGGGAAGAAAACTTTATTTCTTTTATCTTTCTTATTTTTGGCTACAACTTCAAAACCGTGGCAAACGACCCACGACACGACACGAGTAATTGAGGCTCAGCTCGGGAATTATTCAAGATCGGCTCACTAATATTTCAAGCCCAAGATACAGGGTTTTTTTCCAAACCGGGTGAAAAATGAAAATATTTACCAAATCATTTCTTTTTTTTTTAATTATAGGACCAGGGGCCGAACAGTGCCGCTCGGCAGTTATATACTGCCGAACGGGACGCTTCACCTTTTTTTTTTTCTTTTTCTTCTTGCCCGGCACTACTTTGCCAACACTAAAAGCAGAACTTCTTCTTCTTGCGGGGCCAATTATGGTTGACATCCATTCTACGCAAGAATTTCTGAGTGCTTTAAGTCAAGCTGGAGATAGATTAGTTATTGTTGAATTTTATGGAACTTGGTGTGTCCTCATCGTCCTCATCATCATCACTGATAGATGGAATTGTTAGTGGTATCAAAGTTACTGGTGTTATATTGAAGTTGAATAGGAAATCCTAATTTTGTCTAGGTTTTAGGGCGCTGCCGTCGAGCCCCCGCGAGGGGTGCTTCCCCTTCGAACTCCGCTCGCTGATCGGGACCACCGCAAGGGGCTCTGCCCCTTGACCCCACGACGGGCGCTGCCCCTCGAACCGCGCAAAGGGGCGCAGCTCCCTTGACCCTTGCATGGAATTGTTCATTCTCTATTTGTTGAATAGTCATTTACGTTCAAAGCACAATGACATTATTCCAAACAAATATCGAGTCGATGCCCATGGTTAGTGATCGAGATTACACAAGACATGAGATCGCACCAATGCAATATGAGCATTGACCCGAGGGGAGCAAAAAACCAAGTGAACAGGAAAGCAAAAGCGTTTAATGTATGCCAAAGAAACTGACAGTACTGACAAACTATCAGAGAAGCATTTTTCTAAAGAATACACCTTTCCAACACTTATGAGTAAATGATGTCGCGACCTAAAAAAATTAGGCTAATGGATTATCAAGTTAATTTTAATGACTAACCTAATACGGACTCTCCCAAGCCCTACCAATTCGCAACTTAAGTTAATCAGAAAGATTTAGAATTTGGAGTCGCCACTAACCATTTTTGGTAGGTTGATTAGAAACCTAAACAAAACCGCGGGAGAACTATTTTACTTCTACGAAACAGAGATTGTGAATTCGGGGACTTGGTTACACTAGTTAATTAAAGCTAATGCCCTTTCGGTACCTTAATTCCATGAGATGTCCTAAATGGACGATTTGAATTGAATTTAATTTGAATCCAAACGAGTGTTATTTTTTAGGATTTTCTCTTTTAGATACAGTGCATGAATGACATGGAATGCATGGGCACACAAAAATAAATGTGATACTAATGAAACCTAACTGTATGACATGTGAAATGATACGACATGACAACGATGTATGCCATGGAATAATGGCATAGCGAGATGACATGAAAAATGACGTGGCAAAATGAGATGACAGATGACGTGGAAAAATGACGTGGAGAATGACATGGAAGAAATGATGTGGCAAAATGACATGGCAAAAATGACATGGCAAATGACGTGGAAGAATGACGTGGCAAAATGACGGGGCGAAATGACGTGGAATTGCAAAAAAAGATGATATGCGAAAATGTGAATATATTCTATGACAATATCCAATTTGTGACATTTTTTGAAAAGAGGACAACCTAATGAGATACATGAAAATATGAATGCCTAGACGCGATATGCATTATTTTTCAAAAATATGGAATGCAAGATATGATACTCGAAAATATGAGATGCAAGATGTCGCGACCCTCTCCCGGAGGCTCTGAGGCGGGAGCGGGCTAATGGGCCGCCCGATCGCTGGCTGGATCGGACGCGGGCCTCTCCCAAGGTCCATTACCCAAATCGCAACTGCTGGATGTACGTGGTCGACCTTCAGTGTGGTCTAGTGACATGTGATGAATGTACATGTCAAGGAGTCGCCACCAATCGTTTCGTGGAGGGTACGATCGGAAACCCTATCGAATAGTTGGGAGTGGTCTATTCGATCCTGCGGAAACCAGCGAAGTGGGTTCGAGGACTTAGTTACGCCAACTGTCAGAGTTGACGCCCTTTCGGTACCTAAGCTGAATGGTTTATCTGATCTTAGGATTTCATACAAACGAGTGGGGTACAGATCCTGAATCTAGGAGTTCATGCAGATGGGAAATACTACCCTATCACTCACAACCAATAGAAATAAGTGCGCAAATCAAGGATCCAGTACATGCGGATAAAACACATGAAATCAGCATGATATCCCTAATGAGGCCCTACTAGCCTAGAGAAATATCAATCAAGGCTTAGGAGTGATTTGGACATGATTCGCCCATGAGGGGCAGAATCGTAATTTTGAACAATTCGGGGAAAATTTACCCTTAAAAGGGTAAATCTATCATTTTAGACGAATTGGGAAGTCAAAAGACAATGGAAATAGGATTGGCCATCAATCCAATCCATTTCCTATTTTTCGGGAATTTCCAGGATTTTTCTAGAATTTTCAAGTGATTTTACCCTTGGAGGGGTAAAGTCGTCATTTGGACAAAGACGAGGAACTGAAAATCTCAAATATTAGGGTTGGTCATCCACCTGACCCAAACCCTAACTTCAAGCAATTTTCAGAACTCGATTGAGACAAGAAAGACGATTTCCCCACTAAAGGGCAAAATCGTCATTTTGAGAAAAGAGGCGGGACTCGAAAACCCAAACCCAAGAATTGGTCGTCTAATTGACCCTAATTCTCACCTTGGCATTATCGGCTTTATCTAGCATGCACACAAGAGGCGACTTACCCCTAAAGGGTAATGTCGTCAAGTTTCGAAAAATTGGATAAGGAACCCCAAAAATAGGGTTGACCAATTGTCTGTGGTCAACCCTCGATTTTTGGTGCTTTCTGGAATGTCTAGGATTTTTCCAATATTTTTCCACATTTTTTTGGAATTTTCTGGAATTTTCTAGCATTTTTTTTGGATTTTCTAGGATTTTTCTGATTTTTTTATTTTTTTTTAAATCATTTTCGAATTTTTTATTTAAAAAATATTATTCGGGCCGGGTTGGGTGACCCGGCCCACGGCCCTCGGCCCAGCCCGGACCCGGGTCCGCGCGACCCGTGCCCAAAACGACGCCGCTTAATGCTTTTTTTTTATTTTTGAATTGTCGAATTTGATCTAACGGCCTTCATGGCGCCGCGTGGCTGACTCAGGATCTTCGGATTGACTTACCGAAACCTACGGCTCAGATTGAATGGAGACTCGACCAGGGCCGTCAGATCTAATTACTTAAATCTACGGCCACGATTAGAACGTGGAATCTGATCTGAGCCGTCTATTTTCATTAACCTAAAACGACGTCGCCTAATCCTTCCTCTAAACGGCACCGTTTCTTATCCTGATTGATTTTATGATTAAAATCATTTTCGAATAATCCTAATTTCTAATCGGACGGTCATCATTTATTAGACTCGATTATTCTCGGCCGTTGGATTCTTTTTATTTGAATAACAGACTCAACGGCCATGCTGACTCGACATCCACGTGGACCAATCACGTGTTGCCACCTAGACCTTTGACCAGTTGACCGCGCCACGTCAGCTTCGTCTTCAACCTCGCGACTCCGGCAGAATGGACGGCTGTAGTTCTCCGGCGATGATCGTGCGGTGAAATCTTAATGGAATCACTCGAGACCAACGGCAATCGATTCGCGATTAGCTTTAGTTTGACATATCTAAGAATCGAAACATCCTATCCACAGAATCAAGAACATCGTGCGAATTGCCGAGTACGGCCATGGAAGCTCAATCATACGATTCACTCGAAATCAAAGAAATTCAGTCACAGAATAACACCAATGGAGGTTCAGAAGACTTACCTCGAGCTCCGATTGAGCTCGCTCGGCCCAGATTCGGCTGGGGAAATATGAACAGTAGCTCGACAATGGAGGTTGGATTTGAAGACTCGATTGGGCATGTTAAGACAAAACCGACGCAAACAAGATGCGCGATGATGGTCAGTGATGTTCAGGGAATGAAACGCACACATTAATTGTATGAATGATTAAGAAATGCGCGAATCGCCATGGAAGCTTGAAGAAAAACTCGGGACTGCAACTCACCTGTTCTTGCGATTTCATTGGGCGCGGCCGGCGGCGATCGCTTCAGGGGACTCTGGGCGATCTCTCAGCGACCTCGTGGAGCTTTGGTTTTGCCTCGGAAGGCCCAACCGGCGCTCTGCAATTTTGAGCTCCAACCTTCGACCACCGCGAGGGAAGGTGAGCTCTTTCTCTCTCTTTCTTTCTCTCTCTCGATTCAGTTTTTTCTCCTCGAACTGAATCCGTTCTTCCCTTTTCGCGAAGGTTTCTGTGGATTATATACCATTTTCAATTTTTAGCGCCAATTCTGAGGGGACCAACAGACTCGAAATGGCACGTGATTGCACATGCCATTTGGTCTAAACGGCGACGAAGACGATGGGTGTTCCGTCCATGTCCGTCTAGTTCTTCGGCAGGTCGTGATTCATGCGAATTTGGCATGAATTTGTACTGAGTTTGGGAAGTGTTGACTTTCGCAGGTCTGCAGGATTGACCGGCCGATCACTCCTTTCTCCGGCGACTATTAGCCGCGATTCCGACGTCAATCAGCGGGGAATGGTTTGGTGAACGAAACGCCCACTAGTGCATCTCCAATTGTAGTCGATTGGTTGATCAATTTCCTTGTTGAAATCCAACCTCATGCTATTCATTCGCGCGAAGGCTTAATGAAGAAGACGACACTGTAGCGGACCGGTTCGACCGGTTGGACCGGCGGTCTGACCGGTCTGAACCGGTTCCGACTTACCATTTTTCAAATTAAACCCAAATTAATGGGAAAATTTTGCAATTGAACCTCATAATCGAATCTAGGGCATGAATTCTATCTAGAAATGTGGTTTTGCCCAAAAGTTTTCATCAATTTCTACAAAATCCCCAAATTTTCATGTAATTGCAAATTGGGGATTTGTATAATTGAGGGTGCAAATGATCAAATTGGGTCAAACCACCTATGCCAATTGATTTAAAATGGTGAAATCCATTGGGTAGCATGTTTAATTTGCAATGATAGCCCTTGAATTGAAAGTAATTTCAATTATGCTTAATTTCAAGGACTAAAATGCAATTTTAGTATATAATTTTGTCAAATCCGTGCAATTGAGCAAATTGCGCAAACAATTGGGCTAAATTGAAATAGGGGATAGTTAGATTGAATGTCAAGATCTTAAAAAATGCCAAAATTTCAAATTAAAAGACTCAATTGTTATTTTTTCTTCAAATTCAATAATACGGGTTACAAAGGAACACCTAAAATTGAATCTGATTTTGGATTTTTTGTGAGGTCGAAAATACAAGGGATTAAAAATAAAAATATTAGATATTTTTCCATATTTTTGTGACCTCAAATGCTATTTTTAATGATTTTTTAAGTATTTTTCTATTTTCTAAAAAATATTAAAAAATATGAAAAATATGAAAAATTATTTTTTGGTCAAGAATGGTTCCTTGGGCTTGGCCAAGGCCACCAAAGTTGATTTTGTAATTTATTTGGCTTTTTATGAATTTTTTATGATTTTTCAAAAATAAAATTGAAAAAGACTTGGTCAAAAATCAGGTGTCAACAGCTGCCCCTCTTTGAGAGGAATCTCGTGAGAGGTTTCGCTCAAAGACAGGTGACACCTGAGTCTAGACCGACTCGATTGGGGAAAAGAAAAACGAATCTTGACACTCAATCTTTCTTGTCCCGCTGGTGAACGTTCTGCTCTTCGTTCTTTCGCTGAAGTGAGGGAGAAAATAGAGAGACCCACCTGCTATTTACCTGTTGATCACCTGCCTGATGCTTGTGTGGCATACGCGGTGTATAGTGGGTTCAAGTGAATACCTAGGGACTCGTCTTTTGAGTATCCTAGGGCGGTTAAACTCTAGCCTGTATGGTAGGCCGTACCAGAATGGGATTCCTATACTTGACAGGAACCTGTGAATGACGCACCCAGTCTTTTAGGGATTGTCGGGGTTTTGATCCGTATGGTAGATCAGACCATGAATATGACTCTTCTCTGTTAGGAACCTATGGATGACGCACCCAGTCTCTTAGGGATTGTCAGGATTTTGATCCGTATGGTGGATCAGACCATGAATAGGACTCCTTTCTATTAGGAACCTATGGATGACGCACCCAGTCTCTTAGGGATTGTCAGGGTTTTGATCCGTATGGTGGATCAGACCATGAATAGGACTCCTTTCTATTAGGAACCTATGGATGACGCACCCAGTCTCTTAGGGATTGTCGAACATTTTGATCCGTATGGTGGATCAGACCATGAATAGGACTCCTTTCTATTAGGAACCTATGGATGACGCACCCAGTCTCTTAGGGATTGTCGAACATTTTGATCTTATATTCTAAGGAATTAACTAGGATTTATACAAATGAGGTGTGCCTAATGTTGACACCTAATTTTTGACCATCTATTATTGTGATTTTCATTTAAAAATAATAATAATAATTAAAAATGGCAAAAAAATCATAAAATTGCAAAATCAACTTTGGAAGTCTTGGCCCCTCAAGAGCCAATTTTGAACAAAAAATATTTTTCGTAATTTTTAATAATCTTTTGAATTTATTTAATTATTAAAAATACCAAAAAATGTGAAAAATACCATTCGTGGTCAGAAAAATACACAAAAATATCTTTTTTCTTTTTTTCTTTTTTTCTTTTTTTTCTCTCTCGAGTCTTGACGTACAATTCTGACGTCCCTTTTAGTTGTTACTAACGCTTGACCTAATTAGAAAGAAACAAAGGACCGAGATTGATCCAAGGGGAGTTGGATCCCTAAAGTCCAAGTGGACAGAATATCGCCAAAAGAAAGGGAAAGGCGCCATTGTTTTGAAAAGAGGAGACACTGAAAAGGGACAAAGAAGTGGGATTATTATTAAAAGGGAGAGAAAGCTAGAGTGGCTAGAGGACCCGAATATTCATACGCACGAGGAACTGAGAAGGATTTTTTGGGGAGGAAAAAGGTCGAACGTTCAAAAAAAAGGAAGAAGAAAAAAACGATGATCGTGGGCGGCGGCTGAGGCGTCCCCTTTGACTCCGAAGCTGAGGTTCATGAGCAGCTACGGTGGACATCGTCCCCGCCCGCACACAAGTCCCTCGGCGTCGGTGGCGACACCCGCATCGTCGCCGTGGAGGACCGTCAGCCCTCCTCGATCTCCTCCCTCTGCTCCCACCTCGCCAAGACGCTGCTCGAGGACCGCCCCTTTGTCCTTAAGTCATCCTAACGAAGACCTCGAGGCTTTCGTCACCGTTTCCATCGAGTCGGTGAGCCCTTCTTTCAAGAGTCCCTGCATCAGGCTCTTCCTCTTCCCGTTGCAGTCGCCGACTACCAGCTTACCAGGCTCCTCGGCCTCCGTCCCTCTGTCACGCGCTGCATGATATATCAACTCATCTCGACCGCCCAGACCATCCTTCGCGCCCATCAAGACCAGCGAACAGCAGCTTCTGGATTGCTCGCCCCGGCGGTCCAGCTACCCTTGGACCAAGTCGAGACCGAGCTCGGGCTCAAGGAGGATGAGGCCATCCGTCACGAGCGAGTACGGCGGCATGTTGAACGCCTGCATGTTCTTCATCACGGACGAGAGGTAGAAAGTCGGCGGAGACGAGCATTTTCGAAGCCGCCGCCCGTCATCACGACGTTGACGACCATTTCCTAGAGGCCCCCGAGAGCGTGCAGGAGGTCTCGAAAGCAAGCAAAAGAAGCGTTGCGCTGGTGCTGAATCTCTAAAAAGGATAGCTGTAAGTCATTTGCATACAACGTCGTGGACATGCAGTCCATGGATTCAGCTGCTTCAGAATTAAACCGCATGGGGGGCGGACAGCTGTTCCCTAAGCTCGTGTAACTCGTCGACGGGCGATAACGAACGACGCCTCAGCGGAGGTGGTTCGTCCGCGTCCAGTCGGAGCCGTCGACTTCGAGGTCCAACTCCGACGACCTCATGCAGGCGAGGTTCTCTAGCCTCGTGTTGAGCCACGATCCTCCGGCCGGGCGAGTCATTGGACTCGAAGGGCAAGTCTCGGAGACGGCGGCGGCGTCGACCTGGTCGCCGGAGACGCGCAGCGGCTGGGCCCCGACGCAGAGATGGTCCCGAAGCTCTGTATCGTGGAACTCAGGTCCCCGGCGGCGGCGAGCTCAATCCCGTTCGCAGGAAGTGGGCGTGAAGACGGTGAATAGTGCGGTAAGGTTTATTTTCATGTTGGGTTGAGTGGAATTGTTTAGGTTTGTGGGCTTAGCTAGAATTGGGTCCGCGTTTGTGGCTGGTAGGAGGAAGTTTGGGCTTAGGCTAGTTAGTCTATTAGGCTTAAAGAAAGGAAATTGGGCTTGTTGGGCTTGTTGTGAAATGGACCCAGTTCAGGTCCTCTTTCCTGGTTCGGATTAGGCCCAGCAGCCTGACCTAGGTCCGGGCCCAAGAAGCCTATCCGAATCTGGCCATTTTAATTAAGAAATAATTAAATAACAAAAAAAAATAAAAAAAATAAAAAAATAAAAAAAAAAATTAAATTAAATTAATTAAAGAAAAATCAAGAAATTCCAAAAGATTCCCAAAAATGGGAAATGGCCACAATCAGCTGGCCATGGAGTATTTTGGGTAATTCGGTATCCAAATCTTCCAAAAATTGACGATTTCGCCCTTCGGGCTAAATCGTCTCCAAATCTCCCCATTTCACCCCGGTCTGAAATCACACCTTCCCTAAGCCCTTATGGTTATACTAGGAAGCCATTGATCTGAATTGATGTGCATTGAAGTGATTTATTTATGTACTTGATTGCGCTTTCATTTAAATTGATTGTGATTGATAGGAACAGTCTTCCAATCTGCATGAAACCCTGAATTAAGCCTACATCATCTAAAATTGTGCCTGCATGAACTCTTAGCTGGGAAAATCACTCGCGTTAGGTACCGAAAGGGCGTTGGTAATGACACCAGCGTAACCAAGTCCCCGAACCCAAAATCTCTGGTTCCGCAGAACTGATCGATCTCTCCCAATCGGTCAGTAAGGTTTCCGGTCTACTCTCCAAGAAAGACCGGTGGCGACTCCAAATGCATGTACAAGTTGCACATGCCACCACGACCACACTGAAGGTCGAAAGCGATCGACTCTTATCGTCGAATCCTTTTAAAAAAATACTCCCGCCGCGATTTCTTATGGGCCTGGGAGGGCCCGCGCCGATCCAAGATCCGCGATCGGTAATCCATTAGCCGCGTCCGCCTTTCGGACGGGTCGCGACAGCTGGCGACTCCGCTGGGGACTTTGTTCTAGAACCTATGGTTCTAGACCTCAAGTGGACTTAGGCCGTAATTATAACGCTGAGTGATTTTTCTAACCATGCAGGCGCTCTTGAAGGTGAGGTAAGTCCGCTTATGATAGGTGTTATAACGCCTACTATGGACATTATTGAGATATCGTCCAATGAAGATGACGAGTTGGGGCAAGTGATCCGGAAGTCACAGATCGAGCTTGGGGCATCCTTAAACGTTAGGATCACATTCCTTTGTTTAATTTTCCATTACTAGTCCTCTTGTATAGGGTTTATTTTTATCGAGGCTTTCTCTATCTCACCCCTTAGAGTGATTGTATTAGGGATCTATTGGTGTATACATTTAGATGGAACTTGGTTGCTTTTCTTTTGACAGGTCATGGGAATGTGATAGTGGCATTTTCTCTAATCATCCGAATACTCCCAAGTCAAGTTTATAATTCCTTTAGAGGAAATTAAAATTGGAAATCCTGCACGACCTTTTTGGTCGTATAGGGTAATCCAACCCCAATTTCGCTAGAAGGAATTATACACTTGAATTGGTCCATGCATGTTTTACGTCGCTGGTAATCCACGATAATTGATCGAGAACATCGGCGTTGTTTTGAATTTAATGACGAGATAGATGTCCAAATTACTCTCGTTCTTAACAAAACGGCCTTGATTTGGATGCCGTATCTTCAATTAAATTTAAAACACGTTATTATGCCTCGCACTTTTGAGTAATTCGTTCCTCTCGAAATTGATCAAAAGCGATTATTGTGAATTACATTCCTTTCAATAGTATGCTTTCTTTCGAGGAATATTGATAAAAACTTTTCGCGCAAGATTAAAACCCTTGTAACAGTTCTTGTCCTTATTAATCATGAGCAAGCATAGGATTGAAAGGGGTTTTTGATTTCTTTTTCAAATTATCCCTTCTGATTCTGTCTTTTTATTTGCAGGTAAAAAAAAGGTAATAGAGAGAAATCTTTTCCTGGACAAGTCTAAGGCTATTATCTCATCTGATCATGAGCGAGTTATAAAATCAGGACATATTTGCTCGGCTTATTGATATTATGGTTCGGCTCACCCAAGTCGAAGATGTTCGGATACTCGAAGAAATGAACCATACAGAAGTTAAAACACACACACAAGAACTTTCATTTATTTTGCTCAGCGGAGGGTTTTCAGAAGCAGGTCATACAATTCGGGGCGGAAAAGTAAAGCCAAAGTGAGCCCTAATTAACGACACAAAGGAGCCCAACTGACCCTCCATGTTGTTAATGCTCTGCCCGTACTCACGACTCCGCATGTCCTGGTCCGCGAGCTTGAGGAAAAGGTTTCTGCATTCTCCCTTAACCTCAGTGACCTTGACCTCGTGTTCTTCGGTGATTATTTCCAAGTCCCGAACTAATCCATTCCCGTGAGCTATGTCTGCGGTTATTTTGTCAAGCCGTTCTTCCTGCCAGTCGCTTTGCAGCCTCAATAGGACATTGTGGCGGTCATGCTCGCCAACGGTCAGGGATAGGGCCAATTGATCCACCAGTTTTCTCCTCTCGCGAAGCAACGTCGCGACCCTCTCATTGGCAAACTCGACGGCCTTTTTGTGACTATCGGCCAAATAGTTGGTCAGCACCAAATGATCAGACCGATCCTGGTAACGAGCCCGCAAGACGCGAGCCACGAGAACCTCCCGATCAGCAACACGGTAGGCCTCTAAGGAGTGTGCAAAGAGGGTCGGGAAAGTTCTATATTCCCTCCCCAGCGTAGTACCTTCGAGGGAAGTGGTATCTAAGTCCTCGAGCAGGACACGGATTTCATCCGCGGTTGCAGAATGATCGGTTATGTGCGCGTAACCGCGACCCAGTAGGTTATAAAGCTTTTCCCACTGGGCCAAGACATCAGTTGAAAAAGTGCGTACGGGAGAGGAGGCCATTTGCGTTGGGTTGGCTTGAGAATAAGACGAGTTTAACAGAGAGATTAGAAGGAAGAAGCTGATTATGCGAAAACGTTAACCTTCCATACATTAATTCCTCATTTTATAGCAACTCGAGGATGATGAAGGGTCTCAGTAATAATGCTGGTGGAGCCCAGTTAGGGGGTAAAGCAGGAGATCCCCTCACGAGAACCATTGGATTCGTTTCGGTCCGCGATTTTCGGCTCATCAATTAAAAGATGTAAAAGATTTGTCGGGATCACCATTATTAGAGTTAGGTGGGAGGAAAGCGCAACTATCGAAGAGAGCCCTAACAGGGTTTGGCAGTCCCATCACGTTGAAAAGCTAAGCGAGAAATTCAAGGTCTTGAGGGGGAACGTTTGCCTAATGATGCTTGAGGAGCGTCTCCTGAACATGCAAAGTCACTCGAAGAAAACTTTATAGGGAGTGAACACACAGGAAAGAGTAGAGATCTGAGTGGGCAAGAACCAATCAAACATTTCTCAATCCAACATATTTAAGAGGTTACTGTCAGCTGCTAGAGGCGACTGACTCAAAAATCTCAGAAATTGAACCACAGAGGGATCTCGAAGATTCCAAGATCAAGTCTAACGCCAAAACCATGAAGCCCAACACTTCTGGCAACGGAAATCAAGATCACAGCGACGACGACAACGACATCCACAATGCTCAACTCGGGAAAAGAAGACGTCCTCACCAATACTCTCAGGAGGAAACCCAAATGCTGGAAACCCTTTTCAGTAAAAGCCATTACATGAAAAAGAAGTGGAGAATTGAATTGAGTCGGGAGTTGGGGATTAATCAGTCGAGGATCCAGTTTTGGTTTCAAAATAGGAGATCCAAATCGAGGGCTCAACGCAAACGTCAGGTGGTCGAGATTTTAAAGGAAGAAAACCAAAAAGCTGCGAACAGAAAACATGAGGTATGAAAAAGCTCTCAATATTACCGTTTGCCCTCATTGCGATAACCTCGTCGCCCTCGGTAAGATATTCCCCGATAAGCCTCACGCGATGATTGAAGACGTTCATTTACCACCCTACTCCCTCGGGGCATCTCCTGCTCAACCAGATTTTGCCGGAGTCACGCATGAGCAGGATGATCCTACAAAGATGATACAAATGCCTCCTGGGGGATGGGATTTGCATCGCTTTGATTGGAGTTATAGTTTCAAGGAGCTGGACGTCACCGCCGACCAGCTCAAAGCATATCAGCCTCATGCACAACAATTTTCGATAGGGTCGGGTCCTGCTGGAGATGAGTTAATCAGTCGTCAAGCCATCGATGCACTTTTGGGCCACGATAAGAGGAGGTTCGCTTGGCCCCCTGAACTGCATTCCAGATTCCTAGACGTGGTTCACCAAATGGGGATCGACTCAGCAACTCCGACGCGCATATTTAAGGCCATGAATGTACCGGGGCTTAGTAAGGAGCTAGTCAGGAATCACCTTGCTGCCTATAGAAAGCTATTAAAACAACGTCGAGCGGAGCTAAACCGAGAGGAATCCGTCTCGAGCTCAAAAGCTAGGGGGGACCGCCATTGTAATGCTCAGGCATCAAGAGGTACCCGGCCAAATCTAAGCATCAGTCAAGCTAGCAACCCGACCACCGGCAAACTGAAAGTTGATCAGAATGTCCTCCCAGGCCATTTCAACACTTCTCAAGAGCGCGTGTCACAAGTACAGCGAGTGCGCACTCCTCCATTCGAGCAACAGTCGGCTGGTGCTCTGCCTGCCGCTGGTCAACCCGCGACAGACGATTTCTTCGATGAGGGGCTCGATGCCTTGTTCAATCAGTGGGAAGCTAGCATGCTTGGACAGCCATGATCTAGCACCTGGCTCGGGGCACGATGGGTCGGTCACTACGAACACCCATAGGAAGAAGAACATGTTCACGAGTAGATCACTCATTTTATCCGTTGTAAAGTTCCTACGGGAACATTTTTCTTTAATGACTATAGTTAATTCTATATTAAAACCAACGCTATCGACGAACATCGTCATGCTTAGTTGTGATGATCCCTTGTTAGATTAAGTCTGAAACCAGAGACGGTCTTTAAAATTTTGAGTGGCCACGAACTCATTCCTCACCAAGCGCCCGGGATGCTGAAATGAAGAGTAACAGCATGCACAGGGAAAATGTCACTTTCGTTTGAACGATGAAAAGGGGTTGAGAGAAGATCATAGCGTTAATTCCCATGGAGCTAAATGAATTAAACGGAGTCATTAATTGCGGGTCCACCGCTGCTCCCCACGTTCTCGGGCCTAGCAAATCATAAAAGGCGCCGAAAGATTGTAGACCCACCACTTTGAAGACTGAACTAGGGGACGAGCGCAATACTCGATGAAACCGAATCAATGCAAGAGAGTTTGTGATCCTATCACGAGGAAAAAGAAAGGGGAATACAGACGATGAGTAATTGCAGAATCTCGGGAGGAGCGCTTGCTTGCTGGTCTTCATATGCAGCCTGAAGGATGGTTCCAGGACACGCACAATCACTTGAGAAAATTTCTAGAGCGAGCAAACACGTAAGAGCGAATTGAGAAAGCTGAGTAAACTAGATCAGCCCGAGATACCCCGATCCATCATGTTTAAAAGTTATTCCTATCTGCTAGAAACGCCCGACTTGGACATTTCTGAGCACGAACTGCTGGGAGACTTTGAAGATCCTGGAGCTGAATCCTGCCCGAAGGCCATAGAGACTGACTCCTCCAGCGATGAAATTCTAGGTTTCAGCTACGAAGAAGGAGTATACAATGATGACCGGAGCCGGAAAAGGAAGCAACTACAACGCCACACTCCAGGCCAAATCCGAGAGCTCGAAGCTTTCTTCAATGAATTCCCCACTCCAAGAAAACAACAGAAAATGGAGCTGAGCCGAAAGATAGGATTGGAGCTTTCGAAGGTCAAGTTTTGGTTCGCCAACAAACGAACCCGGGTGAAACAGCAATACGCAGACCAGGAGTTACTGGTCCTGAAGGAGGAGAATGAAAAGCTTCAAGCTGAAAGCGCGAGATATAGGGAAGCTCTGACCAAGGCCACCTGCCTTAATTGTGGTAATCCTGTTGTCCTTGGCGAGGTGTTCCTCGATGAACCATCCCTGTTGACGAATAACGCTCAGCTGTTACCGTATTCTCCACAGCATTTTCCGACACAGCCAGATACCGCCGGAGATCTGCATGAGCAAGTCAACACCGTATGATTAACACCAACATCCTCTGAGAAATGGGATATGAATCATCACAGGGGGAATTCTCTCAATGAAGAACTCGCTGTCGCAGCCAGCCAATCCAAAGTCTGTGAGTCCCTCCCTGGACAACTTTTGAAACGACTAGATCCCGTAGAGAATAGCTACCGAAGTATTGACGATATTTTGGGTGATAAGAGAACAAGGTTTTACTGGACCTATGAGCTTCACACCAAATTTGTTGATGCAATTCGAGAACTGGGAGTTGATTCGGCTAGCCCACTGCGCATACTCGAGATTATGAATGTGCCGGGGCTCTCTAGAATTAACGTTGAGTCTCACCTCAAGTACTACAGGAGATTGCTAAGGGATGGAAGGATAGCGTTAAACCATCATAAAGCCAGTTGGAGCTCAAGTGCTGGGCAGAGTTACAACCATGATGATTGGAGAGCCAAGAGCACCCAACCGTGTTTCAGCAATGACGGGACTAGCAGTCGTGTCAGCGACTCCTCTAATCCAAATCAGAATGCTCCGCCGAGCTATCACAATACTCCTCAGGAGTATATGCCACAGTTCCAGCACATAGAAATTCCTCAGTTTGAGCGCGAATCAGTCATTAATGCTGTCCCTGAAGCGGATCTGGCATTGGTAGAGAGTGCACATATGAACCTGCCGGTCATCGGAGGAAGTTCCAATTCGAGGGGTCAAATTGCCCACGGCGAGAGCAAAGAGAGGAATCCCTCGCCTACAGTCGACGACACCCAATCTGGGCACCAAGGGCTAGAAAGAACAGGTGATTTCCTTGATGAGGAGCTGGACACTTGGATCAATACTCTTCGGGAATGTATGTCTCAACCCCAACATGGCAATGATGAAGGTTCCAGCTCAAAGACTCCAATCCCTCACAACGAAGGCAATGAAAGAAATCTGCCCCCAACAATCGTTGATACCCAACTTGAACATCAATGGCTCGAAGACCCGAGCAATTTCCTTGGCGATGAGTTCAATCTTTGGCTCGATCAATTTGGAGCCGGAGGACCATCGCAGTGGTGACGCGAGGCCGGTGATCAAACGTCTGATGCAAGGCATGGCTACTCGATGAAAAATGCTTCGAAAAAAGGGGTTGAATACTCATATTGCATATGTTGTTGATCGCACTGTAAGGTTCCCACGGGAACATCTTTCATTAATATCTAGAACTAATTGCGCGTGAGTGTCAACATCATCCTTTGAGCATCTTCAAGCCGAAGGCCGTGGATTAATTGCTTAATCCGTGGAGCAAGTTCCATGAACCATAATTATCACCCGCTGAGCATAATGGGATCTACCCCTTCAACACGAAATACGTTTGGCCGCGAAGCCACCTATTTGATGATAAACATGGATAAATCACTCAATGAGTCATGCGTTCAAATAGCAGAACAGACGCTGCCCAGCTGGGGGCAGATGAACCATTGATGTTACAAACACTCCAAGCATGGATAGGCGGATTTGATAGATGTTGTTCATATCAATACGCAATATCAGAACGGGATGAGAACCAAGAGTAAGGTTGTATCGTTCCAATTTGTCTTGAATTTGAGAATATGAATTGATACTCGTTATTTATCCTTGACAGGGGAATCGCCTTACAGACGAACAAGTTTTCACATCCCATGTATTACCCGTTAGAATACATGACCAAGGGTAAATTGTATCGTTCTAATTTTTTGAAAAATTCGTGAACGTACAATAACATGTTTCTTCCGCATTTTCAGGATCTCCAGCCGCGGGGGACAGGTAAGTATCCCTTTCCCCAATCCATTGAAGATGTTAAATAAAAAACAGAGAGAAAAAGAAAAGCTTTCAGAATCTAATGTCTAGAAAAGACATAGAATTCAAACTTCATTGGCATTCATGTCTTAAAACAGGAGGTTATCTGAACATGAATAAGAACATGCATGGTGCATCATAAAATCCCCTTGACGGGTAAAATTTTTGGAGAAAATGAAAGAGATTTTTTCCAATCAAAAGTTCAAAACTTTTAAAAGGACGTTTTCTCAAAAGAAAAGAGGCAAAGCCTAGTCCAAACACGTCCTACACACACTGGAGAGAAGTGGAGCGGATCAGATAGCAAAATCTGGACCTACGGAAGTAGGGATTATTCGCAATGATTACATGGGTTGGGATGACGGAGGCATTCGTTTCATATCCCTCAAACACTACAGGTGACCGTTGATAAACCCTTTGAACGACGGTTTTCATTCTTAATCCTGTCAAGAACCACCCCACATCGGGGCAAAATGGAGGTGAGTCTAGCGGTATCAGGAGAAAATGGTTAGAAATTTTCTTGCTCGGACTAACATCAATCTTTGTGTGTTGTTTATACGGTAATCCAAGTGCCATAGGATGACGAGAAGCATTCATTTCTCTATCCCACACACCATACCCTTTGCACAGCCAAGTTGAGCCTGCGAATTCATTTCATAAACCCCTGTTGGTGATCATGGGATGTTTCAAGATAGAAACTGCATCACTCCAAGAACGGAAGAAATCAAGAGATGGGATTTATAGAAAAATTTCATATCGGCGTTTAAATGTGCTATGATTCAAGTTGTATATCTAGCACAATTTTCTGAACATCATAGTTCCAAAGGAAAAGAAAAGGCGGGATTTCAACAAAGAAAAAAATCCCCAGCATTAAGAAAAAGCAAAGTGCCTGGTAAAAGCAAGGCCGATGCTCGTGAAAACTGTTTGATTGATCCCCAATAAAGCCTAGTTGGGAAGAGAGAAAAACCCATAAAGGAGTCAGATCAAGAAGACTGCTCCCCAAACGATGTCAGCCGTGGTGCAAAAACACGGACAGAATTGTCAATCTCTTAATACCACAAGAGACGTTCTCTGAAAGACTTGTGCACACCTCAAAAGCGGTTGCACACCTCAAAAATGGAAGATGCCGAATGGAAAAGACATGTGACAAATTTGCAATGATCACCAATATCAAATCCTTCGTGATTTCTGGGCCAAAAACAAGCCTTTTTCGGTCCCCAATCCTACCAATGTTACAACCCTGAAACAGTCTTCTCTGACTAAGATACTTGGGTTAACATATAGCTTAGCTCGAAGAAGTACGAGCAAGACTCTTTCTTTCTCATTTTGCAGGGTTCTTGACTTGTAAACCCGGAGCAGATGGTGAAGATTTTCATTCGATGGCCCCGACTCCAAAGCGGGTCCCCCTTGAAAACCAATATCCAAGCCCAACATTACGGTCCCGTGGAAGACCTCCCGACCGATCAAAATGTATGCGCTGCGAATGAGCCTAAAACCTAGGCACAGGTCAGTAGGGAATTGAGTGCATCCCCTAAAAATCATCACCTCAAAACAGGTGAGATTGCCTCCTTGTCGAGAAATATTCCAATTGACGGTTTGAGCAAACTCTTTTTGGGAATTTTCAAACTGTGGATCCAGATTTTCCATGCAAGGGATTCGTGATCACATTTGCACGTTGCAAAAATGTTTTGGATAACCTCCAGCATCAAAATGCACATCTCACGATTAAAACTTAAGTCATACGGTTTTTGTCAAATGGACAGCCGTGGTCTTCCCAAAGATTACTAACGTTTTCTGGGTGAAGAAAAATCTTTCAGGCTCAAACTTCTGCAGGATACCTGGAGAACCCAGCTCCCAGAATGTCGCCTCAACAGACTCAAGGGAAGCTTTGTCAAAATGAAATCTTTCACAGCTTCAAGAACTGAATTCCCGACAAACTTCGGGATCTCTAAAAAAAGAGGGGAAGAAAAACCCTTTTAAGGGAAAAAGTCCCAGCAGACGTGGAGAACCCTCGTCCCGGGACCCTTTTTCAAAAATCAAGTAGTCTCATCGGACGTGGAGAACCCTCGTCATGAGACCCCTTTTTCAAAATTTAAGCAGTCTCATCGGACGTGGAGAACCCTCGTCATGAGACCCATTTTCAAAAATATCAAACAGTCTCATCGGACGTGGAGAACCCTCGTCATGAGACCCATTTTCAAATCAACATGAAGGTAGAAACCGCCTGAAGGGTCAACTCAAGGTAGAAACCGCCTGAAGGATCAACTCAAGGTAGAAACCGCCTGAAGGGTCAACTCAAGGTAGAAACTGCCTGAAGGGTCAACTGAAGGTAGAAACCGCCTGAAGGGTCATCTTAAGGTAAATACCGCCATAAGGATCAATCCCAGGGTCCGATCCACCATACGGATCAAAACTTTGACTAATTCTAAATGTCGGAGAAGTTATTTTCCTAGGTAAGCCTTACTGTAGGTGAGCCGCTTATGGTCTGATCCACCATACGGACCAAAATCCTTGGCAAATCCCAAAGCGTGGGATACACCTTCCTTAGGTTCCTGCCAGTTAGGAATCCCATAATGGTATGACCTACCATACAGGTCAGGGCTTAATCTCCCTAGGATAAATGAGTCCTAGGTATCTTCTTGAAACTCGTCGCCACCGGCAGCATCCGACAAGCGAGCTTCAAGTAAGCCTCTCTCGCTCCGGCCCATGTTCAAACTGTTAAAGCAAATCGTGGATTAATTTGAGCTTTCAAAAGGGCCTTAAGGATTCAATATCATAGAATTTCTTCTCTCATTTTCCTAGTCGAGTCGGTTAGGGATCAGGTGTCACCTTGTCTTTGAGAGAAACCTCTAACGAGATTCCTCTCAAAGAGGGGCAGCTGTTGACACCTAATTTTTGACCATCTATTATTGTGATTTTCATTTAAAAATAATAATAATAATTAAAAATGGCAAAAAAAATCATAAAATTGCAAAATCAACTTTGGAAGTCTTGGCCCCTCAAGAGCCAATTTTGAACAAAAAATATTTTTCGTAATTTTTAATAATCTTTTGAATTTATTTAATTATTAAAAATACCAAAAAATGTGAAAAATACCATTCGTGGTCAGAAAAATACACAAAAATATCTTTTTTCTTTTTTTCTTTTTTTCTTTTTTTTCTCTCTCGAGTCTTGACGTACAATTCTGACATCCCTTTTAGTTGTTACTAACGCTTGACCAAATTAGAAAGAAACAAAGGACCGAGATTGATCCAAGGGGAGTTGGATCCCTAAAGTCCAAGTGGACAGAATATCGCCAAAAGAAAGGGAAAGGCGCCATTGTTTTGAAAAGAGGAGACACTGAAAAGGGACAAAGAAGTGGGATTATTATTAAAAGGGAGAGAAAGCTAGAGTGGCTAGAGGACCCGAATATTCATACGCACGAGGAACTGAGAAGGATTTTTTGGGGAGGAAAAAGGTCGAACGTTCAAAAAAAAGGAAGAAGAAAAAAACGATGATCGTGGGCGGCGGCTGAGGCGTCCCCTTTGACTCCGAAGCTGAGGTTCATGAGCAGCTACGGTGGCCATCGTCCCCGCCCGCACACAAGTCCCTCGGCGTCGGTGGCGACACCCGCATCGTCGCCGTGGAGGACCGTCAGCCCTCCTCGATCTCCTCCCTCTGCTCCCACCTCGCCAAGACGCTGCTCGAGGACCGCCCCTTTGTCCTTAAGTCATCCTAACGAAGACCTCGAGGCTTTCGTCACCGTTTCCATCGAGTCGGTGAGCCCTTCTTTCAAGAGTCCCTGCATCAGGCTCTTCCTCTTCCCGTTGCAGTCGCCGACTACCAGCTTACCAGGCTCCTCGGCCTCCGTCCCTCTGTCACGCGCTGCATGATATATCAACTCATCTCGACCGCCCAGACCATCCTTCGCGCCCATCAAGACCAGCGAACAGCAGCTTCTGGATTGCTCGCCCCGGCGGTCCAGCTACCCTTGGACCAAGTCGAGACCGAGCTCGGGCTCAAGGAGGATGAGGCCATCCGTCACGAGCGAGTACGGCGGCATGTTGAACGCTTGCATGTTCTTCATCACGGACGAGAGGTAGAAAGTCGGCGGAGACGAGCATTTTCGAAGCCGCCGCCCGTCATCACGACGTTGACGACCATTTCCTAGAGGCCCCCGAGAGCGTGCAGGAGGTCTCGAAAGCAAGCAAAAGAAGCGTTGCGCTGGTGCTGAATCTCTAAAAAGGATAGCTGTAAGTCATTTGCATACAACGTCGTGGACATGCAGTCCATGGATTCAGCTGCTTCAGAATTAAACCGCATGGGGGGCGGACAGCTGTTCCCTAAGCTCGTGTAACTCGTCGACGGGCGATAACGAACGACGCCTCAGCGGAGGTGGTTCGTCCGCGCCCAGTCGGAGCCGTCGACTTCGAGGTCCAACTCCGACGACCTCATGCAGGCGAGGTCCTCTAGCCTCGTGTTGAGCCACGATCCTCCGGCCGGGCGAGTCATTGGACTCGAAGGGCAAGTCTCGGAGACGGCGGCGGCGTCGACCTGGTCGCCGGAGACGCGCAGCGGCTGGGCCCCGACGCAGAGATGGTCCCGAAGCTCTGTATCGTGGAACTCAGGTCCCCGGCGGCGGCGAGCTCAATCCCGTTCGCAGGAAGTGGGCGTGAAGACGGTGAATAGTGCGGTAAGGTTTATTTTCATGTTGGGTTGAGTGGAATTGTTTAGGTTTGTGGGCTTAGCCAGAATTGGGTCCGCGTTTGTGGCTGGTAGGAGGAAGTTTGGGCTTAGGCTAGTTAGTCTATTAGGCTTAAAGAAAGGAAATTGGGCTTGTTGGGCTTGTTGTGAAATGGACCCAGTTCAGGTCCTCTTTCCTGGTTCGGATTAGGCCCAGCAGCCTGACCTAGGTCCGGGCCCAAGAAGCCTATCCGAATCTGGCCATTTTAATTAAGAAATAATTAAATAACAAAAAAAAAATAAAAAAAATAAAAAAATAAAAAAAAATTAAATTAAATTAATTAAAGAAAAATCAAGAAATTCCAAAAGATTCCCAAAAATGGGAAATGGCCACAATCAGCTGGCCATGGAGTATTTTGGGTAATTCGGTATCCAAATCTTCCAAAAATTGACGATTTCGCCCTTCGGGCTAAATCGTCTCCAAATCTCCCCATTTCACCCCGGTCTGAAATCACACCTTCCCTAAGCCCTTATGGTTATACTAGGAAGCCATTGATCTGAATTGATGTGCATTGAAGTGATTTATTTATGTACTTGATTGCGCTTTCATTTAAATTGATTGTGATTGATAGGAACAGTCTTCCAATCTGCATGAAACCCTGAATTAAGCCTACATCATCTAAAATTGTGCCTGCATGAACTCTTAGCTGGGAAAATCACTCGCGTTAGGTACCGAAAGGGCGTTGGTAATGACACCAGCGTAACCAAGTCCCCGAACCCAAAATCTCTGGTTCCGCAGAACTGATCGATCTCTCCCAATCGGTCAGTAAGGTTTCCGGTCTACCCTCCAAGAAAGACCGGTGGCGACTCCAAATGCATGTACAAGTTGCACATGCCACCACGACCACACTGAAGGTCGCAAGCGATCGACTCTTATCGTCGAATCCTTTTAAAAAAAATACTCCCGCCGCGATTTGGTATGGGCCTGGGAGGGCCCGCGCCGATCCAAGATCCGCGATCGGTAATCCATTAGCCGCGTCCGCCTTTCGGACGGGTCGCGACACCTAACCGTGAGGCTTTACCAAATGGGCTATTCTGGGTTTAGGGGTTACCTAGAACCTTACAGAAAGTAGATTTTGAAAATTGTCCTTTCGACATGCGAGGCGTTATTCTGGGATTTGGGGATTCCAAGTATCCTGCAGAAAACTTAAACCTGCAAAAACTTTGATAAGATTCTTCTAGGATCTAGGGGCTACCTGAGATCTCGCAGAAAGACTATCTTGAATGTTGTCCTTTCGACATTGAAGGTGACATTCTGGGACCTGGGAGCTCCGGGTATCCAGGGATCTTGCAGGAAAATAAACTTGAAAGCTCTTCTTCTCAGAGCGAGGCATCCTTCTAGAATCTGGGGTTACCATGATTCCTATAGGAGTTTAACCAAGAACAATAGCATTCTAGAATCTGGGGCTACCAAGAATCTGTCAGAAGCTCAGGCATATAAACTCTCATTCTTAGAGAAATGTGTTATTCTGAGACCTGGGGTTACCAGGGGTCCTGCAGAAGTTTAAACTTGAAATATATTCTTCACAAAAGAAGTAGCATTCTGAGGTCTGGAGATACCAAGGGTCCTACAGAAGCTTGAACATGTAAACTCTTTCTTACCAAGAGAGGTTGTGTTCTTCTGAGATCTGGGCTTGCCAGGAATTCTGCAGAAGTTTAGACATGTTAAATGTTTCTCACCAAGAGTGATACAAGCCATCTTAGGAGCTGAAGTCATCAAGAATCTTGCAGAAGCTCCGATCTGAAAATTTTCTTACCAAAGGCACATCAATGGTCTTTAAGTGATATCCGATGTCAAACTGACAGTACTTTATGACTTATATCGTAGTCATGAAAAAAAATTTCAATGAATGCATTACGATGCTGGAGGTTATCCAAAACACCTTGCAACATACGGGAGTGATCAAAAATTCCTTGTGGGGAAAGTTTGAATCAAACAATCTGAAATTACCAAAAAAGTTTGGTTAAAATGTTCAACGGAGTATTCTCATCAAAGATGACTTCTTACCGCTCTGAGATAATGGTCTTTTATCAAGAATGCACTCGAATTTCCTATCAAACCTGCGCCTAGGGTTTAGGATCATTCGTAGTGAATACACCTCGATCGATCAGGAGGACTTCCAAGGGACCGTAATGTTGGGCTTGGTCAACGGTTTTCAAAGGGGACTTGCGTGCAAGTCAAGGCTTTCGAAGAGAAGTCTTCAATGTCTGCTCCAGGTTTACAAGTCAAGAAACCTGCAAAATGAGAGAGAAATAATCTTGCTTGAACTTCTTTGAGCTAAGCTTAGACATTAAACCCTATGTCAATCCAAGTGCCTTAATCAGAAAAGGCTTTTCAGGGTTGTAACGTAGGTATGATTGGGGACCAAAAAAGGCTTGTTTTTGGCTCAGAATACGCGAAGGGTTTAAACATTGGTGATCACTGCCGGTTTGCCGCCGATCTTGTCCCTTCTGGTTCAAAGAGCGTCTTCAGTTTTTGAAGTGCATTGATAGTCTTTGAAGAGCATTGTCAGCCTTCGAAGCGCACGTTTGTCTTTAGAGAACATATCTCTCTTATGTTGAGACGGTGTCAACATCTTGTCTATACTTACATCATCTGAGTGTGACATGATTTGGGAGCATCCTTTGCTGTCCAGCTCCCTTGGGATTTTCTTTTACAATCAGATCTCACTAGTGACCTATACAAAGGTATCATGCCACCTTTTGGCATTTACAAGATCAAACACATGATTCACAAGTGTACAAGTATTTGGATGGGCATTGGCCTTGCTTTTACCAGGCACTTTGCTTTTTCTTGATGCCCAAGATTAAATTTTCCTCTCTTCTTTCTTTTTGAGATCCCATCTTTTCTTTTCTTTTGGGGATCAGAATTTTCAAATGAATGTGCTAGATGTATAGCTTGAATCTCAGCACTCGAACATTAATCTAGGAATTTTTCACAAATCCTGTGTTTTGAACTCTTCCGCTCTTGAAGTGACGTCGTTTCCACCTTGGAATATGCAATGATCACCAACGGGTTTGTGAATTGAACTTATAGGCTCAATTGGGCTACACAAAGGGTAAAAGTGTATAGGATAGAGAAACGAATGCTTTTCGTCATCCTAAAGCACATGAATTACCATAGAAGTTAAAATGACAAGCAACACACGAAGATTGATGCAAGTCTGAGCAAGAGAATTTCTAACCATTTACCTCTTGATACCGCTGGACGTACCTCCAGTTTGCCCCAATGTGGGGTGGTTCTTGACAGGGGTATGGAATGAAATCGCCGTTCAAAGGGTTATCAATGATCACCTGTAGTGTTTATGATAGAGAAACGAATGCCTCCGTCGTCTCGATCCATGTAATCACTGCGAATAACCCTTACGTCCGTAGGTCAAGGTCTCGCTATCCTTACCACTCCACTTATCTCTCAAGTGTGTATGGGACGTGTTTGGACCAGGCTTGCCTCTTGTCTGAGGAATCATCCTTTTGAACGGTTTAAATAACTTTTGTCGGAAAAGTTCATTTCGTTTTTTTCCAAAACTTACCCTCCAAGGGGATTTATGATGCACAATGCATATTTCAATCATGTTCAGATAACCTCCGAGTTTAAACATGAATGCCAATGACATGACTGTGAGAATTTTGCGTTTTTCTAGACATGAGATTTGAATGCATGCTAGATTCCAAGAAGCCTTCAAATTCTATCAATAAGGATTCTGACAGTCTTGCAAACCTAAAAGATTAGGAAATGAATACTTACCTGCCCAGTGCGGCTAGGGATTCCTGCAAAACATAAAAGGAATATGTCAGTGTATGCTCTCGAATTTCAGAAAATTAGAACGATACACCTTACCCTTGATCATGCACTCCAATGGAAGTGGATAGATTCACAAAAATCTGCATTTTTCTTAACAACACAAGATGGTTAAGTTGTTCTAAAATTTCTTGAAATTCTCAGTCTTTGGAGAAGAAGACGTGCACCTGACCACCATGACGTTAGGTCTCCTTGATCATGCGTTCCAACTTATCGCGACCCTGCTTCCTTGGATCCTGCAATATTGAACACATGCTAATGTATGCATAGATGCATGACATGCTTATGCAAAGACTATTATGAAGAGTAGGCTCAATTCGAGGCAGGGCATATGACCGGAATCTGATTTTATTTCAAGGGTAATATTTCTTCACAGCATCTGAATTCACAGGGTGCCCGAGTTCTTCTCCCTCGGAGTTTACAAGAATTAATGCTCCTCCCGTGAGGATCTTCTTAACAATGTAGGGGCCTTCGTAATTTGGAGTGAATTTTCCCCCTGGATGGGTAGTACTCGGCAAAACTTTCCTAATTACCAAGTCATTTACTTCGAAGTTTCTGGTCTTGACCTTTCGATTGAACGCCCTGGCTACCCTCTTCTGGTAAGTTTGTCCATGGCAAATGGCTTTAAGACGTTTCTCGTCTATTAAATTCAGCTGTTCATATCTGTGCTTGAAATACTCTGACCCAGAGAGTTTATCTTCGGATAAGATTCTCAAAGAGGGAATCTTAACTTCTACTGGTAGAACTGCTTCCATCCCATACACCAGACTATAGGGAGTTGCCCTTGTAGAAGTCCTGATCGACGTTCGGTAAGCCATCAAGGCGAAGGGCAGCCTTTCGTGCCAATCCTTATAGTTTTCTGCTGTTTTAGCCAAGATTCTCTTGATGTTTTTATTGGCGGCTTCCACTGCCCCATTCATCTGTGGGCGGTAAGGAGATGAATTCAGATGTCGAATGCTAAAGTGATCCAGCAGACCATCGACAATCTTGTTGTTTAGGTTGGACCCATTATCTATGATGATCGCTTGAGGGGTACCATACCGGGATATGATATCTCTTTTGACAAATCTTGCCACATTTCTTGCAGTGACATTCTTGTAAGAACTGGCTTCTACCCATTTGGTGAAGTAATCAATCGCTACCAAGATGAAGCGATGACCATTCGAAGCCATAGGATTAATAGGCCCTATCATGTCTATCCCCCACATAGAGAAAGGCCAAACTTCAGACATTTGGTGTAGTTCGTTCGGGGGTGCGTTAATCTTATCCCCGTATATTTGGCATTGGTGGCATGACCGGACGTGCTGACAGCAGTCTGATTCGATGGTCATCCAATAATAACCTAGCCGCATGATCTTCCGGGCAAGGAGGTGACCGTTCATGTGAGGCCCACACGCACCTTCGTGAATTTCTTTCATGAGAATATTTGCTTCTTTGGCATCTACGCATCTCAGTAGAGTGGAATCGAACGATCTCTTGTATAGAATTTGTCCATTGAGGAAGAACTTGCTGGCCATCTTGGTTATGTATTTTCGGTCTCCTGACTGGCATCCTTCAGGGAATTCCCTTTTCAAGAGGTAATTCTTGATGTCATAGTACCATGGCTCTCCATCACATTCCTCTTCGATTAGCATGCAATAAGCTGGCTTTTCAACAATGCTGATCCTCAGAGGTTCTATATCCAACCCTTTAGTCGTTTGTAACATCGAGGCTAGGGTGGCTAATGCATCCGCGAATTGGTTGTGAGACCTTGATAGGTACTCGAATGACACTTCTCCGAACTTGAGTATCAATTCTTCAAGGTATTCATGGTAGGGGATGAGTTTTGCATCTTTCGTCTTCCACTCCCCTTGTGTCTGTAGAATAATGAGCATGGAGTCTCCAAAGACTTGTAACCTAGGTATCTCCATAGAAAGGGCCAGTCGTAGACCCAGAATGCACGCCTCATATTCTGAAATATTGTTGGTACAAGGGAAAGTTATCTTTGCCGCGACAGGGTAATGTTGACCATCTGGGGATATCAGTACTGCCCTAGTGCCTGCCCCTGATAGGTTAACAGCACCATCGAAATACATGATCCACTTATCCTCTGCTAAGTTCAGAATTCGGCCTTCTGTGTTCGTTACTTCAGGGGATTCAGTGCTCGATGGGTTTTCTGCCAGCATGTCCGCTATAGCTCTTCCTTTTACCGACTTCTGCGGAGAACATTTAATGTCAAATTCAGACAACATTACTTGCCATTTTGCCAGTTTCCCAATTAAAGCGGGTTTCTTTAGGAGGTATTTGACGGGGTCGTTCTCTGTTATGAGCTGAATGTGATGATGTAGGGTATACTGCCTTAGTCTTCGTAGTACCCATACTGCTGCTACGCAGGCCCTTTCAACTGGTATATATTTTGCTTCAGATGGCGTGAATTTCTTACTCAGGTAATAAATGGCCCTCTCTTTTCCATCTATCGGGCTTGTCTGGGCAAGTAAGGCTCCCAAGGACTCTTGTCGTATGGTCAGGTATAAGGTCAATGGGTGACTGGGAATTGGTGGCACAAGCACCGGTGGTGTGATCAAATAGTTTTTGATCATTTGGAATGCCTTGCTGCACTCGGCGTCCCATGTTATTTTCGCGCCTTTCTTAAGCAATTTGAAGATTGGCTTAGCCACATCAGACAGCTGATTGATGAACCTGGCAATATAGTTCAATCTCCCTAGAAGGCTTCTCACTTCTTTTACTGTGGATGGAGTTGATAAATCGTGGATGGCCTGGATTTTTGAGGGATCAATCTCAATGCCCTTGTTGCTGACTATGAACCCAAGGAGTTTCCCGGATCTTGCCCCAAACACGCATTTGTTAGGGTTCAGCTTTAACTTGTATTTGCGCAGGCGCTCAAATAATTTTCTTAATACTTGTATGTGATCTTGTCCTTTCTTGGATTTAGCGATCATGTCATCAACATATACTTCAATCTCTTTGTGGATCATATCATGGAATAACGTGACCATAGCCTTCTGGTAGGTAGCCCCGGCGTTTTTCAATCCAAAGGGCATGACTTTGTAGCAAAAATTCCCCCATGGTGTGGTAAATGCAGTCTTGGGTTTGTCTTCTTGTTTCATGGAGATTTGGTTGTATCCCGAGAATCCATCCATGAATGAGAATAATTCATAACCCGCCGTACTATCCACCAATACATCAATGTGGGGGAGTGGAAAATCATCTTTTGGGCTTGCTCTATTCAGATCTTAGTAATCTACGCAGATCCGAACTTTTCCGTCTTTCTTCATGACGAGGACTATATTTGCAACCCAGTCTGAATATGGGATAGCTTCAATGAAGCCTACCCTAAGGAGTTTCATGACTTCTTCCTTAATCTTGTCTTCTAACTCGGCTTTCATCCGCCTACTGCCTTGTTTGACAGGTTTGATGCCAGGATCCGTGGGCAATGCATGTTCCACAATCTTAGGATCAAGGCCTGGCATATCCGCGTAAGACCATGCGAAGATGTCTTGATATTCTTTTAGTAGCTTGGTGAACTCGAGCCTTTCATCACGTGATAGGTGTCCGCCGATCTTGACCTCTTTGACGTTCACGGTGTCTCCCAAATTAATGACAATTGGTTCTTCTGAGGTAGGAGGCTTTGATTCTTCAAAGGTGTTCCAATCCCTATGGATAGACGCGTAATCCCCGTCTTCATCTTCCTCAATGTTATAGGAGTGGTTAATGGAGGGATCCGAATTTTGCAACAACCTGGTATGCATGTTTGAGATGATATGCCTGAAATGTCATGAGTATGGTTAGTTTGTGCTCAGTAAAAATGGCATGCATGCTTATGTAAAGTCTTTTTGAAAAAGTTTTTCGAAATAGATGTAGGTACAGATGGGACTAATCCTCATGTCATTGGATATCCCGGCCCCTTGAAAATCTTTTGAAGATTAGGAATCATATGGCAAATCAGGCCTCAAGCTTCTATATGGAAGACCATTATCATCATCGGGCTGATTCGTGGTTCCATATGTCCTTAACAAAACATGCGTGGTTTTATTGAATGCGAAATGGGCCGCGTTACAAGATGTGCTATTTGGACCAACGGCCGGAGATCCAAAGGCGTTTTCTTATGCGTTCAATAAGGAAAGAAAATACAGTGAAATGCAGAAAGTTCTAAACACAGTATTTAAAGATGAAGGAAGAGTCTATTTACTCAGAAGAAGTGGCTTCATTGTCCAACCACTCCATGACGACATTCACAGAGTCATCTTCGAGAAAAGGATTTGTCAGATCTGGTTCCATCGGCGAAGTGATACCCTCTTCAGATAGCCATTTGGAGTTCTGGTCGAAGTAGGTATTTAAGGGATTCTTGAACATTCGAGACCTTCCCTTCCAGGTTGGAGAACCGATGAATGAGCTATTTGGGCTGTTTTCGCCTCCACGGCATCCCAGGCTTTTGCCTCGGCCTCGGCTTGTTGCTTTCGGGACAGAATCATTCATGGGATAGTTCTGATACCTCAAGCCCATTTTATGTGGATTAGCCTTCAATTGTAGCGGGGCATTTATACCCTGATTATGTTTGCCTAGGCCTTTTTCAGGATTGAACCCGTATGCCAGCAGCATCTTAGCTGGTAGAAGACTGGCTTCTGAGATATAGGGAGTTTTCAACTTCGACCCTACTGGGTATGAACTGTTGCTACCAACTCTAGGGAGTGATAGCTCGCTTCAGCTTTCTCTTCAGGTTCAATATAGGGAATGGCACTGTTCTGGTATGCCTGGAGGTCGACTTCCCCATGTACGGTAATCACCTTCCCATCTACAACGAAACGTACTTTTTGGTGCAGGCTCGAAGGGACAGCTCCTGCTGTATGGATCCAAGGTCTTCCTAGCAGGAATCCAAATGCACTGGGCAGATCCATTACTTGAAAGTTTATAGAGAACTTTGTCGGGCCGATGAATACGTCAAGCTCGATCTCTCCCTCTACAGTCTTCCTCATGCCGTCGAATGCTCTCACAGCTGTCTTGGATGTCTTGATCATCTCTTCCTTGATTCCCAGCCTCCTTATGGTAGCCAAAGGACAGATGTTAAAGGCTGATCCATTATCGATCAATACGTGTGCCACTCTTTTGCCGTTACATTGGGCAGAGATGTATAAAGCTTTGTTGTGCCCTCTTCCTTCCATGGGGAAGTCCTCGTCAGAGAAGCTCAACTGATCTTTTAAGAGAATTGCTCCTACAAAGTCCCCTAGTTGTACCTCATTGATTGTTTCAGGGACATGTACTTCATTGAGTACCTTCAATAGTGCGTTCTTGTGCTTCTCTGAATTGATGAATAAGTCTAGCAGGGATATCTGAGCGGGCATCTTCCTCAGCTGCTCTATCACTTCAAACTCACTGGTTTTGATGATCGATACGAGCTTTTCGGCATCTTCCTTTGAGACATCTTTTTTTTCGGATTCTCCCTCTCTGGGGGCATAAAATCTTCCAGACCTCATTATTGCATCTACTTGTGTGGTCCCATAGTCCCAATGAACAGCTTTGGGATCATACTCTTCTACTGGGGGGACTTTTATTGTTACAGTTGTCTGATGAGGTATCTCTGGTCCTGACGTGTTGCTTTCTTCCTCCTGAGGTAATTGAATTACAACAGGCCTCACTGGGCAATCTTCTACCTTGCTCAGGCTATCCAGCTCATCCAATCTGATCACCACGGTCGTGGCTACTTCGATCATCAATATGGCGTTGTCGAGTTCTTCCATACCGTTTGAGGTTTCTGGTTGAGAGAGATCATCCATACCTCCCCATCCGTCTGGTATGATGTCTTCAATCTTCTGATAAAAGCTGGGAGGGGCTGAATATTTCACCTTGAAATTGTATCCTCCAGAATCTTGACCCAGGTTGTCTATAATTTCGCTCTTCTCAAGCGCGTCAACCATAAACTTGAGGTATGCTAGACTTCTCCTCCTGGCTTCTATTTCGTCTTCTTCAAATTCTTCCTCTGACTGAGTAGCTGGCCCCAGGCTGCTTACCAAGTTCTCATGTGAGGTACCACAGGTGTTTCTCTGCCCAGCTGTGATCAAGAAGTGGTTTCTTTTCAAAGATAGAGATGCTTCGATCCCTTCAAATTCTTCATCAGTAATATCGGACACTATCCCCAAGCTCTTCATCTTGTCGATACACAACTTCTTTTGGTCGGTTGATATCTCCCCTTCTTTTGGGTATGATGAAGCGATTGTTAGCAGGGTGTTCAGCTTAGGCATATCTACCTTCAGTTTAAGGTAATCCTCCTCTTCTTCAGTGAATATTGCCCCTATCGCTTGATGATCTGGCAACGGATTTTCTTGTACATTTGGGGCTGCATTGTCAAATTTCAAAATATGACTATCAATTAGGGCTTGCACTTTCAGCTTCAGGACATAGCAGTTATCCACATTATGCCCTCTTTCGCCCATATGGTAGGCACAAGTCTGGCTCTCATCAAAGCTAGGATATCTTGCGGGGTTTGCCCTAGGTGGTTCTTTTGCCACCAAGTGTTGCTCCAGCAGCATCGGGAGTAGCTTGGATAAAGGTCTCGGGAGCTGAGAGAATTGTCTCTGGGGTTGCTTTCTTCTAGGCTCTTGTACCTTTGGCGCTGACCAGGATGATCCGCCTTTGGCCTGATTAGAATTGCCAAATGGCTTTAACTTGTGGGGATCTGGTATAAATGCTATGTCCAGTCCGGCTTCTCTTTCCTTTCTCAGAGGGTACTGCTTCCTAGTAGGAGCTTCCTGAGGCCTTCTTTCTTTCAAGGCCCATTCCAGCCTCTCAGCAACCTTAATCAGGTGTGCGAATGTCTGACATCCAGAAGTGTTCAGTCTGTCAAAGTACTCGTAGGGGAGTGCTTTTAGGAATAAATCGATCAGCTCCTCTTCTGGAATTGAAGGCTTTACTTGGGTAGCCAAGGCTCGCCATCTCTGAGCATATGTCCTGATCGATTCGCCCATCGCTTTTGAAGTTCGTAGGAGGTCTTCTCTTGTTGGGGCTGTAGCCGTGTTAAATTTGTACTGCTTGAGGAAGTCTTCTGCAAGGTCCTCCCATCCGTCATAATCCTCTAAGTCTAGCTCAATAAACCAAGCCAGAGCGGCGCCAGCCAAACTCTCTTGGAATGTGTTCATTAACAACGGAATGTAATCCGAGTAGTGCGCCATCTTGCGCAGGTAGTACTTGAGGTGGGCACGGGGACAGCCTGTCCCGTTGTATTTTCTCACGAACTCTGGCTCCCTATAGTCAGGAGGAGTCTCTATTTTAGCAAAAGGAGATATTTTGTCGAAGCGGGCCAGCTCATAGCCTTGACTGCTCAGGCATTCTTCGATCTTGTCCAATCTCTTAGCCTCTGCCTCTGTCTTCACAGTTTGTTTTCCCTTCTCCTCTTTTTCAAGGTTGATGACAACAGGCGAGGCTTTTTGTTGTGCCCGACTATTTGGTTCATGAACGTTTTCCTCTGTATGTTGGGTATCCCTGGTTGCTTCTTTATCTGTTACATCAGGTACCATGGAAGGGCCTGAGTTGTTCTGATTGTGGGCGGTTGTCTGTCTAGCTTGGTTGGTCTCCAGCATGGCCTTAATGTCAGCCATCATAGTTGCCAGGGCAGTCATCTGAGATTCTAACATGCCTACGCGCGGAGTCAATTCCTGCTGTTCCATTCTCGTCTTTAGGCGGGTACGGAAACGATGCGTTGGCAATTCCGTGATGAGAGTGTACCTGTTTAAAAAGATCTCTGTGAGTGCTTCGCTTATTTAGCAAAAAGAAGCAGTTAATTCCTTCAGTTGCATGCTTCTTGCCAGTAGATGAGAAAAAGGGCTACCTTGTGAGCCTTAGCCTCATGTAAGTAGTTCTTTTAATCATTTCTCGACAAGAATTCATGGAATTGAAAGAAGCGTAATTTCTGACGATAGTTTTTATGCATTTGTAAAAACATGTTCACATTCATGCTCATGTGTTTAAGATAGTATTCCACGGAAATGAGAATGTATGAGAAGGCATCACAATGTTTGCTTATTTTACACTTGACAGAATAGTCTATTCAAGTCTAGGACGTTTGAAGCCTAAGGTATCCTCATCATCCCAGTATAGATTCCCCTCTTCAGCTTGGGGCTCCTCGTCTTCTGAACACGACAGTGGTCCCATGTCTTCGGGTATGTAGGGCTCTATTCCAGGTACGTACGGTACGATGTATTCAGGTATGTAGGGCTCGACAAGGCTTCGTCGGATCGCTTTGAAATGTTGAATGTATTCTGTGGTGGCTCTATGAGTATTTTCTTCTCGAGTCATGTCTTCTGGCCAACTTATTTCTTCAGCCTGGGAATTCTTCAAGGAGAGTAGGATGGATGCCACCCTGGCTTCAAGTTGTTTCTTCTCTTCCTCCGTGAGGGTCTGGCTTGGTAAGTCAAAGGAAAAGACACAAGGTCGCGGTGAAGAAGGAATCTCCTGAAGTGCCCCAAACTGTCGAATCACCCTCCTTGGATAGTATGCAGTTGCGCCCGTGAATCCTAGCAAGGGGATTGGGCCTCCGTCATCGCAGGTCAATCTGACCTTGCTCAGCGTCGGCAACCTTAGCCGCCATCGGAGTTGCTCAGGTTTTAGGACTTTGAAGAAGTTTTTCCACTCTATGAAGTTGAACTTAGGAACACGTGTATGGGTTCTAGCAAATGTTTTAAGAGGGTGTGCATTAGGGCTGATTTCAGTGAAACCCATGCGGATGTGGAATTGTCTGATATGGGATGTGAACCACAGGTACAGCAGATCACTAGAGGCTCTAAAGATTCCCTTTTTGCTTTTCTTGAAACGATTTAGGGAGAGGAAGGTTTCGGCAAGGAGGATGTTTGAGTAATCCCACCCACAATAGACTTGCCTAGCTACTATAGCCATGATAGGGTCGAAGGTGACAGTTGAGATTGGGAATAGTACAAAGCTAAAGAATGCCAAGATAAAGGCTCTACCAGATTTGGTTCCTTTAGAAGCAGGAAGGCGGGAAAATCGGTCTATAAGGAAGGACAGGGAAACTCTTCCAGAATTGCTTTTCGCATCTACTTTGACTTCATTTAGGTTTGTGTCAAGGAATTCAGCCACCTGACTTAGGGGTTCAAGTCCTATAGGGGGTCGGGCGAGCGTAGGGGTGAATTCAACTCCGATGACAGCGCTGTATTCCTCGATAGTGGGAGTGATCTCTAATCCTTCCATGCAAAATGTGGCGGTGGTAGGATCCCAGTAGAGAGCCATGGCTTGAATAAAGGCAGGTGGGCACTCAATCTTCAGTAGGTCCAGTAGGTATCCTAGTCGTGACTCCGCATACTTCTGGCTGGCTTCGCCCATGCCATCCCACCATGATTGGAGTTCAGCTCGGGGGATCTTGAACACTTGAATATCATTCTTTCCCATCAAGTCTAAAATATGCAAATGATTTTAAAAGGTCAATCGCCAGAAATTACTTTAAATGTATGAATATGCAGATGTCATGAAGCATGCATGAGCTAACTTGATTGCATAGTTCAATTTGAAGAAATGGAGATTAGGACCCTTTTTCAGGTCTTGAAAGCCTGACTCAAAGCCTAATTTGCATTTCAGGGAAGTGAATTATGCAATTTAGTCAGGTTTACTCAGTGACTAAAGGGAATAGCAATGTCACGTTCCATTGGTCAACACATCAAAGGAGCAAAGTGGGATGTACTCTTATTACAGTCAAGATGTCTAATAGAAGAACGGTAAAGAAAGGTTTTTCAAACAAGAAAGCCATAAAAGACAATGGAACGTGAGGGTCTAGATCACTCTTCCTTCAGAAGTCTACCCAAATGACAGTCGATCAGGAATTATCTTTTAATCTAGGGTAGGGGAGTTATCTTCAGTGGTTTGGTCGAGAGGTTGTAGTTCCTCCGGCCACTTTCTAGTCCAGGGTATGATGACTTCGGGAGCCTTCTCGGGTTTCACTTTTTTGAGTGTGATGCGCCTTGGCTTGGTCTTGATTGCAGGGCGTCTCTTCCTACCCCAAGAAGTAATCATGGGTATGTTCTCTTTGGCTAGCAATTCAGCCTTCCTGCGGGCGTACGCTTCCCTAGCTAGCTGGTTGCGACGTTGTCTCTTCATCTCCAGATAATCCTTCATCATTTCGTCTGATTGTCGCTTGAATCTGAGATTATCAGCGTAGTAGCGGGTTTGACAGTCCTCAGCATACCCCAGCTTACGTCCAGTCAGTTCCCGACCATACACGAATCTAGTAAAGTGTAGCCTCGTGTTTGGTCCGGGGCGAGTAACTTTTCTCAAGTACTCGAAGGTCACCAACTCCGTCGAGCTCTTAGGGAACAGCGACATCCTACCCCATAATCATTGTTGTTCTCATTAGTCACCCGAGTAATCTTCATGATGCGAATGCATATGGATGTATGCAATGTATGAGTCATATCATGAAGCAGGAAATAAAGTACGTTTAGAGATAAATGTCTTACCAACCACACTTTGGGGAACGTGGAATGCCCCCTGTATCAATGGGTGGTTTTAGGTATACCAACCATCCATGGACACGCGCATGCGACAAGTGGGTATACTCTAAAAATCGAAAATTAGGTAAGGAACCTATGGCTCAGGCTCCCACGATCCAAATGAGGCAGACTCCTCCCCAAGAGTACCCACTCAAGAGGGCTAGATATCGCCAATTTGGATTGTGAGCGGGAACGAACATGAAAGTCTCAAGTGCCATCAAACACGAGATCCTTTCACATCCTTTCCCTATCTAAGGTAACCTAGAGGTGGTTGCAGTCGGGGTTTGACCGCCAGTGTGTGCGATGTGTCGTGATCATCACAATGCAAAGTCATGCACAGCAGTTTGTATCAAAGACCGCTTCAGTATGTGCGTAAAGTAAACATACATTCCCAACTCCAACCTGCAGGAAAAATGTCAACAATCACTCCATCCCTTATTTCTCCAATCTGCAAAAACATCTAACACAATGGTTAGTGTACGTACCTCACCTTCGAGAGCATCTGTAGAAAACAAGGTCAGATAAACCAAACAACTTTTTAATCGGCTCAAGTCCTCTGGAATTCGTAACCAGAGATTCTGGTTTAGAATATGTCCCCAGTGGAGTCGCCAGTCTGTCGCGACCCTCTCCCGGAGGCTCTGAGGCGGGAGCGGGCTAATGGGCCGCCCGATCGCTGGCTGGATCGGACGCGGGCCTCTCCCAAGGTCCATTACCCAAATCGCAACTGCTGGATGTACGTGGTCGACCTTCAGTGTGGTCTAGTGACATGTGATGAATGTACATGTCAAGGAGTCGCCACCAATCGTTTCGTGGAGGGTACGATCGGAAACCCTATCGAATAGTTGGGAGTGGTCTATTCGATCCTGCGGAAACCAGAGAAGTGGGTTCGGGGACTTAGTTACGCCAACTGTCAGAGTTGACGCCCTTTCGGTACCTAAGCTGAATGGTTTATCTGATCTTAGGATTTCATACAAACGAGTGGGGTACAGATCCTGAATCTAGGAGTTCATGCAGATGGGAAATACTACCCTATCACTCACAACCAATAGAAATAAGTGCGCAAATCAAGGATCCAGTACATGCGGATAAAACACATGAAATCAGCATGATATCCCTAATGAGGCCCTACCAGCCTAGAGAAATATCAATCAAGGCTTAGGAGTGATTTGGACATGATTCGCCCATGAGGGGCAGAATCGTAATTTTGAACAATTCGGGGAAAATTTACCCTTAAAAGGGTAAATCTGTCATTTTAGACGAATTGGGAAGTCAAAAGACAATGGAAATAGGATTGGCCATCAATCCAATCCATTTCCTATTTTTCGGGAATTTCCAGGATTTTTCTAGAATTTTCAAGTGATTTTACCCTTGGAGGGGTAAAGTCGTCATTTGGACAAAGACGAGGAACTGAAAATCTCAAATATTAGGGTTGGTCATCCACCTGACCCAAACCCTAACTTCAAGCAATTTTCAGAACTCGATTGAGACAAGAAAGACGATTTCCCCACTAAAGGGCAAAATCGTCATTTTGAGAAAAGAGGCGGGACTCGAAAACCCAAACCTAAGAATTGGTCGTCTAATCGACCCTAATTCTCACCTTGGCATTATCGGCTTTATCTAGCATGCACACAAGAGGCGACTTACCCCTAAAGGGTAATGTCGTCAAGTTTCGGAAAATTGGATAAGGAACCCCAAAAATAGGGTTGACCAATTGTCTGTGGTCAACCCTCGATTTTTGGTGCTTTCTGGAATGTCTAGGATTTTTTCCAATATTTTTTCACTCGACCCGGCCCGAATAATATTTTTTAAATAAAAAATTCGAAAATGATTTTAAAAAAAAATAAAAAAAATCAGAAAAATCCTAGAAAATCCAAAAAAAATGCTAGAAAATTCCAGAGCCCGGACCCGAGTTCGCGCGACCCGTGCCCAAAACGACGCCGCTTAATGCTTTTTTTATTTTTGAATTGTCGAATTTGATCTAACGGCCTTCATGGCGCCGCGTGGCTGACTCAGGATCTTCGGATTGACTTACCGAAACCTACGGCTCAGATTGAATGGAGACTCGACCAGGGCCGTCAGATCTAATAACTTAAATCTACGGCCACGATTAGAACGTGGAATCTGATCTGAGCCGTCTATTTTCATTAACCTAAAACGACGTCGCCTAATCCTTCCTCTAAACGGCACCGTTTCTTATCCTGATTGATTTTATGATTAAAATCATTTTCGAATAATCCTAATTTCTAATCGGACGGTCATCATTTATTAGACTCGATTATTCTCGGCCGTTGGATTCTTTTTATTTGAATAACAGACTCAACGGCCATGCTGACTCTACATCCACGTGGACCAATCACGTGTTTCCACCTAGACCTTTGACCAGTTGACCGCGCCACGTCAGCTTCATCTTCAACCTCGCGACTCCGGCAGAATGGACGGCTGTAGTTCTCCGGCGATGATCGTGCGGTGAAATCTTAATGGAATCACTCGAGACCAACGGCAATCGATTCGCGATTAGCTTTAGTTTGACATATCTAAGAATCGAAACATCCTATTCACAGAATCAAGAACATCGTGCGAATTGCCGAGTACGGCCATGGAAGCTCAATCATACGATTCACTCGAAATCAAAGAAATTCAGTCACAGAATAACACCAATGGAGGTTCAGAAGACTTACCTCGAGCTCCGATTGAGCTCGCTCGGCCCAGATTCGGCTGGGGAAATATGAACAGTAGCTCGACAATGGAGGTTGGATTTGAAGACTCGATTGGGCATGTTAAGACAAAACCGACGCAAACAAGATGCGCGATGATGGTCAGTGATGTTCAGGGAATGAAACGCACACATTAATTGTATGAATGATTAAGAAATGCGCGAATCGCCATGGAAGCTTGAAGAAAAACTCGGGACTGCAACTCACCTGTTCTTGCGATTTCACTGGGCGCGGCCGGCGGCGATCGCTTCAGGGGACTCTGGGCGATCTCTCAGCGACCTCGTGGAGCTTTGGTTTTGCCTCGGAAGGCCCAACCGGCGCTCTGCAATTTTGAGCTCCAACCTTCGACCACCGCGAGGGAAGGTGAGCTCTTTCTCTCTCTTTCTTTCTCTCTCTTGATTCAGTTTTTTCTCCTCGAACTGAATCCGTTCTTCCCTTTTCGCGAAGGTTTCTGTGGATTATATACCATTTTCAATTTTTAGCGCCAATTCTGAGGGGACCAACAGACTCGAAATGGCACGTGATTGCACATGCCATTTGGTCTAAACGGCGACGGAGACGATGGGTGTTCCGTCCATGTCCGTCTAGTTCTTCGGCAGGTCGTGATTCATGCGAATTTGGCATGAATTTGTACTGAGTTTGGGAAGTGTTGACTTTCGCAGGTCTGCAGGATTGACCGGCCGATCACTCCTTTCTCCGGCGACTATTAGCCGCGATTCCGACGTCAATCAGCGGGGAATGGTTTGGTGAACGAAACGCCCACTAGTGCATCTCCAATTGTAGTCGATTGGTTGATCAATTTCCTTGTTGAAATCCAACCTCATGCTATTCATTCGCGCGAAGGCTTAATGAAGAAGACGACACTGTAGCGGACCGGTTCGACCGGTTGGACCGGCGGTCTGACCGGTCTGAACCGGTTCCGACTTACCATTTTTCAAATTAAACCCAAATTAATGGGAAAATTTTGCAATTGAACCTCATAATCGAATCTAGGGCATGAATTCTATCTAGAAATGTGGTTTTGCCCAAAAGTTTTCATCAATTTCTACAAAATCCCCAAATTTTCATGTAATTGCAAATTGGGGATTTGTATAATTGAGGGTGCAAATGATCAAATTGGGTCAAACCACCTATGCCAATTGATTTAAAATGGTGAAATCCATTGGGTAGCATGTTTAATTTGCAATGATAGCCCTTGAATTGAAAGTAATTTCAATTATGCTTAATTTCAAGGACTAAAATGCAATTTTAGTATATAATTTTGTCAAATCCGTGCAATTGAGCAAATTGCGCAAACAATTGGGCTAAATTGAAATAGGGGATAGTTAGATTGAATGTCAAGATCTTAAAAAATGCCAAAATTTCAAATTAAAAGACTCAATTGTTATTTTTTCTTCAAATTCAATAATACAGGTTACAAAGGAACACCTAAAATTGAATCTGATTTTGGATTTTTTGTGAGGTCTAAAATACAAGGGATTAAAAATAAAAATATTAGATATTTTTCCATATTTTTGTGACCTCAAATGCTATTTTTAATGATTTTTTAAGTATTTTTCTATTTTCTAAAAAATATTAAAAAATATGAAAAATATGAAAAATTATTTTTTGGTCAAGAATGGTTCCTTGGGCTTGGCCAAGGCCACCAAAGTTGATTTTGTAATTTTTTTGGCTTTTTATGAATTTTTTATGATTTTTCAAAAATAAAATTGAAAAAGACTTGGTCAAAAATCAGGTGTCAACACAAGATATGCAAAGATTGAATTCAGAAATATGCAATGGATATATGCAAGAAACACGAGATAAGATAAAAATGCGATATGCATGATATTAAAAATATGCTATCCTAATCTACGTGAAATATGCAAAATGATAAGATATGCAGAGATATGATTTTTCTTCTTTTCTTTTGAATTTTCGGGCTAATTAAGGATATCAATCCGGAAAAGAAAATCAAACCCCATCTTCTCGTAATTTTCGAAAATTAGGATCTTTTTCAAATCTGAAGCACGCTTTTTGAAGACAGCGAATCATACCTAAACGGTGATCGGTCGGATCGACTAACCCCACAATTTATGATGAAAAGTTAGGTTTTCAAAAATATTCAAGATTCAGTTTTGACATGCAATCTTCTAAATTGGCAAGTGATGGATCACAATATTTCTCGAGAATATTCAAGTTTAGACATGAAACAATCTCGAAAAGAAATTGAATGTTCTAATCTTGCAAGACAGGATTTTTACCTTGAACCGAAGATGTACTTCCCTAATTTGAAGGGAAATTGAATAGACTCAAAATTTGCTTATGCGTCGGGATGGCTCGGCAAGCGATTGAAGGTTGGTGGACCAACAATAACTCTTCCACCATGAGGTCGAACCAATGCGCTTAGAACCTGTCAAGTCTCGATCAAGTGCAGCTTGAGTTAGCCTCCAACGTGAATCCTCCCACCTTGACTTCTTATGGCTGGGTCTTATGTGAATGACTAGCCCCAGAACCTGCAAAAAGAACTATGACATAGAAGATGAGACTTAGATGGTCTGTTAGTGTCGCCATGGATCTTGTGGGCGACTAGGGTCCTGCAGCTTCGCCATCGTGGAAGGGACAGTGACTCGCCAAGGAAAAACCGAATCTGCCCACATCGGCCCTCTCAACGTGTTCGACTCTGGCGATCAGTGGCTCTTGGTGCGGAAACCGAAAGTAGTGGCTACAGTAGACGTTTCTCGGCAAGGACACGATCAAAGCAAGCTTGCGACATGGCCACGAATAAACTCATAGAACAATACCGATGAAGGATCAACTCCCTTCTCTGTTTCTCGATTCCTTCCTTGTGATGTTTTTTCACGTATCACTTATGCCACCATCGGACGGAGCTCCTTGGCTATCATCGTGGGGGCATTGGACAAGGACCAACAGTGACGTTGGCGTGGAACGTCGAGCGTTCTTTAAGCGGCTAAGGGACGGCTGTCTGGGACTCGGCGGGCCTGGATCTAATCTTGGTTGCCTGTGTTTTTGCACGGAGATGTAATTTGCGAGAAAGATGAAACCACCACAGTAAAGGGTGAAAAGCTCACTAAAAAAACACTTTTTGTAACTCCGCCATGGAAACGTTAATTCCATCTTCTTCTTTTTTCTTATCCCTTGTTCCGCTCTCTGCTCCTCAGATTGTGAAGCTCCACATCTCTCTCTTTCTCTCAAGATCTTCTCTCACGATCTCTCTCTTGTGCCGTGTATGATAATTGTGAGCGACCTCTCTCTTTTCTCTCCAAAATTGTCATGTGTTTCTCTCGGCTTTCAAGTGCAGAAATTTTTTTGGCTGAACCTCTCCCCCCGTAACCCTAGGCATAACCACGTATATATAGAGAATATTCTAGGGTTTAATCTTAACCGTCAGATTTGAGAAAAGAATGATCGTCGGATCAATCCAGTCGGGCTAGGATAATCAAAATTTCGCCCATAAGAGAAAGGCCATGGGTTCGGTCGAAATTCTCATTTTAATGGGCTAATCCGCACAAATTTGAGGCCTAATCGGGTTTTAATTAATTAAATGTGTAATTAATTAAAAGCCTGATATTAAATGGGATGATTTAAAAATTAAATTTGAGCTTGACCCATGAAATTGAATTTGGCCGAAAATTGAAGAATTAGCCCTAGTTCGGTCGCCTGTCAAATTATGCATGATTGACTTGCCTTCGCCTAAAAGCAAATGGGTAACAGAAAAATAAATATGCAATGCATGATAATTGTAAATAACCCTCATTTTATGATTTAAATGAATGATTAAATGATTTTTCTAAAAAATCAAAATTTAGGTGTCAACAGCTGAATTTTCCACATTTATATTTCTTTTGTTCTTATTAAAATACGATGGCATCGACCACTTGGCATATACTTTCTAAGCGTTGCCTAAACTATTCTAGACTTTGATGGGACTTAGTCTTCGACGAATTAAGTTAAGACCAAATCCCAGAAAAATTGTCTGAAAAATCCTAAATTTATTGCACTTTTGCAAATTTGATGGTCGGTGTTTATTTCAGCGATTTCAAGTCAAAATTAGTCGAATTGACTCAATTAGCAAAATGAAAATGTTTAGGACTTAATTGAAAAAATTAAAATATTTAGGACTGGACTGGCAAAATTGTAATAGATTTAGGACTTTTTGGACAATGTTTCCCTTTGTTTAGATTTAGAACGTCGAACAAGCAAAAGACATTTTCCTTCACGAGTCTTCCACTAGACCATATTATTTATAAAGGAGTGTCTAAGAGAAACCATTTTGGGAGTTTGACTTGTTAATAGAATGAAAATATGATACTCTTGAATAGTAGAAATTTTAGGAGTAAATTGGGAAGGTTTGGATATACTATGTAACCTGAGGCTTTGCTGACAATAGTTTTTCAAAATAAGGCCACACATTTATAGATCATACATGCATACATACATATGTGAAAGTACTACAATTTACACATTAAACTAATTTACCCACAACATGAGTTAGTGCAAACAATTTAACATTTGATTCACCTAACTAGTCTTCGGCTTGTTTTAATACCTAATTCATGAGACAGCCCACATATTTCGTAGAAGGAAATTTAGGTGGAATTTCAATTGCAAAAAGAAAAATTTGTAATCTTTATTTTGGAATTTGACAGTTTCTCTCTTTTTGAAGCAATGAATACAGAGTGTCGCATGTTTTTCCAAGCATATTAAGTCTTTCTTAATGGCCTACCGGTACTTTCTTGTATAATAAGCTTCTCCAAAGCATAACTTTTTCGAGCCACTATGAGCTCGGACCATTTTCGCATGCTAATTTGATATTTTCGAAAGCCAGTGAATGACAAGAACTGCTCAATTTATTGAACATGGATTGTTCACAAGACGTTAACATAAGTACATATGGTTTTCTCTGTGCATCGTATAAAGTGGAAATGACTTATATCAGTCATCTCTTTACATCGTTTCTTGCTAGCGTTTATTTTGTTTACTTCGGTTTTTTTGAATGGGGGTTTTACCTGGGTTCTGTAAAGTTGCAGGCAGCTAGAAATCACCATCAGACATCCATGTTTAACCCTTGCAAACTGTCCCGATTTACAACCCCCCTCTTTTCTTTTCTTTTTTCCTTGTGGTGAATGAGTGAAACTTCTGTGCTCTGTGTTATTGTAGTCGTTCGTCGTGGTCGCCGCCGTCGCCTGATCTTTCTGGTTTTCTTTGCAGCATGAGGAGAGAATGCAACGTGGGTGAGTTGAAACGATTACCTACGGGAAGGAACGTATGAGGACATGGCAAGAGAGCAGCTACAGGAGACGAGGAGGAGAAGATTCTTGCATAAAAGGTAATAAGTGACATTGATTCAAACCGAGGTCAATCATGGATTGGCCAGTAACACCGTTTTTCTTTGAAAAGAAACTGTTTACGTAGAAGAATTTCAACCAAAAAAAAAACCATCGAGGATGTACGATCATATAAGCCATCGTCGCCGATCCTACATGATCGAGCACGAGGGCTCCCTGTAACCCTGGTACGGGTCCACGATGTAGGCAATCTTGCGGTGCGGGACTCCGCCACCGATGTACGGCCACATGACGGGCTCCTGCGCCGCCTTGTCCTCGCCGTCGCTTTCTTTCATGTCGGCCTCGCTCACGGTCACTATCTCCGCAGGCCCGACGTTCTTCCTGAGCAAAGTGGTGAGTTTGACCGTGTCGAACCTTTCTCCTACCACCTCGATCCGGTCCTCGTCGTCTCCCACCAGCGCCACGGATTGAACTCCTGGAGTCGAACCAACAAAGAAAGCAGATCGATATGGAATCCGACACTCAAATCTCATCTACCTAGGATGATTTACAGACGACACAACTAAATGGTCTCGTCGAGATATATAAAAATCTACTAACAATCAACCTTCAAAGCCGGTCGCAACTCTCATAGCTTTGCAGCGGGAACTTAGGGGGCTGAAACAAATAAATTTGGAGCTGGAGTCGTTCATGCTCACTCGAATCACTACCTTCTGCTGCGGAAACAAATCAAGATCAAAAACCAAAATCGAGAAGGCGAGTAACCATGCGACATAAGGCGAATTAAGCCGCGATTGTCCTCATCGTATTATTACCTTCATGGTGCTTCGGTTTCGTTAGGAACTCACGCAACTTTAAATTTCTCAAGTTTGTCGGAAGAGTTTGGAGAAAATATTGGAGGAGTATGAAGAGGAACAGAGGGACGAAACTCTCTATTTATGGCCTCTCCCTCGGAAGAAACTTCACTTCGAACAAAGGCTGGGCAGATTGAAGGAGTCAGAAGTCAACCCTCCCATGTGAAGTCAAAGGGTGTGGAGCAGACACAGGACCTACGAGAAGGAAATGATAGGACAAGGCAACGACCGTTAAGAGAAAATCATGGGAAAGTTCATAAGTTACGACTGATTCAAACTAGGTTCAATCATTGTGGTTGTTGTTGCCTTAATTTGCTCCTTAGAGGAGGAGCTTTCACAATTTTCCCTGCACAAATAAGAGGGTTGACCGTCAACGACGTCTCTAACCAAATAAACATGGATCATATCCTCCACCTTGTTTTATTTTTATGTAATTTGATCCCCAAGCTTTGTATTTTGAGGTTGTAGCTGGTTATTGCTGGGGTTAAATCGATTGTCGATTTAAGCTTTGGGGAAATTTTTTTATCCTGAATTGGATTTGTTCTTGGTGAATTGTTGCCTTGTTCTCCCCGACACCACCTTCACCAAGTAAGCAACGGCTGCCACACATGCCATTTCTAGTGCAGCAATATGGCGGAAGAGGCGATTCTTGCCTCGCCAAAATCAATGTGAGGGCAGCTAAACCTAGTCGGCCCGCCGTCCTACAGCGAGGGTGAACGGTCATTGCCGAGGGAACCATGAGGGCGTGTTTAGTAGGTTCTCTCCCGTGTACAATTTGACGGAGTCCAGTTTAATATCACAAACCAATCCGAATAGCTTCGTTGCAATAAGATGAGTTGAATGACGAGACATGGGGAAACATTAATAAGCAGGAGGTTATGAACATTTTAGCAAAAGTTAATAAAATGACCTATAGCATATAAATAATTATGCTATAAAAGATATTGTATCAAAAGGAAAAGATGAATATTATCCACGGAAAGGAAATAAAATTCATATCCAGGGCACAATCAATACCAACGCACGCTACTGACATTATGATTTTGGGAAGAAATTTTTTTATTTCTTTTATCATTCTTATTTTTGGTTACAACTTCAAAACCGAGCCAAACGACCCACGACACGACACGAGTAATTGAGGCTCAGCTCGGGAATTATTCAAGATCGGCTCGCTAATATTTCGAGCCTGTTGTCTGTTTTCCTAATTGCCCGAAATTCATATTGACTTTGGTAGCACGGTTATATAAATAAATTAATTCCACTAAATCGCGCTAATTAAGTTCAAGAAATAGCGAGACCACCTTAGATAGACACCAAGTCAAGTCAATGATACACTTCGCATTATGTCGTGACCTAAAAATTTAGAGATTTTCAGGTTAATAGATAATTAGGTTAATTAAATTAACTAGCCTAATTCGAACTCTTTCAAGTCCTACTGAATCGCAACTTAGGTTCATTCAATGAAAAATGTATGAAATTAGAGCCGCCACTAATCTTTTGTGGTAGGTAGATTAGAAAACCTACATAAAGTATTCGGGAGAAAATACTTTATTTCATGCGAACCAAAGATTAACTGGATGCGGGGACTTGGTTACATTAATTTTTCAATTAATGCCCTTTTGGTGCCAATTTTCATGAAAAATTGTTGATTTGGTGATTCGACTTGATTTTTTTAGGGTTTTCTCTTATGAATGCAAATATCTAAATGACATGGAAAAATATGCATAAATGACGTGCAAATAATAATATGCCATATGATGACGGGCAGACGCATGGCATGATAACATGATATGAAGTATGCATGAATGACATGCTAAGTATGAACTAAACTATATGCTATACAATGAGAATGACATTTTTTGGTATTTTCCATGTATTTTCGGATTTATGAAAAATTGAGGTAAAAAGCTATCCTAAAGTGAAATAACATCCAATTCAATTCAAGAAATTGATTTCTCAAAGTCATAATTTTTATTAGATGTTATTTTCATGCACAAAGTGAAGAGAAATGTGATCTAACATAAGAAAACATGACGTCTTTTTTAGAATTGTTCAGGTACTTATTTAGACCATAAAACAAGATAATTTGAACAAAAATAAACAATATTGCCCATAAAACACCTTTAAATCTGAAATTTCGATTTTATTCACAACATTCCCCGAGATTAGGGCTAACAAGTGAATATATTATAGAATTACCGTCATCCCTGTATACATAGGGCAAACCTTGAAATTTTATTTAGGAATTAGCAATCCGCTCATCGAGATCGAGGATTTGATATCTAATTCACACGTATGAGCACGATCGTACTTCGAGATCGAAGTCATATAGTGCTTTTAATGTACGTTTTCGAGGGACAAGACACGATTGGAGAGCATGCGTTATGGGCAAGTTTGTTTAAAGATGTGCAAACTTTATAATAAAACAAAACACAAAATAGACACAAGATAAAAATGAAATGCAAAAAATAAAATACGAATAAGGAAATCGAATACCTGCGGATGATGTGCCTAAATTAAATTATAGGATAATGTTGCGTTATCTCTAATGCACCATTATCTTATCAATTAGGATTTACATCTCCTATAAAATAGGCAATAAAATCTGCAACATAAAATATGTAAGAGATATGCAAGCAATTCAAATCAGGCAATGCAATTTTCAAAATATTCTCGGATTTGCATTTCCAATTCGTACGGAGGGACCGATGGCGAGCATGCGATTTGCCTCGGCGTTGCTCATAATGCCTTGAGTAATAGTATCACCAAAATATGCGTGATTGAGATGGGACCAGCCTCGAAAGGATCAATGATGGGAACAAGACAAATCTGTGGAAGCTTTTAAACACCAATAGATGATCCGCATGAAAATTTTCCTCCCCTGCACAGGTGTAATTTAGCGAACAACCTAAAGAGGTACAGTAAAAGTTGTGGAGTGGTTTGATGGTGCTCGAACATGGCACGTCGGTGACCCACTGAAGAAAACGACATCGAGGATGGGATGGTATCTGATCGTCGTCGTGGACGATTGCGGCTGCAGCATCCGAAAGAAGGCCTTTGGACAAGGTAGTTGCCGGAACTTGCTGCGAGATACCACCAGGAGCATCTACAGATCAAAGGAACGTGAGAATAGCAAAGCTAATCAATCAGGAACAACCTCAGACTTAGCTTCCTCTATTGTGCCCATGAAGCCTTCTTGTTTCTATTGCCCAGATCATGAACCCGGGGCAGTGTGCCTTCAATTAGTATGTGCCTCCTCGTGTTAGTTTAGGGAGGTAAGGCCAGAATTGGCCTAATTCCAAAAAAAACCTTAAACTTTGACGTTTGTCCCAAAAATATCCATAACTTTTTTTTATCTCCTAAAAAACCTTCAACTTTTGGTTTTGTCCCAAAAAAAACCTCAAACTTTGGTTTTTGTCCCAAATATATCAACAACTTTTTTTATCTCATAAAAAACCTCCAACTTTTGATTTTGTCCCAAATTTACCACAGTTATTAAAAAAAAAGGAGTGTTTCGCGCCCAGTTGAACAGAACCCATGATTGTTCGACAAAAATCAAAATGTACTTCCAATTGTTTCAAGGAAGAATGTTTGACACATTACAGTCGCATCAATTCATTTCTAAATATAATTGAGTTACCCGAGATTCACATACAAATTTCAGTGGGAACAAGTTATTAACAAATCTTCTTCTTATACTTCAAATTTTTACCGAAATGATGATCACAAGAAAGCATTGGGGGCAGCAGTTTTTCGTCACAGAGGCAGGGTCGGCAGCAGCTTGTTGTCACAGATGCAAGGTCGGCAACAGCTTGTTGTCACAAATGCAGGGTCGGCACGATGGTCCTCGGTGGAAGGCTCGATTGGCATCGATGACTATCAACGGGTAAGAAGTCGATGACGAGGGTTGCTATTATCTCGGGATAAGGCCACACCATCGGGCGACGGTTGAGAATCACTTGGAGTTTCGACAGAAGCTAAACGGCCGACGTCGGGTCGTCGGGAATTCTACGAGGTGGGTTTTGAGGGTTTTTTTTGTGATTAGACTAGTAGATTTGGGACAAATTCAAAAGTTGAAGGTTTTTTAGGAGACAAAAAAAAAGTTGTGGATATTTTTGGGACATATGCCAAAGTTTGAGGTATTTTTGGGATTGGATTGGTAGATTTGGGACAAAATCAAAAGTTGGAGGTTTTTTATGAGACAAAAAAAAGTTGTGGATATTTTTGGGACAAAGGCTAAAGTTTGGGGTTTTTTTTGGGATTGGGCCGGCCAGAATTTTCTTTTTGTCTTATATTATACGTGTATCCCAATTTCCATCTATTGCTTTAAACCTGCAATCACAAAGAAAAGAAGCCACAAGGCGACAATTCGCTTCATGGCTGGATCGGTAAGGCAACGGCTTCGTCACCAGTTGATGGAGTCAGCACCGGGTTAGCAACAGTGGAGACTTGGCAAAGGGAGCAGTCGAGGCGGTGGCTATGAGCTGCAATGTTGGACGTGCGAAGCTCTCAGGTCGTGGAAGGTCACCCGAGATCACTCTCCGACTTCATCTCCCTTTTTTATGGTATTATAAACCTTTTGTGGCCGTGTATTCAAAGTGTGGCCTTTTTAAAGGTGAACCCTACGTATGTATTAATAATGGTGTGCTAGAGTTCACGATTTTCATTTAATTACAAAATAGTCCCTGCTCTAAAATCTTTTCTAATTGAGGCCTTAAATGGCTGAATTGATTTTAGAAAATAGGTCCAAACCTTCTTAGAATTTTCGGCACACTCCCCGTTCATTAGCTGAATTTCTCCATGCCATGCCAATCCCAATCGTTCGTCAATTTAAGATCAAATCTTTGCCGTCGTTACAATAACGTAATGCATGAAAAACTAAATCAAATATGCAATGTATGAAAACGAATTATTTTATTATTATATTTTATTATTTTATTTTTTTACTATTTTTTTGTGAGAATTATGACTAGCTCTCGTTTTTGTGAAAAATGAATAATTACAAAAGTCAAAATTTAGGTGTCAACACATTATATTTGGTGACTTCGTCATTAAACTTCCCTTGCAACAGATGTATTATTATTATTATTATTATTATTATTATTATTATTATTATTATTATTATTATTTTTGTGTTCAAATTGCAACAGATGTATAAAAGTAAGGAAACATTGTCTAAAATGTCCTAAACCTGTTACGCTTTGACCACATGAGTTTTAATATTTTCATGCTTTACTAGTTAGTTGAGTCCATCTTGCCAATCTTAGTTAGAAATCGCTGACTTAGATGCTGGCCATCCCACATGGCATGGTCAATGCTGACATAGACAATAATCTAAAAAAATTGAATCTTTTTATATATTATTATTAATATTTTTCTTTTCTTTTCATTTCATTTCTTTCTTTTTCTTTTTTTTTTCCTTCCAAACCCTGCAAGGTCACCGTCCCTCACCTATGACCGTTGACCCTTGTTAGACTTGGTGGAAAGAAAAAGGAAAAGAAAGAAAGGAAAAGAAAAAATATAAATCATAAAAGACTCAAAAATTCGTAATTTAAGAAAAACAAAAGAATTGTTTGCGTAAGCACTGGCCATATTCCGTGATAATGCTGGCATCCACATAATAAATTTTCAGCTAAAATTGGCTGGATAGACTCAATTGGTAAAATGTGAAAAGGTTTATGACTCAATTGTCAAAATTGAAAAATTTATGACTGAATTAGCCAAAATGCAATAGGTTTAGAACTTTTTGGACAATTTTCTGATAAAAATATTGATCACGGTTTCAGTAATCTCAATCTTGGAGACCCAATGTAGTCAAAATCAGAGAGAGAAGTTGTCACGCCCCAAACCCCGAGCACGCGACATCCCGATCAAATCGTCCCAAGGGTCCTATGGGATAGCGTCCCAGGTTCGCTACCGACCCATGACAGTTTATTACGCATGCGGAAACGGTTTACTCCCAGACAACATAAATTTGAACAGGGATACATTAGTAAGAGATAAATACAAAGACAGTTCACAAAAAGATCATCACACACATTAAACCAAACAACTGATGATAATTAACCCTATTGAGCTATAGTTGACATAAACAACCCCATACTTCGGGGCAGCTCACTAAAACCTCAAAAGGGTATTCGGTCGGGTAAGGTTAACTTCCCATCTACTTCAAAAGATCACTCCTACCACCAATCCTTGGCGTCCACGGGCTTCATCACTTGGGACCTGAACAATGTTATCCCACGACGGGGTGAGAAATAAATCTCAGTGAATTAAGCCTAAGCTCGGTTAGGAAACTGATTCACCCAGGGCATCCTAACGGTAGGCTCACAGAATCATACAATCACATAAAATACCCAAGTATGGCCCTCGTATACTAATCAACCACATGCATACTTACCGGCCTTCAGCCACACATAATGCAATGCTCGACCCAACTCAGCAGTGAAATAAGTCAATTGCTCAAAACAAGCATCGCATCCACAAGTATGCACAGGACACCACGCGCGTCCATTTACTAACGATGATCGTGCCAACGACACCATGAGAGGATCTACGCGACTGGCGTGATTCAACTCTCATAAATAGTACGATCCCATACTCATCCGGACGAACCAGGCTACGCTCCTTTTTCCCTCTCGGCAGCGGCTACTACAAGCGGTCTTCCAGTGCACCCGTTGCATGGTACGGCAAGTAGGCATCCCTATACGGGGCTTCGGTCCATCACAAGCTGCGACCGGCATCCGATCAGCCTTACGCCCGTACTAACCGGCACGAGGCAGGACTGTCGTGCTTCTGATAAGTCGTATGGTCCCACATGACTGGTACTGGTGTACGATTAGTACACTATGAACTTACCAGGAAAAACCCATCATCGTTCCGTCATATGACCACACAATGCACCCGCCATATCAATAAATTTTATTCTCTTTTATTTAGGTCGGATGCTCACACGACGTGCTCAAAGACTCGGCCCACGGCCGTTTTCATGCTAAAACATATTTCTTTGATTTCGCACACGGTCATATGCATATGCAGACTATCAATTAGACATTGCAATCACGGAACGAATAACTCTCAAATACATGTCAATTCACTCAATAAACATTTCAGGCATCCAATCATAAATAGGGCGATAAATCCCCAGGTAGCGATTAACATCCAATAGTAATTCCAATCACACCATCAAACCATCCAACAGGGTAATCACACCAATGAAAATCATCGAACCAGTTACGAGCATTTAATTTCATTTAGACAATATAAAAAAAACTCGATTCGAACAATAATCATTTATTAGCCCATTTAATTTATAATTGTCGATCGATCACTCATCTTTAACCTATCGCTCGTCTACGATCGAGCTATAATCCATGATCAATCAATTCAATCAATCACAATTATCCATAGATAATATAATTAACTAAGCAAACTTAGTCTATTACGGTCATTTAACCTAAACCGGGATTTCTAACTATACCGACCGTAATTACTTAACATTATTACCCTAACGACTAATCCAACTAACTCTAGGCGCAATTAGCGCCCTAACCAAGGTTTAGGGTCAACTCACAATTTATTTAAGCTCGGGCCGACTCAAAATCAACAATGTGACGGCGGCGGCAACAACGGAGGCGACGGTTCTCGGCGATAAAACACGGTTAAGCCTCGGTTCTAAGGTTTCTCGAGAGGCGTCACGACCCGACATCAACTAGGACGCGTGACGGAGGTTCGGCAAGGCGGCGGCGGCAACGGTGGAGCTTCGGCGAACTCCGGCGACCTGGTTGCGCACCAGCGCCACAGATTGAACTCATGGAGAGAAATTTTAACCAAGGGAAACGGCCTCAGTTTCGAATCAAAAGGTGTGTTTCTCGATCTCGAAAGAGGTAAAAAAAAAAAAGACACATGAATCACCTGGAAAGCCAACCGCAAGTCTCAAAGCTTTTGAGTGAGAGTCTTGGGGGCTGAAGCAATAAAATCTCGAGACGCGGTTGTTCATAGACAATTTAATCACCACCTTCTGTTGCTGCAAAAAAGAATAGAAAACAAGAACGTGAATTCGACTAATCAAAACTCGCGATTTTCTCATCAATTGATCACCTTCATGGCGGCTTGCTTCGATTAGGAACTTGGGGGAACTTCCAAATTCTTCGATTTGCTCGAATGAAATTGAGAAATTGTCGAGAGGGCTGAAGAAGAAATGAAGCGCCACTCCCTATTTGTAGCAACGTCTGTTGACACTTAAATTTTGACTTTTAGGAAATTCATTCAAGCACAAAAATGAGAATTAGTTTTAGTTCTCAATAAAAAAAAATTATTATTAGGTTTCTTGCATAGAATATTTAATTTCTTATTCATGCATTACATTTGCATCAATTTGGACCAATGATGGGATTTGCGCTTGAATTCACAAAGCGACTGGATTAGAACCCAGCAGAGAAAATTCGGACTAGCTTCGGTAGAGAAATTGTGGCTGAAATTCTCATAAGAAAATAAAAGTCTTGGGTTTTATTTAATTAGGTTTGGTCCATTATAAATAAAAGGCTTTGAGCTTAATTGGTATTAGCCCATAAAGATTAAGCCTTTCAAGGAAAACCTAATTAAACCTAGCTACCACTATATAAAGATTCTTGAAGCTTCGTACAAAAGGGGAGAGTTTGAGAGAAGAGGGAATTCGATTGATTCCGAGTAAACAACCTTCACGCCGAGGAGCAATTTCACATGGGGAGCAGAACTTTAGAGAGAGAGAGAGAGAAAAGGAGGGGGGAATACTTTCAAGAACCGAACAGAAGGTTCCTCTTGTCCTCGAGCTGAAGCTTCTCTTCGTCTACCACCGAAAATTAATCAGTACTCCACAACAGTTTTGTCATCCGCGTCGCAACTCTGGCCAAGCTGCAATCACCGATCAGTCCAATTTGCAGCACTGTCCAAGCTTTGGATCAGGTTTCTTGGTCCTTATTTCGCTATTATTTAAAGATCTAATCCTTATGCTATGTGTGATAGAGCAATCGGAAGCGATCTTTGGTAAATCACGCTTCAAAAGGCACAAATTTGGGGTGGATTTCGTCAAGTGCGCGCTGCCGAAAATTCGTTTCGAAAAAAGGTAAAAACCCTTGGCTCTTGGTTGTTACGATCTTGACTGCTAACCTATACTCGTTGGTTCCGTAATATGCATGTGCGTTCGTGAACCTACTTCGATTTATAATTAAAATCGAAAATCCGAAACCTCTTTATCAAAGAAAGGATGAACTTTTGCCGATTGTAAAAAACCTCCCGAAATCTGGAATGAAAATGGCAAGAAGCGAAGATTTGGTTTTGTGGAATAAAAATTCTGGTGCAAGTTCGAACGATTCACGTGATTGGTTAATTGTCAATTGATAAAGTTGGAGCCATGGTCCTTCCTCATAATAACAAGCTGTACATGCGTTTTTTTGGGATCAATTTGAGGCTTAAAAAATATCAAAATTGTCGTGAATCAATCCGTGACATGTTATTTTGTGTTAGTGGATGGCCTTTGCCTTTGGTAATCATTACTTGATCTGGATTGATGTATATCTCTCGTGAATGGAATCTGTAGCTCTCGGTCTGTCACTTTTCTTGGCCAAATTACGTATTGTGGATGATTTCTTCAATGATTCTTTTTAGCATGTTGGTTTGGGTGACATTATCTTTGGTCGTTTGACCTCATATCATGTCATGGATAAATTTCCTATTTGCCGTGGATAGACTTTCTTATTTCTCGGCGGATGCATTGCTTTGTTGGTTTATGGATAATATCTGATTAGAGACAAAATTTGAAAGATATCCATCCAAAATTTCGACAGTTTTCCGAAACAATCTTTCCAATCTTGAAGATAACTTCTCAAATTCAAATTGGATAATATTTTTTTAAAAAGACGAAAGATGGACCCCAATCTCATAATCTTCAGCCATCCCTCTAAACATTTGAAAATTCCAATCTCAATTGACTCTTTCATTTCATTTTTGTCATGATTGTTTGTTTTGCTTTGTTTATAAAGTTTGCACTTTAACAAACAATATTGCTCATAACACATGCTCCCTAATTGTGCATTGCCCCTTCGGAAAATGTACATTAAAGGCAACATATGACTTCGATCTCGAAGTATGATCATGCCCGTACGTGTGAATTAGATATCAAATTCTCAATCTTGAGGAGCGGATTACTAATTCAAAAATAAAATTTCAAAGTTTGCCCTATGTATATAGGGACGACGGTTATTCTATAAAATATTCACTTGCTAACCCTAATCTCGGGGGATGTTGTGAATAAAATCGAATTTTCGGATTTAAAGGTGTTTTATGGGAAATATTGTTTATTTTTGTTCAAATTTTCTGTGTTTTCATGCTTAAATAAATTCCTGAAAAAACTCTAAAAAATCCCATGATTTTCTTAAGTTAGATCACATTTCTCTTGACTTTAGGATATCTTTTATATTTCATTTTTCATAAATCCGAAAATAAACAAAAAAATACAAAAAATGTCATTTGCATTGCATATCATTTAGCTTGCATTATCATGTTTTCCATGTCATGCATATTTGCCATGTCATGCATTTTTGTCATGTCTTTATGCTATGTCATGCATACCTGCCACGTCATTATGCCATGTCATACATTTTTGCCATGTTATCTCACCTGTCACATAGTTAGATTGCATTAGCATTGCATTTAATAAAAGAAAATCCAAAAAATTCAATTCATCGAACTAAGGACTTTTCATGAAATTTTGGTACAGAAAGGACATTAATTTTTTAATTAATGTAACCAAGTCCCCGAACTCATTTTCTCTGGTTCGTAGAGATAAAATATTTCTCCCGCTATTTTATAAAGGTTTCTAATCAACCTACCGTAAATGATTAGTGGCGGCTCCGATTGAATATTTTTTCACGAACAAACCTAAGTTTCGATTTGGTAGGACTTGGGAGGGTCCGAGTTAGGTTAGTTAATTTAATTGACCTAATAATCCATTAGCCTAATTTTGTTAGGTAGCGACAGCTTGGCGACTTCGCTGGGGACTTGTTATTAAATTTTTTCGAAAAAAAATTAAAAGGGAGAGCTGATTTGTTAAATTTTCGAGAATTAAGACTTGATTGCCCCCATTTATTTTCGAAAAAAAATTAAAAAATTTGTGGACTTAGGCCTGAGTGATTTTTATGTTGATTGTCCATGATTAATGATTTGGATTTTCATTTTGTTTTCCTTCAATTTTAATTGACATGCTTGATTTTCTGGCTATCTAACCTTTGTCTTTGGATGGTTGATAATTAAGTTACATTGCAATTTAATTTCTTGGGTGACATAAACTCTTCTGCATGAATTTTCATTTTGCACTACACCATTTTCAAAACTTTAGTAAAATCTAGGATGATATCAGGATCGGGAATTTCCCTGGCTTCGATCTCGAGGAGTGGGTGACCCCGTCTTTGATCCCGAGTTTTGGTACCGAGGATTACTGAACCTGGCTATGATCTCATAGCATGGAATGGACCCTCGGCCTAAATGAAACTCTTGGCTAAACATTGACCAATTTAATTTGGTACGGTTTGTCTTTAAGATTTCAAAATTTTTCAAATTCATGAAATGGGCACACACTCTGCACTTGTCACGCACATGTCTATGTGATTGGCATTTTACTTTTCAAGGTAGAGTAAGTTTCTCTAACTTTATCTTATTTTTATTTTTTGGTTGGTCCATGGCAAGTTAGGTTTGTCCTCTTGTTCATTCGAGTCATGTCGTTATTTTCCTTTCCTAAGTCTCTCGTTAGGGAATTTCTTCGGGTTTTATCGTTGTTATATTCTGATTATCATTTTCAGTCAATAAATCAGTTCTATTTTTATCCTGACCTCATTTATTTGGACGAATTTTTACATAATTTTCAAGTCATTTATAACTCCCATGCGTCACATGAAAAATGTTTGTGGGCTGGTAAACTTTCATGTCAAAATGTTTTGGGCCAATCTAATACATTTTCCATTTTATACGGAATTAATGGCCGTAATGGAACAGGCTGAAATTTCACATGTTTTATGACTCCAGAATTACTTCATGATTTATCAATAGTAATTGGGCTTATTCATCAAATCATGAAACATAAAAGTTGTAGGATGAACTTTGAACTAGTGGGCTGCAAATTTTTGAACCTTGATTCACATTTTTAAGGGCCCATTCACTCTAAAAAAAAAAAAAACCAGACGAAGCAGTTTTTTTTGGACAAAAGGCTTCTAAACATGCATTAAACTGAATTGATCCATCCATTTATAGTCCTAGGCCCAAACATGAAAGTTGTTCATCATCCTTTCGCCCACGAGTTCATAAATTTTCATGTCATTTCGATCACTCTTCAATTTTTTGCTGATTTTTCTTACAAAATCCGATGAAACTGGAATTTTCGTGTCAGGGTCACGAGTCAAGTTCGAGTCATGGATCGACACGTCATTTTCATTCATCATACTTATTCGGTGATTATCTTTTGTAGGTAATTTAACACAAATACCTTGCGCACATAAATTAATTGATCCGGGCCACTCATAAGCATCATCATCAAACAGGCTCCCCGAGTAATCAAGCAGCATGCCATTTGTTTTCATGCAATCCCTTGCATGAGATATTTTTCTTACTTCTTAGGTGTTTTGGTTGTGTTTTTTTTTATTCCTTAGGCTTTCTTTTAAACCATATTGTGCCTTAGGACTTCAGTTCAATAAAATGCAATCTGATTGATTCACGATCTATAAGAAATACAAACCCTTTTCTGCATCTGTGAATCTTGTCAATGTATACCAAACCAACCCGATGACGATAACCAACGATCGAACAATTCGTCATCCATGGTAAGCACTGAGGGTTGGGCTCCTAAAAAATTCTCGTCCTGAGGTCTTCGAAAGCGAAAAGGTTCTTCAAGGAAAATTTTCAGAAATGGCTAGCATCTGATTTTACTTTGGCTGTCTTACTGACCCGTCTTTTATATGTTTCAGAGTTAATTCAGGGGCAGGGGGCAGATTCTTAATTCTGACCATACATCAGCCCGATCAATCCTTGGACAGTCCTATACATGGCGATCCATGCTACGCAATCAATCCTTTCCCACCAGATGCCAGAGCTTCAGATCGATCAGATGCTCAGTGATCCTTACATTAAACCCCAACGACATCTGTTGTTAATCCCTGCACCGATCAGCATTGCTTCAGGACGTCCATTGATCAACCCAATAAAAATCCCTGGGGCAATCCTCGATGACCTGGCCCAACGGACAATCGTCCACGAAGTTCATATTTTTACTTAGACGATTAAAAAAGGTTCAAATAAGCATCTATGACCATCAAGGTTCATACATGGCTGGGATTCAACTTAATGAAGGGATTGGGGCATGTTCGACCATTTGCATCAGTCAATTCAAACTCTGGTCCATCGACTATTCGAGCTGGACCCATAATTTCTCCCTTGATCATTCCATGTCAGTCGAAGAAGGACGGGGCAAGACCAAAGCCACCCGATCTCAAGGGGAGTATCACTTGCCCTCGGCCCATCATTTCTAAGAATAACCTTCTAGTTTCCTTCTTGCAGGTGCCAAGCTAAGAGACGTTTTCGATTGCTACAACTGGAGCAAATCGACAATCAAGTGTTTTCCAAGGTTTTGTTCATTCCACCTTTTTAAGCATATTCATGCACATTTTTTTTCCTATGCAGGATCAGGTAGAGAAACAAATAGTTTGCCAAAGCTCGTAATCGAGTTCCCAACACTGGCTATGTCTGGGGTAATCATGCATTTTGTCATAACTATGATCATCTCACATACACCTCTTGATTAAAATGGGGCAAATCAACAGTGAAACTCGACTTGGAATAAGGGAGTGTATTCTTCTTCGAACTGCATGGTTCTTAGAGTAACACTTTTTTCCCCTTGTAGGACCATACATCAGCCATGACAATCATCATCATTGAGTGGGAGAAACCAGAGCAACTTGAGTCCTCGATTGACTGATTTCATACGCATTTTTGGGGCAATCCATATCTTCTCATTCCTTGAGATTTGTGAATGGACTTGCATAGTTTATGCATGTCCATATTTGATGTGCATTCATTTTTCTTATAAATTAAGATTCATGAATCCATCTCATCATACTTTTGTCAGCATTATTAATTTCCACTGTGAGATAATTCAATCAGGATATCTCTCTGATCCAATTAAATTGACTATTTTGAATGAGGAATTTTTGGATGATGAAAGGCAAGCCATTTTTATACACGTCCCATATCACAATCCCCAGTGAGCAATGTGAGAATTTTCATGCTTACAAGATAAAAGGTTATCTCGCGAAAAGTATGATGACCAAGATGACATGAGGCATTTATTTTCTCTATCCAAACACTACAGGTTGGCCATTGCTTAACCCCTTTGAACGGTGGTTTCATTTCATAACCCTGTCAGGAACAACCTCACATTGGGGAAAATCTTAGAAAGTTCAAAGAACGAGTAGAGTTTTCCTGCTTTCACTTGTATCAATCTTCAAGTGTATTTGTTGCATGCGAATTCTATGTTAGCTCAAGTGCTTTAGATATGACGAATAGCATTTCATTTTTATATCCATATACACTCATCCTTTGCTTAACCCAATTTGAGCGGCGAATTCATTTCTCAAAACCCAACGAGTGATCATCCTGAAAAGCAAATGGTTTCGAATCATTGAGAAGTAAAGTGCCTTGGGGCAAGCAGAAATTTGGAAAATCTGCCAGCACAATATACGAACAATTCAGACAAGACACTTCCTTCCTTAAAAAAAAGGAGCTCGCTGTGCAAAAAGAGAGAAAGAAAAAGGCTTGCCATAGAGGAAAAAGGCAGAGTAGGAGTGATGGAAAGAAAAGAAATCTTGAGTGGCGGTCTTGATTCTTGGTCCTGCGCATGATAAAGATCGTGAGATTTGAGGAAGCATCATGCAGAGGGAGCGCACATCCACGATTCGCTAGAGGATAGAAAACAACAAAGGGGGTGCTCATGTTCTCAAATTGAGATGCTTTGTCTTCTTCTTTGCTTTGTTTTGACTGCCGCTTATTTGCAGGCGAAGGGATTCTGGAATGGAGGCCAACTCATCGTAAAACACGGCAGATTTTGGGAGGCCAATTTGATTGAATATATGGCAAAGTGGGGGGGGGGGGGCATCCCTCTCGGCATTTTTCATCGTTTGTCCAAAGGGGGTTTGAAAGGCCACATTCATTATTTACACACGGCAGAAAAATTTACAGAGGCTAGAAAGATCGGAAGCCACACAATTGAAAGATACGACATATTGGAAGAGGCCACTTAATTCATACACGGCCAAGTCTGAGAGAGAGAAAAGAAAAGTCCTCGTTCTTCCTGCAGATTTAAAGGGAGGACTGACAAGCCCTTCCCAGGGGGGTTCCTCCAAAGCGTATACGTCCACCGTTCAATAGTGAAGCCATCTCTACTATGTTCCAAGCGAGAATCCTCATCCAGTATCTCTAGCACGGTTACCTGTCCTCGACAAGCTGAACATATCCTGTGGTAGTGATGACAACAAAACAGACAAGCTGTGACCGGCAACTTCCCAGGACGATGCTGAACCCCATCGTGCACGAATAGCCCTACTATCGTCGTTTTTTTGTGAATCGCACTACTGTCCAGTCACCACGACTCATGACGAATCCCTATTGTGATCGGATGTCTACATAGCTGTTCCTGTTTCCTTTTCTTTTGCAGGTCATTCGGTGAGTCCTTATGCCCATACGGTATCCCAGGTTTCAATAAGTCAAAGGAAGGGAACTTGTAATGGGTGATCAAGCAAAGCCAAGTCAACAATACAAGGGCGTGGATAGAGACATGGAAAACTTCCCTCAACACATAGTTACATTAAATTGATGAGAAGTCTGGAGAGAGATGCATTGAAGTGGTGGAGTTTGTCTTTTTCACTAATAATTCATACGTGGAAAGCAAAGAAAAATCTATTCTTTGGTCCCTGTTTAGTTATGTTGTTTGCCACAGGATCGCATACCAGTTGAGCAAAAGGACAGAAATTTGGATGACAACGTGATTAGCACCACCGCAACCAACGACGAGCCTCACGCTGTTGCAAGCCGACGTTCAAGTACCATCAGTCTGCGAACATCCAATTGTTCAGTCCTCCCTAACAAGCTCGTCTCCGATCAGAAACCGTTGCCCAAAGTTCTAAGTCTCGTTGACTCCTTTGAAGTGGCGAACAAACGAATCTTCAACGCGAATCCAACAAGGCGTGGGTTTCATTGAGGAAGAAACGCATCAACACACTCGAGAGTTTATGTTGGGTAGTTTATTCATAAAGAAATCACTTTTTTATGCCCTACTGATCTTGTCCCTTTCTTAGGATTCATGCAAAAGGGTTATTCATGGATAAGGATGCTCCCATCAGTCTATCCAATCTTCAAAGGAGTACATGAGCAACAGGAGGCCACTAGAACAGAAGATTTTCGTTGTTATCTTTTTTTTGTTCTACATGCAGGCCAACGTAGAGGCCTTGCCCGTGTATCATTGAGAAATCCTAGTCGCGCATCTGTAGCACGCAGTCGTTGCCATTTGTGAACCGTTTCCCACCGAGCAAGCTTGATTCATAAGCTGGCATGGGGTTTGAATTTGGCAATCCAATTTGTTGTTGAAAAATATGAGATATTTTGATGGGTGAGTGAATGAGAAATTATTTCTCAAAGAATACCCTTGAAAGTAACAGCAAGTTAATGTCATTTATGGCTCTGCCGTTAACAGAAGCATAACGGTTCTGTCATTTATGGCTCTGCCGTTAACAAAAGCATAACGGCTCTGTTATTATGGTTCTACCCGTTATAGTTCTGCTGTTACATAATTAAAGTTATAACGGCAGATTTATTTAGCCGTTATTTCTTGTCTCCGAAATGCCCCCACTGGCCCTATATATAGGTGACCTCCCATTCTATGAAAGAGAAGTTAGATGAGTCAGAGGATATAGATCTGCATATGCATTGTGTTTGATGGTGTTCGCGTTTGGTTCAAGTTCGCCGAAAGTTATGGAGTGCTATGCTTGCCTCTGTAGTTGTTTTACCGTTGTATCCTGGGAGATAGACGCCCACGAAACCTCAAAGCACATACGGGAGGGGGTGAATCTATCGTAAGGAAACTGTGTAGACAGGTCTCGGTATTTGTGTCAATTTCAATTTTTAGATTTGTCATTGTAATTTCAGTGTGTTTAGTTTTGATTTAATATCAGCTTGTGTACTGTCCATCGAGCTAGTGCTTCTGCCAATCCAGTGATGTGCTTCTGCTGATCCAATGTTGTGCTTCTGCCGATCTAGTGTTGTGCTTCTGCCAATTAAGTGTTGTGCTTCTACCGACTCAGCGTTGGTGCTTTTGCCCAATTTAGTTTTGTGCTCTTGTTATTTGATTGTAAGTTATTCTAGCCAGTGCCATTGTGAATACCCCCCACCAATCTTAAGACAGATGTCTTGGGTGTTTGTATCATCCTTTTGAAGTTTATAGTGGTTCTACTAATGCCATCTTGAGTTCTTCTAACAAGCTTAAGACAGATTCCATATTGAGAATTCAGATGGCTACTGGAAACAAAGTTGTCTATGTGTCTGCTGACGACATCACAAAAAGCATTCAGATGGCTACTGGAAACAAGGTGTTGATATGTCTGCTGACGACATCACCAAAGGCATTCAGATGGCTATTGGAAATAGAGTTGTTGATGTGACTGCTGACCACATTATCAAAGGCGCTGCCTCTGCTGTCCAACTGCGTCTGCCTGGATCATCCTTTGCCTCTACCGCTACTTCTGTCCACTATGGCGAGAAATATGAAAAGTTCAACGGATTGAACTTTAAAATGTGGCTAGAAAAAAGATGTTGTATTTAACAACTTTGAATCTTGAGAGATTCTTGACTGAGGAACCTTTTAAGGTATCCGATGGAGAAACAGATAAGCAAGCCTTCAATGCTGTTGATGCTTAGTTTATTTAACAATCTTGAATCTTGCGAGATTCTTGATTGAGGAACCTCCTAAGCAAGCCATCAATGTAGTTGAGGCTTGAAAGCATTCTGACTTTCTATGTAGGAATTATGTCATGAATGGCTTACATGACTCCTTGTACAATGTCTATTGTACAATAGGGACGTCAAAGGAATTATAAGAATCCTTAACCGAAAATATAAAACAGAGAATACCGGAACAAAGAAATTTGTTGTCGGACGATTCCTTGATTATATGATGGTGGATTCTAAGACTGTGATCAATCAAGTGCAAGAAATTCAAGTGATCTTGCATGAGATTCAGGTTGATTGAATGTACTTGAGTGAATCCTTGGACCGAGCTACATGATGGGTCGATCGAGCTAGAGGTCAAGATGGCCATGCTTGATTTTAGGCGTGTGAACGGGGCGATCTCCATGCCGCATAGAGTGAATGTCCCTTGGCTCGAGAAATTCGAAGGCTCAAGGAATTCCAAGTATGTGGACAACTTCCTATGGGAGGAGAATCGATACTTGGAAACCCAATGAGCTAGGGATGACAAGGTGCGTGTGAACACCGTACCCTTGTGTTTGGAAAATGTGTTGCTATGGTGATATACCAAAAGCAACGATAAGGCCAACCATATCAAGATATGGAAGGCATATGAGGCTGAGTTTCAAAAAGCAATTCTTTCCTCCTATGCGGAGTAGGTTTCTTGAAACGAGATACGACGCTTTGAACAAAAATAGCACTCAACAGAGGCTCTGAACGCAAAACGTTCAATAGAGGCTGTGAACGCAAAAAGTGTTCGATAGAAGCTGTGAATGCAAAGAGTTCAATAGAGGCTATGAACGTAAAGAGTTCAACAGAGACTTTGAACGCAAAAAGGTTCAATAGAGGCTCTGCGTGTCTGAAGAAGAAGAAAAAAGGAGAATAATATGAATGAATCGTCTAACCCTCTAGGTTAGCATGCTCTCATATTTATAATAATAAAGAGGGTACATAGTAATACGGTGGGTATTTCTACACATGATAATGAATAATAAAATAACTCATAACACCCTCCCTCAAGCTGAGGCATATATATCGACCATGCCCAGCTTGTTACATATAAAACGAACCCGTTGTCCAGCTAAAGGTTTAGTAAACACACCTGCTAGCTGATCTCCAGTGCGAATGTGTGAGAGAGTGAGACTACCACGTGTAAGCTCTTGTCGAACAAAATGACAATCAATCTCGATATGCTTTGTTCTTTCATGAAAGACGGGATTTGAAACAATGTGAATTGCTGAACTACTATCATACCATAACGAAGCGGGACCACTCGATCTATATCCAATCTCATTCAGAAGATGTCTAGTCCACATAATCTCTGCAGTAGCTGTAGCAATGGCTCGATACTCTGCTTCAACACTACTTCTCGCTACAATATCCTGTTTCTTACTCTTCCAAGAAACTAAATTACCCTCAACATACAAAGCATATCCAGAGGTAGACTGCCTATCAATAAGGCAACCAGCCCAAACAGCATCAGTATAACACTCCATGCGAGCATGACCATGAGCAGCAAAAATAATTCCCTTGCCAGGACTACCTCGAAGATATCTTAGAATCCTCAAAACAGCATCCCAATGCGGTTGTCTAGGTGCTGCCATAAACTGACTAACCACACTAATCGAATATGCAAGATCAGGCCTAGTCATCGTAGTGAGATAGTTTAGTTTACCAACAACACGCCAGTATCTTTCAGGATGTTCAAACAAGTTACCCTGATCAGGAAGAAGCTTTAATCCTGGTTCCATAGGCGACTCTGCAGGCCGAGATTGCTGCATGTTAAATTCAGTTGAGATATCCATAACATACTTACGCCGTGACAAAGAGATAATTTCTTTCTTCTGGGCCACCTCGATCCCAAGAAAGTATCTCAAATCGTCGAGGTCCTTCGTCTCAAAATGAGTATACAAATATCTTTTCAATTCAGCAATACCATGCTCGTCATCCCCTGTCAAGACAATATCATCCACATATAAAATTAGAAAGATACACCCAGTAGTAGCACGTCGATAGAATATTGCATGATCCTTTTGAGACTGAAGCAAATCAAAACTCCGAACAGCTGAGCTGAATTTATCAAACCATGCTCGAGGAGATTGCTTCAAACCATACAAAGAGCGACGAAGCTTACAGACTTTCCCTCCCTGAGTAGCAAACCCTAGGGGCTGCTCCATGTAAACATCCTTGGCAAGATCACCGTGAAGGAAAGTATTCTTGATATCCAACTGATGGAGAGACCAAGAATGCACAGCTGCAAGGGATAAGAAGAGGCGAATGAGGCCATTTTTGTAACTGGAGAAAATGTCTCAAAGTAATCAAGACCATGAGTTTGAGCATATCCCTTAGCAACCAACCGAGCTTCCAGACGAGCAACAGTTTCATCAGGATTGACCTTCACGGCAAACACCCAACGACAACCAATAACCTGAGCACCAGAAGGAAGATTAACAAAGGACCAAGTCTGATTGCGTTGGATGGCGCTCATTTCCTCCTCCATGGCTAAGCGCCAACCTGCATGCTGAGGAGCCTCGGAAACCGAAGAAGGTAGAGAAATAGCATCGATATTGGCCACAAAAGTCGACAAACTTACTGATAAACCTTTATAGGAATGTGTATAAAGAGGGCGATCCCTGCAGGCACGGTAGCTCTTATGAAGAGCAATAGGTTGCTCAGTAGTATCAGTCTCAAATGGGTCAGCAACAGGAGAGACTATCTCAGCAGAAGGATCCTCCACGGGAGAGACAGGCACAGAAAGAGAATTGTCAATGGGGGCATTGTCCAGTGAAGATGCTGGAGAGATAATTGGATGAGAGACCGTTGGTGGAGAATAAACAAGGACAAGGTCAGAAGATGTGGATTCAGACAATTGCGGGATTGGATAAGATGAACTAGAGCCACATGCAGAAAAGAAAGGTTGAGACTCTATAAAGGTAACATGACGAGAGGTGAGCATTCTTCCTAAGGTAGGAGAATAGCAACGATAACCCTTTGACACTGGTGAGTAACCAAGAAAAACACATTTGAGTGCACTAGGATCTAGTTTTGATGCACTTGGACGATCATCATGGACAAAACAAGTACACCCAAACACTTTAGGAGAAAGAGGAAAGGAACTGCGTTCAGGAAAGAGGAGCCCATGAGGTGTATTGCCCCCAAGAGAAGAAAGAGGCATGCGATTAATGAGATAGCATGCTGTAAGGACAGCATCCCCCCAAAATTTCTGTGGAACATGCATATGTATAAGAAGAACACGAGTAGTATCCATAAGATGGCGATTCTTCCGCTCAGCAACACCATTCTATTGAGGTGTGCGAGCACATGAAAGACGATGGTGAATGCCATGAGAACGAAGAAATTGATGGAGTTGATCCGACATATATTCCCTTCCACGATCAGATTGTAAAGTTTGGATATTATGATGGAATTGAGTAGAGACAGAAGAATAAAACTCACGAAACATAGAAAATAACTCAGAACGTTTTTTTATTAAGTAAACAAATGACATTCTTGTGAAATCATCGGCAAAGAGAACGTAGTAACGATAACTAAAAGCTGACACAATAGGACTAGGTCCCCACACATCATAATGGACCAAGGCAAATGGAGCAGTTGCTCGTTGAGATACACTTAGTGGTAAAGAAACACGACTATGCTTTGCAAGCTGACATGACTCACAATTTATTGTAGACACCGAACGAAAACGAGGAAATAATGACTGCAACATAGACAAAGAGGGATGGCCTATGCGATAGTGAATGTCTAAAACATCAGTCTCTTTCACTAGTGCAGATGGAATGGAAGTACCATCCAGCTGGTAGATCCCACCATTGACGCTTCCCTTACTGATAGTCTTCAGCGTCGAGAGATCATGCAGAACACAATAATCAGGATAGAAAGTAACGGAGCAATTCAAAGCCCTTGTGATACGACCAACAGACAACAAATTAAATGGCATGCCAGGAGTATATAAAATAGAAGATAAGGAGATCTCGTTGGAAGGTCGTGCAGCTCCGTGTCCCTGAACGGCCACGGATGACCCATTTGCAATAGTAATATGGCGTAACGGAGATGAGGACTTATATGCAGTAAGAATATCTCTATTACCCGTCATGTGAGCATCTGCACCAGAATCAATAATCCAATCAGCGGAAGGAAGAGCTGTACATGCTGACGTAGAGGAATAATCAGATGATTGATGTAGTTTCGCAATAGAGGCAGATGTAGTTCCACTCCCTGAGGTCTGAAACTCCAAGTAGCGAGTATACTCCTCTAGACTCATTGTGATAACTTTCTGGTCCATAGGCACAATCTTAGATGCAACATGAGCAGGTGTGGTCCGTGAACCAGAAGTTGCCTGTACAGCTTGTAACTTCCGGCAATAGCTGCGAAGATGTCCAACAATACCACAATAATTGCAAGTACGAGTCTCCTGACCATGACCAGCAATGCTACCACGACCTCCCCCCTCGGTCACCGCCTCCACCACCACGGCCACCTCCTCTATTCATATATAGAGCAGCAGCCTGTTCACCAACTTCTGAAGAGCCAGATCTAACTTCCTCACGACTTTCGGTACGAAGAACACGACGATGAACTTCTCCAAGAGAAGGTACTCGAGCATCTGAAAGAATTTGTGATCGAGCAGTATCAAACTGAGCTCCTAGTCCATTAAGATAGCAGGTGACCAGAAACTGATTTCGTTGTTCTTGAAAAGTAGCCCGATTAGATGTAAACGAGACTAACCGATCAAACTCATCAGCAAATGATTTAAATTCCTCGTAATATCCGTTCAGAGGTCGATTAGTAGGAGCTGGCTTCAATAACCCACAAACGACATCACAAAGTCGCAAAAAATCATTCAGAGAGGAGTATAAATCTGCCAAAGCATCCCATAACTCCTTAACAGTATCAGTATTGCTAATAACAGTCTGAACAGAAATATCCATAGCATTCAACAATTGACTATAAATATGACAATCAACAATGTACCATTCATCATAAGTTGGATCATCCTCGCTCGGAGGAAGCTGGGTAAGATGATGAGATAGCTGCTGTCCATGCAAATTCTTGAAAACATTCTTCTTCCAAAGTGTATACGTAAACTGTCCCGTCAAAACATGTTCGACGAGCTTAGATGAAGTAGATATAAAGGTTGGAGCTTGGGATCGCATCACATCAGCTTCAGTCACACCAGATCTATTCATGGTTAATCCAGTCTCACCGGATTTGGCAGCATCTATTTGAGTATCTGTATTACTCATAACAAATACTTAATCTAGAAACTAGATTAATCAGAAAATCACAAGCTCCACCGTTTCATGGATCTGATTAGATCTAATCAGACCTCGACATGTAAATCAAATTCGAACGGCTTAGGACATGTCTGGTCAAGCTGGCCGAGAGCTTTGGGCCATGGCCGGCTAAGTTGGCCGTGAGCCTTGGGACGTGGCCGGCCAATCTGGCCAAGAGACCTGGGACGTGGCCGGCCAATTTGGCCGAGAGCCTAGGATGTGGCCGAGAGAGAGAGAGAGAAGCAATTGCTAGATGGTGGTGATGGTGATGGTGCTGATGGTGGGTGTTGGATAGGGTTTAGGTTGGAGCGGCTAGGGTTGGCTCTGATACCATGTTTGACGAAGAAGAAAAGAGGAGAATGATATGAATGAATCGTCTAACCCTCTAGGTTAGCATGCTCTCATATTTATAATAATAAAGAGGGTACATAGTAATACAGTGGGTATTTCCACACATGATAATGAATAATAAAATAACTCATAGCATGCGCACGAAAGAAATGAGTCAACAAAGGCTCTCCGTGTGAAAGAAACACTGAACCTCTTAACTTGATTCATCGTGATGTTTTTGAATTGAAATTCATACAAACAAGATATGGTAATAAATATTTTATTACATTTATCGATGATAGCACTAAATAATGCTATGTGTATTTGCTTAAAAGCAAAGACGAAGTCTTAAGAGAAATTTGTTTTCTATAAGAATGTAGTCCGAGAGTGATCAAGGCAATGAGAAGCACTAATTGATGAATTCTGTGCTCAACATGGAATTATAGATGTAGTAACCTCAAAATATGTGAGGTAAAACTACTTTATCAAAGAATTACCTTTTTAATAAGGTACTTCGAAACAAAAAGGATAAAACCCCCTTATGAGCTGTGGAAAGGTAGGAGACCATCCTACAAATGCTTACGAGTGTAGGGGTCTTGCAAAAGTGGATATTCCAAAATCTACTAGTGAATATGAATTCACATTAGCAGATGCAACCATAATTTTGGAAATCCTATAAATAAATTGTTATAGTCAGATCCACAATGGAATTCGAAGTTATAGCTTTGGATAAATGTGGTGAAGAGGCTGAATGGCTACTCCATTTTTTAGAGGATATTCCAAAATGGCAAAAACATATGCCACCAATCTGTATATATTGCGATTGTCGATCTGTGTTTGGAAGAGCACAAAGTAACATGTATAATGATAAGTCTAGACATATACGTCGTAGGCATAATACCATTAGACAACTACTCTCAATTGGAATTATCTCTATTGACTACGTAAAGTCAAAGGATAATAGTGCGGATCCACTAACCAAAGGGTTAAACAGAGAGTTAGTTGAGAAAATCGATAATAGGAATGGGATTGCAGCCCATTACAGAAAAGTTTGTATAACGAAAAACCCAACCTAGCTGACTGGAGATCTTAAGATCTAGGTTCAAAAGGGACAACCTAAGTATACGAACTTAAGATATCATTGTGGGGGTTTATCCCTTAAACCATTTGTCGCGACCCTCCCCTCGCGGAGGCGGAGCGGGCTAATGGGCCGCCCGATCGCTGGCTTGATCGGACGCGGGCCTCTCCCAAGGTCCATTACCCAAATCGCAACTGCTGGATATACGTGATTGACCTTCAGTGTGGTCTAGTGACATGTGATGAGTGTACATGTCGAGGAGTCGCCACCAATCGTTTTGCGGAGGGTACGATCGGAAACCCTATCGAATAGTTGGGAGTGATCTATTCGATTCTGCGGAAACCAGAGAAGTGGGTTCGGGGACTTAGTTACGCCAACTATCAGAGTTGACGCTCTTTCGGTACCTAAGCTGAATGGTTTATCTGATCTTAAGATTTTATACAGAGGAGTGAGGTACTGATCCTAAATCTAGGAGTTCATGCAGATGGGGACAGCTACCCTATCACTCACAATCATTAAAAGTAAGAGCGCAAATCAAGGAATCAATACATGCGGATAAAACACATGAAATCAGCATGGTATCCCTAATGAGGCCCTATTAGCCTAGAGAAATATCAATCAAGGCTTAGGAGTGATTTGGACATGATTCGCCCATGAGGGGCAGAATCGTAATTTTGAACAATTCGGGGAAAATTTACCTTTAAAAGGGTAAATCTGTCATTTTAGATGAATTGGGAAGTCAAGAGACAGTGGAAATAGGATTAGCTACCAATTCAATCCATTTCCTATTTTTCTGGAATTTCCAGGATTTTTCTGGAATTTAAAAGTGATTTTACCCTTAAAGGGGTAAAGTCGTCATTTGGACAAAGGTGAGAACTGAAAACCTCAAATATTAGGGTTGGTCGTCCACCTGACCCAAACCCTAACTTTAAGCAATTTTCAGAACTCGATTGAGACAAGAAAGACAATTTTCCCATTGAAGGGCAAAATCGTCATTTCGAGAAAAGGGGCGGGACTCGGAACCCAAACTTAAGAATTGGTCGTCTAGTCGACCCTAATTCTTACCTTGGCATTATCGCCCTTTTCTATTGTGCACAGCAGAGGCGACTTACCCCAGAAGGGTAACATTGTCAAATCTCGAAAAATTGGGTAAGAAACCCCAAAAATAGGGTTGACCAGTTGTCTGTGGTCAATCCTCGATTTTTGGGGATTTCTGGGTATCTAGGATTTTTCCACAATTTTTTCACAATTTTTTTGAATTTTCTTGATTTTTTTTTTATTTTGATTTTTTTTTTATTTTTAAAATCATTTTTTGATTTTTTGATTTTAAAAAAGTGATTCGGACCTGGTCGACCCGACCCACTCGGGTCGGAACCCGGCCCAGACCCGGATCCGCGAAACCGAAGACCAAAACGACGCCGTTTGATGCTTTTTGGTTTTTTTGTTTTAATCGGTTCTAATCCTACGGTCCCTGATAAATCGCGTGGCTGATCTGTGCCCATTGGATCTGATTACTAAAACCTACGGTCCAGATTGGATGAAGACTTGATCATAACCGTCTGATCGGATTACTTAAACCTACGGCCACGATTAGATCCTGAGACTCAATCTAGACCGTCTATTCTATCACCCTAAACGACGTCGCCTTCTCATTAATCCATACGACACCGTTTCCACCCTTTGTTTATTTTCTGATTTTAAAAATCATTTTCAGATAATTCTATTTATTAATCGGACGGCCACTAGAATTTAAGTTTGATTTATCTCAACCGTCCGATCCGTTAATTCGAATAACAGACCCTAACGGCCACGCTGACTCGACACCACGTGGACCAATCGCGCATTGCCACCTAGGCCTTTGACCTGCTGACCACGCCACGTCAGCTTCGTCTTCAACCTTTCGACCCCGGCAAAATGGACGGCTGAGGAACTCCGATGACGATCTGACGGTGGATTCTCGACGGACTGGAATGAGACCGGCGGCAATCGACTCGAAATCGCTTCTATTTTAACATATCTCAAGATTACGCGAATCCATTCACGAAATCAAGCACGATCGAACATGAACCAGTACACACCCATGTACTCTAATCAGGCGATTCATGGCGTATTAAACCAATTCATTAACACATAAGCATCATTCAGTGCTCAGAAGGCTTACCTCGAGCTCCGATTGAGCTCGCTCGGCCTAGATTTGGCTAGGCGAAGATGAACAGTAGACGGCCATGGAGGCTGGATTGGGAGACTCAATTCAAGGTGCTCAGGCAAAATCGATGCAAAGTAAAGATTCGAACATGGTCAGTGATGTTCAAGGAGTGAAACGCACACAGTAATTGAAAGAATGGGCAAGAAATGCAAGTATCGCCATTGAAGCTCAGTACGAGAGTTGAAGCTCGGCCTCACCTGTTTTTGCGACTTCTTCGTGCGTGGGCGACTGCGATAGCTTCCTGGCACTTTGGGCAAGCTTCAGAAGCCTCGTAGAGCTTTGGTTTAGCCTGGGAAGGCCCAACCGGCGCTCTGCAAATCTGAGCTCGAACCTTCGACCACCGCGAGGGAAGGTGAGCTCTCTCTCCTTCGTTCTTTCTCTCCCTCGATTCAGTTTTTTCTCCTCGAACTGAATTCGTCCTCCTCTCAACTGAAAGCTGTCGTAGGCTTATATAGCCTGTTGGATTTTTGGCGCCGAACGGTGGAGCTTCAACCAACTCCATTTGGCACGTGTAGTCACGTGCAAATAGGTCAGAACGACGTCGGGGAGGATGGGCATTCCGTTTAATCCCATTTGGTTCTGCGGCCGGCTTTATTTCGCACGAATTTGGCAAGGATTTGAGCTGTTTTTGCTTTTGTTGACTTTTGCAGGTCCGGCGACCTTGACCGTCCGATTACTCCCTCCTCAGGCAACCATTGGTCGTGATCTTGGTGTCAATCAACGGGGGACGATCTAAAGCTTTAAACCCCCACCAGTGTGTCTCCGATTGCGGTCGATTGGTCTGTCAATTTGGCTGTCAAAGCTCGGCTTTTCACTGTTCATTTGCGCAGACTCTCGGGGAAGAAGATGACACTGTTCTGGACCGGTTCGACCGGCGGTCTGACCGGTCCGAACCGGTTCCGACTTACCATTTTTCAAATTAAACCCAAATTAATGGGAAAATTTTGCAATTGAACTTCATAATCGAATCTATGGCATGAATTCTATCTAGAAATGTGGTTTTGCCCAAAAGTTTTCATCAATTTCTACAAAATCCCCAAATTCTCATTTGATTGGAAATTGGGGATCGTGTAATTGAGGGTGCAAATGATCAAATTGAGTTAAACCACCTATGCCAATCGATTTAAAATGGTGAAATCCATTGGGTAGAATGTTCAATTTGTGATGATAGTCCTTGAATTGAAAGTAATTTCGATTATGCTCAATTTCAAGGACTAAAATGCAATTATGTTTGCAATTGAACAACTTGTCCGAGCAATTAGGTCAAATTGAAATAGGGGACAATTAGATTGAATGTCAAGATCCTAGAAAATGCCAAAATTGCAAATTAAAAGACTCAATTGGTATTTTTTTTTCTCAAATTCAATAGTACGGGTTACAAAGGAACACCTAAAATTGAATCTGATTTTGGATTTTTTGTGAGGTCAAAAATACAAGGGATTAAAAGGAAAAATATTGGATATTTTTCCATATTTTTGTGACCTCAAATGCTATTTGTCTTGATTTTGTGAATATTTTTCTATTTTCTAAAAACTATTAAAAAATATGAAAATTATGAAAAATTACTTTTTGGTCAAGAATGGTTTCTTGGGCTTGGCCAAGGCCACCAAAGTTGATTTTGTAATTTTTTGACTTTTTATGAATTTTTTATGATTTTTCAAAGATAAAACTGAAAAAGACTTGGTCAAAAATCAGGTGTCAACACCATTCCTATAAAAGAAACTGTGATTTGATATCCCTCACATATGTGGAGGAAAATCAATTATTGTGAGGGTTTATCAGGAAAATGATTGCAATTATGCTTTAATGATTCTTAAGTGGAGTAAATCAGTTACTCAAGATTAAGTAATCACCTATGTGAGAGAGAAGTGCGGCTGCTTAAAAGGAGAATTTTTTTAGGGCTGAATTCTTTAGAAACTCTCGCAGAACCAGGACGATGTTCATGGCCAAAACGAGCATACTCATGAGAACTGAACAAACGTTTAGATAATTTCTGTGTGAAGTGTACGGGTCATTTACTAAGAAAGCAGGACAGTTCAAAGACATCATGTCTACTGGACAGTTGGTAAATTAAGTGCACTTTCACAAAGGAAGGTTCAAAGGGTGACACCTACCTATCTTATGCAGGTTTCATTTGGTGAACACTATCACAGAGTCAAAATAAAAAATAATTCTCATTTATATGGGGGATTGTTGGAAAATATGAGATATTTTGATGGGTGAGTGAATGAGAAATTATTTCTCAAAGAACACCCTTGAAAGTGACAGCAAGTTAATGGCATTAATTTCGGCTGTTACAGAATTAATTGCATAACGATTCTATCATTTATGGCTCTGCCGTTAACAGAAGTATAACAGTTCTGTCATTTATGGCTCTACCTTTAACAGAAGCATAACGGCTCTGTTAATATGGTTCTACCCATTATGGTTATGTTGTTACATAATTAAAGTTATAACGGTAGATTTATTTAGCCGTTATTTCTTGTCTTCGAAATGCCCCCACTGACCCTATATATAGGTGACCTCCCATTCTAAGAAAGAGAAGTTAGAGGAGTCAGAAGACATAGATCTGCATATGCATTGTGTTTGATGGTGTTCGCGTTTGGTTCAAGTTCGCCGAAAGTTATGGAGTGCTGTGTTTGCCTCTGTAGCTGTTTTACCGTTGTATCCTGGGAGATAGACGCCCACGAAACCTCAAAGCACATACGGGAGGGGGCGAATCTGTCTTAAGGAAACTGTGTAGCCAGGCCTCGGTATTTGTGTCAATTTCAATTTTTAGATTTGTCATTGTAATTTCAGTGTGTTTAGTTTTGATTTAATATCAATTCGTGTACTGTCCATCGAGCTAGTGCTTCTGCCAATCCAGTGATGTGCTTCTGCTGATCCAGTTATGTGCTTATGCCAATCTAGTGTTGTGCTTCTGCCAATTAAGTGTTATACTTCTACCGACTCAGCGTTGGTGCTCTGTCCAATTTAGTTTTGTGCTCTTGTTATTTGATTGTAAGTTATTTTAGCCAGTGCCATTGTGAATACCCTCCAACAATCTTAAGACAGATGTCTTGGGTGTTTGTATCATCCTTTTGAAGTTTCCATTATGATAAACTTAAGTCAAGGGTACATTTATGGAAGTTAATCAATTACGGTTAAGAATCTCCCATTAAGGAAACTGTGTAGACATGCCTCAATTCTGTCATTTATGGCTCTGCTGTTAACAGAAGCATAATGGTTCTGTCATTTATGGCTCTACCGTTAACAGAAGCATAACGGCTCTGTTATTATGGTTCTAGCAAAGAGTTCGATGGAGACTCTGAACGCAACAATAGTTCAACGGAGACTCTACGTGCGAAAGAAATGAGTCTACAGAGGCTCTGTGCGTGAAATGAATGAGTCAATAGAGGCTCTCCGTGTGAGAGAAACACTGAATTGATTCATTGTGAAGTTTGTGCATTGAAATTCATACAAATAAGATGTGGTAATAAATATTTTATTTCCTTTATCGATGATAACACTAAATAATGCTATGTCTATTTGCTTAAGAGCAAAGACGGAGTCTTAAAAGAAATTTGTTCTCTATAAGAATGAAGTCTGAGAAGTGATCAAGGCAATGAGAAGCACCAATTGATGAATTCTGTGCACAACATGGAATTATAGATAAAGTAACCTCAAAATATGTTTGCTGACGACATCACCAAAGGCATTCAGATGGCTATTGGAAATAGAGTTCATCGTTGAAAAGATAATTGCTTGACAAAATATCTTCACCCCACATATTTTGAGGTAAGCCTGAACTTATTAACATCGCGTTCATCATTTCTTTCAATGTGCGATTTTTATGTTCAGCAACGCCATTTGATTGAGGTGAATAGGGCGCAGTTACCTCATGTATAATTTCATGTTGAGCACAGAATTCACCAATTGGTACTTCACACTCACCGCCTCTATCACTTCTCAATCTATTGATTTTCTTATCAAGTTGATTTTCAACTTCATTCTTATAGAGAATAAATTTCTCTAAAGCTTCATCTTTGCTCTTTAGCAAATACACATAGCAGTATTTAGTGCTATCACCGATAGCATTAAATACTTGAGACAACGGTATAAAACCCTAAATTATCAATGCATACATATATCTGTCATTTATCAAACATACAATTTCTCATTTATGGCTCTGCCGTTAATAGAAGCATAACGGCTCTACTATTATGGCTCTACCCATTATGGTTCTTCTGTTACATAATTAAAGTTATAACGGCAGATTTATTTAGCCCTTATTTCTTGTCTCCGAAATGGGTATTCACAATGGCACTGGCTAGAAGAACTTATAATCAAATGGAAAATGCACAAAATTAACTTTGGCAGAAGCACAAACTCTGAGTCGGCAGAAGCACAACACTAAGTCGGTAGAAGCACAACATTAAGTCGGTAGAGGCACAACATTGGATCGGCAAAAGCACTAGCTCGATGAACAGTACATCCGCTGATATTAGATCAGAATTAAAACACACTGAAATTACAATGACAAGTCTAAAAATTGAAATTGACACAAATACCGAGGCATGTTTGCACAGTTTCCTTAAGACAGATTCGTCCCCCCTCGTATGTGCTTTGAGGTTTCGTGAGCGTCTGTCTTCCAGGATACAATGGTATAACAGCTACAGAGGCAAGCATAGCACTCCGGAGCTTTCGGCGAACTTGACCAAATGCGAACACTATCAAAACCGATGCATATGCAAATAATAGAAAAAGATGAAAGTTTTTATTTTTCGAAATGTCTCTAGCTTCTTTTTCTTATAATGGGAGGTCACACATATACATATATATATAAGGTCAGTGGGGGCATTTCAGAGACAAGAAATAATAGCTAAATAAATCTGCCGTTATAACTTTAATTATGTAACATCAAAAACCATAACGGGTAGAATCATAATAGTAGAGCCGTTATGCTTCTGTTAACGGCAGAGCCATAAATGACAGAATCGTTATGCTTCTGTTAACGGCAGAGCCATAAATGACAAAATCGTTATGCATTCAATTCTGTAACGGCAGAGCCATAACGACAGAACCATTACGAGTTAATGCTATTAACATGCTGTTAATTATCTCAACAGTTGTTACATAAATTGAGATGGAAAAATTAAAAACGGAAGGCAAAAATAAGCTTGTCGCGGGGCCCATTATCGGTCCTGCATTCGCGTACGCAGGTCGTGCGCTCGCACCTAAGTTTCCACTTGTCAAGCCTTCGTTGGGGTTTGGAATTTGCACGCCTTGCGCGTGCGCGCGAGACATAGTGCATGTAATATGAGAGTTACCACTTTAAAGGAGTGTAACTCTATATTAAGTATTCCAAGACCTTCCTCCTTTCTAATGTGGGACTAGTGCACTTCACTTCCCACTTCTAACTCAAGGGGTGTTCTTTGAGAAACAATTTCTCATTCACTCACCCATCAAAATACCTCATATTTTCCAACAATCCCCCACATGAATAAAAATTTTTTTTGGTTTTGACTCTGTGATAGTGTTCAACAAATGAAACCTGCATAGGATAGATAGGTATCACCCTTTGAACCTTCCTTTGTGAAAGTATATTTAATTTACCAGCTGTCCAGTAGACATGATGTCCTTGAACTGTCCCGCTTTCTTAGTAAATGACCCATACACTTCACACATGAATCATTTAAACGTTTGTTCAGTTCTCATTGTTGACACCTGATTTTTGACAATTTATTATTGCGATTTTTATTCTTTAAAATTAATTAAAAATATCAAAAAAGGGTCATAAAATCACAAAATCAACTTTGGGAGCCTTGGCTTAGCCCCAGGAACCAATTTTGAACAAAAAATATTTTTCGTAATTTTGAATAATTTTATTTTATTTTTATTTTATTTTATTATTAAAAATACCCAAAAAAATCAGAAAAAAATACCATTCGTGGTCAGAAAAATACACAAAAATATTCAATAATTTTGTTTTAATTTCTTACTCAAGTGTGTTACTTTAAATCTTGAAAATTCGGTTCGGGTCAATGTTCCTTCACGAACATAAACCCGAACCGAGCCAAAAAATGCCAATCGAGTCTTTTAATTTGTAGATTCTATAATCTTGACGTCGACCACCGTATGCAATAAACGCCCATTGTTTCTCTTCTTCGTGAGGGGACTAGAATGACTTAAAAGAATGAATGAAAAGAGGAGGGAGTGGAAGAGATTATCCATGGAGCAAAGGTGGGGGGAGCGGCGCCTCAACCAAAAACAAGATATAAAAAAAAAAGGGAAAAGTAGAGGACAGCAGAGTCTGTCCTCCACCATGCAAAAAAAAAGAAAGATTAAACAAAAAAAAAGATGGGAAGACCGGCGGCAGAATCCATGCATGGGTTGGTGAGATGATAAAAAAACTCTAAAAAGGATGTTTTTGGTTTTGGTGTGTCCCGCGGAGCATGGGGAGTGGTCCATCCGAAAAAAATAGCAGGGGAAGATCACCAGGTGGTGGTTCTTGTTCAAGCGGGCCAAGATGAGGAGCCGGTCCATGGCTTGGGTTCGCATCTTCACTGCACCACCACCTTGGCGTCACCTCTCCTCCCACCTTCGAGCGTCGCAACGCCTGCCCGATAGCCCCGAAGTAGCTGAGCAAAGCTCGAAGCCAACCTGCCCCGTTCTGCGTCGATATCCCATTCTAAGCATCTTGCTCGCTGTTCCACCGCTCCCGAGCCAGGTAAGCTTTAAGTCTCGTTTCTGCTTTGCACGGTCGATTTAGGGACAGATTTTCGTTAGTTTTAGTCGATACATACGCTGAGTACGAGGGAGCTTTGGTCTGCCGTTCTCTTGTTGAGCTTTCACCGTTTTAAGTTTGAACTCAGCCTCTAGCCATCACTGTCCCCCGTCCCCCATCCCGATCAGTTTTATTCGCGCGTCCGTGTCCCTTCACGGAGGTCGCGGTCCTTGCTGCGTTTTGGAGTCACGGTTTGTTCAGATGGTCGACTGAACGATATCCAGTACCGGTTCGGGTGTGTTTTCCTTCACTCGTGGGGACGTCGGCTTAGGAACCAGGCGGAAGAGGGTTGAATAACGTCGGGTTGGTTCGTCCGAGCTGGTGGTGGTGGCGACGGTCCTGGCGCCACAACGACGAGGACGAGCCGAACCAGCGACAATGCGGCATGCGAACTCAGACCCAGCGACGATGTCGGCGTAAGCGAAGGGAAGCTCGAGTCCTGACTAGTGGTAGTCCGTCCAGATGGCAGCGTGTCGGCGGGTCTTGGCTTTGTTTCCTCCAGTCCTGGTTAGGCAGACCCATTGGTGACGAAGGGCTGTTGGAGTGTGACCCGACGGTGGAATGATCAGGCGACGGGTCAGTTGGGAGGCCGACGACGATCGGGAGTGAGGGGCGCCGACGACGCAGGCCGAAGCGAGCTTTCCTCTGGTTCCATGGAGACGTCGCGCGAGGAAGAAGATGATTGAACCGTAGCATGTTGGGCTGTTCTATTGTCGTTTTGGGCTAGGCGTTGTTGGAGGCTGAGTTTGGGTCAGCTGGGCCCTGTTCTATTTCTAACAAAAGCTGGGCCCGCATTAGGTTGGAAGAGGAGCTACCGGGCTTATGGTATTTTGGGCGTGAGGTGGTTGGGCCAAGACATTTGAAGCCCAATTCGGATGAGGAAAGGAGGCTCGGGCCTGAGGCCTATGTCGTGCCGACCGAGCCTGATTCGGGCCCGATCAGGCCCGACGACCTAACCGAGGTCTGGGTCTGAGAACCTGACCCGGGCCCAGTTTTAATTAAATAATATAATAATAATAATAATAAAAAATTCAAAAATCAATAAAAAATGGAAAATCATAAAATAATTCAAAAAAAAAATTCAGAAAAATCAAGAAATTCCAAAAAATTCTCAAAAATGGGAAATGGCCACAATCAACTGGCTATGGAATATTTTGGGTAATTCGGTAACCAAATCTCCCAAAAATGACGATTTTGCCCTTCGGGCTAATCGTCCCCAAATCTCCCCATTTCACCCCTGGTCCGAAATCACATCTCCCCTAAGCCCTTATGGCTATGTTAGGAAGCCATTGACTTGAATTGATGTGCATCGATGAGATTTATTTATGCACTTGATTGCGCTTTCATTTAAATTGATTGTGATTGATAGGAATAGTTTTCCAATCTACATGAAACCCTGAATCAAGCCTACCTCACCCAAAATTGCGCCTGCATGAAATCTTAATTAGGAAAATCACTCGCGTTAGGTACCGAAAGGGCGTTGGTAATGACACCAGCGTAACCAAGTCCCCGAACCCAAAATCTCTGGTTCTGCAGAACTGATCGATCTCTCCCAATCGATCAGTAAGGTTTCCGGTCTACCCTCCAAGAAAGGCCGGTGGCGACTCCAAATGCATGCACAAGTTGCACATGCCACCACGACCACACTAAGGTCGAAAGCGATCGACTCTTATCGTCGAAGTATACTCCCGCCGCGATTTGGTATGGGCCTGGGAGGGCCCGCGTCGATCCAAAGCCCTTGATCCGTACCCTTGTGCGGTGGAAGGCCCACGATCGGTAATCCATTAGCCGCGTCCGCCTTCCGGACGGGTCGCGACACTCATGAGTATGTTCGTTTTGGCCATGAACATCGTCCTGGTTCTGCGAGAGTTTCTAAAGAATTCAGCTCTCAATAATTCTCCTTTGAAGTGGCCCCATTTCTCTCTCACATAGGTGATTACTTAATCTTGAGTAATTGATTTACTCCACTTAAGAATCATTAAAGCATAATTGTATCATTTTCCTGATAAACCCCCACAATAATTGGTTTTTTCTCCACATATGTGAGGGATATCAAATCACAGTTTCTTTTTTAGGAATGGTTTGAGGGATAGACCCCCATAGTGATATCATTCGGTTCATATAATTAGGTTGTCCCTTTGAACCTAGATCTTGGGATCTCCAGTCAGCTAGGTTGAGTTTTCCTTTATATCAATTTTTCTGTAATGGGCTTCAGTCCCATTCCTATTGATGACTTTTCAACTAACTCTCTGTTTAACCCTTTGGTTAGTGGATCGGCAATATTATCCTTTGACTTTACATAGTCAATAGAGATAATTCCAGTTGAGAGTAGTTGTCTAATGGTATTGTGTCTACGACGTATATATCTAGACTTACCATTATACATGTTACTCTGTGCTCTTCCAATTGTAGATTGACTATCGCAATGTGTACAGATTGGTGGCACAGGTTTTTGCCATTTTGGAATATCCTCTAGGAAATAGCGTAGCCATTCAGCCTCTTCACCACATTTATCCAAAGCTATAAACTCGGATTCTATTGTGGATCTGGCTATAACAGTTTGTTTACAGGATTTCCAAGATACAGCCGCACCTGCCAGTGTGAAAACATATCCACTAGTAGATTTTGAGTCTTTTATATCAGATATCCAGTTTGCATCATTGTATCATTCTAATACAGATGGATACCTGGTATAATGCAGGCCATGATTCTGAGTATACCGTAGGTACCTGAGTACTCTCACTATTGCTTTCCAATGATCAGCACTCAGATTGCTCGTATATCTGCTCAATCTACTAATCGTACATGCAATATCTGGTCTAGTACAACTCATTAAGTACATTAGACTTCCAATAATTCTGGAGTATTCTACTTGAGAAATACCCTCTCCTCTATTCTTGGATAGATGAAGACTATTGTCTAATGGTGTTCTAGCAATACCAGAATCATTCTTGCTGAATTTTTCAAGAATCTTGTCCACATAGTGTGACTGGTTTAAAACTAAACCTTATGACGTTCTTGTGATCTTAATCCCTAAAATCACATCAGCAAGTCACATATCTTTCATGTCAAATCTTGAATTCAACATATTCTTGGTAGATTTGATCATTCTGTCATCATTACCAACAATGAATATGTCATATACATACAGACATAGAATAACATATCCATTCTCTGTCTCTTTAATGTAGACACATTTATCACATTCATTGATTTTAAAATCATTGGTAATCATTGCATTATGAAACTTTTCATGCCACTGCTTTGGCGCTTGTTTTAGACCATACAATGATTTTACCAATTTACAGACTTTCCTTTCTTGTTCTGTAACTACAAAACCTTCAGGTTGTTCCATATAGATTTCTTCATCCAAATCACCATTAAGGAAAGCTGTTTTTACATCCATTTGATGTACTTCTAGATTTCGCAATGCTGCAATTGCAAGTATCATCCTAATGGAATTTATCATCGTCACAGGAGAATAAGTATCAAAGTAATCTAAGCCTTCTCGTTGTCTGTATCCTTTGATTACAAGTCTGGCTTTATACTTATCAATGGAGCCATTTACTTTCATCTTCCTTTTAAAGATCCATTTGGACCCTAAAGGTTTACAACTAGGAGAAAGATCCACTAGCTCCCAAGTATGATTCTGCAAAATAGAATCAACTTCACTTTTTATTGCCTCTTTCCATAAAGGTCCATCAGAAGAACTCACAGCTTCTGTATAAGTTAGTGGTTCTTTTTCTAACAAATAAGTTAGCAAATCATTTTCAAATGATTTTTCCACTCTCGTTCTTTTGCTACGTCTTAGTTCATGATCTGAATCATGACTTTCATCATTCATAGTTTCATTCGTTCGTTTAGACGAACTTGAACCATCATTGGATTTATAAGGAAATACATCTTCAAAGAATGAAGCATTCCTAGACTCCATGATCGTATTCTTGTGTATATCTGGAATCTTAGATTCATGCACAAGAAATCGATATGCATTACTATTATGTGCATACCCTATAAAGATACAGTCCACCGTTTTAGGACCTATCTTAGTTTTCTTTGGTGTTGGAACAATTACTTTAGCAAGGCACCCCCACACTCGTAAGCAATTGCAGAATGGTCTCCTACCTTTCCATAGCTCATAAGGGGTTTTATCTTCTTTCTTTCGAGGTACCTTATTTAAGATATAATTGCTTGACAAAATAGCTTCACCCTACATATTTTGAGGTAAGCCTGAACTTAGTAACATCGCATTCATCATTTCTTTCAATGTGCGATTTTTATGTTCAGCAACACCATTTGATTGAGGTGAATAAGGCGTAGTTACCTCATGTATAATTCTGTGTTGTGCACAAAATTCACCAATTGGTACTTCATACTCACCGCCTCTATCACTTCTCGATCTCTTGATTTTCTTATTAAGTTGATTTTCAACTTCATTCTTATAGAGAATAAATTTGTCTAAAGCTTCATCTTTGCTTTTAAGCAAATACACATAGTAGTATTTAGTGCTATCATCGATAAAGGTAATAAAATATTTATTACCACCTCTTGTTTGTGTGAATTTCAAATCACAAACATCACTATGAATCAATGCAAGGGGTTCGGTGCTTCTGTTAATCGAACGAAATGATGATTTCGTTAATTTTGCCTCAACACAAATATCACATTTATGTCTTGAATCAATTTGGAATGAGGGTATATGTTCCAAGTTAATTAATCTACGCAATGTATCATAATTAACATGTTCGAGTCTGCCATGCCACAAATTGGAAGACTCAACAATATAGACGGAAGACTTATTATCTTTATTGATAATTGTCATTACATTGAGCTTAAAAAGCCCATTAGATACATATCCTTTCCCCACGTACATTCTAGATTTAGACAGAATAACTTTATCTGACTTGAACACCATGCGAAACCCATGCTTGTTCAACAGAGACCCATAGACCAGGTTCTTTCGGATTTCTGGCACGTATAGAACATTATTCAGAGTCAGTTCTTTTCCAGAAGTCATTTTCAATAGCACCTTCCCTTGCCCTTCAACAGTAGAAGAGGCAGAGTTTCCCATGAAAACTTTCTCTTCATTAATTGGTTCGAAAGTTGTGAACATGTCCTTCTTAGAACATACGTGCCTAGTAGCGCCAGTGTCAATCCACCATTCCTTTGGATTAGAGCCAACTAGGTTCACTTTAGAAACCATTGCAGAGAGGTTTATGTCTGACATGTCTTTTGCCATGTCATTCACCATATTTGGCTCAAAATTCTTCCTCTTTGGAAGTCTGCAATCCACAGATCTATGACCCGTCTTGCCACAGTTGAAGCATTTCCCTAAAAGCTTGTTCATGGAAACTCCTCCTTTTGGTCCCAACTTTGGCTTAGCGACCTTCTTGTTCTTGTGGCCATGCTTATACTCCACAACATTTGCCTTAGCTGTAGCAGGATTGAATCCTTTGCGTTCAGAGCTTCTGTTGTCTTCTTCTATTCGAAGTCTAACAATCAGCTCCTCTAGGTTCATTTCCTTTCGCTTGTGCTTGAGGTAGTTCTTGAAATCCTTCCACCCAAGAGGTAGCTTCTCAATAATAGCAGCCACTTGGAGGGTTTCACTCAAGTTCATTCCTTCAGCTTGAATCTCATGCAAGATCACTTGAATTTCTTGCACTTGACTGATCATAGTCTTGGAATCCACCATCTTATAATTAAGGAATCGACCGACAACAAATTTCTTTGCTCCGGCATCCTCTGTTTTATATTTCCGGTCCAAGGATTCCCATAATTCCTTTAACGTCCTTTTTGCCCAATAGACATTGTACAAGGAGTCATGTAAGCCATTCATGATATAATTCCTACATAGGAAGTCAGAATGCTTCCAAGCCTCAATAGCGTTGAAGGCTTGCTTATCCGTTTCTCCATCGGATACCTTAGGAGGTTCCTCAGTCAAGAATCTCGCAAGATTCAAAGTTGTTAAATAAAACGGCATCTTTTGCTGCCATCTTTTAAAGTTCGATCCGTTGAACTTCTCAGGTTTCTCACCATGGTGAACAGAAACGGTGGCAGAGGCAGCGGATGATCCAAGAAGAGGCATCTGGACAGTAGAGGCAGAGATGGTTTCAGGCAGAGGCAGTTGCACAGCAGTGACAGAGCCTTTGGTAGTCTCGTCAACAGTCACATCAAGAGCTTCTTTTCCAGTAGCCATCGAATTCAAGATACGAAAATCTGTCTTAAGATTGTTGGAGGGTATTCACAATGGCACTGGCTAGAAGAACTTATAATCAAATGGAAAATGCACAAAATTAACTTTGGCAGAAGCACAAACTCTGAGTCGGCAGAAGCACAACACTAAGTCGGTAAAAGCACAACACTGTATCGGCATAAGCACAACACTAAGTCGGTAGAGGCACAACACTGGATCGACAGAAGCATTAGCTCGATGAACAGTACATCCGCTGATATTAGATTAGAACTAAAACACACTGAAATTACAATGACAAGTCTAAAAATTGAAATTGACACAAATATCGAGGCCTGTCTACACAATTTCCTTAAGACAGATTCGTCCCCTCTCGTATGTGTGAGGTTTCGTGAGCGTCTGTCTCCCAGGATACAACGGTATAACAGCTACAGAGGCAAGCGCAGCACTCCGGAGCTTTCGGCGAACTTGACCAAACGCGAACACTATCAAAACCGATGCAGATGCAAAGAATAGAAAAAGATGGAAGTGTTTCTTTTTCGGAATGTCTCTAGCTTCTTCTTCTTAGAATGAGAGGTCATACATATACATATATATAAGGTCAGTGGGGGCATTTCGGAGACAAGAAATAACGGCTAAATAAATCTGCCGTTATAACTTTAATTATGTAATAGCAAAAATCATTACGGGTAGAACCATAATAGTAGAGCCGTTATGCTTCTGTTAACGGTAGAGCCATAAATGACAAAATCATTATGCTTCTGTTAACGACAGAGCCATAAATGGCAGAATCGTTATGCATTCAATTCTGTAACGGCAGAGCCATAAAGACAGAACCATTACGAGTTAATGCTATTAACATGCTGTTAATTAGCTCAACAGCTATTACATAAATTGAGTTGGAAAAATTAAAAACAAAAGGCAAAAATAGGCTTGTCGCGGGGCCCATTATCGGTCCTGCATTCGCCTACGCAGGTCGTGCGCTTGCGCCCAAATTTTCACTTGTCGAGCCTTCATTGGGGTTTGGAATTTGCACCCCCTGCGTGTGCGCGCGAGGCATAATGCATATAATATGAGAGTTACCACTTTAAAGGAGTGTAACTCTATTTAAAGCATTCCAAGACCTTCCTCCTTTCCAATGTGGGACTAGTGCACTTCACTTTCCACTTCCAACTCAAGGTGTGTTCTTTGAGAAATAATTTTCCATTCACTCACCCATCAAAATACCTCATATTTTCCAACAAGAACACCCTTGAAAGTAACAACAAGTTAATGGCATTAATTTCGGCCGTTACAGAATTAATTGCATAACAATTCTGTCATTTATGACTTTGCCGTTAACAGAAGCATAACGGTTCTGTCATTTATGGCTCTACCGTTAACAGAAGCATAACGGCTCTGTTATTATGTTTCTACCCGTTATGGTTCTGCTGTTACATAATTAAAGTTATAACGGCAGATTTATTTAGCTGTTATTTCTTGTCTCCGAAATGCCCCCACTGACCCTATATATATGTAACCTCCCATTCTAAGAAAGAGAAGTTAGAGGAGTCAGAGGACATAAGATCTGCATATGCATTGTGTTTGATGGTGTTCGTCGAAAGTTATGGAGTGCTGTGCTTACCTCTGTAGCTGTTTTACCGTTGTATCTTGGGAGATAGACGCCCACGAAACCTCAAAGCACATACGGGAGGGGGCGAATCTGTCTTAAGAAAACTGTGTAGATAGGCCTCGGTATTTGTGTCAATTTCAATTTTTAGATTTGTCATTGTAATTTCAGTGTGTTTAGTTTTGATTTAATATCAGCTCGTGTACTGTCCATCGAGCTAGTGCTTCTGCCAATCCAGTGATGTGCTTCTGTTGATCCAATGTTGTGCTTCTGCTGATCTAGTGTTGTGCTTCTGCCGATCTAGTGTTGTGCTTCTACTGACTCAGCGTTGGTGCTTCTGCCCAATTTAGTTTTGTGCTATTGTTATTTGATTGTAAGTTATTCTAGCCAGTGTCATTGTGAATACCCTCCAACAATCTTAAGACAGATGTCTTGGGTGTTTGTATCATCCTTTTGAAGTTTATAGTGGTTCTACTAATGCCATCTTGAGTTCTTCTAACATTTGTCAAATTAGATAAGGCAAGCGGGCCGTATCAATTTCGGCACATCCTTCAAGTATTCGAAATTCATTACGGACTTTTATTTTTGCTTTCATTTCAGTTTTAGCATGTTTATATTCTGCATATCGTTTGCCTACTTATTATAAAGTTTGTACAATTTTAAACAATATTGCCTATAACACATGCTCCCCAATTGTGCCTTGCCCTTTCGAAAAACGTACATCAAAGGCAATATATGACTTCAATCTCGAAGTACGATCGTGCCCGTACGTGTGAATTAGAATCAAATCCTCGATCTCAAGGGCGGATTGCTAATTCCAAAATAGAATTTCAATATTTTCCCTATGTATATAGGGACGACGGTTATTCTGTAAAATATTCACTTGCAAACCCTAATCTCGGGGGGATGTTATGAATAAAATCGGATTTTCGGATTTAAAGGTGTTTTATGGGCAATATTGTTTATTTTTGTTCAAATTTTATGTGTTTTCGTGCTTAAATAAATCCCTAAAAAATCCCCAAAAAGTCCCATGCTTTTCTTAAGTTAAATCATATTTCTTTTCACTTTAGGATAGCTTTTTCACTTCATTTTTCATAAATCCGTAAATAAACAAAACATACCAAAAAATGTCATTTGCATTGCATATCATATAACTTAGCTTGCATTGTCATGTTTTCCATGTCATGCATATTTGCCATGTCATGCATTTTGCCACGTCATCTTGTCATGTCATGCATTTTGCCACGTCATGCACTTTGCCATGTCATTATGCCATGTCATACATCTTTGCCATGTCATATCATCTCACCTGTCATATAGTTAGATTGCATTAGCATTGCATTTAATAAAAGAAAATCCAAAAATATTCAATTCATCAAACTAAGGATTTTTCATGAAAATTGGGTACCGAAAGGGCATTAATTTTTAATTAATGTAACCAAGTCCTCGAACTCATTTTCTCTGGTTTGTAGAGATAAAATAGTTCTCCCGCTATTTTATATAGGTTTCTAATCAACCTACCGTAAATGATTAGTGGCGGCTCCAATTGAATATTTTTTCACGAACAAACCTAAGTTGCGATTTGGTAGGACTTGGGAGGGTTCGAGTTAGGTTAGTTAATTTAATTGACCTAATAATCCATTAGCCTATTTTTTTTAGGTAGCGACAGCTTGGTGACTCCACTGGGGAAAACATGATAATCGGGGCATGTGTTAATGGATAAGCTGTCGCGGCCTAAAAAAATTAGGCTAATGGATTATTAGGTCAATTAAATTAACTAACCTAACTCGGACCCTCCCAAGTCCACCAAATTGCAACTTAGGTTTGTTCGTGAAAAAATATTCAATCGGAGCCGCCACTAATCATTTACGGTAGGTTGATTAGAAACCTATATAAAATAGCGGGAGAACTATTTTATCTCTACGAACCAGAGAAAATGAGTTCGGGGACTTGGCTACATTAATTAAAAAATAAATGCCATTTCGGTACCAAATTTTCATGAAAAGTTCTTAGTTTGATGAATTGAATTTTTTGGATTTTCTTTTATTAAATGCAATGCTAATGCAATCTAACTATATGACATGTGAGATAACATGGCAAAAATGTATGACATGGCATAATGACGTGGCATGTACGCATGACATAGCATAAAGACATGGCAAAAATGCATGACATGGCAAATATGCATGACATGGAAAACATGATAATGCAAGCTAAATGATATGTAATGCAAATGACATTTTTTGTATTTTTTTTTGTTTATTTTCGGTTTATGAAAAATGAAATATAAAAGCTTTCCTAAAGTCAAGAGAAATGTGATCCAACTTAAGAAAATCACGGGATTTTTTAGAGTTTTTTCAGGAATTTATTTAAGCATGAAAACACAGAAAATTTGAACAAAAATAAACAATATTGCCCATAAAACACCTTTAAATCCGAAAATTCAATTTTATTCACAACATCCCCGAGATTAGGGTTAGCAAGTGAATATTTTATAGAATAACTGTCGTCTCTATATACATAGGGCAAACCTTGAAATTCTATTTTTGAATTAGCAATCCGCTCCTCAAGATTGAGGATTTGATATCTAATTCACACGTACGGGCATGATCATACTTCGAGATCGAAGTCATATGTTGCCTTTAATGTACGTTTTCCGAAGGGGCAATGCACAATTAGGGAGCATGTGTTATGAGCAATATTGTTTGTTAAAGTGCAAACTTTATAAACAAAGCAAAACAAACAATCATGACAAAAATGAAATGAAAGAGTCAATTAAGATTGGAATTTTCAAATGTTTAGAGGGATGGCTGAAGATTATGAGATTGGGGTTCATCTTTCCTCTTTTTTTAAAAAAATATTATCCAATTTGAATTTGAGAAGTTATCTTCAAGATTGGAAAGATTATTTCAGAAAACTGTCGAGATTTTGGATGGATTAGATCTTTCAAATTTTGTCTCTAATCAGATATTATCCATAAACCAACAAAGCAATGCATCCGCTGAGAAATAAGAAAGTCTATCCGCGGCAAATAGGAAATTTATCCATGGCATGATATGAGGTCAAACGACCAAAGATAATGTCACCCAAACCAACATGCTAAAAAGAATCATTGAAGAAATCATCCACAATACGTAATTTGGCCAAGAAAAGTGACAGACCGAGAGCTACAGATTCCATTCACGAGAGATATACATCAATCCAGATCAAGTAATGATTACCAAAGACAAAGGCCATCCACTAACACAAAGTAACATGTCACGGATTGATTCACGATAATTTTGATATTTTTTAAGCCTCAAATTGATCCCAAAAAAACGCATGTACAGCTTGTTATTATGAGGAAGGAACATGGCTCCAACTTTATCAATTGACAATTAACCAATCACGTGAATCAATCGAACTTGCACCAGAATTTTTATTCCACAAAACCAAATCTTCGCTTCTTGCCATTTTCATTCCGGATTTTGAGAGGTTTTTTACAATCGGCAAAAGTTCATCCTTTCTTTGATAAACAGGTTTCAGATTTTCGATTTTAATTATAAATCGAAGTAGGTTCACGAACGCACATGCATATTACGGAACCAACGAGAATAGGTTAGCAGCCAAGATCGTAACAACCAAGAGCCAAGGGTTTTTACCTTTTTTCGAAACGAATTTTCGGCAGCGCACTTAACGAAATCCACCCCAAATTTGTGCCTTTTGAAGCGTGATTTACCAGAGATCGCTTCCGATTGCTCTATCACACATAGCACAAGGATTAGATCTTTAAATAATAGCGAAATAAGGACCAAGAAAACTGATCCGAAGCTTGGACAGTGCTGCAAATTGGACTGATCGGTGATTGCAGCTTGGCCAGAGTTACGACGTGGATGACAAAACTGGTGTGAGTACTGATTAATTTTCGGTGGTAGATGAAGAGAGGCTTCAGCTCGAGGACAAGAGGAACCTTCTGTTCGGTTCTTGAAAGTATTCCCCCCCTCCTTCTCTCTCTCTCTCTCTCTCTCTCTCTCTCTCTCTAAAGTTCTGCTCCCCATGTGAAATTGCTCCTCGGCGTGAACGTTGTTTACTCGGAATCAATCGAATTCCCTCTTCTCTCAAACTCTCCCCTTTTGTACGAAGCTTCAAGAATCTTTATATAGTGGTAACTAGGTTTAATTAGGTTTTCCTTGAAAGGCTTAATCTTTATGGGCTAATACCAATTAAGCTCAAAGCCTTTTATTTATAATGGGCCAAACCTAATTAATTAAAACCCAAGACTTTTATTTTCTTACGAGAACTTCAGCCACAATTTCTCTACCGAAGCTAGTCCGAATTTTCTCAGCTGGGTTCTAATCCAGTCGCTTTGTGAATTCAAGCGCAAATCCCATCATTGGTCCCAATTGATGCAAATGTAATGCATGAATAAGAAAATTAAATATTCTATGCAAGAAACCTAATAATAATTTTTTTATTGAGAACTAAAACTAATTCTCATTTTTGTGCTTGAATGAATTTCCTAAAAGTCAAAATTTAGGTGTCAACAACGTCCTTGGAAGAAGAGTCGATGGCTTAAATAGACAAAGGGCATGGGCATGTTTTGTAGCAGTCACAGAAGTCGACCTCGTGGTCGTGGAACATCATTTGACCCAAAAATAAAATAAAATTAAGTCTTTGGAATTTGGCTCCATTCTTGCTGTTTTTGGTTAAATTCATTATGTCCCCCTCTCTTGCCCCCACCATCTGTATATATGCCTTACATAATTGGTGACATATGCTTCAAAGATTATTAAAACTGTTGAGCGTAGGACTTGGTAGAAAAATACAACAATGGAGTTCATACATGAGATAATTGACTAAGTATAGGTGTCGAAATGGGTCGAAAACCCATATTCAATGAAATGGGTCTCATATGGGCTAGTTAAGTTTTAATAAATAACCTTCAACAAAAAAAGTTTTAATGAAAAAAGCGACCAAAAAAAAGTTTCAATAAATGAATTGTTAATGGGTTGGAATCGTAAGCCTAATTATATGTGAATTGTAAATAAGTTGGTCTTTAAACTCATTTTAGCTTATCAAGGTTATTACTTGAGTGAAATCAGTGAAATGTTTTCAAGCCCATCTACAACTCTTTAACAGTTTTTATTATTTTATTTTGTCTTTTGTCTTTTTCTTTCTTTTACCTTTTTTTTTCCTACGAAGCCGGTAGGGGACGCCGGTGGGCTTCGTAGCCCTTGCCCAGTGAACGACGAGGGTCGAACAGCCCTCGCCTGTGGTCGACAGGGGTCAATCGGTAACCCTTGCTGAACTTAGAAGGGAAAAAAAGAAAAAAAAAGAAAAATCAGAAATTTCACATCTTTTTAAATAATAAAAATTGTCCATCCTGTTTTACCAACATAATTCTTTTAAAAATTTATAAGAAATAATTTTTCCTAAATTAGATTAAATATATAAGTATTTTAGCAATATGAGTTGGATTTGATATGAGTTGGGTACGTATAGGTCGAGAATTTGCATTGCAATAAATATGTGATAAATGGGTATATGAGTGAATTTCGGTTGGACCATTTATGGCTCAACCCAAATCTGATCTGATGGTTCGATAGATCTGGTCGAACCCGAGAAAATCAATCGGAATTCGATCCGATTAGTCAAATCCATCATTTTTGTCACTAGTTAAAGTCGTTCAACAGAAAGGCCTTGCCACTGGAAAATGGTTTCCCCAAATTGACTCTTACCAGCCAAAGTCTCTAATGATCATCGTCACCACCGCCATCGTCCCTCCTTCTCTCTCTGTGACTTGAGAATGTGAAGTCAGTGGCATGAGCAGACGAGCTAGTAGAAAGTATAATAGGACGAAGGAAGTGTTGGGAAAAACAGACAAGCAGCGGATATAACTTTCCCCCTTTGACTAAACCTGTGAGAAACCGATTCGAGCTAACCAATGGAAATATGCGAATTGAAAGAAAACAACACCGGAATTTTTACGTGGAAAACCCCTTCAATACGAAGGATAAAAACCACGAGACCGCTCACGGAGTCCACCCGAATCTTCACTATATATTAATCGTTTGGATACACAACTCGCTGAATACAACGACAATAAAATCTCAAAGCTATAAGTAAAGATCAAGAAACAACAACACCGTAAACGAGAGAACCGGATGAAAATCACCCCCAAAATATTCAGTCTCGAAATACCCATGAACAGCTACAGTAAATACCTCCAAATCACGATCCAACCGTACAGAATCAAGAACAATGAGTCATGAAGATGCTGTCAAAATTTCAGCCCAATCGGACCACGAGAAGACCTCCGATCGTCGATTTGATCACCGCCTAACACACAGAAAAACTGCTGCGTTTTTCTCTATGTTTTCTGGCGATTTCCTCTTGGTGGCTACTGTTCTCTCTCTTGTGCGTGTTTTGTTTTTTTTACTGCATTTTTTTTTTCTGTTCTCTTGTATGTTTTTCGCTCTTCTGTTGCCCTAAGAATATCATTCACTTTTAAGACAAATAGGTGGGCTGGAATGGGCTCTAAATAAAAAGCCCAACAAATCTCCCCCTCCAGCCCATTAAGGGAGATTCCGACACAAAAGAATTCATCAGAAATTCATGTCGGCCTGACGCCGACAAAACTTATACTTCTCTCTAGTGAGAGCCTTCGTTATCATATCTGAAGCATTATCTTCTGTGTGTACTTTCTCAAGTTCTAACCCTTTGGATTCCAAAGTTTCTCGTATCCAGTGATACCTCACATCAATATGCTTTGACCTGGCATGAAAAGTGGAATTCTTTGCAAGATGTATAACACTTTGATTATCACAAAGTAAAACATACATCTCTTGACTGAAACCAAGTTCCTGCGTGAAATCTTTCATCCAAAGCAATTCCTTACATGCTTCGGTTGCTGCGATGAACTCTGCCTCTGTCGTCGACAAGGCAACACATTTTTGCAACCTTGACTGCCAAACCACAGCTCTCCCTGAGAAAGTAATCAGATAACCCGAAGTAGATTTTCTTGTGTCAATATCACCTGCCATGTCAGAATCAGTATATCCAACAAGAATAGACTCATCACTCCCAAATGAAAGTCTCAAACTAGAAGTGCCTCGGAGATATCTCAATATCCACTTCAATGCATTCCAGTGCTCTCTACCTGGATTTGACATAAAACGGCTAACCACTCCAATTGCATAAGCTATATCTGGTCTTGTGCAAACCATTGCATACATCAGACTACCCACTGCAGAAGCATAAGGAACTTTTTCCATCTCTTTCAGATCTTTCTCAGTTGACGGACATTGTTTATGACTAAGCTTAAAGTGTGTAGCAAGAGGTGTACTTACAACTTTAGCTTTGTCCATTTTGAACCTTTGAAGTACTTTTTCTATGTACTTCTCTTGAGATAACCATAAGCTCTTCGCCTGTCTGTCATGAGTGATCCTCATACCGAGAATTAGCTTAGCCGGTCCCAAGTCTTTCATCGAAAAAAACTTGCTTAAATCTTGCTTTAACCTGTCAATCTTAGAAGCATTCTGACCAACAATCAACATGTCATCAAGATAGAGCAATAGGATAATAAAATCACCTTCAGAGAATTTTTGAACAAATACATAATGATCAGAAGTAGTCTTCTTATAGGATTGCTCCCCATAAAAGACTCAAATTTTCTATACCATTGCCTCGGCGCCTGCTTTAAGCCATACAAGCTTTTCTTCAGTTTGCAAACATAATTCTCTTTACCTTTTACCTGAAAACCCTCAAGCTGCTCCATGTATATGTCTTCCTCCAAATCACCGTGAAGGAAAGCGGTTTTCACGTCCATCTGCTCAAGATCAAGGCTAGCTGATAAACTCAAAGCAACTCTAATTGAAGACATTTTCACAACTGGTGAGAAGATCTCATCATAGTCAATTCCCTTTTTCTGATTGAAGCCTTTAACAACCAATCTAGCTTTATATCGAGGGCGCGAAGTCGTCTCATCTTGCTTCAATCTGTAAACACATCGGTTCTTCAAAGCTCTTTTACCCTTAGGTAATGCCACCAACTCAAAAGTATGATTGTCATGCAATGACTTCATCTCATCATGCATTGCATCAAACCACTTGTCGCGACCTAAAAATCAATTTTTAGGTTAATCGGATTATCAGGCAAGTTATCGAGAACTAACCTAATGCAGATCCTCCCAAACCCGATCGAATCGCAACACGGGAAAAATTAGAACAAATGAGGAGTCGCCACTAATCGTTCGAGGTAGGTCGATTAGAAACCTAGGTGAACTAGCGGGAGAACTAATTCACCGCTGCGAACCAGAGATTTTGGATCCGGGGATTTGGTTACGCTAATCGACTTTGACTAACGCCCTTTCGGTACCTAGATTTCTTTTTATTTTGGATTTTTCTTGAAAAGATTGATGATTCAGAAATCAACTCAAGGCTTTTGCTTTTTTCCATTTTTTTGTTTTGTTTTTGTTTTTGTTTTTTTTTATTTCAAATAAAAGAAAAGTAAATGAATTACTGATGCAATGCATGACCTAAAACTATATGACATATGACGAATTATTAAAAGATACAAAACCTCAAATAATCGAAAATTACACACAAAGAATCAATTGACTCGAAATAAAAAAATAAATTCGAAAATACACTTTAATAATTCCGAAAATCCTAAAAAAAAACTAAAGGGAATTTTCTCCGACGCTCTTGTCATCTTGATCTTGCTGGACTTGGGCCACCGTCTGATCCTGGACATCACCCCTCTTGCAAGGCCCACATTTTGGAACGGTTCTGATAGCCCGTCGCCTCTTCTTGATCCTCTTATGGAAATTGTCGATCACGACGGTCCTATCCATCTTTCCAAATTCTCTATGACCCTACTCTATTGGGCCTACAATATCGGGCTATTCCTGGTCCATCTAATCTTAAAAAAATTACATTACAAATGAAATGGCTTGGGAGACATGGGATGACATGGCAATATGCAGAATGAATTGGTCACATTTTTTAGAAATTTGAAATTTGCTAACCAAAGACCGAACTCGCCATTTTTATTCATTTTTTTTTTCGAAAATTACATCCATTTTCACATTAAACTCGAAAATCGATCTAGGATTTGCCGCCAATCACTATCAAAGATATTCGCGTGCCTTCCATGTTTGGAAATTGGGATCGACATCTATTAAACGCACCTTCCTTATTAAAAATGTGATCGGATTCACAATTTCCTAACTTGAATTTTTCTTTACCGAAAACTTTCAAAAATATTTGACCGCTTTCCATATTTTGGGAATCGAGATTGCAATCAATTAGACGCGCCTTCCTTTTTAAAAATGGGTGATCGGATTCAAAACTTCCTAATTCGAATTTTTCCTTATCGAACGAAATCGATTTGAAACGGGAAACTAACCTAGATAAGGCAACGACAGAATTTCAATCAGAAAAATCGAATCCAATCAATTTCCATTAATCAGGCAAGCAATCACACCAACATGGCAAGAATTCGACAATCCGAAAAAATCAAATCCTTATTTCCAAAAATTCAACCTTGCCGATTTAACAATTTTTTGTATCAAGCCCGGCAAATCGCACCCGCGGGGTGACGGGCGAGACTAGCCATAACTTGATTTTTTTTATTTGGCAAAAAGAGCTCTTGATTTTATTAGCGATTCGCGATACATGCAAAAAAGACTAAACTCAACTAAATCAAATTAAACAACCATGACAAATCAAATCGATATCCATCAAAATCAGGATTTAGAATTTTGTACCTAAGCCGAGCTTCCTTTCCGTCTTCGAGTTAAGCACCGCCAAGATCAATTCGATATCCTGCGAAAAAAAAGAATAAGAAAATAATGACAGAAAGTCGCCGGGGGAGTTATTGGTCGTAGGGATGCGAGGAGGGTGGCACGGTTGCGCGGGAAGTTCGCCTGGACAGCAACGAACGACGAAACACAGGAGCAAGCAGGAGCGGTTGCTGGACGTCGGGATCGAGCAGGGTGTAGGGCGAGACAATCTTTGCGGACTGGCGGTTCAAGCTTGTACCCGATAGACTGACTCGGTGGAGAGCTTTAATGGCCGAATAATCTGTGGTTCTCTCAAAATCTGCCGCGCATGTCTCTTAAATGGCCGAATGTTGTCAGAGAGTGATGGTGAGGATGAAACCGAATGATGAGATCCACCAGGAGAGAAAACGTGAGAGGATGAGATGAGAGTCAATGGTTATAGATCTCAAAATGGATGATTGTCGCCAAGAGCCCCTGCAGAATTTTTTTGTCCGAATCTTTTCCTTGAGGGAAGCCGAGAGAGTATGTGGCAATAAAGGGTGAGTTCGGCCAATCGGAGAGATAGAGTCGCGAGCCAAATGATGAAGAGAGAAGTCCGTCCGAAAAAAAAATTCGGACAGAGAGAGTAGTGGTCTTTGGTCGTAGCTTGTCAGAGACAGAGAGATAGAGATGGTGAAACTGGTTGACAAATGGATGATAGTGGGAATGGGCGAGAGAGAGATGTGGTGGATTCTTTATGGCTCAGAGAGGAAGAAAGAAAAAAAAAACGTCGGGGAAGAGAGGAACCAAAAATCTGAACAAGAGGGAGCCGTGAAGGAGTGCGGCGAGGGAGTGTGTGTCGAAAAAATTTTGTCGTCGTCCCCGTAACCCTAGCTCTAACGAGATATATATAGTGGATATTAGGATTGTTCTCTAAGATTCAATCCAAGCCGTCGACTCTAAATATTTCCGACGCGATATCCACCGTAGGATCATAATTCGATGATTCTTGGATAATCCTATCGGGCTAGGGTTTCTCAGATGGGTTCATTCGCGTGGACTTAAGGCCTAAATGAGCTTTAATTAATTAAACAAATGAGTAATTAAAAGCCTTATTTTCATAAAATTAAAACGGACCGGATGAGATTTTAAATCGAGACCATTATGATTTCCGGTAATTTCCCCGTTCATGATCGAAAATTTCCGAATTGATTTCGGTTCCCCTGCCTGTTAAATTCTTCCCAATGGAAATCGCCTGCGACTGATTGCCAATGTATGACAAACAAATGAAATATGTAATGCATGAATTTTTTTTTTTTGCGAGAATTAGGATTAACTCTCATTTTATAAATGAATTTTCTAAAAATTAAAATTTAGGTGCTAATAGCTTGCCCCTCTTTGAGTGGAAGCTCAGAGAGGTTTCGATCAAAGACCAAAAGTGGCACCTAAATTTTCACATTTTTTTTGGGAAATGATGCAATGCAAGACTGAAAATAACATGCGTCTAACTTCTTTTTTCAAAGAATTCGCGCATGGATGGCGCAAGGGGTATCTGTTTCTGCAAATACCTCATACGCTGAGAATTCCCTTAATCACCAACGCTGAAAGGATCTTAAGGTACTGGGCCCACCCGTCCTCAGGAATTTCTTTCTTCCTGACTCGGGGCGACGCAAGATGCCTATAGGCCGAATTTGCGAGTTTCCGATCGCAAATCGGTAATGCTTCTGCAACACGATCATCCGCTCATCACGTGAAACATTAGCTGTGAGTAAAACTTTTGAACCACGATCATCCGCTCATCACGTGGAACATCAGCTAAGAATAAAGCTTTCAAACCACAATCATCCGCTCATCCTGTGGAATGTTAGCTGAGAAATACCTCTGCATCACGATCATCCGCTCATCATGTGAAGCATTAGCTAAGGATAAAGTTTTTGAACCACGATCATCCGCTCATCATGTGGAATGTTGGCTGAGAATTGGCTTTTGCATCACGATCATCCGCTCATCACGTGAAACATTGGCCGAGAATAAAGCTTTTGAACCACGATCATCCGCTCATCACGTGGAACGCCGGCTGAGAATTAAGCTTCCAAACCACAATCATCCGCTCATCCTGTGGAATGTTAGCTGAGAATTGGCTTTTGCATCACGATCATCCGCTCATCACGTGAAGCATTAGCTGAGAATAAAGCTTTTGACCCACGATCATCTGCTCATCATGTGGAACGTCGGCTAAGAATAAAGCTTTCAAACCACAATCATCCGCTCATCCTATGGAATGTCAGCTGAGAAATGCCTCTGTATCACGATCATCCGCTCATCACGTGAAGCATTGGTTGAGAATAAAGCTTTCGAACCACGATCATCCGCTCATCACATGGAACGTCGGCTGAGAATTAACCTTCCAAACCACAATCATCCGCTCATCCTGTGGAATGTCAGCTGAGGAATGCCTCTGCATCACGATCATCCGCTCATCACGTGAAGCATTGGCTGAGAATAAAGCTTTCGAACCACGATCATCCGCTCATCACGTGGAACGTAGGCTAAGAATAAAGCTTCTGCATCACGATCATCCGCTCATCACGTGAAGCATTGGCTGTGGGCTGGATTTGCGAAATGCTGGTATCGCAATCAGGTAAAAACTGAATCACATTCATCCTTTATGTGAAACAGTGGACAGAATTACGAAATGCTGGTATCGTAATTTGAGAATATCTGAATCACATTCATCCTTTATGTGAAACAGTGGATAGAATTATGAAATGCTGGTATCGTAATCTGAAAATATCTGAACCACATTAATCCTTTATGTGAAACAGCGAACAGATTTACGAAAAGATTTACGAAATGTTGGTATCGCAATCTGAGAAAATCTGAATCATGTTCATCCTTTACATGAAACAGTGAACAGAATTGCGAAATGCTGGTATCGCAATCTGAGAAAATCTGAATGATGTTCATCATTTACATGAAACAGTGGACAGAATTGCGAAATGCTGGTATCGCAATCTGAGAAAATCTGGATATGGTGCTCGAGTTATGGATCGAACGGGCTTGATTGTCTTCGGGGATCTTCTGTCTAGATCACCATGCTTAGCTTGATACCTGCAACATTGAAGATGCGTTCATCCAAGTCTGAAAAAGAATCAGAAAACTTACCTGAGTTGATTGAAACCCGGCTTTTAGGATTTGCTGAATTGGCGTGCTCAACCTGTTCAGTTCATAAGAAAATGTTGTCTTGCATGAACTCTAATGCAAATGCAACAACTTGTGAGCTTCTACTTGCATTGTAAAGCTCCATTGGGGATTTTATCAATAAGGAAAAACTGTCTGATCCTTTCGACAAACTTTGATCAAATAGAATGAGGAACCTTCAGTCAAAAAGGACTTTCTCTCACTCTCTTTGAAAAGGCTATTTGACCCGACCATTGATGCGGGCATGAGAATCACTCAGAGCTGTCCTCATCACACTTGATAAGGGTTCGGATAATCTTGCAATTAGTATGACCAGACCAATCCATAAGGTCTTTTCAAGGACTGTAATTCAGGCTTGGTCAAAGACTATTCAAATGGGACTCACACAAGTCATTAGGCCATGAAATGAAATCTTGATCAGCTGTATTGGGTTTACAAGTCAGGAACCCTGCCAAATGAGATAGAAATGATATTGGTCGCACTACTTCGAGCAATATTTATAAGCACTTGAAACCTTATATTAACCCAAGTGCCCTAGTCTGAAGAGACTTTTGGAAAAGGTTGTAATGTAGGTTCAGGGTAGGCTTGGAAATGAGAGGCCTATTTTCAACGAGGGTTCATGAAGATGAGAAAGTTGGTGATCATCCGTCTTTGACACCTTTGTACTTCAGGAATGGTATTTCTTCATGGAACACATCTCGAACAAATTTAGGCGAGACCTCCCTTCTTTTCGATTTTTTTTTAGAGAGAGCTCCTTCCTTTTTCTTTTTCTCTTCCTTTTCGATGAGAGTAGGTGTTTTTGCCCCCCCCCCCCTTTTTTTTAAGAAGGAAGTGTCTCATCTGACAAATTTTCAAATTCCAGCTTGCCCCAAGGCGCTTTGCTCATCCGTCTGATAATTCGCAACAAACTCTTTTTCAGGATGATCACCAATCGGGTTTGAAAGAAATGAATTCACCGCTCGAATTGGGTTAAACAAAGGATGAGTGTATATGTGAATAGAGATGAAATGCTCTTCATCATATCTAAAGCACTTGAGCTAACATAGAATTCGCATACAATAAATACACTCAAAGATTGACACAAGTGAAAGCAAGAAAATTCTATTCATGCTTTGAATTTTCTGATACTTGCCCCAATGTGGGGTTGTTCCTGATAGGGGTATGAAAACGAAACCACCGTTCAAAGGAGTTTAGCAAAGGGAGATATGTAGTGTTTGGATAGAGGAAATGAATGCCTCACATCATCTTGGTCGTCATACTTTTCGCAAGATAACCCTTTCACCTCGTAAGTATGGAAATCTTCACACTTACTCACTTGGGATATTATATAGGACGTGTATGGAAATATCTTGCCTTTCATCATCCTGGCGTTCCTCATTCAAAACATCAATTGACCAAACAAATCTCCTGATTGAAAAATTTAGTGAAGATTTATAACACAATCAGAAAGCAGGCAAAATGTGCATGAGTATTAAGATTTGCAAAAACATTATAACATCTCAGGTATAATATTTCTTGACTGAATTAGCATTGACATGATTAGTGAAGACACGTCCATCCATCTCTGCCAAGATCAAGGCACCGCCTGAAAGAGCTTTCTTCACTATGTAGGGTCCGCCATAATTTGGAGCAAACTTCCCTTCTGGCTGTGGGATGATGGGCAGAAGCTTCCGCAGCACAAGGTCTCCCTCCTGAAAATGTCGAGGTTGCACCTTCTTGTTAAAAGTTCGGGCCACTCTCTGTTGATAACATTGGCCATGGCATAAGGCTCTGAGCCGCTTCTCGTCAATCAAGTTCAGCTGATCTATCCTCTGTTGGATCCAATCTGCTTCAGTCAGTTCTATCTGGGATAAAATGCATAGAGAAGGAATCTCCACTTCGACCGGTAATACTACTTCTATACCATATACCAGGGAGTATGGGGTTGCTCCGGTTGATGTCCGGATTGAAGTTCGGAATGCCATAAGTGCGAACGGCAACCTGTCGTGCCAATCTCGATAATTCTCAGCCGTCTTAGACAAGATCTTCTTGATGTTCTTGTTTGCTGCCTCAACTGCCACATTCATCTGAGGGCGATATGGAGAAGAATGCAAGTGTCTGATCTTAAATTCTTTGAGCAGTTCTTCCACCTGTTTGCTATTCAGATTCTCACAATTATTTGTGATTACAACCTCAAGGGCTCCATATCGTGCAATTAAATCACGTCCGATGAACTTTATGACATTTTGGGACATGACCGTTGAATACGATGTCGCCTCAATCCACTTGGAAAAATAATCAATTGCCACCAAAATGAATCGATGTCCATTGGAAGCTTTAGGGTTGATCGGGCCAACCACATCTATTCCCCACATAGAAAACGGCCAAGGCTCGGATAACTGATGCAACTCGTTTGGAGGGACATTAATCTTGTCACCATGAATCTGTGATGTGGACATCGAACCATATCGAGGAGGAGGTGCTAGGGACTCGTTGTTATATCCACTTGGTCCAATGACTCGAGCGAGAGCGAGGGAATTCAAGCAAGCTATCGGCATCATGGTTCAAGATCTTTGGAGTGGAGGTGATCTTAACTCGAGAATTGAAGATTCTGAAGCTCCTTGGCGCAACATGATTACATTTAGCCTCGCGAATTCTGAACGGATTTAGGGCTAACGAGCTCCGAATGAGCTTAAATTTGGTCAGCTGAAGAGAAACGGCATCCTGATCAATACTCATGGCTTTTGGCCATGAACTGCGATGAATTTCAACCATTCGGCATCATTTAGATGGACTTTTAGGCATTTTTCTATTTTTAGGCGAATTTTTATTAATTAAGGGTATTTTTGTAATTTTTGCCTTTTAGGGTTAGCACCATATATAAGGGTGCTTATGAGTTTCTGAAAACATAACATTAATTCAGAATTTTATACAGATAGGTTTTCTCTTCTTCAAGTTCTCTTGAAGGCAAGATCTTATCAAGGCTTCCTTGTGGCGATCGATCGACTTATCGAGCAAGATCGCGAATTTTCTTGTTCGTGGCGTCTATAGCGTGGATTGGTTGACACAGGTTCGTCAACAGGTCACGCTCATACCGAGGTTACCAATCACAGGTTCGATTGGGGGTTAAGGTTAGCAATTCGCAACCCTTGGATCTTCGTAGAACGATCAGTTTCCGCAGCGATTCACATCATCTGGTATCAGAGCTGGTTCTACAAGATCTAGTTATTATCTTACTTTTACTGATTTTAATTCAGCAATCTAGGGTTTATAGAGTTGGGGATCTGTTACTAATCAAATTAGGATTCTGAATTGGGGATCTAGGGTTTATAAAATTAAGGTTTCCGGTCCTAGTTGTTTTGATTGTATTGAGTTCGTCAAAAAAAAAATTCAGCCAAAAAAATCAGTGAAAAAAAAACAAAAAAAAGAGTATCGGTGAAAAAAAAATCAATAAAAAAAATCGAAAAAAAAAGCTGAAAAAAAATCAAGAGGACGACTCGTTTCTTTTTTATTATTATTATTGTTAGTTGGACCGAATAGAAAAAAAAATAGCAGCAAACATTAACCTGAATTCAAATCTAGCAAAAGTTGCTGAATTGCTGAATTGAGCAGTATATTGCTTAATTGATCTTGCTTGGTGGTTTAGTCGACTGTTATGAGGAGGTTGTGAGAATAGAATTCTAGTCTGATAAAGAGCTTGAAAGAAGAGAAACGAGAGGAAAAAGGCAAGAGTGTGTAAGTTTAATTGAGGGAAGAAAAAGCCTAGATTGAGTTAAACACGAGGGGAGTGACAAACATCTTGAGCGAAACACGTGAGGGAGTGTGGTGAGATTTCTTTTATTTCTAACATTTTCTTGCAGGTTAAAAAAAAAAAATTCATGGCAGACCAAGAAAGCGTAAATCAAAGGGAGGATGGCACCAATCCAAGGGATAATGCGATTTTAGCAGGCATTCAGCAGTTGAGCTTACAACTTGAAGCCCTTATCAATCGAGTTGTGAGATGTGAGACGAGGCTTGATGGTGAACAAGAGCCACCATGAGGGAGGCCACAAAATCAGCGAGATGAGCCTAGGGCGCAACCCAGATGGCAGCGACAATTTGACGATGAATATGTGTCCGATACAGAAGATGACCGAGATGGCAGATTTGGGAGAAGAAACAGACGCCGAGAGTTCATACATCGAGAAGATGATGAGCTTAGCAATATCAAGATGAAGATTCCATCTTTCCAAGGAAAGAATGATCCTGATGCATACCTAGAATGGGAGAAACGAATGGAGATGGTATTTGACTGCCAGCGATATTCGGAGCTCAAGAAGGTAAAAATTGCAGCTGTTGAATTCACTGATTATGCTATAATTTGGTGGGATCAACTTGTGAATAGCAGGAGACGCAATGGTGAGAGATCGGTAGAAACGTGGGATGAGATGAAAGCGGTGATGAGGAAGCGCTTCATACCATGTCATTACCACAGAGACTTGTTTCATAAATTGTAAAATCTCACACAAGGTAACAAGAGCGTGGAAGAGTACCATAAAGAGATGGAGATTTTCATGATCCGTGCTAATGTGGTAGAGGATCGCGAAGCTACAACATTGTCACGATTCTTATGTGGTTTGAGCCGAGATATAGTAAGAGTGGTAGAGCTGCAACATTATGTCGAGTTGGAAGAATTGGTGGACAAAGCTATCAAAGTAGAGAGGCAATTGAAGTTGGACCGAAATTACAAGAGTGGTGGAGGTTCAAGCTCGAATTGGAAACCCAATTGGAAGAGAGACGAGAAGCCGAACTGGAAGGGAAACAACACCAATGTTGAAACTTCAAGGGAGAAGGAGAAAGATGGCAGAGTTGGTTCGAATCCGGCTTCAGGTAAAATTGAAAATCCTAACACTAGAACTCGTAAAATTAAATGTTTCAAGTGTTTAGGCAGGGGTCATATGGCAAATCAATGCCCTAATAGGAGGGTGATGAGAATGACTGGGCCTGGAGATGTTCAATCTGAAAGTGACAGGGAGGAAGATGATGATGTCATGCCGCCATTGGAGGACTGTAGCGATGTCGAGATGCCAGTCAAGGGTGAATTGATGGTGGTTAGACGTTCTCTTAGTGTGCAAGTCAAGGAGGATGAGCATCACCAGCAACGTGATAACTTGTTCCATACAAGATGCTTGGTGAATGGTAAGATTTGTAGTTTAATTGTTGATGGAGGTAGTTGTACAAATGTAGCAAGTTGTACTATGGTGGAGAAACTAGGATTGAAAACTACAAAGCACCCTAGACCATATAGACTTCAGTGGTTGAATGATAGTGGTGAAGTGAAAGTTTCGAAGCAAGTCCTAGTTCCATTTGAGATAGGGCGATATAAAAATGAGGTGGTGTGTGATGTTGTACCTATGCAAGCGGGACATCTTTTACTTGGTAGACCATGGCAGTATGATCGGAGGGTACATCATGATGGATACACTAACCGATATTCATTGGTGATGAATCAGAAGACTTACACTTTTGTGCCAATGACACCTACTGAGGTGTATGAAGATCAATTGAAACTACAACGTGAGGCTGAAAAAGAGAGAAAAAGTGAGAAAACTGAGAGCTTGCGTAGAGAGTCTGAGACGCAAGGAAAAGGAGAGACAGAGAAAAACAGAGTGGTAAAAGCCGAGGGAAAAGCAGAGAGAAAAGAAAAGAGAGAAAAGAATTTCTATGCAAGATCGAGCGAAGTGAGGAGAGCTTTGGTTCTGGACCGACCGATGCTTGTACTTTTGTACAAGGAGGCATTGTTTACTACTAACGATCTTGACCCAAGTTTGCCTAGTTCTGTTGTGTCTTTATTGCAGGAATTTGATGATGTCTTTCTTGATGAGGTTCGTGGAGGTTTACCACCGATTCGAGGCATAGAGTATCAAATCGACTTGATACCTGGTGCGCCATTACCTAATCGACCCGCATATCGAAGTAATCCCGAGGAGACAAAGGAACTTCAGCGGCAAGTTAGTGAATTACTGGAACGAGGATATGTGCGAGAAAGTCTTAGCCCGTGTGCTGTTCCTGTTTTGTTAGTGCCAAAGAAGGATGAGACTTGGCGAATGTGTGTCGATTGCCGAGCAATCAATAATATTACGGTAAAGTATCGACATCCTATTCCTAGATTAGATGACATGTTAGATGAGTTACATGGAGCTTGCATATTTACTAAAATTGATTTGAAAAGTGGTTATCATCAGATTAGAATGAAAGAAGGGGATGAATGGAAAACTGCATTTAAGACCAAATATGGGTTGTATGAGTGGTTAGTCATGCCATTTGGTTTAACTAATGCACCTAGTACTTTCATGCGACTTATGAATCATGTTCTGCGTGCTTTTATTGGTCGATTTGTGGTTGTCTATTTTGATGATATTTTGATATATAGTCGAAGCCTTGATGACCATATTGAACATGTGCGAGCTGTTTTACAGGTTTTAAGGGCCGAGCAACTATATGCTAATCTGAAGAAATGCTCTTTTGTGACTAACAAATTAGTATTTCTAGGGTTTGTTGTTGGTGCTGATGGAATACAGGTTGATGAAGAAAAGGTGAAAACGATCCAAGAATGGCCGACACCTAAGACTGTAGGAGAGGTGCGCAGCTTTCATGGTTTAGCTAGTTTCTATCGCAGATTTGTAAAGGATTTCAGCACCATCGCCGCACCTTTAACCGAGGTCATCAAGAAGCATGTGGGTTTCACGTGAGGAGAAGAGCAAGAGAGAGCATTCAATCTATTGAAGGATAAGTTAACTAATGCTCCTTTGTTATTTTTACCAAATTTCAGTGCTACTTTTGAAATAGAATGCGATGCTTCTGGCACAGGAATTAGAGCTGTGTTGATGCAAGGAGGACATCCCATAGCTTATTTCAGCGAGAAGTTAAGCGGGGCAACATTAAATTATCCAACTTACGATAAGGAGATGTACGCTTTGGTGCGAGCTTTGGAGACTTGGCAACATTACTTGTGGCCAAAGGAATTTGTGATCCACACCGACCACGAGACATTAAAGTACTTGAAGGGACAGCAAAAGTTGAACAAAAGACATGCTAAATGGATGGAGTTCATCGAGACTTTTCCATATGTAATCAAGTACAAGAAAGGTAAGGAAAATGTGGTAGCCGATGCACTTTCTCGAAGGTACGCAATTCTAACTACTTTAGGAGCAAAGTGCCTAGGTTTTGAGAATATCAAAGAGATATATACTGATGATGATGACTTTGGAAGAGTGTTTGAAGCTTGTGAGCATGCTGCGTTTGAAAAATTCTATAGGCATGATGGTTATCTCTTTCGTGAAAACAAGTTATGTTTGCCTAGATGCTCTTTGCGAGAGTTGTTGGTCCGAGAGGCGCATAGTGGTGGTTTAATGGGGCATTTTGGAATCAATAAAACTTATGAAGTGCTGCATGAACATTTTTATTGGCCACATATGAAACGAGATGTCACACGTGTTTGTGAAAGGTGTATTGCATGTAAAATGGGTAAGTCTACAACTAAACCACAAGGCTTGTATACGCCTTTGCCTATCCCGACGCATCCTTGGGTTGATATTTCTATGGATTTTGTGTTAGGATTGCCTAGGTCTAAGCATGATAAGGATTCTATTTATGTGGTTGTAGATCGGTTTTCAAAAATGGCTCATTTTATATCATGTCATAAATCCGATGATGCATCACATGTTGCTGACTTGTTCTTTTGTGAGGTTGTGCGTTTGCATGGCATGCCTAGGTCCATTGTTTCTGATCGAGATACTAAATTTCTTAGCTACTTTTGGAAGACATTGTGGAAGAAATTAGGTACACAACTTTTATTCTCTACTACTTGTCATCCACAAACTGATGGTCAAACTGAAGTAGTTAATAGGACTTTAGGGACATTGTTACGTGCTATCATTAAGAAGAACATTAAGTCTTGGGAAGATTATTTACCGCATGTTGAGTTTGCATATAATCGGAGCGTGCATTCTGCTACTAAATTCACACCGTTTGAGGTTGTCTATGGTTTTAATCCATTAACTCCGTTAGATTTAACTCATTTGCCTATTGAAGAGCGTGTGGATTTAGATGGTGCTAAAAAGGCCGAGTTTGTGAAGACATTGCATGAAAAGACACGGCTGGATATTGAACACAAGACAGAGCAATGTGCAAAGCAAGCCAACAAAGAGCGTAAGAAAGTAGTGTTTGAACTCGGCGATTGGGTTTGGGTTCATATGCGCACGTAACGTTTTCCCGAGCAACGACGTTCTAAGTTATTACTGCGCGGGGATGGACCATTCATGGTGTTGGAGAGGGTCAATGACAATGCCTACAAGCTTGATCTTCCAGGTGAGTATGGCATTAGTGCTACTTTTAATGTTACTGACTTGACTCTTTTTGAGGCAGGTGATGATTTGAGGGCAAATCCTTTGCACGGCGGAGGGAATGATGTGGACATCGAACCATATCGAGGAGGAGGTGCTAGGGACTCGTTGTTATATCCACTTGGTCCAATTACTCGAGCGAGAGCGAGGGAATTCAAGCAAGCTATTGGCATCATGGTTCAAGATCTTTGGAGTGGAGGTGATCTTAACTCGAGAATTGAAGATTCTGAAGCTCCTTGGCGCAACATGATTACATTTAGCCTCGCGGATTCTGAACGGATTTAGGGCTAACGAGCTCCGAATGAGCTTAAATTTGGTCAGCTGAAGAGAAACGACATCCTGATCAATACTCATGGCCTTTGGCCATGAACTGCGATGAATTTCAACCATTCGGCATCATTTAGATGGACTTTTAGGCCTTTTTCTATTTTTAGGCGAATTTTTATTAATTAAGGGTATTTTTGTAATTTTTGCCTTTTAGGGTTAGCACCATATATAAGGGTGCTTATGAGTTTCTGAAAACATAACATTAATTCAGAATTTTATACAGATAGGTTTTCTCTTCTTCAAGTTCTCTTGAAGACAAGATCTTATCAAGGCTTCCTTGTGGCGATCGATCGACTTATCGAGCAAGATCGCAAATTTTCTTGTTCGTGGCGTCTATAGCGTGGATTGGTTGACACAGGTTCGTCAACAGGTCACGCTCATACCGAGGTTACCAATCACAGGTTCGATTGGGGGTTAAGGTTAGCAATTCGCAACCCTTGGATCTTCGTAGAACGATCAGTTTCCGCAGCGATTCACATCAATCTGGCATTTGGGGTAAGTCGCCTTTGCTGTGCATGCTAGATAAGGCTGATAATGTCAAGGTAAGAATTAGGGTCGATTAGACGACCAATTCTTAGGCTTGGGTTTTTCGAGCCCCGTCCCTTTTCTCGAAATGACGATTTTACCCCTCAATGGGAAAATCGTCTTTCTTGTCCCAATCGAATCCTGAAAATTGCTCGAAATTAGGGTTTGGGTTAGGTGGATGACCAACCCTAATATTTGAGATTTTCAGTCCTCATCTTTGTCCAAAATGATGATTTTACCCCTTTAAGGATAAAATCACTTATAAATTCCAGAAAAATCCTGGAAATTCCCAAAAAATGGGAAATGGATTGAATTGATGGCCAATCCTATTTCCCCCATCTTTTGAATTCCCAATTCACCTAAAATGACAAATTTGCCATTTTGAGGTGAATTGTCCCCAAATTGTTCAAAATTACGATTTTGCCCCTCATGGGCAAATCATGCCAAAAATCATTCCTAAGCCTTGATTGATGTCTCTCTAGGCTAATAGGGTCTCATTAGGGATGCCATGCTGATTTCATGTGTTTTATCCGCATGTATTGGATCCTTGATTTGCGCATTTACTTTTAATGATTGTGAGTGATAGGGTTGCTGTTCCCACCTGCCTGAACTCCTAGATTTAGGATCTGTACCCCACTCGTCTGCATGAAATCCTAGGATCAGATAAACCATTCAGCTTCGGTACCGAAAGGGCGTCAACCCCAACAGTTGACGTAACTAAATCCCCGAACCCACTTCTCTGGTTTCCGCAGAATCGAATAGATAGCTCCCAACTATTCGATAGGGTTTCCGATCGTACCCTCCAAGAAATGATTGGTGGCGACTCCTTGGCATGTACACTTATCACATGTCACTAGACTACACTGAAGGTCGACCACGTATATTCAGCAGTTGCGATTTAGGTAATGGACCTTGGGAGAGGCCCGCGTCCGATCGAGTCAGCGAACGGGCGGCCTATTAGCCCTCTCCCCTTACGCCCCGGAGAGAGGGTCGCGACAGTTTCCAAACACCTTGAGCTTAGATATTCCCATTTCTATTGCCGCTTGTAGACCAAGAATACAAGCTTCATATTCGGTGATGTTATTAGTGCAAGGGAACACCAATTTTGCTGCTACTGGATAATGTTGACCTCTAGGAGATATCAAGACTGCTCCCGTACCGGACCCTGACAAGTTTACAGCTCCATCAAAGGACATTGTCCAAACATAGTCTTCGACCGCCATAATTCGATCTTCAGGTTGATAAAGATCATCGCCTTGCCTCGGATTTTCTGCTAGAACATCTGCTATAACTCTTCCTTTCATCGATTTTTGAGGCAAATATCGAATGTCAAACTCGGAAATGAGAATTTGCCATTTGGCAAGTTTGCCAACCATTGCAGGCTGATTCATGAGATATTTAATGGGATCGCACTCTGTCACCAAAAGGATTTGGTAATGCAAAGTGTATTGTCGCAGCCTGTGTAACACCCATACCAATGCTGCGCATGTCGTTTCAGCCTCTGAGTAATTTAATTCAGAGCCCGTGAATTTCTTGCTCAAATAATAGATGGCCCGTTCTTTAGCATCTCCCTGACTTTCTTGGGCTAGCATGGCTCCAAGTGACTCACTGTTTATTATGAGGTAGAGAATCAACGGTTGCCCCGGTGTGGGTGGCACAATGACAGGTGGATTCATGAGATGCTGCTTCAACTTCTCAAACGCTTCCTCACATTCTTCATCCCATCTAATAAGTGCATTCTTTTTCAAGAACTTGAGAAAGGGTTTGGCGGTCTCTGTCAACTGAGAGATAAATCGAGAAATATAGTTCAATCTTCCCATGAGACTCCTAACCTCATTCACCGTGGTCGGTGGTTTTAATTCACAGATGGCCTTAGCCTTCGATGGATCAATCTCGATGCCTCGGTTGCTGGCAATGAAACCGAGCAATTTGCCACTGCTAGCCCCAAAAATACACTTCGCTGGGTTGAGTCGCAATTTAAACTTCCTAAGCCGCTCAAATAGCTTAATCAGAGTCTGGATGTGGTCTTCCCCTTTTCGGGTCTTGGCAATCATATCATCCACATATACCTCTAACTCATTATGAATTAGGTCATGAAATAAAGTCACCATGGCCCGTTGATAAGTTGCCCCGGCATTCTTCAATCCAAAAGGCATCACCCTGTACTGAAATAATCCCCATGGGGTAGTGAAAGTGGTTTTCTTCTTATCATTTTCGTTCATTAGAATCTGGTTGTACCCTGAGAAGCCATCCAGCCATCCATGAAAGAAAACAGCTTGAATCCAACTATGCTGTCCACTAGAACATCGATATGTAGGAGGGGCAAATTATCCTTTGGGCTGGCCTTATTCAAGTCCCGATAGTCTACTCAAACTCGAACTCGACCATCCTTCTTCATCACTGGGACGATGTTGGCAATCCAGTCTTGGTATTGAGAAGTCTCAATGAATCCCACGTCTAGGAGTTTCATAATCTTTTCTTTGATCTTATTTTCTAACTCCGGTCTAGCTCTTCATTTCTTCTGCGCTACTGGATCACAAGATGGGTCAAGTGGAAGATAGTGTTCAACAATCGAGCGATCGAGCCCTGGCATATCTGCGTAGGACCATGCAAAGATATCTTGGTAATCCTTCAGGAGTTGAATCAACCGTCTAGCTGTGTCTTCAGGAAGGTTTGCCCCAATCTTGACTTCCTTAGGGTTTTCTTCATTTCCTAGATTGATAGACAGGGTCTCATCTCCGGTCAACGGCTTGACCGTTTCATGTTCCTCAAATTCCCGACGTATTTTTTCATATTCGGGGTCGAATTCATCGATGTCATAAACTCCAGAATCCATTAGATCTCCCTCCACATCCTTGAGACATAAAGTAGGTAATTCAGAAAAACAAACAGGGTTTAAAGATGTATGCCCTATCGTTTTTTGATGCGATTTTTTTCTTGGAAAATGCTCCTTCTTGGCTTTTTCTGTTTTTCTTTCTGGAAAATTTATTTTACAAAAAATTTTGAGACAAGAATCTTTGAAGAAGCCTAACCCTCAGTGCTTACCATGGATGACAAATTGTTCGATCGTTGGCTATCGTCATCAGGTTGGTTTGAGGTACTTCTACAAGATTCCAAAAATGATGGATAAAAATTTCTGTAATTTTATTGATCTTCAAAATCAATTCATTACATTCATTGCGAAGTAATAACTGAAATGACTGAAATTAAAGGAAACCTGAAAATATCCCACGCATGGGGTAACATAGACTGGTTACTCTGAATCTAAACCCTCCAATGGATCGCCTGCAGAGTGAACATTGTTCGAAGGCCTTGGCGGTCTGCCTTCCAAGTAGGGCTCTTCTTCAGGGGTCCCATCTATCTGCATAAGATTTTTAAGCACAGCTCCCACGGTCATGTCACCAAACCATTCAGCCAGGTTAGGTATCTCATCCTTTACATCCGGTTCTATGGGCTCGACTTCGGCGACCTGCTCCTTCACTGGAACGTGGAATACAATCCCCAAATCGTCCTCATACTTGGACAACTCATCATATCCTCAAACCATCCCACCAGATCGAAAAGTGACGTATAGAGGCTGTGGCCGAGAATTGTCTTCTTACTTGCTAAGCCCTTTCATTATCTGCTTGCCATGTCTCTGTCCCGGATAACCAAGGCCCCCTAATGATTTTGACCTTTAAGCTCAACAGGGGCGCGGATTCCTTGGCTATGTCTTCCCAGTCCCATGCCGGGTTGATCGCCATTCCCTACCATTACTTTGGCCACCATAATAGAAGCGGCCGACACCTCGGGAGTTGCTAAGGGACTCTCAGAAGAGACATGTATGGTCTGTATTAGCTCGAACACGTGATACGAGCTTTCTTCATTCCGGTTGGTTCCACGTAGGGAATGGTTGTCTCGTTATAGATCTGATGGTCTTCCTCACCAAACACTGTCACCAGCTTCTTCTCAACCACAAATTTGATCTTCTGATGGAGGCTCGAAGGTACGGCGCCTGCATTGTGGATCCAAGGCCATCCAAGTAGAAGATTGAATGCAGAGGGAATATCTAGAACTTGAAATAAAATGTCAAATGTCGATGGTCCGATGAGGATATCCAAATTTATCTGCCCCAGAATGTCTTTCCTCATCCCATCAAAGGCTCTGACATGGGTCTTCGGCGACTGCATTTTAGCCAAGTCCACTCCCAATCGGTTCAAGGTGGCCAATGGGCATATATTCAATGCTGAACCGTTATCAATGAGGACTCGAGACACAAAGGTCTGTTTGTGCTTCACGGTAATGTGCAAGGCTTTGTTATGGCCTCGACCTTCTACAAGAATCTCATCGTCTACGAAAGCTACTTGATCCTTCAACAGGACCGCCCCGACAAATCCTTCCAGCTTCTTTTGTTCAATGTCTTCAGAGACGTGAACCTGCGCCAAGACCTTCTTTAACGCCTCCTGATGCTTAGGTGAGGTGTGCAACAATTCGAGTAGGGAGACTTGAGCTGGCGCTTTCCTTAGCTGATCCACGATGTTGTATTCGCTAGTCTTAATGACCGCGAGAAACTCCTTAACTTCCTTCTCTTCGACCGGTTTAGCCAACTTATCTTCATGGTAGGTTCGTCCTGACCTAGTTATAAGAGCTAGGTCATAGGACCAAGGGACTGCCCGACTATCTGAATAAGGGAATGGTTGTGGGGTAGTAATCATCAGGCTCTCGTTCACCACCAACCCCAGATCATCATCTGACGCGTCTTGTAGAGGGGGCATATATGCTAACTCCGGATCTATTTGAGTTTCTATCTCCTCAATGGGAACCGCTACTTTAGGTAGGGACATAGCCAATGCCGCCAGCTCCTGTTCCCAGTCAATAACCATCCCAGAGATGGTAGCTATCGTCCCAAACTGGTTCATCCAAATCACCAAGCCGTCTCTGACCAACTTAGTAAACATCTCATCCAGTTGAGTTGAAGTCACCACTTTTCCTGTATGATAATAACCCGCCCTGATTAGGGCGTCAAGAACTTCAGCAGCCTTGACCTTAAATGGACCTGCTGTGCTAGTGTCTTCTCCTAAAATGGCATTGATGGCCCCGGAATGTTCAGGTAGGGGATTCTTCTGTATGTTGGGCTGCTTGTTGGGTAGCGAGATTGCCCCAGTCTCAATCAGATCCTGAATACGGTTTTTCAGGACGAAACAATTATCTGTATCGTGGCCTACTTCCCCACGATGATAATCACACTTCTTGCTCGGATCATACCACTTTGTGTTTGACGTGTTTGCTCTCATTGGCTCTGTAGTTAAGAGCTCTTTCTTCTGCAGGATGGACCAAATTTGCGTCAAGGTCCTAGGGAGTGGGTTGAACTGCCGGTTCCTCCATGTGTCTCTCCTTTGGCTACTACTAGCCTTCCGTTCGTCAGGGAGTTGAATGATGGGACTCTGAGCCACCGGTCTCTGCGTATATGCCAAGTTAACTTGCGTGGCTGTTGGTTCCTTCTTTGGTGCAAAACGTTTCAAACCAGTTTCGCTGTCTCTATACCAGCCTCTCTTCCAGTTGCTTTCCACCTCCTCAGCGAAGGAAATAAGGTCAGAGAAAGAAGCGACCGCTGATATGAACACATGCGCTCGTACATTCTGTGGCAGGGTAGAGACGAATAGTCTCATCAGTTCCCGTTCGGGAGGTACCGATTTCAACTGTGAGGCGAGACTCCTCCATTTGGTGCCGTACTCCTTAATCGACTCACCCTTCTTCATTTCGGCCCGCTCCAGATCTTGTGTTGTGATGGTCACATCAATATTGAAGCTGAAATGCTGCACGAAATCATTGGCCACCTCGTCCCAATCATCTTTGGTATAGACCTCATAAGCAATGTACCACCTCATGGCGACTCCTTTCAAACTGGCCTGAAACGTCTGGATCATGAGGGCGTCATTTGCAGCGTACTTACCCATTCTAGCTTGGTAAGTTTGGATGTGTTGCACAGGATCTGACGTGCCGTCATACTTTTTAAAATCTGGGACTTTAAACTTGTCTGGATATATTGTTCTTGAAAAGGCTGAACGATCAATTTTAGGGACGTGCCGTGCACCCTCAACTTTTTTGAGCCTCTAGTCTATCTTGGCCAGTATCTTCGCATTGTCATCCTTTTGTGGGATAATATCTTCAGGTAGAGAATAGTTCACCAGCGGGAGAGACGAAAATTGGGCTGATGATTGGCCAATATGCCCTGAGGCTCTGGCAATGCCTTTAGCTTTCGCCTTGGTTGCAGCAAGTGAGGCCACAACTCCAGGCATGTCTTCTTCATTTTCTTCTTCTTCCTCCTGTCGTAGGTCTACGTATAACCCCTTCGACTGAAACAAAGGGTTGGAACGCACGGGCGTAGCAGAAGGTAGTTGTTGACCCAGAGACAGCTGGGATATCATAGCCTTCAGCTCGGCCAATTGATCGTTGAAAACCTTGGCTTGCTCATCCCTTTCCCTTCTCATTTCCTGCCTTATTCTCTCCTCTATTTGGGCAACTGATTCAGCTGGATTGGTCATTTTCCTGGCCTTGGAGCAAGTGTTATATGGATGCTGAGGGAGATCCGTGATATGCTTCCTAAGACAAAGAAATACCCATGATTAGTAACATGTTTCAAGCATACCGGGCTGATCCATGACACACTCTAACTTACGGACTTCCTAAGACTCCCAAATTTGTCTGCGTTTGATAGAGAAAAACCTTTGCCATTGCAAGCATTTTGATTCAATTAAGAAAATCATTTATGGCAATAAAGATTTGAAATTCTCCATTCAATCACAATTAAATAACTTCAAGAAATAAATTCTGACAAAGTCGAATTACAAGAAAGAAATCCTTAAACAAATCTCTAGAAAAACTGAAAGCACTCAAAAAGACTAAACATCTCGAACTATAGATCCCAGGGGAATCTTCTGAGCCTTGAGCTTCTTGTATTTTTCCTCAAAGATACGGGCCCTCTCCTTAGCTTTGGCATACTTTCTCTTGAGTAAACGGATTTTGAGACGCATGGTTTCCTGAACTGGAATGGCGGGAACCACTGGGAGCCACTCTTTTGGTATATCATGCTCCTTGATATACTTGAGAGAGGCGCAGTACGTCTTGACCCTTGCCTTGAGGACTTCCTTTGGAAATACAAGCTTCACTGGCTGATAACGTTCCCACACAGAACGCGACAGGGCGGCATGTTCCTCAAACCTTCGATCGTTTCCCTCAAAGTAGATGCAGATCTTGCCTTCCTTTGGCTTTGGTGGAATTTCCTATAGGACACCATACTGACGGACTACCCTTGCAGGATGATATTCTAACATGCCTGAAAGCCCTAAGAGAGAAATAGATGATCCGTCTGGACCCATGATCCTTGCCTCCTCCACCTTAAACCACATAGCACTCAATAGGAAAGTCACTGGACTGGGGTTTGATAACAGGGCCAAAACCTTGGTATAGTGGAAGTTAGGAAGTTGTCCTTGTTCATTTTTAAATTTCAAGAAAGTGTGTTCAAGTTCTGAAATCAAAGGTATTTCGAGGTATTTTCCAAACTGAACATAGTGAGAAAGGAACCAAACTTGCAGAATTTCTGGAGAAAAACGGAGTGGTTTATCTTGTTTGGCCTTAAATCTATTAAGTGAAAGGAAAGTTTCTGCCAAAATCGCATTGACAAAATTTCTACCATCTAACACTTCGTTGGCAAAAAATGACATCAAAGGATCGACATGGTTTGGCTTATGTGGAAAGGCGATTGATCCAAAGAATAACATCATGAAAATTCTAGCCCTGCCAAATCTAGAAGAATTTACCCTAAGACAACTATTTAGGAATGAGATGGGGCAACTCCCCCTTTCTTGCTTCAAAACCTTAGCCACTTCATCCCTATTGACATTTAAAAACTCAGACAAGACTAAGACTGGATCTTTACCAAGTGGCGGAACGACCAAAACCCGGCCCAGTGACTTTCCAACTAGAATACTATACTCTTCCAAGGTGAGAGTTAGCTCATGCTTACCAAAGATGAAGGTGGTGGTCTGTGGACTCCAAAACTGAACCAGAGCATGAACGAGACCAAACTGAATATGGATATGGATCAAAGGAAGCATTCGACCAATGTAGAATCTGATTATCTCTCGGGTATCCTCGCCTAGAAAATTTCATCATTCTTTCAACTTTTCCCTGGCTGGCTCGATACACCGGATATCTCCTTCCCCCATGATTTATAATTCGAGACTCTGACTCACCCTAGCTGTCATGGACCAACCCGAAAAGCATAAATAGAGAGAAATGTAAAGTTCAGAAAATACCGCCTTTAAATAACCGAAACAAACAATCACATAGACAAATAGATGAGGTCGTGAGGTTCACTAACTAATAGGCTTCGAATGTGGAGCCCCAAGGATACTCAGACCGAGCCAACTGGGGTTTGCGGCTGGATCGAGGTCACCCGTAGACATCCGGCTCAGCCAAGTGAAGACCTGCATCACTAGGGTAAGTGACGAGGGTACTCGCTCTTGGCACCGATTTAGAAAGATTCAGGACTTGAAAAGGACGACTCAGGCCACAAGGTAATGGCCGAAGTGTCTCTAACCAAGCACCATCATAAGCCTAGCCATTCAGGTCCAACGGCGGGTTGTGTGTGCAGGGTGTAGCGTCTATCCAACTAAGGCATGCACATCGGGTTATATCAAGACATCGCTTCTATATAAACTCATATACATAAGCTCCTTCAAACTGCAAAACAAAGGTCAGCAAACACTCGCCCCCTTATAACTCCTAACCTGTACAAAAAGGGTTAACAAACACCTCCCCTTATTGTCGCGACCCTCTTGAGGTTGTCGGGCTCTCGAGGGCTAATGGGCCGTCCTGTCTGGTCGGACGCGGGCCTCTCCCAAGGCCCATTACCCAAATCGCAACGGAGGTATGCGTGATCGACTTTCAGTGTGGTCTAGTGACATGTGCTAAGTGTGCATGCCATGGAGTCGCCACCAATCATTTTTTTAGGGTATGATTGGACCACCCAATCGAATAGTTGGGAGTTTCTATTCAATTCTGCGAGAACCAGAGAAATGGTTTCGGGGACTTAGTTACACCAACTGTCAGAGTTGACGCCCTTTCGGTACCTAAGTTGACTGAATTTTCTAGCCTGAGATTCATGCGGATGAGTAAGGTATGAACCCTAAATCTATAAATTCATGTAGATAAGAGTGATTATCCTAGCAATCACAATCAGTAATAAAATGCCCAACTCAAGGAATCTAGATATGCAAATAAATCACATGGCATTCCTAGTAAGGTCCTATTTATCAATCACAGCTCAAGAATGATTTAGCTGTCCTAGCCATTCTATACACGATCTAACTTAAGAAAAGCATTAGGAAGCATCGAAGGAGTTCGAGAGTACTCACATGGGGTTCGTCGTGCCCTGGTTTGGTCTTGGACGAGCTATCGAGCTCATGCCGACCCGATTATATTTGGGGATCCACTCGGCGTTTTACACCATGAAATCATGTGAAACAAAAACGAAAATATTCAGCAAAGTATATTTATTGTAGATGGTGGTCGATCTAATTGGACATCAAGACTAAAAAAATATGTAGAAATTTACAAATTAAAATACTCGAATGACATTTTTTTGCCAAATTCAACTCTATGCGTCGTGAAGAAACACATGCAATTGAACTTGAATTTTGACTATTTATGAGTTCAAAATGAAAAAGAAATTAAAATAAAAATATTGACTATTTTTCTATATTTTTACGACATCGAACGCTATTTTTCTTCATTTTTCATGTATTTTTCTATTTTTGGAAAATATTAAAAAATATTAAAAAATATGACAAATTATTTTTTTTATCAAAAATGGTTCCTTTAGCTTGGTCAAGGTTACCAAAGATGATTTTTTAATTTTTTTTAAATTTTTATAGATTTTTTATGAATTTTTTAAAAATAAACTATGAAAGACTGATCAAAAATCAGGTGTCAACAGCTGCCCCTCTTTGAGAGGAATTTCGTCAGAGGTTTCTCTCAAAGACAAGGTGACACCTGTATTCCGATCGACTCGACTGGGAAAATAAAAGAAATCATGACATCCAATTTTCATGCCTATCAATGTGTGATTTTCCTTAAAAAGAGATGTGCTCATTCAATTCCCTGATATGATGTAAGAAAGTTAAGGAGTAGATAGACTTCCCTGCCCCTTACCTGCCTAATGCTTGCGGCATTTGCTGTGTCTGATGGGTTCAAGTAGATTCCTAAGGACTTGTCATCGGAGTGTCCTGGGGATGTTAAGCTCTGACCTGTATGGTAGGTCAAACCATAATGGGATTCCTAACTGATAGGAACCTAAGGAAGACGCATCCCACATTTGGGAATTTGCCAAGGGTTTTGATCCGTGTGGTGGACTAAACTAGAAATGGCTTGCCTAATGTAAGGCTTATTAGGGAAAACGACTCCTCCCGCGTTCGGGATTCATCAAGGTTTTGATCTGTATGGTGGATCGGACCATTGAGTTGATCCTTCAGGCGGTCTCTACCAGTCCTTTGATCCTTCAGGCGGTTTCTACCATTCATTGACCCTTCATGCGGTTTCTACCATTGAGTTGACCCTTCAGGCGGTTTCTACCATTGGTTGACCCTTCAGGCGGTTTCTACCATACATTGACCCTTCAGGCGGTTTCTACCATTGTTTTGACCCTTCAGGCGGTTTCTACCATTGGTTGACCCTTCAGGCGGTTTCTACCATACATTGACCCTTCAGGCGGTTTCTACCATTGTGTTGACCCTTCAGGCGGTTTCTACCATTGATTGACCCTTCAGGCGGTTTCTACCATTGAGTTGACCCTTCAGGCGGTTTCTACCATTTATGAGATTCCAAATTGATATGAATCAAAGGATGACGTACCCGCTCTTCGGGGCTAGTCGGAGACTCGATCATTCTGTGGATCGGTCTTAGAAAAGATTTGCCTACTAAAAGGCTTCACCTAAGGATGACGCACCCAGTCTTTGGGGTGGCCAAAAGTCCTGCAGAAAGCTTAGACCTGAAAAAATTTTCCTCGCCAAGAAGATATTAGTAATCTTTGGGAAGACAATAATTGTCTAACTGACAAGATTCTACGACGTAAGTTTTAGTCATGAAATGTGCATTTTGATTGTTGGAGGTTATCCAAAACATTCCTGCCATATACAGATGTGATCATAAATTCCTTGCACGGAAACTCTAGATCAAACAATTTGAAAATTTCAAAAAGAGTTTGCTCAAAACATCCATTGGAGTATTTCTCACCCAAGAAGGCTCCTCACTGCTCTGTGATAATGATCTTTAATAGGGAAAGTGCTCAATTTCCTACCGACCTGTGCCTGGGTTTCAGGATCATTCGCAACGCATACATTTCGACCGATCAGGAGGTCTTTCACGGGACCGTAGTGTTAGGCTTGGATATCGGTTTCCAAGGGGGACTCACTTTTGAGTCAAGGCCGTTGAACGAAATTTTTCACTATCTGATCCGGGTTTACAAGTCAAGAACCCTGCAAAATGAGAAAGAAATAGTCTTGCTCGTACTTCTTTGAGCTAAGTTATACATTAACCCAAGTGTCTTAGTCAGATAAGACTACTTCAGGGTTGTAACATTGGAAGGATTGGGGACCGAAAAAGGCTTATTTTTTGCCCAGAAATTGTGAAGGGTTTGACATTGGTGATCATTGCAAATTTGCCACATGTCCTTCGAAGAACATCTCCATTTCTTGAAGTATACACTCCTCTTTTAGAGCGCACAAGGATGTTTAAAAGCGTCTCTTGTTACATTAAGAGACCGTCTGTTTGTGTGTTTGCAATTTGAGCACGACAACATTTGGAGAGTAGTCATCTTGATCTAACTCCTTTGCAGGGTCTTTTCATCGTCTCTCTAGACTTTACTGGGGATATTTTGAATAGACATCAGCCTTGCTTTTTACCAGGCACTTTGCTTTTTCTTGATGTCTAGGGATTTTTCTTTTCCCCTGTTTTTTAATCCCGTGTTTTTCTTTTCTTTTGGAGCTAGGATTTTCGGCAATCATGCTAGATATGCAACTTAAACTTTGGCACGCTTCCATTCCTAGAGTGATGTTGCCTTTGCTTTGGAATATGCAATGATCACCAATAGGTTGATGAAATGAATTTGCTGGCTCAACTTGGTTGTGCAAAGGATAACAGTGTGTAGGATAGAGAAATGAATCATTCTCGTCATCCTATGACACTTGGATTATCATATAAACAACACACAAAGATTTATGTTAGTCCGAGCAAGAAAATTTCTAACCGTTTACTTTCTGATACTGTTGGACTAACCTTCATTTGCCCCAATGTGGGGTGGTTCTTGACAGGGTTGAGAATGAAAATCGCCGTTCAATGGGGTTCTCAATGGGCATCTGTAGTGTTTGGAATGAAGAAATAAATGCCTCTGTCATCTCGATCCATGTAATCGTTGCGAATGACCCTTATATCCATAGGTTAAGGTTTCGCTATCATTTCCAATTTCCTCATCTCTCAAGTGTGTATGGGACGTGTTTGGATTAGGCTCGCTTCTCTTATGAGAAAATACCCTTTTGAACAGTTCAAACGACTATTATTGGAAAAATTCATTTCATTTCATCAAGATTTATCCTTCAAAGGGATTTTATGATGCACCATACATGTGTAATTCATGTTCAGACAATCTCATGTTTTAAAACATGAATGTCAATGAAGTAAGAATTCTATGTCTTTTTAGATGTGAGAATCGAATTAATTCTGAAAGTTTTTAATCTCCAATGAATTGGGAAAAGGGATACTTACCTGCCCATCGAGGCTGGAGATCCTGGAGATATAAAAGGGATATGTCATTGTATATTCTAAAACTTTACAAAAATTGCAACGATACATCTTACCCTTGGTCATATGCTCCAACGAGTGTACAAGGGTTGTGAAAATCTGCACTTCACATAGTAACACAAGATTGTTGGGTGTTCTAAAGTTCTTTCGACTTCTTGGTTTTTGGAGAAAAATGAAACTTACATGTCTGCCCTGATGGCGAGCTCCTGCCAAGGATAAATATTAAGCATTATTTTGGGTTTCCAAATTCAAAACAAATTGGGACGATACTACTTTACTCTTGATTTGAATTCCATTCTGCATGCCAATGTGCGGATTGTAGAAGCCGGCCCTCAAGCTTGTGGCCATGATTTCTTCGTCTGGTTGGGCAACGAATCCACCTCGAGGATTTACGTCGGAGGAGATTCATTCATCTTTTTGGGCATGTTTCATGCACTGTTTTGTTATTTGAATGCATGGCTTCTTGGGTGCCTCATCTATGTTCATCACCTGAGAGGAAAATGAGAGAACATTATCCCCGCATCTGATTGAAAATCATTTAGGAACGATACGTTCTTTTTACCAAATGGGTGGCTCCGCGGCCAAATGTGTTTTACATTGAAAGGATGGATTCCATTACGCTCTGCGGATGATAACTATTGCTTCGGGGACTTGCCCCACGGATCAAACGATGAATTTGATGTCTTCGGCTTCGACATGCTTTCCAGATGTAGGAATGGTTTGCCCCCATTTTCAGTGGAGATGGGTTTTGTCGAGTGGGCAAGATCAAAAACTCATCCTAGATTTGGCTTTAGTCGAAGGTTGAAATCCCGACCTTGGATAAGCGAATCATGATTCATCTCCTTCTGCTTCGGATTTGTCATTTGCGTGCTTCACATTTTACAATACCAACTTCACCGCTTGATGAAAATGAATTGATGATTTTCGAATTGCCCCAAGTTCTATAGTCATCTGCGTCGAATCTCTTTGAACTTCATCGGGTGATAGACAAACTGATAAAATGATTTTTCAATCCTGAGATCGAACTCCTGACGTTTCGTACCACTTCCAGTTCACTGACTACCAGGACAAAGCACTATTGGCGTCCCTAACTGGTTCGTTTTTTGTTATAAAATTCTTGAAGCAGTTAGCGACCCCCATCGAGAATGAAACAAGCTCAATTTAGAGTTCATAACGACTAAAGGTCCCTTAGAACGATACAGAGCTAACCGTCTTTGAGCTCGCTCGGGCTTTTGCTCGCATTTTCCTATGTGAAGCCTTTAAATGTTTTTCTTCGTGGCGTTCAATTGATTCCGTTCAATTGATTCGCCTCGACTCTAATCTAACAAGGGATTGTCGTACTCAAGCATGATGATGCTCGCAGGTAGTACTGATCGCTGCCCCAGATTAACTCTAGGCATTAAGGAAGATTATCTTGCATGGAAGACTTTATGACAGAAAGATTAATGATACATCCATTCACATGTGCCTAGTTCCCTTGAGGATTCTCGGTGATCAGCCAGCTACACCATGAATCAGACATATAATCGTCATTTTGGATCATAACTTCATAAGTCCATCAGTTTTAAATTGATCGATCCAGATATGGAGCTCCTCATCAAGGAAATCTTTTGATTCTTCGAGCAACTGATATTCGGGTTGACCATCATCGCTTGGCGTTGAAGGATTCATGTTTCTGTTGTGAGCGATCTGATTCTTCGAGCTAGAACCTTCGTCGTTGCTCGAGATTATAAGAGGATGATTGATCGGTTCACTATCAAAAGCACCTTCCATTTGGGAATGGGAGAAACAAAAATCCTCAAAGCATCCGCCCGCTTGATCTTCCGAAATCATATGCCCAAGCCGGGCAGATCTTTGAACACTAGGCGCAATATGTTGATCGGGGATAGGAAGAGCACTAGCGAAAAGTTGCTGCTCAAACCAAGGAGTTCGTACCTGCTGCACTTGTGGCATATACTCTTGAGGGGTGCTGAGATGATTCGGGGGAATATTCTGATTAGCGCCCAAGTAGTCGATGGTGCTGCTACCAGCTTGGTCGGTGCCTAGATTCGGCAGGGTATTTCTTACTTCAGGGGCATTGTAGTTATAGCCATGCCTAGTGTTTAGGCACAAGTTGAGTTCTTTCAGGTTCAGTGCTGTGTGGCGCTGTCTTAGCGCCCTTCTGTAGCTCTTGAGGTGACTCGCGACTCCATCTTTAGTGAGTCCTGGTATGTTCATGATCTCAAGTATGCGCGTTGGATATGCTGAGTTGATCCCTAGTTGCTGAACCGCACTAAGGAACTTGAGATGAAGCTCGGGGGGACCAATTGACCCTCGTCTTCTTGCGACCCGGAACAGTGTTGACAACTTGGCTATTGCTCTCTGGCCTATTTCCAGTAGAATTTGATCGAGCCGGAAATTGTTGTGGAGGGAATTCATCAGCTTTGGATTGGTCGGTCGTGATAGTAAGCTCATCGTTAAGGAAACTCCAATCATGGTGACGCATATCACATCCTTTAGAAGGCATCGATATTGACTTCGTAGAATTGATTTGTTCATGCATATCTCCAACAAAATCCGATTGTATCGAAGATGGTTCGAGGGAGTGGGGTGGTGAATGAGCATTTTCAATCCTCATATAAGGCTTATCAAGGAACATTTCGCCGAGAGTGATGGGGCCACCGCAATTAAGGCAAGCGATAGTGCTGGGAGCTTTCTTATACCTCATGTTCTCCGCTCGAAGCTTTTCGTTTTCCTCCTTTAGAATCGCAAGTTCTTGACGTCTGTGTTGAGCCCTCAATTTGGCTCGCTTATTTTGAAACCAAAACTTGACCCTCAAAGGTTTCATCCCTAGCTTCTGGCCCAATTCATTTCTTTGTTTCATGTTCGGGAGAGGGCATTCACTAAAGAAAGCTTCAAGCTCTTGGATTTCATTCTGAGTGTGGCACTGGCGACGTTTCCTTTTCCGAGATTGACCATCGCTGCTGCTGTTGTCGTCGCTGCTGAGATCCTGAACTTCGTTGCCGAAAGGGTTGGGTTCTGTGGTTCTGGTACCAGACGCCATCCTGGAATCTTCGAGATCTCTCAGTAGTTCATTTTCTGAGATTTTTGGATCAGTCGCCTCTAGCAACTGATGGTAACCCTCAAACATGTTGGATCGAAAAATGTTCGATCAATTTTTGCTCACTCAGGGTTCTCTACTCTCTCATGTATGCTCACTCTCTCTAAATTTTCTTTTGAGTGGTTCTGTATGCCCATGAAACGTTCTTTAAACATGGATGGAGATCGTCAGGCAAGCGTTGCTCCCAAGATTTCGTATTTCCCGCTTTGTCGTCTTCTTTCTTCTTTTCAACGTGGAGGGACACCAAATCGATTTCCTTTTCTCGATATCCATGTCTGTCTCCCACTTATTTTCAAAAAGGTGGAACTACGCTCGCCTCCTGCTCAGTTTTTTAATATGATGGGACCGCCAAATCCTTTCGCAACTTTTTTCGATAGTTGCGCTTAACTCCCGCTCAATTTTAATATGGTGACACCGACATATCTTTTTACAACTTTTTTAGGTTTATCAAGCCTGAAATCGCGGACTGGGACAGATCTGATGGTTCACCGAAAGAGCCACCACTGCTTTACCCAATTAACTTGGCTCCACGAGCATTATTGCTGTGCCTTTCTTCATTCTCGAGTTGCTATAAAAGGAGGAGTTAATGCAGAGAAGATTAACACTCTTACATAATTGCCTTTTCTTATTTTAATCACTCTACCACACTCATCTTCTTCTCCCTCACTCCAACGAAAATGACCTCCTCTCCTATTCACGCTTTCTCGGCCGAAATTTTGGCCCAGTGGGAAAAACTCTATAACCTCCTCGGTCGAGGCTATGCTCATATAGCCGATCACCCAGAAACTGAAGATGAAATCCGCATTTTGCTCGTGGAAATAGACACCACCTCCATCGAGGGCACTAATTTAGAGAGGGAATATAGAATCTTCCCAACCCTATTTATAAACTTTTTAGAGACTTACCGTGTCGCTCATCGAAAAGCTACCGTGGCTCACGTTTTGCGAGCTCGCTATGAGGATCGGTCCAACTGCTTGGTGTTGGCCAACCTTGTGGCCGATAGTCACAGAAAGGCTGTTGAGTTCGCCAACAAGCGAGTCTCGATGTTGCTTCGCGAGAGGGGAAATTTGGTGGAGCGCTTGGCCTTATCCCTGACCACCTATGAGCACGACCGTCGTAATGTCGTGTTGAAGTTTCAATGTGAGTGGCAGGAAGAAAGGCTTGACAGCATTACCGCGGATATAGCCCATGGGAGAGGACTAGTTCGGGACCTGGAAATAGCCGCCGAAGATCACGGGACCAAGGTTGCCGAGCTTAAAGGGGAATGTAAACGCCTTCTTCTTAAGCTTGCAGATCTCGAGTCTCGAGGTGGTGAGTATAAGCAAAGCATCAATAATATGGAGGGCCAACTTGGTTCCTTTGTGATGCTAATTAGGGCTCATTGCGGTTTTATGTTTCCACCCCGATGATTTGTATGATCTGCTTTTAAGGTCCCTCGATTGAGCGAAATGAATGAAAGCTCTAATGTGTGTGTCTCAACTTCTGTATGGCTGACTTTCTCGAACACCTGACCACTCTCAACCTAGGCAAGCTGCGCTTTGACATTGATGATTCCAGCGTGTACATCTTGATTTTTTAATCTTGCTTATGATCGGATAAAGGAACCTCCCACCGCGATTATCCACAAAAAGACTTCTCTTCTCTACTTGTTTTTAACCTCAATGATGTCCATAGCAGGCTCTTCTTGTCCATTTGGCGCTCGTAATGGGATGACACCATCTTCATCTTTCATCAAGAACATTGGGAGGAAAACACACATATCTATCCTCAAAATGGCATTTAATCCAACCACTGGAATTATGCAATGAATATAATGATTAAGAGCTGTAACAAGTTCGAGGGATAGAAAAGTCTTACCAACCAAACTTAAGAGAAAATCAAATCAAGCTTCTCTGTATTTTTAGCAGTGTTAGGTATACTAACCTTCCATAGACAAACGCATGAGACAAGTGAGGGAAAACTCCTAAAAATCAAAAGATAGGGCTTGGTACCTAAAGCCAAGGTTCTCACCTCGAATTCTGGGAAGAGCCGATTCCATTGCACAACTATCGTTGCATTGGGACTCAATCCATAGTTCGAAGTGAGCGGAATTGAAAAGTGGATTACCCCATGTTTTTCCTCACGGAGATTCCATTTTCAATTCCTTCTATTGTGTTCCTAAAGAGGGCGCCTGGGGTTTTAGGCGCAATTGTGTGTATTCATTGTGTCGTGCTAAAACAAAAGACATGCATTTTATTTAACAATCACCGCTTCAATATAAACATCCACACAATCATACATCCAAAACTCCTGCCTGCATAAAACAAAGTTAACAAGCACTTCACCCCTTATTTCTCCCGTCTACAAAAACATCTAACACATTCGTTAGCATATACACCTCACTTTCGAGAGCATCTGCATAAAATTAGGTTAGAAGAATCAATCAACTTTTTAATCGGCTCAAGTCCACTAAATGGTTAAGAACCACTCCCCAGTGGAGTCGCCAGTCTGTCGCGACCCTCTTGAGGTTGTCGGGCTCTCGAGGGCTAATGGGCCGTCCTGTCTGGTCGGACGCGGGCCTCTCCCAAGGCCCATTACCCAAATCGCAACGGAGGTATGCGTGATCGACTTTCAGTGTGGTCTAGTGACATGTGCTAAGTGTGCATGCCATGGAGTCGCCACCAATCATTTTTTTAGGGTATGATTGGACCACCCAATCGAATAGTTGGGAGTTTCTATTCAATTCTGCGAGAACCAGAGAAATGGTTTCGGGGACTTAGTTACACCAACTGTCAGAGTTGACGCCCTTTCGGTACCTAAGTTGACTGAATTTTCTAGCCTGAGATTCATGCGGATGAGTAAGGTATGAACCCTAAATCTATAAATTCATGTAGATAAGAGTGATTATCCTAGCAATCACAATCAGTAATAAAATGCCCAACTCAAGGAATCTAGATATGCAAATAAATCACATGGCATTCCTAGTAAGGTCCTATTTATCAATCACAGCTCAAGAATGATTTAGCTGTCCTAGCCATTCTATACACGATCTAACTTAAGAAAAGCATTAGGAAGCATCGAAGGAGTTCGAGAGTACTCACATGGGGTTCGTCGTGCCCTGGTTTGGTCTTGGACGAGCTATCGAGCTCATGCCGACCCGATTATATTTGGGGATCCACTCGGCGTTTTACACCATGAAATCATGTGAAACAAAAACGAAAATATTCAGCAAAGTATATTTATTGTAGATGGTGGTCGATCTAATTGGACATCAAGACTAAAAAAATATGTAGAAATTTACAAATTAAAATACTCGAATGACATTTTTTTGCCAAATTCAACTCTATGCGTCGTGAAGAAACACATGCAATTGAACTTGAATTTTGACTATTTATGAGTTCAAAATGAAAAAGAAATTAAAATAAAAATATTGACTATTTTTCTATATTTTTACGACATCGAACGCTATTTTTCTTCATTTTTCATGTATTTTTCTATTTTTGGAAAATATTAAAAAATATTAAAAAATATGACAAATTATTTTTTTTATCAAAAATGGTTCCTTTAGCTTGGTCAAGGTTACCAAAGATGATTTTTTAATTTTTTTTAAATTTTTATAGATTTTTTATGAATTTTTTAAAAATAAACTATGAAAGACTGATCAAAAATCAGGTGTCAACACTTATCACTCCAAATCTGCAAAAACATTTAACACCTTAAATGTGAGATTCAATCAATCCACTCAAGACATCCAAGAAATCTAAACGGCCTAAATCCTATACAACTTTTAAATTTTTCAAAAGGTTCAAATAACTGAGTTAAGCATTCATATTTCTCGAAAAATAAAAAGTAAGTCCCCAGCGGAGTTGCCAAGTTGTCGCGACCTAAAAATCAATTTTTAGGTTAATCGGATTATTAGGAAAGTTATCGAGAACTAACCTAATGCGGATCCTCCCAAACCCTACCGAATCGCAACACGGGAAAAATTAGAACAAATGAGTACTCGCCACTAATCGTTCGAGGTAGGTCGATTAGAAACCTAGGTGAACTAGCGGGAGAACTAATTCACCGCTGCGAACCAGAGATTTTGGATCTGGGGATTTGATTACGCTAATCGACTTTGACTAACGCCCTTTCGGTACCTGGATTTCTTTTTATTTTGGATTTTTCTTGAAAAGATTGATGATTCGGAAATCAACTCAAGGCTTTTGCTTTTTTCCATTTTTTTGTTTTGTTTTTGTTTTTTTTTATTTCGAATAAAAGAAAAGTAAATGAATTACTGATGCAATGCATGACCTAAAACTATATGACATACGACGAATTATTAAAAGATACAAAACCTCAAATAATCGAAAATTACACACAAAGAATCAATTGACTCGAAATAAAAAAAACAAATTCGAAAATACACTTTAATAATTTCGAAAATCCTAAAAAAAACTAAAGGGAATTTTCTCCGACGCTCTTGTCATCTTGATCTTGCTGGACTTGGGCCACCGTCTGATCCTGGACATCACCCCTCTTGCAAGGCCCACATTTTGGAGCGGTTCTGATAGGTCGTCGCCTCTTCCTGATCCTCTTATGAAAATTGTCGATCACGACGGTCCTATCCATCTTTCTAAATTCCCTATGACCCAACTCTATTGGGCCCACAATATCGGGCTTTTCCTGGTCCATCTAATCCTAAAAAAATTACATTGCAAATGAAACGTCTTGGGAGACATGGGATGACATGCGAGATGACATGGCAATATGCGGAATGAATTGGTCACATTTTTTAGAAATTTGAAATTTGCTAACCAAAGACCGAACTCGCCATTTTTATTCATTTTTTTTTTGTATTTTTCGAAAATTATTATTTTTTTATTTTTTTCAAAAATTACATCCATTTTCACATTAAACTCCAAAATCGATCTATGATTTGCCGCCAATCACTATCAAAGATATTCGCGCGCCTTCCATGTTTGGAAATCAGGATCGACATCTATTAAATGCACCTTCCTTATTAAAAATGTGATCGGATTCACAATTTCCTAACTTGAATTTTTCCTTACCGAAAACTTTCAAAAATATTCACGCGCTTTCCATATTTTGGGAATCGGGATTGCAATCAATTAGACGCGCCTTCCTTTTTAAAAATGGGTGATCGGATTTAAAACTTCCTAATTTGAATTTTTCCTTATCGAACGAGATCGATTTGAAACGGGAAACTAACCTAGATAAGGCAACGACAGAATTTCAATCAGGAAAATCGAATCCAATCAATTTCCATTAATCAGGAAAGCAATCACACCAACATGGCAAGAATTCGACAATCCGAAAAAATCAAATCCTTATTTCCAAAAATTCAACCTTACCGATTTAACAATTTTTTGTATCAAGCCCGGCAAATCGCACCCGCGGGGTGACGAGCGAGACTAGCCATAACTTGATTTTTTTTTATTTGGCAAAAAGAGCTCTTGATTTTATTAGCGATTCGCGATACATGCAAAAAAGACTAAACTCAGCTAAATCAAATTAAACGACCATGACAAATCAAATCGATATCCATCAAAATCGAGATTTAGAATTTTGTACCTAAGCCGAGCTTCCTTTCCGTCTTCGAGTTAAGCACCGCCAAGATCAATTCGATATCCTGCGGAAAAAAAGAATAAGAAAATAATGACAGAAAGTCGCCGGTCGAGTTATTGGTCGTAGGGATGCGAGGAGGGCGGCACGGTTGCGCGGGAAGTTCGCCTGGATAGCAACGAACGACGAAGCACAGGAGCAAGCAGGAGCGGTTGCTGGACGTCGGGATCGAGCAGGGTGTAGGGCGAGACAATCTTTGCGGACTGGCGGTTCAAGCTTGTACCCGATAGACTGACTCGGTGGAGAGCTTTAATGGCCGAATAATCTGTGGCTTCTCTCAAAATCTGCCGCGCATGTCTCTTAAATGGCGAAAGTTGTCAGAGAGTGACGGTGAGGATGAAATCGAATGATGAGATCCACCAGGAGAGAAAACGTGAGAGGATGAGATGAGAGTCAATGGTTATAGATCTCAAAATGGATGATTGTCGCCAAGAGCCCCCCTGCAGAAATTTTTTTGTCCGAATCTTTTCCTTGAGGGAAGCCGAGAGAGTATGTGGCAATAAAGGGTGAGTTCGGCCAATCGGAGAGATAGAGTCGCGAGCCAAATGAGGAAGAGAGAAGTCCGTCCGAAAAAAAAAATTCGGACAGAGAGAGTAGTGGTCTTTGGTCGTGGCTTGTCAGAGAGAGAGAGAGATGGTGAAAATGGTTGAAAAATGGATGATAGTGGGAATGGGCGAGAGAGAGCTGTGGTGGATTCTGTATGGCTCAGAGAGGAAGAAAGAAAAAAAAAACGTCGGGGAAGAGAGGAACCAAAAATCTGAACAAGAGGGAGCCGTGACGGAGTGCGGCGAGGGAGTGTGTGTGTCAAAAAAAATTTGTCGTCGTCCCCGTAACCCTAGGTCTAACGAGATATATATATAGTGGATATTAGGGTTGTGCTCTAAGATTCAATCCAAGCCGTCGACTCTAAATATTTCCGACGCGATATCCACCGTAGGATCATAATTCGATGATTCTTGGATAATCCTATCGGGCTAGGATTTCTCAAATGGGCTCATTCGCGTGGACTTAAGGCGTAAGCGGGCTTTAATTAATTAAACAAATGATTAATTAAAAGCCTTATTTTCATAAAATTAAAACGGATCGGATGAGATTTTAAATCGAGGCCATTATGATTTTCGGTAATTCCCCCTTTTTATGATCGAAAATTCCCGAATTGATATCGGTTCCGCTGCCTGTTAAATTCTGCCCAATCGAGATTGCCCGCGACTGATTGCCAATGCATGACAAACAAATGAAATATGTAATGCATGAAATTTCTTTTGCGAGAATTAGGATTAACTCTCATTTTATAAATAAATTTTCTAAAAATTAAAATTTAGGTGCTAACACCACTCATTCTTGTTTTTATCTTCTACTGCTTCTTCAAAAGTTTCAGGTTCACCTGCATCTATCAACTGAACATACTCATTAGAGGAATAGCTAGTAGATGAGGTGCGGTCTCTGGTAGACCTCCTCAAAGCAGTAGTTGGTGGAGCTAATGGTGCAATCTCTTGAGCATCAATGTCATATGAATGATGCTGGTCACCCTGAGCCTGATTTTCAATCGACTGATCATTATGAGTCTGACCCTGAACCCGCTGATTTATAGTCCGACCATCGTCTTCAACTTGATCATGCAACTGTTCCTGCAACTCAAAAGGTGAAATTGAGCTAGTATCAACTAACATATTAGAATCATGAGAATCTGTCTTCTTCATCTTCTCAATATCACAAATGGTCCCATTCTCAACGAATACTACATCTCGACTTCTGACAATTTTCTTAGCAACTGGATCATAAAGCCTGTAGCCAAATTCATCAGAACCATAACCAAGAAAGATGCACTCTTTTGTCTTGACATCTAACTTGGACCTCTCATCTTTGGGAACATGAACATAAACTTTGCAGCCAAACACCTTTAGATGATCATATGAAATTTCCTTTCCAAACCAAACTCTGTCTGGAACATCACCATCTAAAGCAACAATGGGAGAAATATTAAGAAAATGTACCACTGTACTCAAAGCCTCTCCCCAAAAAGATTTTGGAAATTTTGCATCTGAAATCAAACATCTGACTCTCTCAATCAGTGTTCTGTTCATTCTTTCCGCTACACCATTTAAATCAGACGTTTTAGGAGGTGTCTTCTGATGTCGAATTCCCCGTTGTCTACAATATTCATCAAATGGTCCGATGTACTCACCACCGTTATCTGAACGAATGCATTTCAACTTCTTTCCAGTCTGTCTTTCAACTGAAACTTGAAACCGCTTGAATGCATCTAACACTTGATCCTTCGTCCTCAAGAAATAAACCCATAATTTTCTTGAATGGTCATCGATGAAGGTTACAAAGTAAGCTGCACCACCAAGTGTTAGTGGTTTTATTGGACCGCAAACATCTGAATGCATTAGTTCTAGCAACTCTGATTTTCTCGAAGGCGGATGACTCTTGAAAGAACCTCTTCGTTGTTTTTCGGCTAAACAATGTGCACACTTCTCAAGTCTTGCACTCTTTACTCCAGAGAGTAAACCATTTTTAGCTAATAAGCCAATTTCTTTCTCACTAATGTGACTAAGCCTCTTGTGCCATAATGCAGTTGCATTCTCATCTTCCACAACATTACACATGTCCTTGGAAATCTTAGCCTGAAATAAATATAAGGAAGATTGTTTCATACCTCTAGCCACAATTAATGAGCCTCTGATGAGTTTCCATTGACCATTGTCAAAAGTACCGCAGAATCCGGCATCATCAAGCTTTCTAGTTGAAATCAGATTTAGACGAATATCAGGAACATGTCTAACATCTTTCAAAATTAGTTTTGCTCCGGTACTAGTCTCCAAGCACACATCTCCTATGCCAACAACAGCAGCCAAACCGTCATTACCCATCCTTAAGGTACCAAAATTTCCTGACCTGTAGGATGTAAAGAACTATTTCTTGGAGGTAATAGGAAGAGAAGTTCCACATGAAAAATTAACATTATCATCATAGCAAACAATAACAAGTTCATCAGTAGCAGTTGCCACCCGATCATCACCACAATTATTTCTTCTCTCGTTATTTTCATTGCCATTTTTCTTCTCATTCCTCATCTCATTTTTCAACTGGAAGCAATTTTTCTTCATATGACCCATCTTACCACAGTGATGACACTCAATAGTCTTCTTCCATGATTTTGACTTGCTTCGGCTCTTGTATCTACCTTTTGGACCTCTACTCTGACTTCTGCCCCTGTTTTCAACAACTAGAGCTTCTGAATGAGAGGAAGAACCATGTGTTTTTCTTCTCATCTCTTCATTCAGAACACCACTTTTTGCAAAATCCATGGTAACAATACCATCAGGTGCAGCATTAATTAAAGACATACGAAAAGTCTCCCAAGATTCCGGCAAGGTACATAGCAACCAAAGTCCCTGCACTTCATCATCAAATTTAATATTCATGGCAGAAAGTTGATCTATCACTCCCTGAAACTCATTCAAGTGATCTGATATAGATTGGCCATCTCTATAATGCAACTCCATAAATTGTTTAATCAAACATGTTTTGTTGTTGCCAGTCTTTCGTGCATATAATGACCCCAGCTTATTCCACAATGTCCTAGCATGTGATTCTTTGCTGATGTGATTCAAAACATTATCATCGACAAATTGTCGAATAAATCCACACACAATTTTGTGCTCAAGATTCCAATCGGCATCGCTCATATTATCAGGTTTAGTATCAGTAAACACTGGTAAATGCCACCGTTTCACATATAGTAGATCTTCATCTTTCCTCTCCATACACGATAATTCTTTCCATTCAAACTAACCATTCTGCTCACGTTCGGTTCCATCGTTCAGTCAAAAAATAATGCTTTGATACCACTATGTTGGGAAAAAAAGATAAGCAGCGGATGTAATTTTTCCCCTTTGACTAAACCTGTGAGAAACCGATTCGAGCTAACCAATGGAAATATGCGAATTGAAAAAAAAAACAACACCAGAATTTTTACGTGGAAAACCCCTTCAATGCGAAGGATAAAAACCACGAGATCGCTCACGGAGTCCACCCGAATCTTCACTAAATATTAATCGTTTGGGTACACAACTTGCTGAATACAACGACAATAAAATCCCAAAGCTATAAGTGAAGATCAAGCAATAACAACACCGTAAACGAGAGAACCGGATGAAAATCACCCCCAAAATATGTAGTCTCAAAATACCCACGAAAAGCTGCAGTAAATACCTCCAAATCACGATCCAACAGTATAGAATCAAGAACAACGAGTCTTGAAGATGCTGTCAAAATTTCAGCCCAATCGGACCACGGAAAGACCTCCGATCGTCGATTTGATCACCGCCTAACACACAGAAAAACTGCTGCGTTTTTCTCTCTGTTTTCTGGCGATTTCCTCTCGGTGGCTACTGTTCTTTCTCTTGTGCGTGTTCTATTTTTTTTGCTGCGTTTTTTTTTCTATTCTCTCGTATGTTTTTCGCTCTTCTGTTGCCCTAAGAATAGCATTCACTTTTAAGACAAATAGGTGGGCTGGAATGGGCTCTAAATAAAAAGCCCAACAGGAAGGACCGTTGAACAGAAAATCAAGGGAAACTACGTGCTCGACTCGAAGTAATGACCGATTCAAACCAGTTTCGATCACGGGTTTACCAACTTAATTCTTTCTTAGTGAGCTAGAGCAAAAAAAATAAATAAAAAAATGGTAGCATTCGCATTTTCCCGATTCAAATTTGAGCGTTCCGACCGTCGATAATGTCTTTGGCCAAACATCATTTGCGGTTAGTGGGGATTGTCATTATGGATGGAATTGTTAAAGTGGAAGATTTCATGAGGTTCTCACAACCCGATACTGCATGTGGTTGTCGCGACCCTCTTAAGGTTGTCGGGCTCTCGAGGGCTAATGGGCCGTCTGTTGACACCTGATTTTTGATCAGTCTTTCATAGTTTATTTTTTAAAAATTCATAAAAAATCTATAAAAAGTTAAAAAAATTAAAAAATCATCTTTGGTAGCCTTGACCAAGCTAAAGGAACCATTTTTGATAAAAAAAATAATTTGTCATATTTTTTAATATTTTCCAAAAATAGAAATATACATGAAAAATGAAGAAAAATAGCGTTCGATGTCGTAAAAATATAGAAAAATAGTCAATATTTTTATTTTTATTTCCTTTTCATTTTGAACTCATAAATAGTCAAAATTCAAGTTCAATTGCATGTATTTCTTCACGACGCATAGAGTTGAATTTGGCAAAAAAATGTCATTCGAGTATTTTAATTTGTAAATTTCTACATATTTTTTAGTCTTGACGTCCAATTAGATCGACCACCATCTACAATAAATTCCCCTTGCTGAATATTTTCGTTTTTGTTTCACATGATTTCATGATGTAAAACGCCGAGTGGATCCCCAAATATAATCGGGTCGGCATGAGCTCGACAGCTCGTCCAAGACCAAACCAGGGCACGGCGAACCCCATGTGAGTACTCTCGAACTCCTTCGATGCTTCCTAATGCTTTTCTTAGGTTAGATCGTGTGTAGAATGGCTAGGACAGCTAAATCATTCTTGAGCTGTGATTGATAAATAGGGCCTTACTAGGAATGTCATGTGATTTATTTGCATATCTAGATTCCTTGAGTTGCGCATTTTATTACTGATTGTGATTGCTAGGATAATCACTCCTATCTGCATGAATTTCTAGATTTAGGGTTCATACCTTACTCATCCGCATAAATCTCAGGCTAGAAAATTCAGTCAACTTAGGTACCGAAAGGGCGTCAACTCTGACAGTTGGTGTAACTAAGTCCCCGAAACCATTTCTCTGGTTCTCGCAGAATTGAATAGAAACTCCCAACTATTCGATTGGGTGGTCCAATCACACTCTAAAAAAAATGATTGGTGGCGACTCCATGGCATGCACACTTAGCACATGTCACTAGACCACACTGAAAGTCGATCACGCATACCTCCGTTGCGATTTGGGTAATGGGCCTTGGGAGAGGCCCGCGTCCGACCAGACAGGACGGCCCATTAGCCCTCGAGAGCCCGACAACCTCAAGAGGGTCGCGACAGACTGGCGACTCTGCTGGGGATTGGTTCTTAACCATTTAGTGGACTTGAGCCGATTAAAAAGTTGATTGATTCTTCTAACCTAATTTTATGCAGATGCTCTCGAAAGTGAGGTGTATATGCTAACGAATGTGTTAGATGTTTTTGTAGATGGGAGAAATAAGGGGTGAAGTGCTTGTTAACTCTGTTTTATGCAGGCAGGAGTTTTGGATGTATGATTGTGTGGATGTTTATATTGAAGCGGTGATTGTTAAATAAAATGCATGTCTATTGCTTTAGCACGACACAATGAATACACACAATTGCGCCTAAAACCCCAGGCGCCCTCTTTAGGAACACAATAGAAGGAATTGAATATGGAATCTCCGTGAGGAAAAACATGGGGTAATCCACTTTTCAATTCCGCTCACTTCGAACTATGGATTGAGTCCCAATGCAACGATAGTTGTGCAATGGAATCTGCTCTTCCCAGAATTCGAGGTGAGAACCTTGGCTTTAGGTACCAAGCCCTATCTTTTGATTTTTAGGAGTTTTCCCTCACTTGTCTCATGCGTTTGTCTATGGAAGGTTAGTATACCTAACACTGCAAAAAATACAGAGAAGCTTGATTTTCTCTTAAGTTTGGTTGGTAAGACTTTTCTATCCCTCGAACTTGTTACAGCTCTTAATCATTATATTCATTGCATAATTCCGGTGATTGGATTAAATGCCATTTTGAGGATAGATATGTGTGTTTTCCTCCCAATGTTCTTGATGGAAGATGAAGATGGTGTCATCCCATTACGAGCGCCAAGTGGACAAGAAGAGCCTAAGTATTAAGATCACATTCCTTTGTTTTATTTTTCATTTCTAGCCTTCTTGTATAGGATTTATTTTGCTGAGATCCTCTCTATCTGATCCCTTAGATTGACTGTATTAGGGATCTATTTGTGTTTATATACATTCAGATTGAAATTTGTTGTATTTCTATTGACTTGTCATTGGAATGTGATAGTGGCATTTCTTCTAATCACTCGAATACTCCAAAATCAATTTTATAATTCCTTTGGATGAAATTGAAATTGGAAGTCTTATACAACCTTTTGGCCGTATAGGGCAATACAATCCCAATTTCGCCAGAAGGAACTATAAACTTGAATTGGTTCATGCATGTTTTGCATCATTGGTAATCCACAATAATTGATCAAGAGTATTCGTGTTTTTCAAATTTAATGAAAAGATAGATATCCAAATTACTCTCGTTCTTAGCAAACAACTTTAATTTGGATACCGTATCTTCAATTGAATTTAAAACACATCGTAATTGTGTACTTTTGAACATTCCATTGATTTTCTTGGAATTGATCAAAGGCGATTATCGTGAATTACATTCCTTTCAATGATATGCTTTCCTTTGAGGAATATTGATAAAAGCTTTTGCACAAGGCCAAAACCCTTGTAAAAGCTCTTATCCCTATTAATCACAAGTAAGCATAAAATTGAAAGGATTTATGCTTTATTTTTCAAATTCTTTCTTCTGATTCTGCCTTTTCATTTGAAACAGGTTAAAAATAAGTAGAGAAGAGAAGTCTTTTTGTGGATAATCGCGGTGGGAGGTTCCTTTATCCGATCATAAGCAAGATTAAAAAATCAAGATGTACACGCTCGAATCATCAATGTCAAAGCGCAGCTTGCCTAGGTTGAGAGTGGTCAGGTGTTCGAGAAAGCCAGCCATACAGAAGTTGAGACACACACATTAGAGCTTTCATTCATTTCGCTCAATCGAGGGACCTTAAAAGCAGATCATACAAATCATCGGGGTGGAAACATAAAACCGCAATGAGCCCTAATTAGCATCACAAAGGAACCTAGTTGGCCCTCCATATTATTGATGCTTTGCTTATACTCACCACCTCGAGACTCGAGATCTGCAAGCTTAAGAAGAAGGCGTTTACATTCCCATTTAAGATCGGCAACCTTGGTCCCGTGATCTTCGGCGGCTATTTCCAGGTCCCGAACTAGTCCTCTCCCATGGGCTATATCCGCGGTAATGCTGTCAAGCCTTTCTTCCTGCCACTCACATTGAAACTTCAACACGACATTACGACGGTCGTGCTCATAGGTGGTCAGGGATAAGGCCAAGCGCTCCACCAAATTTCCCCTCTCGCGAAGCAACATCGAGACTCGCTTGTTGGCGAACTCAACAGCCTTTCTGTGACTATCGGCCACAAGGTTGGCCAACACCAAGCAGTTGGACCGATCCTCATAGCGAGCTCGCAAAACGTGAGCCACGGTAGCTTTTCGATGAGCGACACGGTAAGTCTCTAAAAAGTTTATAAAGAGGGTTGGGAAGATTCTATATTCCCTCTCTAAATTAGTGCCCTCGATGGAGGTGGTGTCTATTTCCACGAGCAAAATACGGATTTCATCTTCAGTTTCTGGGTGATCGGCTATATGAGCATAGCCTCGACCGAGGAGGTTATAGAGTTTTTCCCACTGGGCCAAAATTTCGGCCGAGAAAGCGCGAATAGGAGAGGAGGTCATTTTCGTTGGAGTGAGGGAGAAGAAGATGAGTGTGGTAGAGTGATTAAAATACGAAAAGGCAATTATGTAAGAGTGTTAATCTTCTCTGCATTAACTCCTCCTTTTATAGCAACTCGAGAATGAAGAAAGGCATAGCAATAATGCTCGTGGAGCCAAGTTAATTGGGTAAAGCAATGGTGGCTCTTTCGGTGAACCATCAGATCTATCCCAGTCCGCGATTTCAGGCTTGATAAACCTAAAAAAGTTGTAAAAAGATATGTCGGTGTCACCATATTAAAATTGAACGGGAGTTAAGCGCAACTATCGAAAAAAGTTGCGAAAGGATTTGGCGGTCCCATCATATTAAAAAACTGAGCGGGAGGCGAGCGTAGTTCCACCTTTTTGAAAATAAGTGGGAGACAGACATGGATATCGAGAAAAGGAAATCGATTTGGTGTCCCTCCACGTTGAAAAGAAGAAAGAAGACGACAAAGCGGGAAATACGAAATCTTGGGAGCAACGCTTGCCTGATGATCTTCATCCATGTTTAAAGAACGTTTCATGGGCATACAGAACCACTCAAAAGAAAATTTAGAGAGAGTGAGCATACATGAGAGAGTAGAGAACCCTGAGTGAGCAAAAATTGATCGAACATTTTTCGATCCAACATGTTTGAGGGTTACCATCAGTTGCTAGAGGCGACTGATCCAAAAATCTCAGAAAATGAACTACTGAGAGATCTCGAAGATTCTAGGATGGCGTCTGGTACCAGAACCACAGAACCCAACCCTTTCGGCAACGAAGTTCAGGATCTCAGCAGCGACGACAACAGCAGCAGCGATGGTCAATCCCGGAAAAGGAAACGTCGCCAGTGCCACACTCAGAATGAAATCCAAGAGCTTGAAGCTTTCTTTAGTGAATGCCCTCTCCCGAACATGAAACAAAGAAATGAATTGGGCCAGAAGCTAGGGATGAAACCTTTGAGGGTCAAGTTTTGGTTTCAAAATAAGCGAGCCAAATTGAGGGCTCAACACAGACGTCAAGAACTTGCGATTCTAAAGGAGGAAAACGAAAAGCTTCGAGCGGAGAACATGAGGTATAAGAAAGCTCCCAGCACTATCGCTTGCCTTAATTGCGGTGGCCCTATCACTCTCGGCGAAATGTTCCTTGATAAGCCTTATATGAGGATTGAAAATGCTCATTCACCACCCCACTCCCTCGAACCATCTTCGATACAATCGGATTTTGTTGGAGATATGCATGAACAAATCAATTCTACGAAGTCAATACCGATGCCTTCTAAAGGATGTGATATGCGTCACCATGATTGGAGTTTCCTTAACGATGAGCTTACTATCACGACCGACCAATCCAAAGCTGATGAATTCCCTCCACAACAATTTCCGGCTCGATCAAATCCTACTGGAAATAGGCCAGAGAGCAATAGCCAAGTTGTCAACACTGTTCCGGGTCGCAAGAAGACGAGGGTCAATTGGTCCCCCGAGCTTCATCTCAAGTTCCTTAGTGCGGTTCAGCAACTAGGGATCAACTCAGCATATCCAACGCGCATACTTGAGATCATGAACATACCAGGACTCACTAAAGATGGAGTCGCGAGTCACCTCAAGAGCTACAGAAGGGCGCTAAGACAGCGCCACACAGCACTGAACCTGAAAGAACTCAACTTGTGCCTAAACACTAGGCATGGCTATAACTACAATGCCCATGAAGTAAGAAATACCCTGCCGAATCTAGGCACCGACCAAGCTGGTAGCAGCACCATTGACTACTTGGGCGCTAATCAGAATATTCCCCTGAATCATCTCAGCACCCCTCAAGAGTATATGCCACAAGTGCAGCAGGTACGAACTCCTTGGTTTGAGCAGCAACTTTTCGCTAGTGCTCTTCCTATCCCCGATCAACATATTGCGCCTAGTGTTCAAAGATCTGTCCGGCTTGGGCATATGATTTCGGAAGATCAAGCGGGCGGATGCTCTGAGGATTTTTGTTTCTTCCATTCCCAAATGGAAGGTGCTTTTGATAGTGAACCGATCAATCATCCTCTTATAATCTCGAGCAACGACGAAGGTTCTAGCTCAAAGAATCAGATCGCTCACAACAGAAACAGGAATCCTTCAACGCCAAGCGATGATGGTCAACCCGAATATCAGTTGCTCGAAGAATCAAAAGATTTCCTTGATGAGGAGCTCCATATCTGGATCGATCAGTTTAAAACTGATGGACTTATGAAGTTATGATCCAAAATGACGATTATATGTCTGATTCATGGTGTAACTGGCTGATCACCGAGAATCCTCAAGGGAACTAGGCACATGTGACTGGATGTATCATTAATCTTTCTGTCATAAAGTCTTCCATGCAAGATAATCTTCCTTAATGCCTAGAGTTAATCTGGGGCAGCGATCAGTACTACCTGCGAGCATCATCATGCTTGAGTGCGACAATCCCTTGTTAGATTAGAGTCGAGGCGAATCAATTGAACGCCACGAAGAAAAACATTTAAAGGCTTCACATAGGAAAATGCGAGCAAAAGCCCGAGCGAGCTCAAAGACGGTTAGCTCTGTATCGTTCTAAGGGACCTTTAGTCGTTATGAACTCTAAATTGAGCTTGTTTCATTCTCGATGGGGGTCGCTAACTGCTTCAAGAATTTTATAACAAAAAACGAACCAGTTAGGGACGCCAATAGTGCTGTGTCCTGGTAGTCAGTGAAATGGAAGTGGTACGAAACGTCAGGAGTTCGATCTCGGGATTGAAAAATCATTTTATCAGTTGGTCTATCACCCGATGAAGTTCAAAGAGATTCGACGCAGATGACTATAGAACTTGGGGCAATTCGAAAATCATCGATTCATTTTCATCAAGCGGCGAAGTTGGTATTGTAAAATGTGAAGCATGCAAATGACAAATCCGAAGCAGAAGGAGATGAATCATGATTCGCTTATCCAAGGTCGGGATTTCAACCTTCGACTAAAGCCAAATCTAGGATGAGTTTTTGATGTTGCCCACTCGACAAAACCCATCTCCACTGAAAATGGGGGCAAACCATTCCTACATCCGGAAAGCATGTCGAAGCCGAAGACATCAAATTCATCGTTTAATCCGTGGGGCAAGTCCTTGAAGCGATAGTTATCATCCGCAGAGCGTAATGGAATCCATCCTTTCAATGTAAAACGCATTTGGCCGCGGAGCCACCCATTTGGTAAAAAGAACGTATCGTTCCTAAATGATTTTCAATCAGATGCAGGGATAATGTTCTCTCATTTTCCTCTCAGGTGATGAACAGAGACGAGGCACCCAAGAAGCCATGCATTCAAATAACATAACAGTGCATGAAACACGCCCAAAAAGATGAATGAATCTCCTCCGACGTAAATCCTCGAGGTGGATTCGTTGCCCAACCAGACGAAGAAATCATGGCCACAAGCTTGAGGGCCGGCTTCTACAATCTGCACATTGGCATGCAGAATGGAATTCAAATCAAGAGTAAAGTAGTATCGTCCCAATTTGTTTTGAATTTGGAAACCCAAAATAATGCTTAATATTTATCCTTGGCAGGAGCTCGCCATCAGGGCAGACATATTTTCACAACCCTTGTACACTCGTTGGAGCATATGACCAAGGGTAAGATGTATCGTTCCAATTTTTGTAAATTTTTAGAATATACGATGACATATCCCTTTTATATTTCCAGGATCTCCAGCCTCGATGGGCAGGTAAGTATCCCTTTTCCCAATTCATTGGAGATTAAAAACTTTCAGAATTAATTCGATTCTCACATCTAAAAAGACATAGAATTCTTACTTCATTGACATTCATGTTTTAAAACATGAGATTGTCTAAACATGAATTACACATGTATGGTGCATCACAAAATCCCTTTGAAGGATAAATCTTGATGAAATGAAATGAATTTTTCCAACAAGAGTCGTTTGAACTGTTCAAAAGGGTATTTTCTCATAAGAGAAGCGAGCCTAATCCAAACACGTCCCATACACACTTGAGAGATGAGGAGATTGGAAATGATAGCGAAACCTTAACCTATGGATATAAGGGTCATTCGCAACGATTACATGGATCGAGATGACAGAGGCATTTATTTCTTCATTCCAAACACTACAGATGCCCATTGAGAACCCCATTGAACGGCGATTTTCATTCTCAACCCTGTCAAGAACCACCCCACATTGGGGCAAATGAAGGTTAGTCCAACAGTATCAGAAAGTAAACGGTTTGAAATTTTCTTGCTCGGACTAACATAAATCTTTGTGTGTTGTTTATATGATAATCCAAGTGTCATAGGATGACGAGAATAATTCATTTCTCTATCCTACACACTGTTATCCTTTGCACGACCAAGTTGAGCCAGCAAATTCATTTCATCAATCTATTGGTGATCATTGCATATTCCAAAGCAAAGGCAACATCACTTTAGGAATGGAAGCGTGCCAAAGTTTAAGTTGCATATCTAGCATGATTGCCGAAAATCCAAGCTCCAAAAGAAAAGAAAAACACGGGATTAAAAAAAGGGGGAAAAGAAAAATCCCTAGACATCAAGAAAAAGCAAAGTGCCTGGTAAAAAGCAAGGCTGATGTCTATTCAAAATATCCCCAGTAAAGTCTAGATATACGATGAAAAGACCCTGCAAAGGAGTCAGATCAAGATGACTACTCTCCAAATGATGTCGTGCTCAAATTGCAAACACACAAACAGACGGTATCTTAATGTAACAAGAGACGCTTTTAAACATCCTTGTGCGCTCTAAAAGAGGAGTGTACACTTCAAGAAATGGAGATGTTCTTCGAAGGACATGTGGCAAATTTGCAATGATCACCAATGCCAAACCCTTCACAATTTCTGGGCAAAAAATAAGCCTTTTTCGGTCCCCAATCCTTCCAATGTTACAACCCCGAAGCAGTCTTATCTGACTAAGACACTTGGGTTAATGTATAACTTAGCTCAAAGAAGTACGAGCAAGACTATTTCTTTCTCATTTTACAGGGTTCTTGACTTGTAAACCCGGAGCAGATAGTGAAAAATTTCGTTCAACGGCCTTGACTCAAAAGTGAGTCCCCCTTGGAAACCGATATCCAAGCCTAACACTACGGTCCCGTGAAAGACCTCCTGATCGGTCGAAATGTATGCGTTGCGAATGATCCTGAAACCCAGGCACAGGTCGGTAGGAAATTGAGCACTTTCCCTATTAAAGATCATTATCACAGAGCAGTGAGGAGCCTTCTTGGATGAGAAATACTCCAATGGATGTTTTGAGCAAACTCTTTTTGAAATTTTCAAATTGTTTGATCTAGAGTTTCCGTGCAAGGAATTTATGATCACATCTGTATATGGTAGGAATGTTTTGGATAACCTCCAGCAATCAAAATGCACATTTCATGACTAAAACTTAAGTTGTAGAATTTTGTCAGTTAGACAATTATTGTCTTCCCAAAGATTACTAATATCTTCTTGGCGAGGAAAATTTTTTCAGGTCTAAGCTTTCTGCAGGACTTTTGGCCACCCCAAAGACTGGGTGCGTCATCCTTAGGTGAAGCCTTTTAGTAGGCAAATCTTTTCTAAGACCGATCCACAGAATGATCGAGTCTCCGACTAGCCCCAAAGAGCGGGTACGTCATCCTTTGATTCATATCAATTTGGAATCTCATAAATGGTAGAAACCGCCTGAAGGGTCAACTCAATGGTAGAAACCGCCTGAAGGGTCAATCAATGGTAGAAACCGCCTGAAGGGTCAACACAATGGTAGAAACCGCCTGAAGGGTCAATGTATGGTAGAAACCGCCTGAAGGGTCAACCAATGGTAGAAACCGCCTGAAGGGTCAAAACAATGGTAGAAACCGCCTGAAGGGTCAATGTATGGTAGAAACCGCCTTAAGGGTCAACCAATGGTAGAAACCGCATGAAGGGTCAATGAATGGTAGAAACCGCCTGAAGGGTCAAAGGACTGGTAGAGACCGCCTGAAGGATCAACCCAATGGTCCGATCCACCATACGGATCAAAACCTTGATGAATCCCGAACGCGGGAGGATTCGTTTTCCCTAATAAGCCTTACATTAGGCAAGCCATTTCTAGTTTAGTCCACCACACGGATCAAAACCCTTGGCAAATTCCCAAATGTGGGATGCGTCTTCCTTAGGTTCCTATCAGTTAGGAATCCCATTATGGTTTGACCTACCATACAGGTCAGAGCTTAACATCCCCAGGACACTCCGATGACAAGTCCTTAGGAATCTACTTGAACCCATCAGACACAGAAAATGCCGCAAGCATTCGACAGGTAAGGGGCAGGGAAGTCTATCTACTCCTTAACTTTCTTACATCATATCAGGGAATTGAACGAGCACATCTCTTTTTAAGGAAAAGCACACATTGATGGACATGAAAATCGGATGTCATGATTTCTTTTCTTTTCCCAGTCGAGTCGATCGGAACACAGGTGTCACCTTGTCTTTGAGAGAAATCTCTGACGAAATTCCTCTCAAAGAGGGGCAGCTGTTGACACCTGATTTTTTATCAGTCTTTCATAGTTTATTTTTTAAAAATTCATAAAAAATCTATAAAAAGTTAAAAAAATTAAAAATCATCTTTGGTAGCCTTGACCAAGCTAAAGGAACCATTTTTGATAAAAAAAAATAATTTGTCATATTTTTTAATATTTTCCAAAAATAGAAATATACATGAAAAATGAAGAAAAATAGCGTTCGATGTCGTAAAAATATAGAAAAATAGTCAATATTTTTATTTTTATTTCCTTTTCATTTTGAACTCATAAATAGTCAAAATTCAAGTTCAATTGCATGTATTTCTTCACGACGCATAGAGTTGAATTTGGCAAAAAAATGTCATTCGAGTATTTTAATTTGTAAATTTCTACATATTTTTTAGTCTTGACGTCCAATTAGATCGACCACCATCTACAATAAATTCCCCTTGCTGAATATTTTCGTTTTTGTTTCACATGATTTCATGATGTAAAACGCCGAGTGGATCCCCAAATATAATCGGGTCGGCATGAGCTCGACAGCTCGTCCAAGACCAAACCAGGGCACGGCGAACCCCATGTGAGTACTCTCGAACTCCTTCGATGCTTCCTAATGCTTTTCTTAGGTTAGATCGTGTGTAGAATGGCTAGGACAGCTAAATCATTCTTGAGCTGTGATTGATAAATAGGGCCTTACTAGGAATGTCATGTGATTTATTTGCATATCTAGATTCCTTGAGTTGCGCATTTTATTACTGATTGTGATTGCTAGGATAATCACTCCTATCTGCATGAATTTCTAGATTTAGGGTTCATACCTTACTCATCCGCATAAATCTCAGGCTAGAAAATTCAGTCAACTTAGGTACCGAAAGGGCGTCAACTCTGACAGTTGGTGTAACTAAGTCCCCGAAACCATTTCTCTGGTTCTCGCAGAATTGAATAGAAACTCCCAACTATTCGATTGGGTGGTCCAATCACACTCTAAAAAAAATGATTGGTGGCGACTCCATGGCATGCACACTTAGCACATGTCACTAGACCACACTGAAAGTCGATCACGCATACCTCCGTTGCGATTTGGGTAATGGGCCTTGGGAGAGGCCCGCGTCCGACCAGACAGGACGGCCCATTAGCCCTCGAGAGCCCGACAACCTCAAGAGGGTCGCGACACCGTCCTGTCTGGTCGGACGGGGGCCTCTCCCAAGGCCCATTACCCAAATCGCAACGGAGGTATGCATGATCGACTTTTAGTGTGGTCTAGTGACATGTGCTAAGTGTGCATGCCATGGAGTCGCCACCAATCATTTTTTTAGGGTATGATTGGACCACCTAATCGAATAGTTGGGAGTTTCTATTCAATTATGCGAGAACCAGAGAAATGGTTTCGGGGACTTAGTTACGCCAACTGTCAGAGTCGACGCCCTTTCGGTACCTAAGTTGACTGAATTTTCTAGCTTGAGATTCATGCGGATGAGTAAGGTATGAACCCTAAATCTAGAAATTCATGCAGATAGGAGTGATTATCCTAGCAATCACAATCAGTAATAAAATGCGCAACTCAAGGAATCTAGATATGCAAATAAATCACATGGCATTCCTAGTAAGACCCTATTTATCAATCACAGCTCAAAAATAATTTAGCTGTCCTAGCCGTTCTACACACGATCTAACCTAAGAAAAGCATTAGGAAGCATCGCAGGAGTTCGATAGTACTCACATGGGGTTCGCCGTGCCCTGGTTTGGTCTTGGACGAGCTATCGAGCTCATGCCGACCCAATTATATTTGGGGATCCACTCGGCGTTTTACACCATGAAATCATGTAAAACAAAAACGCAAATATTCAGCAAGGGGCATTTATTGTAGATGGTGGTCGATCTAATTGGACGTCAAGACTAAAAAAGATGTAGAAATTTTCAAATTAAAAGACTCGAATGATATTTTTTTTTGCCAAATTCAACTCTATGCGTCGTGAAGAAACACATGCAATTGAACTTGAATTTTGACTATTTATGAGTTCAAAATGAAAAGAAAATTAAAATAAAAATATTGATTATTTTTCTATATTTTTACGACATCGAACGCTATTTTTCTTCATTTTTCATGTATTTTTAAAAAATAAACTATGAAAGACTGATAAAAAATCAGGTGTCAACAGTGGTTAGGATGCTTTACGCTCTGTAAGTCAGTGTCTTTTTGTGACTTTATTTCCTTTAGGCTATTATGGGGTGATGAAAGCTCGAACCAAATGAATCTTTACATTGAGGGATTTTGGTAATAATCCTGCACAATTTAATTGGCCTCATTCTATTAGTAGAGACGCAGTATTGGTCTTGCTTACTCTGCTTGTTCATTGTTTTAAGACTTGAGTCTTGTGTAAGGGCATACTTCTTGGATGTGCTTTAAATTTAGGCACAGAAGAAAGATTCCAGACTATGCTGCCAAGAGAGGCATATGTCATTGACTCTTAGTAAGATGACTTAGGATCACATTCCTCATGATTCTGAATTTATATGCTGTTACATATTCTATAGTTATCTTGTTCTTCTTCAACAAATGTGCCAAATCCAATATTCTTGTATGATCCTGTTGATTGCTCTTTGGCCATATCGAAAGCATGATTGTATCATTTTACTTTGTGGTTCATCTCGATCATTTCCGTGGCTACAAAATTTTAGCTCAACCGTGTCTTCAACTGTATCTTGTAGAACTTTAACCTTTAGTTTGCTTTTAAAACAGATGACAAGTCATAATATTCTTTGAAAGTTCAAACATGATAGGAAGAATTTAAAAGGCATCAATTTCATCCATTTTAAAGGAGCCCAATAATCGTACTCATGTGATGAACGGACTTACAAGTCAAGATTTAGTTGCTTAACGGGGCTGTTTTTTATTCTTGCGATGCTGTGTTGTGCTTATCTATCAACCCATTAATTCTTTCCTCTTTCTTAGACAATTCCAAGTCTGTGCTGGGAGTTAGCTCAACTCCAAGACACGTATATTTTGCAAGGTACTTCATTCATGTTTTGTGACATTCTGATTCCCAGTCATCTTGAGACTTTTCAAAGAGAATATATCTAGTGATGCATTTCAGTCATATTTCGCTTGGATCTGATCAATCTCGAGTCAATCGACCAAAAGGGAAAGGCTAACGCGAGATAAGTACGTGGACCTAGGAACTCGAATAGGGAATGGCGCTTGGACCATAAGAATTGCCGAGGGGACGTTTAGAACCATAAAAAGGCCGACCTAAGAGCGATTTAAGGAATCCGTTGCTAGCGTTATGCGATTGGAGCGCGGGTGATACCGCTTAAGGAGTTCATAATTTGCAAAATTTTCCTAAATCGATCGATGACGATCGAGGCCGTCGGAACTAGTGATAGACCCTCGCAATTTAATGACAACCAAAGTCGCCACGAACTGACAAGCCTGAGTGTGATTTAAGTCACAGAGTCGATACGCGTAACGTCTGCAAAAGCCGCCCGTCGGTTCGAAATAGGCTGGAATCGCATTCAATAGAAAATTGAATCGGAGATGAGTCTCGAAATTGAAAATAGAGAATTGAGAATTCCAACATTTTCTTTGGAGTGGGTGTCGCCTCATCGAAGAGAATTTGATTGGGAAAAATAGAAGTTTTGGACGCCAGAGGCGAAATGACCCTTTTGCCCTCAACCCTTGGTCTTCTTTTTAAAAATGGTTAAGGGCATTTTGGTCTTTTCTCCCCCCCTTTTTTGCAGCTGAAGATGAGAAGAAATTGTAGCCATTGGATGAGTTTTATTGGTCTAGTGGGACACTTGTCAAAGATCCAACCCTTAGCTTTATGTCCACCTACCATTCAACCCTTGGACCAAGTTGGAGAAGCCTTTTCTTTATCATCAGCAGACCATCTCTCTCTCTCTCCCTCTCCCTCACGCACGATACCTTCTTCTTCCCCTTCGTTCCTTTCTTTTTTTTTTTCTCTCCTTCCCAACCGCGACCAGCTCACCGACCAGTTTCTGCCGCCTGTTCGCCGACCACCAGCGCCGCTCCAGTCGACTTCCAGCCGCCAAGCCCGCCTCAACGACCTAGCCCTACGTCTTGTCGAACTCCTCGAGGTGGAAGCACGGAATTTGGACCTCTGTGCAGCCCCGTCTAGGCTTTGGCGCGCCGGTCGACGGATTCTGCTCCAGCCTGAGGTAGGTTCGGTTTTGCCTCCTTAGGGCCCCCGATTATTGGAGTTTTTCGCCCAAAAATTTCAGATTGTTAGTAGACATGTAGATGAACGTGTGGTAAAAAGTTGGACTGAATTGGATGAGAAATTGTTGCCTTTTGACTGCTGTGTTGCAAGGGAAGAATCTGCCGGTTTGTGGACTGAGGGAGTTAGGCGCCTATCAAGGAGTTCACGGCGTCGCTTTGGTTCAAAATTTTCGGTGAGGCTTCCTCGCTCCTAGATAGAGCTGCTGGTGATGAGTTGTGAGCTAGATAGAGGTTTGTGTGTGAATTATGGACTGAGTTGTGAAGGGCAGAACAGAACCGGGTTGTACCCTGTTTGGTTCTGTTCTTGTCGGGCGATAAAGGGCTGTTGGTGTCGATTTTGAGCTGAAATTGTCTCTTAGCGATGTGTTAAATTGTCCGTAGTTATGTCCCTAAGGTTCTCGTTAACTAGTTTGGCGTTTTGACGAAGAAAATGTGACGAATTGGATGGATTTTGACGTTAGGTGCTGTTGTCCTGTTGTGAGCCTTAGGAGCTGAACCTCGTGGGCTGTGGAAGTTGTTCGCGCTAATTCTAGAGCAAGGTAAGGAGTTCCTAAACTCTCGAGAAGAAGATTGGACCCACTTGGATGAGTTAGTCGAGGAACGATATTGATTTTCGGAGAGTCGTCTCATGATTTTACTTTGTGCATTCTTAATTGACATCGGGGATTTGCATGTGTGCTTTGTGATTTGAATGTCGCTATGAAATGCCTAAGTCGATGCTTTCCCATGTTACAAATCCTTAGTTTAGAGTATGAACTACTTTCGATCATGAAGTTTATCTTGGGAATGGAAGTCTGGCACGTTTGATTTCACTGGTACCCTGATGCGTCGTACACGCGGGGCTGAAGTGGCCAAGGTCCTGATGCGTAGAACGACGCGGTACAAATTTGAGTTGTGTTGGCACTGGTCTGAGTTGAGACTGAAAACCTGAGGCGTTTACGCGGGTTTGTCGGCGAGATCGGTCTGAGGCGTAAGTACGCGGACCGGGCCTGATGCGTTGTATACGCGGGAAAGAGAGAAATGTGAGGTTGGCAAGGGCTATGGAGTAGTTCGATTTAAATTGCACATTCGATTCTTATGACGTTATACGGTGGCTTGATTATGAGCTTGAGATTTATTTACTCTTTGTGCTAAATGTGACCATTGATACCTTATATGGTTGTTGCTGATTTGTTATTGTGAATGACCGCTTGTCTGAGTGTACAGTCGGCCTAACCTGGGATTAGGGCCTCTTTTACTGAGATTTCAATCTCACCCCGTCGCGGGACCGTTTATTTTCCAGATCCTAGGCCGTAAGAATGCCGCCGACTCGGCATGGGGACCCGCAGTGGATGACTCCCTACTGGGAAGAGTTTCATGATGGACATGGAACAGTTTATGTGAGAAAGACCACGGTGGTCTGGGTGGACGAGGCAGATAGGAAAGAGGTGCCTCATAGTTTTGAGGCATGGTTCCGTCGTGTAGGTGAGGTTACTACTGGGCCACTTAAGCCCTCTGAGGTGCCTCGGGGTGTAGTCCCCAACTTTTGTCATCCCTATCGGGATTTCTTGGAGGTAGAGGGTTCGGTAGCGGGTTCGGTCAATGTACCTGAGAGGACTCCGACTCAAGAGGACACCATCGAGGTGATTGAGCTTGAGGCCACCGAGGGCGACTTGGTGGAGCGACCCGAAGATGTCGTCATGGAGGTCACTGAGGAGGATTCGACTGAGGTCCAGTCCGAGGCTTGGTCGGAGTACGAGCCCACGGAGGATACCGAGGCGTCTAGCGACTCCAGTGCTTCGACTTAGAGGTTGTACTTGGGCTGGTGGATACTTTTGTATGGTCGTTGTGGTGATGTCTTTTGGTGAATGTATATTATATGGTTGTTATTGTGGTCGTCTACTCGATCTTTCCGCCGGTCTTGGTGACCGCATTTTTGTATAAACAGCTTGTGGAAGTAAAGTGGCCGTGTTCCGTTCTCGTCTTGCTATTCAGGTTGCCCTGTTGCTTAAGTTGGGGGAGTTGCTGTTCCGTTTCCGTCTGCTAGCTCTTGTGTTCTATTTTCTTTAAAATTGCGCCCGGTGACTTTGGAAGCCGTACTTTACAGGGATCGCCGCGTCCGCGTGTCGTGTGAAAGGCACGGGGCGTGACATCCCGCTTTTCTTGGTATCAGAGCGAGCCTAACTCAACCCGAGTGGTTGAGGGGTTGGAGTAATAAGGAGGAGTGAATTCTAGGGTGATAGGATAGCAAGTCAATAGACAGGAACCGCTAGAGTAAATTGAGGCACGCTTGACACATGAGTGACTTATGTGATTGACGTCTTGAAAGTGATGGTATGGTGCTGATTAGGTACGATCGAACTTTGCTGAGCAGGTGCATTGGATGTGAATGCTTGTTGAAGAGCCTTGATTAATTTGTTTAAGCTGACAGCATAGTCCTATGTTTTAGACTGTTGTGCTCTTGAGACTTCTGGCTAATGATTGCTTGTTATGAATGCTGCTTGCTGTATAGTATAGAACTACTAAGCTGAGAAGGTGGGGTTGAATTCTAATTTTGTGGTGAAACCAAAGTGGTGCAGGAAGTCTGAGATGAGTGACCGACCCGTTAGACGTAGGAGGCCTAGTGGTAGGGCCTCTAGTTCGAGACCGCCTGCAGCAGAGGACCCTGGGATGGGAGACGTGTTGCGAGCCTTAGAGCGGATCGGCAACTTGATAGACAGACAGGCTCAAGATCGAGATGCTGCCATAACCCAAGCTGTGGGAGCGGCCTTGACTGCAGTAAATGCTACGATTGGTACTAATGCTGAAGGTGGAGGAAGTGGTAGCAGCGGCCAAGGTGCTGGGACGAGTAACGCACAAGCTAATGCCAATGCTAACCAGGGCGCGGGAGTAGGTAACACGCCAGGTCCTAACGCTGTGCCGAGGGATATAGGTTAGCTAGTGGAACAATTTGTGAAGTTAAGGCCTTTGCAGTTCAATGGGATTGGTGATCCCGAGTTAGCACCCTTGTGGATAGAGAAGCTCGAAAAGATCTTCGGAGTGCTGAAGTGTAATGATGAAGAGAAAGTGCTCCTGGCGGTTTACCAGTTGGAAGGTACTGCAAATGATTGGTGGAAAGTTACGAAGGACGGAGTGTTTCCTGAGGGCACAGCGCTGAGTTGGAATGCATTTACAACGGCTTTTAATGACAAATACTTCTCAGAGACTGCGCGAGAAAGCAAGCTGGTAGAGTTTCAGAATCTGAGGCAAGGCAACATGACGGTTGACCAATATGAAGCTGAATTTGCTAGGCTGTCGAGATACGCGCCACGTTACGTTGAGGACCCATTGGAGAAGGCGCGGAGGTTTCGAGACGGGTTGCGACCTGAACTTCGCAGTCAAATTGTGACGGTAAATCTGCGGACTTATAAAGATATATATGAACGAGGACAGATGATCGAACGAGACAAGAGGGAAAGGACGGCCGCTTCTGGATCGCGATTTCCTTCGTTTAGGGATAATCGCCAGTTGGCAAAGAGGCCTATGACGAATGCTAGACGTTTCGTTCCACCTCCAAGGAAGAACATCAGTAAGCCACCACACCAGTTTAACCCAAACTGTCGTCTTTGTGGGAGGAGGCATGGAAACGGACCTTGCCCGGCTAGGACCGGAGCGTGCTTCAAGTGTGGCCAGATGGGCCATCAGATAAGATTTTGTCCCAACCAGACTCAAATGGCTAGACCCCAAGGGCAGCGACCACAAGTGGGACCACCAAATGCGGCGCCTCAGAATGTTCAGAACCGACCCCCAGCTCAGGGAAGAGTTTACGTTGTGGCACGCCGGGATGCGGAGGAGACGCCTGGGGTGGTCACAGGTACGGTTTATTTGTGCGATCAGGCTGCTTATGCATTGTGTAACCCTGGTGCTACGCATTCCTTCGTATCTGCTCGATTTGCTGACTTGGTTAACATGAAGTTAAAACCCTTGAATGTGCTGCTGCATGTTGCTACTCCATTGAAAGATAATGTGTTGGTCTCGTTAGGCTATGAGAATTGTAAAATAGCCGTTGGTAGTAATGAGGGAGTTATAGATTTGGCTGTACTACCCATGTATGACTTTGACGTAATTATAGGGATGGATTGGCTGAGTAAGCTAGGGGCAGTAGTGGATTGTGGAAATAAAGTAATCCGTTTTTATCCGGATGGTTGCCCCAGCTTTGAGTTTAGAGGAAACCGAGGAGGAATCTCTATTCCAGTGGTTTCGTCGCTTGAGGCGACAAGGTTAATGGATGATGGATGCCAAGCTTACTTGGCTGTGGTATTGGATCCGACGGTCGAGGAGCTAAGGTTAGAGGACCTAGCGGTGGTACAGGACTTCCCAGATGTCTTTGTCGCGACCCGTCCGAAAGCGGACGCGGCTAATGGATTACCGATCGCGGGTCTTGGATCGGCGCGGGCCCTCCCAGGCCCATACCAAATCGCGGCGGGAGTATTTTTCAGAAGGATTCGACGATAAGAGTCGATCGCTTTCGACCTTAGTGTGGTCGTGGTGGCATGTGCAACTTGTGCATGCATTTGGAGTCGCCACCGGTCTTTCTTGGAGGGTAGACCGGAAACCTTACTGATCGATTGGGAGAGATCGATCAGTTCTACGGAACCAGAGTTTTTGGGTTTGGGGACTTGGTTACGCTGGTGTCGTTACCAACGCCCTTTCGGTACCTAACGCGAGTGATTTTCCTAACTAGGATTTCATGCAGGCGCAATTTTGGGTGAGGTAAGTCTGACTTTGCACATTAACCAGTTTAACATGCTCACGTAATCATAATAAATAAATAGATGTCAATCACATAAACATCTATCCTACGTGGTGATCATGAAATTATGATTTAATGGGTCTCGAGCCAATGAGACCACATTTAATCATTTTAATATTTTAATAACGGAGAGCCGCTCTTCGCTTCTTCTTGGTTTCTTGAACTCTTCAAGAATTGGGCCCCAAAGAGCTCGCCGACTTAAAAGGCTCCCCAACGTAATCCTCGTAGCATTTACATCAACAATTGACTATGCTAAAAATAAAGATTACATGAAAAATAAAAGGAGTACGCAGCCTCCATTTAATAATTACAACCCCAAATATATAAATAATCATCATACATTCATATATACATCAATCACATTGATTAGGGATTTTTCCATGATCACCACCCTTCCACGTAAGTAATAAATTCACAATTTAAAACTTAGGAAGGCACAATAAAAATTCTACGTTGAATCATATTCAGAATTTTTACGTAAAATAAGATAGCCATAAATTTTCGATTCAAAATTGATTTAGTCTCAATTTTTGCTACGTTGATTAATTTATCATATAAAAACAATCAACCTCCATTAGCCATGTAAGACGAACAATTCGTTAATACATATTGGCCATAGTATTGCAAAAATTGCAAAAATCAATTAAATGCACGAAAACGCCTAAGGATTGGCTCTAATACCACTGTTGGGATCCACGTAACACGTAGCGGAAATAAATAACAACCCATACATGTATCTCCAGAGGCGTACTTCGTGCATTTCAATCGAAAAAAAATCACAAAGCCTCAAAGGGAGTAAATAGATTACCTCTCGTAGCGTGCTTGAACGGAGGTGTCGGTTCGATGTTCTTCGATTTCAGCCTCCACAAGTGTTAGGCATCTAGTTCGGACGCACCGCCAATTGACGAACGGGGAGACGACTAATAATTCCACAACAATTGTGCTAGCAATATGCGGAATCAATATTCCGAACTTAGTATATTTTGCTCACTCAAGATGATGAGAATATAGAGAGTGTTTGTGTTCTTCTCTCTAAGCTCTCAAAAATTTGCACACTCTACAAAATGTCTCCCCCTTCAACCTCAAAACTCTTGCCATCCTTTTATAGCCAAAAATACCTTCCAATAAATTGTATTTAAAAATAGCACTAACAATTATAAATTCTATCTAAAAATAGCACTCACAAATAAATGACATTTAAAAATAGCACTAACAATAGCACTCACAATTTATAATACAAAAATGCTATTTAAAAATAGCACTAACAATAGCACTCACAATTTATAATACAAAAATGCTATTTAAAAATAGCACTAACAATTATAAATTCTATCTAATAATAGCACTCACAATTTATGATAAATAAATTCCATTTAAAAATAGCACTAACAATAGCACTCACAATTTATGATAAATAAATGTCATTTAAAAATAGCACTAACAATAGCACTCACAATTTATAATACAAAAAATGCTATTTAAAAATAGCACTAGCAATAGCACTCACAATACAAAAATGCTAAAAAAAAGGCACTAACAAAGGTGTTAAAAATAATAACCATTATTATTATTACAAGAGTTAAAGAGGTTACCAAACAGTACAAATATGCATAACATATAAATACGTATGACGTATAAATACGTAGAGCATACGTATACATCCGTGAAACCGGGGACTAATTGAAAGAAAAATGTGCAATTAAGCCCTTTTGGTAAAAATTGATTAAATTGGAGGGCAAATTGACCTAATTGCACTTTAAGACTTTAGAATCCAATGTCATAGCTTATAAAAAGTGAGAATTGAAAACTAAAAGACTCGAAAATGATTTTTTTTAGGCTCGGTTCGGGTTTATGTTTGTGAAGGAACATATTGACCCGAGCCGAATTTTTGAGATTTAAAGTGACACACTTGAAGAGGAAATTAAAACAAAATTATCGAATATTTTTGGGTATTTTTCTGACCACGAATGGTATTTTTCTGATTTTTTGGGTATTTTTATAATTAAATAAACTCGAAAAATATTAAAAATACCGAAAACTATTTTTTGTTCAAAATTGGTTCCTAAGGTTAAACCAAGGCTTCCAAAGTTGATTTTGTGATTTTATGACCTTTTTTGATATTTTTAATTAATTTTAAAGAATAAAAATCACAATAATAAATGGTAAAAAAAATCAGGTGTCAACAGCTGCCCCTCTTTGAGAGGAATCTCGTTAGAGGTTTCTCTCAAAGATAAGGTGGCACCTGATTCTTAACCGACTCAACTGGGAAAATAAGAGAAGAAATGTTATGACATCGGATCCTTAAGCCTATTGATAAAAGCTCAAATCAATCCCCGGTTTGCTCTAACAATTTGAACATGGGCCGGAGTGAGAGAGGCTTACCTGAAGCTCACCTGTCGGATGCTGCCGGTTGCGACGACTTTCAAGAAGATGCCTAGGACTCGTCATTCAGAATATCCTAGGGAGATTAAGCTCTGACCTGTATGGTAGGTCATACCATGATGGGATTCCTAACTTGTAGGAACCTAAGGAAGGCGCATCCCACGCTTTGGGATTTGCCAAGGATTTTGATCCGTATGGTGGATCAGACCTTTGTGTTGATCCTTACTGCGATATTTATCAATGAGTTGACCCTTATGGCGGTTTCTACCAATGAATTGACCCTTATGGCGGTTTCTACCATATGTGACCCTTCAGGCGGTTTCTACCATTAATGTGATCCCTCAGGCGGTTTCTACCTTGGTTTGACCCTTCAGGCGGTTTCTACCTTGAGTTGACCCTTCAGGCGGTTTCTACCTTTGATTTGACCCTTCAGGCGGTTTCTACCTTCAGTTGACCCTTCAGGCGGTATCTACCTTGATTTGACCCTTCAGGCGGTTTCTACCTTGATTTGACCCTTCATGCGGTATCTACCTTATTTTGACCCTTCAGGCGGTATCTACCTTGATTTGACCCTTCAGGCGGTATCTACCTTTGTTTGACCCTTCAGGCGGTGTCTACCATCAGTTTTGACTTTGAAAAGGGGTCTCATGACGAGGGTTCTCTACGTCCGATGAGACTGCCTAAATGAAAAGGGGTCTCATGACGAGGGTTCTCCACGTCCGATGAGATTTCCTGAATTTTGAAAAGGGGGTCTCATGACGAGGGTTCTCCACGTCCGATGAGACTACTTGAATTTTGAAAAGGGGTCTCATGACGAGGGTTCTCCACGTCCGATGAGACTGCTTGATTTTTGAAAAGGGGTCTCATGACGAGGGTTCTCCACGTCCGATGAGACTGTTTGATATTTGAAAAGGGGTCTCATGACGAGAGTTCTCCACGTCCGATGAGACTACCTGAATTTTGAAAAGGGGTCTCATGACGAGGGTTCTCCACGTCCGATGAGACTGCTTGATTTTTGAAAAGGGGTCTCATGACGTGGGTTCTCCACGTCCGATGAGACTGCTTGATTTTTGAAAAGGGGTCTCATGACGAGGGTTCTCCACGTCCGATGAGACTACCTAAATTTTGAAAAGGGGTCTCATGACGAGGGTTCTCCACGTCCAATGAAACTGCTTGATTTTTGAAAAGGGGTCTCATGATGAGGGTTCTCCACGTCCAATGAGACTGTCTGATTTTGAAAAGGATTTTTTTTTAAGGGTTTCTCTTCCCCAAGAAAATATTGGTAATCTTTGAGAAGACAGCAATTGTCCAATTGACAAAATTTTATGACTTAAGCTTTAGTCATGAGATGTGCATTTTGATGCTGGAGGTTATCCAAAACATTCTTGCAACATGCAAATGTGATCACAAATCCCTTGTATGGAAAATCTGGATCAACAGTTTGAAAATTTCCAAAAAGAGTTTGCTCAAAACATCAATTGGAATATTTCTCGACAAGGAGGCCATCTCACCTGTTTTGAGGTGATGATTTTTAGGGGATGCACTCAATTCCCTACTGACCTGTGCCTAGGTTTTAGGCTCATTCGCAGCGCATACATTTTGATCGGTCGGGAGGTCTTCCACGGGACCGTAATGTTGGGCTTGGATATTGGTTTTCAAGGGGGACCCGCTTTGGAGTCGAGGCCATCGAATGAAAATCTTCACCATCTGCTCCGGGTTTACAAGTCAAGAACCCTGCAAAATGAGAAAGAAAGAGTCTTGCTCGTACTTCTTCGAGCTAAGCTATATGTTAACACAAGTGTCTTAGTCAGAGAAGACTGTTTCAGGGTTGTAACATTGGTAGGATTGGGGACCGAAAAAGGCTTGTTTTTGGCCCAGAAATCACGAAGGATTTGACATTGTTGATCATTGCCAATTTGTCACATGTCTTTTCCATTCTGCATCTTCCATTTTTGAGGTGTGCAACCGCTTTTGAGGTGTGCACAAGTCCTTTAGAGAACGTCTCTTGTGGTATTAAGAGATTGACAATTCTGTCCGTGTTTTTGCACCACGGCTGACATCATTTGGGGAGCAGTCTTCTTGATCTGACTCCTTTATGGGTTTTTCTCTCTTCCCAACTAGGCTTTATTGGGGATCAATCAAACAGTTTTCACGAGCATCGGCCTTGCTTTTACCAGGCACTTTGCTTTTTCTTGATGCTGGGGATTTTTTTCTTTGTTGAAATCCCGCCTTTTCTTTTCCTTTGGAACTACGATGTTCAGAAAATTGTGCTAGATATACAACTTGAATCATAGCACATTTAAACGCCGATATGAGATTTTTCTATAAATCCCATCTCTTGATTTCTTCCGTTCTTGGAGTGATGCAGTTTCCATCTTGAAACATCCCATGATCACCAACAGGGGTTTATGAAATGAATTTGCAGGCTCAACTTGGCTGTGCAAAGGATATGGTGGGTGGGATATAGAAATGAATGCTTCTCGTCATCCTATGGCACTTGGATTACCATATAAACAACACACAAAGATTGATGTTAGTCCGAGCAAGAAAATTTCTAACAATTTTCTCCTGATACCGCTGGACTCACCTCCATTTTGCCCCGATGTGGGGTGGTTCTTGACAGGGTTAAGAATGAAAACCGTCGTTCAAAGGGTTTATCAATGGTCACCTGTAGTGTTTGAGGGATATGAAACGAATGCCTCCGTCATCCCAACCCATGTAATCGTTGCGAATAATCCCTACTTCCGTAGGTCCAGATTTTGCTATCTGATCCGCTCCACTTCTCTCCAGTGTGTGTAGGACGTGTTTGGACTAGGCTTTGCCTCTTTTCTTTTGAGAAAACGTCCTTTTAAAAGTTTTGAACTTTTGATTGGAAAAAATCTCTTTCATTTTCTCCAAAAATTTTACCCGTCAAGGGGATTTTATGATGCACCATGCATGTTCTTATTCATGTTCAGATAACCTCCTGTTTTAAGACATGAATGCCAATGAAGTTTGAATTCTATGTCTTTTCTAGACATTAGATTCTGAAAGCTTTTCTTTTTCTCTCTGTTTTTTATTTAACATCTTCAATGGATTGGGGAAAGGGATACTTACCTGTCCCCCGCGGCTGGAGATCCTGAAAATGCGGAAGAGACATGTTATTGTACGTTCACGAATTTTTCAAAAAATTAGAACGATACAATTTACCCTTGGTCATGTATTCTAACGGGTAATACATGGGATGTGAAAACCTGTTCGTCTGTAAGGCGATTCCCCTGTCAAGGATAAATAACGAGTATCAATTCATATTCTCAAATTCAAGACAAATTGGAACGATACAACTTTACTCTTGGTTCTCATCCCGTTCTGATATTGCGTATTGATATGAACAACATCTATCAAATCCGCCTATCCATTCTTGGAGTGTTTGCAACATCAATGGTTCATCTGCCCCAGTTAGGCAACGTCTGTTCTGTTATTCGAACAAATGGCTCCTTGAGTGATTTATCCACGTTTATCACCTGAGAAGGGAAAGAAATGAGACATTACTTTGGTATTCGATTGAAGATCGTTTAGGAACGATACATCGTTTTACCAAATAGGTGGCTTCGCGGCCAAACGTATTTCGTATTGAAGGGGTAGATCCCATTATACTCCGCGGGTGATAGTCATTGTTCGGGGAACTTGCTCCACGGATTAAGCGATTAATCCACGGCCCTCGGCTTGAAGATGCTCAAAGGGTGATGTTGACACTCACGCGCAATTAGTTCTAGACATTAATGAAAGATGTTCCCGTGGGAACCTTACAGTGCGATCAACAACATATTCAAATAGGAGTGTTCCACCCCTTTCGTCTAAGCATTTTTCATCGAGTAACCATGCCTTGCATCAGACGTTTGGTCACCTGCCTTGCGTCACCACTGCGATGGCCCTCCGGCTCCAAATTGATCGAGCCAAAGATTGAACTCATCGCCAAGGAAATTGCTCGGGTCTTCGAGCCATTAATGTTCAAGTTGGGTATCAACAATTGTTGGGGGCAGATTTCCTTCATCGCCTTCATTGTGAGGAACTGGAGTCTTTGAGCTGGAACCTTCATCATTGCCCTGTTGGGGTCGAGACATACATTCCTGAAGAGTATTGATCCAAGTGTCCAGCTCCTCCTCAAGGAAATCGCCTGTTCTTTCTAGCCTTTGGTGCCCAGATTGGCTGTCGTCGACTGCAGGCGAGGGATTCCTCTCTTTGCTCTCGCCGTGAGCAACTTGACCCCTCGAATTGGAACTTCCTCCAATGACCGGCAGGTTTATATGTGCACTCTCTACCAATGCCAGATCCGCTTCAGGGACAGCATTAATGACCGAATCGCGCTCAAACTGAGGAATCCCTATGTGCTGGAACTGCGGTATATACTCTTGAGGAGTATTGAGATAGCTCGGCGGAGCATTCTGATTTGGGTTAGAGGAGTCGCTGACACGATTGCTGGTCCCGTCATTGCTGAAACACGGTTGGGTGCTCTCGGCTCTCCAATCATCGTGGTTGTAACTCTGCCCGGCACTTGAGCTCCAACTGGCTTTATGATGGTTTAACGCTATCATTCCATCCCTTAGCAATCTCCTATAGTACTTGAGGTGAGACTCGACGTTAATTCTAGAGAGCCCCGGCACATTCATAATCTCGAGTATGCGTAGTGGGCTAGCCGAATCAACTCCCAGCTCTCGAATTGCATCAACAAATTTGGTGTGAAGTTCATAGGTCCAGTAAAACCTTGTTCTCTTATCACCCAAAATATCGTCAATACTTCGGTAGCTATTCTCTACGGGATCTAGTCGTTTCAAAAGTTGTCCAGGGAGGGACTCACCGACTTTGGATTGGCTGGCTGTGACAGCGAGTTCGTCATTGAGAGAACTCCCCCTGTGATGATTCATATCCCATTTCTCAGAGGATGTTGGTGTTGATCCTATGGTGTTGACTTGCTCATGCAGATCTCCGGCGATATCTGGTTGTGTCGGAAAATGCTGTGGAGAATACGGTAACAGCTGAGCGTTATTCGTCAACAGGGACGGTTCATCGAGGAACACCTCACCGAGGACAACAGGATTACCACAATTAAGGCAGGTGGCCTTGGTCAGAGCTTCCTTATATCTCGCGCTTTCAGCTTGAAGCTTCTCATTCTCCTCATTCAGGACCAGTAACTCATGGTCTGCGTATTGCTGTTTCACCCGGGTTCGTTTGTTGGCGAACCAAAACTTGACCTTCGAAAGCTCAAATCCTATTTTTCGGCTCAACTCCATTTTCTGTTGTCTGCTTGGAGTGGGGCATTCATTGAAGAAAGCTTCGAGCTCTCGGATTTGGCCTGGAGTGTGGCGTTGTAGTTGCTTCCTTTTCCGACTCCGGTCATCATTGTATACTCCTTCTTCGTAGCTGAAACCTAGAATTTCATCGCTGGAGGAGTCAGTCTCTATGGCCTTCGGGCAGGATTCAGCTCCAGGATCTTCAAAGTCTCCCAGCAGTTCGTGCTCAGAAATGTCCAGGTCGGGCGTTTCTAGCAGATGGGAATAACTTTTAAACATGATGGATCGGGGTATCTCGGGCTGATCTAGTTCACTCAGCTTTCTCAATTCGCTCTTACGTGTTTGCTCACTCTAGAAATTTTCTCAAGTGATTGTGCGTGTCCTGGAACCATCCTTCAGGCTGCATATGAAGACCAGCAAGCAAGCGCTCCTCCCGAGATCCTGCAATTACTCATCGTCTGTATTCCCCTTTCGTTTTCCTCGTGATAGGATCACAAACTCTCTTGCATTAATTCGGTTTCATCGAGTATTGCGCTTGTCCCCTAGTTCAGTCTTCAAAGTGGTGGGTCTACAATCTTTCGGCGCCTTTTATGATTTGCTAGGCCCGAGAACGTGGGGAGCAGCGGTGGACCCGCAATTAATGACTCCGTTTAATTCATTTAGTTCCATGGGAATTAACGCTATGATCTTCTCTCAACCCCTTTTAATCGTTCAAACGAAAGTGGCATTTTCCCTGTGCATGCTGTTACTCTTCATTTCAGCATCCCGGGCGCTTGGTGAGGAATGAGTTCGTGGCCACTCAAAATTTTAAAGACCGTCTCTGGTTTCAGACTTAATCTAACAAGGGATCATCACAACTGAGCATGACGATGTTCGTCGATAGCGTTGGTTTAACTATAGTCATTAAAGAAAAATGTTCCCGTAGGAACTTTACAACGATAAAATGAGTGATCTACTCGTGAACATGTTCTTCTTTCTATGGGTGTTCGTAGTGACCGACCCATCGTGCCCCGAGTCAGGTGCTAGATCATGGCTGTCCAAGCATGCCAGCTTCCCACTGATTGAACAAGGCATCGAGCCCCTCATCGAAGAAATCGTCTGTCGTGGGTTGACCAGCGGCAGGCAGAGCACCAGCCGACTGCTGCTCGAATGGAGGAGTTCGCACTCGCTGTACTTGTGACACGCGCTCTTGAGAAATGTTGAAATGGCTCGGGAGGACATTCTGATCAGCTTTCAGTTTGCCGGTGGTCGGGTTGCTAGCTTGATTGATGCTTAGATTTGGCCGGGTATCTCTTGATGCCTGAGCATTACAATGGCGGTCGCCCCTAGCTTTTGAGCTCGAGACGGATTCCTCCCGGTTTAGCTCCGCTCGACGTTGTTTTAATAGCTTTCTGTAGGCAGCAAGGTGATTCCTGACCAGCTCCTTATTAAGCCCCGGTACATTCATGGCCTTAAATATGCGCGTCGGAGTTGCTGAGTCGATCCCCATTTGGTGAACCACGTCTAGGAATCTGGAATGCAATTCAGGGGGCCAAGCGAACCTCCTCTTATCGTGGCCCAAAATTGCATCGATGGCTTGACGACTGATTAACTCATCTCCAGCAGGACCCGACCCTATCGAAAATTGTTGTGCATGAGGCTGATATGCTTTGAGCTGGTCGGCGGTAACATCCAGCTCCTTGAAACTGTAACTCCAATCAAAGCGATGCAAATCCCATCCCCAAGGAGGCATTTGTATCATCTTCGTAGGATCATCCTGCTCATGCGTGACTCCGGCAAAATCTGGTTGAGCAGGAGATGCCCCGAGGGAGTAGGGTGGTAAATGAACGTCTTCAATCATCGCGTGAGGCTTATCGGGGAATATCTTACCGAGGGCGACGAGGTTATCGCAATGAGGGCAAACGGTAATATTGAGAGCTTTTTCATACCTCATGTTTTCTGTTCGCAGCTTTTGGTTTTCTTCCTTTAAAATCTCGACCACCTGACGTTTGCGTTGAGCCTTCGATTTGGATCTCCTATTTTGAAACCAAAACTGGATCCTCGACTGATTAATCCCCAACTCCCGGCTCAATTCAATTCTCCACTTCTTTTTCATGTAATGGCTTTTACTGAAAAGGGTTTCCAGCATTTGGGTTTCCTCCTGAGAGTATTGGTGAGGACGTCTTCTTTTCCCGAGTTGAACATCGTGGATGTCGTTGTCGTCGTCGCCGTGATCTTGATTTCCGTTGCCAGAAGTGTTGGGCTCCATGGTTTTGGCGTTAGACTTGATCTTGGAATCTTCGAGATCCCTCTGTAGTTCAATTTCTGAGATTTTTGAGTCAGTCGCCTCTAGCAGCTGACAATAACCTCTTAAATATGTTGGATTGAGAAATGTTTGATTGGTTCTTGCCCACTCAGAGTTCTCCACTCTCTCATGTATGCTCACTCCCTATAAAGTTTTCTTCGAGTGACTTCGTATGTTCAGGAGACGCTCTTCAAGCATCATTAGGCAAACGTTCCCCCTCAAGACTTTGAATTTCTCGCTTAGCTTTTCAATCGTGATGGGACTGCCAAATCCTGTTAGGGCTCTCTTCGATAGTTGCGCTTACCTCCCACCTAACTCTAATAATGGTGATCCCGACAAATCTTTTACATCTTTTAATTGATGAGCCGGAAATCGCGGACCGAAACGAATCCAATGGTTCTCGTGAGGGGACCTCCTGCTTTACCCCCTAACTGGGCTCCACCGGCATTATTACTGAGACCCTTCATCATCCTCGAGTTGCTATAAAATGAGGAATTAATGTATGGAAGGTTAACGTTCTCGCATAATCAGCTTCTTCCTTCTAATCTCTCTGTCAAACTCGTCTTATTCTCAAGCCAACCCAACGCAAATGGCCTCCTCTCCCGTACGCACTTTTTCAACTGATGTCTTGGCCCAGTGGGAAAAGCTTTATAACCTACTGGGTCGCGGTTACGCACACATAACCAATCATTCTGCGACCGAGGATGAAATCCGTGTCCTGCTCGAGGACCTTGATACCACTTCTCTCGAAGGTACTACACTGGGGAGGGAATATAGAATTTTCCCGACTCTCTTTGCACACTCCTTAGAGGCCTACCGTGCTGCTAATCGGGAGGTTCTCGTGGCTCGCGTCTTGCGAGCTCGTTATGAGGATCGATCTGATCATTTGGTGCTGACCAACTATCTGGCCGATAGTTACAAAAAGGCCGTCGAGTTTGCTAATGAGCGGGTCGCGACGTTGCTTCGCGAGAGGAGAAATCTGGTGGAGCAATTGGCCCTATCCCTGACCACCGGCGAGCATGACCGCCGCAATGTCCTGTTGAGGCTTCAGAGCGACTGGCAGGAAGAACGGCTCGACAAAATAACCGCGGACATAGCTCGCGGGAATGGACTGGTTCGAGACCTGGAAACAATCGCCGAAGAACATGAGGCCAAGGTCGCCGAAGTTAAGGGAGAATGCAAAAGTCTTCTCCTCAGGCTTGCCGACCATGACATGCGGAGTTGGGAGTATGAGCAGAGCATTAATAACATGGAGGGTCAGTTGGGCTCCTTCGTGTCGTTAATTAGGGCTCACTTCGGCTTTACTTTTCTACCCCGAATTGTATGACCTGCTTTTGAAAACCCTCCACTGAGCAAAATAAATGAGAACTCTTGTGTGTGTGTTTTAACTTCTGTATGGTTCATTTCTTCGAGCATCCGAACATCTTCAACTTGGGTGAGCCGAACCATAATATCAGTAAGCCGAGCAAATATGTCCTGATTTTATAACTCGCTCATGATCAGATGAGATAATAGCCTTAGACTTGTCCAGGAAAAGATTTCTCTCTATTACCTATTTTTTTTACCTGCAAATAAAAAGACAGAATCAGAAGGAATAATTTGAAAAAGAAATCAAAAACCCATTTCAATCCTATGCTTGCCCATGATTAATAAGGACAAGAACTTTTACAAGGGTTTTAATCTTGCGCGAAAAGTTTTTATCAATATTCCTCGAAAGAAAGCATACTATTGAAAGGAATGTAATTCACAATAATCGCTTTTGATCAATTTCGAGAGGAACGAATTACTCAAAAGTGCGAGGCATAATAACGTGTTTTAAATTTAATTGAAGATACGGCATCCAAATCAAGGCCGTTTTGTTAAGAACGAGAGTAATTTGGACATCTATCTCGTCATTAAATTCAAAACAACGCCGATATTCTCCATCAATTATCGTGGATTACCAGCGACGTAAAACATGCATGGACCAATTCAAGTGTATAATTCCTTCTAGCGAAATTGGGGTTGGATTACCCTATATGACCAAAAAGGTCGTGCAAGATTTCCAATTTTAATTTTCTCTAAAGGAATTATAAACTTGACTTGGGAGTATTCGGATGATTAGAGAAAATGCCACTATCACATTCCCATGACCTGTCAAAAGAAATACAACCAAGTTCCATCTAAATGTATACACCAATAGATCCCTAATACAATCACTCTAAGGGGTGAGATAGAGAAAGCCTCGATAAAAGTAAACCCTATACAAGAGGACTAGCAATGGAAAATGAAACAAAGGAATGTGATCCTAACGTTTAAGGATGCCCCAAGTTCGATCTGTGACTTCCGGATCACTTGCCCCAACTCGTCATCTTCATTGGACGATATCTCAATAATGTCCATAGTAGGCTCCTTTGTTGCTCACTCGGTGTTTGTCGTGGGATATCATCCTCTTCGTCTTCTATCAAGGACGTTTGGGAAAAACACACACATCTATCCTTGAAATGGCATTTAATCTAATCACCAGAATGCAATGAATGAAATGCCTATATTTATATGAACTGTAATAGATTCGAGGTATAGAGAGTCTTACCAACCAAACTCGTCGACTTATGTGCGGTTTTAGGTGTACCAACCGCCCAAAGACATGCGCATGAGACAAGTTATGGTGAACTTCTAAAAATCAGAGGGTTTGGCACCTAAGGTTAAGGTTCCCACTTCGAGTTCTAGAAAGAGCCGATTCCATTGCACAGCTATCGTTGCATTGGGACTCGATCCATAGTTCGAAGCGAGCGGAATTGAAAAGTGGATTACCCCGCGTTTTTCCTCACGGAGATTCCATTTTCAATTCCTTCTATTGTGTTCCTATAGGCGACGCCCGGGGTTTTAGGCGCGGTTGTGTGTGTCCACGTGTTGTGATCATCACAATGCAATTCATGCATATCAGTTTATCAATCAGCACTTCAAATCATCCACACAACATACATTCCTACGCCCAACCTGCATAAGACAATGTTAATCAAGGACTACACCCCTTATTTCTCCAATCTGCAAAAACATATAACACCTATCGTAAGCGGACTTACCTCACCTTCACGAGCGCCTGCATGGTTAGAAAAATCACTCAGCGTTTTAATTACGGCCTAAGTCCACTTGGGGTCTAGAACCATAGGTTCTAGAACACAGTGTCCCCAGCGGAGTCGCCAGCTGTCGTGACCCGTCCAAAAGCGGACGCGGTTAATGGATTACCGATCGCGGGTCTTGGATCGGCGCGGGCCCTCCCAGGCCCATACCAAATCGCGGCGGGAGTATTTTTCAGAAGGATTCGACGATAAGAGTCGATCGCTTTCGACCTTAGTGTGGTCGTGGTGGCATGTGCAACTTGTGCATGCATTTGGAGTCGCCACCGGTCTTTCTTGGAGGGTAGACCGGAAACCTTACTGATCGATTGGGAGAGATCGATCAGTTCTACGGAACTAGAGTTTTTGGGTTCGGGGACTTGGTTACGCTGGTGTCGTTACCAACGCCCTTTCGGTACCTAACGCGAGTGATTTTCCTAACTAGGATTTCATGTAGGCGCAATTTTGGGTGAGGTAAGTCTGACTTTGCACATTAACCAGTTTAACATGCTCACGTAATCATAATAAATAAATAGATGTCAATCACATAAACATCTATCCTACGTGGTGATCATGGAATTATGATTTAATGGGCCTCGAGCCAATGAGACCACATTTAATCATTTTAATATTTTAATAACGGAGAGCCGCTCTTCGCTTCTTCTTGGTTTCTTGAACTCTTCAAGAATTGGGCCCCAAAGAGCTCGCCGACTTAAAAGGCTCCCCAACGTAATCCTCGTAGCATTTACATCAACAATTGACTATGCTAAAAATAAAGATTACATGAAAAATAAAAGGAGTACGCAGCCTCCATTTAATAATTACAACCCCAAATATATAAATAATCATCATACATTCATATATACATCAATCACATTGATTAGGGATTTTTCCATGATCACCACCCTTCCACGTAAGTAATAAATTCACAATTTAAAACTTAGGAAGGCACAATAAAAATTCTACGTTGAATCATATTCAGAATTTTTACGTAAAATAAGATAGCCATAAATTTTCGATTCAAAATTGATTTAGTCTCAATTTTTGCTACGTTGATTAATTTATCATATAAAAACAATCAACCTCCATTAGCCATGTAAGACGAACAATTCGTTAATACATATTGGCCATAGTATTGCAAAAATTGCAAAAATCAATTAAATGCACGAAAACGCCTAAGGATTGGCTCTGATACCACTGTTGGGATCCACGTAACACATAGCGGAAATAAATAACAACCCATACATGTATCTCCAGAGGCGTACTTCGTGCATTTCAATCGAAAAAAAATCACAAAGCCTCAAAGGGAGTAAATAGATTACCTCTCGTAGCGTGCTTGAACGGAGGTGTCGGTTCGATGTTCTTCGATCTCAGCCTCCACAAGTGTTAGGCATCTAGTTCGGACGCACCACCAATTGACGAACGGGGAGACGACTAATAACTCCACAACAATTGTGCTAGCAATATGCGGAATCAATATTCCGAACTTAGTATATTTTGCTCACCCAAGATGATGAGAATATAGAGAGTGTTTGTGTTCTTCTCTCTAAGCTCTCAAAAATTTGCACACTCTACAAAATGTCTCCCCCTTCAACCTCAAAACTCTTGCCATCCTTTTATAGCCAAAAATACCTTCCAATAAATTGTATTTAAAAATAGCACTAACAATTATAAATTCTATCTAAAAATAGCACTCACAAATAAATGACATTTAAAAATAGCACTAACAATAGCACTCACAATATATAATACAAAAATGCTATTTAAAAATAGCACTAACAATAGCACTCACAATTTATAATACAAAAATGCTATTTAAAAATAGCACTAACAATTATAAATTCTATCTAATAATAGCACTCACAATTTATGATAAATAAATGCCATTTAAAAATAGCACTAACAATAGCACTCACAATTTATGATAAATAAATGTCATTTAAAAATAGCACTAACAATAGCACTCACAATTTATAATACAAAAAATGCTATTTAAAAATAGCACTAGCAATAGCACTCACAATACAAAAATGCTAAAAAAAAGGCACTAACAAAGGTGTTAAAAATAATAACCATTATTATTATTACAAGAGTTAAAGAGGTTACCAAACAGTACAAATATGCATAACGTATAAATACGTATGACGTATAAATACGTAGAGCATACGTATACATCCGTGAAACCGGGGACTAATTGAAAGAAAAATGTGCAATTAAGCCCTTTTGGTAAAAATTGATTAAATTGGAGGGCAAATTGACCTAATTGCACTTTAAGACTTTAGAATCCAATGTCATAGCTTATAAAAAGTGAGAATTGAAAACTAAAAGACTCGAAAATGATTTTTTTTAGGCTCGGTTCGGGTTTATGTTTGTGAAGGAACATATTGACCCGAGCCGAATTTTTGAGATTTAAAGTGACACACTTGAAGAGGAAATTAAAACAAAATTATCGAATATTTTTGGGTATTTTTCTGACCACGAATGGTATTTTTCTGATTTTTTTGGTATTTTTATAATTAAATAAACTCGAAAAATATTAAAAATACCGAAAACTATTTTTTGTTCAAAATTGGTTCCTAAGGTTAAACCAAGGCTTCCAAAGTTGATTTTGTGATTTTATGACCTTTTTTGATATTTTTAATTAATTTTAAAGAATAAAAATCACAATAATAAATGGTAAAAAAAATCAGGTGTCAACAGTCTTTCCCCAAGAATTGCCTGGATTGCCACCCGAGCGGGAAATCGAGTTTGTTATTGAGTTAGCCCCCGGAACGGAACCAATCTCGAAGGCACCCTACAGAATGGCCTTGACAGAGTTGAAGGAACTAAAGGTGCAGATGCAGGAGTTATTAGACAAAGGATTCATTAGGCCAAGTGCATCGCCCTGGGGAGCACCAGTACTCTTCGTAAGGAAAATGGATGGATCCCTGCAGCTGTGTATCGACTATCGGCAATTGAATCAGGTAACCATTAAGAACAAGTATCCATTGCCAATGATTGACGATTTGTTCGATCAGCTACAAGGGGCTTCAGTTTTCTCTAAGATAGATTTGAGAACAGGATACCACCAGTTGAGGATTAAGAAGGAGGATATTCCGAAGACAGCTTTTAGAACGAGATATGGACATTACGAATTTACCGTGATGCCTTTTGGATTGACTAATGCCCCGGCCGCATTTATGGATTTGATGCATCGAGTGTTTAAGGGCTACTTGGACCGTTTCGTCATAGTGTTTATCGATGATATCTTGATTTATTCTAGGAGTAACGAGGAGCACGAAGAGCATTTGAAAATGGTTTTGCAAACCTTGCGTGACCACTCGTTGTACGCCAAGTTTAGCAAGTGTGAGTTTTGGCTAAATAAAGTGGCGTTCCTTGGTCATATAATTTCTGGTGAGGGGATATCAGTGGACCCTTCGAAGATTGAGGCAGTGCTCAATTGGCCTAGACCTATGACAGTTACGGAAGTCCGAAGTTTTCTAGGATTGGCTGGATATTACAGACGCTTTGTGGAAAGATTTTCATCTATAGCTATGCCGTTGACGCAGTTGACGAAGAAAACTGCAAGGTTTGATTGGACGGACAAGTGTGAGAGGAGTTTTCGAGAACTTAAACATCGACTGACGACTGCGCCTGTTCTTACGATTCCGTCAGGACCCGGAGGTTTTGAAATTTACAGCGATGCTTCGCTCAGAGGATTGGGATGTGTGCTCATGCAATATGGAAGGGTAGTAGCTTATGCTTCGCGACAATTGAGACCTCACGAGATGAATTACCCGACGCACGATTTGGAATTAGCTGCAATTGTGTTTGCCCTGAAGATTTGGAGACACTACCTTTGTGGTGAAAAGTTTCAGATTTTTACGGACTACCAGAGTTTGAAGTATTTATTTTCTCAGAAGTAGTTGAACATGAGACAGCGACGGTGGATGGAGTTATTAAAGGATTACGACTGTGACATCATGTATCACCCTGGAAAAGCGAATAGAGTTGCGGATGCACTCAGTCGAAAATCAAGTATCGCTTCCCTTTTGGTCAAGGGATGGTCGTTATTGGAAAACCTAAGAGATTCTGCGTTTAGACGGGAAGTTTGCCAGTTATCCAGTTTAGTGGCCACGCTAAGAATTGAACCTGAGATCCAAGAAAGGATAAAGGCCTTGCAACCTTCAGACCCGGAGATTCAGAAAATCCTCGCAGTGGATGTGACGCAGAGGAAGCCAGAGTTCCAAGTATCAGAGAATGGAACCTTGAAATTCCGTGGACGCCTGTGTATGCCCAAAGATGAGGAACTTAGAGAAAAGATTTTGTCAGAGGCACATACGAGTAACTATAGTATTCATCCTGGCAGCACGAAAATGTATCAGAATTTACGGCAACATTACTGGTGGAATGGAATGAAAGTGGATGTGGCAAAGTACGTAGCGAGGTGTTTGACTTGCCAGCAGGTAAAAGCGCAGCATTGTAAACCTGGTGGGTTGCTATAGCAGCTAGAGATCCCCGAATGGAAATGGGAGCACGTGACAATGGACTTTGTTATGGGACTACCAAGGAGTCAGAGGGGCCATGATTCGATTTGGGTGGTTGTGGATAGGCTGACTAAGTCGGCACATTTTATTCCCATGAGAAAGGACTTCGCTTTGGACAAATACGCTGAACTGTATATGCGTCACGTAGTAAGGCTTCATGGTGTACCAGTAACCATCACATCAGACAGAGACCCTAAGTTCACAGCGAATTTCTGGAGGAGTCTGCAGGATGCCTTGGGAACTAGAGTACAGTTTAGCACTGCTTACCACCCACAGACGGACGGGCAGTCAGAAAGGACAATTCAGACCCTTGAGGATATGCTAAGAGCGTGTGTTATAGACTTCAAAGGCGGATGGGAGGATCAGTTACACTTGGTAGAATTTGCCTACAACAACAGTTATCAGCAGAGTATACAAATGGCACCTTTTGAGGCACTTTATGGAAGAGCTTGCAGGACACCGATTTGCTGGGATGAAGTTGGTGAAAGGAGTATTACGGGCCCGGAGTTAGTGGAAAGGTCAGTGGAGACGGTGAAGATAATCCGAGATAGACTGAAAACGGCTCAGAGCCGTCAGAAGAGTTACGCAGACAAACGACGCAAGCCCCTGGAGTTTCAAGTAGGCGACCATGTTTTCCTTAAAGTGTCACCGATGCGAGGTTTGTCACGTTTTGGGAAGAAAGGAAAGCTAACCCCGAGGTACGTAGGCCCGTTTGAGATTTTGGAGCGGATTGGAACCCTAGCCTACAGACTTGCCTTACCGCCTAGTTTGTCCCAAGTTCACAATGTTTTCCATGTGTCGATGCTACGGAAGTATGAGCCGGACCCGACGCATGTTTTGGACCACGAAACTATCGAAGTGGACGACCGAGTGTCCTATGTGGAAAGACCGATCAGAATTGAAGAAAGAAAGGTGCATGTTTTAAGGAACAAGACGATATCCTTGGTTAAAGTAGTGTGGGAGCACCACGGAACTGAAGGAGCTACCTGGGAGGACGAAGAGGTGATGAGGCGTCAATACCCCCATTTGTTTGAATAGTTGGGTTTGTTGTAAATTTCGAGGACGAAATTTTTGTAAGGGGGAAGAGTTGTGACATTCTGATTCCCAGTCATCTTGAGACTTTTCAAAGAGAATATATCTAGTGATGCATTTCAGTCATATTTCGCTTGGATCTGATCAATCTCGAGTCAATCAACCAAAAGGGAAAGGCTAACGCGAGATAAGTACGTGGACCTAGGAACTCGAATAGGGAATGGCGCTTGGACCATAAGAATTGCCGAGGGGACGTTTAGAACCATAAAAAGGCCGACCTAAGAGCGATTTAAGGAATCCGTTGCTAGCGTTATGCGATTGGAGCGCGGGTGATACCGCTTAACCAGTTCATAATTTGCAAAATTTTCCTAAATCGATCGATGACGATCGAGGCCGTCGGAACTAGTGATAGACCCTCGCAATTTAATGACAACCAAAGTCGCCACGAACTGACGAGCCTGAGTGTGATTTAAGTCACAGAGTCGATACGCGTAACGTCTGCAAAAGCCGCCCGTCGGTTCGAAATAGGCTGGAATCGCATTCAATAGAAAATTGAATCGGAGATGAGTCTCGAAATTGAAAATGGAGAATTGAGAATTCCAACATTTTCTTTGGAGTGGGTGTCGCCTCGTCGAAGAGAATTTGATTGGAAAAAATAGAAGTTTTGGACGCCAGAGGCGAAATGACCCTTTTGCCCTCAAGCCTTGGTCTTCTTTTTAAAAATGGTTAAGGGCATTTTGGTCTTTTCTCCCCCCCTTTTTTGCAGCTAAAGATGAGAAGAAATTGTAGCCATTGGATGAGTTTTATTGGTGTAGTGGGACACTTGTCAAAGATCCAACCCTTAGCTTTATGTCCACCTACCATTCAACCCTTGGACCAAGTTGGAGAAGCCTTTTCTTTATCATCAGCAGACCATCTCTGTCTCTCCCTCTCCCTCACGCACGACACCTTCTCCTTCCCCTTCGTTCCTTTCTTTTTTTTTCTCTCCTTCCCAGCCGCGACCAGCTCACCGACCAGTTTCTGCCGCCTGCTTCGCCGACCACCAGCGCCGCTCCAGTCGACTTCCAGCCGCCATGCCCGCCTCAACGACCTAGCCCTACGTCTTGCCGAACTCCTCGAGGTGGAAGCACGGCATTTGGACCTCTGTGCAGCCCCGTCTAGGCTTTGGCGCGCCGGTCGATGGATTCTGCTCCAGCCTGAGGTAGGTTCGATTTTACCTCCTTAGGGCCCCCGATTGTTGGAGTTTTTCGCCCAAAAATTTCAGATTGTTAGTAGACATGTAGATGAACGTGTGGTAAAAAGTTGGACTGAATTGGATGAGAAATTGTTGCCTTTTGACTGCTGTGTTGCAAGGGCAGAATCTGCCGGTTTGTGGACTGAGGGAGTTAGGCGCCTATCAAGGAGTTCACGGCGTCGCTTTGGTTCAAAATTTTCGGTGAGGCTTCCTCGCCCCTAGATAGAGCTGCTGGTGATGAGTTGTGAGCTAGATAGAGGTTTGTGTGTGAATTATGGACTGAGTTGTGAAGGGCAGAACAGAACCGGGTTGTACCCTGTTTGGTTCCGTTCTTGTCGGGCCATAAAGGGCTGTTGGTGTCGATTTTGAGCTGAAATTGTCTCTTAGAGATGTGTTAAATTGTCCGTAGTTATGTCCCTAAGGTTCTCGTTAACTAGTTTGGCGTTTTGACGAAGAAAATGTGACGAATTGGATGGATTTTGACGTTAGGTGCTGCTGTCCTGTTGTGAGCCTTAGGAGCTGAACCTCGTGGGCTGTGGAAGTTGTTCGCGCTAATTCTAGAGCAAGGTAAGGAGTTCCTAAACTCTCGAGAGGAAGATTGGACCCAATTGGATGAGTTAGTCGAGGAACGATATTGATTTTCGGAGAGTCGTCTCATGATTTTACTTTGTGCATTCTTAATTGACATCGGGGATTTGCATGTGTGCTTTGTGATTTGAATGTCGCTATGAAATGCCTAAGTCGATGCTTTCCCATGTTACAAATCCTTAGTTTAGAGTATGAACTACTTTCGATCATGAAGTTTATCTTGGGAATGGAAGTCTGGCACGTTTGATTTCGCTGGTACCCTGATGCGTCGTACACGCGGGGCTGAAGTGGCCAAGGTCCTGATGCGTAGAACGACGCGGGACCGATTTGAGTTGTGTTGGCACTGGTCTGAGTTGAGACTGAAAACCTAAGGCATTTACACGAGTTTGTCGGAGAGATCGGTCTGAGGCGTAAGTACGCGGACCAGGCCTGATGCGTTGTATACGCGGGCAAGAGAGAAATGTGAAGTTGGCAAGGGCTATGGAGTAGTTCGATTTAAATTGCACATTCGATTCTTATGACGTTATACGGTGGCTTGATTATGAGCTTGAGATTTATTTACTCTTTGTGCTAAATGTGACCATTGATACCTTATATGGTTGTTGCTGATTTGTTATTGTGAATGACTGCTTGTCTGAGTGTACAGTCGGCCTAACCTGGGATTAGGGCCTCTTTTACTGAGATTTCAATCTCACCCCGTCGCGGGACCGTTTATTTTCCAGATCCTAGGCCGTAAGAATGCCGCCGACTCGGCATGGGGACCCGTAGTGGATGACTTCCTACTGGGAAGAGTTTCCTGATGGACATGGAACAGTTTATGTGAGAAAGACCACGGTGGTCTGGGTGGACGAGGCAGATAGGAAAGAGGGCCTCATAGTTTTGAGGCATGGTTCCGTCGTGTAGGTGAGGTTACTATTGGGCCACTTAATCCCTCTGAGGTGCCTCGGGGTGTAGTCCCCAACTTTTGTCATCCCTATCGGGATTCCTTGGAGGTAGAGGGTTCGGTAGCGGGTTCGTTCAATGTACCTGAGAGGACTCCGACTCAAGAGGACACCATCGAGGTGATTGAGCTTGAGGCCACCGAGGGCGACTTGGTGGAGCGACCCGAAGATGTCGTCATGGAGGTCACTGAGGAGGATTCGACTGAGGTCCAGTCCGAGGCTTGGTCGGAGTACGAGCCCACGGAGGATACCGAGGCGTCTAGCGACTCCAGTGCTTCGACTTAGAGGTTGTACTTAGGCTGGTGGATACTTTTGTATGGTCGTTGTGGTGATGTCTTTTGGTGAATGTATATTATATGGTTGTTATTGTGGTCGTCTACTCGACCTTTCCGCCGGTCTTGATGACCGCACTTTTGTATAAACAGCTTGTGGATGTAAAGTGGCCGTGTTCCGTTCTCGTCTTGCTATTCAGGTTGCCCCGTTGCTTAAGTTGGGGGAGTTGCTGTTCCGTTTCCGTCTGCTAGCTCTTGTGTTCTATTTTCTTTAAAATTGCGCCCGGTGACTTTGGAAGCCATACTTTACAGGGATCGCCGCGTCCGCGTGTCGTGTGAAAGGCACGGGGCGTGACATGTTTCCCTCTCGAGAAAAATGAATCCTGTTTTTAATTATAGAAAGTATTACGACTTTTATGTTTTTTCATACAATTGACCCATTTACTTAGGTGATTACGACTTGAAGGTCATGCGCCAAGAGTACTACCTTAATCGGCAGAAGATGGTAAGGTTACCTGACTTTACATCTTTTATATTGTCTTCAGCATAAGCATTGCTGCTGTTGCTTCACTTGGTTGGGGTTGGGGTTGCACCTATGTGTTGAAATTCCCGGCCAAATGATCCTTCTAGCTGTTGAGATCATCTAGAAGTGCTTGTTTTTCTTGTGCCTATTGTTTGCCATACCTTAAATGACATTGCTGCTGAATTTTGAATCTTTTAGACATGTCTCTTGAACCTGGCATGAAATTTTCACTACTGTTGTACTATACTAAAAACCATTTAAAGAGCAGGGAAGAGAAGAATCTAGTCTTGATTTTTGCATATATAACTACGGATGAGAATTACTCTTCATTTTTTCCCACTTGTTCCAGCTATATCTGAGATTCGACTTTGGATCTATGATAATTAACTTTCATTGTAGGATTGTCTATTCTTCGACCTGACTTAGTTGCAAGGTTGCTGCTAAAAGTGGATTGCGTTTGGCTGGATATACAGTATCTGAAATAGTAGTCTTTATTCAACAATCCAATGCACAAAGCACTTGGAAGGACTTTTCCTTTGACACTTAAGACTGTCATTCTTTACACTGCTGGCGAAGATATTAATAGGATATCTTATAAATTTTTCTAATTGATATGCATACTTGTATGAGCTCTGTCATTTAAATTTTGTAATTTTCCTGCTCTTTGTAGGTCAAGTTGACGATTATGATCGAGGATCTGAGGGACGTTGAGCGAATGAGACTTTTGGGATCGAAGACCCTGATGCCCCTAGGAGATCTCTCAGTTTCCTGTAATTGAAACAGATAAATGTATTTTATTTTATACTATTATAATATTTGGATGTTATTACTTGCTTAATTTATGGTAAGTGTAAATTTTAGAAATTAATTTTTCTTTTAGATTTTCAAAATCGAAAAATAAAAATAAAAAATTTTGTTGCGAAATAGCGACGAAAATTCCATTTCGTCGCTAAATTTGGCGACGAAACATCATTTTCGTCGCAAATGTTGCGACGCCAGATTAGCTACGAAAAATCAATTTCGTCGCCAAATTCGTCGCAAATTTGTGACGAATTAGGTTTTCGTCGCAAATTTGCAACGACTCACCATTTCGTCGCAAATTTGCTACGAATAAGATTTGTCACAAAATTCGTCGCAAATTTGTGACGAATCGCCGAATTTTCGTCGCAAAATTTGCGACGTTGTATTAGCGAGGAAATCTGGTTTTCATCGCAAATTTGCGACGAATCACTTTTTCGTCGCAAATTTTCTACGAATCAAGATCCGTCGCAAATTTGCTACGAATCGAAATTCGTCGCAAATTTGCGACGTATAGCCAAATTTCCGTCGCAAACTTTGCGACGCAGAGTTAGCTACGAATTTTGCTTGCATCGCAAAATTCATCGCAAAACCCTTTTGCTACGAATTTTTGGCGAAATTTTCGTCGCAAAAATCGTAGCAAAATGCTTGTTTTTTCGTAGTGCTCCTGGAGTCGAACCAACAAAGAAAACGGATCGATATAGAATCCGACACTCAAACCTCATCTACCTAGTACCTAGGATGATCTTATTTTATCACGGCGGTTTTCCATTTCGAAATGAAATTATTTTATCACGGGTACATGATTGCATATTATACAACTATACTCACGGATCAGATCCTCTACCTTGTTTTATTTTTATGTAATTTGATCCCAAGCTTTGTTTTTTGAGGTTGTAGCTGGTTATTGCTGGGATTAAATCGATTTTAGTCGATTTAGTTTTGGGGAAAAAATTTATCCTGAATTGGGTTTGTTCTCGGTGAATTGTTGCCTTGTTCTCCCCGACACCACCTTCACCAAGTAAGCAACGGCTGCCACCCATGCCATTTCTAGCGCAGCAATATGACGGAAGAACCGATTCTTGCCTCACCAAAATCGTGGTGAGGGCAGCTAAACCTAGTCCGCCCGCCATCCTAAAGCGAGGGCGAACGGCCATTGCCGAGGTAACCACGATGGTGTGTTCAGTAGGTTCTCTCTCGTCTACAATTTGACGGAGTCCGGTTTAATATCAAAAACCAATCCGAATAGCTTCATCGCAATAAAATGATTTGAATGACGAGATACGGGGAAATATTAGTAAGCATTAGGTTATGAACATTTTAGCAAAAGTCTATAAAATGATCTATAGCATATAAATAATTATGCTATAAAAGATATTGTATCAAAAGGAAAGATGAATATTATGCACGGAAAGAAAAGAAAATTCATATCGAAGGCACAATCAATACCAACACATGCTACTTGCATTATGATTTTGGGAAGAAATTTTTTATTTCTTTTAACTTTCTTATTTTTGGCTGCAACTTCAAAACCGAGCCAAACGACCCACGACACGACACGGGTAACTGAGGCTCAGCTCGGGAATTATTCAAGATCGGCTTGCTAATATTTCTAGCCCAAGATACACGAGTATCTTGTAAAATTCAGCTTGACAAAATTTTGTTTTGTGGGAATTTGATCATTTTGCTATTGGACTAGGACTAGAAAGCAAGCCTGTTGTCTGTTTTCCTAATTGCCCGAAATTCATATTGACTTTGGTAGCACGGTTATATAAATAAATTAATTCCACTAAATCGCGCGAATTAAGTTCAAGAAATAGTGAGACCGCCTTAGATAGACGCCAAGTCAAGTCAACGATACACTTCGCATTATATTTGGTGGCTTCGTCATTAATCTTCCCTTGCAACAGATGTATTTTTTTTTTGGGTGTTCAAATTGCAACAGATGTATAAAAGTATGGAAAAATTGATGTATAAAAGTATGGAAAAATTGTCTAAAATGTCCTAAACCTGTTACACTTTGACCACATGAGTTTTAAACATTTTCATGTTTTACTAGTTGAGTCAATCTAGCAAATTTTAGTTAGAAATCGCTGGCTTGGACGCCGACCGTCCCACGTTGCATGGTCGATGCTGACATAGACAATAATTTGAAAAATCTGAACCTTTATATATTAATATTTTTCTTTTCAGTTCTTTTCTTTCTTTTTCTTTTTTTCCTTCCAAACCCTGCGAGAGTCACTGGCCCTTGCCTATGGTCGACGAGGGTCTAACGTCCCTCGCCTATGACCATTGACCCTCGCTAGACTTGGTAGAAAGAAAAGAAAAGAAAAAATATATATCATAAAAGACTCAAAAATTCGTAATTTAAGAAAAACAAAAGAATTGTTTGTGTAAGCACCAGCCATATTACGTGACAATGCCGGCATTCACATCATTAATTTCCAGCTAAAATTGGCTGGATAGACTCAATTGATAAAATGTGAAAATATTTATGACTCAATTGTCGAAATTGAAAAAATTATGACTGAATTAGTTAAATGCAATAGGTTTGTAACTTTTTGGAAAATTTTCTGAAAAAAGTATTGGTCACGGTTTCAGTAATCTCAACCTTGGAGACCCAATGTAGTCAAAATCAGAGAGAAGAAGTATTGGCCGTAGCACGATCACAAAAGTTCCATCTCGGTGAGAATCGGCCATGGAGTCGATTCAAATCTCAAAATTGCATCACGTGTAAATAAGCTCATCACATCGATGTCGTACATTTATATGAGGTTGTCGTCCTCGATGGCTGTCGATTCTATAGGGGCCAGCACCAGGATTCGGGGTACGGATCCCAAATGTAGATGATCTCCTGCCGGGGGATCGGCTGGGGCTGGGGCTGCACGTCCTTCTTTTTGCTAGGCATGTTCTTGCTCTCCCCGCCTTCTTTCTTGGCCTCGCCCACGGACACTATCTCCGCAAACCCGACTTTCTTCCGGAGCAGAGTGGCGAGGTTGGCCGCGTCGATCTCTCCAGTCACCTCGATCTGGTCCTGGTCACGTACCAGTGCCACGGATTGAACTCCTGGAGAGAAATTTTAACCAAGGAAAATAGCCTCAGTTTCGAATCAAAAGGGTGTGTTTCTCGATCTTGAAAGAGGTAAAAAAAACACACACACACACACGAATCACCTGGAAAGCCAGCCACAAGTCTCATAGCTTTCGAGTGAGAGTCTTGGGGGCTGAAGCAATAACATCTTGAGACGCGGTCGTTCATAGATAATTTAATCACCACCTTCTGCTGCCAAAAAAGAAAACAAGAACGTGAATTCGACTAATCAAAACTCGTGATTTTCTCATCAATTGATCACCTTCATGGCGCCTCGCTTCGATTAGGAACTTGGGGGAACTTCCAAATTCTTCGATTTGCTCGAATGAAATTGAGAAATTGTCGGGAGGGCTGACGAAGAAATGAGGCGTCACTCCCTATTTGTAGCAACCCCCTTGGAAGAAGAGTCGATGGCTTAAATAGACAAAGGGCCTGGGCATGTCGTGTAGCAAGCAGTCTCAGAAGTCAACCTCATGGTCGTCGAACATCATTTGGACCCAAAAAAAAAAAAAATTAAGTCTTTGGAATTTGGCTCCATTCTTGCTGTTATTGGTTAATTTTATTATGTCCCCTCTCTTGGCCCCACCATCTGTATATATGCCTTACATAATTTGTGACATATGCTTCAGAGATTATTAAAACTGTTGAGCGTAGGACTTGGTAGAAAAATACAGCAATGGACTTCATACATGAGATAATTGACTAAGTATATGATTTTTATGTCCAGTCTGGAGGTGTCGAAATGGGTTGAAAGTCCATATTCAAAGAAACGTGTCGCATATGGGTTAGTTAATTTTTAATAAATAACCTGCGAAAAAAAAGTTTTAATTAAATAAGCGACCAAAAAAAATGTGACAATAAATAAACTGTTAATGGGTTGAAATCGTAAGCCTAATTATATATGAATTGCATATATAAGTTGGTCTTCACATTCTCATCTCACTTGAGTGAAGTCAGTGAGATGTTTTTAAGCCCATTTACAACTCTTTAACAGTTTTTATTATTTTATTTTGTCTTTTGTCTTTTTCTTTCTTTTACCTTTTTTGTTCCTTCGAAGCCGGTAGGGGACGCCGGTGGGCTTCGTAGCCCCTTGCCCAGTGATCGGTGAGGGTCAGTCAGGCAGCCTTCCCTTGTGGTCGACGAGGGTCATCCGGCAACCCTTGCTGAACTTAAAAGGGAAAAAATGAAAAAAAAAATGAAAAAGAAAAACAAAAAGGAAAATAAAAATAAAAAACAGAAATTTCATATGTTTTTAAATAATAAAAATTGTCCATCGTGTTTTACCAACATAATTATTTTAAAAATTTATAAGAAATAAGTTTTTCTAACTTAGATTGAATATATAAGTATTTTAGCAATATGAGTCGGATTTGGTATGAACTGGGTATAGGTCGATGAATTTGCATTGCAATAAATTGGTGATAAACGGGTATATGAGTGAATTTAGGTTGGACTATTATATTTATGGCTCAACCCAAGTCTAATCCGATATGATATGACGGTTTGATAGATTTGGTCGAACACGAAAAAAATCAATCGGAATTCGATCCGATTAGTGAAATCCATCATTTTTGTCACTAATTAAAGTTCAACAGAAAGGCCTTGCCTCTGGAAAAGGGTTCCCCAAATTGACTCTTACCAGCCAAAGTCTCTAATGATCATCGTCACCACCGCCATCATCTCTCTAATGATCATCGTCAGCGTCACCACTGCCATCATCTCTCTCTCTCTCTCTCTCTCTCTCTCTCTCTCTCTCTCTCTCTCTCTCTCTCTCTCTCTCTCTCTGTGACTTGAGAATGTGAAGTCGGTGGCATGAGCAGACGAGCTACTAGAAAGTATAATAGGACGAGGGAAGGACCATTGAACAGAAAATCAAGGGAAACTTCGTGCTCAATCCAAAGTAATGAGGACCGATTCAAACCAGTTTCGAGGAGGAGCGATAAAAACGTGGAAAAGGATGGCTTGCCAGAAAGTCAAAAAGACTCGAGAAAACCTGCGTTTTCACATCGTTTAAAAAAAAAAAGTCGCTAGTTCATGTATCTAAGGTGTGTCTGACTGTCTATACATGCAAGTGTGTCACGGACCGGAAGTTTTGCCATCCCAAAATACCGAATCCTTTCGTTCTCACGTATCCTGGCGAGCAGAGCTCGTGGCGTCGCAATGAAGAGCGAGTGATACAGAAGGGAATGTGCAACTGGTTGTTAGGGTGACATGAGGGCATTTGTGCTAGAAGTTGTAGGTTAGAACTAGTTATAACTTTGAGAAGCTCCAAAAGCGGGCTTGGCTTCCCTTGTACAAACCCGTCGGGAGCTAATGCCGCTCTTAAGAAGATGCCATGGTAGGCCTAAACTAGTTGTTGTGTTGCATGTCTCGCTCGGCGGGCTGAAAGCCCGAGCTAAGCTAGGCGTGGTATGATCCGATATGTACATTCGATTTGTCGTATTGTTTTAGGAGCAACTATAGAAGGAAAGGCTGGCATGATGTGCTTGATTCATTAGGCACTGCACGGGCTATTTCGTGATCAAGGATCTACTGGCCCGTTACGCGTGTCTCACGAGATGCACATAGACTTTGAAAACATCCCCCGTTACTTCAGAAATCACATCAGTGAAATGGAAGAGGAAGACTTGGTTTAATTCAGTAAACAAAAAATTTTCTTGCCCCCACCTAACTCCACCATAGATCAAGTGCAATTTCATCAGTTTGATTAGTATTGGACTCGAACATTTAAAGTACGTAATGGAGCCCACATCCGGGCAATTTTATTTCTTTCTTCGATAAAATGAGGGGAAAATTACCGAAAAAGTCCTAAACCTATTATAATTGTGCCGATTCAGTCCTATATCTTTTGCAATTGTGGCATTTGGCCGGCCGGCGACCTAATAGGTTAATATTTTTTTGAATTTTTTTGAATTTTTCTTTTCTTTTTTCTTTCATTTTCATTTTCCTTTTTTTTCTCTTCCCCCACCTCTTCCTACCTCCAGGCTCCAGCCATTCGCTGGTCAGTGATCGGCCAAAAACACAGTGGAAAGGCCGAGCCTCGCTCGGCCCCGGAGGAGGTCGATCTCACAGTCGTCGGGCGAGGCAGCGACAGCGGAGCCCCACCACGGCTGGGCGAGGCTCGACCTCCGAAACCCAGATCTGGGCAAGCGAGGTCGAGCCTCGCCCGGCGAAGGTAACGAGGCGAGCAACCATGGATTGGTGTCCAGCGAGGTCGGAAGAAAAAATGAATGACTTTCGGGGATCACACTGAGGAGAGAGTGACCTGCAAATACAAAAAACGATGGAGCGTGGAAACGAAGATGTTTGAAGGGGATGAGAGGCCAAGTCCTCGTGCTCGTGCTTAGGACATCGGGATTGATCTGGATGCTTACCTAGTCATCGTCGTCGGGCGAGGTCGAGCCCCGCCACGGCCGGGAGAGGGTCGACCTCGCAAGCCCAGACGGCTGCCTCGTTCGACGACGGCAAGGTCAACCTCCGCCAGGGCCGGGGATGGCTCGGCCTTTCCATTGCGTTTTTCACCGGTCACTGACCAGCGAATGGCTGGAGGTAGGAAGGGGTGGGGAAAGAGGAAAAAAAAGGAAAATGAAACTGAAAGACAAAAGAAAAAAGAAGAGGAAAATTATAAAAAAAATAAAAAAAAATATTAAAAATATTAGGTCGCCGACAGGCTGATCATGTCAGCACCGGCCAGCCAAAATCCGTCAAATGGACTTAAATAGTACAATTGCAAAAGGTTTAGGACTGAATCGGCAAAAAGAAAAAAAAATAGGATTGAATTGGCACAACTGTAATAGGTTTAGGACTTTTTCGGTAATTTCCTCATAAAATGAGTATGTCACACGTTTAATATCTTAATAAGAATGGTACTTCAAGATCGCTCCACGCTAGGGGTGTACATGGTCCTGGCCGGTCCGATCCTGGCATGGAATAGGGGACCGGACCAGTAGTCTCGGTCCCCATATTTTCAGGACCACGGACCGGACCAGGATCGGTGGTCCGGGCCGGTCCAGGTCTGGGCCTAGTATGACCGTTAACTCTAACTGCGTATAAAAATCTAGCCCTTAGAAATTACAATATAATGTTAATTTACAATCTATAATCAACCTACGACGGCAAGACAACCACGTAAATGCTAGGGCCACCCAACGTGTGTTCGATCCGGCCTTGAAGGCTTCACGCGATCTTTTCTCCTCGTAATCGACACTCGCATGTGGCCCGTTGAACTTAGGTGGGCGATGGAGCTGAACTCGGATATTATTTCTTTCTTTTTTACTTTTGGTTGTAAAAAAAAAATCTCAAATCTGCATAATGACTCGAGTTTCTGTCCTCATGCATGTGTATACACTCTCTCTCCGACCACCAGACCTCCCTCTAGCTGTCGCCAGCCACCTCGAAGCCGTTGAACCGACAAGGGAGGCCAGAAACCCCTGTTCGGACCCGAGTGCCCTGTTTCAGGCCTGAGGAGTCTCCGCTGCCCTTCGCCCTCCTTAGATGCCTTTCGCCGCTCACCGTCGACTCCCACCAACCTCATTTGACCCTCTGTCGTCCCTCGGAGCTATTGGAAGCCGATTGAGCTCCGTAGAGCCGTGGAACACCCGAATCTTCCTCGCCTGTTTCGGCCCGAGAACCTGCTCGGTTTTGTCCGACGGTCATTTCACCGCCTCTAGCCGCCGTCCGCCGCCCACAGCCGGTCTCGACGGTCGCCCTCTTGGCCCGGTGAGTCCTCGAGCCTTGCTCGACTTTGTCTCAACCAATGAGGCCGAGATTCACCCGAAAACAGACCCGGTTTCTCTGTTTCCAAAACTAACCGATTCTGTTTTGCCCTTAGCCACCGGTCGCCGGAGCTCTGTCGCCCCCATCGACCCCTTGTCGGACCTCCACAACGTGTCCTTTCTGCTGTCGGGTTGTGTTGCCGTTCATTGGGTGAAGAAACCCGAGAGTTCGAAGGAGAAACGAGAAGCGGCGTCGTCGCTATCGCCGCCAAGTTCCATCGCCGCCGGTGTCACCGTCGTCATGCCGTTACCGAGACTACCCGAGCTTGTTTGGGGGTGAGTTAACCCCTAATCCTTAGTTAGGATGCTAATTACGCCTAAGATCAGTTAATTAATCGATTATGGTACTTAATTAGAATAATTGTGGTCGGTTTAGATAGAAACCAGATTTAGGGTAAATGGCCGCGATTAATTAAGTTAGTCGATTTAGTTAGGTCGTCTGTGGCTAGTTGGTGGTTAGAACTGATTGATTAACTGATTGGGCATCGATTACTATTGTTTGATCGCAAGCGAGCAATAGTTCAGAACCGAGCGATCGATCGATAATTAAATGAAATTAGGATTAATCAATGTCGTTTGATTAATTGAATTGGTTAATTGATCGTGTTTTGACTGCTTGACTGAGTGCAGTTGATTGATTGTGATGTGACATGATTGAATTTCTGAGTGTTTCATCGTCCGTATCGGGCGTAAGCCTATTTAAGAGGTTGTGCATTCATATGACCTGTGTGAACTCAAACTGCATGATTTAGCATGAAAACGGCTTTGGGCCGAGTCTTTGAGCACGTCTGTATGAGCATCCGACCTAAATCAAAGATGATAAAATTGATTGATTGTTGGGTGTCATGTGTGGTTATATGATGGGACGATGAGATTCCTGACAAGATTGTACCGTGACGATCGGAAAAATACGACTTGTTGGAAGCACGTCATTCTGTGATGTCATTTTGATGGATGCCGATTGCAGCTTGTAATGGACCGAAGCCCTGGAAAGGGATTCTTGGTAATTCCGTGCCGTGACGATCGGAACCACACAGACTACTAGAAGCAGTCGCCAGAAGTAAGGAACGATGCCTGGCGCCACCAGAAGAGTACCAATTGACCAAGGTACTAGGCACCAACAGATCAGTGTGCTGGGCTGACATGCCCTATTCTCGGGCTGACATGCCATGGGCTTACATGCCCTATCTCATAATAAATGGACTGCGTGTGACATCATGTATGTCAATTGATGTGATGCTTGCCTTGATTGGACTGTTTGACTATCATGTCGTGTCTGCTGTGTGGCTTCCTGGCGGGTTAGTTGCATGTGGGTGAATATCTGTGCGGGTTGATATGCCATGACTGTTTGGTAGGATATCCTGGGTGAATCAATGTCTTAACCGAGCTTAGGCGTTGACTTCACTGAGATTTATTTCTCACTCCGTCGTGGGATAACATTTTCAGGGGTCAAGTGATGGAGCCTCGTGGATGCTGAGGCGTGACTTTTTGAAGTATCCCTTGGAGTAGATATGGAGTTAACCCTACCGACCATTGTCTCTTTTAAGGTCCTGGAGAGTCGCTCCGAAGAATGGGGTTGTATGTTGTTAGCTCTATAGGGTTAATTCGTATCTGCTTTTGAATTGAGGGTTGAAATTGTCTTTTGATGAATTGACTGAATGAATGTTCATGATGTCATATCTCATGCTGATCTTGTTGTTTGGGAGTTTGGCACGTTTCGCGTGCACATTACGATTATAGGTTGATAGCGAGCCTGTGACGCTATCCTTCGTGACCTATGGGTGTCAAGGTAGGGATGCCGCGTGCTCGAGAGTTGGGGCATAACATCGACGGTTGATGAACCCAAAAATTTCAGAGAGATGTAATTAAAATAAATATAAGTATGTATGAGGTATGAGATGCTTAGATCATCGACGAACTGGAGTTATTCCCGAATAGTGTCAGGAACTAGGGTCAGGAACTAAATCAATTGTGTTTTGATTAGGAGCGTCTCTCCATCTCTCTCGTTCTCATCAATCACCAAATCATAAAAAACAATCGGTAAGGGAGCAAATTTCATGTAGAATGCACTGTAATCATAGTTGTTAGTATTGTCACCAGTATTCTTCCCCTGAGTTCGTAGCACAAGGATCTAATTTACTTCCTGAAGAAGTGTGAATGTAGCACGCACTACCGAACGGAGATGAGAGAATTTAATCGATCGTCTAAGGAGCACTCTCATGGGAGATTTGTATTGCAACACCTTACTAGGAAACAATTAATCAAAAAGCAATTTCTTAGAATAGCATCCGACCAAAAATGTTAGAATAAGTTTTCATGAAACAAAAGTGATCAAAGTTTTCATGAAACAAAAGTGACCATGTCATCTCAAGGGGATGAGAGGTTTTTTTTTCTCTCCCCAACCCCATTTTGTTGGGGAGTTTTAACATATGAAATTTGGTGTACAATACATGGACTTTTGAGAAAAGACTCAAAGGGCTAATTGGTGTATTTAGTCCCATTGTCAGCATGTAATATTTCAATCTGTGTACCATATTGCATTTGAATCATTTGATTAAATTCCTACAATAAGTCAACACCTCACTTTTAGAAGTAAAAATATAGCCAATTAGTTCGAGATTTATGGTCCATAAACGTAATAATGTAGTTAAAACCATCTCAAGATTCAACTGGTGCATTATTCCAAACATCATAATGCACCAACTCAAATAGTTCAGATGTGTTATTTGTTTTTTTTTTTTTTGAGAAAAAGGCAATTCTATGTTGTTTAGAAAAATAACAAGTTTCATAATAACTTAAATCTTTAGAAAAAAAAAAAAAGAAACTAGGATCAATGGACCGTAACACCCTGGCTGTTGGGTGCCCCATACGCATGCCACATTTGAGATGTTTTAAGCCTTTATTCTAGCTAGCAACCAACCCCGTGCTAGAAAAATCAAGAGTGCATAGCCCTTTTGAAGCCAGCGTTCACCAATCTTATTCCATGTGGTTCTGTCATGAAAGATGACCTTATCACTAGAAAAAGTAACATTGCAATTTAGATGGGAAAATTACCCAAAAAGTCCTAAACTTATTGCAATTATGTCAATTCAGTCCTAAACTTTTTTTTTGTCGATTCGGTCCTAAACCTTTTGTAATTGTGTCATTTCAATCCATCCGGCGAATTTTGGCCGGTCGGCGCTGACGTGGACGCCAATCGACCGGCGATCGAATAATTTAAATTTTTTCAATTTTTTATGATTTGTTATAATTTTTTATGTTTTTTTCTTTTCTTTTTCTCCCTTTTCCCTTCCTTCCCCTGTCCCCCTCCCTTCCTTTTCCCATCTCCAGACCCTTGCTCCGATGACTGGAGAGGTCGATTGCGCTGCCACGGTTGAGGTCGAGCTCGCCGTCGTCGGGAGAGGCGGGCGGCGGCGAAGTCGAGCTCCGCCACAGACGGGCGAGGGTCGACCTCGCAAGCCCAGATCTGGGCCGGCAAGATCGAGCCTCGCGTGGCCATGGCTGGGTGCGACCTCCCTCAGCCATGGCGAGGTCAACCTCGCCGTCGTCAGGCGAAGCGGCAACGGCGAGTTCGAACTCGCCACGGCCGAGCGAGGCTCGACCTCGTAACTGGTTTGCGACGAAGTGGGAGAAAATAGCAGGGATTCTCGAAACAAGTTCTGTATGTATCAATTCAACCCGCCGAACTCTCGCAACCCAGATTCAGACTCATAGTTAGAAGCTAGTGCACGAAAACCTTATTTTGGGCGTAGAACTCGTAACTGAGTTACGAGGCCGAGCCTCGCTCAGCGAGGACAAGATCCACCCTCGCTTTGGCCGGGCGAGGTCATGCCCAGCCATGGTCGCGCGAGGCTCGACCTCACCGGCCTAGATCTAGGCTTGCGAGGTCGAGCTTCCCTCGTCCGTGGCGAGGCTGACCTCGCCGTCGTCGCTTCTCCAAACGACGGTGAGGTTGACTCCCTCCGTGGCAAGGCAGTCGACCTCTCCAGCCGCCTGTTTGGCCGATCGCCAGACAATCGCAAGGGGTTGGAGGTGAGCAAGGGAGGGACGGGGGAAGGGCGAGGCGAAAAAGGAGAAAACAAAAAGAAAAAATATTACAAAAATTGAAAAAATATTAAATTATTCAATCGCCGGCCGACCGGCGTCCACATTAGCGCCGGCCGGCCAAAATTCGCTGGATGAACTGAAATGGCACAATTGCAAAAGGTTTAGGACTGAAACGGCAAAAAAAAAAAAGGTTTAGGATTGAATTGGCACAATTGCAATAGGTTTAGGACTTTTTTGATCATTTTTCCCAATTTAAATCCCTAATAATTTTACTAAAACATGACAAGTTAGGAGATAATGATAGAACAAATAACATATTAGATGAGTTGAAAACTAAACCCAGTTTTCCAACCCCTTGAACAAGGAGCTTTTCACAATTAGCAACCGTAGCAATAGAGTAAGAACCAGTAGGAACCTCACGGCAGATGAGTTAGGGTGCGTTTGGAAAGAATTTTGGGGAAAGTCATTGGTAGAATGCAAATGTCTTTAGTCTGAAGGGGTTTGGTGAAATGCAAAAGTTGTTTGGTAAGTTGTAACTTAAAAATCCATTGCAAAGCAACTTTGGATAAAATAACGTTTGGAAAAATTATACTTGTAAGGCACTTCTTTTCACTTTTTGTCTAACAGAAAAGTTGAAACCCTTTTGCCGGCCTGCAAAGGGCACGTGTCCGGCTAGCGAAAGGCATGTGGCCGCCAGCCGCCGGAAACCGAAAGGAAAGCCACCGAGAGAGGATGGCGGTCGTCGTTTGAGGTCGAGCGACCCCCGACGACCACCGACGAGGGCCACCTCAAGTCGAGCGACCCTTGTTGAGGGTCGCGAACCCAGACGAACAAACCGGAAGAAGCAACAGAAACGCAGCCACGCACCGAGCATTATTTTCGAGGTCGGCTCATCGCCGGCGGAGAGAACTCGGCTTCCTGCAGCAGCTGCTGGACTTGCGCGAGCCGAGAGGGGGCCTTTCGACGCAGCGCAGCGTATCCGGATGAAGCCGATCCCTCGCTACGCGTGCCGCCGTTTTGCCCTCTAACCTCGTTAATCTGTGCTATTTTGATCCTTTAGCATTCCTTCTCATGCATCTGAATTTGGTTAAATGAAATAGTGATGGGTGACGGCCGGTGGAAACTTGTCATTCTTTTTACGCACGACAAAATGCAGCACCCACTTTTGCAACTTGCCGCATCCGTCGTCACGGCCCCGACCAAGATACCGGTAGTCAGAAGGTCCGTCCACGCACTTGATATGCCGCGGTTAGGCATCGCGGATCGAACTCGTGACACGCGACCTCGTAAAAGACGGGCGACTCCTTTACCGCTAAGTCGATCCTCTCGGTGGCGAGCCCGGCCACCTTTTTTTTGTTTGTTTGTTTGTTTGTTGTACGTGGGGCATATGAGGGTCATGTGTGGCTATACCAATCACAAATTGATTGAGATTACAAAGAAACTATCTCCGATCGAGGGCACAGCCAATTTTTTTCGATTAAATGAGAGTATCTACATGGTTGAAGTTTTTAAGTCTATTGAGTTATGAAAATGAAATCCTCCCACGTGCCACCGCCAAGCAAAGAAAACAAACAACATGCAACTATCCGCCTCCCACCCCACTGCAAGCTCCAAAGAAATTGACTGAAAGTCGTGATTTGATCGATCCGGCCGATGCATGGCCCGTGAAATTTCCCATCTCCCTCTTCGAAACGTCGTGGCATCCACAATTTCCTTGGATGAAGCTCCGATTCATATGCTTTCGTTGTCATTGCAGCTGGTCTCGGGTCGTCAATTGGGGTCGTAGCCCACGGGTTACGAGAAAAGGATGGCTTGCCAGAAATTCAAAAGACTCGAGATTTTCACATCGTGAAAATCAGGTGTGTCTGCACACGCGCGCGTGTCACAGACTGGGCTCGTATTCACGTACCTTTATGAGTAGAGCTTATGGCGTCGCGATGAAGAGTGAGTGATGCAAAAGGGAAGGCGCGACTAGTTGTTGCTTTATTTCTCTCTGTCTTTTAGATTATTTTTTTTTGTCGATTCCGTGGACGACGCGGTCGATATTCTCCATGAAAGTAGGCTCTGAAGATTGAAGCGTGAGTTCCTCGGAAGAATCTTCTTTATCTAAATTTGCTCTCTCGCTTCGGCTCTAGGTGTTTGCTCTAGATAATCGAGCACTCCACAAGTCTTTGAGGTTCTTTTGCTGCTGTTTTCAACGGTTAGCTTATGTGAAAGTAATTTTGTGATCCAACTGATCTCTTTTGTAGTAATTCTCTCTCGATCTAGAGTTACATTTAGATTTGAGTGCTCTTCTATCCCGATCTACAAATAAATCTAGGATTTACAAGGCGTTTTCTGTGTTCTTTGGACCTATTGGTATTGTTGTGGTCTCTGCACGGTGGCGGTGGTAGTGCTGGGGACGCCGAACCGCTTCGCCTTTTGGCAAAACCATAATTGTTTGAGAGGGATTTTTTCGCGTGTGCTCCTCATTGATAATGATGCGAGGTTCTATAATCAACCACTATATTAGCTTTGATGTTGTGACAGATTTGTCTTTGTTCAATAGGTCAGTTTTTGCAAGCACTACCAAGTTGATCCACTTTTCATATTTACTTATTTTACTTGCTTTATGGGATTTATATATCTATCTTGAAATTATGTATCCCTCTGATTTCAAATGAAGATTTCCATTGGGAAAAAAAAAAGAGTACAAAAATTGTCCGGACTCAACTTTCCAAACTCTTATATGAACACACAAAAATTGAAATAGGTTCTACACAAGTCATAAGTTCTTGTATCTAAGGTGTGTCTGACTATCTGTACATGCAAGTGTGTCACGGACCGAAAGTTTCACCGGCCCAATATGCCGAATCATTTTGTTCTCACGTATCCTTGCGAGCAGAGCTTGTGGCGTCGCGATGAAGAGCGAGTGATGTAGAAGGGAAGGTGCAACTGGTTGTTAGGGTGACATGAGGGCATCTGTGCTAGAAGTCACAGGTTAGAACAATTATAACTTTGAGAAGCTCGAAGGCGGGCTTGGCCTCCTTTGCGCAAACTCGTCGGGAGCCGATATCGCTCTTAAGAAGATGCCATGGTAGGCCTAAACTAATTGTTGTGTTGTGTGTCTCGCTCGGCGGACTGGATGCCTGAGCTGATGAGCTAGGCGTGGTACGATCCGATACTACATTCGATTCGCCGTACTGTTTTAGGAGCAACTATAGAAGGAAGGCTGGCATGATGTACTCGACTCATCAGGCAATGCACGGGCTATTTCGCGGTCAAGGATCTGTTGTCCCGTTACACGTGCCTCACGAGATGCACATAGACTTTGAAAACATCCCCGCTTAACTTCTGGAGAAGAAATCACATCAGTGAAATGGAAGAGGAAGACTTGGTTTACTTTAGTAAACAAGAAATTTTCTTGCCCCCACCCAACTCCATCATAGATCAAGTGCAATTGCATCAGTTTGATTAGTGTTGGACTCGAACATTCAAAATACGTGATAGAGCCCACATCCGGGCAATTTTTTCTCTCTTTTCTTTCTTCGATAAAACGAGTCTAGGCAATATATGTGGCATGTTTAATATCTCAATAAGAATGGTACTTCAAGATCGCTCCACGCAGGTGTTTGAGCGCAGTCGCAATAACTTGGCACGAGATTCCGTCGAATCCCGATGGTGGAATTAGAGATGGGCACGGTGCGCTACGAGGCCAGGACTGTGTTGCCGATGGCTTGCTTCATTGGAGGGGAACTGCTAATTCAACTTCATCAAAATTGACAGATCCTTTTCATTGAGACTAATTTAGTCGAATTTTTCTTGCTTGATCTAGAAAAATCCTGAAGTCCACGAGTCAACTTAATCGAGTCCCGTGTGCGAGGCCAACGTGGTTAATTGATTAAGGTCAACAGTTTTGTGGAACAAAACCTGTCTAGAAAAAGAACAGGTGGGCATATTACGACCGAGTAAAATCATCAAGATTTCTGACAAAAAAAAATCATGAAGATTATTCTTCTTAAGGAAGATGGGAAATTAAATATGTTCAGAACCTTGAAGAAATCATCCAATCCCAGAGGAGAACGAGAACCTGCCAAATTTAACAATAATAAAAACGAACAAAAAGAACAGAAGAAGATGTCGCTTCTACTTATCGATGAATTCCACAAGGTCATACAGTCAAGTTTTGTCGTCAACTGCGCATGTGCGCGGAAATCAGCGGAATCATCATTTTCTATCACGCGTTTAACGGGGCTGTGCAGCCGGATCGAATTTATCCGAAAATCATACCCGAAAAATAGGTCCGAGAAACGGTTCCTGTTCAAACCGCTTCGGGAACATATTCTTATTTTTGAGAACGGGTCCGACTTTCAGTTCCAAATGAAGACTAGAGGTGTGCAACCAAACATGATTTACTAGAAACCCATATCGGATCACTCGAAAAATAGATCTGGAAACCAGTTCTAAATTTTAGGAACTGTTTGGAATTGGGCGTGTTTTCGGTTCCAATGTACTTGGAACCGGATCGATTTTGGAATTGGTTATTAGCAATTGTTAGAAAAAAAAATCCTAATTTCACTTGCTTCATCTCCTTTGTTCTTGGTGGATTGTAATTTATATTGCTCATAGTAGAAATTGTCGCTTTTGGTGGATATTGAGTTTAATTATTCATTTAATTATTCATCTTTCACTTTGAATCATTTCATTTCTATTCATATTATTTTGTTGGAAAAAATAAAAGAAAAAAAGAAAAATAGGTTCTCGGATAGACCCTAGAATCGAATCGAACAAACAAAGTAGGTTTTAGATTCCAAAAATTTATAACATGTTATAACATGGTCGGTTTCAAGGTCTGGATCTGGAACCTACCCACCCGACCCATGCTCAACCCTATAACCCACCTAGGAACCAGATCGGCTTTGGAATTGATTTTTAGCTGTTGGAAGAAAAAAAATTGGAATTGTTGTTCATAATAATCGAAGAAGGATTACATAGTATTTATAGACTCTTTAGATAACCAGAACAATTAATGCTATCTTGAAAACAAGCAACAATAAATAAACATAGTTTCCTAGGTAACAACTTCAAAGACTTAACAACTTCCGAGATTCCAAGTCTCAAGATGAACTTGGGTTACGAAAAGTCTTTTGAGGTTTCCAACAGCCTCCCTTAAACCGAGCTCATCTTGACCATGCTGGTCATTATCTTGAATTTAAGGAAGAAGTCTGTCTTCAATGGCTTAGTGAACATGTCAGCCACTTGGTCTTCCGACTTGCAATACTGTAGCATAATCTTTTCGGACTTCAATAGATCTCGAATGAAGTGATATTTCATATCAATGTGCTTGCTTCTTCTATGAAAGACCGGATTCTTTGCAAGGGCAATTGCTGACTTGTTACCACAATTAATCACCGTCGAATGCTCCTGCTTATGGCGTAACTCAGCAAGCATCAAACGTAGCCAAACTGCTTGAGTACCACAATAAGCCGTTGCTATGTATTCTGCTTCCGCACTGGACAAAGCAACTACCTGTTGCTTCTTCGAGGACCAAGAAAAAATTCCATTTCCTAAAAAGAAAACATAACCGGAAGTACTTTTCCTTTCTCTAATATCGCTTCCTCAATTACTGTATGTATATTTCATAAGCTGAAAATCATTAGAAAAAGTGTAGAATATACAATTATCCACAATACTTTTAATGTACTGTAGAATTCTTTTTACCGCCTGCAAGTATGATTGTCTAGGAGTCTCCATAAATTTGCTTACCATCCCAACACTATAAACAAGATCTGGCCGAGTAGAAGTCAAATATCGTAGACTCATGACTGACCTCTTGAAATATGTGGGATCGACTTCGGAGCCACTTCCATCTTTTGTCAACTTCAATCTTTCCACCATTAGAGTGCTAATTGGTTTACAAATAGCCATCTTGAAACGCTCAGAATATCCTTGGCATACTTTTGTTGACAAATGAAAATACCACCCTCCGATTATGTAACTTCAAGGCCGAGAATATAATACATGAGACCCATGTCCGCCATTTCAAACTCACGAGTCATGGCCTTCCTTAAGTCAGAAATCATCTCTTGGCAATTTCCAGTAAATTTGAAATCATCAACATATAAGCAAACAATAAGCATCTCACCGTTCAAGCCAACCTTCACATATAAAGTATGCCTATAAGGACATCGGATAAAACCATGATTCATGAAATAAGAATCAATTCTAGTATACCATCCTCACGGTGCTTGCTTGAGACCGTAAAGAGTTTTTTCATTTTTTAGACGAAACCCTTTTGTCCTTTCTTGATATACCCCTCGGATTGATCCACATACACCCCATCCTCAAGCACGCCATTGAGAAAATGTGGACTTGACATCCATTTGGTTTATTTTTCAATATCTATGAGCAGCCAAAGCAAAGATCATGTGAATAGTATCCATTCTTGCAACCGGACCAAATACCTCAAAATAGTCAATCTCAAATTTTTGTTTGCAATCCTTGACTACAAGACGAGCCTTCAACCGTTCGACATCACCATTAGGCTTACACTTGGTCTTATAGACCCATTTCACGCCGATGGACTTCTTGCCTTTTGGTAGAGAAGTGAGCTCCAACGTATCATTTTTCTCGATCACATATATCTCATCATCCATAGCATGAACCCAACCATCATCTTGAGAAGCCTCCTTAAAGTTTGTCGGATCACAATTTGCAAAGAGAGCAAAATTAATAATTCCTTCATCAGAGGGATCGTCATCATTCGACAAAACACAATCCCTCAAACGAGTGGGTAAAACTTGTTCCCGCCGTGGATGTGAGGAAGTTTCAACAGAATTCAACTGAGTCTCTGCTACTGGATCAGGTTGCATCGATGCCGCTATTGGTTCAAATTGTCTAACTGAATCAGGTTGAGCCGGCTCGTCCTCATCTAGGACAAAGTGAAACTACTTCTTCTCTTCCGTGTTCCAAGTTCACCCACCTTTCTCGTCGAAGGTAACATCTTGACTAATAACTACCTTCTTCGTTGCCGGATTATACAATCGATTATCCTTGGTCTCATCGCTATATCCAAGGAAGATGCATTTCTCACTCTTCTCATCAAGCTTCTTGTGAAGCTCATTGGTCACCTCGATCCGGTCTTGGTCGCACACCAGCGCCACGGATTGAACTCCTGGAGAGAAATTTTAACCAAGGGAAACGGCCTCAGTTTTGAATCAAAAGGTGTGTTTCTTGATCTTGAAAGAGGTAAAAACAAAAAACAAAAAGAGAGACACGAATCACCTGGAAAGCCAGCCCCAAGTGTCATAGCTTTCGAGTGAGAGTCTTGGGGGCTGAAGCAATAAATCTCGAGACGCGGTTGTTCATAGACAATTTAATCACCACCTTCTTCTGCCAAAAAAAAAAGAGTTTCAATAAATAAATTGTTAATGGGTTGGAATCATAAGCCTAATTATATGTGAATTGCAAATAAGTTGGTCTTTAAACTCGTTTAGCTTATCAAGGTTATTACTTGAGTGAAGATGCGCATGAAAACTATCCAGAAATAGTTTTAGGAACAAAAATCTATTTCTGGAATAGGTTTGGAACATAAACTCGTTTGGTAATGCAATTCTATTTTTCTATTTCATGAACAACTTTGATAAACATAAATAAATTTGAAGCAGAAATGTGAAACAAAAAAAAGTTACTTCTCCGAGAAATAGAAATAGAAATAAAAATTTCCGTCAACGACCAACCCCGCCGGCTACCGTGCCGCCGCCGCCGTTGCCCATCCACTGCATTTTTCAGAAGTAAAAATTATCAACCGTTGTTAAACAAATTTTTATTCTAGGATCGGAAATTTTATGCCGTTATCAAACACATTTTTTCCTCAAAAACTCATCCAGAAACAGAAATAGAAAAAACTATTTCTTTTTCAAGAAACTATTTCTAGACATGAATGGCTTTCATGCGCACCCGAAGTCAGTGAGATGTTTTTAAGCCCATTTACAACTCTTTAACAATTTTTATTATTTTATTTTGTCTTTTCTTTTTTTTTCTTGCTTTACTTTTTTTTTTTTGCTATGAAGTCGGTTAGGGTCGGCGGTGGGCTTCATAGCCCTCCAATGACCGGTGAGGGTCAACGGCCCTCGCCTATGGTCGGCGACGGTCAGTCGATAGCTCTCGCCAAACTTAAAAGGAAAAAAAGAAAAAAAAAACAGGAAAAAAAAAGGAAAGGAAAGGAAAAGAAAAAGAGAAAGAAAAATAAAAAATAAAAATTTCATATTTTTTTCTGATAATAAAAAATTTTCACCGTGTTTTACCAAGATAATTCTTTTAAAAATTTATAAGAATTAATTTTTCCTAAATTAAATTAAATATATTAGTATTTTAGCAATATGAGTTAGATTTGGTATGAGTCGAGGAATTATAGGTCATAAATGGGTATACGAGTGAATTTGAGTTAGACTATTTATGGGTCAACCCAAATCCGATCCGGTTTGATAGATCTGGTCGAACCCGAAAAAATCAATCTGAATTCGATCCGATTAGTCAAATCCATCATTTTTGTCACTAATTAAAGTTCAACAAAAAGGCCTTGCCTCTGGAAAAGGGTTCCCCAAACTGACTCTTACCAGCCAAAGTCTCTCTAATGATCATCGTCAGCGTCACCACTGCCATCATCTCTCTCTCTCTCTCTCTCTCTCTCTCTGTGACTTGAGAATGTGAAGTCAGTGGCATGAGCAGACGAGCAAGTAGAAATTAAGTATAATAGGACGAGGGAAGGACCGTTGAACAGAAAATCAAGGGAAACTTCGTGCTAAATCCAAAGTAATGACTGATTCAAACCAGGTTCAATCACTGGTTTTACCAACTTAATTCTTTCTTAGTGAACTAGAGCCCACAAAAAAAAAAAGGAGCATTCACTTTTTTCCCGATTCAAACTTGAGCGTTCGATGATCGATAATATCTGTGGCCAAACTTTAGTGTGGGGGTAAATTTTACATATGCCAGCGTTTTGTCCTCTAACTCATCATTTGATGACATGTCAAGTGATTTTGGTTCAAAAAAAAGGGAAAAAGAAAAGAAATAAGAAGCGAACCCGACCCGACCCGAAGAAAGTTCGAACCAGGGATTGTTCAGTTCGGGCCGAGACCTGGCTCCACCCAGCCCGTTGACATCCCTACATGTAGTCAGAAGGTCCATCCACGCTTGATATGCCGCGGTTAGGCAATGCGGATCAAACTCGTGACACGTGACCTCGTAAAAGATGGGCGACTCCTTTACCGCTAAGTCGATCCTCTCGGTGGCGAGCCCGGCCACCTTTTTCGTTTGTTTGTTTGTTTGTTGTACGTGGGGCATATGAGGGTCATGTGTGGCTATACCAATCACAAATTGATTGAGATTACAAAGAAACGATCTCCGATCGATGACACAGCCAATTTTTTTTCGATTAAATGAGAGTATCTACATGGTTTAGCTCCTGGTTGAAGTTTTTAAGTCTACTGAGTCATGAAAATGAAATCCTCCCACGTGCCACCGCCAAGCACAAAAAGAAAACAAACAACATGCAACTATCCACCCCCACCCCACTACAAGCTCCAAAGAAATTGACCGACAAAGTCGTGATTTGATCGATCTGGCCGATGCATGGCCAGTGAAATTTCCCATCTCCCTCTTCGAAACGTCGTGGCAGCAGCCACAATTTCCTTGGATGAAGCTCCGATTCATACGCTTTCGTTGTCGTTGCAGCTGGTCTCGGGTCGTCAATTGGGGTCGTAGCCCGCGGGTTACGAGAAAATGATGGCTTGCCAGAAATTCAAAAGACTCGAGAAAACCTACGTTTTCACATCGTGAAAATCAGGTGTGTCTACACATGCGCGCGTGTCACGGTCTGGGCTCGTATTCACGTACCTTTGTGAGTAGAGCTTATGGCGTCGCGATGAAGAGTGAGTGATGCAGAAGGGAAGGCGCGACTGGTTGTTTCTTTATTTCTCTCTGTCTTTTAGATTATTTTTTTGTCGATTCCGTGGACGACACGGTCGATATTCTCCACGAAAGTAGGCTTTGAAGATTGAAGCGCGAGTTCCTCGGAAGAATCTGCTTTATCTGAATTTGCTCTCTAGCTCCGGCTCCATGTGTTTGCTCCATATAGTCGAGCGCTCCGCAAGTCTTTGAGGTTCTTTTGTTGCTGTTTTCAATGGTTAGCTTATGTGAAAGTAATTTTGTGATCCAACTGATATCTCTTTTGTAGTAATTTTCTCTCGATCTAGAGTTACATTTAGATTTGAGTGCTCTTCTATCCCGATCTACAGATAAATCTAGGATTTACAAGGCATTTTCTGTGTTCTTTGGACCTATTGGTATTATTGTGGTCTCTGCACAGTGGCGGTGGTAGTGCTGGGGACGCAGAACCGCACCGCCTTTTGGCAAAACCATAGTTGTTGGAGAAGGATTTTTTTTTGCGTGTGCTCCTCATTGATGATGATGCGAGGTTCGATAATTAGCCACTATATTAGCTTTGATGTCGTGACAGATTTGTCTTTGTTCAATAGGTCAGTCTCCGCAAGCTTTGCTAGGTTGATCCACTTTTCATATTTACTTATTTTACTTGCTTTATGGAGATTTGGATATCTGTCTTGAAGTTACATATCCCTTTGATATCAAATGAAGATTTCCATTCGGAAAAAAAAAAAAAGGGTACAAAAATTGTCTGGATTCAACTTTCCAAACTCTTATACGAACACACAAAAATTGAAATAGGTCCTAAACAAAGGAATGCGAAGCAACATGTCTCGGGAATGAATACAACCATTGCATAGATGTGCTTATATTCAAACAAAATAATTTCCTTGTACATTTCCTACGTGGGTCCTTTTTTTTTCCGCATTTATATTGGAAAACTGCAAAGGGGCAGGTGGGCATATTACGACCGAGTAAAGATCATGGAGATTATTTCCTTGAAAAGTCAAACTTTCTCGTACGGATCAAGGAAGGAAAATTAAATATATTCAGAATCTTGAAGAAATTCTAGCTATAATAGGTTATGTAGTCAATGAATCAGTTTTGTAGTCAACAACCCAAGTGCATGGAAATCAGCGGAACTAGGAAGAAGATGTTTTTCCATGCTTTGTCCTTGAACTAGTGCCCGGTTGTTAAATCTCTTTCTAATTCGTAGTAGACCTAAAAAACAAATTCTAGTATGATATTAGATGCGACAAAAGTCGGTACACAAAGATTGACTGTAATTTTCCAATGAAACAAAACGGGACATATCAAGCGAGGAGCAAATAACGAATCCCCGAACACGTAACTTACCGCTTTGCACACGGTTTTGATTTCGATGTGTGCCAAAACCCGATAATATTAAGCAGGCGATAAAGGCTACGTATATTAACGTTTCTGTTCCCTAAACAATTTTTGGAATAGAAACACTTTTTTTTTGTTTTTGTTCCCAGCAACGATTTTGGGGACGAAAAATCGTTTGGTAACTGCAAAAAAAAAATTCTATTCTCGGAATAAAAAAAGAACATGAATGCGTTTGATAACTACATAAAGTTCATGTTCCCGGAACAAAAAAGAAGAAGAAGAAAAGAAACACATTTATAACTGTAAAAAAATTGTTCCTAATTTGTTTCATTTAATTAAGGGGACTACATATATTAAAATTAAGATAGCTTTATCTTTTTAACTTACTAAATCAAATTAAACCTCATTTGTTCAATTTACCAAATCAAATTAGACCAATATATGTACAAGTAGTTTATGCACGATTTATCAAATTATAATATGAACGAGATTAACTATGAAAAAATTGAAATAGAAGACAAATTAGAATTGGACAACGAGAACATCAAATATGTTTTCTATATATAGAAAAAATTACGATTATGAGTCACGTGTAAATGTTCCCAAATAGTTAAAAATATGATTAACTTTAAATGGAAACCTCTAGAAAAATATTAATTTCACTTTGAGTGAACCGGAGACTAAAATGAAAAATATTTTTGCATTTAGGGCCTTTTAGCCCAATTGTACAATTTTTCCAAACATGAGGACTGCAATAAGATGCAAGGTATCAAAATCTAATGTCATGACTCTAAAAGTAAACTTTTTTGGCTAAAATGATTTTAAAATAATGTTTTAGTCAATTTAGGATTGTATTCAACGAAGAGGCATATGGTCCTAAACTGAATTTTTTAAAATTTAAAATGCCAAAATAAAAAGGGAATTAAAATAAAAATATAGACTATTTTTACGCATTTTTCTAACTATGAATATTATTTTTCTTGATTTTTGGCTAATTTTATAATTAAAATAATTTTGAAAAATAATTTTTGTTCAAAATTGGTTTCTAAGGTTAGGCCAAAACTTCCAAGGCTGATTTTGTAATTTTATGAATTATTTTGGTATTTTAATTAATTTTATAAAATAAAACAGTAAAAAAATCAAGTATTAACATCGTGTAAGAACAAAAGAGAAGAGAGTGTGTTAAAAAAATTATTCCCAATTGTTTCTAAAAAATATTCCATATTTGTTTCTAAAAAGTATTCCAAAAACAGAGAAGCAAGTTTTCTTTTATTTCTTGTTTTTACTCCAAAAGTGTTTCTGTTTCTCAAAAGTGTTTTTGGAATACTTTGGAAACACTTTTAACAAACGCATTTATGTTCCCAAAGTGTTTCTGAACACTTTAGGAATATAAACACTTTTTTTTTAGAGTTACCATAGGCAACCTAAGCAGTCTTATGGCACCTGTTTTGCTGGAAATGGTCGACGAAAAGATCTTTCACCGAAGCGCCGAAACTCCGGCTTTTTCAAGAGTGGTTTCAGGATCTCTGGCAATTTGGACAGAAAACAGATTAGCGAAATCATGAACTAAAACTATGATATAACTAAAGATAACAACTGATAGAGAATATTGGTAAAGAATTCACAAAGTGCAAGGAATTTAGATAAGTTGTATTGATTGCGGATCATGTTTATATAATTCCTCGGGTCATTTGTAGCTGGGTAAAAAAGAAGGAAGCTGCTAGCCTGACAGTCTGATGGTACTGTCAGTCTCTCAATCAATGAGTTTTTCATGGAGAAAAGAATAAGGAAGCATTTTTCTAAAAAGAATAACCGTCAACAGCGGCTACTACTTTCTAACCATAACTGCTTCCGAAGTTTTTGTCAGAAACGGTTGATCCCTGATTCTGTGTGTTCGTCAATAACTTCTGCTTTAGGCCTTAAATGTTTCGTCACCTATCGAATCCTGATACTTACCGAACATCCCTCATCTGTTGCGGCTGCCGCTCTCATCCTTCAACCTAGTGCCGGATTCGTTATGGTCAGTCCACTGATGACATCTAATGGGCTTTGCAGGGGCCCATGACGGCCCAAGCAGGCCATTTTTTTGGTGTCAATAGCACTCCAGGAGGTCGACAACAAGTCATTAAACGCATGCTCCTATTATATATATATGTGTGTGTGTGTGTGTGATTTTGGTTCTGTCCCTAGGACTTTCTGTGAAATCACCTAGGTCGAGGCTCCTCGGCCAAATTGAGCGCACAATCATGTGCAACACATCGTACCTCTAGGGAGGCCGCTCGCTAGGAAATGCCTCTGCCACCGCAGCCCAGGCCGAGAAGGCGCCCAAAGTCAAGCACGTCCAAGGAAGTGCTTCGGACATCGCCGCCGGGATGCACCTCGCGATCCTTGAGCTCCCCACCTCATGGGCCGCTAAAGGCATATGCGGTACTCGCCCGTCCTCGTCCTCACTCAGTACAGACCGCCTCGTCCTTTACCTTCCAGTGCCGCACTGGGCTGGCCAAATATGCCAGCGCTGTGCGGTCCGATGGGGGCAAGCAGCTGGTTAGGCCCGTGATCTCCTCGGCTTCGAAGTTTATTTTCGGGGAACGAGGCGTCTTAGTTGGGGGGTTGAAGTACTCGGGAGGCATTGGCATTGCATACGACTCGAAGTCTCCAATGGAGTTGAAGTACACCTGAAGCACAGCCCGGTGATTTCCAAGGCTTCTATTCTGGGTGATGGCGCGTGCGGACATAATCGGGCAGGAGGCGTTGCAGCATGGCCTGGTCGCCGGACGATCTGTCCTTGAAATAGTTCCTTCTTGTTAAATCTCATTTTTTCTACTACCCATCATGTTTTCTTAGCTTTGAGAATCTTTAGCATAACGTCCAGAAACTGCCAACTCCATCTAAAGTGAAATCTCAACCGGAGACATCAATTACTTATTTGTTTCCCAAAGTCAAAATCTGTCTTTGGCTCCTTTGCTTCCCGCTTCCACATTCATGAACCTTTTCCATTTATTAAAATGCAATAACCAGACAAAAACATGGGAAGCAATTTGTTTTATATGATTTCCTTGAAAACGACAGGTTTAGTACATTAATTAACCGGCAAAAAGGAAACCGCCACTTAGGTACAGAGCAACACGGAGAGTCCTACAAGAACGGTGCCCATGGATTTGCAGTGGCATTGAGACCACACAAGAATAATCATACCCAAAAAAAAAATGGTAATTACAATATTAAATTTCCAGTAAATTAAAGTGTGGAAACATCATCGTCTTCTATTTTATGGTTTGAGCAAATCCCTGAACCCCATTTATGTCTCAGCCCCATTCATGGATCCCATTGTACCACCAGAGCCATCTAGCACGTCCGAGGAAGTTTGTAGTGCTCGGACATCGCCACGGGGATGCACCTCACACATACCGCCTCGCGATATTTCGGCACCTCAAGGCAGCTAAGGGCATACGCGTGCTCGCTCGACCTTGTCATTCCTCGATGCAGGACCCCCTCAAGGAGTGCCTCTGAGACCCTTACATCGTCGTCCTTTTTTCCTTCCGGTGCCACAATAGTATAAATGTGTAATTATATATATTGGGGTATTTCTGTAATTGTGTTTATCTATACCCTTATTGTAATTAGTCGCTCATATAAATACATCTTACACAACCCTAGTTTGGGTTGAGTCACCATAAACACTCTGTCGTTATTTCTCTTTGACTCTAAACATCAACATGGTATCAGAGCAGGAAAATGCATCATGTTCTTCGACAACTTCGTCTCAAATCAACACTTCCTTTGCTCCAATTACCGCCTCAACAATGTTCGGTACATCTACGAATTTTTCTTCTTCTCTACCATCTCTTTGGTCATCATCTTCTTTTTCTGCTAATCCCAATTTCCCATCATCTCTCAATAATATACCCCCCCTTCGCCTCTTCTTCTCTTTTTCCTACTGCTCCGATCTCTGCTACTGCTGCTCCAATTACTAGCATGCAATCAACCTCGTCATCTCTTCTTCTTCCCAATATCACTAATCTTGTCTCCATTAAACTTGATGCAGATAATTATCTCTTGTGGAAATCTCAGTTTGAATCGATTCTAATCTGCAACGATCTGCTGGGATATGTGGATTGATCTTTTCTATGTCCGCAAAGGCTTATCAATGATCATAATGGTACTGTGGTGATCAATCCTTCTTATTCAATGTGGGTCAAGACGAATCAATGTGTTCGCAGTTTGATTAACTCAACCCTCACAGTTGAGATTTTTCATGAAGTTCATGATCTTCGGACATCTCAGGAGATTTGGGTTGCTCTAGGGTGACGCTTTACTGATCGATGCGCGGCCAAAGAAATTGGATTGAAGCTTGATTTTCAGAACGCCGTCAAGAGACCATATCAGTCAATGTCTGATTATCTTCAGCATTTGAAATCAATTGCGGATTCCCTCACCGCAATCAATTGCTCTGTCTCTTATAAGGATTTGGTGATTCAAGCCCTTAATGGGCTCCCATCAAAGCATGATCCTTTTGTCACAATGGTCACCAATGGCCCTACTATTCTTTCCTTCAATGATCTGCGGTCACGTCTACTTATACAAGAAGAACGATTTCTCCGAAAATCGATTGGCTCATCTTCATCTGATATTCATCATGCTTTGATTGGACAATCCACTTCACCTAATCCACCATTTCGAGGGAGCCGTGGTGGACGTAATTTTAGGGGCCGAAGATCTGGCCGAGGACAGGGTGGACGGTTCTCGCGTGATCAATCAGTTTGGCGAGCCTCGAATGATCGATTTAATTCACAGTCATTCTCTGTCCCCTATGCTGAACAATTCTCGCCTTCCTCTAATAGACCTCGTGGTGGTTCGAGGCCCTATGTTCCTCCATTCACTCAAGGAGGTAGTCTTGGATCTAGGCCTCATCTTTCTTGTCAGATATGCAATGGGGTTGGGCACACTGCGCTGCAATGCCGACAAAGATTTAATCATGCTTTCACAATAACGGATCTATCGAATTCCTTCTCAGCTCTCTCAGTTGGTGAAGCCTCTGATCCAACGTGGTATCTTGACAGTGGAGCGTCGGCACACATGACTAGTGACATTGGTAAAATCCTAAACCCTTTTATGATTCGACAAAAGTTTCCGTTGGTGATGGTCGTTTATTGCCTATTAAGCAAGTCGGTAAAGCTTTTTTACATACTAATTCTCGATCTTTGCTGTTATCGCTTGTATATCACATCCCTAAACTTGCTCGTGATCTTCTCTCAGTCACTCAACTTTGCCGTAAAAATTCCTGCACTATTGATTTTAATGGTTCATCCTTTTCTTTGAAGGACAAACGAACCGGGAAAGTTCTCCTCCAAGCTGATTCTTCTCATGGTCTTTATCCGATTTTCCAATTCATTGGTGTCCTCTCACTCGCAACCTCTCGTGGCTTCTTATGCGTCACTCACTCGCTGGCATGCTCGTCTTGGTCATCCAAATAAACAAGTTCTGAGTCGTGTTTGCAATTCTAGTTCTAGGTCGGTATCATGTAAGTCTTGTCTTGTTGGCAAATCACATCAATTGCCTTTTGAGTCTGTTAATCATCGTACTTCTTTTCCTTTAGTTGTAATTCATTCTGATGTATGGACGAGTCCCATTTTATCAAATTCTGATTTTAAATATTTTGTGTTGTTCGTTGATGACTACTCTCGATTCACTTGGATTTTTCCGATGAAAAATAAATCTGAAGTGCATACTCATTTTCATCGCTTCTGTTGTTTCATCGAAAATCTGTGCAATGCAAAAATAAAATTCCTACAAACTGATGGGGGAGGTGAATATACCAATAATTCGTTCAAAACATATTTACGTGAAAATGGTATTCTTCAACGCATTTCTTGTCCAGATACTCCATCTCAAAATGGTCTGTCAGAAAGCAAAATCAGACATTTAGTTGAAATGTGTCGAACCTTATTAATCCATGCTCATATGCCTCCCTCGTATTGGGTTGATGCTCTTTTCACTGCCGTTTACACTATTAATCGGCTTCCTACTCTTGTCTTATCCGATATTTCCCCTTTTCATTGTCTGTTTGGATTTAAGTTTGATTTTTCGTTCTTTCGAGTTTTTGGTTGTGCTTGTTATCCTTTTCTTCAATCTCATGTCTCCCATAAACTTGCAACTCATTCTATGCCATGTGTCTTTCTTGGGTATGCGTCAAATCACAAAGGTTATCGTTGCCTTGATCGGTCAAGTGGTCGTGTTTTTATTAGTCGTCATGTTCGGTTTGATGAGGAGAATTTTCCCTTTTCACAAAGTCCTTCGACTCTTAGTTCAATAAATAATTCTTTCAATTCAATTACTTCCCTTATTATTTCCTCCAATCAACCAATTCTTCCTTCTACCTCCTTTGAGCATCCATCTCCTCCTCCGCCTCTCTCGAATACTCGGAGCCAACCTCTTAATATATCTCTCTCCACTTCTCAATCTACCCAATCTGATTCCAATTCTTTTTCATCTTCACCGCTTCTCCTTTCGAACCCACTCAATGTGTTCCAATCTAACTCGACTTCTAACCAAATTTCTTCTACATCAAATTCACAAATTCTCTCTACATCTCCACTTAGTTCATCCACTTATATATCATCTCTTCCCACTCATCCTATACAAACTCGTGCTAAATCTGGCATTTCTAAACCAAGAAATTTTTTTAATCTCTCTAATTTTTTTCATGAAGAGACAACGATTTGCTATTCTAAGGCTATTCTTGACCCACGTTGGAAAGCGGCCATGGCAGATGAATTTAACGCCTTGGTCACTAATCACACGTGGGATCTTGTACCACCTGACCATTCTAAAAATTTAGTTGGTTGTAAATGGGTTTTTAAGATCAAGGAGAAATCCGATGGAACTATTGAACGCTTCAAAGCTCGTCTAGTTGCACAAGGATTTAAGCAACAAGCAGGATTGGATTATGATGAGACTTTTAGCCCGGTCGTTAAACCTGCTACAATTCGGGTTGTTCTCTCTATTGCTATTTCATCAGGATGGGATGTTCGTCAACTTGATGTCAAGAACGCCTTCTTGCACGTCATTCTTTGTGAGGAAGTTTACATGCGCCAACCTCCCGGTTTCTCTAATGCCGAATATCCCAATCACGTGTGCCGTCTCCAAAAAGGCATTTATGGTTTAAAGCAAGATCCACGTGCGTGGTTTCTTCGATTCAGCAATTTTTTTTATTATCATTAGGTTTCATGGCAAGTAAGGCTGATCCTTCGTTATTTGTCTATGCTTCTTCTCGGGGTCGTCTATATCTTCTACTGTATGTTGATGATATCCTTATCACCGGTGATACTCCTAATTTATTACGGTCTTTGATTACTCGCCTCTCACAAGAATTTGCTATGAAGGATCTTGGACCACTTCATTATTTTCTTGGCATCGAAGCTCATCACCGATCTACCGGTACGCTTTTATCTCAAGCTAAGTATGTTGATAGTCTTTTTGCGCAAATTTGACCTTGCCAAGGTAAAGCCTGTTTCTACTCCCTTGGCATCGAAAACTCTATTATCTGTTGATGATGGTGAGCTTCTTACTTCCCCAACGCTCTATCGACAAATGGTTGGTGCTTTGCAGTATGTGTCCATGACTAGACTTGATATTAGCTTTGCTGTGAACTTGGTTAGCCAATTTATGCATCAACCTAGATTACCTCATCTGCAAGCTGTCAAGCGTATATATCGGTATTTAGCTGGCACATCCACTCATGAATTACTTCTCGAGCGGTGTTCTCCCACCTCTTTGACAACTTATGCGGTTGCAGACTGGGCTGGGTGCTTTGATACTCGCCGTTCTACGTCAGGTTTTTGTGTATTTCTGGGCACCAATCTTGTTTCATGGAGTGCTAAAAAGCAACCTACTGTGGCTCGTTCTAGTACAGAGGCTGAGTATTGTGCTGTTGCTCATTGTGTTGCTGAGACCATTTGGATTTAACATTTATTACGTGAGCTTGAAGTCTCACTTTCTACTCCTCTCACTATTTATTGTGACAACATCTCTGCCACATATCTTGCTCTCAATCCTGTATTTCATGCTCGCACCAAACACATTGAGTTGGATTTTCACTTTGTTCGAGGGAGGGTTGCTTCTGGTGATCTACGTGTTCGCTACGTGCCTACTGCGGATCAAGTCGCAGACATATTTACAAAGGGATTACCTAGTCTGCATCATGCGCAATTGAGATCCAATCTCTCAGTTGTTACACCTAATTCGGATTGAGGGGGAGTATTAATGTGTAATTATATGTATATTGGGGTATTTCTGTAATTGTGTTTATCTATACCCTTATTGTAATTAGTCGCTCATATAAATACATCTTACACAATCCTAGTTTGGGTTGAGCCACCATAAACACTATGTCGTTATTTCTCTCTGACTCTAAACATCAACAAATAGGACCGGCCAGATGAGACTGTGTTGGGCCGGCAAAATATGCCAGCATTGTGTGGTCCGATGGGGGCGAGCAGCCGGAGGTATTGGCATTGCAGACGACTCCTTGTTGAAGTAATCACACAGGGCACATTGCAGCACGGACTAGTCTCTGGACGACCGGGTCGGAGAGGCACTTTGGGATTATCCCGGTGCTGAACCGGAAGGGGTAAACACGAGCTTCAATCGAGGAAGAGGGTGCGGAAACGGCTCGAAGAAGAAGCCCTCCGGTGAGTAGATGTCTGCAAACTCCATTGGGAAAAAAATGGTCGGCTCTCCTTTATATACAAAAAAAGTTTGAACACATTTTCCATCAGCAAGCAACTCCTGCACGTGGATTTTGCCAAAAAAAAAACAGATAAAAGAACAACATCGTTTATTTTACTTATCAACGTATCAAGTCAAATGTCAATACTTGTTTGATTGAAATGCATAATTGGCATTCCAAAGTTATGGAATTTAAGCAAAACCCTTGTTTTATGAAGCATCTTGTCATATAATTCATAAGAAAAAGCGTTCCCAACATCCACCAACAAGAGCGTTCTTATATAGGGAGAAGAAAACCCTAAGCTCTATACGACAACTACCGAATCGAGATTAAATGAGCCATCTAATTAAGAATCAAATTGACATCATAAAATTGGAATGGAGATTAAATGAGTCATCAAATAGAGGTCGTTTAAGATATCATTTTGACAAATTGTTGAGTAATGACTACGTACAATTTTTTATTTTACTTCTTTTTTTTTTTTTGCGGTCACAAGCGAGGGTTACGCTCTCGACCTTGCTAGATTTGGGTGAGAGGTGGGTGGCGAGGGCGGCTCTCGCCTATGGCTGGTTGTCGGCAATCGCAGAGATCAGCCACAAGCTAAAAGGAAATGAAGGGAGAAAGAAAAGAAAAGTGCAAAAAAAAAAAAATCACTACAAAGAAACAAGGTTTTAGTCACGGAAAATTAGTGACGAAAAAAATTTCCTCGCTAATTCGCGACGAAAATAGCGACAAAAACAAAATTCGTCGCTATTTGTGACGAACTTAGCGACGAAAAAATTCATCGCTAATTAGTAATGAAAAAAGTGACAAAACATTATTCATGGCTAAATTAGCGACGAAAAAATATTCATAGCTAATTAGTGACGAAAATAGCAACGAAAAATTATTCATGGCTAATAAGTGACGCAAATTATGACAAAAAGATATCCATTGCTAATTAGAGAAGAAAATATATTTCGTGGCTAATTATTTCTTTTTTATTTGAATTTTCATCAAATTAGCGACGAATTATTCGTTTCGTTGCCAAATATTTTTTATTTAAATTAAATTAGCAACGAAAATACTTTCGTCGCTAAATTAAGAAATAAAAAATATGTAAAATAGAATATATTTAGCGACGAATTATGTTTTTCGTCGCTTATTTAACGACAAATTATATTTTTCGTCGCTACTTGTTTCTTTTTTATTTGAATTTTCGTCAATTTAGCGACGAATTATGTTTTTCGTCGCTAAATATTTTTTTACTTAAATTAAATTAGCCATGAAAATACTTTACGTCGCTAAAATGAGAAATTGAAAATATATTAAATAGAATATAATTAGCGACAAACTATCTTATTCATCGCTAATAACCATTTCGTCGCTAACTTATATGAATAAAAAAATACAAATAAAAAGAAAATATTCAAAATTGAATATCATTAGCGACGAAAAAAAAAACTTCGTCGCTAAAGAGGCCAAAAGGAAATTAACGAAGAATTTTTATTTTCGTCGCCAAATGTTAGCGACGAAATTACATGTTCGTTGCTAATAACGACGAAAATGAAAGATTCGTCGCCAATTAGGCCAATTAGGAAATTAACGGCGAATTTTCATTTTCGTCACTAATTTGGGGTGACGGATTTAGATACAAAATTAGCGACGAATATTCAATTTTCATCGCTAATTAAGCCAATTAGGATATTTTGCGACGAAATTGCATATTCGTTGCTAATTGGGGGCGACGGATTTAGTAATAAATTAGCAACGAAAATTAATAATTTGTCGCTAATTAGGCTAATTAGGAAATTAGTGACGAATTTGCGTTTTTGTCGCCAATGATTGCAAATTCATTGCTAATTTGTTGGCGACGGATTTAGTAATAAATTAGCGAAGAAAATGAATTATTTCTCGCTAATTAGCGACAGAAAAATATTCTTTGCTAATTAGCGACGAAAAAATATTCATGGCTAATTAGCGACGGAAACTATGACGTCGCTAATTAGTGACGAAAGTAGCGATGAAATAATAATCATGGTTAATTAGCGATGAAAATAGAGACGAAATGATATTCGTGGCTAATTAGTGACGAAATTGCGACGAACTACTTTTTTCGTAGCTAATTATTTTTTATTTAAATTAAATTAGCGATGAAAATATTTTTCATCGCTAAATTAAGAAATTGAAAATATATGAAATAGTATATATTTAGTGGCGAATTTTTTTTTGTCACTAAATTAGCGACGAATCACTATGTTTTTCGTCGCTAAATTAGTGACGAAACATAGTGATTTGTCTCTAATTAAACTGCGCAGGAGCGCGATAAACACATGCGCGCTCTCCTCCATTGTCGCATGAATATGTTGGAAACTATAGTAATAGACTGATGGAAAGCCATAGAAAATAGTTAAAAACTGTATAGAAAGATGTAAAACCGCATCGATAGAGTGGAGACGAGTAAAGAAAGGGGAAAACTTTGAAAGTGCATATCTCATTGCTCGGGCGTCCGTTTTGGGCGATTTTTTTTTATTTCACGTAATTTTTCGAGATGAATCCGTTTTGAGCGGTTTGGCCGGGCTTTTTCTTAAAAAAACTGCCATTTTCCTTGTCAATTTTGCATTTTCTTCCTCCGATGCCAATTCTCGATCTCGAACGAACCCTCCTTTCCCTCTTTCCTCTTTCGATCTTTTCATGCCAGACTTCTTATAACACCTCTTTTGAAATGGGGAAGGGGTTTAGGCAGTTTTTCAAGTCTAAATTAATATCACGTCATTTAATGCGTGCATAGATTAATTGAACTCCGAATAATGTTGCTAATTCTACTGTTTATCATGTTGGTTGTCGCTTGAGTGAAGTACTTTGGTGGTCACAGGTTCCATTCCCAGCTTGTTCAATCTTTTTCATTTTTATGGTAATCATAGAATAAATTCTTGTTTATTTCACCATTTTCTTCTATCAATTGCTATAAGATTCATGAAACTTATGTAATTTTTCTTTTTTTTTTAGGTATTTGTCCGGTTGAAGGTCTCGCAATCCAACTGAATATTGCAATTCTCATCAAATTGACTGCTTTCTAATATAAAGATTTCAGTCAAATACTTGGGTAAGTCTTCTTGACATGGTATTTTTTTCAATTTCAAAGTAATTATTTTGTCATGGACAAAATTTAAATTTTTACAATTTTATGGTTTTAATTATGAAAACTAAATTGTAGATATGGTATTTTTAATATTTTACAAGATTTTTTTAATATTTATATAGACACAATGCAAAGAGACAGGGCTTGGATGTATAATAAAAGTAAAAAAGAAAATATTCAAGTTAGGCTGCGTTTGGTAACGTTTCTGTTCCTGGGAACAAATTTGGAACAGAAACATTTTTTTGTGTTTCTGTTCCCGGCTACGATTTTTGGGAACAGAAACGCGTTTGGTAAGTTAAAAAAAAAAAATATTTTCTTGCCAAAAGGAAGGATCGGCGGGGGCGACGGTGGCGCCCGGCGGAGGCGGCGGCGACGATCGGTGGCCGGCGGCGACGACCGGCGGCGACGACCGGCGGAGGCGGCGGCGACGATCGGTGGTCGGCGGCGAAGACCGACGGAGGCGGCGGCGACCGGCGGCGGCGACCGGCGGCGGCGACCGGCGGCGGCGACCGGCGGCGGGGACCGGCGGCGGGGGCGACCGGCGGCGGCGGCCGGCGGCGGGGGCGACCGGCGGCGGCGGCCGGCGGCGGCGACCGGCTGCGGCGACCGGCGGCTCGAAGGGGCGGCGGCGGCCGACCGGCGGCTTGCGGTGACCGGCGACGGCCGACTGGCGGCGGCGATCGGCAACAGCAACCGACGGCGGCAGCGGCGGCCACCGGCGGCGTGCGGCGGCGGGCGGCGGCGGGCGGCGGTGGCGGCCGCGGCGACCGGCGGGGACCGGCGACCGGCGGCGGCGACCGGCGGCGGGCGGCGGCGACCGACGTCGCCCGACGACGACTAGAGAGCATTGGACCAAAAGTGTTCCAGAAACAAAAAAGCATGTTTTTTTTGTTTCTTTTTTTAGGACCAAAAGTGTTCTTTTTCTCAAAAGTGTTCTTCGGAACACTTTTGGAACAGTTTTTTGCCAAACGCGTTTCTGTTCCAAAAGTGTTCCCAGAACACTTTTGGAACAGAAACACAATCCCTGGAGTGTTGCCAAACGCAGCCTTAGTGACCAAAAAATGGTTCTAGCAACGAATCATCATTTCGTTGCTAATTTTAAGAAGCTTGGATGTATAATTATTTGTTGGTAAACCAATATTAGTAATTTAGCGACAAAAAACATTTTGCGAAGCTTCGGATTGTAAGGTAGTTCTAAGTTCTAAGAGGTGACTCACTGACTCAACTTTAAGATTAAGAGATCGTTTTTCGGGGACAAAGATGATGTTGTTTTCTTCGTCGCTAATTTAGCGAAGTCTCCATTTTTCGTTGCTAATCTAGCGACTAAATTTCGAATAGGATAGAATTCCAAATTTGAATTCTATTTTCTATCAAAAATAAAAGTAGAAAGAAAATATTTAATAATAAATATAATTAATAAATCAATTGAAAAAACATGAAAATAGAATATGAATAATTTTTTTTTTAAAAAAATATTGAAAATCGAATATAGTTAGTGACGAAAAAATTACATCGTCGCTAATTAGCAACAACATAATTATTTCGTCACTACATTAGCGATGAAAAATCATTTCGTTGCTAATTAATATGCATAAAAAATTCAAAAAAAAAGAAAATATTCAAAATTGAATATAATTAGCGACGAAGAGTAGGAGCATTGCATAGAGTGTACTTTTTATCTTTATTTCTTTAATAATCAAGTTCCAAGAGTACGCACCCATGGGTAGCTTAGTTGGTTAGGGCGTACTTGGGATTGTGTGGTTAGGCGCACTGGTCCCAGGTTCGATTCCCCAGATGAGCACCTCTCCCCCGAGAAATAATCGAGGTGCGCGCAAACTAGCCCGAACACCTTGGTTATCAAAAAAAAAAAATTCCAAGAGTATGTTTTTGCTTTTCTGTATTCCTTTTATACCCGTGCAAACTCAATACATGCCCAGGGATTTGATTGTTGTAAAAGTGAAGTAGAATTTCATATAAATCGTGTCCACCAGCCCCTTAAAAGTTTATGGCTATAGAAGGCTTTTAAAATGCTACAAATGAATTTCTTTTTCCTTTTTCGTTGTAGAAACTCCTTGTATGTTTGCTTATGGTTGCCCAGTGTTATGTTCTGAAGTTTAGATTAGCAGGAATAAGAGTCCTATTTCGAACAATCTTTCGAAATTTGCAAGATAACCTCTCTGGTTTTGCCTCTATATATGGGCTCCCGGTTGTGTTGTTTTTAACTATATTGCTTTGGAAATTTGCAAAGTAGACACACCTCGATTTTGGCATTGCTTAATGGCAGAGTTCTCTTTCCACAGGCTATTACAGTCATGTTCTTTTGTGACGTTTATTTTTTTCGGTGTGTAGGTGATGGCCTCTCCATTTTAAGAGGAGAACTTAAGAGCCAAAAAACCAAGTAAAAGATTTGAAAAAGATGTCGCTGTGGTCCAGGAGCTTGGAGGAGGTAACTTTTAGAGAGGTACTTCGAAAAAGACAATTACCAGGCATCTATGTGTTTGTATATTGGAAAGATTTTCTCCACTCTTATTTATCCCTTGCATATTGATTACTTGCTTCCTTCATTTGACTCCGCATTGATTTGTGTCTCTTCATCACTTTCAGTATATGCGAGACATACTTCACACAAAGTATCCAGCCGGAATAGGATAATAGCAGCAATCTTTCATCACTGCGGGCTCATATTGATTGTCATTTCATTGGGTACTGATATTAACAGCAGCAGTTTTTACTGGTATCACGTTTTCAACAGGTTCAGGTTATGGGTGCAACGTGCATCTTGAAAGTAGCCCGTATCCCATGGACATAGTGACGATGTTCAATTTCACTGATGAAATTTGTAAAAGGTATGCATTTGAAGCTTATGCACTATAGGTGTTCTGGTTGCAACTTTTATATATTGGAGGAATTTGGAAAATGTAAAGAACGACACCAAAATTTTATTCTGCATTAGATGAAGCACAAGGATAAGTTGATGGGAATATCTCTAGGCTAAAAGAAAATGAAGTTCCTCATTCAGATGGGCTCATCAGGATAAAGGTTACGGTATTGAATTTCTTGGTGGACGATATTGTTACATGATGCTTTCCTGAGTGGTCTCTGTGTTTTATTCTGCTAGGAAATAATGACACATTCAATTGATGTACTTTCTGACCAAAAAAAAAAAAAACAGATGTACTTAACAACATAAATGCTTCTTTAAGCTCTACTTGCCTCTTTACATCTAAAAAGCCTGATTTTTAGATCATGTCCTGTTTAACAGATGTTAACATTGAATCACCGCCTTCAATGTATCCAAGCAAGATGATATGAGGCATGTCTCATAATGTCAAGATGCTGAATATTTTAGTTTACTATATAACATGAGTTTCGAAATCTTCTGCTTTTCTATTGCATTTTGGCTCTTTGTCGCTAGCTTGTTTGTTCCCCTTTTTGCAGATTTTTGGTTACTGGGTTCTTGATAATTGACTATTTTTTTGTGTGTTAATGGTTGGGTTGTTTCAGGTTGTTTATGATCGAGTGACGGATAGGAGCAGGGGCTTCGCGTTTGTTACCATGAAGGGCAGATGAATGTAGATGAATGGTACTTAACATCTTATCTATGTTAAGTGAATGGTAGATGAATGGTATTTTGTTTCTTCAGAAAACTCTCCCTTCCAGTGAATGGTAGATGAATGTATTTTGTTTGCATATTAATATAATATTTAGATCTTGCTTTATCAATGTCAAATACAAATTCTACAAATTACTTTTGTTTTTAATTAGATTTAAAATTAAAAATTAAAAGAAATTATTTTATTATACAATCACAAATTACAAAAGTTCGTTGCAAAATTCGTCCCATGCTTGGTCGTCACAAAATTCATGGCTGAACAACTTTCGTCGCCAAATTTATCCCCGAACAATTTTCGTGGCTTAAAAAAAAATTCGTCGCTAAATTTCCTAATGCTAAATTTGCGTTATTTTCGTCGCCATGAATTTTGCCAGGAAAAACACAAAAAAAATCGTTGCTAAATGATTTTTGCGACGAGTTTTGCCACGAAAAACAATTCGTGGTTAATTCTGCGTGGCTAATTTTAGCGACGAAAACTTGGGTTTTCATCACTAAAATTAGCAACGAATTAGAGCTTTTGAAAATCCAAGTTTTCGTCGCTAACTTTAGGGACGAAAATCCAATTTTTCGCCGAATTAGCCACGAAACTTTTTTCGTGGCAAAATTCGTCACAAAAATATTTAGCGACGAATTATTTCGTGGCTAATTAGTGGCAAAAAAGTTTCGTTGCTAATTTGCCACGGAAGAGAATTCGTCGCAAAATTCTTGACTAATTAGTGACGAAAAATTTATTTGTCGCAAATTAGTGACGAACTTTAATGTTTCGTCGCTAAATTTTGCGACGCCGATTTGGCAACGTATGTTTTTCCGTCGCTAATTTTTGTCGCAAATCAGTTTAGCGACGAATTTTGTTCAATTTTTCGTGGCTAAATCCTTATTTATTTATTTTTTTTGTAGTGACTGTTAATACAACGAAACGACAACGTCATGTCAATGTTGGCAAAACTTACTGTCGACGCTTGTCGAGGAAATATTCGATATGTCGACCATTTTCAATCTCATTAACAGGATAAATAAGAACGAAACTTTTTTTGGTTTTGGAATTGGATTTTCAGGAATGAAGAATTTCTTGTTACCCCGCCAATATATTTTCCTAAAAAAATGATGAAGTAATTTAAATTACCTCCTTCCTTGATAACTTATCATTACACCAATTGGATGGGTCAAGATTTGTTTCTTAATTTGCTTTATTTTCCATTTTCTTTTCATACCTTTTAATTGCCCATAGTTTAAAAATTATTTTTCCGAAGGACCCCACCCTACCCTCTCCTTCTTTTACTCTGTCGTAACACCTGATTCTTTCGTACTTCATGACTCGCGTGATAACTCAACATGCAAGAACCCCACAGTCAAAAATTGTCAATTGGGGCATGAGTAATGGGATAATTGTTACTTTGCAAGCCATTCTGGATGTATATAGAAACGTTGATTCATTCATTTTTGCTCATCACTCATCAATACTCTTACTTTGTCCCTGGCACTGGGACCCTACTTTTGTTATGCAACCCACTTTCATCATCCTAAATGTCATGACATGTGCATTTGCATTGCATATACGTACATACTTATCTCGTCAGCAAGTGCCTTAACGCTTAAAGAGCATTAATTAAGTTCACTAAAAATAGTGAGATACCGATTATGCTGACATTTGTTCCTTGTCAGAATTGTATGGTCACTTTTCGAGAAAACTATTGGATTCAAGGATCAACATTCGCATATTCAAAACCAAATAAAAACACACTTACTAATTATCTTAACCCTTGAGCAATGGGCAGCAAATTAAATGCTATATAGATTACCCCAGAAGAGAGATGAGCACTAACCCAGATGTGACCGAGTCTAAGGATTCATGTTTCTTACTTTGGTCAGTCTCTTCTTTCCTTCTTTATTCCTCTCACTTGGTATAAACAGAACCGTACCCACCCGAGTACAAATAGATCTATCAGCACTTGTTCTATTTGATCCAGAGATTCTTTTATCTGCAATTTCTCAGAAATCAGAATGAAGGATCCCAAGTATCTATACCCATATCCTGGCCAAGGTATGTTCTTGTATTGACTCTTGCCTTTTTTCTTTTTTTTTTCTCTCTTTTATCCTCCCATTTTCCTCTGGTAAATTCTCGTTGTTTTTTCTTCACTTCTTGGACTAAATCATCGTTCCACTGGAAATGACGACGGCAAGAACCTTTTTTCTTTCTCTGAGGTCTTTGGACAATTTCGACCGTGTTCATCCTTATACTCACATTTGTTTGTTCAAGATGTTATACTTTCACAGATATTCTGATTAAGCCCCCTTGACACCAAATCCGGCTAGTTTCACTTTTGTCATCGCACCGTGCAGAAGTGTGATGCGAATAAAATGCGAAAGTTGAAGGATTTTATTGGACAAATTGAAAGTATAAAATTTCGATTGAAATAAGCATAAATAATGAAAACAAAAATGAGTTTTTAACTTCTTTTTGCCCAACCCAGGAAAATGTATAAAGTCAAGTGAAGCCTAACACACGTACAATCTCTATATAAACTCCATTTTCACGTCTCTCTTTGCTTACAAGCTCGATCCAAAGAGCAGCTTTTCATACGGGAAACTCAAGCGCACATCAGCAGTAAACAGAGCACAAAACGCTGTCACCCTGCTCCTCGTGCTTTGAGAAAAAGAGCAAGAATACGCTTTTAGCAGACACCCTCGTCCAAGGATGGAGGGGATATATACAGCACGGGCAACAGCCTGCGCGCGACAGCTCCAGCATGTGGAGGAACCATGCAATGACGACGAACGCGTTCTCGAGGTCCTCGCGCGACAAGGACGACGAAGAAGCTCTGAGATGGGCTGCTCTCGAGAAGCTCCCCACCTTCGAACGTCTCAGGAAAGGTGTTCTGACGGACTCGCGGGGCGGCGGCGCTAATGAGATCGACATCCAGAACCTGGGTTTTCACGAAAGGAGGAGATTGATGGAGAGGATCACTGAGGACAATGAGGGCTTCTTGCGGAAGCTCAGGAACCGCATTGACAGGTAACAGTCTCTGTTCGCTCTGCTTTTTGGAACCTCTGTTTGTGGTTTCTGAGAAAAGAGAAATGGTCATCAAATTTGCCACGTTTCTTGGTAGTTTGAGTCTGTTTGGTTCCCAGAGAAAAATATTTACCAAGAAAAATCCTCATCATGTTAGAACATCTCCTGTTAATGAAAATTTTCTCGTCCAGAATGGTGCGAATTTTTCATTCATGACTCTTTCATGTTTTGTGTTTTTCCCCGAGAAAGTTTTCCCGGTATTCTCAAGATGTAATTTTTTTTCTTTTTGGTTTTGATCAATTGTGGTTTTGGTGAATCTTGGTTGCAGAGTTGGAATTGATATTCCTAGAATCGAAGTCAGATTTGAGCATATGAACGTGGAGGCAGAGGCTCATGAAGGAAGCAGAGCTTTGCCCACCGTCATTAATTTCTGCATTAATATTCTAGAGGTAAGTTAACAACCACCTAAAATGATATTCGGCAAATTGCTTGCATTTTCTGATTGGTTTCTTTGTTTAACCTTTACTCTTCTTTCTGTTTCTGTCTCCCCTGAAGGGCTTCTTCAATTTTCTGCACATACTTCCTACTAGAAAGAAGCACTTGAATATCCTTCAGGATGTCAGTGGGATCATCAAACCTGGCAGGTGAGCAAATCAAACCAACTCAGAAAATCAGTTCTTGAAGCCTTCAAACTGCACTGATCTGAACTTAGTTTTATCTCACCCCGTGTGATTTGGTTCCATCTCTGAGCTTGGCGCTGTGTTCTATAAATGCATTGCATGTCGTGTAATTATTCGAGGGTCTCAACTAGGAATTGTGACGTTCTTTCTGCAAAGAAGTTTTCAACATGTTGATTGGATTACGGCTTCAAATTCGATTTGGAACTAGTATATTTCTTTCTTCCGATGAAAACACAATCGAACAAAACTGAATCGGGATTCGTCCTTCTTCCTTGATCGAAAGGGCGAAGAATTAGCTTTACGTCTCTTTTATGGCAAGTTTCTTCTCATTTGGATGGACAATATTGTAGGATGACATTGCTTTTGGGTCCACCTAATTCCGGGAAGAGCACCCTCTTGTTAGCTTTGGCCGGCAAGCTTGATCCTAAACTAAAGGTTTATGCAAGTCACCTTTCATTTGATTTAAGCCTTTCTTTTGTGGATTTTCAACTTTTATATGATACGTCAAAACATCATCCAATTATACTGAAAGAGTGAAAATTGTTCCTCAGACAACAGGTAGGGTAACTTACAATGGACATGGCTTGAATGACTTTGTGCCCCAAAGAACCGCGGCTTACATAAGTCAACACGATCTTCACATAGGAGAAATGACAGTTAGAGAAACTTTGGCCTTCTCTGCAAGATGCCAGGGTGTTGGATCAAGATACGGTTAGTGAATTTGAATGGATACTTTCGTTTTTTATGATGTCATATTTGAATTTGACTTAGGAATTTATTTTTCCGAATAAGAAATGCTGATTCTTTTGGCGGCATCTGCAGATATGTTGTCAGAGTTGTCGAGAAGAGAGAAAGCGGCAAATATAAAACCAGACCTCGATCTTGATATCTTCATGAAGGTAGTTAAACAAGAAGAGCTTAGAGTTTTTTTTTTTTTTTTTTCGTTTTTCCAGGTAAATAAGGAAATGAGTTAAATAATCCCTAAGAAGAGACTGATGAGGAAGTACCGGTTTTAAGTCGGACTCCAGCAAGCAGTTGCTGTGCTTTCGGATTCTTAGAAAACATGGGTGTCTGGTTTTTAATGCAATGGTTCTTATTCCACAGGCAGCAGCAACAGAAGGTCAGGAGGCTAATATTGTCACTGACTATATCCTCAAGGTAACTTTGACAAGCATCACCACAAAATCATGCAGGCACTTGACAAATAGCACAACATTAATGCATATGTTTTCTCCACAGATTTTAGGGCTGGAAATATGTGCTGATACGATGGTCGGAGACGAAATGTTGAGGGGCATTTCTGGAGGGCAACGGAAGCGTGTGACCACAGGTTAGAACTAGAAGCATATCAAATTTCTAGCGACTGAAAATGTTCATTTCTCTGACCTGCAATTTCTAGGTGAGATGCTGGTTGGGCCCGTCAAGGTATTGCTCATGGATGAGATATCTACTGGGCTCGATAGCTCGACGACCTACCAAATCGTCAACTCCCTGAAACAGTTTAATCACATTCTTGACGGAACGACGGTTATCTCTCTCCTCCAGCCAGCTCCGGAAACTTACGAGCTGTTTGATGACATAATTCTCATATCTGATGGTCAGATTGTGTACCAGGGCCCACGTGAACTCGTCCTAGATTTCTTCGAGTCCATGGGATTCAAATGCCCTGGGAGGAAGGGTGTTGCCGATTTCTTGCAGGAAGTATGTAAAAATTGTAGCATTTTGTTTCAGCAACTTTTTGTTGGCCGTGAGAAACTTTACCACGGCATTCCTCGGATCACCATAGCAGAGAATCGGATGCCGTACAGCGAAAGAGACGAGCTTGTGTACCTGTTTTGGATTCGCCGGTCTTTAGGCGGAACTCCGGCGATTCCTCGGCTTAGGCGCGTCACCTCTATAACCCTCCGGAATCCTGGCGTCGATGATCCCACCTCCCTCACCTTCACTTGACTTTATAGGAGGAAACAACCTCCCTAGTGAAGCAACTTCTCAAGGAAGTTGGGTGTGTGGAATTATGGAGTAATTAGGGTTAGAGGGGGGTTGCCTTAGCCTATTTATAGAGTTATTTGGCCGGGCCCTCTCATCACAGGCCGGGCCGAACTCGGCCCACACTAGCCAGGTCCATATTAGGCTAATTAAGAATCCTTATATCTCACTTTATTAGACCAACCCCGTTAACGGTAAATTAATACCGTATAATGGTAATTATAATCTCAATTAATATAAGCCCACACTTAGGAAAACTCTAACATTCTCCCACTTGGGCGAATATTAATTGAAACTGTACTGTATATGCGCATCTCTATGTTGGTCTAGAGATTATTCTTAATAGCCAATCCGATCCCATAGAATCTTAAACACCGAATCATGGCAGTAACTGCATAAAATGTACGCAGAGCCGTCCATGGTCACGAATGTCCTTAACTCTATTGATATGGATTCAATATGGTAGTGTGGCAGTTGGATAACACCTCATAGAATAGATATTTAGATAGAAACTTTATGTGTTATCCCCTTTTGTCAGGCAACATTCTCTCTCCTTAAGTGACACGAAACTTGATGTGCACCAGAGAATACATATATGGCTCCAATGAACCTACATATGTCTTATCTTTATAGTCAACTGTACTTTATGTGTAACAAGACATATCTTCAAGGCTAGTATCTCAATGCCCCCAGCCTTATATTCAAGGTTTACACATACCTTGAGATTTTCAATTGATCAACTCAACTCAAAAAACTTTATTGCACGCAATAGAGTTGATCCATATCAAGATGTTACAAATGTAACAATCATAGATGCAAACTTTATTGGAGCAAAAATTGACAACAGCTCCCACTGAACAATCGCATCCAAAGATGCTGCTAGGCCCATCTTAATGGCGTCATTTCAAACACAAAAGGGCAAACAACTTTAGTCAGTGGAACTTCAACCATATCATCTGTGAAACAATGCTCCACTTTAATGTCACCATTTTGATCTGGTTCTTTATGGTCAAACACTTGACCGCCAGATGTTTGGACCCTTTAAAACCTCTGTTGTTGTATATAATCAACAATGCAGAGCCATCATCATACTATAACTGTATGGGTCCATATAAAAATAAATACGATCAACTCCCTAGTGAGGTTCTGGAGCTAAATAACCTGAGTAGCAGTCCAAAAGCTTGCTATAAACTCCGCTTGAATGCTAGAGGACAATACAGATCTGTGTTTTTCTCTATTATGCCGCACTGCCTGCTAATTCAAAGATGTATTATGTTGTCAACTTCTCGTCATCCAAATAGTTAGTAAGGTCTTAATCCGAATGCCTCACTAGCTGCAAGTAATCAATCTGTATGTGAATCAATATGTAGTCTTTTGTCCTCTTTATGTACCTTAAAACTTTCTTGACAGCAATCCAGTGATCGTTTTCTGGATTTTACAGATATCTGCCTCATGTTCTCAAAACAACATTTGGGTTCTCTCCACATCCGTATAAGGACATGACAATAGATTCAGTTTATTACCCTTAATGTCAGGATCAATTCCTGACTTACAGTGCTGTATACTGAATCTTTCACAATACGATCAACACATGTCCTATGAGACAGGCCCAATATGCGATAAGAACGATCCCAACAGATCTCAATGCCCACGACAAAAGACACCTTACCAAAGTCCTTTATGGCAATATGTGCTTTGCTTCATGCAGTAATTCAACATCACCACTTGTAACATATTGTTCAAAAGAAGATAAAATTTCCTCCCACTGATCTTGTAGTATATACACTAATTCACTTCACTTTCAACATCACTGAATAAAGTGACAACATATATGAAACTCCTGATGTCATTATCTGAGAGCTGTTGCATGAGGCCTTAAGTAAACTATTTTAGTCTACTGATAAGTTTATCTGAATCACCAGCTATAAAACCTTCGGGTTATACCATATAGACGTTCCTCATCAAGGTCTCTCTTTGAGAAGATAGATATCAATATCCAGCTGGCGTAACTCTAAAACAAGATGAGTTACAAATGTCATGATCACTCTGAAAGAACCTTTATGAGAGACTAGAGGAAAGAGTTACTTTATAGTCTTCACCTCCTCTCAGAGTGAAATCTTGGCAACCAGTCTAGCTTTAAACTTCTCTGACTTTTCTTTTAAAGACCTTTTGTCTTATTCATCCACTTGTAACTGATGAACTTATAACCCTCAACTATCCATTATGCTCTCAAAAACCATTATGTTTCATAGACCATGTCTCGTCTTTTATCACATCCAACTCCAGATCTCACTGATTACAAGAAACAGCATCTGTATAAGTTTCTGGATCAACCATATGGCCTATATTATAATGATGCTCTCCAAATAGACTATAAGTCTGGCAGTATAATTGGTCGTCTCTACCTTAGGGATCTTCCAAATGGAGCCTCGTTAACCTCATCATACACCTATGGGGCTTGAAGAGCTTCATCAGAATCTGTGTTAATAACACTGTCCTAAAACCCCAATAGGCTTAGACTGTGATGTGGTAGGCTTCATGATCGTCTATATAGGCAGAGAAAACGACACAACACATGTATCGTACCTTTAACCTTAATAGCCTAAGCATCTTTTGGCCTCATTAAAATTCAGAAACTTCATTGTCTGTTATTCCATAATTCTCGTACTTCTGTTGGGATCATTAACCAAATATCCCTTCAAATGATCTGGACTTACCTAATGCTGGACAATACATCTTCACCTCTGCAGGATAACTTCAAATCTTTAGATGGTTTATCTAGATTTACGTCTAATCCATAACTCAAAAGGGTCATTAGAATAACCTTAGTGGAAACACCAATCAAAGTATGAAGACAACTCAAAGGCTATCCATACACAGAATCTTATAGGTTCATTCCATTAATCATACTCCTCATTACAATCTTGAAAATGCGCTTTTGCCTATCGGCCGCCTCATTATAACTTTCAGGAATAGTAGACTTAACTACTATCCCAGAATCCTTTTAGGTATATGGTAAATGACCCTTAAAGCTTTCCAGCATGGTCATGTACACCATAATACTCACCATATTGGTCTGATCTGACAATCTTTATGACTTTTCCCAACTATTCCTAGACTTCAGCCTAAAGACCTTGAACTCGTCAAGAGAGTCAGACTTTTCCTTAATCAAGTACATATAACCATATGGGGAACAGTCGTTAGTAAATATGTCGAAATAAAATTTTCAACACAGAGTTGTCATATAGGTCCATTGACACAAAACTGTATGACCTCCAAAAGGTCGAAACTTTGGACTATAATATTTCTTCTTTATCTCGGTCATCTTATTTCCACATCAGTTTACGCAATTCTCCAGGTCACATTTAAGAGTAGTTAGGATGTTAAGCTTTATCAGCCTCTCACTCTTTCCCTAGATAAGTGGCCAGATCTTTATGCCACAATGCGTAAAACTGTTCTTTAACTGGAAATTTCTTGGAAAACAACCTTTCACTGTATAAGTGATGTAGATATCATCGGGAGTTAAGCATAATCTAATTCATTTGACACATTGCAGCACTCATCCTTATTCGACTTGAGAACACAGAAATTCCGTTGTTCTTTCAGTTCAAAAGAGTAGCTGCTCACATCCAAATATGATACGGAAATCAAGTTCCGTCTAAAGGTAGATACAAAAAATGCATTCCTTAATGTCAGATCAAAACCAGAGAATGGAATTAAAATGACACATCTCCCACGAATTTAATGTCAACTTTATTGTTGTTTCCTGATGTGAGCTTTTGATTCATCTTGATTTGGTTTCTTGTGATTCATGAATCCTTGTACTGTGAACACAATATAATTGGTTACACCTTTATAAAGTCTCCATAAACTGGATGAGACTTCTGCTAGATTAGATTCGTGAATCAAAACCAAAGAATCATCACCTACATGCCCACACTTAGATGACCAAGCCTTATTACAACAGCAGTCCCACTTTATGTGACATTTCTTTATAAAAGAAGTCGTAGTCACAATCTTTCTCAAAAGATGCCATTTTTGGACCCAAACTGTCTGAATGACCAGTGGTTTCAAGAGTTCCTTTATGAGTACGATCTTTAAACCTTTTGCTCAATGTGTCCACCATCCTTATGACGTAATCTCTAACTTCATAAAAATCATCAAACCTTATATTGAAGAGTCCTCGCTGATGTATAATATCAGCAGTGAACGAGACACAGACCCAGGCTACTTGGGCTTCCATCATCCATACAACAGTGCAGTCAGCAGGCTATCTACTCTCACAGTAGTACTAAATGGATTACTTCAGAAATCACAAGCAAATACAATTGCTCTTTAATCCAGGCAATAAAATGTCCCTTCTCGAGTTCCATATGTTAACAGTAAAATCTGTCAACTTATCCTCATAAAGAGCAATATAAACTTCTGCCAGCCATATCACAAAACTTAATATCCTCCAGCTATTTCACAAAATCTGAACCAGTATGAACCTCAATCTTAATGGAGTTACCGTTTACTGGGAAGGTGACTACTTTAAAAAGCAATGTATAATAATGGCACCATGTGAGTACTGTGTAACTTGATCCTTAAAAGTACACATCTTGAGGATCAGATGCACCATCATGTAATCACCTTTGGGCAGAATACATAATGTGCACTTTATATGTGACAGCCTATAAAGAGAATAAATCCAATCTTTATGAATCACCACCTTTGGGTGGATGAACCACTAGGATCAGTTACTTCTCAAACTTTATGCTGCACATGTGATACCTCATGAACCAATATTGTGTAACTTTAAAAACTGTTTGAGTACACATCCAGAGAGCTGCATACATCATCACAAAATCACCTTTGGGCAGAAGATGTGACATGCAGTTGCAAACACTCCACATGATAGCGGCCATGAGAATCTATTTCAATCTTCGTGAATCACCATCTTTGGGTGTATGACTCACTAGAATCGATCAATCCCTAACCATATGCTATACATGTATCCCTCCATAATCAATACACAATCACCTCCTTTGGGAGTAAAACTATGCATTAGATCAGGAGACATCCTTCCACAATACAAGACCGATATTTCTCAAATCCAACCAAGTGTGCCACTTTGGCGGTCACTACCTGACTGAATCCTTGAAACTCTTTCATACCAGGGATATAAACTTTATGCCTCACATTTGTCATATCCAAATGATTTCAAATTTCACTATGGGGCACTTTATTCTGAAATCATAGGCGATGCCAATAACAATTGCTGTATACATTGATGCACGTTAAACTTTATACATGCTAAAACTCTACACATTTTGTATGTGGTCATATATATATAAGCTTATCATGGTATTTCCGAAACCATATAGAAATACATGAAAAATGCTCAAAATACCCCTAAAAACATACGTACATAAGGGTCTTTATGCATTTTTCTATTTTTAAAAGCTTCAAACATGTCAAATAAATATACCACAGTGTAGAGAATTTCCATACGAGCACGCCGGTACCAAGATCACCCCCAACGGAGCATCCACGCGCCGAGGCTTCCTCACGCGCCGGCCAAAGCCTCGGCGCGTGGGGCTCACGCGCCGCACGTACTCCTCACGTGCGGGGCGTGCTCACCGGTCCAATGACAGGTCCGACCGGGTTTCCGGTCCAACCGTTGACCGGTCCGACCGGTCAACGGTCAACTTTCGGGTTGGAGTCGGGTCGGATTCGGGTCGGGTTGACCCGGTCAAAGCGGGTCGGTCAACGGGTCGACCCGATCAATCCGGGTCGGGTTGACCCGAAACCGAACCCCGGGTGACGTCAGCCTGCCACGTGGCGCAGTCACAACGCGCCACGTGGCACGCATAGGACGCGGCCCGCGCTGGGCGCGTGCCAGCGCGTGCGCGCGTGGGCTACCACGCGCAGCCACCGTGGTGGCGCGTGGTGGCGCGTGCGGCTGCGTCTGGCCTCCTCCGGCGACGATCTACCCATCAAAATGCTCGTCTCGAAGAGCCCGTTCCAAATATATGATCAAAAATCATTTTCATCCGTAAAAATGTTTCGAAAATGGGCAAACATAGTACGATCCCGATCTTCGCTATGGCGGCTCTGATACCACATGTTGGCCGTGAGAAACTTTACCACGGCACTCCTCGGATCACCATAGCAGAGAATCGGATGCCGTACAGCGAAAGAGACGAGCTTGTGTACCTGTTTTGGATTCGCCGGTCTTTAGGCGGAACTCCGGCGATTCCTCGGCTTAGGCGCTTCACCTCTATAACCCTCCGGAATCCTAGCGTCGATGATCCCACCTCCCTCACCTTCACTTGACTTTATAGGAGGAAACAACCTCCCTAGTGAAGCAACTTCTCAAGGAAGTTTGGTGTGTGGAATTATGGAGTAATTAGGGTTAGAGGGGGGTTGCCTTAGCCTATTTATAGAGTTATTTGGCCGGGCCCTCTCATCACAGGCCGGGCCGAACTCGGCCCACACTAGCCAGGTCCATATTGGGCTAATTAAGAATCCTTATATCTCATTTTATTAGACCAACCCCGTTAACGGTAAATTAATACCGTATAATGGTAATTATAATCTCAATTAATATAAGCCCACACTTAGGAAAATTCTAACACTTTTAGGATATCTGTTCTCAGTAGAAATTCTCTTGCAGTAACATACTTTTCTACCTTTCAATAGGTAACATCTAGAAAAGATCAGCAGCAGTATTGTGCATGCGAAGATGAGCCTTACGTTTTTGTGACAGTTCGGGAATTTGCGGAGGCATTCCAGTCATTTCATGTGGGAAGAAAACTCGAAGATGAACTTTCCACTCCATTTGATAAGAGCAAGAACCACCCGGCTGCTTTGACTACCAAAAGATTTGGCGTTGGAATGAAGGATTTGCTAAAAGCTTGCATTTCAAGAGAGTACTTGCTCATGAAAAGGAACTCCTTTGTCTACATCTTCAATATCACTCAGGTAATACCAACTTCATTCTTTTTCAGTTCACTTCAACCATGAATTTTCTGATGTACTTAAACTGATATGACTCGTTCTATTAGCTCACAATCATGGCGATTATTACGATGACCCTGTTCTTACGGTCAAAGATGCACCGGGACACCGTAAATGATGGTGGAGTTTACATCGGTGCCTTGTTCTTCACCGTGATTAGGATCATGTTCAATGGAATGGCGGAACTTTCAATGACCACAGCCAAGCTACCAATTTTTTACAAGCAAAGAGACCTCCTCTTCTTTCCGGCCTGGGCATATGCTCTTCCAACATGGATCCTAAAGATCCCTATCACATTTGTAGAGGTTGCAGTTTGGGTGTTCATCACCTACTTCGTCATTGGATACGATCCAAATGTTGGAAGGTGAGAAAGAGCTTTGATCGTCCTTTGGTGGTAAGATGGAAATTCTAATCTCATTGTCCTAGTTGACGCATTCAACTGTCTATATTCTGTCACAGGTTGTTCAAGCAGTATCTTTTGCTTGTGGCCATTAATCAGATGGCCTCTGGATTGTTTCGATTGATTGCGGCACTTGGGAGAAACCTGATCGTCGCGGACACATTCGGGTCGTTTGCTTTGCTAACTGTCGTTGCATTGGGCGGAGCCGTTCTTTCCCGAGGTATTACAAATACTAGAGTTCATCCTCTTTCTTTACTTGTTTGTAGCTTCTTTTTCATAAATAGTCCTAATCATGTTTCCTTTGAATTTTAGAGGACGTAAAGAAATGGTGGATTTGGGGCTACTGGATATCTCCTTTAATGTATGGGCAGAACGCGATAGTCGTTAACGAGTTTTTGGGATCGAGTTGGAATAAGGTGAAGTCATGTAACTGCTTCATGCCAATGTTTTGATCTTTCACACATACAAACCTCTGACCGATTCCTTGTTTTATTCCCTATGCAAGATTGCCCAAAATTCAAGTTCGAATGAACCACTGGGAATTCTAGTTTTGAAGTCTCGCGGGTTCTTTACTGAAGCATACTGGTATTGGATAGGAGTTGGGGCATTGCTTGGGTTTGTCATCCTCTTCAACTTTGGATTTTTGGTGTCTCTCGCTCTTCTAAACCGTAAGTGCCTTTTACTTTTCTTCTTGTTGACGTTTCCGTCACGCAAGAGCTTACCTACTCAAGCTTCATTTGATGATGCAGCCTTTGGTAAATCCCAGACAGTAAAATCAGATGATCCTGAGGGCAATGAGGACGTTAACAGAATTGGAGGATCAATTCAGTTGCAATCTCAAGGCTCTAGTCAACATAATGGATCGGGTATGAAGTGTTGATGGTTGGAATTTTTTTTTTTTAAATTCTATATAATTTAGCAGTAGTTAAGACCATAAAGGGTGAACAAAAAGGCTTTGGTCCACCAAGGACTCGGTGTTACTTCTTTGCCTATCTTTTCTTCTGGGTCTTGTAGGAAGGTCATCCAGGTCTACACATACACCGCCCAAGACGGCCGTTGCTGCCGATACGAAAAGAGGAATGGTGCTCCCATTTGAGCAGCACTCAATTACTTTCGATGAAATAACTTATTCTGTTGACATGCCACAGGTGACTGTGTTAAGCTATGAAAAGTCTGAACATAGTACTTTCTCGACAGTAGATCATAAGTGTTAAAGCTCAAATGTTCGTCCAAAGTATAACTGGGCGTTCGTTGTTTATCTTGGCAGGAAATGAAGAACCAAGGTGTTCTCGAGGATAAATTGGTGCTCTTGAAAGGTGTAAGTGGTGCTTTTAGGCCTGGTGTTCTTACAGCTCTAATGGGCATTAGCGGTGCTGGTAAAACTACTCTGATGGATGTGTTGGCTGGGAGAAAAACCGGAGGATACATCCAGGGGAACATAACAATTTCTGGGTACCCAAAGAATCAAGATACATTCGCTCGGATTTCCGGATATTGTGAACAAAATGACATCCATTCACCTCATGTTACCGTCTCTGAGTCCTTACTTTACTCGGCATGGCTGCGTTTGCCTCCTAGCATGGACGACCAAACCAGAAAGGTTTCATCTACCGCCACAATATATTTCTACCAGGATTGCCTTCTTAACTCCAAAAAAATTGTGGAAATGCTTGCTGCTTAGTTGGTTTTGTAGTCTAATTGAGGATCAACCTAATTCAAATCATTTCCAATGGAAAAAAATTGTTCTAGCTATTTGTTGAGGAAGTCATGGAGCTTGTGGAGCTAAATCCGCTGAGACAGGCCTTGGTTGGTTTGCCCGGTGTGAATGGTCTATCCACTGAGCAACGCAAAAGGCTGACCATTGCTGTTGAACTAGTCGCGAACCCCTCCATCATTTTCATGGATGAACCAACCTCAGGGCTTGATGCAAGAGCTGCTGCTATTGTCATGAGAACAGTTAGGAATACAGTGGACACAGGAAGAACTGTCGTGTGCACAATTCACCAACCAAGCATTGATATATTTGAAGCTTTCGATGAGGTGAGTTATGTCAACACGTTCAAAATGGCAAGAATCTGTTTGCAGAACACTCAAACTTCGAAGCTACTGCATTTTCACTTGTTCTGCAGCTTTTCTTAATGAAACGAGGGGGACAAGAGATGTATGTCGGTCCTCTGGGTCGTCATTCTTCTCATCTAATAGAGTATTTTGAGGTACGGACTATTTCACGAATATAACTTGGCTTCGACTTTGCTTTCCTTTTGCTATTTGAATCACCAAGGTATCTTTGAAATGAAGGGATTCCAAGGAGTTAGCAAAATCAAAGATGGGTACAATCCAGCAACTTGGATGCTCGAAGTTGCAAGCCCGGCACAAGAAGTCGCCTTGGGCGTCGATTTTTCTGAATTATACAAAAGTTCAGATTTGTACAAGTCAGTCTACTGCATATATCAAGTTCGGACTTTTAGTCTCGCTATTGACCCATGAAATGTCGATGTGAAATCACATCTTCCTGATTTTCAGGAGAAACAAGGCTTTGATTGAAGAGTTGAGCATACCTCCTCCAAATTCTAAGGACCTCTATTTCCCAACTAAGTATTCCCAGTCGACTTTCACCCAATTAATGGCTTGCTTATGGAAGCAACATTGGTCATACTGGCGGAATCCGCCCTATACGGCTGTTCGGTTCCTCTTCACCATCTTCATCGCCTTAATGTTCGGGACTATGTTTTGGGACCTAGGCTTTAAGATGTAAGTTCAGCATAGAATGTCAATCTCTGCCTCATTCATTCTCGAAGTCATGTGTTTCTGAATGTTATGTTTACAGCACCCGGAGACAGGATTTGATCAACGCGATGGGATCTATGTATGCGGCTGTTATCTGCCTCGGGGTCCAAAATGCATCATCTGTGCAACCGGTTGTAGCAGTGGAGAGAATGGTTTTCTATAGAGAGCGAGCTGCAGGGATGTACTCAGCCCTGCCATACGCATTAGCACAGGTAAGATTGTTTTGTAATGATTCCGAGCGTGCTTATTCTAATGGTGTGATGCATGATTCAAAATATTGGAAAGCTGCTTATGTGGTTAATTTACATTTCGTAGGTTCTGATTGAAGTCCTTTATGTTCTCGTGCAAGCCATATCTTACGGGGTCATAGTTTACGCAATGATCGGATTCGAATGGACCATCATGAAATTCTTCTGGTATTTGTTCTCCATGTTCTTCACATTGTTGTACTTCACATACTATGGTATGATGGCCGTGGGTATGACCCCGAATCACCACATCGCTTCCATCGTCTCTTCCGCATTCCACGCCATATGGAACCTCTTTTCTGGGTTCATTGTGCCAAGGACCGTAAGTTCTAATCACAACCTGTCGAATTTGATGTTTTCTGCTGTGTAATGCCGACTCGGGAACATCCTAATGACTTTCTATTTTAACAGAGGATACCAATCTGGTGGAGATGGTACTATTGGGCGTGCCCGATTTCTTGGACTCTATATGGACTGGTGGTATCTCAGTTCGGCGATTTAAAGACCACACTCGACGACACGGGGGGCACGGTGGAAGAATTCGTGAGAGACTACTTTGGCTTCCGACACGATTTCCTAGGTGTGATCGCCGCCGTGATGTTAGCATTCACGGTGCTCTTCGCGTTCATTTTCGCCATCTCCATCAAGATGCTCAATTTCCAGAGGCGATAGATTTCGGCATCGCATCAATCCGCGAAACAAACATGTTCCTGTCAGAAAATTTACTTTTTGTTTTCCTCTTTTGCTGTCATATAATAATGTATAGGTAAATCGGCATCTAATTACAACAGCAAGTAAATGAAACCCTTTTGCTTTCCCAGGAACTGTCTGAATCTTTTCAATCATGACATGGATCTTTATCCGAAGAAGGGTTAAACTAATTAGACACAAACTGAAAATGATGGGATCAGTTTGTTCTTGAATTTGACAATCAATGCGTTCTCCTCTGCAATTTTGTCTTCCTTGTGTGCAGGATAACTTTTGAATAGTTCTATATTGTGATTACCGTGGAAGGCCAGATCTCAAAAGATCCAGAGTTGGACGCACTATATAGGAGGCAAGATCTCATGAAATCCAATCAGAAATCAATTTTCTTTTTGTACTTTAAGCTCCGTTTATTAAAAAAAACATGAATGATTTGAAAAATATTGATATAAAGTAAAGCTTATTTAAAATAAAAATCTCAAATGCCCTAATTAAAATTTCAAGTGTGTTGATTATTTTAAAAAAGAGTTCACCAAGGTCATTTTGATTTTTTTACCTGTTCATTTTATTTTTTACTTTCTCAGATGTCCTTTCTTAGGTGATCTTTCTTTAATTAAAAAAAAGTTGGCACTTAAGTAATCATTTTAAAAGTTTAGCTATTAAAGTGAGCGCCGTACACAAGTTTTAGCACTTGTAGTGTACTTTAGCCTTATTATGACATTCTAATATTTTATCTAGTACACTACTTGAAACTTGACAAAGAAAGGAGCTGTAACTATTACCCGAAAGAGTTATAAAGACGTGACTACAAAATTCTCTTAATGGGAGGATCTTTAAAAACATTTAGTCTAGTACCAACTCTATGTCGAAAACCTACGCATCAAATAAAATATTTCATGATATATCTGAAACATATTCGGCATTCAGATGTTAAATTACATACTAAGAAATTTTTGTTTCAATTTTCAGCTCAAATTCATGGTGGTTTGAGCTCAATTTTGACGTTTTTCATACATGTATGATGTTTTTTCCCCACTTGTATCCCTGCAATTTTTTAACAAAGTCCCTATAGTTTTCATTTTTCTAATCGAGTCCTATGTAATCAAGTCTCTCTAGTATCAAATCTAGCCAAATCTAGCTGTTGGGTTCTAAACCCTAATCTATAAACTGCGGAAGTATGCCCAATTGAATAACTTGAATCACTGATCATCAAAAGTATATCACGAGGACATACCTTAATTGTCACAGATTAAATGCCCTTTGCGTTCTTGAAATTCCTCTTTCGTCAACGCCAAATCAACGAGCGTTCTGTGGGGGGGAGCGTTCTCTGTATCGGTTTGCTTTTTGGGAGTACAGGAAGTGTCGTAGAAAAACTGACGAAGAAGACGACGTTTTTACGTCTTCTCAACCAACGTGATCTTTCACGTTTAACTTGGATAACTGCCAAGGGGGGTGTGGTTGCCCGCATGGGCGCACACCGTAACTCCCGTAGGCCCCACTTATTATCCAATATCTCCCACTCGCCCATTTAGGGCAAACAACTCCCACTTGCCCACATAGGTCAAAATTCAACTCTTAATATTTCCGCAAAGTTCATATTGGCAAATAACCCGTGCGACCAGTATACTCTGAGAGCTCGTTGTCATACATCCGTTGGGAGTACATGACAGCTCTAAAATTGGACATATTCAAATATAGATTTTAGTATGCTGTACCCTAGATCGATCAGTCACATTTGTACATCTCACTAGATCTCATTTAATAATTAGATACATTATATTCACAATTATGATTATACTAAATAACTATAATTGACCGGTCTGTGAATATAATCCATAATGTGACTTAAATTCCAAATCAATCTTCCTCTTTCATCAGACCTCTCAATTTTAGTTCAGCTCGCTTTTCTAGAAATGTCCCTTTAGATTGAATCAATTTCATGACCATATGCAACACTCTAAGATAGCGAACACTAAATAGAAATCTCGAGAATAACGAAAAGTCATAAGGGTACTAAAAATTGAGAAATTTTATCCTCGAGAGTCTCACACGGCTTAAGAAAGTTGAGATCATAACTTTTGCCAATTCTCATTGGTCGATTATGCATACGTAATATGAAATACGTATTACGGTATTTTCTCCTTCCCCATGGAGCGTATGTCTTTCCAACTTAATACCGTACAGATGATTATTTTGACACACTTAGTGTCTAACTTGAGTTCACGTAATAACTCCAGCCAAGAATTTCTATCAGAACTCTCATCTGGCAATAAAGACAGGTAAAATGAAATATGTGGGTTATTTCATTTTCGGACATTATAAATTTTAAGTCCTCATCTTAATATTTTGTTAAGGCGGCATAAATATTTTAAGCTTGAGCTCTCAATTATCACCTAGATAATAAGCTTAAAATTGTCTCATCTCTATTCATCACACAGTGAACAGAGGCGAATACCCGTGTGAGCGGGCTAATCTCTCATCTGTCCGACATACCTTTTTCAATATAATGCAGCAAGCATTATCATGCATAAATATCAAATAGACTTCCATATTGACAAACAACATCATCAATTATTAATTGTTAAGGGAAAATACAAATATTTAGTACATCAATCTCTACGCAGTCCTAGAGTCTTTATATGACGAAAAAAGACATCTCTAGGAATTGGCTTCGTCATAGGATCTGCTAACATTTTATGCGTAGATATGTACTGTAAGTTTACTTCCTTTCGTGCCACCATGTCCTTGAATAGTTATACTTAATGTCTATGTGTTTGGTCTTGCCATGGAACTTAGGATCCTTAGTGTAAGCTATTGCTGCCTGACTATCACAATAAACCTTCACTGGGTTTGCAGCATCTCTAGTAACACTCAAATGATCCAGAAATCTTCTAAGCCAAACACCTTCTTGTGCTGCCGCTGATAAAGCCACGAACTCGGCTTCCATGGTGGATAACGCTATACACTGCTGTTTCTTACTGCTCCACGATATGGCGCCATTATTCAGTAAGAATACATTTCCAGAAGTGGATTTCCTCTCATCCAAATCTCCTCCCCAATCAGCATCGGTGTAGCCCTCAAGGTGCAGATCACTTCCTTGGTACTTCAGTGAGTAATCGGCAGTTGCTTTCAGATACCTCAAGATTCTTTTAACAGCAGTCCAATGTGCTTGACCTGGATTGGATTTGTATCAACTGACCAGTCCAACTGCGTAACAAATATCAGGTCTTGTACACATCATAGCATACATGAGACTTCCAATAGCACTGGCATATGGAACGTTTTTCATACGTTCTTGCTCTTGTCGAGTCTTAGGACACATTCTTTGACTCAGTCCTTCACCTTTTGCAATAGGAGTATCAATGGGTTTACAATCTTGCATACGAAATCGTTCAAGGACTTTATTAATATAAGTCTCTTGCGAAAGAGACAATAACCTTTTCGAACGATCTCTCGAAATCTTAACTCCGAGAATGTGCGTAGCCTCGCCCATATCTTTCATTTCAAAATTTGAAGATAGCCAACATTTGACTGTCTTGACAAACTCCATATTGCTTCCAGCAATCAGTATGTCATCAACATATAATGACAAAATCACAAAGTGACATTTGAATCTTTTGATATACACGCAATTATCTTCATTGATCATCTCAAAATCATATGCCACTATGGCATTATGAAAGCATATATTCCATTGTCTAGAAGACTGCTTAAGGCCATATATCGACCTCAGAAGTCGACATACCTTTTGTTCTTGGCCTTCTTTAACAAACCCAACGGGTTGTTCCATATAAATTTCTTCTTCTAATTCTCCATTGAGAAAAGTAGTCTTTACATCCATTTGATGTAACTCTAGATCCAAACTAGCCACTATTGCCAGAATAAGGCGAACAGAAGTAATTCGAACCACAGGAGAAAAAGTTTCCTCATAATCAATTCATTCCTGTTGGTTGTATCCTTTCGCGACAAGGCGAGCCTTATGCCTTTCAATTGAACCATCAGCCTTACGCTTTATTTTGAGAACCCATTTGTTCCCAATGGCTCTTCGTCCTTTCGGAAGATCAACCAGTTCCCAAACTTGGTTTGATCTCATTGACTCCATTTCTTCTTCCATTGCTTTCATCCATTTTTCTTTATCAGGGCAAGATAAAGCCTCATTAATATTTCTTGGCTCATCTTCTTCTAGTGGAGTAATCATGAAAGCTTCCCCTTCAATTCCAAAACGTCGTCGAGGAATGCTTTTGCGACTTGTTCGCCGTGGAGAAGATTGCACCACCAAAGGTACTTCATTCTCCATTATGCCCCCACTTAGACCAGATAACGGTATTGATTCATCAAGTGGTTGCAATTGAGACTGGTTCGTACACAATTCTCCACTTCTCACATTGCTCCCACTTGGATCATTATATATCGCAGTTCCATTATCCTGATCTAAGATCTCAAATAGGGAACAATCTTCACCTATTTCGCCCTTTCTTGGAAAATCATTCTCTAAGAATGTGACATCTCTTGATTCAAATTCAGTCACGCTTCCGCTTTCTTGTTCACCTATGAACACATATCCTTTAGAGAGTTCCGAGTATCTTATGAAGATACTCTTTCTACCTCTTGGTCCCAATTTTCCAAATTTATGAGAGGACTCATGAGTATAGGCAGCACAACCCCAAGGTTTAAGAAAGCTCAAATCAGGTTTTCGACCTGTCCATAACTCATATGGGGTTGAAGAGACTGATTTAGAAGGCACTCGGTTAAACACATAGGCAGCAGTTAATAAAGCATCACCCCAAAAAGTGATTGGCAAATTAGCTTGCGCCATCATGGACCTAACCATTTCTAGTAAGGTTCCGTTTCTCCTTTCAGCTACTCCATTTTGTTGAGGAGTGTATGGAATGGATAACTGTCTATCTATTCCCTTTTCATCACATAAGTATCTAAACTGATCAGATAAATACTCTCGACCTCGATCGGATCTTAAAACTTTTATATTCTTATCTAACTGATTTTCCACTAAGGTCATAAATTTCTTGAAACAACTTAATGCTTCAGATTTATGAGAAATCAGATAGACATATCCATATCGAGTATAATCGTCAATAAATGTGATGAAATAAACAGCACCGTGCCTTGCTTTCACATTCATTGGACCACAGATGTCAGTATGGACTAATTGCAAAGGAAATTCAGCTCTAGTGCCCTTTCCAAATGGCTTTCGCGTGGTTTTCCCAGCTAGGCAATGCTCACATACAGGCAATTCTACTTTCTCAATATTGCCCAATAAGCCATCTTTGGCCAATCTATTCATTCTCTGTTGGCCAATATGACCAAGCCTTGCATGCCAAACATTCACATCATTTTCACTAGAATTGGAAGATGCAAATAGGGAATAACATACATTAACACTGGTATGTTCAATATCTAATACAACAAAACCATCCACGAAATAGCCAGAACCATAATAAGTTGTATCTAACAACAAATCCACTCCATTGCTATGAAAATTCATACTAAAACCGAGTTTGATTAAAACCAGCACAGAGATAAGATTTCGACGAATCTCAGGAGCATACAAGACATCGTGTAGGAATAAAGTGCGTCCACCACGCATGATCAGTTGGCAAGTGCCAATTCCTTTCACTTCCACTCTGGAATTATTTCCTACATAGATCCATCTCACTCCACTTGGAATTCGTCGAAATTCCACAAACGCACTTCTATCTCTGGCTACATGGTCTGTGGCACCTGAGTTTACAGTCCACAAAGGATGAGATTCAGTTAAAAATACAGAACTCGATATATAACAAGTATTTTTAAATGTGTTAAGGGTTTCTACCTTCTTCGGCTCGCCACAGTTGCGAGCGAAGTGACCCTTCTTTCCACAATTGTAACATTTCATCCTTGAAATGTTTTTCTTCGCGGGACGCTTCCCTTTTCCATGCTTTTCAAACTTCGGTTTCTTTCCAGATGGTTCCACTCCTTTGCCTTTCCACTTTTTGAAACTACCAGGGTGCTTGCGCTTGGAGCCCGAAGCTCCATGTGAGCTAGAACCAGCAAAATGCACATCAGTTTGTATTTTAGCCGCTAAAAGGCGGTCCTCTTCCAGCTCAAGATGTCGCATAGCATCCTCGAAGGTCGTGACATTCACATTATGGGTCAAGTTAACCTTCATGTGTTCCCAATTGTTAGGCAAAGAGCGGATCACAGCCTGCACTTGCTGTTCATCAGACAATGTGTGACCAGCATCCTTCAGCTCGCTAATCATGTTCGACATCTTCCTTAGATGTTGTTTCATATTCTGCCCATGTGGCATCTTATATGTATCGAACCTGATTGTAAGCTGCCTCAGCTTAGTGACAGAAGTTTGTCCAAATCGAGCCTTCAAGGCGTCCCACATGTCTTTAGCATTCTCGTGTTGCCTGAACTCTCGCATAATGTCATTATCCATACTGCTCAACAACGTAATGCGAGCAGTTGAGTTCTTTTTCTTCCAGGCAGTGAAGGTTTCCTTGTCCCTTCTATGCTGTGTAGTGTTACCATCCTCTGGTTCAGCCATGATCAGGTTAAGAGCTTCCAATGCCTCAAGTTCCTCTAGCACATACTGGATTTTCATACTCCAGATTTCGTAATTCTCTCCATTCAATTTCTCACCCTTGTTGAGTTCAGCAACAATGTTCTTTGAAGCCGTTGCCATGGTATCTGAATATTAGACATTTGCACGAATTTTAAGTCTATTTATATGCAACAAATGCAACTCTATTTATGCATTTAGATTATATTGATATATTATTTCAGAAAAGATTCTAAAATCAACTGTTCACTAAGTTCTCCATCATCATCTAGATATTCTAATCTAAAACATATATCAATACAATCATTCAAACGTGTTCATCAAACAATTACTAAAACTTATGAACACTCCCACTAAATTATATATACAATAACATATATCTCACATTATCAACAACAGATAATCATGAATTCAATAACAACATATTCCTAAAAAAAAATTGCCTATACATACTTAGAATTAATTAAAAAAAATCTAAAGATAATCAAGCGTTGTAACCCTTTCTGAGGTTTGACGATTGATCCAAGTAATATCCCTTATATAAGGTAGGGAATCCGCAAGTTCTCTAGGGGAATTTTTGACAAAATCAGGAGCCCATATCGCTGCCTTAGCAAAAATCCTCTGAGGACCCTTGGTCTTTAGTCAGGGTACACTATGCTTGTGCGATCCATTCATCCCAAGTGACGACGTCTTTGCTGCCCCGACTCTCACAACCTTTTGTAAAAAATGCAGTACAAACGTCTTATAAGACCATTGTTCATCCCAAGTGCGGTCGAGCTGATCATGCCAATCCTCAGGCATTGAATTTTTAAGTGCGTTAAACGCTTCTCGATCTTGCACTATGCGTCCACCCCAAATGATCTCTTGGATCATATTGTTGACCTTTGTTACATGGGTTATAATGTCACATACATTATCCCATTCATAATTGTTCAATATTTCAATCTTTTCATTAAGGGCTTGTATCTCGCTCTGTCTTCTTAGTTTTTGAGGTTTCTTGTCTTCTAGCATCTTCCATTTGTCCCGATGTATTTTTGTTGATGGCATTGTACCTGCAACGAATGCAGTACAAAGTGAATTACTAAAATCCATCAATTATATAAAATTTACGAACATATCGTAAATAAGGACAAATAAATACAAGACATTATACAAATCCCAAGATTGAAAGACCTTTTTTTTTTGGGTCAACGATCAACTCTCGGTCAACGGTCAACTCTCAGTCAACGGTCAACGGATCGGGTCAACGGATCAAACCGGGTCGGGTCAAATTCGGAACTAATCCGGTTCGGGCTTGATTATAAAACGGGCCAGGCCCCTTCAAAAAAAAAAAAATTTTCTCTCGGGCCGGCCCAGGCCCAACTTGCGCCCGGGCCGAGCACCACGTGCGTTGCACGTGGCGCGTGGGGGGGCGACGGTTTCGCCCGCCGGCGCGTGTCGGCGCGTGAGCGGCCGTCCGGCCTCCTCCGGCGGCCATCCACCCATCAAAATTCTCGTCTCTTCGAGACGAACACGATGGTATATTCACACTTCAATTTTGACAAACAAAAATTTGCTAAAAAGTGATGAACAGATTCGGCCTTGAGGGACTCCGCCCCGCCGTGGCGCGTGTCGCGTGTGCGGATGTTCCCGGCGTCTCCTCGGGGCCGTCGACCACTCAAATTCATCGTCTCGACGAGCCCGTTCTAATGGTATGTTCAAAACACATTTTTGACAAATCAAACTCAGAATATCACGCATGAACAGTACACGCAATTAGGGCTAATTTGTTCACAATTAACACGAAATCAATCAGGAAACAAGCAACTATGGCTCTGATACCAATGTTGGGTTCTAAACCCTAATCTATAAACTGCGGAAGTATGCCCAATTGAATAACTTGAATCACTGATCATCAAAAGTATATCACGAGGACATACCTTAATTGTCACAGATTAAATGCCCTTTGCGTTCTTGAAATTCATCTTTCGTCAACGCCAAATCAACGAGCGTTCTGTGGGGGGGAGCGTTCTCTGTATCGGTTTGCTTTTTGGGAGTACAGGAAGTGTCGTAGAAAAACTGACGAAGAAGACGACGTTTTTACGTCTTCTCAACCAACGTGATCTTTCACGTTTAACTTGGATAACTGCCAAGGGGGGTGTGGTTGCCCGCATGGGCGCACACCGTAACTCCCGTAGGCCCCACTTATTATCCAATACTAGCCAAAGTGGCCGTTGAACAACCCGTGTGTACGTGCACTTTATGTGCAATTTATAATTAGCTTAAAGCGCTTATAGCATCTCTTACCGTTAACTATCCATGGGGGTTTCCGCGAGAGCAACATTCAATCAACGTTACACTACGGCAATCTCCAATGACCACCTAGTCTGGATTTAATGCTGGACAGACTTGATTAGGAAATTTATGAAAGTAGAGTCACTTCATTAGAAATTTTTTTTAAAAAAAAAAAAACACGGACTTGATTGGAAAAGCAGTTGAAATGCATATAGATCTGCAGCATACATTCGATGCTTTAATATGTATAAAGTGTAAAATCATTGTAGATGTTTTCCTAAGGACAGCAAAAACATGATTAGCTTTGATATATACAGTTATAAGTAGTGAAAAAAAGGGACCAAGTAAATGCACACCTTAAATTGTTTCAGCACTCTTGCGACGTTGGGGGGAAAAGTACACTACAAGTGCCATAATTTTCTTACGGCGTTCACTTGAGTGCCATAACTTTCAAAACATTCACTTGAGTGCCAATTTTTTTTAAAAGCGTTCACTTAAGTGCTAGTCTCTGATGACGTGGCTGCCGGAAATAGTGATGTGGCGCCGGCGACACGCTTTCTTGAATATTTTAAGGAACAAGTGGAATTTTTCATAGTTTTTTTTATTTTGCAATTTTTTCACTCTCTCTCTCTCTCTCACATCTCTCTCTATTTGCATAATACAAGTAGGAAGGGTCGCCGGCGCCGGCCACCACCGGGCAGCCCAGAGGCTAGGGCCAGCTCGCCCTAGCCCGATGGGGCCGCAACAGGCCTGGGTGACGGCCATCGCGACCACGACGACCACTGGTAAGGGCGCGAAGCCCTGGCCAGATCTAGGCGAGGGCCTTTGCGACCTTGCCTGCCACTAGCCCGAGGGCCTTCGCCTGGAGCTCGTGCCGGCTGTCGCGGCCTAACCCTTGGTCATACGCGTGGTAATAATGTTGGTTCTGGATGCAACATTTGATTATGACGTTCCAGGAGGGCAAAGCTGATTCGGGAATTTGGTCGAACACGGAGCGTGCGTTGCGGGGTGATTGGCGTCGGTGTTGTTTCCAGGATCATGTTGTTTCCTCCAAAGTTTCCGCCACTGAGGCATATGAGAAATCCAAAAACAATGCCCTTTCTGGAAATGTTCGGCCTGAAACCCAAGAACATGATTCAATTTCAAGAAACAGAACGAGAAACGCTTTACTGTTTTGTCTGTTTTGGGCAGCATTGTTGGTTGATTATGGACTTGGATGTTCATCGACATTATGCATTTTTGTCTAATTTATCAGTCCATTGCAAGTTTCTTTCATTTTCTTGGCGATTTCATTCCATGAGAGGAAGCAAAACGAGATAGAAAAGGAATGATTTTGCTTGACATGTTCATGATTTCTTATTGGGCAATGAATCCACACAAATCACAAATTTGCTCAACTCAATTCAAGGTTGTTCTTTTGCCCTCTGGAGTTTCAGGCTAAGAACCTCCACAACACCCCCTGAAGCTCTCAAACTTGTGGCCCACCAAGTCGACCCCGACCCCCAGCCTCTCCGCTCCCGCCGCCGTCACCGGTCCATGTGCCGCCACCGCCAACTTCGGCCACCTCCTCTTCACATCCTCCTACTCCCTGGCCACCTCGCAGCCGTTCGTCTCCAGGTCGCCTATGAACTTCGGCAGCATCGCGTCTCGTATGTGCCGGCCAAGGGGAACCCGAGGGTTTCCTCTTCTTTTCTTTTTTCTTTATGAAATATTAAATAACTAAAATAAAAATAAAAACATCAAAATAAAAAAAATCAGAAAATATTAAAAAATGTAAAGAAAATCCACGTGCCACTGAGAAATTAATAAAATAATAGTGAAAAAGTCTACCTTAGCTTTTCCGATCAAAATAACACTCAAGTGAACACTTTTGGCTGGAATTGACACTCATATGAACATTTTTTCTCCGACGTGGTACTCAAGTGAACGTTTTGAAAGTTGTGACACTTAAGTGAACGATGTACGATAGTTATGGAACCTGTAATGTACTTATCCCACGACGGTGGTATTCGATAGATCAAGTCCAACTAACTTCTTTGGACCATCTCTAAATTCTGGAATCATGGAACAACGAGGCCATTCAAACCACCTTAGCGCATTAGGGAGATGGATGGGACCTGGGAAAGAATTATCTACATTATGCAGGATGAGTAACTTCAACTTTCTCATGTTTGTGAAAGCACCTGGACCAATATACATTACTTCTGGCTTTGGTAGCTCCAACACTATGGCTTTTATCAAATCCGTACCCTGTATATTTGTTCGAACATGTTCAGAGCTACTTTGTAATTACAGTAGACAAAGTGAAAGCTCTTGAGTATCGGATCATCGCAATTCCACATTAAGGATGATGGTTTCGATACAAGGTGCATCAATTCCTTAACTTTATGAATCTGTTATTCGTGTATCTATACGTGTGATTCTTGGGTCGCTACATATGGATTAAAATCGCAGCTTACACCAAATGATCCGTACGTCCTCCTGTTACTATGGATCTTGAGAGACTGAACAACATCATGACCTCCATAATTATCAATATAGCTTGATGTGGAAACTAGGTATTCACTTGGATGATCCAATATCACCAGCTGAAGAAAGTGCAAAAGATATTATGAGTGTTACCATCATCACATCCATCTAACATCTAATATCTATTGCCTTTGTGTTAGTTTAGATAAGTATAATTCCTTTTACTAGAAGAATTCGGTTTAAGTACTCAGCGTAATAAAAAGGAATGGAGGATAATAAATAGGTACTTGAGCGAAGCTGCGGCATCCGATTTTGCTGCAAATGGAAGGCAAGATAAGAAAGTCTTATAACAAATCGAAACGATAGAATTTACTCGTTCATACTTGGCAAAGTTACGTGAACCGTGCAGTAGTAACTTTTGCAGCAGATTCTATTATAGACGCACAAAAATACTAGTTCAATGACATTTAACTTGCAGTTGATTCTGGTTACCTTCTTCAAAGCGATGACTGATGAGAGGCAAACACGCATAATCTGCAGAAAACGGACCCTTTCAATGTCCTGGACGTGTCCGCCACCGTGCTGGAAGGATCTCACCAAACACCCGTTCTGATCATAATCAATGGTGATGGAATCAATAACTGACCCTCCATGGATCCTAATTTGCATTACCAGTGTGTGCCCCGATCATGGATGAATACACACCTTCGCAAATTGCAAAAGCAAGCGGTAAACATGAAAAAAAAAATTGCAGAAGCAAGCTGTAGCGTAGGTGAAGGAGTACATGAATGAAGGGGTAGGAATTCTAAAAATTAGCTTTTATATGATGGATAAGAGAAATTATATCCGACCTTATCCTACCCCACTCTCCGGATTTTTTTTATCCGGGTTATATCCCCCTATATTCGACATTATACTATCCAGGACACATACCAAACACGAGATGGGATAGAACATATCCTATCTCGAGTTTTATACGGACGACCAACGCAGCCTAAAGAGACACGACAACTACCCAAACATAAGAGATGGGAACTAGAAAGCAATTAAAGTCAGTAACTAGAAAATCCATTAATGACATGGAGACTTGCAATCTGGACTCCTCAGCCTTGCATTTCATCTTCCAAAATTTGTTCACCATCCTTAATAAGTAATTTACTATCTTAAAAGATCAACTAATATCCAGGAAAACATATCCGGACAATCTCCCATCAATATGTTGTCAGTTCACGTCGAAGTCGCCTAATCTGGTGAATCAATGACTTAATCGGCGAAATCGAGAATGGACAACTCCTTAGTCGATAGTCTTCACCTATGTAGCACCGATACGATACTTGATACGGGACACGATACGATACGATACGCCGATACGTGATTTCTCAAAAAATAGAGATTTTCGATACGCTGTGATACGTTATATATTAAATGTATAATTTTATATATATATTTAAATTATCATTTTTATGAACTCCAAACATCACATATATGTCTAAATGTCAAAACTATTTCATAATTGATGAAAATGTTAGTCAAAAACTAGAAAAAAGTTCAAATGCTTCATAAATTGTATTAACGAGCGAAATACGTCGTAAATTAGGCCCGAGAGATTGAGGGGATTTTCTGGACTTGGGCTTGAAATACTTCAATTTATAATTTGGAACCCGAATTTGAACTCAACGAGCCCAAAAGCAATTTTGATTTCATGGGGAAATGAGTCTTTTTTCCCATCCGGGTGAGGGACACGCGTGTCTGAGGCCGGGACACGCGTGTCCGTGTTCGTTGACCGGCCGGACACGTTCAGACGCACGTTGACCGCGTGTCCGAGCGTATCGGATACGACGACGTATCCGATACGCAAAAAATTTAGAAATACATGTATCGATGCTACATAGGTCATCGCGTCAACAACTCTATTTTCAGCCCATCGAAGCAAATTATGACCAAACTCATTTTGGGCTTGATGAAAATTGATGGTGTTGTGCTCGTCGATGGAACCAAGTTGGAACTTAAAGGTTGTTCCAATGAATCGGCCGGATGCTCCTGCATCACAAGAATTTTGGGAGATAAAATGTAATTTGCTCTAATTTTTGGGATGCAACATGGCAAATTGGAATAAGTGACCTCGTGGAAGACTGATGACCACTAGGTCAACTATAAAAAGAAAAATGAAATGCAACAGAAAATGCCTACAATGCTTCCGTTGGGCTCTTACGGAAAACGTGGCAATCATAACTCAACCAAGACTTGTCCGGCCCAGAAAAGCAAACATGGGCCTTTCATGGGATTTATCGCACACCGAATCAAAACGATCACACACAGAATCAAGAAAATATATGGCACAGAGTTTACCCAGATTCACCCCAGAATAGGGCTACGTCCTGCAAAGAGATCGCACTATGATGTTTAGGTTTACAACCACAACTTGTTACAATGATCAGCAAAAACAAGCAAAATATATGTGCCCCAAAGGGGCCCAAAACATAAACCTATGCGAAACATCTATTAAGCCCATAACATGCGAGTTAATTTAAATAAAAGCTTAAACCCGTTAAGGTTTCAGGGGCACCCCCGCCCGCTCACCGGCGAGCGGGGCAGCGGAAGACCCGCTCGCTGACCGGGCAGCGGGACACCAGTGTTGGGGGCGCTGCCCCCGAAACCCCACATCCCGTGCGCATGGGTCACATGTCGTCGGATAACACTTTAGTTTCCATAAGCTCACGTGGGCATACCCGGTGTGAGAAACAAGGGTCCCCGAAGTATTCGCGCCAGAGTCACATATCCAACTCCATTAATTGGGGTGATCGAGTCCAAGGTGTTGTTATTTGTTTGAAAAACAAATCAAAATAATGTTTTTTTTGTATCCCACATAGGATAGAAAGGAGAGAGAAAGTCTCTTTATTAATTAAAAAGATGTTATAACCTTTCAGAAAAGAAATGGGCAAGTGGGATAGACCCCACCATACCCGCATGCGGGTGCGCGATTTTGACACACTTAGCACTTTGCGCGCCGCGGACGAATTATGAATTATTATTTTTTATTTCGAAATAAAATAAAATATTTTATAATCATATTTTATTTTTATTTTTTAAATTGTGACTGTTCGGACACGAACGGTTGTGTCCGAATAGCAATTGTCACTTCCGAACAGTTGTGTCCGATTGACTGTTATCACCACGAATAATCATGTCAGAATTGTAATTTTTCGACGTGAATTGGTGCGATGTTTCGGACATGAAATGGTGCGATATTCTGAACATGAACTGGTGCGATGTTTTGAACATGAATATGTGCGTTCGTACATGGACAGTTTAGACACGAAAAGATGTGTTTATTAGTCTAGATGTCACGACCCTCCTCGCGGAGCGAGGGGGCTAATGGACCGCCCGATCGCTGGCTCGATCGGACGCGCGCCTCTCCCAAGGTCCGTTACCCAAATCACAACGGCTGGATATACGTGGTCGACCTTCAGTGCGGTCTGGTGACATGTGATATGTGTACATGCCAAGGAGTCGCCACCAATCGTTTCGTGGAAGGTATGATCGGAAACCCTATCGAATAGTTGGGAGCGATCTATTCAATTCTGCGGAAACCAGAGAAACGGGATCGGGGACTTTGTTACGCCAACTGTCAGAGTTGACGCCCTTTCGGCACCTAAGTTGAATGATTTATCTGATCCTAGGATTTCATACAGATGAGTGGGGTACGGATGCTAATTATAGGAGTTCATGCAGACAGGAATGGCTACCCTATCACTCACAGTCAGTAAAGTAAATGTGCAAATCAGGGATCCAATACATGAGGATAAAACACATGAAGGCAACATGGCATCCCTAATGAGGCCATATTAGCCTAGAGAAGTATCAATCAAGGCTTAGGAGTGATTTTGACATGATTCGCCTAAGAGGGGCAGAATCGTAATTTTGAGAAATTTGGGGACAATTTGCCTCAAAAGGGCAAAATTGTCTTTTCAAATGAAATCTGTGGTCAAAAGAGGGTGGAAATGGGATTGACAATAAAATCCTTTCATTTCCTATTTTTCGGGAATTTTCATAATTTTTCGGGAATTTAAAAGTGATTTTACCTTTGAAGGGGTAAAGTCGTCATTTTGGACAAAGATGAGAACTGAAAATCTCAAATATTAGGGTTGGTCACCCACCTGACCCAAGCCCTAATTTTAAGCAATTTTCAGGACTCGATTGGAACAAGAAAGACGATTTTCCCATTAAGGGGCAAAATGGTCATTTTGAGAAAAGGGACGGGACTCGAAAACCCAAGCCTAAGAATTGGTCGCATACTCGACCCTAATTCTTACCTTGGCATTATCGGTCTTATCTCGCATATAAAGCAGATGCGACTTACCCCTAAAGGGTAATATCGTCAAGTCTCGGAAGAACAGATAAGAAACCCCAAAAATAGGGTTGACCAGTTGTCTATGATCAATCCTTGATTTTTAGGGATTTCTGGAGTGTCTAGGATTTTTCCACAATTTTTTGGAATTTTCTGGGATTTTCTAGCATTTTTCTGATTTTTTTATATTTTTTTTAAATCATTTTCTGATTTTTTTTATTTAAAAAATATTTTTTTTATCCGGATCGGGTCGGGTGACCCTGCCCACGACCCACGGGCGGCGACCCGGCCCGGATCCGGGCCCACACCGAAATGACGCTGCATTACTTCTCCCGCTCGAATTTTTAAATTCCCGCCAAAGTCGATCCTACGGATTATATTGCGCCACGTGTCAACGCACGAACGATCTGATCTAAACGAGGAACCAATGGTTCAGATTTAAACACCCGATCGAACTACAGCCGTCCGATCAACATATCTGAAAATGATTTTTATTTCCGAAAAATGCGAGATCTTGATACGTGGCACGTTATCCACCGTCGGATCAAGTTTGTTTTATATTCAGTTATAACGAATGGCTGACGTGGCTGCCACGTGGGCGCCACGTCAGCGACACATCAGCGTTGACTGGTCAACTCTCGTTGACCAGTCAACAGACTCGCCGGGGAAGACGAACGGCGCCAGCACTATCTCTCCGGCGCCTCGTCGGAAGGCCATATCTCGGCCATCCGATATCCGATCGATGCGAAACCAATGGCATTCAACTCGCCGTGACTTCCTCTACAACATATCAAAGCCTCTACGCAGCAGATCAACATTTCATCCATGTGCTACCTCCGGCCGAAGCTAAGCTCCGGCGGCTACTCATCCTAGCCGTTTCTAACGTTGCTTGGCTAAACAAACCGATCACGAAGCATCACAAAAGGTTGAAAAGACTTACCTGGCCATCGATGAGCTTCGGTTTGGTCCAAAACGAGCCGTGGAACCCGTGACCGATCGGTCATGGTAGGGGACAGACTCAGTGATTCAGGCGATGAAATAACATGCGATCAAAAGCAAAAATGCTCAGTGAAGCGAGATAAACATTTTGCAACAAATATCACAGCAAATGGATGACTCTATCTCAAGTTCCCATTAGAGGCCGAGTTCAAGCTCAAAGAGATGTCTCACCTTTTTTCGAGATCAGAGGCTGATCGAACGGGTTCGGAAGCTTCTTCGGAGGTCCAGGAAGTCGACGATGATGATTGCCAACTTCGGTTTTGTTGAGGATGATTCGACGAAGCTTGCACAGGCTCGGTGGGAGCAAGCTTCGGTCGCTCTCTCTCTCTCTCTCTCTCTCTCTCTCTCTCTCTCTCTCTCTCTCTCTCTCTCTCTCTCTCTCTCTCTCTCTCTGAGGTCGTTTCTTGCATCCCCCCAGTCTTCGCTTCTGTTGTTCGTTTATAAAACTGGTTGGAACCTCCTTCAACCGACTCCCCCCCCCCCCAACTGATTTTCTTGGTCTGTTACCAGGCTTCCCGGTCGTCCACCTTCGCGTGCCAACTACTCGCCACCATTGGATGACACCGGACGGAGATGCGAAGTCCACCGGCCAAGCATCGTCGACTGGGCACGCCGGTTTGAGGTTCTATTTGGCCTCCATCTCCTTCGGTCTTCTCTGTGTGCGCGAACCAGTAGAAGGAGAAAGCCTTCTCCTTGTTCTACCAATTTTAGTCAATGGGTTGACTGGGTTGGGTCGACCCAACCCAGTCGACTCGATTTGAAATTTTCCTTCAAATTGGGTGCTCAAATATCTAAAAATCATGGAATTGACTCTATAATCAGATTTTATAGCATGGAATTCACCTAAGCAAGGTAAAATTGGGCTAAATCGAGTTTGATTTATACAAAAAGCCCCAAATCTAAGACAAGATCCGAAATTAATTTTTGTCAAATTGATGTTCTTAATGGACGAATCGGCCCCAATTGAGCCCACCATTAGATTTAAGGGGTCAAAACCTATAGGGAGGAAGCATTGGGGTTCTATGGGTGTCCCTCGAAAAAATTTAATTTTGACTAAAATGAATAGATTTTCATGCAATTAGGTCCCTAAGGCCAAAATTGATCAAATCAGTGCACAATTAACCCAAATTGAAATGTGGGGCAATCAAGTCGAATGTCAAGATTCGGAAAATGCAAAAGATTGCAAATAAAAAGACTCAAAACATATTTTTTGACAAATTCAACCCTGTGTGTTACAAAGAAACACACAAAATTAGACTTGAATTTCGACTATTGATGAGGTCAAAATGACAAGGGATTTAAAATAAAAAATATCGACTATTTTTTCTATATTTTTGTGACCTCAAATGCTATTTTTGTTGATTTTTCTAGTATTTTTCTATTTTCTAAAAATACTAAAAAATATGAAAGATATGAAAAATTATTTTTTGGTCAAGAATGGTTCCTTAGGCTTGGCCAAGGCCACCAAAGTTAATTTTGTAATTTTTTGACTTTTTATAATTTTTTTTGTGATTTTTCAAAATAAGACTGAAAAAGACTTGGTCAAAAATCAGGTGTCAACAGCTGCCCCTCTTTGAGAGGAATCTCGTGAGAGGTTTCGCTCAAAGACAAGTGACACCTGAGTCTAGACCGACTCGACTGGGGAAAAGAAAAACGAATCATGACATTCAATCTTTCTTGTCTTGCTGGTAAACGCTCTGCTCGTCATATTTTTGCCAACGTGAGAGAGAGATGGGTGGGATAGAGATACTCACATGTTACTTACCTGTTGATCACCTGCTTGATGCTCGTGTGGCATACACAGTGTATGGCGGATTCAAGTGAATACCTAGGGACTCGTCTCTTGAGTATCCTAGGGCGGTTAAATTCTAGCCCGTATGATAGGCCAAACCAGAATAGAATTCCTATACTTGACAGGAACCTATGAGTGATGCACCCAGTCTCTCAGGGATTGTCAAGGTTTTGATCCGTATGGTGGATCAGATCATGAATATGACTCATTTCTGCTAGGAACCTATGGATGACGCACCCAGTCTATTAGGGATTGTCAGAGGTTTTGATCCGTATGGTGGATCAGATCATGAATAGGACTCCTCTTTGCTAGGAACCTAAGGATGACACACCCAGTCTCTTAGGGATTGTCAGAGGTTTTGATCAGTATGGTGGATCAGACCATGAATAGGACTTCTCTCTGCTAGGAACCTATGGATGACGTAACCAGTCTCTTAGGGATTGTCGAACATTTTGATCCTTCAAGGGGATCAGGCCGTGAATAGGACTCCTTTCTGCTAGGAACCTATAAATGACGCACCCAGTCTCTTAGGGATTGTCGAACATTTTGATCCTTCAGGAGGATCAGGCCGTGAATAGGACTCCTTTCTGTTAGGAACCTACGGATGACGCACCCAGTCTCTTAGGGATTGTCGAACATTTTGATCCTATATTCTAATGAATTAACTAGGATCTATACGAATGAGGTGCACTTAACCTTTAGGCTTCACCAAACGAGCTACTCTGGGTTTAGGGATTACCTAGAACCTCACAAAAAGCTGATTTTGTCAGAAGTTTTTGATCCTATATTCTAAGGAATTAACTAGGATTTATACAAGTGGGGTGTATCTAACCTTTAGGCTTCACCAAACGAGCTACTCTGGGTTTAGGGATTACCTAGAACCTCACAGAAAGCTGATTCTGAAAATTGTCCTTTCGACATGCAAGGCGTTATTCTTGAATTTGGGGATTCCAAGTATCCTGCAGAAAACTTGAACCTACAAAAACTTTGATGAGATTCTTTTGAGATCTAGGGGTTACCTGAAATCTCGTAGAAAGACGATCTCGAATATTGTCCTTTCGACATTGGAAGTGACATTCTGGGATTTGGGGACTCCAGATATCCAGCAGAAAGCTCAAACTTGTAAAACTGAAATCTCACACAGAGAGATGATTTCAAATGTCGTCCTTTTGACATTGGAGGTGACATTCGGGGTCTAGGTACTCCAGACATCCTGTAGAAAGCTCAAACCTATAAACTGAAATCTCATATAGAGATGATTCTGAATATTGTCTTTTTGACATTGGAGGTGACATTTTGGGGATCTATGGACTCCAAATATCCTACAGAAAGCTCAAACCTATATAACTGAAATCTCACAGAGGGATGATTTCTAAGATTGTCTTTTCGACATGTTATGTGACATTCTGAGATCTGGGGACTCTAGGCATCCTGCAGAAAGCTCAAACCTACAAAACTTTTATAACATTCTTCTGGGATTTAGGGGTTACCTGAAATCTCGCATAAAGAAGGTTCTGAAACTTGTCCTTTTGACATGTGAGGTGGCTTTCTAGGATCTGGGTACTCCAGGTATCCTGCCGAAAGCTCAAACCTACAAAAACTTTTATAACATTCTTTTGGGATTTAGGGGTTACCTGAAATCTCGTAGAAAGAAGGTTCTGAAACTTGTCCTTTTGACATGTGAGGTGGCTTTCTAGGATCTGGGTACTCCAGGTATCCTGCTGAAAGCTCAAACCTACAAAAACTTTGATCAGATTTTTCTGGGATTTAGGGATTACCTGAAATCTCACAGAAAGACGATTCTGAATATTGTCCTTTCGACATGTTAGGTGACGTTATGGGATCTGGAGACTCCAGGTATCCTGCAGAAAGCTCCAACCTACAAACATTTTATCAAAAGATATTTTTCTAGGATATGGGGTTACCAAGGATACATCAGAAAAGTAAGCTTGAAAGCTCTTCTTCACAGAGCAAGGCATCATTCTAGAATCTGGGGCTTCCATGAGTTCTATAGAAGTTTAACCAAGAAAGATAGCATTATGAGATTTGGGGTTACCAGGAACCCAGCAGAAGCTTTGACTAAGGAAGGTTATGTCCTTCTAAGATCTGGGGTCATCAGAGAACCAAGAGAGCTTGTGTTCTTTTGAGATTTGGGATCGCCAGGAATCCTGCAGAAGCTTAAACAAGCAAATTTTCTTTACCAAGAAATACGTCCTTCTAAGATCTGGGGTCATCAGAGATCTAAGAGAGCTTGTGTTCTTTTGATATCTGGGGTCGCCAGGAATCTTGCAGAAGCTTAAACAAGCATTATCTAAGGTCTAGGGTCATCAGAGATCCAAGAGAGCTTGTGTTCTTCTGAAATCTGGGATCGCCAGGAATTCTGCAGAAGCTAAAACAGGAAAATTTTCTTTACCAAGAAATATGTCCTTTTAAGATCTGGGGTTGCAAGAAATCCAGCAGAAGCTCAAACTTGAAAGTTATTCTTCATAAAAGAAGTAGCATTCTGAGGTCTGGCGATACCAGGGGTCCTACAGAAGCTTGAACATGTAAACTCTTTCTTACCAAGAGAGGTTGTGTTCTTTTGAGATCTGGGATTACTAGAAATCCTGCAGAAGTTTAGACATGTAAATTATTTCTTACCAAGAGTGCTACAAGCCATTCTGGGAGCCGAAGTCATCAAGAGTCTTGTAGAAGCTCCAATCTGAAAATTTTCTCACCAAGAACACATCGATGGTCTCTAAGTGATATCATATGTCAAACTGACATCACTTATGACTTATATCATATTCATGAAAAAATTTCAATGAATGCATTACGATGCTGGAGGTTATCCAAAACACCTTGCAACATACGGAAGTGATCAAAAATTCCTTGTGAGGAAAGTTTGAATCAAACAATCTGAAATTACCCAAAAAGAGTTTGGTTAAAACGTCCATTGGAGTATTCTTCATCAAAAAGGACTTCTCACCGTTTTTGAGATAATGGTCTTTTATCAAGACTGCACTCGAATTTCCTATCAAACCTGTACCTAGGATTCAGGATCATTTGCAGTGAATACACCTCGATCGATCAAGAGGACTTCCAAGGGACTGTAATGTTGGGCTTGGTCAACGGTTTTCAAAGGGGGACTTGCGTGCAAGTCAAGGCTTTCGAAGAGAAGTCTTCAATGTCTGTTCCAGGTTTACAAGTCAAGAAACCTGCAAAATGAGAAAGAAATAATCTTGCTCGAACTTCTTCGAGCTAAGCTTAAACATTAAACCCTATGTCAATCCAAGTGCCATAATCAGAAAAGGCTTTTCAGGGTTATAACATAGGTAGGATTGGGGACCAAAAAAGGCTTGTTTTTTTGCTCAGAATACGCGAAGGGTTTAACATTGGTGATCATTGCAGGTTTGCCGCCGATCGTGTCCCTTTTGGTTCAAAGAGCGTCTTCAATCTTCGAAGTGCATTGATAGTCTTTGGAGAGCATCGTCAGTCTTTGAGGCGCACATTTGTCTTTTAGAAAACATCTCTCTCATGTTAAGACGGCGTCAATATCTTGTCTATGCTTTGGTCATCTCAATGTGATATAATCTGGAAGTATCTTTTGCAGTCCAGCTCCCTTGGGATTTTTTTTACAATCAGATCTCACTAGTGACCTATACAAAGGTATCATGCCGTCTTTTGGCATTTACAAGATCAAACACATGATTCACAAGTGTACAAGTATTTGGACGGGCATTGGCCTTGCTTTTACCAGGCACTTTGCTTTTTCTTGATGCCCAGGATCGGATTTTTCTCTTTTTTTTTCTTTTTCTCATCTTTTGTCGAAATCCCACATTTTCCTTTCTTTTGGGGACCAGGATTTTTGAATAAGTGTGCTAGATATTCAACTCGAATCTCAGCACTCAAACATTAGTCCATGAATTTTTACAAATCATATCTTTTGAACTTTTTCGCTCTTGAAGTGACGTCGCTTCCATCTTGGAATATGCAATGATCACCAACAGGTTTGTGAAGCAAACGTATAGGCTCAACTGGGGCTGTATAAAGGGTAAAAGTGTATAGGATAGAGAAACGAATGCTTTTCGTCATTCTAAAGCACTTGAATTATCATGGAAGTTAAAATGACAAGCAACACACGAAGATTGATGCAAGTTTGAGCAAGAGAATTTCTAACCATTTACCTCCTGATACTGTTGGACTTACCTCCAGTTGGCCCCAATGTGGGGTGGTTCTTGACAGGAGTAAAAAATGAAACCGTCGTTCAAGGGGTTATCAATGGTCACCTGTAGTGTTTAGGATAGAGAAATGAACGCCTTCGTCTTTTCAATCCATGTAAACAATGCGAATAATCCTTACATCCGTAGGTCAAGGTTTCGCTATCCTTTCCACTCCACTCATCTCTCAAGTGTATATAGGACGTGTTCGGATCGGGTTTGCCTCTAAGAAAACATCATTTTGAACAGTTTAAACAACTCTTGTTGGAAAAGTTCATTTCACTTTCTCCAAAACTTACCCTCCAATGGGATTTATGATGCACAATGCATATTTCAATCATGTTCAGATAACCTCCAAGTTTAAACATGAATGCCAATGACATGACTGTGAGAATTCTGCCACTTTCTAGACATGAGAATTGAATGCATGCTAGATTTCAAGAAGCCTTCAAATTCTAGTAATAAGGATTCTGGAAGTTTAAAAACCTAAAAGATTGGGAAATGAATACTTACCTGCCCAGCGTGGCTAGGGATCCCTAAAAATATAAAAGTAATATGTTAGTGTACGTTCTCAAATTTCAGAAAATTAGAACGATACTCCTTACCCTTGATCATGCACTCCAATGGAAAATTGATAGATTCATGAAAATCTGCATTTTTCTTAACAACACAGGATGGTTAAGCATTTCTAAAATTTCTTGAAATTCTCAGTCTTGGAAGGAAAAGGACATGTACCTGGAAAAATGACAGGTCTCCTCGATCATGCATTCCAATCTGAACGCCGATGTGCGGATTACAAAAATCGGCTATTTTGACCTACGGCGATGATCCCTTTATCTGATTAGGCAATGAATTCTGCTCGATGACTCCATTCATCCTTTTGAACGCGTTCCATGCCACTCTTTGGAGTTCCTTATTTAAGGAAAAATGAATTCTTATCAAAATGTATGATAAAGCATGTGGTGTAGAAGCGATACTTTTTACCCTCCACTCGATCTTATAACCAAAGATCATTTCTTGAATACTTGGCTTCTGAAGCTGTTATCTCCAAAGATCGTTTCGTCTTGAATTTGAGTCGGCGAGTTCTTCCCCTTTTGAGTCCTTTTGAGTGCCAATAATTTTTTGTTGAAATTAGGGCAAATTCATATTAGAAGAAAGATCATTGAGGACCAAATTAGAACGACACAAAGTTACCTTTCACTCAAGTTTGTATCTTGAGGTTTAACTTTGATGTGAACGACTCTTCAATCACATTCATCGATCTTGCTGGGAATGAAATGCCACTTTTTCATCCAGTCGCGTAGATGATTTGCTTGCCCCAGTTAGGCATGACTTGTCATGGCTAGGTAATGCTTGCCCCAGTCAAATGGCTCTGTTCATTTTTGCATTTTCATGCAATACCCAGTCCAATTTGGGATATCTCTTATTTGGATCATCACCTTACTTTTCACCTTTGAGGTGTCATCCTTCCAATGCTTGAGAAGATCATTTGCTTCAGGCATCTTGTCACTTGTGACCATCCTTGTGATGTTCTCCTCTTATTGGACCCATGATAATGTCCTATCGACGTATCCTTTCATATCTTTTGACGATTTACAATCCTATTTGAAGAGGCCTTTGTACCTGTACATGAAGAAATGAGTATTCATCCATGTTTAACTCTACATAAATCACCAAGGAACGTGACACTCCCTTTAAGGTATTGCATTTCCGTTGGTCAAGGAAATCGTCTCTTTCAGTTGCTTTATTCTAGTATGGCATGTCTTGATGCTTGTCGTCTTAGGGCTTGATAACTTGCTCCAATATGCTATTTTGGTGGCACATGAGAATCTTGCCCCCAGCTTGGTCTCTTGACAGGAAAGGAAGGGTTTACCCTAATGAACCTTCTTTGCTGGTTCTGGTTATTTATCTCAACCATCTGAATCTTCGATCACTTTCATCTACCTTTTGGCAGCTCGGCATCTTTGGGATTTGTCGCATGACATCTTAGCGACCTTCTCATTAATTTTGTGAACCTGAGTCTTTCATCTTGGGATAAATGCCCATCGATCTTGATTTCTTTGATATTCATAGTGTCCCTCAAGTTAATAACAACCGGTTCCTTTGAAGTATGAGGCATTGACTCCTCGAAGGCACTCCATTCTCTTCGGATAGATGCATAACCTTAATCCTCATCTTCTTCCTCCGTCCCATAGTCCCAGTGGACCGCTTTAGGATCGTACTTTTCTACCGAAGGGACTTTTATAGTTACTGTCGTCTAATAAGACGTCTCTAGTTCAGATGTGTTGTCTTCTTTCTCTTCCGACAATCGAATCACAACAGGTTTGACTAGGCAATCCTCTACCTCATTCAAGACATCAAGATCCTCCAATTTAATTACCACAGTCGTAGCGGCTTCAATCATTGACACAGTGTTGTCAAAGTCCCTTGAGGAGATTTCGTCTCTCAATCGACAATGTCGGTCGTCGTCGCCTACTCCTGCTGATGTGGTAGATCTCGGGTATTCTCTTTTTCCTTTGAATAATTCAGCTAAACCCTGCTGTTGATCCTTAGATCTCTTTGTTTCGGCATACTGCTTTGTGTCAACCTTAGTAACCCTCACTTGGTCAAGTGATGACTCGGGTTCTTTTGAAGAAGGCTTTTTTCTGTTGAACGGGATCATCCATGCCTCCCCATCCGTCTGATACGATATCCTCTATCCTCTGATAGAAACTAGGAGGAGCAGAATATTTCACTTTAAAGTTGTACTATCCAGAACCATGACCCAGGTTGTCTACAATTTCACCTATTTCAAGTGCGTTAACCATGAATCTGCGATCTGCTAGACTTCGCCTCTTGGCTTCCAGTTCGTCCTTTTCGAATTCTTCTTCTGACTCAGTGACCGGCCCAAGATTGTCTACCAGATTCTCGTGCGGGATGTCCCAGGTGCTACCCTGCTCAGTTTTGATCACGAAGTGGCTTCCTTCCAAAGATAGAGAAGCTTCGACTCCTTCGAATTCTTCATCGGTAATATCGGACATTATCCACAAACTCATCATCTTGGCGATACATAGCTTCTTTACGTCAGCAGAGATCTCCCCTCCTTTTTGGTATAGCGAAGCGACCGCCAGTATGTTGGTCAGCTTAGGTACGTCCACCTCCAGCTTAAGGTGGTCTTCCTCCTCTTCAGTGAATATTGCCTCAATTGCTTAATGATCAAGAAGCGGATTTTCTTGTACATTTGGGGCCATATTGTCAAATTTTAGAATCTGGTTGTCAATCAAAGCTTGTACCTTTAGCTTAAGGATATAGCAATTATCGCCTTAGGTGGTTCCTTTGCCACCAAGTGTTGTTCTAGCAGCATCGGGAGTAGCTTGGACAAAAGCCTTGGGAGCTGAAAGAACTGCTTTTGAGGTTGTCTCCTTCTAGGCTCTTGCCCTTTTGGTGCCGACTATAGCGATCCTTCATTGGTCTGATTAGAACTGTTAAGCACCTTGGATTTATGGGGGTCTGGTATGAATGCTATGTCGAGCCTAGCCTCTTTATCCTTTTTCAGGAGATACTGTTTTCTGGTAGAAGCTTCATGAGGCCTCCTTTCTCTTAAGGCCCATTCGAGCCTTTCAGCCACCTTTATCAAGTGTGCGAAGGTCTGACATCCCGAGGCGTTTAACCTGTCGAAGTATTCGTAAGGGAGTGCTTTCAGGAACAAATCAATCAGCTCGTCTTCTGGGATTGACGGTTTTACTTGGGTCGCCAAAGCTCGCCATCTCTGAGCGTATGTTCTGATCAATTCACATCTTGCCTTTGAGGTTCGTAGAAGGTCTTCCCTCATCGGGGCTGTAGCTATGTTGAACTTATACGGCCTGAGGAAATCTTCTACAAGATCTTCCCACCCGTCATAATCATCCAGGTCCAATTCAATGAACCATGCCAGAGCGGCGCCAACCAGACTTTCTTGGAACGTGTTCATTAGTAGCGGGACATAATCTGAATATTGCGCCATCTTGCGCAGATAATATTTGAGGTGAGCGCTTGGACAGCCTGTCCCATTATACTTCCTCACGATATCTGGCTCCTTGTAGTCAGGAGGGGTCTCCACCTTAGCGAAAGGAGATATCTTGTCGAAGCGGGCCAACTCATAACCCTGACTGCTTAAACATTCCTCAATATTGGCTAATCTCTTAGCCTCCACTTCGGTTTTCACAATCTGCTTCCCATTTTCCTCCTTCTCGAGGTTGACAACAACAACAGGGGGTGCTTTTTGTTGTGAGTGGATGTTTGGCATACGGACATCCTCCTCCGTACGTTGAGTATTTCCCGTTGTTTCTTTATCAGCCATATTGGGTGCGAATGACAGACTCGAGTTGTTCTGGTTAGAAGCTACTGTCTGTCTGGCTTGGGAGGCTTCCAGCATCGCCTTAATATCAACCATCATAGTTGCCATTGAAGTATTTGATATTTCCCTATCAAAGGAAAGAAGGTTCATGTCTGAATGGCATACAAAATGGACCATTGGAATTGATACAATTTACCCTTCGTTCCTTGGGTCTTGGCATTTTCCTTTCATTTGGATTCTTTTGCCTTGACTTGTCGACATCTTTCAAGGAAGAATATGTATATAAATGATGCACGGATGATATGCATGATGCAAGTGATCTAAGATGATTCGTTTTTGCAACGAAAAATGGATTCGTGCCTTTCACTCTATTCACAGAGAGCATTTCTTATCAAGCATGTCAATCTATAAAGTTTGAATTCTTTCTTTTCGAATGCTCTTTTTAAAAAGACTTCTAATTGTTAAGAAACTTTTTCAAGTTTTCTCGAGAATTTTGTTCGCAGATTGAGCCATTATGACGCTCTTGAAATCATCTATCCTAAATGCATGTATGAGATGATATGAAAGATGGGTACTCCCTGTTCTGTCATTTGAAGTCGTCGCTTCTTGGGTGTCTTGACTCTGTTCATCACCTGAGAGGAAAAAGATAGGAAATATTATTCCCACATCTGATTGAAACTTATTTAGGAACGATACGTCCTTTTCTATCAAGAGGGATGGCTCGGCATCGTTCTTCTTGGAAGTGTTGTTGCTATGGCGGAAAGCTTTTTGCATTCAATGGATGGATTTCATTTCATTACGTTCCATGGGTGATAACCATCGTTTCAGGGACTTGCCCCATGTATCACTATGGAAAACCTGATGTCTTCGATTTCGGCATGCTTTCTGGATATGGAAATGATTTGCCCCCAGCAACTGAGTATTCCACCTTGAGTTTAGCTGATTTAGCCATAAGAAGCTCCATTGTATCACGCTAATGCTTTCCCTGTTGGTTGAGCCAATCACTTCCATGTTAGGTGATTTTGGCATTTGACACCATTCGATCTACTCTGACACCTGTATAACATTCTCTGTATATGAAAGAGAAATATCTTAGTGTTGACACTTGATTTTTGACCAAGTTTTTTTCAACTTTATTTTGAAAAATCACAAAAAATCCATAAAAAGTCAAAAAATTACAAAATAAACTTTGGTAACCTTGACCAAGCCCAAGGAACCATTCTTGACCAAAAAATAATTTTCCATATTTTTTACATTTTTGGTATTTTTTAGAAAATGGAAAAAATACTCAAAAAATCAGGAAAAATAGTATTTGAGGTCACAAAAATATGAAAAAATAGCTAATATTTTTCTTTTTAATCTCTTGCATTTTTTACCTTTCAAAAAATCCAAAATCAGATTCAATTATAGGTGTTCCTTTGTAACCCGTACTATTGAATCTGAGAAAAAAATATCAATTGAGTCTTTTAATTTGCAATTTTAGCATTTTCTAGGATCTTGACATTCAATCTAATTGTCCCCTATTTCAATTTGACCTAATTGTTCGGACAAATTGCTCAATTGCAAACATAATTGCATTTTAGTCCTTGAATTTGAGCATAATTGAAATTACTTTCAATTCAAGGGCTATCATCACAAATTGAACATGCTGCCCAATGATTTTTACCATTCTGAATCGATTGGGATAGGTAATTTGGCCCAATTTGGTCATTTGAACCTTCAATTGCACAATCCCTAATTTTGCAATTAAATAGAAATTTGGGGTTTTTATAGAAATTGAGGTGAAATTTTGGGCAAAACCACATTTTTAGATAAAATCCATGCCCTAAGCTCAATTCTGAAATTTAATTGCAAAAATTCCCAACAGATTTGGATTAATTTTGAAAATCCCAAATTAGAACCGGTTCGGACCGGTCAGACCGCCGGTCCGACCGGTCGAACCGGTCCAGAGCAGTGTCATCATCTTCATCAAGCCTGCGCACAAATGAACAGTGCAAGGTTGAATTTCAACGAGGAAATTGACCAAGCAATCAGCGGCAATTAAAGAAGAACTAGTGGGGGTTTCATTCGTCACAACATTTCCCGTCGGTTGACACCAAGATCACGACCAATGGCCGCCGGAACGGAGAGCAATCGGCCGGTCAAGGCCGCAGCGCCCGTGAAAGTCAACGACGACAGAATTTGGATGAAATTCGCCCAAATTCATGCCAAATGCAGTCGCCAAAGACCCCGAACGGAATTGCCATTTGATGCCCGTTAGAAGCCGGTCGCCGGTGACCATTTCGCACGTGTTCTCACGTGCGAAGGTCGCCTGTTTCAACTACCTAATTCGGCGCCCAAAACTGAAAATGATATATAAGGCAGAGGGCCTTCGCGAAGAGAGTGACGGTTGATTCAGTTAGGGAGAGGGGAACTGAATCGCGTGAGAGAGAGAGAACGCGAGAGAGAGCTCGTTCTCCGACCCCCTGTCGTCGAGAACTCGAGCTCAATTGCAAGGCGCCGGTTGGGCCGTCTCCGGCCAAACCAACGCCAGAGAAGACCTTTTGAAGTTCGCCCAGAGCGCCAGGAAGCGATCGCCGCCGGCCGCGCCCCGCGAAATCGCGAGAATAGGTAAGTCACAGCTTCAAGTTCTTCATCGAGCTTCAATGGCAGATCTTGCATTTCTTGCCAATTCTTTCAATTACTATGTGCATTTCACTCCTTGAACATCACTGACCATTGTCGCATCTTCATTTTGCATTGACTTCGCTCACATACCCCGAATCGAGTCTTCAAACTTAGCCCCCATAACCGGCCCCTGCTCATTCTTGCCCAGCCAAATCTGGGCCGAGCGAGCTCAATCGGAGCTCGAGGTAAGTCTCCTGAACATCAATCGATGCTATCCTGTGATAGAATTGCAATGATTTTGTGTTAATCAAGGAATCGAACTCCCATGGCCGTACTCGGCACTATGCTTGATACTCATGATTTAGCGAATGAGATGTTGCGATTCCTAGATATGTTAGAGTAGAGGCAATTTCGAGTCGATTGTCGGTGGTTTCGCGCGATTTCATCAAGGTTTCACCGTTAGATCGACGCCGGAGTTCTTCAGCCGTCTATTTCGTCGGGGTCGAGAGGTTGAAGACGATGCTGACTTGGCGGGTCAACGAGTCAAAACGCTTAGGTGGCGGTAGGTCATTGGTCCACGTGTCAGTACAGTCAGCTCGGCCGTTGGAGGTTGTTGTTCAAACGGGGAGATCCAACGGTTGAGATTAATCGAGTCCAACAAATAGTGACCGTCCGATTAGAAATTAGGATAATTCGAAAATGATTTTAAAACCGAATAAAAAAAATGGTTGAAACGGCGTCGTGTGGGTTAGTTAGTAGACGACGACGTTCAGGCTAGTAGGATTGGACGGTTCAGAATAAGTCTCAAGTTCTAATCGCGACCGTAGGTTTAAGTAGTCCGATCAGACGGCCCTGATCAAGTCTTCGCCCAATCTGGACCGTAGGTTCTGATAGTCAGATCCAATGGGCGCAGATTTGTCACGTGGCGCAATTAGCACCCTTGGATCAGATCCAAATAATTCGAAAATAAAAAAAAAGTTGGAACGGCGTCGTTTTGAGAGGCGTTGGCTCAGCGGGTCCGGGTCTGGGTCGGGTTCCGACCCGAGTGGGTCTGGTCGACCCGGCCCGAATAACATTTTTTTTAAAAAAAAAAATTGAAAATGATTTAAAAAATATAAAAAAAATCAGAAAAATCTTAGAAAATCCAAAAAATGCTAGAAAATTCCAAAAAATACCAAAAAGATGTGAAAAATTGTGGTAAAATCCTAGACACTCCAGAAGTCCCCGAAAATAGAGGATTGACCACATACAACTGGTCAACCCTATTTTTGGGGTTTCTTATCCATTCTTCCGAGACTTGACGATATTACCCTTTAGGGGTAAGCCGCCTCTGCTGTATATACGAGATAAGGCCGATAATGCCAAGGTAAAAATTAGGGTCGGATAGGCGATCAATTCTTAGGCTTGGGTTTTCGAGTCCCGTCCCTTTTCTCAAAATGACGATTTTGTCCTTTAATGGGAAAATTGTCTTTCTTGTCCCCAATCAAGTCCTGAAAATTTTCTAAAATTAGGGTTTGGGTCAAGTGGGTGACCCACCCTAATATTTGAGATTTTCCGTCATCATCTTTGTCCAAAATGACGATTTTACCCCTCCGAGGGTAAAATCACTTTTAAATTCCAGAAAAATCCTGAAAATTTCCAAAAAAAATGGAAAATGGAATGGATTGATAGCCAATCCTATTTCCCCCATCTTTTGACTTCCCAATTCATCTAAAATGACAAATTTTCCCTTTCAAGGCGAATTGTCCCTGAATTGTTCAAAATTACAATTCTGCCCCTCATGGGCAAATCATGCCAAAATCGTTCCTAAACCTTGATTGATATTTCTCTAGGCTAATAGGGCCTCATTAGGGATACCATGCTGATTTCATGTGTTTTATCTGCATGCATTGGATCCTTGATTTGCGTACTTATTTCTATTGATTGTGAGTGATAGGGTAGTAATTCCCATCTGCATGAACTCCTAGATTTAGGATCTGTACCTCACTCGTCTGTGTGAAATCCTAGGATCAGATAAACCATTCAGCTTAGGTACCGAAAGGGCGTCAACTCTAGTAGTTGACGTAACTAAGTCCCCGAACCCACTTCTCTAGTTTCCGCAGAATCGAATAGACTACTCCCAACTATTCGATAGGGTTTCCGATCGTACCATCCACGAAACGATTGGTGGCGACTCATTGGCATATACACTCATCACATGTCACTAGACCACACTGAAGGTCGACCACGTATATCCAGCCGTTGCGATTTGGGTAATGGACCTTGGGAGAGGCCCGCGTCTGATCGAGCCAGCGGTCAGGCGGCCCATTAGCTCCCCACTCGCCTATAGCCCGCGATGGAGGGTCGCGACACTTAGTCATTTACATGGAATAAAATCAGGATAAGGGACAGTTTACTCCCTTTTGTGACATCAGAGGATAAAACTTCATCGCAATTATCCGAAGGTCTCGACATTTGATGTTCCACGATGTTTGACACTATTCGGGTTCTGTCACTCTCCTTCATGAGGTTGGGTGATCTTTCGCCACTTTCGCTCTATTGATGCATTTCAATCTGTTTATAGAGAAAGAAAAATGTTTGGCATTTGATTATGAAAATCAATTACTAAAACAAGTACTCCCTCTTGATTCAAAGATGGGCAACGATTATCTCTTCGTGGTCTTTTCGATTTGTCATGGTTGCATGACGCTCCTCAAGCACCCTACTACTCGAGATCCACAAGTGTAGATTTATCTCCATTTGTGTACAGTTACACCTTGAAGTATTGCTTCGCGAATAAGCATTCAGTTTTCTTCATCCCCTTTTGTGGTTGAGTGATCATCAATCTCATGGTGAGAAATACGAGTATTTGTACTCCTTGAGACGTGCTTCAATTGGCAATCGTGCCATGTCACATTGGTCTCCAGTTTTGAGGGTCCACAATTGAGTCTTTTTTAAAGCGACAAATGTCGACCTCACATAATCCTTTTATTTCACCTACATGACAGAAGGGATGAATAAGTCAATTGTTGCACAAAAAGCTCAATTTGAAACGATCACAGATTTACTATCCCCAGAGCATATTTCCTCAGGTCCCATTATTTTGAGCATCAGGGATGAAGGAATGTTCCTTAACGATCCCCACTCATTTTTTATAATCACCTGCAAGTGTGAGTAACCATGTCATCCTATAAATGAATCAATTTAATTTGAAACGAATACACCATTTTCGACTTAGAGAGGTCGATTCAAATCGGGTTGCCCCTTTTTCAGGTTGTCTTTTTGGGCTTATCATAGTCGATTCATCTTATTTTGGAAATCCAATGGGTGGCGCCTGATGAAGGGGCATTTCCTTTCATGTTGCAAGGAAAACAAGTCTCGCATCATTGGCCTTCAGCCATTTTGACCTGTTGGCAAAAGAAATAACCAAGCAAGTTAAGTATAACACTCGAAATTTTTATTGGAACGGTTACAGTTTTACCATCGTTCGATCACATCTCGCATGCAATTAGATGAAGAAATCTTCAATAAATGTCTGTCATGTATAACCTGTCAGAAAGGAGATACACTTAGCATTTTACATAGTAAAGACATCTCTCAGTGAGATCGCCTCTTATAATGAAAGCAAGGCGACAATACTTATCCCATAATCCCTATTTACGAGCTTCTGATGTTCGCCAAGATTTCAAGATAAGAGAAGACGTCATTAAAAGATTGATCCACGGCCATCAATCAAACGCCCATTTAATTCCAAACGTTTAATACGCAAATGGGGGCATTAATCTTGAAAGATTGCTTTGTGACATTTTTCTTGTAAAAATCATGTGATCCTTGTTTTTAAGAAATCACTACACAAAATGTGATTCCAAACATGGCCTTAACTTTATGCCCCAAAATCTTGAATTGGAAGAATTTTAGACATAAAAAATGTCATCTTAATCCATGATTGAAAATTTGGATGAACTATCTATTCCGTAGGGACGGCTTAGAAGTGTTCCAATTTTGTATCTAAAATTCATTGTAAAAATTTTTCATTTCTAAACTCAAACACACATGGCATTCGGTTGATTTCCATGAATTTCCTATCATGAAATTTCACTAGGAAATGAACAAGTAGAGAGAGAAGTCATACTTACAGTGATCAGCAGGATTTTTATTTTTTTTTAGGTATACCAACCTTCCATAGACATGCGCATGAGACAAATGTGTGTACTCTAAAAAATCAAAAATCAGGTGAGGAACCTATGGCTCAGGCTCCCACGATCCAAATGAGGCAGATTCCTCCCCAAGGGTACCCACCCAAGAGGGCTAGATATCGCCAATTCGGATTATGAGCGGGAACGAACACGAAAGTCTCAAGTGCCATCAAACACGAGATTCTTTCGCATCATTTCCCTATCTAAGGTAACCTAGAGGCGGTTTGCAATCGGGGTTTGACCGCCAGTGTGTACGAGGTGTCGTGATCATCACAATGCAAGTCATGCACAGCAGTTTGTACCAAACAGTGCTTCAGTATGTGCGTAAGATAAACATACATTCCCAACTCCAACCTGTAGGAAAAATGTCAACAATCACTCCACCCCTTATTTCTCCAATCTGCAAAAACATCTAAAATAGTGATTAGCGTACGTACCTCACCTTCGAGAGCATCTGCAGAAAATAAGGTCATATAAACCAAACAACTTTTTAATCGGCTCAAATCCTCTGAAATTCGTAACAAGAGATTCTGGTTTAGAATAAGTCCCCAATGGAGTCGCCAGTCTGTCGCGACCCTCCTCATGGAGCGAGGGGGCCAATGGGCCGCCCGATCGCTGGCTCGATCGGACGCGCGCCTCTCCCAAGGTCCGTTACCCAAATCGCAACGGCTGGATATACGTGGTCGACCTTCAGTGCGGTCTGGTGACATGTGATATGTGTACATGCCAAGGAGTCGCCACCAATCGTTTCGTGGAGGGTACGATCGGAAACCCTATCGAACAGTTGGGAGCGATCTATTCGATTCTGCGGAAACTAGAGAAACGGGATCGGGGACTTTGTTACGCCAACTGTCAGAGTTGACGCCCTTTTGGTACCTAAGTTGAATGATTTATCTGATCCTAGGATTTCATACAGATGAGTGGGGTATGGATCCTAATTCTAGGAGTTCATGCAGACATGAATGGCTACCCTATCACTCACAGTCAGTAAAAGTAAATGTGCAAATCAAGGATCCAATACATGAGGATAAAACACATGAAGGCAGCATGGCATCCCTAATGAGGCCCTATTAGCCTAGAGAAGTATCAATCAAGGCTTAGGAGTGATTTTGACATGATTCGCCCAAGAGGGGCAGAATCGTAATTTTGAGAAATTTGGGGACAATTTGCCTCAAAGGGAAAAATTGTCTTTTCAGATGAAATCTGTGGTCAAAAGAGGGTGGAAATGGGATTGACAATAAAATCCTTCAATTTCCTATTTTTTGAGAATTTCCATAATTTTTTGGGAATTTAAAAGTGATTTTACCTTTGGAGGGGTAAAGTCGTCATTGTGGACAAAGATGAGAACTGAAAATCTCAAACATTAGGGTTGGTCACCCACCTGACCCAAGCCCTAATTTTAAGCAATTTTCAGAACTCGATTGGAAAAGAAAGACGATTTTCCCATTGAGAGGCAAAATCGTCATTTTGAGAAAAGGGACGAGACTCGAAAACCCAAGCCTAAGAATTGATCGCCTACCCGACCCTAATTCTTACCTTGGCATTATCGGTCTTATCTCGCATATACAGTAGATGCGACTTACCCCTAAAGGGTAATATCATCAAGTCTCGGAAGAACGAATAAGAAACCCCAAAAATAGGGTTGACCAGTTGTCTGTGGTCAATCCTTGATTTTTGGGGATTTCTGAAGTGTCTAGGATTTTTCCACAATTTTTTGGAATTTTCTGGGATTTTCTAGCATTTTTCTGATTTTTTTAATTTTTCAAAATCATTTTCTGATTTTTTATTTAAAAAATGTTTTTTTATCTGGACCGGGTTGGGTGACCCGACCCACGACCCACGGGCGGCAACCCGGCCCGGATCTGGGCCACACCGAAACGACGCTGCATTACTTCTCCTGCTCGAATTTTTAAATTCCCGCCAAAGTCGATCCTACGGATTATATTGCGCCACGTGTCAACGCACGAACGATCCGATCTAAACGAGGAACCAACGGTTCAGATTTAAACACCCGATCGAACTACAGTCGTCCGATCAACGTATCTGAAAATGATTTTTATTTCCGAAAAATGCGAGATCTTGACACGTGGCACATTATCCACCGTCGGATCAAGTTTGTTTTATATTCAGTTATAACGAACGGCTGACGTGGGCGCCACGTCAGCGACACGTCAGCGTTGACTGGTCAACTCTCGTTGATCAGTCAACAGACTCGCCGGGGAAGACGACGGGCGCCGGCACTGTCTCGCCGGCGCCTCGTCGGAAGGCCATATCTCGGCCTTCCGATATCCGATCGACGCGAAACCAACGCCATTCAACTTGCCGTGACTTCCTCTACAACATATCAGAGCCTCTACGCAGCAGATCAACATTTCATCCATGTGCTACCTTCGGCCGAAGCTAAGCTCCGGCGGCTACTCGTCCTAGCCGTTTCTAACGTTGCTTGGCTAAACAAACCGATCACGAAGCATCACAAAGGGTTGAGAAGACTTACCTGGCCATCGGTGAGCTTCGGTTTGGTCCAAAACGAGCCGTGGAACCCGTGACCGATCGGTCATGGTAGGGGACAGACTCAGTGATTCAGGCGATGAAATAACATGCGATCAAAAGCAAAATGCTCAGTGAGGCGAGACAAACATTTTGCAACAAATATCACAGCAAATGGATGACTCTATCTCAAGTTGCCATTAGAGGCCGAGTTCAAGCTCGAAGAGATGTCTCACCTTTTTTCAAGATCAGAGGCTGATCGAACGGGTTCGGAAGCTTCTTCGGAGCTCCAGGAAGTCGACGATGATGATTGCCAGCTTCGATTTTGCTAAGGATGATTCGACGAAGCTTGCACAGGCTCGGTGGGAGCAAGCTTCGGTCGCCGTCTCTCTCTCTCTCTCTCTCTCTGAGGTCGTTTCTTGCGTCCCCCCAGTCTCCGCTTCTGTTGTTCGTTTATAAAACTGGTTGGAACCTCCTTCAACCGACTCCCCCCCAACAGATTTTCTTGGTCTGTTACCAGGCTTCCCGGTCATCCACCTTCCCGTGCCAACTGCTCGCCACTGTTGGATGACACCGGACGGATATGCGAAGTCCACCGACCAAGCATCGTCGACTGGGCACGCCGGTTTAAGGTTCTATTTGGCCTCCATTTCCTTCGGTATTCTCTGTGTGCGCGAACAAGCAGAAGGAGAATTCCTTCTCCTTGTTCTACCAATTTTGGTCAATGGGTTGACTGGGTTGGGTCGACCCGACCCAGTCGACCCGATTTGGAATTTTCCTTCAAATTGGGTGCTCAAATATCTAAAAATCATGGAATTGACTCTATAATCGGAATTTATAGCATGGAATTCTCCTAAGCAAGGTAAAATTAGGCTGAATCGATTTTGATTTATACAAAAGCCCCAAATCTAAGACAAGATCCGAAATTGATTTTTGTCAAATTGATGTTCTTAATGGTCGAATCGGCCCCAATTGAGCCCACCATCAGATTTAGGGGGTCAAAACCTATAGTGAGGAAGCATTGGGGTTCTATGGGTGTCCCTCGGAAAAATTTAATTTTGGATTTGGCACTTTAGGGACTAAAATGAATAGATTTTCATGCAATTAGGTCCCTAAGGCCAAAATTGATCAAATCAGTGCACAATTAACCCAAATTGAAATGTGGGGCAATCAAGTCGAATGTCAAGATTCGGAAAATGCAAAATATTGCAAATAAAAAGACTCAAAACATATTTTTTCACAAATTCAACCATGTGCGTTACAAAGAAACACACAAAATTAGACTTGAATTTCGACTCTTGATGAGGTCAAAATGACAAGGGATTTAAAATAAAAAATATTGACTATTTTTCTATATTTTTGTGACCTCAAATGCTATTTTTGTGATTTTTCTAGTATTGTTTCTATTTTCTAAAAATACTAAAAAATATGAAAAATTATTTTTTGGTCAAGAATGGTTCCTTAGGCTTGGCCAAGGCCACCAAAGTTGATTTTGTAATTTTTTGACTTTTTATAAATTTTTTTGTGATTTTTCAAAATAAGACTGAAAAAGACTTGGTCAAAAATTAGGTGTCAACACTATATAATAGACAATTCTGTTCAGTTTTAAAAAAATCAACTTCATTCTACGTTTTCCTTCAAAAGAGAAACAGCCATCTTTTCATTGTTTCGCAGAGAGTTTTACGAGAATTACTGGAATTTCTATCCAGTATTCTCGCAGTGACTTTGTTGTATCCTGAAGGGAATTTGCCAGAAACCTATAGCATCTCCGTGGGGCAAATTGATCCTAAAAGAAAGTGATTACATGCTTCAAAGTCCGATTACATTGTTACTTCTTTTTCTTATTTTCCAACACAAGGTGGGTCGATTCCCACTCTGGAATAGAGAATCGGTTTATAAGGGTCAATTTTGAGTTTGCAGAATTGAATATCGGTCCACTTGATCTTGAACCCAATTAGGAACTGAACCGAACCGACCGTGATAATCATGTTGGCGAATCAGGGGGTCTTTTAGAATTTTCTTACTCCAAACTTTAACCCCATGAATTTGTTGGGGTTGTCCCACATTGATTGTGGAATGGGCTGGTGGTCGGTTTATAAGTATGAGGGAATGCCTAAACCTTTGAGTTAGCTTTTGGGTTGAGAGAGGCTCAAGACCACCCAACACTAGTAGCAGAACATAGGTTACCAACAAGTTTGGACCCGACAGTCACACGGAAGAGGTACGGGTTGTCGGGGCCTTTGACCCATGGCTCGATGTGTGAGGGGGAGATTGTTGGGGTTGTCCCATATCGATTGTGGAATGGGCCGGTGGTCAGTTTATAAGTGTGAGGGAAAGCCTAAACCTTTGAGCTAGCTTTTGGGTTAAGAGAGGCCCAAGACCACCCAACAGAATCATCACCAAAATCCTCGATCCAACATTGGTTGAGAAAAGCCATGTGTTTGGAATGGGGAAGGTCGGAGAGGACATATCGAAATCGAAATTCTACTGCAGCTTTCTGTGACATACTTGCTCAGGTTCCAGTGCGTATGCATGCTATGGAGCTTATTGATCTCCACTCCCCAGTGAGGACTGAGGAGGGAGGCATGGGGGCTGCGACTTTGAGAGGCGTGCGAGTGAGCGACGAGCATCATGAGCAGGGCTACAAGAAGGGACGACGTGAGGTGAGGTTGTGAGCGGCGCGCACGAGAGAGAGAGCCAGAGCCATGAACGAAAAAAATGAGTTTTGTAAGATTTTGTGGGATCACTTGCCAACTGCTCTAAAAGCTTAAGCTGATAGAAGAAGACGTGGTTTAATATTTATATATTCCAACCCTCCCCCTCACGCTTAGTCTGGTCTTTTTGCCTAGTACTAAGCATGGACAAATTCATTAGGGAGGTAAATAGGGGCCTGAAAAGATTTGAACTCAGGACCTCCTGCTCTGATACCATGTGAGATTTGGTTGGACCACTTGCCAACTGCTCTAAAAGCTTAACCTAATAGAAGAAGACGTGGTTTAATATTTATATATTCCAACAAGCTTAATCATTAGGGTATTCTTTTTAGTTTTGCAATAATAAGAAATAAATAGGTATAAAAATGTATATATATGCATTCTGCATGGGTGGTGCACACTTGAAATCGGGAATCCGATCGATTCTCGTGAGAACCACTCAGAATCGGCCGGTTTGGTCTGTTTCTTTTGCTCATCCTCTATAATTGATTGTTGAATCAACCTTAGGATAAGAAGTGGGCTCGGTTCTTGGCCCATGTTATCGGATTCCATCCGCAAAGACCTAGCTACATAGCTCGTACTATTTGGGTTGCATTTTTAAATAATGTTTCACCTAGGACTTAGGAGTCAATCCCGACAACTAGTGCTTATTTCTGCAAAAGATTTTGTCGTGCGAAGGTGAGAGTAAGTCATTATGCTTGCCGAACAGGCAATGTCCTGGAACTGTCGAGTTAGGTAGATGTATGGCTAAAAGAGGATTGGTCCTAGATGGACAATTCGACATCTTCCACCATTAAATTGGTGTAATTACTAATTACTCATGTTGTGAATGATAATTTTGTGATCCTTATAGTCCCAACGGGGGGAGTGACAAGATGAAAGAGTGCTTGTCTTTCTCGCTCCACATTTGAGTTTGATACGCCGGACTTACCCCCCCGGTTGATTTCGAGACGACTTGGTATTTTTGGGGGCAGCCTCCAAGAACGTGAATTCCTAACAGTCATGTCTTTCTCGCTCTGTATCTGAGTTCAAACCCCGGCAATTACGCTGTCTGATCATAAGCTGGGTTCATTGCTAGCATTTATTTTGTTTACTTCGGTTTTTTTGAATGGGGGTTTTACCTAGGCTCTGTAAAGTTGCAGGCAGCTAGAAATCATCATCAGACATCCACGTTTAACCCTTGCAAACTGTCCCGATTTAACACCACCCCCTTCCCCTCTTTCCTTGGGGAGAATGAGTGAAACTTCTGTGCTCTGTGTTATTGTAGTCGTTCGTCGTCGTGGTCGCCACCGTTGCCAGATCTCTCTGGTTTTCTTTGGAACATGAGGAGAGAATGCAACGTGGGTGAGGTGAAATTAACGATTACCTACGGGAAGGAACGTACGAGGACAAGGCAAGAGAGCCGCTACAGGAGACGAGGAGGAGAAGATTCTTGCATAAAAGGTAATAAGTGACACTGATTCAAACCGAGGTCAATCATGGATTGGCCAGTAACACTATTTTTCTTTGAAAAGGAACTGTTTACGTAGAAGAATTTCAACCATATAAGCCATCGTCGCCGATCCTACATGATCGAGCACGAGGGCTCCCTGTAACCCTGGTACGGGTCCACGATGTAGGCAATCTCACAGTACGGGACTCCGCCGCCGATGTACGGCCACATGACGGGCTCCTGCGCCGCCTTGTCCTCGCTCTCGCTTTCTTTCTTTTCTTTCGCGTCGGCCTCGCTCACGGCCACTATCTCCGCAGGCCCGACGTTCTTCCTGAGCAAGGTGGTGAGCTTGACCGCGTCGAGCCTTTCTCCTACCACCTCGATCTGGTCCTTGTTGTCTCCCACCAGCGCCGCGGATTGAACTCCTGGAGTCAAACCAACAAAGAAAATGGATCGATATAGAATCCGACACTCAAACCTCATCTACCTAGTACCTAGGATCTTATTTTATCACGGCGGTTTTCCATTTCGAAATGAAATTATTTTATCACGGGTACATGACTGCATATTATACAACTATACTCACGGATCAGATCCTCTACCTTGTTTTATTTTTATGTAATTTGATCCCCAAGCTTCGTTTTTTGAGGTTGTAGCTTGTTATTGCTGGGATTAAATCGATTTTAGTCGATTTAGTTTTGGGGAAAAAATTTATCCTGAATTGGGTTTGTTCTCGGTGAATTGTTGCCTTGTTCTCCCCGACACCACCTTCACCAAGTAAGCAACGGCTGCCACCCATGCCATTTCTAGCGTAGCAATATGACGGAAGAAGCGATTCTTGCCTCGCCAAAATCGTGGTGAGGGCAGCTAAACCTAGTCTGCCCGTCGTCCTAAAGCGAGGGCGAACGGCCATTGCCGAGGTAAGCACGAGGGTGTGTTAATTAGGTTCTCTCTCATGTACAATTTGACGGAGTCCGGTTTAATATCACAAACCAATCCGAATAGCTTCATCGCAATAAAGTGATTTGAATGACGAGATATGGGGAAATATTAGTAAGCATTAGGTTATGAACATTTTAGCAAAAGTCAATAAAATGATCTATAGCATATAAATAATTATGCTATATGAGATAATGTATCGAAAGGAAAAGATGAATATTATGCACGGAAAGAAAAGAAAATTCATATCGAAGGCACAATCAATACCAACGCATGCTACTTGCATTATGATTTTGGGAAGAAAATTTTTATTTCTTTTATCTTTCTTATTTTTGGCTGCAACTTCAAAACCGAGCCAAACGACCCACGATATGACATGGGTAATTGAGGCTTAGCTCGGGAATTATTCAAGATCGGCTTGCTAATATTTCAAGGCCAAGATACACGAGTATCTTGTAAAATTCAGCTTGACAAAATTTTGTTTTGTGGGAATTTTGATCATTTTGCGATTGGACTAGGACTAGAAAGCAAGCCTGTTGTCTGTTTTCCTAATTGCCCGAAATTCATATTGACTTTGGTAGCACGGTTACATAAATAAATTAATTCCACTAAATCGCGCTAATTAAGTTCAAGAAATAGTGAGACCGCCTTAGATAGACGCCAAGTCAAGTCAACGATACACTTCGCATTATATTTGGTGGCTTCGTCATTAATCTTCCCTTGCAACAGATGTAATTTTTTTTTTTTTGGGTGTTCAAATTGCAACAGATGTATAAAAGTGTGGAAAAATTGTCTAAAATGTCCTAAACCTGTTACACTTTGACCACATGAGTTTTAAACATTTTCATGTTTTACTAGTTGAGTCCATCTAGCAAATTTTAATTAGAAATCGCTGACTTGGACGCCGACCGTCCCACATTGCATGGTCGATGCCGACATAGACAATAATTTGAAAAATCTGAATCTTTTTATATATTAATATTTTTCTTTTCAGTTCTTTTCTTTCTTTTTCTTTTTTTCCTTCCAAACCCTGCGAGGGTCACTGGCCCTTGCCTATGTTCGGCAAGGGCCGAACGTCCCTCGCCTATGAGCTATGACCATTGACCCTCGCTAGACTTGGTAGAAAGAAAGACATGAAAAGAAAAAATATATATCATAAAAGAGTCAAAAATTCGTAATTTAAGAAAAACAAAAGAATTGTTTGCATAAGCACCGGCCATATTACGTGACAATGCCGGCATTCACATCATTAATTTCCAGCTAAAATTGGCTGTATAGACTCAATTGGTAAAATGTGAAAATATTTATGACTCAATTGTCGAAATTGAAAAATTTATGACTGAATTAGTTAAATGCAATAGGTTTATAACTTTTTGGACAATTTTCTGATAAAAGTATTGGTCGCGGTTTCAGTAATCTCAACCTTGGAGACCCAATGTAGTCAAAATCAAAGAGAAGTAGTATTGGCCGTAGCACGATCACAAAAGTTCCACCTCGATGAGAATCGGCCATGGAGTCGATTCAAATCTCAAAATTGCATCACGTGTAAATAAGCTCATCACATTGATGTCGTAAATTTATATGAGGTCGTCGTCCTCGATGGTTGTCGATCCTATAGGGGCCAGCACCAGGATTCGGGGTATGGATCCCAAATGTAGATGATCTCCTGGCGGGGGATCGGCTGGGGTTGGGGCTGCGCGTCCCTCTTTTCTTCAGGCTTGTCCTTGCTCTTCCCGCCTTCTTTCTTGGCCTCGCCCACGGACACTATCTCCGTGAACCCGACTTTCTTCCGGAGCAAAGTGGCGAGGTTGGCCGCGTCGATCTCTCCAGTCACCTCGATCTGGTCTTGGTCACGTACTAGTGCCACGGATTGAACTCCTAGAGAGAAATTTTAACCAAGGAAAACGGCCTCAGTTTCGAATCAAAAGGGTGTGTTTCTCGATCTTGAAAGAGGTAAAAAAAAAAAAAAAACACACACACACACGAATCACCTGGAAAGCCAGCCACAAGTCTCATAGCTTTCGAGTGAGAGTCTTGGGGGCTGAAGCAATAAAATCTTGAGACGCCGTGGTTCATAGACAATTTAATCACCACCTTCTGCTGCCAAAAAAGAAAACAAGAACGTGAATTCGACTAATCAAAACTCGCGATTTTCTCATCAATTGATCACCTTCATGGCGCCTCGCTTCGATTAGGAACTTGGGGGAACTTCCAAATTCTTCTATTTGCTCAAATGAAATTGAGAAATTGTCGGGAGGGCTGACGAAGAAATGAGGCGTCACTCCCTATTTGTAGCAACCCCCTTGGAAGAAGAGTCGATGGCTTAAATAGACAAAGGGCCTGGGCATGTCGTGTAGCAAGCAGTCTCAGAAGTCAACCTCATGGTCGTCGAACATCATTTGGACCCAAAAAAAAAAAATTAAGTCTTTGGAATTTGGCTCCATTCTTGCTGTTATTGGTTAAATTTATTATGTCCCCTCTCTTGGCCCCACCATCTGTATATATGCCTTACATAATTGGTGACATATGCTTCAGAGATTATTAAAACTGTTGAGCGTAGGACTTGGTAGAAAAATACAGCAATGGAGTTCATACGTGAGATAATTGACTAAGTATATGATTTTTATGTCCAGTCCGGAGGTGTCGAAATGGGTTGAAAATCCATATTCAATGAAATGTGTCGCATATGGGTTAATTAAGTTTTAATAAATAACCTTCGAAAGAAAAGTTTTAATAAAATAAGCGACCAAAAAAAATGTGTCAATAAATAAACTGTTAATGGGTTGAAATCGTAAGCCTAATTATATATGAATTGCATATATAAGTTGGTCTTCACATTCTCATCTCACTTGAGTGAAGTCAGTGAGATGTTTTTAAGCCCATTTACAACTCTTTAACAGTTTTTATTATTTTATTTTGTCTTTTGTCTTTTTCTTTCTTTTACCTTTCCTTCGAAGCCGGTGGGCTTCGTAGCCCCTTGCCCAGTGATCGGCAAGGGTCAGTCAGGCAGCCTTCCCTTGTGGTCAACGAGCGTCAGCCGGCAACCCTTGCTGAACTTAAAAGGGAAAAAATGAAAAAACAAAGGAAAAAACAAAAACAAAAACAAAAAGGAAAATAAAAATAAAAAACAGAAATTTCATATATTTTTAAATAATAAAAATTTTCCATCGTGTTTTACCAACATAATTATTTTAAAAATTTATAAGAAATAAGTTTTCCTAACTTAGATTGAATATATAAGTATTTTAGCAATATGAGTCGGATTTGGTATGAACTGGTATAGGTCGATGAATTTACATTGCAATAAATGGGTGATAAATGGGTATATGAGTGAATTTAAGTTGGACTATTATATTTATGGCTCAACCCAAGTCTGATCCGATATGGTATGACGGTTTGATAGATTTGATCGAACACGAAAAAAATCAATCGGAATTCGATCCGATTAGTGAAATCCATCATTTTTGTCACTAATTAAAGTTCAATAGAAAGGCCTTGCCTCTGGAAAAGAGTTCCCCAAATTGACTCTTACCAGCCAAAGTCTCTAATGATCATCGTCACCACCGCCATCATCTCTCTAATGATCATCGTCAGCGTCACTACTGCCATCATCTCTCTCTCTCTCTCTCTCTGTGACTTGAGAATGTGAAGTCGGTGGCATGAGCAGACGAGCTACTAGAAAGTATAATAGGACGAGGGAAGGACCATTGAACAGAAAATCAAGGGAAACTTCGTGCTCAATCCAAAGTAATGACCGATTCAAACCAGTTTCGAGGAGGAGCGATAAAAACGTGGAAAAGGATGGCTATCTTGCCAGAAATTCAAAAAGATTAGAGAAAACCCGCGTTTTCACATCGTTAAAATAATAAAAATAAAAATAAAAAGTCGCTAGTTCATGTATCTAAGGTGTGTCTGACTGTCTGTAGATGCAAGTGTGTCACGGGCCGGAAGTTTCGCCATCCCAATATACCGAATCCTTTCGTTCTCAAGTATCCTTGCAAGCAGAGCTCGTGGCGTCGCGATGAAGAGCGAGTGATGCAGAAGGGAATGTGCAATTGGTTGTTAGGGTGACATGAGGACATTTGTGCTAAAAGTTGTAGGTTAGAACTAGTTATAACTTTGAGAAGCTCCGAAGGCAGGCTTGGCTTTCCTTACACAAACCCGTCGGGAGCTAATGCTGCTCTTAAGAAGATGCCATGGTAGGCCTAAACTAGTTGTTGTGTTGCATGTCTCGCTCGGCGGCCTGAAAGCCCGAACTAAACTAGGCATGATATGATCCGATACGTACATTCGATTCATCGTACTGTTTTAGGAGCAACTATAGAAGGAAAGGCTGGTATGATGTGCTTGATTCATCCGGCACTGCACGGGCTATTTCGCGGTCAAGGATCTAATCGCCCGTCACGCGTGTCTGACGAGATGCACATAGACTTTGAAAACATCCCCCCGGAACTTCAGAAATCACATCAATGAAATGGAAGAGGAAGACTTGGTTTAATTCAGTAAACAAGAAATTTTCTTTCCCCCACCTAACTCCGCCATAGGTCAAGTGCAATTTCATCAGTTTGATTAGTATTGGACTCGAACATTTAAAGTACGTGATGGAGCCCACATCCGGGCAATTTTATTTCTTTCTTCGATAAAACAGAGGAAAAATTACCGAAAAAGTCCTAGATCTATTATAATTATGTCGATTCAGTCCTATACCTTTTGCAATTGTGCCATTTAAGTCCATCCGGCGGATTTTGGCCGGCCGGTGTTGACGTGGATGCCGGCCGGCCGGCGACCTAATAATTTAATATTTTTTTGAATTTTTTATAATTTTTCTTTTCTTTTTTTCTTTCTTTTTCATTTCCCTTTTTTTTTCCCTCTTCCCCCACCCCTTCCTACCTCCAGGCTCCAGCCATTCGCTGGTCAGTGATCAGCCAAAAACACAATGGAAAGGCTGAGCCTCGCTCGGCCCCGGAGGAGGTCGACCTCACAATCGCCGGGCGAGACAGCGACAACGAGGTCGAGCCTCGCCATTGCTGGGCGAGGCTCGACCTTGGAAACCCCGATCTGGGCAGGCGAGGTCGAGCCTCGCCCAGCGAAGGCAACGAGGCGAGCAACCATGGATTGGTGTATAGCAAGGTCTTGTGGAAAAGCCCATTGGAAGAAAAAAAAATTAACGACTTTCGGGGATCACACTGAGGAGAGAGTGACTTGCAAATACAAAAAATGGTGGAGCGTGGGAACGAAGATCTTTAAAGGGGATGAGAGGCCGAGTCCTCGTGCTCGTGCTTAGGACATCGGGATTGATCTGGATGCTTGCCTAGTCGTTGTCGTCGGGTGAGGTCGAGCCCCGCCACGGCCGGGGGAGGCTCGGCCTTTCCATTGTGTTTTTCACCGATCACTGACCAACAAATGGCTGGAGGTAGGAAGGGGCGGGGGAAGAATGAAAAAAAAAATGAAAATGAAAATGAAAGAAAAAAGAAAAAAGAAGAGGAAAATTATAAAAAAAAAATCAAAAAAATATTAAAAATATTAGGTCGCTGATCGGCTGGTATCATGTCAACGCCGGGCAGCCAAAATCCGCCGAATGGATTTAAATAGCACAATTGCAAAAGGTTTTTTTTTATGATCGAGGTGTCCGGGCCCGCTTCGCGGGCTCAAATATTCCTTGAGGGGGACTGGACCAGCAACCCACCAGTCGGGGCCCCCCCACTTAAGTTAGCAGAATGCAATCAGGAGATTCAAACCCTCAACCTTTCATGAGAGGAAGAAAGGCACGGTCTCAACCAACTACGCCATGCGCGGGTGGGTCACAATTGCAAAAGGTTTAGGACTGAATCGGCAAAAAAAAAAAGATTTAAGATTGAATTGGCACAACTGTAATAGATTTAGGACTTTTTTGGTAATTTTCTCATAAAACGAGTATGTCGCACGTTTAATATCTTAATCGGAATGGTACTTCAAGATCGCTCCACGCTGGCATGTGTATGGTCCGGGCTGATTTGGTCCTGGCATGGAACCGGGGACCAGACCAGTAGTCTCGGTCCCCATATTTTCAGGACCACTAACAGGAGGACCAACGGTCCAGGCCGGTCCCATTCCGGGCCCAGTAAGACCGTTAACTCTAACTACTTATAAAAATCTAGCCCTTAGAATTACAATATAATGTTATTTACAATCTATAATCAACCCACGACGGCAAGACAACCGCATAAATGCTTAGGCCACCCAACGTGTGTTCGATCCGGCCTTGAAGGCTTCACGCTATCTTTTCTTCTCGTAATCGGCGCTCGTATATGGCCCGTTGAACTTAGGTAGGCGATGTAATCGAACTCGGATTTTATTTCTTTCTTTTTTTACTTTTGGTTGTGAAAAAAAAATATTTCTCAAATCTGCATAATGACTCGAGTTTCTGTCCTCATGCACGTTCATGCTTATTCTTCGTGCACATGCCCATCATAAGGAACAGATCTTATCATCAATTAAGACCTGATTTTGTCCCAAAGTAATACCAAAGCCCAAATTGCTAAATAATACGTACAATGACACCATTAAACTCAAAAGGCGTGAGATGAGATTCACGGGGCTTCTCAAAATGTTAAAATTAGATTAACTCTAGATATAAATTGATTTTTTTAAATAAAAAAAAATCATTGACGGTTCGATCCGGACCGCCCAGTCACTGGTCCCATTTATTGGGACTGAGGACCGGACCGCCAACCTCAAGGACCAGACCAACCCGACTGGTCCGGGCCGGTCCGGTCCAGTTTGCACACCCCTACTCCACGCAGGTGTTTGAGCGCAGTTGCAATGACTTGGCACGAGATTCCGTCGAATCCCAACGGTGGAATTAGAGATGGGCACGACGCGCGACCTGGTCGGGATCGTGTTGGAGGGGAACTCCTAATTCAACTTCACCAAAATTGACAGATCCTTTTCATTGAGACTAATTTAGTCTAATTTAGTCGAATTTTTCTTGCTTGATCTAGCAAAATCCTGACCCCACAAGTCGACTTAATCGAGTCGTGTGTAGGGCCAAGGTGGTTGATAAAGGTCAACAGTTCTGTGGTCGAGTCGTGTGTATTCTTCTTAATGAAGATGGGAATTAAATATATTCAGAATCTTGAAGAAATCATCCAATCCCAGAGGAGAACCTGCCAAATTTAATAATAATAATAATAAAATAAAAACGAACAAAAGAACAAAAGAAGATGTCGCTTCTACTTATCGATGAATTCCACAAGGTCACAGAGGCAACTTTTGTTGTCAACAGCGCTTGTGCACGGAAATCAGCGGAATCATCATTTTCAATCACGCGTTTAACAGGAGTGTGCAACTGGATCAAATTTATCCGAAAATCGTACCCGAAAAATACGTCTGAGAAACGGTTCCTGTTGAAATCGGTCCGGGAAGAGATTCTTATTTTTGAGAACCGGTCCGACTCTTAGTTCCAAATGAAGACTAGTAGAGGTGTACAACCGGACAGGATTTACCAGAAACTCATATCGGACCACTCGAAAAATAGATCCAGAAACCAGTTCTAAATTTTAGGATCCACTTGGAATCGAGCCGGTTTTCGGTTCCAAGGTACTTGGAACCGAATCGATTTTGGAATTGGTTATTAGCAATTGTTAGGAAAAAAAGTCCTAGTTTCACTTGCGTCACCTCCTCTGTTCTTGGTGGATTGTAATTTATATTGCTCGTATTAGAAATAGTCGCTCTTGGTGGATAGTGAGTTTAATTATTCATTTTTCACCTTGAGTCATTTCATTGCTATTCATATTATTTTGGTGGAAAAAATAAAATAAAAAGAAAAATAGGTTCTCCAATAGACCCTAGAACCGCACCGAAAAAACAGGTTATAAGACAAACAAAGTAGGTTTTAGGTTCCAAAAATTTAGAACAGATTATAACAGGGTCGGTTTCAAGGTTTGGATCCCAAACCTACGCACCCGGCCCATGCTCACCTCTATAGCCCACCTAGGAACCAGATCGGCTTTGGAACCGATTTTTAGCTACTATATATATATATATATATATATCGTTCGCCCTACCTCCTCTGTTTTTTGTGGATTATAATTTTCATTGCTCATATTAATGATTGTTGCTTTTCGGAGAATAGTGAGTTTTATTATTCATATGTGTTTTTTTTAATATAGGTCAAATTATTCATCTGTGTTTAGGCATTTAACGTTTCGTCACCTGCCGATTTCTAATACTTACCGAATATCCCTCATCTGTTGCGGCTGCAGCCTGCAGCTACTATCTTTCAATCTGTGTTGGATTCGTTGGTCAGTCGGAGTCCCACTGATGATATCTAATGGGCTCTATAGGCCCACGACGGCCCAATAAGGCTATTTTTGGGCCGACAAGTCATTAAACCCATGCTCCGATGTTTGAGTTAGGGGTTCTTTCACTTCGGTCCTGTCCCTAGAGCTTTCATTTAACCCAAATCGAGCCTCCTCGGCCAATGCCTCTTGCACTTGCTAGTTGCTATCACTCCCTCGCGCGTCCTCGAAGTACTCCTCTTGGGGTATCCATCCCCTACCAAGATCCCCTTCGAGGTGTCTCGCCCACCGCGGCCCGGTCCGAGAAGGTGCCCGAGTAGCACGTCCGAGGAAGTTTGTAGTGCTCGGACATCGCTACCAGGGCGGCACCTCACACGTACCGCCTCGCAATCCTTTGGTTCCCCACCTCGAGGCCGCTAAAGGCCTATGTCTACTCGCTCGTCCTCGTCGTTCCTAGGTACAGGACCCCCTCAGGGAGCGCCTCGGAGACCCTTATACCACCGTCGTCCTTTTCCTTCCAGTGCCACAGTAGGACGGGCCTGATGGGACTCTGCGCTTGGTCCGATAGGGGCGAGCAGCCGGAGGTATTGGCATTGCATACGACTCCTTGTTTGAAGTAATCGCACAGGACGCGTTGCAGCACGGCCTTATCGCCGGACGCCCGGGTTGGAGAGCTACTTGGGGATCATCCCGACGCTGAAAGGAAGGGAGTAAACAAGAGCTTCAATCGGGATACCAGTGCGAAAATGACTCGACAAAGAAGCCGTCCGGCGAGTAGATGTCTCTGCAAACTCGAAAAAATTGTCGGCTCCCTTTCATACACAAAATATTTGAACACATATTCCATCAGCTAGTAACTCCTGCATGTGGATTGAGAAAGGAAGAAAAAAAAAAGACATAAAAAAACAACATAGTTAATTTTACTAAACATCTACGTATCAGCTATCAAGTCAAACGTCAATACTTGTTTGATTGAAATGCATAGTTGGTAGTCCGAAGTTATGCAATTTTAGAAAAAACCCTAGTTTTATCAAGCATAGTGTCATATAGTTCATAAGAAAAAGCGTTCCTAAGAGCCTCCAACAAGGGCCTTCTTATATAGGAAGACGAAAACCCTAAGCTCTATACAACAACAGCAGAAATGGAGATTAAATGAGTAATCTAATTAAGAATCAATTTACATCATAACAGTGGAATGGAGATTATATGAGTCATCTAATAAATGTCTTTTAAGATATCATTTTGACAAATCGCCGAGTGATGACGATTTACAATTTTTTTTTTTTTTACTTCTTTTCTTCTTCATTTTTGCGGCCACAGGGAAGGGTCACGACGCTCTAGACCTTGATAGATTCGGGCGAGGGGTGACCGACGAGGGCCGCGACGAACTCCCCCCTAGCTCAGATTTGGCGAGGGCGACTCTTGCTTGTGGCTGGTCGCCGGCTATCCCGAAGATCGACCACAGGCTAAAATGAAATAAAAGGGAGAAAGAAAAGAAAAATATTTAAAAAATTCAAAAAACAGTAAAGCTATCGTCCATGTGAGTGCGGTCATATCATGCATATCACTATCGCTGACAAGACCGCCACATCACCATATTGAAAAATCTTCAAAAGGCTTAAGGCTGAACTGACAAATTGAAAAATTTACGATTGAATTGATCATAAATTTAGAACTTCTTGTACAATGATTCCCTCATTCGGGTCCACATCAAAACACACTACAGGTTTTTGGTACCTCGTCGCTAATCTACCATCACAACGGATGTAAAAACAGTAGAAGTCATGATTTCAGAATTCTCTATCTCGGCAATTCCAGCTAGTCAAAATCAGAGAGGACAAGCCTCGGACATGGCACGATCACAAAAAGTCCCGATGGATATCCTCGTTGATCCTAGGGGCGCCAACGCCAGGGTTCAGGGTATGGATCCCTAGCGTAGACTATTTCCTGGCGCGGGTACGGCGACATGACGGCGGGCCGCGCGGTTCCGCCATGATAGTCTATGCTGCTCACGGACACTATCTCCGCGAACCCGACTTTCTTCCTGAGCAGAGCGGCGAGGTCGACGGCGTCGACATCCCCCGTCACCTCGATCCGGTCCAGGTCACCCACCAGCGCCACGGATTGGACTCCTCGAAAGCCACCCGCGAGTTTCAAAGCTTTGGACTGAGGGTTTCGTCGGGGGCCTAAACAAGAAAATCTCGAGACGTGGTCGTTCATCGACACCTTGATCACGAGCCTTTGCTGCAAAAAAATAAAAAAATAAAATAAATGAAAAAACAAAACAGATCGAGAAGGCGAATTAATTCTGTGGCTTTCTCATCAATTTATTACCCTCATGGAGCTTGGCTTCTATTAGGAATTTGTCCAAATTCGAAATTTCTTCGATTTGTTCCAAGAAATTTTGAGAATATAATGGAGGGAGGTTTGACGAAGAAATGAGAGGTACCATTCTCTAGACTCTAGTATTTATAGCATCTCCTTCGAAGAAGACTCTCGGTAGTCAGAAGTCAATCTTTTTTTAGACATTAGGTCTTCGATTTTTGGCTTCATTTATTTGTCTTTTTCTATTTAACTACATATTGTCCCCTCTCTTCCCCACCGTTTATATGTATGCCTCACGTAGTTGAGGACATATGCTTTAGAGATTGTTAATTTGTTAAGTACAGGACTTTGTAGAAAAAACCCCCCAAAAAATCTATTGAATTTGACCGACAAAGAGCTGTGATTGGTCCAATCCATAATTTTTGTCCCTGTTTGAAGCTCGATAGAAAGGCCTTCCATATGAAGAAAAAAAAAAAAAGAGAGGAGAAATTACTCAATTGATCCTAAACTTTTCAATCTTACCAATATATCCTTAGCGTGGTGGTGCGCCCCATAGGACGACCGTCGATGGCTGGCTAGACACGTCGGCGGTTTCCGGTGAAATTTACCAGGAGGGCTACATTGAAATTCCGCGTAAAATTTTTAAGACTGTATTGACAAAATTAAAAAGTTTGGAACTAAATTGGCATCTATACAATATGTTGAAGTTTAATCGAGAAGCAACAACATTTGTTTTCCCCGAATTGACTCTTAAAAGACAAAGTCTCTGATGGTCATTTTCATCATCAACCAACCCCCCCCCCCCTGCCTGACTTGAGAATTAGGAGTCAATGGGGGGCGAGTGGACGACCTACTACAAAAAAAAAAAAAATAGGACGAGGAAAGGACCGTTGAGAGAACATCAAGGGAAAGTTCATGCTCAATCCAAATTTATTGACAAATTATTACGAAATATCCCCGCTAGCTTCACGTCAGCAATTTTCGATCTAAATTGATCGGATAGATTAAATTGGTACCAATATGAAAATATTTAGGACTTAATTGACATAAATACATTATATTTATGACTTTTTTGATACTTCTCTCCATAATTAACACATGTTATGAGTGTATCCAGATTGTAAAAAAGGCAAAAGACTCATTTTTCCGACCTTATTTTGCCGACGTACTCGTGTGGTTAATACCTCATGATATGATCTCTCTATGGGGTACATTTTCCTTGCGATGTGAATCGAACCCCGTGAGTTTTTAGAAGACGGGCGACTCGTTTACCACCGTGTCAACGATCTTATTGGTAAGCCCCCGTGTTTTGTTTCTTTTTTTCTTTGTTAATTGTATTTTCGGTATCTTAAAGTCACGGGTGGCTATACCAATCACGAACTGATTGGAAGAAATTTTCTCCGATCGAGGGCATAGCCAATTTGTAATTGTTTAGGAAATGAGAGTATCTAGATGGCTTAGCTCTTGGTTGAAGTCAATATATATATATTTTAAGGAATTCATTCATTGAGTCTCTTTAGTCATTCATAAGAATGGAAATCCTCCCGCGCACGATGGGATCCTTTTCACACTTAACCAAAAAAGCATACAATTAAAAAGATCCTAGGATTGACTTAATGAACTCGTGATTGGAATTTGGATCAATCCAGCCAATGCTTCATGGCCGGTGAAATTTCTGAGCTCCCTCTTGGAAAGGTCGTGACCTGCGATTTCCTAAAGTCGGACACGATAGACCGACAATTTTGGAGAGAGGGCAGAACAAGACAAGGGAAAAAAAGATGGATGCTAGGAACTCAAAAGACACTAGCAGACCCAACAGTAATTATTAAACTTTATGTTTGCTGAATTATGGGGCAAAAAGGGCATAAAAAACCTAGGATTTAACATCGGAAGTTGATGGGAAGTCTACTTTCTCCACCATCACCCCCTTAAGTTGAGAATGAGTTATTTTCTTCCCTTCTTCTAAGAAAATACTCTCGAATTTTACGTTTCAGAATTCAGACCAAGTAATTTAAGGACTTGCTCAAATCCAAGACCTTAAAGGGCATAAAAAAACCTAAGATTTCACATCGGAAATCATTAGTCTATGGATTGAAGGTGTACTTGTACATGCGTGTCTCACCTCATGCATAGACTTCGGAAACATCATTGCCTTTTCGGAGAAGAAATTACAATTTAGTCAATAAAAAAGACTTGCTTAGTTTTCTCGTTGACTTCGATATGGTCATCCATCATATTACCGTGTTGCATGGGATATTTCTTTTTTTCTTTTTATAAGTAGACAAAGAAGCATGTTAGAACCAAAAAAAAAAATTATGGTCCCTACTTTCCAAAACTCTCACCACCAAGCAAATGCGTTTTCTGTGGGAGATGGTGCGGACATAAAATTGCGGGACCTTTTGCAGCATGGCCTTATTGGAAACGGATCCCCTGACCTAGGGATCCAAGGGTGGGGATGCCCTGATGATCTAGGCCATCCTTTCAAAAAATGAAAGGCCCATATCATTTTAAAAAAAACCAAAAAAATCTTCCCTACTTCAAGGATCTGAATGGACGGCCCAGATGAATCAGGGCATCGCCTGCTCTAATCCCACTAGGGCAGGGGATCCGGATCCGGCCTTGTTGTCGACGATTGGGCCTCGAAAAGGTGCTTGAGTAGGCGCAGAAACCGAGGGTAATTGTCCAGAAAGTTCTAAACCTATTGTACAACGGCCAATCTAGTCCCTCTTTTTTACCATATTGTCAATTTATTTCTAAACTTTTCAACTGTGTCAGTTTAGTTCTGAACCTTTTGAATATTTATTAGTTTCTTAATATTTTATTTGGGTAATTGGCCAGAATGACTATATTGGCGTACTATTAAAAGATTTAGGACTAAATTAGCAAATCGTATTAGTATTTTGACTAAGTTGATATAATTACAATATTTAAGGAGCCCAGAGTTAGAGATGGGCGGTTCCGGTTCCACCAAAAGGTAGGGTCAATTCTCGGTTCCGGTTCCGGTTCCGGTTCCGAACTTTTAATTTTATTTTTAAAATAATAAAATAAAATTAATAAATTATTAATTAAAAATTATAATCAAATTGTACGTTGTAATAAAATTTGAAAAAAAAAAGAGGAGGAATGGGCTTGAACTTAATGAATTACCATTAAGTGCCTACATATCTTATTAGGGATAGAAGAATCAATGCCAATGTAGTTCTCTTACATTTGGTAACACCGACTTACCTCATCGTCAATCGTAGCTACCCGTTGTTGTGGTGACGGTAGTATCTGCACAGTCATCACTGAAGAATTCGTGTTCTCGATCCAGCTCTTATTGTCGAAATTTAGACCTTGTCCAATCATCGACACAAACTTGAATCTCCACACTTTTCGGACTTAATCTTGAACGGCGGAAGTCCAAAATTAATCCTCCAGCACTAAATGCTTGTTCAACTGCCACTGTTGAAGAAGGGGTCGCTAATATTTGTCTTACAGTGAGGGAGAGAACTGGAAATTGAGTTGAATGGTTCTTCCACCACTCAAGAATCTTGAAATCTACGCTGTGTTTGGAATCACTAAACTCAAAAGAAATTGTTAAATAGTTTTCTAATTCGAAAATACTACATGTTGCCCTTTTTTATTTTTATTTTTGCCTACTCATGAGCATTTTATACCCTTTACCAAGTAAAATACCCCGTATCGCTTCGTGAGACTCTATGTTGGGCAAATTCACATCCACTGTCACTTAAATCATATTTATTACAAAATTCATTATATAATTCTACTATAACTTTTTTAACCTCTACTTGTATAATTGAAATATTTATTGCTTCATCCAAATGTAAACAATCATAATAATAAGCATTCAAATGATCTAATAAACCATCTAATTTAGTACGTGGATCGAAAATAATACCAACTAAATAGACAAGAGGAATGTTGAAATAATAATGCAACCATTTTCTCGCATTACTAAAATACTCGAAGCTAATTCAATATCTTTTTCATATTCATTAAAAACATCAGCAATATTAACACACTCTATTAAAAATAAATGCGTGGTAGGATAATAAACATCAGATAAAATATTAGTAGCATCATTAAAAACTTTCAAAAAATCTAAAAAAAAAATTGCAAACGTCCCAATGTTGCGGGAGTAAAGAAATAACGGGAACAATATTCGAAATAAAGGAACATAACAAATGTTTGTAATTAAAAGTTTGTAGAAGCATCTCGTAGGTAGAATTCCAACGAGTCGGAACATCTTTTGGAAACCTTTTTGCCCTTCTCCCATATTGTTTACAAAATTTTCCCCACGCTTTAATAAGATGAGAACGGCTCCATAAAAATCTAATTGCACTATTTATTGGGTTGAGAGAAGCCGCAAGAACTCGTAAACTATCTTGTATACATAAATTCAAAACATGGCAAGCACATCTAATGTGAAAAAATTATTCGCCAAAAGATGGTTTACAAATTTTTTCTAACTCAGGAATGGAAGCAGTATTTGCGGCGGCATTTTCAAAATCAATTGAAAAAATTTTATTAATCAAATCATATTCTTCTAAAACTTATCTAATTAGTCTATAAATTTTATGGGCCGTATGCCTTTCAGAAAAAACTCGAAATGCAAAAAGTCTTTTTTGAATAACCCAATTATCGCCAATCCAATGGCACGTGACACCCATATAAGAATTAATATTCCAAGAATCAGTCCAAATATCACTACATATATGTACACGTCCATTGAATTCTCCAAAAAATCTTGTCAATTTCTTTTTTTATTTTTTATAAACATGGTCAAGTTTGCGTTTAAGAGTAGTTCTCGAAATATATGGTGCTTGCGGAACCAAGGGAGGGTTTACCAAATATTTAAAATTAAAATTTTCACCGGTATTAAACGGAGCATGCTCAAGGGCAACATATTCAACTAATGTTTCTTTATAAAGTGCATTAGTGAAACGGAATAAAAGATGAGCGTTAGGATTGGCGAACCCAGAAATTTGTTATTGGCTAGTGTCGATCCCCGCTTAAGTTGGATGTTTTTTCGTCAGATGCCGACGAAATATTCCATAACCATCTCATTTACCAAGTTTATATGTTTGCGGATAATATTTACAGCTTATATCAAACTTGCCTTTGTTTTCATTCCATACTTTATTGAAGTGTAGCCATAAGTCGGATTCTCGGCTCTTCCGTCCCGGCTCCTTTACTATCGACCATTCTTCGACACCACGAGGATGAAGACTTTCTTGCGTTGGGACGTGCTCGACGTAGGGATTGGGAGCACTGTGGTCTTCCCAACATTCATATTCACGAACGGGATAATCGAATTCTCCCATCTCCATCGGCATCGGGCTCTTTCCATTTCCAGTATTTCTGCTTCCACTTGTCATATTTTGAGAAAATTGATCGAAAAATTGAGACGAAATTGAGAGAGAATAGTAGATTGAGAGAATTTAAGAGATTGAGACTTGAGAGTTGAGAGTATTAGAGAGAATTGTGAGAAAAATAAAGAGGGATTGAGAGGTTTTTATATTTTTTTTTTCATTTTTTTTCTATTTTTTTAAGCAAGGGCCTTCGGGCCGTTGCCGGTTGCCCGCTGGGCCCCTGGGGGAAGAGCCAAACTGCTCTTTCCCGAGGGGCGGGAGGGGTCCACAGTTTTTTTTTTAAATTTCGATGGTTCCGAACCAGCCCGGAACCGGTTCGAAAAAATTTGGAACAGGAACCGGCCTTTGAAGGCTGGTTCTGGTTCCGGTTCGGAACCGTGGGCCAGGTCAACGGGCAGGTTTCGAGTCCGCGGTTCCATTTGGCCATGTCTACCTAGAGTTGAGTCTGTCTTTGTAGACTCCAGTGTGGAAAATGGGTGGTTCTCCTTCTTCATATACATGTATTCCGAACATATATTCCATTAGCAAGTAACTCCTACACATGAATTGGCCCAAAAAGAAAAAATATTTTTTTAAAAAAAAAAAGACAAAACGGATCCGATCAAAATATTAACCTATCAAGGGAAATGTCGAAATAATCGTTAGATCGGAGGCAAATGATTTTTAATTAGAGATCAAGGTTTAAGAATCAAGCGAGGCAAACATTTTTGCCCCTTATATCCCAAAGGTTTTTTGTCGAAAAATTGCTCGATATTCATAGAAATTCAAGAGTTTTCAAATAAAAAGTCCGATGAAATGGAATACAGACACAAAAGGTCCCAAAAAGGTTGGGGAGAAGCTAGCAACCCAGAAAGAGGAAAAGGCAATTCGAACCAAAGTAATGGAATTAGCTCAACAATAGAAGTGGATCGAACCGGCTTGGATTGACCAATTGAAGGCCGGTTCTTGGCATCTTGTGAACAATACCGCGAACCTAAAACAGATCTAGGATCGGTTTGATTCCAAAGCAATTCCGGTTTGGTTCCGGATAACCAATTCCGGTTTGGTTCCCAACAGCCATTTTCGAAGTTACTTTTAGATAAGATATACTTCAGCACCAAACAAAAATCGAACCATAATCTTCAGTGTGAGGAAACAATACCATAACCACTTGACCAAGGTAGAAGAATACTAGAAGTGTCAATGTTTGTGTACGACGCTCACTTTAGTGCCAATATATTTTTTTTTATCAGTTAAGTGCCACATCGGAGACAAAATGATCTCCGAAGTGCCAATTCCGGCCAAAAATGGTTATTTAAGTGCTAATTCCGATCAAAGAGTACACGTGGCATTTTTTATTAATTGATTAATATTACGTGGAATTTTTTTTTAATAATCAGTCCACGTGGCATCCACTTGGCGTCCATTCAACATAAAAAAATGGTTAGATTTTAAAAAAATTAAAATTAAACAAAAAAATCAAAAAATATTAAAAAAAAAATGCACCTGCAGAAGTTGCAGATGCAGTTATGACCAAGCAGATGCAGAGGAAGGTTGCAGGGCGGGGGGGCTTCAAACCCTCGCCGCTGCCGCCTGTCAGTGGCTTGAGGTCGCGCCTCCCCCCCCCCCCCCCCCCGCCGCTGCTACCTCCCCTCCTCGCTCCCCGGGGTTCCCCCACCCCCCCCCCCCCCCCCGCGGCCTCACTAAGGTCCGCGAGGCCCGATCGCGGGACCGACCTCGCCCACATCTGGACGAGGTCGGGCCACGCCGTGGCGGGGCCTGACCGGCCTCGCCGATCCCCAAATCTCATATGTCCGTCCGTCAATTCCGTCGACATCCCACGACCCCCCAACGCATCTTCCATTCCCTCCTAAACCCAGTCTCTCATCTCGCATCCAATCGCCATTGAAGACGTCCTTGAGAGCTTCGAGCTCGAGCGCGAACGCACCAGCTGGGTCCTCCTCCTCTTCTACTGCTTCTCCTCCTCCTCATCCTTCTCCTTCGGGACTCTACTCTGCCCAAAAATTCGTCGTTGGGCGAGGCTGGTTGTATACCGCCGCAGGCTCGACCTCACCCAGATCTAGGCAAGGTCGGCCTCGCCTTAGGTCTGTGAACTCGGCCACAGCCCGGCCTTGCGGACCCTGGTGAGGTCGCGGCGGTGATCGCCCGACTCGGCCCCCCTCGCCGGCCATTGCCGACGAGTGGTGGGGCGGCGACAGCCAGGGCTCACAACCCTCGTCGCTCAACAGAAGGGATCCTTTTTTTCTTTTATTTAACTATTTTTTCAGTTTTAGATTATGTGGAATTATTATTATTATTATTATTTTGGCTTTTTTTAATGCTGACAATGATGTCCGGCAAGCCACGTATGCGCCATTCATGACCTCCAGCGAGCCACGTCGGATTTGACACTGAAATATACATTTTTTTTTAAAATTTAGCACTTAAGTGAGCCGGTGAAAAATATTGGTACTAAAATGGGCATCGTGCACAAATATTGTCACTTCTAGTGTTCTTCTGCCCTTGACCAACATATATTTTTGTAGGGAAATATTAAAATTATAGATTTTTATCATAAGAAGTGATTTTTTCCATAAATGAAAAAGATCGGCCGGCTCCTAAGGTCTTGCATGAAAACCCTTCTATTTCTTCATTCCCCTTCCAAAAGTCAATCTGGTAGGGAAATCCTTTGATAAACATCTTGCCGAAGTAGAAATCTGTTTGGTAAAAAAATTGACTTATGGTAGGATTTTTTAACTTCCGAATTTTTGGCCCATTTCGAGAAGTAAAAATTTTTTACTTCTCGTCACCAGAAGTGATTCTCGTCTTCGACGACCACCGCCGCCTCCTCCAGTTCCCGGTCGCCACCACAGCCGGTTGCCGCCCCCTGCCACCGTCGCCGCTGCCGCCAAAGATTTTCTTAATAATGTTTCGAAAATATAAATTTTCAACCGTTAGCAAACGAATTTCTCTAATCATAAATCAATCTGGAGAAAAAGTAAAAATATCAACTTCTGCTTTTAAGGAAAAGTAGAAAAATCAACTTCTTACCAAAAGTCAATCAGGTGGTGAGAAGTGTTTTCATGCAGCACCTAAGTAGTTCCAAAACCAATCGGTATGGTTCCCAATACAAAATCATAGGGCCGATTACCAGTTCTAGGCTGGGAACTGGCCCACCCAGTAACTAATCACCTTTTCCATTTTTAGTCCAAGCCCAAAGTCTAGCTTACAAGTAAGGAAGAGTGCTATTATATATTTTCAGCTTATTTATAAGAATGTATGGTTTAATATCTAGATATTATTGATTGATCTTACTGGGGCCAATCCCAGGGTTCATTGTAGTATGGGACGTAGACGACTTCACGGTGTGGGCGTTGGCCCATTATAAGACCATATGACTAGCGCCGTTGTCGCTTCGCTGGGCTTGTCTTTGCTCTTTTTTTTTTTCAGTCTTTCTCGTGGACGCTATCTGTGCACGAGCCCAACATTCTTCCTAGGCGAAGTGGCGAGCTCGACCGCAATCGACCGTATCTCCGATCACCTCGATCCGGTCCTTGTCCTAGCCCACCAATGCCACGGATCGAACTCCCGGAGTGAAACCAACAAATAAAACAGGGTCGATTTCGAATCTAAAAGAGGGTTTCATTTTGTTGTTCTTCTTCTCAATCTCAAAACAATCACGATTCCGAATCAATTCACGATTTCTCAAAAATAAAGCTACTGCCTCTTATGTGACAAAAATTTTGATGTAGTCAATGTTAGGGGGCACATCGCGATCAGTTTCGAATAGTTGGAGGGACGAATCATAAACCCGAAACATCATCTATAGTTGTATGATAAATATTCCTGCTATTTTGAATCTAAGAGTTTTCATAAGAAATCTAAAAAATGATGAACAAGACCTTCAGACTGTCATCCATGTTCGACCGCTGGTCCGGTCCAGTTCCTGGGTGGGTCCAAGAAACCGGTCACGTCTAAGATTTTAATATTCTCCGCCCACATCTGTTTGCACACATTAAATGTTTCAAGACGCAAATGTATTCATCAACTAGTGAGTCGACTATCGTTCACAAATTCTAGTCTTGTTTTCCTCGCTGCTGCATCATTTTAACATACAAACGCAGAATCTCATCAAATCTCGGCACGAGCGTATCAACTACAAACGCTTCTCGGCCAACCAAAGCATGCAAGTATTAACGCCCATCAGGATGGATCCAATTTCATGCACACGTTTCTGGGCCAAGTTGAGGGAACGTGAAAGAGAGGAGACCGTCTGAAAGAGATTTCAATTAGGGTTTTTGAAATTTTCAATAGAAAAATTTAATATGTATGTACATACCAATCCAGTCCAGGTGGGCAGTTCCAAACTCACTGGTTCCAATATGTTTGAACCTGAAACCTGGAACCTGGAACCAGATCAGTCCCCATGGGAACTACCCAGAACCGGTCAGTTCTGTCAGGTTCTGGGCGATACGACGGTTCCCTATTCTTTCGCACATTCCTACGATTACCTAATCCTAAGCAGCTAGATACAAATTACAATCACCACCAGCATAAGAATTAGCATTACGTACACATGCAGACACTAGCAAATTATGCAGAAAATAAGTCAAAGAGCAATACCCAGAGGCTGCGTTTGGTTGACCGGATAAAACTCAGGATATGATATATTTTATCATATTATGTGTTTGGTAGTTGTATAGGATAAGATATAGAGGGGATATATGAGGATATAATTGGGATAAAATAATCCAAGGGAGGGGGTGTGATAGAGCAGGATAGGATTTCTTTTATCCATTGCTCAAGCCACCCCCTCTTCGCCACTCCTTGTCTGCCTCTTCACTACACCCAACCGCCTCTCCGGTGGCGGGCCGCCACTCCGGGAGAGGCGAGCCGTCACTCGGGGCCTCTCCGGCGGCGGGCTGCCACTCCGGTTTAGGGAGATCGCCTCTCCGGCAACGGCGGGTAAATTGTCGCGATCTCTACGACGGGCTCGCACAGTGATGCGTTTCTCGATTCCTAGAAGGTCATCGATAGTATCATTTCCTTGGGACGACGAGAATGTATCTGAAACGAGGCTGTTCTTTACTATTGCAAGCACGAAACACAGCCGGAGAGGCGACGAGAATGTATCATTTTTTTGACAATGCGATATCGAGATGATGCTCGAGGAGATGCCCACTTTTTACGAAGTCTTAAATGCGTGAATTCTGGGGAAAGAGAGACTAAGTTAGTGGAATACAAAAATGATATTTTCATAAAGAATTCAACCTCCCTTTTCAACTTGTCCTTCCGATCTCTTTTGTGGACGTAGTAGGCTGATTGTAAGACCACTCCAAGGGCACTTGTGATGGGGTCACACATGAATGTTTCCTTTGCTATATGACTTGCAAAATAAACACTTTTTATGAGGAAAAAAAAAGTGGTTGGATTGTTGGATGCTCGCTGAATTCGGACGGGATTGGCGAGGCGATCCTGACTCCTTCAAGCGGTGATGGGACCTCATTGAAGATTTACTTCTTGCTCTGAGACATCGTCTGAGATTGCTAGAATTTGGGGACCAAAGTCGGGTTAATCTGGTCGTGCTTGAATTGTTAGTATATTGATATCCAGATTCTACCAAACATTGGATATGATAGGATATAAATATATCCGACTTTAAATCCGATGTTCACCAAATATGATATAGGATATGATCAAATCCCTGAATTTTTTATTCTATCATATTCAGTCATATTCTGCTTAGAAATCCGGACGACCAAAGGTAGCCTGACTGTTATTACTAACCGATTTTTGAAACATATCATGAAATGAATAGTACTTATGAGGGAGAAAAAAAAACAATTCAATTCTATAGCCATTTACACAAAAACAACTAACACAAAATCCTATTAAATAAAGAAAAATTCCCCGTTAATTCTTGAAGCGAAGTTTTTGACCAATGTAAAAGTCATCATTTTTACCAAATGTCCGAACGAGAGAAGTTAGTTTTCCTAAGATTTTATAGGAAAAACACGAAAAAGATCTCTGTTTTCTTAGTGTAAATCTGGTACCGTCCAACCAGAAAATGCCACGTGGTCATTTTCAGGCAGAGACAGAAAATGAGAAAAAATAGGAAAAAAACCTCTCAACAGATTGCAAAATTCTGGAGTGAATGTTATCCCCCGTGGTTTCGGACACCTTACGCAGCTCACAACCTCAGGATGGAGATTTTTCCTCCAAGAAAACACCTGTTCTTCTCGTTTCTCCCTCCTCCGTCCTCTTCCATTCTCCCTCTTCTCTTTCTTTCTTCAGTTTCCTGGGAAAATCCGTTTCTTTTCCTCTTCTTTTCCTTCTTCCATGATTCGATTTTCAGCATTTCTCATCACACCCGCTTCTTGATTTCGCCTTCTTGCTCGGTTTTTCCCAAACATATATATTATATGCATTGGGCTTCCATGCATCGTCGCCTCGCCGGCTTTTCGATTGCGAAAAGGACCGAGATTCCATCTGGCTATTCGATGCATATGTTTCCGCGGCTCTTCTCGTGATCCGTAGAGGATATATGTACGTGTTACATGCCCCGTTGCGGCAATTTGTCTCTCGTTATCCGCTGGAGTCCTGAGATTTAGACTCGGTACATTTGCGAGAGAAGGCCTAGCGAAACGAGGGGGGGATACATATGAATGATGTCGTTTGAACATTCATATAGGGCGACGTCGCTGCCGAGCCAAACGCTGCCTCTGGCGGAGAGGATAACCGACGGCCCGGTCACGATCAAGACGGCCCAGAGCACGGTAACTCTGGCGTACCAGGCCAACATCGCGGGGGTACTGGCACAACGTCACCATCATATGGTGCAAGAACCTGATGAACCACTCCCTCAGCATCACGGTGGACAGCCTGGAGGGTGACTTCCACTACACGTGCAAGATCGACCTCAAGCCCTGGCACTTCTGGAGCAAGAAGGGGTACAAGTCCTTCGACGTCGAGTCGAACCGGGTGGACGTGTACTGGGACCTCCGGTCGGCCAAGTTCTCGGGGAGCCCCGAGCCGTGCACCGACTACTACGTGGCCCTCATCTCGGATGAGGAGGTGGTCCTGCTGTTGGGAGATTACAAGAAGAAGGCCTACAAGAGGACCAAATCCAGGCCTGCCCTTGTGGATGCTGTCTTGTTCTACAAGAAAGAGAACGTGTTCGGCAAGAAAACGTTCGCAACAAGGGCCAGGTTCGATGAGAGGACGAAAGAGCATGAAATCACGGTCGAGAGCACGACTTTCGGGCACAGGGAGCCTGAGATGTGGATCAACATTGATGGGGATGCGGTGATTCATGTGAGAAACTTGGATTGGAAGTTCAGGGGGAACCAGAACATCTTGGTGAACAAGCAACCTGTGCAGGTGTTCTGGGATGTCCATGACTGGATGTTCAAGAGCCCCGGCACTGGCCACGGGCTGTTCATCTTCAAGCCCGGGCTGGTGGAGGCAGAGAGCGATAAGGACGGGAGCAGCCGAGAGGCCAACAGCGACAACAGCTCGGTCAGCAGATTCTACTCGGCGCGCACCGGCTCGACCGCGCCGGATTTTTGCCTCTTCTTGTACGCGTGGAAAGTTGAGTGAGACCGGAGACGGTGACGCATTTCCCGACGATCTATCATCTTTCGGACGGGACGCGAAATGAACGCGCCTGTTCATTTCGATGATGTGAATTTGCGAAATATATCTATAGTCATGTAAAGATTCGTAATTGTAGATTCTGTTACCGATGAAAAAGTATATGGGAAGAAAGATTTCTTATGGCATCTCCATCTTCTTTCTTGATGATCATGGCAATCTCCATAGAGTGTTAATTTGTAATTTCCTTATGGTTTGATCGAGTTCCCGTTGCTGAATCGAATTCAGCCAACCAATCCAGAACTTCTGTAATTAAAAACTGAAAAAAAGCTTATGGCCCAACCCAATAGCTATTGGGCCAAGAGTGGACCATTGGTATCATTGGGCTTTGGATTGGCCCATTGGGGCTCTTGGCGGAGCAACACTCGACCCGTTCCGTGACCCATGTCAAGACTCGAGTCGAACCGACCTGTTTCTCGTTGCTTGTTCGCCGATCAAGTTCGAGGCTCTCGCCGCTCGGTCTCAGACTCTCGAGACCTGTTCCGTTCAGCCTCTCTGTCTGTCTGTCTCGATTGAGCAAGAAGAAGGAGGAGGGAGGAAGGAAGGAAGAGACAAGGCTAAGCATAGAGCTACGCAATCCATCGATTGAGACATGAAAGTAGCTCCGAAGGTGATTTTCCTGTTCAAGGACCAGGACGGACTCGGTCCAGCATTCGCCGACGCTCTCCAACCCGACCCGAGCTCCAATCTTCGCCGGCTGTGAGCATCTCCTCGTCGATTCTCGTGTTTGCTTGGGATTTCGTGTCTCCAGTTAACATTTTCGTTGCGAATCGGTACCGCATTTTCAATCGTGAGTTTTCTCAATTGATTGTCATTTCCGTTGCAGAGAGGACTCCTTTGAGCTCCCATTGGAGCGTTACGGCATCGGAGACCGCGCAGCTCGCGGGGAAGTTGTTCACTTTGTCGATGACTGTGGCGTTTATCAGGTATCGCGCGGTTTCTCTGGCTATATGCATGTACGTAGTGCGCACTAACTGCGAAATGAAGTTTCACTGATCGATAGATGGGTTGATTACGTTGTTTTGAAGATGGCCGATTAGGGCGAGATGGTTATTTGTGTTTCGGATAGTGGAGATTGCAGTGATGCATCTTGATTTGGGAGTTGGCAGAAATAGATTACGTTAGCCTACATTTTTAGCAGATTAATGAGTGGTGATGATTTAGAGGCACGCTAACATCATCAATATTGATCAAAATGGAGATTCGTTTGCGGTAGCAATGCAAACTATGAGAATGGATGAACTGCTGTCAAATCAAAGCTGCATTGAAGCGTCTCCCGCTTACTGGGTAGTGGGAGTCCACATCTTGAGGACAGGAATGGCATTCGCATTATATATTAGATGCCAAGCTAATAATCTTCGCTTGTGGTAACTGTTGATGGAATTTGACAGATTATGATTTTATGTACTTGAGGCTGAATTTTCACGAGCAAGAGCTTTTGTTGTCCATAGTTCTCTGGAGTTTAATTCTTGAGTGATTGTAATATGTAAAGTTCCTTTCTAATTTCTGCAATTGCTCAAGCTTCCGGGCAACCAGATTTGACAATGAGCAGAAATGAATTCCACTCGGTGGATATTTTGTATTTAGTCCCTATTTTATATGGATGACCTGGTTAATTTTTGTGCTTTATATGGAAGCGGAAGCTTTCCCACAATCGCCTCTATCATAATGTACCTAACTAACAGTGTAATGTAGTGTTTTTCTGCTGGGAGTCACATTGAAGTGAGTAAACTAGTTGGATCTAATATAATTATTACCTATTAAGAACTTGTTTTTGTGGCAGGGTATATGAGCATCTGCAAATGGAACATTTGTATATTTGATGTTATGGGCAGGTCATGTCTTATGGTTTGTCTGTTGCTACCCTTAAGTAACGAATTTGTGTTGCCCTAGTATCACCATTAATAAAGGAAGAATGAACAATTTGTCTTAAGTCTGGTATATCTGGTGAAAAACCTTTAGCGAATTGCCATAACTACAAAAATCTCAAATTGCAAATTTCTCTTATTCTCGTCAGTAACCAGATGCCTTATCCATTGCACAAACTTTGCAATAATCTGTCATCGAACGAAATTCTGTTTGGAGGTGATGAGGTTATATGATTATATCAAGGAAATGGGCGGATTTTCTTCAAGGAAATGGCTCTGATTCTTGTTGTGCTTACTTCGGTTTCGGATGTCCAGATAGACGGTACATTGACGTGAAATTTGTTTAACTGTCTTAGGCTGATTCTTATTCTGTACTCAGTCTTCTTTATGTAGTATTTTGTGTGGAGTACTTAATTCTTTTCTCTTTTTTATCAGAATTTTATTCTTCTGTTTTCTTCTTTTGATTTTGGTTTTCCGTGTTAAGGTGTCCATGCTGCAAATGCAAAGTTACAAGCCACCTGTATTAGCTTGCGCACTTAATGAAGTTTTGGCCCATATAATGGATGAAACATCAGAAATGATGCCTACTCTTCTAGTTCCCTTTATTTCATCGTCATCAAACCTCAAGTGGGAGAAAAGAAGTTTGCCCGTGGACAGCAGAAGAATATGTCTTTACCGCCTGCAAATAGGGAGAGAAACAGATGTCACTCGTGCTATCACGGCCCAAACCCAGAAGCCACTATCACCCATGGAGATCCATTATGAACCTTTAGCTTGCTTTCTTCACCTTGTACGTGTCTTAAAGTTGCCAACTGTTATTCTAGTTGGAAGGGTAGGCGAAAGATTTTCTGAGAAAGGAGGATCGACAGATGCTCTTGAGGTACTAATCTTCTAAATAGTTTGGAAATCTTATCTTGATTCTTAGTATCACCATCATTATCATTTGTGCATTGAAAGTGAGAATTTAAGTACTTAACATTCATGGGAACACCATGGTCCCCCCTTCCTCTTAGAGTTATTAGCTATTAACAGTCTGTTTTTATTTGATTGCTGTCCTTTTCTAGACACTTCACACCATGGGAGAGCTTTTGGCAAACAATGTGGGGTTGTGCTTTTCCCGTGACAAGGTTCTGTGGAGCAATCCTTCAAAGACATCAAGGGATGGAGAAGAGCCGTGGCGTGCCCTATATGGTTGAGTACCTAATATTTGCAATGGCTAGGGTTCGGTATCTGACTTTGTCACTTGATGCATCTGCTGTATGATGATTACTTAACGAGACATTTGCATAATGTCGAACTAAAGGCTTGGAAAAATTTTACTGCAGCGTATAGCAAATGCAGGGCATTAACCTTCGCATATACTTGAGAGTTTTGATGGATCTTGACATTTCGACACAGATCCATATAATACCCTTTTTTGTAAGAGAACATTTGCCAAAGCTATAGCTTTTTGTCTCAACGGCCTGAACTATGGGAAGACTAGCGTGGTTCGGGCCCTAATGGAAACGATCGTCCTACTTTCCACCCCATAGCCGGGCTTAACGCGCACTTCTTACTGCGCTGCACAGACACTTTTTATTGTCCTTTGTTGCCCCCTTTTGATACTCCAAAATGAGACAAAACATTTCGAATTTGCTTCATCTGGCTTCTTAGAAGGATCCCTTGGCAGCGAGCCAGAACAGTAAGGAGCCAAGCGCGACAACTTCAGAACGTATGGCGCGCACCGCCCACGAAAAGAGCTAAACTTTTTTGGCCGCCAGGAGAAGAGTTCTACCTTCGGAGAGAGAGAGAGAGAGAAAGTCTCCTCATTGTTTGTCCAGGCCACGTCTTGCTAAAAAGTGCATGATGTTGAACCTAATCAGGTTGGCTCCACATCTTGAAACACATGATCAGGTTTGATCGGTTGAGTGATTCTGCACAACTTCACTTTGAGCAAACTCTACGTGTTGTGCTTCTGATTCCAGCTTTGTGTTTTGTTCTCGTACGCATGTACAACTAAGTGGTTTAAGACTTTAAGTGGTGCATCTCTCTCTCTCTCTCTCTCTCTCTCTCTCTCTCTCTCTCTCTCTCTCTCTCTCATGTTAATTGTAAAACGATGGTGTTAATATACTCACTCGCCATGATTAATCCGAAAAATTTTGGCTTTATGTTAATCGCTCTTTCACTACCCCAGGTTTTTATAGTGGCCCGTCCAAAGTTAGGGCCGCAGTTCCTAACAAGATGACAGTACACGGAAATCATTTTTATTTCTAATTCGGTTTACATTCCTAACCGACGGGCTTGGGTCTCCAAGTAATTCCAAACTAAATCAACTCGGCCGCCAGATTCTGTTTTTACCTTTCGTCTGATTGTTTCATCATCTTGCACTTTTATGTAGTGTACATTTACATTATCAAGAACAAGATGCCCATTATGCAGTAAGCAGTCAAAGCATCATAATTGGATTCCTTGCCACAGAGGCTCATAAAAATGCAAGCACTGTCATGACAATGACAATAGATACCCACAAAACTCAAATCAGCCTCTTGGCCTTGGCCCAGTTCAACTTCATTCCAATCTAAACGAACTTGATCATGTTTTTAAAAAAAAAAAAATGGGTGAATCGCTGCATATAATATTAATAATAATTAGTTGGGTTTATCCTTTATAATACAGGGACACGTCATCTTTTCTTCACGACCCTATTCCATGTTGCTAATGAAAGCCACTGAAATTCCTAAGCTTTAACTTCACTTGAAAGTCAACTATCCAACTTTCATAACCCTTTCCTCTACCAAAGAAAATAAGGGAAACTACCCAAAAATTGAAATCTCACTCCTTCTTCATCTCAAAAAAACCTTTTAAATTTTTTCAGAATTTTGAGGAAAAATTCTCATCGCCCAGATTTTTCCATAAAAAAGCCAAAAAGAAAAAGAAAGAAAGAAAAAGAAAATGGGATTGTGGAAAAGGAGGAAGGAAGATGTGTTTCCAGAGGAGCAAGGAGGTGGGTAGGCTATATATTAATGAGGGGGGGGGGGGGGGGGGGGGAGTGCAGTACAAGAGGTGTACCTGTTGATTGCCGCCAGGGCATCAAAAGGCGAAATCCAGCAAAAAGAAAAGGGCGAGTAAAAGCCAGACACAAGTGTCTGATCGCAGGGACAGGTGTAGCTCAGTAGTAGAGAGAGAGTCAAGTGTGTCTGTTGTGTTTGAGTTGACAACAAGTAGCAGATTAGCAAAGCCGAATTAAATAAGGAAAAACCAAAACAAATGCAAAACAGTAAAAGGAGGGGAGAGAGAGAGAGAGTGATAGAGAGAGAGAGGGAGAGAGATGAGTTTTTATAGGAGGGACCGAGGAGGAAAAGGAAAGGGCCTAACTTTTTCTGCCTTTCACTAATGGGGATCGACAGTGGGCTCCCACCAACCCTGCACTTTTTCCCTTTGATAACATTAAATTTCTCTCCTTTTCATCTCTCTCTCTCTCTGCACTTTTGATTGCCTTTTGCGTGTGCTTTTTCAAGCTTATGTCACATTTTCCCCTATTCATTACATTCACATGCCCATCCAATCCACCTTGGCCCCCCTCTCTCTATCCATCTGTTTCTACAGTTCAGCTGAAAGAGTTCCTCCTGTTCGGGATTCTCTTGTTTTCTGGAAACCTCCATCTCAAAGCCCATCTCAGGTTTCTTTTTCTTGATCCTGTCTGGGGAGTTCTTTCTCAGACCCAGAAAGGAACAACACACAGAAAAAGCTGATCCTTTTCTGTGGCTTTCTGATTCTTCTCTCTCGCTCTCTCTCTCTTTTTTCCTTGTTTGAGTTTTGTTTTCTGTTGTTTGTATCTGCTTTTCATTTCCTCTGGCCTTCTGTTGAGTTGGGTCTTCAGCTCCGCTTGTGAAGAGGGACGATCATGTTGTTGCGTGTCTCTATTCTATCTTTTTTGCCTTGGTAATTCAGTCTTTTGGTGGTTGATGCAGATTGCTTATGAATTGTTGGTGAAGATATGCTGAATTGGGGAGAAGTTGTGATTTTGTTCCTTTTGGTTTGTTTGATTTGCTTCAAGTGTTATTGTTTCAATTTGATAGTGAATCTCGTGCCTTAACTTTTTTCAATCTTGTAATTTAATTTCTCATTTCTTTTGGTTTGCTCATCTGTGATATGGGAAATCAGTGTAATTGTTATTTTGCTTTTTGATACTCAAATGCAGAACCTGATCGTTAAAAAAGTGGATTCCTGAAGATAAAGTATATATCTTCATGCCTTTTTTGCCCTTTTATCTTCTGGATTCTCAAGTGAAAAAAAATGCATACCTTTTTGTTAAGAGACTATTATCTCTACATTCTATCTGAAGCAAATTTCTCTCTCTCTCTCTCTCTCTCTCTCTCTCTCTCTCTCTCTCCTTTTACTCTTCCTTCAAAGTTTAAGTCTTCTGTTGTTGCTGGAGTCAGAAACTACTTTTCTTTCCTGTGCAAAAGAGAAATAATTGCAACTGTGAATGTGTGTTTATCGGTTGAAGATGAATTTGCATAGCAGTTGGCATCATATTGAGTGGTGGAAGAAAGCTTGTTGTCATCCCTCGATGATTGGAACTAATTCTGGGTTTCTTTGCTTATAGGAAAGCATCTACTTTGGTAACAGCATAGTTCTTGAGGACTGTCAGCCTCTCACTGAGGTGAGGACATTTGCACAATATCTAATATTGGGCATATGTTGAACATCTAAGTTGTAGAGGTTCTACAGGGTTTCGGTTTGTTTGAGAAAAACTCCTTGGAGGAAATTGGAAGGCCAAAAATGGGGTTCATATGTGACTTTTGTGGGGAGCAAAGATCCATGGTGTACTGTCGATCAGATTCAGCTTGCTTATGCTTATCATGTGATCGGAATGTCCACTCCGCTAATGCCCTGTCGAGGCGCCATTCGAGAACACTTCTATGCGAAAGATGCAACGTGCAGCCTGCTTTAGTTAGATGCACAGAAGAGAGGATCTCGCTTTGTCAGAATTGTGATTGGACGGGTCACAGTGCCTCTACTGCGGCTTCTGGGCATAAAAGGCAAACGATAAATTGTTATTCTGGATGCCCATCTTCTGATGAACTTTCCTCAATCTGGTCATTTGTGAGGGACTTGCCTTCGATTAGAGAATCCAATTGTGAGCAAGGGCTAGGTTCGATGCGCATCACTGAGAATAGTGAGAGGAATACTTGGGAGACACTAGACAACAGCACGAGCCTAGATACATCTTCTGTTTTGCAAGCCGACAACGTGGCAGATGCTTTGGTAGGTTCATCTACATTAGCTGAGCTTAAATCCATGTCGCAGAGTCTGGACCAGCTGGCTTTACCTGTGAATACATTGAATAAGGTATGTACTTAATATTTTTTTTTACCCCTCATTTTCTTTCTGATTACTTAGGGGACTGACCTATATCACCAACTTCAAAGGAAGAAGTATATGCCTATGCTGGGAGGATATAAAATTTGGTTGATAAGTCTCTTATGCAATTCAACTTGACATCTATTGCTGGCTACTGGCTTAGTACAAAAAACTGAGACTGGGGAGCTAACAATTAGTTGCCTCTATGTTGTCTGTGACGACTGACATAGTCTAGGCAAAAAACAGGAGGTTGCAGAGAACTTTTCTTAATTTTTTGTCCCATTCTTTTTTCACTATCATCTGCTGAGTTATGTGTGAATGAGCAATTGTATACGCATTACTCAGAAAAAGGAACTATTAATAATCTGTCATTCTATCCTGCTGAAGTACCCCCTTTTCTTATCCCATTCTTCACAATTTCCGACTCATTTGGTGTTTCACTAAATCCAATGCCTGTCCTGTACTTGAAACGTGAAGTTTTTGTATAAATCGAGTACTGGCTTCTTCAGCTCACTTATTAAGAATGCAATCTATGACGGACAACAACAAAATAGCAGTACCAACGACAACAAAACGAAGCCTTTTCCTTTTGCAAGGTATTGGCTATAAGGATTTTTTGTGAAATTTTTCTCTATCTCTATTTTCCTCGGGATACATATTAGTTCATGTATGATGTCCTTCCGATAATGTTTCCTTCTAATATCCGTAAGGTTTTTCAACCCTTTTGACCTGCCCTTATTACAAGTCAGGTGTTCTAAAGGTGTATCTGGGGTGCTCGTACAAGCATCTCATCTAGTCCAAATCAACAAACACACAATTCCCTTTCTAATACAAGCATCACAATTTGCCATGCATATGCTGAAACATTTGCGTCCCAGGCATGTTCGTTTATGTACATGATGTTGGGCACTAAGCGCTCTGTCTCCTAAAGCATACGCAATTAATTTGTAGCTGTAAAGAGTTTCCTCATGAGTTTTGGCGGCATCGTACTAGCATGCAAACACCAGAAGTTACTTAGGGATTACCTTTATGCAAGTTGGATCCTTGGGAAGTCTCCACATCTCCCCATGTTTTTCTAAAATGAGTCTAAGGTACTGAATTTGTTCAATTGTTGGTAGTTTAGTTTTATTTAATTAATAGGATTGCTTTTTGCACCTTTGCTTTGCTAATTTGCATTCCGTGCAATCTACGACATGTAACCTTTTCTTGAAAAGAGTGGTGTTTGCTTTGCTAATTTCACTGTACTTTTGCAATTGTTAGGATACTCTAATGGAATATACTTTATGTAAAAATTCCAACACAGATGCTTAAGCTAATAGGTGGAGGGAAACCACATGAATTTAAAGAGCATTTAGGCCCCTTTGTCAAGGGATGTGAGATAATACTTCAACACCCCCTCTCACATGCAAGCCGGCTTACTAGTGGCACGTGAAATTTTGACTACACACATTCACGTGGAATTTTGACCACACACATTCATGGAAGGGATAGAACTGGCTTTGATACCATGTTGGAAATTTCAACCCAAAAGCTTTGAGTTGATAGGTGGAAGGAAACCACATGAATTTAAAGAGCATTGAGGACCCTTTGTCAAGGGATGTGGGATAATACTTCGCCACTTTATTTCAGAGCTTACATTGGAAATCTGTTATCACTGTCATTTGTACTTTGATGACTAACAATGTCTGTCCTGATCCATGCGTCGAGATAACATGGTATGTGATTGGTTCAGATGGTAATCAGTGTCCACATGTTCAAATCAGAAGCCTGGCCTTCTTATGATGGACAGAGAACAATGCATACTTAATAATTTGTTGGTTATTTGTGCTTGTGTGCTGTGTAGATATTATGTGATAAATAGTTATCTCTTCCTTTTTAAATTACTGTTATCTAAATGTTTTTTTTTCTAACATCTAGGTCTGCTATCCATTGTCAAATCCTGGAGTCTGTGATGATGATCTATATAAGGAATTTAATATGGATGAAGTAGATATGAACATCGAAGATTATGAAGAGCTTTTTGGCTTGACTTTAAATAACTCAGAAGAACTTTTTCAAAATGGTGGACTGGATAGCTTGTTTGGCACAAAGGATATATCCGCTGCAGATTCCAACTGTCAGGGCGGTCTCCTTGCCGAGGTATATTGCTCATCAATGATTACACATGCTCCCATTTTGAATGTTGATGGGAAACCCACTTTATGATGTTAAGAATACAAAGGATTTGATTGTAAATGTGCAAATTTTATCCTTTTTTTTTTTGTGGCTCTTTGACCTTGGTCTTCAACACAATGTAAAGGTCTTATAACATTATGATGTAGAGCAAATCCTCTCTGAGTGTTTATGTCAGTAGTAGTAAATACATATGCGTTCTTTACCAGTGTTTTTTTTTGGGTAAAGAGTTCTTTACCAGTGTTACTGGCTTCAATACTGTACAAATGTGATAGAGATTGAAAAATTAACAGACAGGCTATGTTGGACGTCATGCGATAGAAACGATGCCCATGATGTGAAATGGATACCGGTTTCTCCTCATGTGTAATGGAATTTACCTTTTGAATGACTCGACCAGTGGTGAGATACCACATGGAAGATTTGATCGTTCGTTATATGTTCTTGTCATATAATGACCATCTATGAGAAAATGACTAACACTCCATGTGTAACTTTTGATCCACTTCTCTTTTATCCTTAGATAACTCATGATGCACCTAGGGGAATGTACAACAACAACAACTTTATCCCAAACTAGTTGGGGTCGGCGGTCGATGAACCCCAAAGATACATAAAATAAAAGCAGGACCGATCGAGGGAAAAGAAATACATGTGTACCTAGAGGAATGTACACACTATTTAAAATGGATCCTTGGATGGTGTTGGAATATATAAATATTAAACCACGCCTTCTTCTAACAGCTTAAGCTTTTAGAACAGTTGGTTGTGGTCCCATCAAATCTTTCATGGTATCAGAGCAGGAGGTCCTGAGTTCAAATCTTTCCAGGCCCCTATTTGTCTCTCTAATGAATTTGTCCACACTTAGTACTAGGCAAAAGACTAGACTAAGCGTGAGGGGGAGTGTTGGAATATATAAATATTAAACCACGCCTTCTTCTAACAGCTTAAGCTTTTAGAACAGTTGGTTGTGGTCCCATCAAATCTTTCAGATGGAAAACTCCATGCTGCAGCTTTGTGGTTGTTAGTTGTGGACTGGAGATTCTGTATTCAACTCCGTCTTTGTTGGATGATCCAAAAGACAAGGTTTCTGGACCAAAAACTTTGGATGAGACTTATAAAAGCAAATGGAATTGGACAGCATGAAGGGCTAGATCTCAAGTAGCTACTAATATTCTGATTGGTGAGACAGATATTTGGGCGCTCTAGTTCGCAAAAGATTGTGTGTAGGTGGAGAATGGAGGTTTGATTGGTTGACGTAATGGTGAGGGGTGGTTCTGAAAATGGAGGATTGGGAACGAGATAGGGCAAGGGAGTCTGGAAGTATGAGCACAGAAAGGCTTGCTTATGCTTGTTATTTGTGAATTGACTATCTAAGAATAGCATTCTGGAAAATCTTCAACATCAATCTATAACATTCTCACTTGCCCTCATTTTGCTGTGCTGAGACTAATCAGTTATGTGACAGTTACGTATCTTCTTGTGTGGTCAAGTACAAAACGCTCTTGTATTGGTGTCCAAGTAGTCCTGTGTTGTTTTCAGCCAACAAGCAATCGTGTGGTTGAAGTTGTGCCCATTTAAATACCTCATTTTGATTATTTCTCTTAAGCTAGGCTCCTTTCTGTTTTGCTGTTGTTTTCTGTCAACTATTGTCTACTTTAATACTTCCCAGACTGACCTGAGTCCAAAATGATGCTGGAGAGTCTGTCACAGAAATTTTTGGCTTGAAAACCTAAAGCAAATTACTTCTTCTAATCCTGGCTTTGGGAGCTGCAATCTTAATTGATTGTCTGGATCATAACGCCATCCATCATTTAATTTCGTTTTTAATCACCAATTTTTTAACACACTGCGGCAGCGGTGCCTCCTTTACGCAAATAACAAACTTTGCAGGCAGTGAAGAGATGTAGTAATATGTTGATTTTTAGTGGCATGCAATAGTTTTCAATGGGTCCTACTTCTGTGTTTGCACTGCTCCATTCCTACTGGCTGATGCAGATTAGTATCCTTGTCTGCTTTCATTCTTTATTCAGGGATCATCTGTTGGAAGACCGATTGCCACGCAGCCGGCTTGCAGTGTAGCATCAGGCGACTCCTTTATGAGCTCGAAGACCGAACCTATCCTTTGTTTTACATCCAGGCAAGCCCATTCAGGCATTTCATTCTCAGGTCTTACTGGGGAGAGTAGCGCTGGAGATTATCAAGATTGCGGGGCATCTTCCATGCTTCTCATGGGGGAGCCCCCCTGGTATCCCCCAGGTGCTGAGAGTTCCGTCCCGTCTACAAGCAGGAGTAATGCCGTTATGCGTTACAAGGAGAAAAAGAAGACACGGAAGTAAGTGCTTTTCTATCCTTTTAGGGGATATCCTAGCCTGTTGATTTTACAGGATCATCCATTGCATCTACTGCAGCAAAATATATGAAACAACATATCTGTAATCAAGCTCTCTATTCATGTAGAGACCACTGAAGAAAGCACTCCTAAGATTTATTTTTTATTGATGATACTTTATTTTGCTGACAGTCAAAATCCTTTACGTCAAATTTAAAGCTTTAACTATGACTATCAAGATAGATAGAGATATATATATATATATATATATATATATATATATACACACACACACACACACACACACTATAATCTTCATCCCAAGAACTTGTTTTTTTCTGGGAGAAGATATTATACTTCAAAAAGATGTGGCATGCATGTATAACAAATAATTAAATGAGTTTTGAATTATTTATCTTTATCTTATTATCTCGCATATCTTTGTTTGTCACAATAAAAGTTAAATGTGATATGAGTGTTTAATATAAACTATGTGTGGACGACAATCATTTTGCATATCACCAAATTTTCTTGCTAATATAGTTAGTGCCATGTGAAAAAGCTCTATTGCTATTTCCCGAGGCAATCCACATTGATGTATATTTATTTTTCATTTGTTCGCAAAATATCATTGATGATGTATATGAAAAAAATAACTCTACAAACTGGTTCCTGAGAAGGGATAAAATGCAATGAGGAAGGGTGTTGAGCCATTCACCTTCTAATAGAAAATATGGGAAGATTCTATCATCATTGTATAGTTGACCATATTGAGACGGACTGGTGTGGATCCTCTATGCCTAGACACCCTAGTGTTGGACCGTTAAAAGCTCAAGGCATGAGAAAATATGGTTGAAATGAATAAGGGACGGCCCAATTCTTCACTTGAACTACTCTAATATTTGGAAAGATGCTGCTCTCGGATCGGTCAGTCTCTCTGGAGGACAGACAAGATAGCTTCCCCATCTTTTCTGAATCAAAATTCTGAATGTTTTGCGTTCATCACTTTTGTCTCCATATGTGCTTATGAGACTGGCATCTGGTGCTGGATTGTCTGTATGTTGTTTTGATTTAGAAATAATGTCTATTCGTTTGATAGGTCGATATGTGGCATTGATAAAATAGAAATGATAATTGGTAGGTTTGAGAAGACAGTGAGATATGAATCACGGAAAGCAAGGGCTGATGTGAGGAGGCGAGTCAAGGGGCGTTTCGTGAAGGCTGGTGAAGCTTATGACTACGATCCTCTCAGCCCAACCAGAAGCTACTGAGAGTAAGTCTTGTACTTCCAGATAGGAAAGATCTATTCATATGTTATTTGGAAACACTTGGTCATGTTTTGCCTGTGGCGAAGTGAAAATTTGACACGCTTCCAATGTTCACTGATCAGATGTGTATTTGATTACAGGAGCAGCCATATTTTAGGACAAAGACGAATGTGGAAGGCTGATGATACCAAAGACATAAATCAAGGTTGGGAATACTACGACGAAGAGCTAATGAGACGCGACATTTACAGGCCAGAAGCGGTAGCATTTGCTTTCGAGTAAGCAGGTTTCTTTGCAAATTCTATGGACATGTTTACTGCTGGACTTTTTTGGGCAAAAGGGCTATGCTTCTGGAGAATCCAGCCAATTACATTCTGTCTTTTATGGAAACATCAGACTATACTTGAGCTTTTCGGTAGCTTTTCTGCCCTGGCTTCTAGAGATTCTGTGCGGGCATATGGCCGGGACAAATTCACATAGGTGAAACTTTTTTTCGGGCTTCTATCACTTAACAGAGTACAGTGATGGGTCTAGTATTTATATGCGGTCTCACAGGCCCTCTTATATGTAGGATCATAGTGTAGGTATGAAGGAGCGGTTTGTAAAGACGGAGAGTTTTCGCATCTGAATATATTGAATCCAACTCCTGGCAGAAAGTGTTGTATAGTAATTGAGTTGCCACGATTGGACGTCGCAGTGGAGGAAACATCATTTGTGAATGGTTCATGTTGTAAAGCGAGTTTATGTCATCTATCTGGAGTCTTTATCGTTTTGCGCCGACAGATTCTTGTTTCTTGATGTGGCACTTTCAGAAAATCCAGGGGTGGTGTCCTAGTCATGATCAACCTGGTCATGTAGAGTTGGACTACTACTTTACCAGCAAATTTTATAGTCAATTTTCTGCGGAAGGTAAGGATTTGGTCCTAAGGGAATATGTTGATTGTTCTACCTTGGTGTTCAAAAGGTTGCAAGCTTAGCCTCCTGATTTATTTCCTCGGGTTGTTCTTATCGGTCGGTGGAAAGTCCATGTCCTCTCGTGATTAGAGGTGGCAAAATGAGCTTAGAATCCATATTTGACCCGTATTTAATGGTAGCGGGGCATAAATGGGTTGTCAAAAACAAACTAGTGGGTCATAAATAGGTATTTATAAATTTAATGGGCTATAAATGAGTTTTAAATAGGTTATAAATGGGTTAGCTAAAATAACTATCTTAAGTGAGTTAGAATTTGTTTTAAAAACTATAAAAAAAATTATTTTAGCAAAATATATATAATACATCTATTTATGCGTATATATACACGTGTGTGTGAGAAATCTTTTTCTCTAAATTGAATTTTAATATTGAAGTATTATTAACAATATGGATTGAGCTAGGTATAGATTAGGATGGGTACGGATCTCTAAATTTATACAACATGAAAATGGATCAAAACGAGTTAAACGGATCAATATGAGTCGACTCCACCCATCCATTTGATGGCTCTACTTGTGATGGAGACTATCGGAATTTAGCAAACTGACGAGAATGACAAAAGAGTTCTTGCTAAATGAGTTGAATTAATATGCTCTCCGGCGCGGTAAATATTAGCCTTTTCGAGCCTCATGACATCCGAGGATAACTTTGTAGCGTCGAGCTTGAAGGGGACTCGAAAGCCAGCAAAAAATACTTGAAATCGTAGAGATCCAGTATGAATACACGTCCTTGTGCTGGTTTGTGATCAACAGACATGGCAAGCTTACATGGTCTTCGAACTAGGGAGAAAAAAATTCTTAACCACAACTTCATCGATTTTCACAAGGGACAGTTCCTGCCAAACTGTTCAAACTCATGCCTTCGTAAATTGGACATTTGATTGTTCAATCAAAGAAGGTAGGCATAAAGTCTATACTTTCGACCGAATGGCCTAGACAAAATTCAGAGAGCCAATAGAACGATCAAACGTTTGAAAGGTTTAATTAGGAATACTTTGAAGAGACAAAAACCCAGCAATGTCTTCTTGGCAGCGAAGCTAAACCCGAGCCTGTCCATTTCTCAAGCTCCCAGACATTCCGGTACGGTGTCATCATCCAATTGAGTCAACAACAACTGTTGTCGCCGAAATACAACTATGGACTCTAGTAGAAGAATGAAATTTAGACCAGGGTCACTTTAAAATGCATGACAATCTCCCGTCGACCAAGCACATCCTGGTAGTTACTCTCAAAACAATGCTGAGGTCCTGTATAGGGAAAAGAAACTTTTCGAAACAGATGATATACTCATTTGCAGATCTTAGGTACACGAGTCAAAATATAAATAAGAAGAAAAGGAAACATCCATGAGAAGATGTCTGATGTCAGATGACAGAAAAATCCGAAGCCAATCCAAAAATTTACCCTACTGATTCTCTTGGAAATAATGTGTGAAGGTCAAACAATTAATCATTGTCCGAACTGCTACCTTCCGACCCTCTCCCGAAATCTTCTGGTTCACTCGATTCCTATAATTAGGTTCGAGGTTAGATATGCATACCCCCCAAATGGGAGAGATTAAAATGGAACCTACCACTACACATAGGTATGCAATATTGAGTGATAATATTATAAACACGAGTGCACAGTACACATGAATCTGCACATGCACGTATCTAGTGAGAGAACTTACCTGCATCTTATCCCAGTCCTTCAACTTAGAATTAGTAAGCATGTAAGTATCTCGTAATGGAGCCCAAGCAGGTGCTTCATTGTCTCCAGCACCAGTAGACGTATGACCCTGTATTTCAATCAGACCACATAATCGTTCAAATATGTCCAATCATATTCATTTCAGATACTACATACTGACGTGGTAGCCAGCTCCTTGAATAAACAAGAGTGATACCTTACAAATAAGAAACATACAGAAGAACCTCAGAAAAGAAAGAAGTGACAACAGGTAAGTGCAAAATAGTATGTTCAGAGGGAAACCGCACCTTAGCTGGAGTTTTGGCTGATGAGAATGATGGTTTGCTCAGTTCAGAAAAGAAGGCTTCTTTCCTCCTCTTCTTTATTGCTGCAAAGTGCCAGTCAAGACCATGTTCAGAAAAAATATGCAGGCTATACAGCACTTACATGAATCATTGATAACAAGAGATGATAATTTCAAAAACCATCTCCACTTTTCTATCATATATCAATTTGCATCTTCAGTTCTGAGAATCTACAAAACTTTCACATAATAAGACACCGAGTAACATGCCACCAAAGGCAAGAAATTTACAAACATAAACATTTAACATGAGATTTTTTTTTTTTGGCCAAAAAATTTAACATATATTTTACATAGAATATTTGCTAGATAAGACCAGAGCAAGGTTTTGGTTGAATAAATTATGAAATACAACAGGCCAAACAAAAAGATTAACGTTTGGAAGTAGCCAAAAATTTCCAAGCACAAGCAATGAAGTCAAAATCTGATAAAAGTCCAAGTAGGTAGGGTTCTCTGCAAGGAGAAAAATTGACTGAAGATTGCTATTAGCTCCTCCCATCACTCATGGATAAAGGTTTTAACTGGAGAGAAGCTGTTAGAAGAAAATTATCACTACCAGAACAATCTAGATAACAGGTTTCATCACTAAAAGTAAATGAAAGTAAATGAAGAAAATTGCTGTTAAAGACTTGTTCAGGAATAATTTCACAAATAAATTGTCGATTAGAGTTATATCGCAGACTACTTAATTGTTGTTGAAGATTTTTCAAAACAAGCTACTTGCTGAACTCACTGAAATGATGTCTTCAAATTCACTAACAGGTTCCATGCATTTCTAAATAAAACCAACCGAATCTTCTTCCTTTCCCAAAAAAAATATAAAGCTTAGAAATAGCGAACTATACACATTTGGGTAGTAGGAACATAACTTAAGACATTTCTTATCGAAGGAGATGCATACCTAAAAGAACGTGTATAGAGGGAGAATATATTTTATTGGCTACGCGAAGATTAACATGAAACTGTAAGCACACAACTCCAGCACATGAAGTTCTGGATAAGAAAAATCACTACCACCGAACTCCAAACAGATAAACATAAACCCAGAAGCCAACATGCATTATAGCATGCACACCATCACTTATAATCAGAACCTTTATCAGGATGGACACTGATGTGATAAGAACTAATATTAAGCTGTACAAGTTCAGACCTTTTGCATCTTTAGACCTTGAGGCATCCAAGCCTTTTTGCGCATTTTGTGCTTTGTTAACCTGTAGGCAGATAAATAAAATGGATCTAACCTTCTTGTAGCAATATGTTCAATGAAAATGGATTACGAATAATTAGCTTCATATAAAAGCGGTGCAGACATAAAACTTACTGCATTAAATAGCTTGACCACTGAATCCAAGCGAATGCAAATTGAGTAAAAAACAAGTCGTCAGAAGAGTACAAAAAATTTTAAGCAAGCAATTTTGCTCCGTCAGGTCTAAGATGAATACCTCCCTTGGTAGCGACACTTATAAGAAACTTGTCATGTGCATCTAGATAGTTTGCAGGTTTCACGTGCCCCTTTTCTCCCACCTGTTGATCGATCAAATCATTATTAACTCCAACTAATCAAATGATAGCATGAACTAAAATCGGTCAAAAGCAAGTGGGAGTCAATATACCAAGTGTTTTTCCTTCTTCACCTCCCCTTTAACTTTCCTTTCAGTTTCCTCTTCGGCAAGCTTCTCTGCAACAAGCTTCTTGTGTGCTGACATTACGGGACCCTGAAAACGGGCACAATCAAGTGACGAAGTCCACAATTTAATTCAAAAAATTCTGGGATTGCAATCAAGCTTACAAGGGAATCGTCGGACACACTCTTCTTGATGATACTCCGGAAAGCTGTCCTGAAAGCTCTAACACCTTCCGTGAACTTTATAATTCCAGGATGGACTTCATCATCTTCTTCATTATTTTCGTCGTCAAAAACTTCAGGTTTATCATCATCCAAACCATGTGATTCTAAATTCTTCTCATTGTCGGTCAGTGGAACAGCATTATCATCTTTAGACGTGGCAACATCCTCATCTTCATCATCATCTGAATCGTATTCTCTTGCCCTCTTCTGGAACAGTTTTCTCATCCTGTTGTCTATCTTAGTCTTTTCCCCCGGAAAAACATTTACCTTCTCCTTTGCTTTGCGGCTTTTTTTATGCCCTGATTTTCTCTTCTTTGGGATTTCCCCAGCTTCTGAAAGATGAGATTCTCCAGGCATGGCTGACTTGAAATTTCTTTCAGCAATGGCAGCAGTTAGACTGACCATCTACAATCATTAATTTAAACACATATATTTAATACGGTGTTCGAGAATCCAATAGATGGACATTATTATTCAAACCATAAATTTGTTAAGGTAAACATCCTCACCCAAGTACTTGATAATTTCAATAAAAACAAACATCCTCCCAACCTTTCTATTGTTAACCCAGCAAAAAAAAAAAACAAATGATGCCACCATAAAATTTTCCCAACCTGAAGTGTGACACTAAATGTCCTCAAAAAAGAGTTGTGGGACAAGGCACTCCGACAAAAATTACATTCAGGGAACCGTTCCTCATGCAGAACCAATATGGGTAAAGCAGTTAAATGTATTCTAATCCTTGTATAAATTTCTAAATCATACTATACCCCAGAAAGTTACCATATCACCAAATAATAAGAATTGGCTCATGCATCTAATCAGGGATCCAAATTCTCTGACAAGTCCCTTACGTTAAGTGACAACAAATTTAACTTGCCATTAAATAGCTTTCAGCTCAATGTGTTAAACAAGGTAGAAAATTTTTTAAACAAGCGCAACTTAAAGGCAAAAGCTGTTAAAGTAGTACCTTTATACAGGGAAAAGGAAAATTAGTGGAGGAAACTAAACAATGTCTTCCACCCTTCGGGTAAACATGGCGATACGAGTTAGCTTTGTGATAATGAGAAGGTATGCAGTAGTTCCTTGAGGTTTAGGGTACAGATAGTCACTTTAGGGACCTGATTCCAACCCAAACTCATCTACATCCTGAACCATACTCAAACCCGAATCAGGTACCTAGGGTCCTAAACCCAGCTCTAGCAAGGAAAAGAGAACCCCAAAACCCGCACTCAAAATATTTCCCTCGCTGAAGATATTCGATCAATTCACTCTGTAGTAGAAAGAATAGCAATTCTAAGTCATCTCAAGCATCAACATTAAGGACGTGCATCCGAATTCAATCATGGAAATCACAGTAGAATCTAAGTGAACTGTCATCAATTCTCTATACTATTCTTCTTCTTCTTTTTCCACATCGCCCCAGCCGAGAGGAACCGATAAACAAACCGAAGAAAATGGAGACCGAAACGTAAGACCAGCAAATTGTCAAAACGAGAAGCGAGAGGATTGGAAAAACTAATGGAAAGAAACATACGTGGAAAGAGGGACCAAAGCAAGCAAGCTCCGGCTGCTTCCGACACCACCGGGCCCCCGGCCCCTGCTTCTCTGCAAAAGAAGTCGGAGATAATCAGGGGAAGCTTAAGGACTAACAGAATACTACAGGAACCTAAAAACATCTATAGAGAGCGATGAATTGTTCCGCCTACTTTGCCGCGCCTACACTAGTCCCCCGCCCAAAAGAGGCGAGTGAAGGAATTTTCACCACAGCCGCCGAGCTGTCGGCCTGAGGCGAGGGGAGGCAGCGAGCTGAGGCGACGCGGCGTCAAGGGGAGGTGAGTCGCGACTGAGCCGAGCCGAGAGCAGCGACGCGAGAGAGAGAGAGAGAGAGAGAGAGAGCAGGCCGAGAACGCGAGGGAAAGAGATTAGGTCAGAAAATTTTGTTTTTTTTTTTTTCCAATTTTGACTCACTTACCCACAGTCCGTCGCGTCCGCCGTTCGGTTGACTAATCGTCGGAGATCGGACACGCGGTCGTGTCCGGCAGTGTCGAACACCGACAACGGTAGAAGGCGAGTGATGTGATGTCATGCGTGAGGGGTTGGTCGGGCTAGGCCCGATACAGGGCTTGTTTTCAGATTTGGACCGGCCGATTCGTTTTCAGGCCGATCTTCAAACAAGCACTAGAGGCTAGAGCCAGCTTCCCTTTTTTTTTCTTTTTTTTCTTTTTTTTAATGAAGTGTCTCGGTTAAACATGTAATCACTAAGAAATTGCAATGCTGCCTTGTTACCCCCGTTTACTTTTTCGAAGTTGCTCCGGATATTTAACAAGGAAAGTTGCGCTTCCTAAACTTCATATAGAGTTTTGTACTCATAAAATTTCTCAAAACAAAATAGGTTAAGTCACAGTGACCGCAAATCGCCCTCACAAATCGATAAAAGTTAGTAAACAAGCTACAACGAGTTAATACGAGGATGGAAGAGACAAGGAAAACTGAAGAATGCACAAAGGTTTTTGTGATCAAGTCAACCAAGGAAAGGTTCCTCATAAACCTACTTCCACGAATAGAAACCTGCGTTGGACTTAGCTTCTCGGAGGAGATTCATTCTCCTTAAATGATGAAAAGTACATCATATTTGCTAAACATAGCTTGTGATTTTTTTGGTAAATACAACTGTTACGCATTGGACCTTAATCCTCAATCCTATCATGACTTAGCAAGTTCGTCTTCTAAGGTCAACTTGGCCGACAATTATCATGATACACCTTTAGAAAGAGGTTTGGTTAACACATCAACAAAATAAATTGTTCTTCACCTGAACATAAGGAGTCTTGGTAGATTTTTCTTGAACTTTCTTTCGAACAAAATGGCAATTGACTTTTATGTGTTTCGTGCTTTCATGGAAGACGGATTTGATGCAATGTCAGTTGATGCTTGGTTACGATAAAATAGCTTCATTAGAGCACGAGGTCCTTCAAGACCCAAGTGACTCAATAGCAAGCCAAAGCCAAACCAATTCACATGTGGCAAAAGCCATAACTTTTGTATTCTAATTCAGCGCTCAAATGAGCAACAATACTCTCTGCCTTTTGCTTTTTCCACGTAACGAGATTACCTCATGCTCATCGTTAGAATATCCTACAACCTTTGTGTGACTGTTTCTTCATAAGAATGTCGACATGACTTCAGATACATCCAACTAATCTTTGAAATTGGCAGAAAAGTAGCATTTTTTACAACTTTATTTCTGTAGTCCATAGGAGAGTTTGCAGATTTGGCCCCAATTTTTTTGTGTCCTTTAACATATCCAATGCATATTTTCTTGGAGAGAGGAACAAGCCTTTACTGGAATTGGCAACTTCAATTCCAAGGAAGTACGCAAATGACCAAAATCTTTGGTGTCGAACTTCTCATGCAATTTTTTTTTTTTTTAGAGTTTCAATCTCTTGTAGATTGTTACTGGCAATGAAAATGTCATCAACATAGATTAATACCACTACAATTCCCTTAGCATTTTCCTTGATAAATAGAGAATGGTCGAACTTGTCCATTTTAAATCCAATAGTCACGAGGATTGTATTCAACTTTTCATACTATGCTAGAGGTGATTGTTTCATACCATTGGATTGCCTTCTTGAGTTTGCAAGCAAACACTGAATTTTTTAAGGCGTGATTCGGAGAGAGGTCCATGTAAACCAGAATTGACAACAACTGGCGTGAGAACTCTGACAATGTTCATCTTTACTATAGGAGCAAACGCTTATTTGTAATCTACTCCGTATGTTTAGGTGTATCCCTTGGTTACCAATCTAGTTTTGTGCCTTTAGATCAAACCATCATTTTTGTACTTGATAATGTAAATCCATTGACAGTCTTCAAGACATTTTTCCACTAGGCAATAGAGTAATATCTTAAGTCTTAACTTTTTATCAGGAGCTTGGAGTTCCTCATCCATGACATTCCTACACACACCTTCTTGTTGTGCCTCAATAAAGTTTGTAGGTTCAATAGTTGTATCTATACTCGATAGGAAGGTACAAAATTTCAGAGAGATGTCAACATCAACATCAACAACGCATTTATCTCAACTTAGTTAGGGTCGACTGTGACGCCCTGGAAATTCACCTTCTGTAATTGGCCTGAATTAAAAAAAAAAGGAATGGAATTAAATTTCAGTCAATATGAAATTTTGGACAGAGAGAAATTAAGAGATGAATTTTGGACGATCCTCGAAATTATCTGTCAACTAGATTAGGCTCCGTAATTCTTTTTCATCGCGATTTAAGATTTAAATCCTCGCGCCCGAGCCTAGCCTATAAAATTGACCAAAATGCCCTTCGTCCAGTGCATAAAATTTTATTCAATTCTAAAATGCTAAATGGCCATTTTACCCCTTCAATTATGCACTATAAGACAAAAAAATTCAAATTGGATTTGACATGTGGGCCCCACCATTGGTCAAAGTCTCACCCACCAATCCCATCTAGACATGGCCAAATGGAATCAGGGACCCGGAACCGGCCTGTTGACCGGCCCGGAACCAGCCCGTTGGCCGGGTCCGCGGTTCCAAACCGATAATTTTTTTTTAAAAAAAGGTGGCACGTGGGCCCCGCCCCATGGGGAAGAGCGTCTTCCCATGGGGCGGGGCCCGCCCGCCCCTCGAGAAGAGCCAAACGGCTCTTCCCCCGCGGCCCAACGGGCCTTCGGACGCAATGGTTCGAAGGCCCGTTGGAAATTGCAACGGCCATTTCCTTTTAAAAAATAAAAATAAAATAAAAAGTCTATAAAAACCTCTCAATCCCTCTTCATTTTTCTCACAATTTCTCTCAATTCTCTCAAATACTCTCAAGTCTCAATCTCTCAATTTCTGTCAAATTATCTCAATCCGTTATTCTCTCTCTACTCCGTCTTAATTCTTTGAATCAACTTTCCGACCAATTTGTTGACACCTGATTTTTGACCATTTATTATTGTGATTTTTATTCTTTAAAAATTAATTAAAAATATAAAAAGAGGTCATAAAATCACATAATCAACTTTGGAAGCCTTGGTCTAGCCTCGGGGACCAATTTTGAACAAAAAATATTTTTTGGTATTTTATAATATTTTTCGAATTTATTTAATTATAAAAAAACCCAAAAAATCAGAAAAATACCATTCGTGGTCAGAAAAATACACAAAAATATTCAATAATTTTGTTTTAATTTCCCCTTCAAGTGTGTCACCTTAAATCTTGAAAATTCGGCTCGGGTTACTATGTTTCTTCACAAACATAAATCCGAACCGAGCAAAAAATTCCTTTTCGAGTTTTTTAATTTTCAATTCTCACTTTTTATAAGCTATGACATTGGATTCTAAAGTCTTAAAGTGCAATTAGGTCAATTTGCCCTCCAATTTAATCAATTTTTACCAAAAGGGCTTAATTGCACATTTTTCTTTCAATTAGTCCCCGGTTTCACGGATGTATACGTATGCTCTACGTATTTATACGTCATACGTATTTATACGTTATGCGTATTTGTACTGTTTGGTAACCTCTTTAACTCTTGTAATAATAATAATGGTTATTATTTTTAACACCTTTGTTAGTGCCTTTTTTTAGCATTTTTGTATTGTGAGTGCTATTGCTAGTGCTATTTTTAAATAGCATTTTTGTATTATAAATTATGAGTGCTATTGTTAGTGCTATTTTTAAATGACATTTATTTATCATAAATTGTGAGTGCTATTGTTAGTGCTATTTTTAAATGGCATTTATTTATCATAAATTGTGAGTGCTATTATTAGATAGAATTTATAATTGTTAGTGCTATTTTTAAATAGCATTTTTGTATTATAAATTGTGAGTGCTATTGTTAGTGCTATTTTTAAATAGCATTTTTGGTATTATAAATTGTGAGTGCTATTGTTAGTGCTATTTTTAAATGTCATTTATTTGTGAGTGCTATTTTTAGATAGAATTTATAATTGTTAGTGCTATTTTTAAATACAATTTATTGGAATGTATTTTTGGCTATAAAAGGATGTCAAGAGTTTTGAGGTTGGGAGGGAGAGACATTTTGTAGAGTGTGCAAATTTTTGAGAGCTTAGAGAGAAGAACACAAACACTCTCTATATTCTCATAATCTTGAGTGAGCAAAATATACTAAGTTCGGAATATTGATTCCGCACATTGCTAGCACAATTGTTGTGGAGTTATTAGTCGTCTCCCCGTTCGTCAATTGGTGGTGCGTCCGAACTAGATGCCTAACACTTGTGGAGGCTGAGATCGAAGAACATCGAACCGACACCTCCGTTCAAGCACGCTACGAGAGGTAATCTATTTACTCCATTTGAGGCTTTGTGATTTTTTTTCGATTGAAATGCACGAAGTACGCCTCTGGAGATACATGTATGGGTTGTTATTTATTTCCGCTACGTGTTACGTGGATCCCAACAGTGGTATCAGAGCCAATCCTTAGGTGTTTTCGTGCATTTAATTGATTTTTGCAATTTTTGCAATACTATGGCCAATATGTATTAACGAATTGTTCGTCTTACATGGCTAATGGAGGTTGATTGTTTTATATGATAAATTAATCAACGTAGCAAAAATTGAGACTAAATCAATTTTGAATCGAAAATTTATGGCTATCTTATTTTACGTAAAAATTCTGAATATGATTCAACGTAGAATTTTTATTGTGCCTTCCTAAGTTTTAAATTGTGAATTTATTACTTACGTGAAATGGTGGTGATCATGGAAAAATCCCTACTCGATGTGATTGATGTATATATGAATGTATGATGATTATTTATATATTTGGGGTTGTAATTATTAAATGGAGGCTGCGTACTCCTTTTATTTTTCATGTAATCTTTATTTTTAGCATAGTCAATTGTTGATGTAAATGCTACGAGGATTACGTGGGGGAGCCTTTTAAGTCGGCGAGCTCTTTAGGGCCCAATTCTTGAAGAGTTCAAGAAACCAAGAAGAAGCGAAGAGCGGCTCTCCGTTATTAAAATATTAAAATGATTAAATGTGGTCTCATTGGCTCGAGACCCATTAAATCATAATTCCATGATCACCACGTAGGATAGATGTTTATGTGATTGACATCTATTTATTTATTATGATTACGTGAGCATGTTAAACTGGTTAATGTGCAAAGTCAGACTTACCTCACCCAAAATTGCGCCTGCATGAAATCCTAGTTAGGAAAATCACTCGCGTTAGGTACCGAAAGGGCGTTGGTAACGACACCAGCGTAACCAAGTCCCCGAACTCAAAATCTCTGGTTCCGCAGAATTGATCGATCTCTCCCAATCGGTCAATAAGGTTTCCGGTCTACCCTCCAAGAAAGACCGGTGGCGACTCCAAATGCATGCACAAGTTGCACATGCCACCACGACCACACTAAGGTCGAAAGCGATCGACTGTTATCGTCGAATCCCTTTGAAAAATACTCCCGCCGCGATTTGGTATGGGCCTGGGAGGGCCCGCGCCGATCCAAAGCCCGCGATCTGCACCCTTGTGCGGGGGAAGGCCCGCGATCGGTAATCCATTAGCCGCGTCCACTTCGGACGGGTCGCGACAGCTGGCGACTCCACTGGGGACCTTGTTCTAGAACCTATGGTTCTAGACCTCAAGTGGACTTAGGCCGTAATTAAAACGCTGAGTGATTTTTCTAACCCTACAGGCGCTCTTGAAGGTGAGGTAAGTCCGCTCATGGTAGGTGTTATATGTTTTTGCAGATTGGAGAGATAAGGGGTGTAGTCCGTGATTAACATTGTCTTATGCAGGTTGGCGTAGGAATGTATGTTGTATGGATGATTTGAAGCGCCGATTGATAAACTGTTGTGCATGACTTGCATTGTGATACTCACAACACATGAACACACACAATCGCGCCTAAAACCCCGGGCGCCGCCTATAGGAAAACAATAGAAGGGATTGAAAATGGAATCTCCGTGAGGAAAAACACGGGGTAATCCACTTTTCAATTCCGCTCATTTCGAACTATGGATTGGGTCCCAATGCAACGATAGTTGTGCAATGGAATCTACCCTTTCTAGAACTCGAGGTGGGAGCCTTGGCCTTAGGTTCCAAACCCTATCTTGATTCTTAGAGTCAAACCTCACTGGTCTCATGCGTATGTATGTGAATGATTGGTACACCTCGAAACCAAAAGGTCATTCAGCGCCGCTTATGAGTCAAAATCCAAAAACTTGTGTGAAAAATCAGTCGCGAGTTGAAACGAACCAGGATGGCATGGAAAAGCGCTGGACCACCTTGGAGAGTCAACTGACGAGGGCAAATGCCTCTTGACCGGGCAACCGAATCAAGGATAAGGACGTGTCATTCCTAATTGATTTTCAACCAGATAATGGCATAATATTTCCTATCTTTTCCTCTCAGGATAAGATGGTTAAAGGCCAACAAAAGGGAGCTTGCCTTCCCTACAAGATGGAAAGGAGTGCACCTTCATCGGGCATCACCCATTGGGTTTGCAAAAACAAGATGGATTTATTGTGATGAGCCTTAAGTAGACAACGTGAAGCTGGGGCAACCTAATTTGGATCGACTCTCCCCAAGTCGAAAAAGTTGTATCCGTTCCAAATCGGATTGACCGGTTCACGAGTTGATATGGTTTTCCATTCTTGCAGGTGATGACAAAAATGAATGAGACCACTGAAAAATTTCCAGCATCTTGGATGCCAGAAGTGACTAGAGCAGGGATAGTAAATCCGTAGTCGTTTCAATTAAAGCGGAGCCATCCATTTGGTAAAAGGACGTATCGTTCCAAAATGATTGTTTTTTCTATATGGGAATAATGCTTCCTTCCTTTTCCTCTCAGATGATGATCAAAAGCAGAGGACTCAGGATGCAGTGCTTTCCAATGACAAACAGGGAGTACCCCTTTTCATGGCATCTCAGACATGCATTGTGGCTAAATATTTTCAAGAGCATTCTAATGGCTCAATTTGTGAACAAAACCTTTGAGAAAACCTGAAGAAGTTTCTCATCATTTAGAAATCTCCGTGAAAAGAACACTTGAAAAGAAAAATTCAAGTTTTGCAGATTGACACATCTGATAAAAATGCTTTCTCTGAATAGAGTGAAAAGCACGAACTCATTTTTCGTTGCAAGCATACCTAACATGCATCATGTATATCATGTACATATCCTGCATACAGATAACCCAAAGGGAGAAATGCCGGTTCCCGCAGGATAATTTTCAAGGGTAAATTGTATCGACTCCAATAGTCAATTATACATGCCATTTACTCATGAGGTCTCTTCTCTTCAACAGGCAAACATCAAATACTTCAAATGGCGACGATGATCGAGAGAATCACAAAACCGCCACACGACAAATCCCAAGGCCGTCAAGCCACCTAGAGACGGATAAAAATAATTGAAGATTCTGACAATTGAGATAGAAGATCAGAATCGGCGAAACCCATGGGAGTGCATGGACGTTGTCAAAATTGAATTGAAAATTGCCAACAAACACGCAAAGTGCTAAGGCATGTTGCCAAGACGAACACCACCCAACTGGGGCAAAGCAGTTTTGGAAGTAATCAGGAATCATCTCACGAACAACACCCACAAATGCAGACGAGATGAAGCAATACTCATCATCCACATCAATATACGATATTGAAACGACCTCCATCAAATGAGAAGCGTCAATAATCGGCGAAAGAAGGGAATACATCAGTAAGACGTCATCATGAATCCCAAGAGAAAAGACACCCCCAAATAGGATGTGGATTGCAACAAAATGCAGGAATGAAGTTAGCTGGGGCAAGCGTCACCTAGCTACGACAAATCACACCCAACTTGGGCAAGTGAATCATTTGTGCGCCGGACAAAGAATGACATTTCTCCTCTGGCAAAGTCAATGGACGCAATAACAGAGTCGTCCGCATCAGAATTAAACCCCAAGATACGAATTTGGGTGAACGGTAACCTTGTATCGTTCCAATTTGGTCTTCGAAGACCACATACCTAACATGAGTTTTTACTCATTTTGCAGGAAGTCGTTGGCGATGAAAACCCCAAATGAAAAGAGCGCGCTAACAGGGAGGCGAATTGAATCAGTGGCCCTAGAAGTCAGAATTCCAGGAGATGGTCTTTGATCATAAGACCTAGTGGATGGTAAAAAGTATCGCTTCCACACTTCATGCTTTGACATACATTCTGATAAAAATTTCATTTTTCTTGAATAAAAGGAACTATGAAGAATGGCGCTGGAATGCGCCCAAAAACACAAATGGATCTCCTTTGGGGCAAATCCTCGAGAATGATTCATCGCCAACCAAACGGAGGAATCGTGGCCGCAATATAGATGGTCAATTTCTGCAAGCCGCGCGTTTGTGTTCAAATGAAAACACCAAGCAAGAACAAGGCGGTATCGTTCCAATTTGTCTTGAATTTTGGAACTCAAACTGACACTTATTGTTTGTTTTTGACAGGGGCTCACCATCAAGGCAAAGCGGGTTTTCACATCCCATGTATTACCCGTTGGAATACATGACCAAGGGTAAAATGTATCGTTCTAATTTTCTTTGAAAAATTCATGAACGAACAATAACATGTTTCTTCTGCATTTTCAGGGATCTCCAGCCACGAGGAACAGGTAAGTATCCCTCTCCCAAAATCCCTTGAAGATGTTGAATAAAAAATAGACAATAAAAGAAAAGCTTTCAGAATCTAATGTCTAGAAAAAGACATAGAATTTAAATTTCATTGGCATTCATGTTTTGAAACATGAGGTTGTCCGAACATGAATAAAAACATGCATGGGGCATCATAAAATCCCCTTTGACGGGTAAAATCTTTGGAGAAAATGAAAAAGATTTTTCCAATAAAAAAATGTTCAAAACAATCAAAAGGGCACTTCCTCAAAAGACGAGAGGCAAAGCCTAAATCCAAACACGTCCTATACACACTTGAGAGAGGAGTGGAGCGGATCAGATCAGACAGCAAAATCTGGACCTACGGAAGTAGGGACCATTCGCAGCGATTACATGGATTGGGACGACGGAGGCATTCGTTTCATATCCACAAACACTACAGGTGACCATTGACAACCCATTTGAACGGCGATTTTCATTCTTAACCCTGTCAAGAACCACCCCACATCGGGGCAGAATGGAGATGAGTCCAGCAGCATCAGGAGAAAATGGTTAGAAATTTTCTTGCTCGGACTAACATTAATCTTTGTGTATTGTTTATATGGTAATCCAAGTGCCATAGGATGACGAGAATCATTTATTTCTCTATCCCACACACCGAATCCTTTGCACAGCCAACTTGAGCCTGCAAATTCATTTCATGAACCCATTGGTGATCATTCCAAGACGGATGCCACACCACTTCAAAAATGGAAGAGTTCAAGACTCAGGGATTACGAAGAGAATTCCCGGACTGATATTTAAAGCATGTTTAGACTATATGTCTAACATGATCCCATGAAGATGAGAAAAAAGCGGGATTCCAAAAATGAATGAGAAAAATCCACCGCATCAAGAAAAAGCAAAGTGCCTGGTAAAAGCGAGGCCGATGCTCGTGCAAGCTGTTTGCTTGATTCCCAGTGAAACTTGGATGGGAAAAGAGAAAATTCCTAAAGGAGTCAGATAAAAAGACTGCTCTCCAAATGATGTCAAGCGCGGAGGAAAGGCGCAGACAGAGTTGTCAACCTTCTTAATGCAACAAGAGACGCTCTCTAAAGGACTTGTGCACACCTCAAAAGCGGTTGCACACCTCAAAAACTGAAGATGCAGAATGGAAAAGACAGGTGACAAATTTGCAATGATCACCAATGTCAACCCCCTCATAAATTCTGGGCCAAAAACAAGCCTTTTTCAGTCCCCAATCCTACCAACATCATAACCCTGAAACAGTCTTCTCTGACTAAGACACTTGGGTTAACATATTGTTTAGCTCGAAGAAGTACGAGCAAGACTATTTCTTTCTCATTTTGCAGGGTTCTTGACTTGTAAACCCGGAGCAGATGGTGAAGGATTTCATTCAATGGCCTCGACTCCAAAGCGGGTCCCCCTTGAAAACCAATATCCAAGCCCAACATTACGGTCCCGTGGAAGACCTCCCGACCGATCAAAATGTACGCGCTGCGAATGAACCTAAAACCTAGGCACAGGTTAGTAGGGAATTGAGTGCATCCCCTATAAAAAAACCACTATCGCAAAACAGGTGAGAAGACCTCCTTGTCGAGAAATATTCCAATTGATGTTTTGAACAAACTCTTTTTGGAATTTTCAAACTGTTGATCCAGATTTTCCGTGCAAGGGATTTGTGATCACATTTGCATGTTGCAAGAATGCTTTGGATAACCTCCAGCATCAAAATGCACATTTCATGATTAAAACTTAAATCATACGGTTTTGTCAAAATGGACAGCCGTAGTCTTCCCAAAGATTACTAACGTTTTCTTGGTGAAGAAAAATCTTTCAGGCTCAAACTTCTGCAGGATACCTGGAGAACCCATCTCCCAGAATGTCGCTTCAACAGACTCAAGTGAAGTTTTGTCAAAATAAAATCTTTCACTGCTTCAAAAAAACTGAATTCCCGACAAACTTCGGGGTCTCCAAAAAAAAAGGGAAGAAAAACCCTTTTAAAAGAAAAAATCCTATCAGACGTGGAGAACCCTCGTCCCAGCACCCATTTTCAAAATATCAAACAGTCTCATCGGACGTGGAGAACCCTCGTCATGAGACCCATTTTTCAAAACTTAGGCAGTCTCATCGGACGTGGAGAACCCTCGTCATGAGACCCCTTTTCAAAATTTAGGCAGTCTCAACGGACGTGGAGAACCCTCGTCCCAGGACCCATTTTCAAAATATCAAACAGTCTCATCGGACGTGGAGAACCCTCGTCATGAGACCCCTTTTTCAAAACTTAAGCAGTCTCATCGGACGTGGAGAACCCTCGTCATGAGACCCCTTTTCAAAATTTAGGCAGTCTCATCGGACGTGGAGAACCCTCGTCATGAGACCCTTTTTCAAAATTTAGGCAGTCTCATCGGGCGTGGAGAACCCTCGTCATGAGACCCCTTTTCAAAACTTAGGCAGTCTCATCGGACGTGGAGAACCATCGTCATGAGACCCCTTTTCAAAAATTTAGGCAGTCTCATCGGACGTGGAGAACCCTCGTCATGAGACCCCTTTTCAAAATTCAAACAGTCTCATCGGACGTGGAGAACCCTCGTCATGAGACCCCCTTTTCAAAATTCAGGAAATCTCATCGGACGTGGAGAACCCTCGTCATGAGACCCCTTTTCATTTAGGCAGTCTCATCGGACGTGGAGAACCCTCGTCATGAGACCCCTTTTCAAAGTCAAAACTGATGGTAGACACCGCCTGAAGGGTCAAACAAAGGTAGATACCGCCTGAAGGGTCAAATGAAGGTAGATACCGCCTGAAGGGTCAAAATAAGGTAGATACCGCCTGAAGGGTCAACTCAAGGTAGAAACCGCCTGAAGGGTCAAAACAATGGTAGAAACCGCCTGAAGGGTCAGCTCAAGGTAGATACCGCCTGAAGGGTCAACTCATGGTAGATACCGCTTGAATGATCAAATTAAGGTAGAAACCGCCTCAAGGGTCAACATGATGGTAGAAACCGCCTGAAGGGTCAACTCAAGGTAGATACCGCCTGAAGGGTCAACTCAAGGTAGAAACCGCCTGAAGGGTCAAAACAATGGTAGAAACCGCCTGAAGGGTCAGCTCAAGGTAGATACCGCATGAAGGGTCAACTCATGGTAGATACCGCCTGAAGGATCAAATTAAGGTAGAAACCGCCTCAAGGGTCAACATGATGGTAGATATCGCCATAAGGATCAACACATTAGTAAATACCGCCATAAGGATCAACACAAAGGTCCGATCCACCATACGGATTAAAATCACTGGCGAATCCTCAAGCGTAGGATACGTCTTCCTCAGGTTCCTACCAGTTAGGAATCCCATAATGGTATGACCTACCATACAGGTCAGAGCTTAATCTCCCTAGGATATGCTGAATGACGAATCCTAGGCATCTTCTTGAAAGTCGTCGCAACCGGCAGCGTCCGACAGGTGAGCTTCAGGTAAGCCTCTCTCACTCCGGCCCAGGTTCAAATTGTTAGAGCAAACCGGGAATTAATTTGAGCTTTCATCAAAAAACTTAAGAATCCGATGTCATAGCATTTCTTCTTTCATTTTCCCAGTTGAGTCAGTTAGGAATCAGGCGCCATCTTATCTTTGAGAAAAACCTCTAACGAGATTCCTCTCAAAGAGGGGCAGCTGTTGACACCTGATTTTTGACCATTTATTATTGTGATTTTTATTCTTTAAAAATTAATTAAAAATATAAAAAGAGGTCATAAAATTACATAATCAACTTTGGAAGCCTTGGTCTAGCCTCGGGGACCAATTTTGAACAAAAAATATTTTTTGGTATTTTATAATATTTTTCGAATTTATTTAATTATAAAAATACCCAAAAAATCAGAAAAATACCATTCGTGGTCAGAAAAATACACAAAAATATTCAATAATTTTGTTTTAATTTCCCCTTCAAGTGTGTCACCTTAAATCTTGAAAATTCGGCTCGGGTTACTATGTTTCTTCACAAACATAAATCCGAACCGAGCAAAAAATTCCTTTTCGAGTTTTTTAATTTTCAATTCTCACTTTTTATAAGCTATGACATTGGATTCTAAAGTCTTAAAGTGCAATTAGGTCAATTTGCCCTCCAATTTAATCAATTTTTACCAAAAGGGCTTAATTGCACATTTTTCTTTCAATTAGTCCTCGGTTTCACGGATGTATACGTATGCTCTACGTATTTATACGTCATACGTATTTATACGTTATGCGTATTTGTACTGTTTGGTAACCTCTTTAACTCTTGTAATAATAATAATGGTTATTATTTTTAACACCTTTGTTAGTGCCTTTTTTTAGCATTTTTGTATTGTGAGTGCTATTGCTAGTGCTATTTTTAAATAGCATTTTTGTATTATAAATTGTGAGTGCTATTGTTAGTGCTATTTTTAAATGACATTTATTTATCATAAATTGTGAGTGTTATTGTTAGTGCTATTTTTAAATGGCATTTATTTATCATAAATTGTGAGTGCTATTATTAGATAGAATTTATAATTGTTAGTGCTATTTTTAAATAGCATTTTTGTATTATAAATTGTGAGTGCTATTGTTAGTACTATTTTTAAATAACATTTTTGGTATTATAAATTGTGAGTGCTATTGTTAGTGCTATTTTTAAATGTCATTTATTTGTGAGTGCTATTTTTAGATAGAATTTATAATTGTTAGTGCTATTTTTAAATACAATTTATTGGAATGTATTTTTGGCTATAAAAGGATGTCAAGAGTTTTGAGGTTGGGAGGGAGAGACATTTTGTAGAGTGTGCAAATTTTTGAGAGCTTAGAGAGAAGAACACAAACACTCTCTATATTCTCATAATCTTGAGTGAGCAAAATATACTAAGTTCGGAATATTGATTCCGCATATTGCTAGCACAATTGTTGTGGAGTTATTAGTCGTCTCCCCGTTCGTCAATTGGTGGTGCGTCCGAACTAGATGCCTAACACTTGTGGAGGCTGAGATCGAAGAACATCGAACCGACACCTCCGTTCAAGCACGCTACGAGAGGTAATCTATTTACTCCATTTGAGGCTTTGTGATTTTTTTTCGATTGAAATGCACGAAGTACGCCTCTGGAGATACATGTATGGGTTGTTATTTATTTCCGCTACGTGTTACGTGGATCCCAACAGTGGTATCAGAGCCAATCCTTAGGTGTTTTCATGCATTTAATTGATTTTTGCAATTTTTACAATACTATGGCCAATATGTATTAACGAATTGTTCGTCTTACATGGCTAATGGAGGTTGATTGTTTTATATGATAAATTAATCAACGTAGCAAAAATTGAGACTAAATCAATTTTGAATCGAAAATTTATGGCTATCTTATTTTACGTAAAAATTCTGAATATGATTCAACGTAGAATTTTTATTGTGCATTCCTAAGTTTTAAATTGTGAATTTATTACTTACGTGGAATGGTGGTGATCATGGAAAAATCCCTAATCGATGTGATTGATGTATATATGAATGTATGATGATTATTTATATATTTGGGGTTGTAATTATTAAATGGAGGCTGCGTACTCCTTTTATTTTTCATGTAATCTTTATTTTTAGCATAGTCAATTGTTGATGTAAATGCTACGAGGATTACGTGGGGGAGCCTTTTAAGTCGGCGAGCTCTTTAGGGCCCAATTCTTGAAGAGTTCAAGAAACCAAGAAGAAGCGAAGAGCGGCTCTCCATTATTAAAATATTAAAATGATTCAATGTGGTCTCATTGGCTCGAGACCCATTAAATCATAATTCCATGATCACCACGTAGGATAGATGTTTATGTGATTGACATCTATTTATTTATTATGATTACGTGAGCATGTTAAACTGGTTAATGTGCAAAGTCAGACTTACCTCACCCAAAATTGCGCCTGCATGAAATCCTAGTTAGGAAAATCACTCGCGTTAGGTACCGAAAGGGCGTTGGTAACGACACCAGCGTAACCAAGTCCCCGAACTCAAAATCTCTGGTTCCGCAGAATTGATCGATCTCTCCCAATCGGTCAATAAGGTTTCCGGTCTACCCTCCAAGAAAGACCGGTGGCGACTCCAAATGCATGCACAAGTTGCACATGCCACCACGACCACACTAAGGTCGAAAGCGATCGACTGTTATCGTCGAATCCCTTTGAAAAATACTCCCGCCGCGATTTGGTATGGGCTTGGGAGGGCCCGCGCCGATCCAAAGCCCGCGATCTGCACCCTTGTGCGGGGGAAGGCCCGCGATCGGTAATCCATTAGCCGCGTCCACTTCGGACGGGTCGCGACACAATTCTCTCAAAAAATGGCAAGTGGAAGTAGAAATACTGGAAAGGGAAAGAGCCCGATAGGAGAATCCGATTATCCTGTTCGTGAATATGATCCTCGTGAATATGCATGTTAGGAAGACGACGATGTTCACAATCCCAACATCGAGCACGTCCCAACGCAAGAAAGTCTTTATCCTCCAACTGGCGTCGAAGAATCGTCGATAGCAAAGGAGCAGGGACGGAAGAGCCGAGAATCCAACTCATGGCTACATTTCAACAAAGTATGGAATGAAAATGAAGGCAAGTTTGATTTAAGCTGTAAATATTACCCACAAACATACAAACTTGGCAAAGGAAATGGCTATGGAACATTTCGTCGGCATTTGACGAAAAAAATCCAACATAAGCGGGGATCGACACTAGCCAACAACAAATTTCCATGTTCGCCAATCCTAACCATCATCCTTTATTTCGTTTCACTAATGCACTTTATAAACAAACATTAGCTAAATATGTTGCCCTTGAGCATGCTCCGTTTAATACTGGTGAAAATTTTAATTTTAGATATTTAGTAAACACTGCGCTGGCTCCGCAAGCACCATATGTTCCGAAAACTACTCTTAGACGCTAACTTAAACAAGTTTACAAAAAATAAAAAAAATGATTTGATAAATTTTTTTAGAGAATTCAATGGACGTATACATATAGGTAGTGATGTTTGGAGTGATGCTTCGAATATTAATTCTTATAGAGGTGTCACATGCCATTGGATAGGTGAGGATTGGGTTATTCAAAAAGGACTTCTTGCATTTCAAATTTTTTTCTGAAAGGCATACGGCACATAATATTTATAGACTAATTATGAAAGTTTTAGAAGAATATGATTTGATTAATAAAGTTTTTTCAATTGATTTTGATAATGCCGCCGCAAATACTGCTTCCATTCCCGAGTTAGAAAAAAATTGTAAACCCTCTTTTGGCGGATAATTTTTCACATTAGATGTGCTTGCCATATTTTGAATTTATGTGTACAAGATGGTTTGCGATCTCTTATGACTTATCTCCACCCAATCAATAGTGCAATTAGATTTTTATGGAGCCGCCTTCATCTTATGAAAGGGTTGGGAAAATTTTGTAAAGAAAATGGGAGAAAGGCAAAAAGGTTTCCAAAAGATATTCCGACTCGTTGAAATTCTACCTACGAGATGCTTCTACAAACTTTTGATTACAAAAATTCATTATGTTCCTTTATTTCGAATACTGTTCCCGATATTGCTTTACTCCCGCAACATTGGGACGTTTGCAAAAAAAAATTATATTTTTTGAAAATTTTTAATAATGCTACTAATACTTTATCTGGTATTTATTATCTCACTACACATTTATTTTTAATAGAGTGTGTTAATATTGCTGGTGTTTTTAATGAATATGAAAAAGATACTAAATTAGTTTCGAGTATTTTAGTAATGCGAGAAAAATAGTTGAATTATTATTTGAACATTTCTCTTGTCTATTTAGTTGGTATTGTTTTTGATCCACATACTAAATTAGATGGTTTATTAGATTATCTGAATGCTTATTATTATTATTGTTTACATTTGAATGAAGTAACAAATATTTCAATTATACAAGTAGAGATTAAACAAGCTATAATAGCATTATATAATGAATTTTCTAGTAGATATGGTTTAAGTGACAATGGATGTGGATCTGCCCAACATAGTGTCTCACAAAGCGGTGCGGATATTTCACTTGGTAAATGGTATAAAATGCTCATAAGTAGGCAAAAAAAAACATAGAGGGATATCAACATGTAGTATTTTCGAATTAGAAAACTATTTAACAATTGCTTTTGAGTTTAGTGATTCCGAACACAGCACAGATTTCAAGATTTTTGAGTGGTGGAAGAACCATTCAACTCAATTTCTAGTTCTCTCCCTCATCGCGAAATAAATATTAGCGACACATTCTTCAACAGTGGCAGTTGAACAAGCATTTAGCGCTGGAGGATTAATTTTGGACCCCCACCGTTCAAGATTAAGTCCGGAAAGTGTGGAGATTCAAGCTTGTGTCGATGATTGGACAAAAGCTAATTTTTTACAACAAGAGCTAGATCGAGAACACGAATTATTCAGTGAAGATTGTGGAGATGCTACTGGTACCACAACAACGAGTAGCGACGATTGACGATGAGGTAAGTTGGGATTACCAAAGGTAAGAGAACTACATGGGCTTTGATTCTTCTATCCCCAAGAAGATATGTAGGCGCTTAATGATAATTCATTAAGTTTATGCACATTCCTCCTCTCTCATTTTTTCCAAATTTTATTACAATGTACAATTTGATAAATGATTATAATTTATAATTAATAATTTATTTATTTTATTATTTTAAAAATAAAATTAAAAGTTTGGAACCGAAACCGGGAACAGGCCCAGAACCGGAACCGAAACCGGCCATGTCTAATCCCACTTACCATTCTCTCTCTCTTCTCCCACTCCATCTTCTGCTCACGTTGCTCTCTCTCCATCTACTGTTTGCCCGTGGACACCCCTACCGAGCTCTCTCTCTCCTCCTCCATCTTGGTTGTTTTGCTCAGCCACCACATCTCGGCCGTCGGCCACCACCTCCAGCCACCGTGATCGACCCACCACCACCGTCCAGACCGCCATTCGCCATCCGGGAGCGTCGGAAACAGCCCTGGAAGCCGTCGCCTCTTTCCCGCCTTGTTTTCGCTTCACTTCGAGGATCCCCAATCGAATCGCTCTTGCGGAAACTTCCGACCACTACCAGCCACCTCACGCCACTCTCTCCGATCACCAGAACTCCCTCTAGTTGTCGCCAGCCACCCCGAAGCCATTGAGTCGCCACGGGAGGCCAAAGACCCCTGTTCGGACCCGAGTGCCCTGTTTCGGGCCCGAGGAGTCTCCGCCGCCCTTCGCCCTCCTTCGACGCCTTTTGCCGCTCACCGTCGACTCCCACCGACCTCATTTGACCCTCTGTCGTCCCTCGGAGCTATTGGAAGACGATCGAAGTCTGTAGAGCCGTGGAACAACCCCGAATCCTCCTAGCCTGTTACGGCCCGAGAACATGCTCGGTTCTGTCCGACGGTCGTTTCGCCGTCTCCGGCCGCCGTCCGCCGCCCATAGCAAGTCCCGACGGTCGCCCTCTGTGGCCTGGTGAGTCCCCGAGCCTTGCTCGACTTTGTCTCAGCCAATGAGGTCGAGATTCACCCGAAAATAGTCTCAATTTCTCTATTTCCAAAACTGACCGGTTCTGTTTCGCCCTTAGCCGCCGATCACCGGAGCTCCGCCACCGCCGTCGACCCCTTGCCGGACCTCCACGACATGTCCTTACTGCTGTCGAGTTGTGTTGCGTTCGTTGGGTCAAGAAACCCGAGAGTTCAAAGGACAAACGAGAACCGTCATCGTCACCATCGTCGCCTGTGTCACCATCGCCGCGCCGTTACCGAGACTACCCGAGCTTGTTTGGGGGTGAGTTAACCCTTAATCCTTGGTTAGGACGCTAATTGCGCTTAGGATTAGTTAATTAATTGATTAGAATACTTAATTAGAATAATCGTGGTCGGTTTAGATAGAAATCAGGTTTAGGGTAAATGGCCGTGATTAATTAAGTTAGTCGATTTAGTTAGGTCATCTGTGGCTAGTTGGTGATTAGAATTGATTGATTGACTGATTAGGTATCGATTGACGTTGTTTGATCGTGAGCGAACGATAGTTCAGAACCGAGCGATCGATCGATAATTAAATGAAATTGGGATTAATCAATGACGTTTGATTAATTGAATTGGTTAATTGATCGTGTTTTGACTGCTTAACCGAGTGCAGTTGATTGATTGTGATGTGACATGATTGAATTTCTGAGTGTTTCATCGTCCGTGTCGGGCGCAAGCCTATTTAAGAGGTTGTGCATTCATATGACCTGTGTGAACTCAAACTGCATGATTTAGCATGAAAACTGCCTTGGGCCGAGTCTTGAGCACCCTTGTATGAGCATCCGGCCTAAATCAAAGATGATAAAATTGATTGATTGTCGGGTGTCATGTGTGGTTATATGATGGGACGATGAGATTCCTGACAAGATTGTACCGTGATGATCGGAAAAATACGACTTGTTGGAAGCACGTCATTCTGTGATGTCAGTTTGATGGATGACGGTCGCAGCTTGTGAAGGACCGAAGCCCTGGAAAGGGATTCCTAGTAATTTCGTGCCGTGACGATCGGAACCACACATACTACTAGAAGCAGTCGTCGGAAGTAAGAGACGATGCCTAGCGCCGCCAGAAGAGTACCAATTGACCAAGGTACTAGGCACCAACTGACTAGTGTGCCGGGCTGACATGCCCTATCTCATAATAAATGGACTACATTTGACTTCATGTATGTCAATTGATGTGATGATTGCCTTGATTGGGCTGTTTGACTGTCATGTCGTGTCTACATCGCATTATATGTGGCTTCCTGACAGGGAAGTTGCATGTGGGTGAATATCTGTGCGGGTTGATATGCCATGACTGTTTGGTAAGATATCCTGAGTGAATCAACGTCCTAATCGAGCTTAGGCGTTGACTTCATTAAGATTTATTTCTCACCCCGTCATGGGATAACATTTTCAGGTCACAAGTGACAAAGCCTTGTGGATGCTGAGACGTGACTTTTTGGAGTAGATATGGAGTTAACCCTACCGACCATTGTCTCTTTTGAGGTCCTAGAGAGCCATCCCGAAGAATGGGGTTGTATGTTGTTAGCTCTATAGGGTTAATTAGTATCTGCTTTTGAATTGAGGGTTGAAGTTGTCTTTTGATAAATTGACTGAATGAATGTTCATGCTGTCCTATCCCATGCCGATCTTGTTGTTTGGGAGTTTGGCACATTCCGCATGCGCATTACGATTATAGGTCGATAGCGAGCCTCTGACGCTATCCTTCGTGACCTATCGGTGTCAAGGTAGGGATGTCGCGTGCTCGAGAGTCGGGACGCGACATCGACGGTTGATGAACCCAAAAATTTCAGAGAGATGTAATTAAAATAAATATAAGTATGTATGAGGTATGAGATGCTTAGATGATCGACGAACTGGAGCTATTTCCAGGATAATGTCAGGAACTAGGGTTAGGAACTAAAGCAATTGTGTTTTGATTAGGAGCGTCTCTCCATCTCTCTCGTTCTCATCAATCACCAAATCATAAAAACCAATAGGTAAGGGAGCAAATTTCATGTAGAATGCACTGTAATCATAGTTGTTAGTATTGTCACTAGTATTCTTCCCCTGAGTTCGTAGCACAAGGATCTAATTTACTCCATTATGAAGTGTGAATGTAGCACGCACTACCGAACGGAGATGAGAGAATTTAATCGACCGTCTAAGGAGCACTCTCATGGGAGATTTGTATCGCAACACATTACTAGGAAACAATTAATCAAATAGGAATTTCTTAGAATAGCATCCGACCAAAAATGTTAGAATAAGTTTTCATGAAACAAAAGTGACCATGTCATCTCAAGGGGATGAGAGGTTTTTTCTCTCCGCAACCCCATTTTGTTGGGGAGTTTTCACAAGTGAAATTTGGTGTACAATACATGGGCTTTTGAGAAAAGACTCGAAGGGCTAATTGGTGTATTTAGTCCCATTGTCAGCATGTAATATTTCAATATGTGTACCATATTGCATACGAATCATTTGATTAAATTCCTTCAATAAGTCAATACCTCACTTTTAGAAGTAAAAATTATAGCCAATTAGTTCGAGATTTATCGTCCATAAACGTAATAAGGTAGTTAAAACCATCTCAAGATTCAACTGGTGCATTATTCCAAACATCATAATGCATCAACTCAAATAGTTCATATGTGTTATTTGTTTTTTGAGAAAAAGGCAATTCTATGTTGTTTAGAAAAATAACAAGTTTCATAATAACTTAAATCTAGAGAGGGAAAAAAAAAGGCGCTAGGATCGATGGACCGTAGCACCCTAACTGTTGGGTGCCCTATATGCCTGCCACATTTGTGATGTTTTAAGCCTTTATTCTAGCTAGCAACCAACCCCGTGCTAGAAAAATCAACAGTGCAAGCCGGCGTTCACCAATCTTATTCCATGTGGTTCTGTCATGAAAGATGACCTTATCACTAGAAAAAGTAACATTGCAATTTAGATGGAAAAATTACCCAAAAAGTCCTAAACTTATTGCAATTGTGTCAATTCAGTCCTAAATTTTTTTTTGCCAATTCAGTCCTAGACCTTTTGCAATTGTGTCATTTCAGTCCATCCGGCGAATTTTGGCCGGTCGGCGCTGACGTGGACGCCAATCGACCGACGATCGAATAATTTATTTATTTTTCAATTTTTTATGATTTGTTATAATTTTTTTTATGTTTTTGTTCTTTTCTTTTTCTCCCTTTTTCCCTTTGTTCCCCTCCCTTCCTTTTCCCATCTCCAGACCCTTGCTTCGATGACTGGAGAGGTCGATTACGCTACCACGGCTGGGGTCGAGCTCGCCGACGACGGCGAGGTCGAGCTCCACCACGGACGGGCAGGCTCGACCTCGCAAGCCCAGATCTGGGCCAGCAAGATCGAGCCTCGCGTGGCCATGGCTGGGTGCGACCTCCCTCAGCCATGGCGAGGTCAACCTCGCTGTCGTCGTGCGAGACGACGACGGCGAGTTCGAACTCTCCACGGCCGAGCAAGGCTCGACCTCGCAACTGGTTTGCGACGAAGTGGGAAAAAATAGCACGGATTCTCGAAACAAGTTCTGTGTGTATCAATTCAACCCGCCGAACTCTCGCAATCCCAAATTCAGACCCAGAGTTAGAAGCCAGTGCACGAAAACCTTATTTTGGGCGTAGAACTCGTAACTGAGTTGCGAGGCCGAGCCTCGCCCGGCAAGGACAAGATCCACCCTCGCTTTGGCCGGGCGAGGTCATGCCCAGCCATGGTCCCGCGAGGCTCGACCTCACCGGCCTAGATCTGGGCTTGCAAGGTCGAGCTTCCCTCGTCCGTGGCGAGGCTGACCTCGCCGTCGTCGCTTCTCCAAATGACGGTGAGGTCGACTCCCTTCGTGGCAAGGCAGTCGACCTCTCCAACCGCTCGTTTGGTCGATCGCCAGACAATCGCAAGGGGTTGGAGGTGAGCAGGGGAGGGACGGGGGAAGGAGGAGGCGAAAAAGGAGAAAAGAAAAAGAAAAAACATAAAAAAAATTATAAAAAAAAACTTAAAAAATATTAAAATATTCAATCGCCGGCCGGCCAAAATTCGATGGATGAACTGAAATGGCACAATTACAAAAGGTTTAGGACTGAATCGGGAAAAAAAAGGTTTAGGATTAAATTGGCACAATTGCAATAGGTTTAGCACTTTTTTGATAATTTTTCCCAATTTAAATCCCTAATAATTTTACTAAAACATGACAAGTTAGGAGATAATGATAGTACAAATAACATATTAGAAGAGTTGAAAACGAAACCCAGTTTTCCAACCCCTTGAACAAGGAGCTTTTCACAATTAGCAACCGCAACAATAGAGTAAGAACCAGTACGAACCTCACGGCAGATGAGTTAATCCAACGTGAACTACCATACATGTGGTCAGTTGCTCTTGAATTAATTATAAATCTATTCCTGGTGAGCGGTATGCGCTTTGGTTTGCATCTTCCTAATTATATTAAACAAGTAAGATATTTCATAGACTTGGATATATCAATCAGAACTATGGCATCAGGTTGCTATATGAATCAAAAAAGCTGTGGTACATCATGTAACGGCGGTCGAATTTCACACCATCCTTGACAAATCAATTAAAATTGTCTAAGGGTGCGTTTGGAAATAGCTATGCAAAGTCCTTTAGAGCTCTAAAGGCCCTTGGTGAAATGCTAAAGTGTTTGGTTTTTAATTTTGGCATTACATTTCCCAAATGCTAACTTTTTCAAGGCCTCTAGAAGGCTCAAAGCTCAAAGCTCCCTCCCACCTGCTTTGAGCTTTCTGGCTTTCTCGGTATGCAACAGCACCGAAATAATAAATTTTTTGAAGCTCCGAAATTACCCTAAGTACTTCTCCGTAGACTAACCGGTGAGTTAGGAAGTAAGCGAATCGTCCCGTCCGGGCGACGGCGAAATGGATTGCTCTGGCGGCGGATCGATCGAGAGGAGAGAGAACTCGAGATGGCGAGCGTGTCGACTCCCTCCACCGCGCCAATGATCGTCCCGTTTTCCCCACCCACGCGCCGCCACCGGAAACAACTACCGAAAAGGCATCCAGGCGTGGAAAGTCGTACCTGGGACTGGATCGCTTCGAGGATATACTCACCGTAGATTCGGTTCAACGAACCTCGCACGCCAACCCACGAGACCGGGACCCGGTGCCCTCGTGAGCCCCTTCCTGCGAGCAGCCGACACGTCCATGTCCAGACATGGGTCGGCACGTGACCCCCCATTGACTGTCGACATGGGCAGTCAGTCTTTCGAATTTCCCACAACCCACACCGTTAAATCCACGGACCCCACCTCCCACCCGGCGCCTCGACCCACGTGAATATCCTCGTATCCTTAATTGTTCGTCGTCGTCGTCGTCGTCGATTGCTTCGACAATGTCATCTTTTCGCGTTCTAAATTCAAAATCACGGAGCTCGACAATTTTCCGATCGGTCGGTGATCTTCCCGGTGTGCCGTTCGATTGCTTCGACAATATATCCTTTCGTTGCGTGATTCAGTTTGTCGTATAGCGGAGACTCGGATGCTTCCCCCCTGGTTTTCAGACAGTGGGACGCTTCGTGGGTCCTCTATCCCACCCGTCGGCCTCGTGGTCTGCCAGGTCTTCTCGTGTTGGATTCCACGTGGTACTAAAAATGGTCCCTTCTTCTCAAGAAACTGGTGATGCTTGGGAGACCTCCCTCCCTCTCTCTCTCTCTCTCTCTCTCTCTCTCTCTCTCTATCTCTACCACGCCAAGTCCATCTATGGAATTTTAATTTCCATTCTCTAGTTCCGACATGATGGTTTGTCGAGATCCACACCCACTTATGACCTAGGATTCGAACATTCGTGATGAAGTAATGCGTGTTTGTTAAAAAGGTCGCGATATTTACTTGCTTAGTTATCCATCCAGTGTTCTTGGAAATTTTTATTTAGATACAGCCTCATGATCTTTCCGCCGTGCGTCCGATTCTCGGGAGGGGGCTAGGGTTGAATAAGATGCGACTAGATTGAATAAGACCGTCCTCGTATTTCTTCCAATCTTTTGCCTTGTAGGAAAAAAGCACTTAAAGAGTAGATATAATTTAATGAACAAAAGCGAACATTTAAACATTGCAACTTTTGTATGACCGATTGCCTCGGACGAGGTGTGTGGTGGAAAATAAAAGTTTGAATTTTAAGGATTTAATAGACATTGGTCGTTTCGGAAAAAGCCAAAGTTTGAATAGTCACACCACTCGGATTTGCCGGGACCATTCGCGTTTGAAAATTTTGGTGGGCCTTATTTTCTTTTGCATTCAGCCGGAAATCCTCCCCCCTCCGATGCCCACGTCAGCCGGCCATTCATTACCCCCATTTCCGCTGACATCATCGCCTATGTCAGCAGCCCTCTTCCCCAAGTTTCCCAAGCCCACGTGACTGGCCCCACTTCCTTCTCTCTCTATCCATCTCTCTGCCGCTCCTTTTTTCACGAGGACGCGACCCCACCACCCCCTCCTTCTTTCTCTCCCTTCGTCTGCTTCATCTTCTTCAATTTTCTTGTCCTTTCCTTATTCTATTGCACGACGCCCCCATCTAGACTTGTCAAAATGGGTCTAAGATCCATTTATAGACCCATTTAAAGATAAATGGGTTGGTTAGGAGAAAGAGATCAAGGAAGAAGGTGGGGTCGGAGATTCAAATTGAGAAGATGTAAGCCCAATTGAATATGTTGACGGGTTCAACTCTTGATATCTCATATGTAAACGTATTGAGTTTTTTTTTTTTTGGTAAAGAACGTATTGAGTTTTTACTACACTGTCTTAACAATATCCTCCTCTAATGAAGGATTTTGTTTGAACTTCTCTATTCAATGGTTTCAGGTAAAAATTTATCAAGAGGACTACATTGAAATTTTTCTTAAAGGTTCAGGACTAATTTGGCAAAATTTGAAAGTTAGGATCGAATTAGCACTTCTACAAGTTTATGACTGATTGAGTAGTTTTCCTTAGATAAATGCATTTGTCCAACAAACTATTAGTATAGGGCAAGCTGACAAATGAAAGAGAGAGAAGCATCCTAATATGATGTCATAATCCTCTTAGGCTGCGTTTGGTTGTCTAGAATTCTAACCAGGATATGATTAGATACGATATGAAATGAAATTCATGGATTTTGCTATATCTTATACGCTTTTTGGGGAATCACAGTAATAAACTAAATATGATCATATCCTGTCTAGGGGTGAGCGGTACCAGGTTCTTATATGTTCCACCTGGAACCTAAAACTTACCTATCAGAACAGGTTCCTCATTTTTTGGAACCTAGAACCTACCCGTCATATCCTGAAACCTGGAACCTACCTTATCATATGTTCTAGGGTCGGTTCCAAGGTACCCGATAACCTATCAATTTCTTTTGTTTTGTTTTATTTTTTCATTTTTAGTTAATTAAAATGAGAATAAATACTACAACAGCTAAGGAGAAGTGGATGTGAGCGATTTTAGGCTCCGTACATATTACATTTAGAACCTGAAACTAACTCGTTGGAATAGGTTCTTCATTTTTTAGAACTTGGAACATAAAAATTTGTTTGGATATTAGAAATCCTATTTCAACTCATCATGGGATACTTTTATCTGGTTATATGATATATCCATCCTATATCCGACTTTATCATATTTTTGTCGAGAGCCAAATACTGGATATTATAAACTTTATCATATCTCGAATTTTATCTCGACTAGCAAATATAGCCTAAAGCTATTGATTCGATACAAATGCATTGTTTTTGTTTTTTTGGGGTCGGATACAAATGCTTTTTGTTTGTTTTCTCTTTTTTTTTTTGTCGATACATAATTTTTTTTTTTTTATCTTCTAAAGTGAAGTACCAAAGCCCATTAAAATGGTGTTATTCAAAACTGATCGATAAGGTAAGCGCGATTTGTTCCAATCGATCACTACATGAGCGCTTCAAAGGTTTCGCCGGTACGAATCGGGCCGGCTCTTTATCGACAATATATCATCATCCATCGACATCGATTTCGCTTCTTTTGGAGCCTCATCAATCATTCCATGCAAGAACTTGTTTGTCCAAGTGTAGGTGATAATTTTTCCCACCACCAATCTCCCCCCCCCCCCCCCCCCCCCCCCCCCAAAGGACAATTTCTTTTCCTAAAGGCGGCTCCTCAACATTCATCCAATTGAGCAAGAATGTAGAGAGAGAGAGAGAGAGAGAGAGAGAGAGAGAGAGAGAGAGAGAGAGAGAGGAACTTTCTTCTTGAAATTATGTCGTGCGCATCTTCTTTGTCTTTTTGATTGATTTTGGGGGGGAAAAAATGGACGTGATGATTGGGGAACTCCAAGGGAACGGGACAACCCGTATTCGGATAACACGTGTCATGTCTTTGCCCACTCGATGGGCCCCCCCACCCCGAAGCCACTCATCCCAATTTCAAGTTGACACCTTGCAGCAACATCATCCCAGTGGTCAAGCTCGATTTAGCACACGTGGAAAACATATTCCCCCGTTTAGAAATCGCCGAATTAACATGGCCAAAAAGCCTTGGATTTTTATCACGTCTAATTATTTTCATAGGCGATAAAAAAAATTTATTTATTCATTTTTTTAAAGATATAAACGATTGCTTTTTGGAAAATATTTTCCAAATCACTCATTTTTCGTGAAACAAATGGAGCCAATGTTCTCTCTTTAACAACTAAGAAAGAGCGTGATCTTTATCACGTTAAAATGACAAAAAGCAAGCAGCTATTTTTACGGATTATAGCCATCTTGGGCGGCCCCATTCATCCGTATGACCCAACAACACCATAATCAATTGTCTTGATGGGTTTATACACTCACATAAAACACCTTTATATCCGAATCAATAATTAGGGTTCCGGTTTCATCCGTCTCTCCACCGCCCCAATCATATCAGGATATTCGCGAGGTAACCGCCGCATCCCGATATTCGCGACACGATTCGTTCCATCGGTAGATCTGTCAATCCAAGTTGCTCTATGCAAGAAGCAAAATCCTCATATTCATCATTTGTTCATTTCGCAATAACTTGGAGCGTTTTGGGCGGAGGTTCGTCCTATTGATCCGGGCTCGGTAAAAACGATTGAAGCTCCTGTCGTTTCCCATCACTAACAGCTTTAGACATTTCACTGGCAACGCAATGTCCGTTCCTCTCTCGTTCGTTTCTAGCAATTTTCAGGCTGAAAAGCAAGTGGCAATTATTGGGAACTTCTCAATGATTGCGCAAATGCCTACTCGAGACAAACAATGAAAGAGCGAAGAGCGAGCACAGAAAGTGCGACACGCTTGGGACACCTGAATTCCGCACGACACACGGTCTAGGCATTCGACAACTAATCAGGGACAGATGGACACTTGTAATAAACTTACCGGTAGACCTACAAGTAAAGAAAAGATAAAAGGCCATCTTCCCATGAAGTGTTGCGCGCATCCGATGCTCGAGAGCTAATTTAAATTATGTGACTTACACATGAAGTTCGAAATATTTGAATGATCGAGATGAAGTGATCCAAAATTGATAGGACGAATTCTTCGACTGGTCCCAATCAGATACGACAGCTCACTCCCATTTGCAATTTCCTCTCAATGAAGGACAAATACGATTTGTTTCTGGCTACTGCGTTTTCCTTTCTCTTTTTGAATCCTTTTTTCCGCTTTCATGATTTATCGTTAATAATGAAAAAGCGTCACTTTATTACCTGAGTAGTTTCCTAGCCTAAATCGTGCTCGCGATATTTCGTTACCCAATGACAGTGATAGCTCAAATCCGAATGGATAACTCGAATACCAAATTATGTGAATGTGTACTATCTATTTAAGATAGAAGAATTAGGAGGTGAATGTTTACTATCTATTTGAGATGGGCATTGATAAATCCAATTCGAAGATATTTGTCATTAGGTCAAAATGTATAGGTATATCAACCCAAACACAAACTTCTACCATCACTAGAAACTTGAGGAATTACATTAATGTTGATTTCTCAATATGGATAAATTACATAAATTGCATCAAATTACCTGTTGAGATTGTCTCACATCGATCGTGGAAGGGGCTGATGAACGGTTTATAAGTGAGGGAAAGTCTCAACTTTGAGCTAACTTTAATACCACCCAACAATGATATAAGAGCCTGGTTTACCAATAAGTTTGGACCCAACAGTCACTCGGGATGAATATGGATTGTCGCTGCCTCCGACCTATGAAAAGTCTCAATCTTTGAGCTAATTTGTGGGTTGAGAGAGGCTAAGACCACCCAACACTACCATCCGAGTGATTGCTCCTAGATTTGCGAAACTCGAGTAGTTGAAAAAAAAATTATAATACTTTACCAAAATGACCACGTTTATCATGCTCTTCTCCTGTTCATTTTCACATCCAATTGAACCTTTTTTTTGTTGTGGTGGTGGTGGTGGTGGGGTGGGGGTGGTGGAGAACCACTTTATCCGAGACATCCACGAGAAAAATGTGGAAAATGAGGAAAATCAAAATTGAGAACTGAGATACCACTAAAAAAAACAGGAATAAAAAAAGCAGCCATGTAACCATAAACTGCCTATCACTAGTCACCAAAAAAAGAAGAAGCAAAAAGCCCAAAAAAAAAACTAAATTATGCCTACTATGATACATTTATTTAAAATTATTTTTTGTGACACCAAAAATCTCAAATCTTTACCCGTGCGATATATTTACCTAAAACTTTTTTTGTCACATAAAAAATCGTGACATATTTATCCTTCGTTATAACTCCGTCAGAAAATACCATTAAAAGTTTTACGTGGCCCCTGACGTGGACGATAAAGTGTAATCAAAGTTGATGTGGCACCAACCAACGTGGATCAAGTAAGGGTAAGATTGTTCTTATTCCAAAATCAATTACCTGGCTTCACAACGGGACGACTCCGAGTGGCCTCTCTCTTGCTGAACTGAACAAAAAAATTGCCCCAATTTGTGAAAATCTCAATTTGTGTTTGCTCTCTCTCGGCTCCTCCATGTTCTCCCATGGTCGATGCTCTCCCTCTCTCATGGTTGATTCGCGGTCGAGTCGTTGCTGAAGCTTTACTCGTGGGAAAGACCCTCTCTCACCCTCTTCCTTTCTCATTGACAACACCGAGACCGAACAACTTAAGCCGACACGCTGAGCTCATCGGCTTTGTTCTAGTGGCTCGTCGGAAGCCGAGTGGCACCTCCAATGCCTTGTCGCGAGTCGGCTCTGACATTGATGACCTCATCACTCTCCTCCACAGCCCCGATCTCGTGCACGTCGAGCTCACTCGCCTCGAAAACGAAGTCCAAGGTCGTCCCTCCATTTCCTTCACTAGGATCTCCTTTTGTGGCTTAGTAGATTCCTTCACATTGCTCTTTGAGTGTGCTGGTCATAACTCATACGTGCTGAGCTAGGTAATAGTATATAGTGAATGTTCATTTCTCATGAAGCCAGGTAAATTTTTTTTTTTTTTTTGTTCAGTTCAGCAAGTGAGTGGCCATTGAGAGTCGTCCCCTTATGAAGTAAGGTAAATAATTTTGGGAAAAAAAAATTTACCTTTACTTGATCCAAGTCCGCGCCACATCATGGACTTTTAACGGTATTTTATAATAAAGTTATAATGCAAGTAAATATGTCACGTAAATAAATTTGGTGTCACTAAAAAAATTTAGGGTAAATATGTTACATGGGTAAAAGTTTAGGATTTTTTATGTCATAAAAAATAATTTGGAGTAAATATGTCATAATGAGCATAGTTTGAGATTTTTGGTGATTTAAGAAAATAAAAAGAAAAAAAAATGGCCCCCCAGGTTTTTGTTCCCCTTTCCCAGTTTCCCCAATTTTTTCTTCTCAAAAGCCTAGCAGGATAAAAGAAGGATGAGGAAAGTTCGTGGTGAAAGTAACCGTGGTTAGTTGGGGAAGGCCCCGGGACTAACCATAGTTAGGCTCAAGGGGTTAACATCTGAGGAAAGTCTGGAGCTTTGGCTGTATAAATAGAGAGCAAGATGTTGATATGATAAAAAGCAGCGAAAGCTTTCAATCCCAAAAAGAGAAAAATAAAAGGTGAAAACAAGTGCTTCGAAGAGTCCTGAGAGAAAAACATCATCACCCACTTCCATGTTGATGTGAATCTCGTGGCCATCTCCTCCTCCTCCTCTTCTTCTTCTTCCTCCTCCTCCTTGTGTCCTTTCTTGATCCAGAGCTTCGCCTGGTTTCTGTAAGTGGTGGCTCCTGTCTCTCTGTTTCCATCTAATTTGTTACTTCTTGATTTGGCTTGTGCTCGGGGGGTCTTGTCTTCTTGTAGTTGTGATCTCTTCTTGTTCTTGTTATTTGAAGGGATAGCTGTTATAAGAGTGATTCTGCTGCTGTTGTGTGGATAAAGGAATTGATTTCATACTGGGTATGGGTTCTTCCCTTTCCGTGGCTGGATAAATTTAGAAACCCGGGTGGGTTTTTCATTGCATTTCATAATTTTGGGATCTTTTCATCTTTAAGCAGTGGAAACTTTACATTTTCATGAAACGCCTGTCTCAAATACACTAGGGTTGGATTCAGAACGAGCTTGTTCTGTGATTGTCAGAGGGAGGTCCAACAGAAAATAGATGAATGAAGATCCATCTCCTATTTAAGAATCCTTAATTGAGGCAGAAATTTGTGGAAAGCATCCTTTTTTGGTTGATTCTGGTGATCTAGTATCTGTGCGTTTCAGATAATTATGTACCTTAGGTTTTGAAAGGATGGTAGGTTTTCATTTCGTGAACAATTGCTTGTCACGGCTTTGACTGTGCTCTATTGAGTCTCGAGTCTTCTTTTTAATGTTTTGTCTTCATGAGGATTGAAGACCCTTTTCCCTCAAAGCCAAAAATTGAGTCCTTTTTTCGGATAATCTTTGACAGATCACATTTTTGCTGGATATGCAATCAGTTGGATTGAAGAGTAGGTTGTTCAATTTATGATGATTGAGGTAGCTTTGGCTGTTGTTGCTGATTAGAACTAACCCGCTTTTTTACTATCATCTCCTTTCTTACTTTGTTTGGTTAGTTTTCTAATGTCTCCATTCAATGTCAAGCAGATTGATCAAGCATCAAGATCAACCTGACAACTACTTGTGCTCGGCTCCACTTTCATAACCTTCTGAGGAAAAAAGAGAGGAGTCTCCAACTTGATCAACATGGGTCTCTCAAGTCTTCCAGCTCCTTCTGAGGGAATGCTCTGTGTTATCATAGTAAACACCGCCCTGTCCATCTCCATCATCAAAGGCCTTGTCCGCACCATGCTCCACCTCGTCGGGTTCCGTCTCTCCTGCCTCTCCCCGTCGTTGCCAGACTCTTTCATCGACGTCCACTCCTCTGAGTCCTTTGAGTATAGGATAAGCCCGTCCGAGAGCTACATCGAGCAGTTCCGGAACCTGGCCCCATCCATCCGGTTCGACGCCGTGTGCGGAGGGCACAAAAGGGAGGACCGCGACTGCTCCGTCTGCCTGACCGAGTTCCTGCCCGAGTCGGAGATAAGCAAGCTGTCCTGTGGGCATATCTTCCACAGGCTGTGCTTGGAGAAGTGGCTGGACTATTGGAAGATCACATGCCCACTTTGTCGGAAGCCTATGATGGTAGAAGAAGAGGCTTCTTCCTCATGCTTCTGGTGAATCGAGATCGAGATCGAGATCGAGAGATTTCTAAGGGGCCGTCGCGTTGCGCGTTGTACAGTCGATAGTTTTGTACAGGTATTTTCGCACCAACAGGGGGGCTTTTGGTGTGTGATGGGTGCTGGAATACACATTTTGTACCTGTGAATTTTGTGCGAAATGTGGTTAGATGCTTGGAAACACAAAAAGAGCTTGTGCTGTTGTGGGCCTTGTGACTGTACATATTGAAAAGTTGTTAGTGCTTTTTCATGCATTGTGATCTTTCTCCTCTTCCCTTGAGTCCCTTCTTACATTCTTTGCGTCTCTTTTGAGTGAACCAAACAAAGCAGTTCTGAGGTTGATCTTATGAATCATCTGAGCTATTGTTAGAACAGTTAAAAGACAAGTTTCAAGAGGTTCCCTTTCATAGTGTATTCGTAATCTACGACATGATAGATTGTTGAGGGTGGACTCTGTTCATCATGTCAAGGCCGAGGTAAGGACCATCAATTTGTGTGCTTCTAGATTGTTGCGCACCGCATGGTACCGGAACAATCCCATTTCGTGAAAGATTAGCCGATTGCTAATTGGGGTCTCACCACATGAAAAGGACAAAAAAAGGGCACTCGTCCCATCAAGGTATGGATCTACATCTTGCCAAGTTGAGTTAGGGCGAAAAAATCTTCCTTTCCTCGAAAAATATCTTGGGTCTTTGATTATTCAACCCGCTATTGGGTATGCCTCGATTCTTGAATTTGGAAACAGCTGTATCTCAGCAAAATCTTCGTGCCAGACTTTGGCAAAACTGCCATTGTGGGGGGCATGTGGGTGTGAGATTTGGAAGCATCTTTCGAAGGGTCTTCGTCGTTCTTCGTTTAGGTAATGACTTTTATCCTCATCGATGTCTACAGGACACGGGACAAGCGGGGAGAGAAGAAGAACATGCGTGATCTAAATGCTCATGTGCCTGTGACGGACGAAGCCGACAAAGACATCGGCTAAAATCATTAAAGAAAACATGGTGCTTGTAGAGTAAGATAGCTCCAACATTGATATGTTGTTCTTAATGTTGTGACGTGTTTTCTTTTCACGAAGGATCGAAGGTGATCGTCTATGATTCATGGAGATCTAATCTAGATGCTTCTATTCTCCATATATGGATTTTGTAAAGGTCGTACCCAGCTGTCGGCGGCAGGGAGAAGGGTCCAACTAGGTGAATCAATAATAAAAAAAAGTTGATGGACCGTGGTGGCCTCGAGAAAACATAACTTTGTTTCTTCTAGTTCACTGTGTGCACACGCGAGTTCAGGGCGCAAAAGAGATGTGCAATTCAAATCTCCTTGCATAACAGTGGTTAAGATCGAATTCCACTTCAACCCTCTCCTACCATAGCAATTGAACGATTCACTTGTCTAGTCTCAGCGGACGGGAGGGAACTAAAAGCGGCTCGGGAATGCTGCAAATCCGGATAACATCGAAACACCATTGGCATATACAGCCTAGTAAACTATCCTTCCGCTAGTCGAGCATGTCGCGACTAAGAAGTTTTGATCCAAGCCAAAGCGGAAAAAGAAGTTGCATGACAAGTTGATAGGGAAAAGATGCAAGAAGCAAAGAGGCTCTCTAAGTCAGATGAAGATGAAGTCATGCACCTCTCTATCTAACTCACACCAAGCAATGAACTATATAAGCTCTTGGCTTCTCAAGAAAAGGTCCAGCCACCCAAGTATGGAAAAAGAAAGCTTCGCCAACATCATTCCATTCATCGTCGACCCTCTAGGTCATTTGCATTGCGCAGAATGGAATCAATCCGCCAACTGAATAAGGAGATCGAGTTGCAAAAACGATTGCCAGAGATGTAACAACAGTCAAAAGTACAAAAAACAATGCTTTTCTACTAGTACAAGGCTGATAAAAATGTAACTCCATGCCAAGCCTAAAAGAGTAAACCGTGAGTTTTACACGGGTTCGCCAACAACAGCTAAAAGTACAGGTGAAACATACCACAAATCAGCAATCTGGAGAGACCGTGAAGCTCTTGAACTTCAGTGCGATGGTTATCAACTGGCAGAAGTGCTGCAAGTATTAATGCCGTCCTTGCAGTCGTTTGTGAGGTCGTTAAAGGTCTCGATCTGCTTTTTACCCCTCAAGAAAACTTCAGTGTCGACTGAAACCCTCATGTATCCGTCGAACTCGACAGGGACACCCTTATTAAGCTTTGTGGTCTCAGAATACCACTCGCTGTTCTCATCCCAAAGTTCCTTGTACTTGTCGAGGAAATGAGTCGAGTACTTGTCTTTCAATGGATCGAAGAAGGAGGTGTCGGGTTCGTTAGTTGCAATGTAAAGGTTCCTCCCATCTTCAACTTTGTCCTTCAATGTTGAGATAAGTGCATCAGGAGAGGTATCGGCCGCGAGATTCGGCCACAGATCTTTGTTCTTTGCCTTCTCCCCTCTCTCGATATGAACTGAGTCGTAATCCCAATTCAACTTTGCCGCAATTGATGACACGATATCCATCAGCCGCCTTGATTTCCACAACAGATGCCAGGGACGCTTAATGACAGATTCAGTCTCTCCTTCGCACACCCTATACCAGTAGTTATCGGGTTCCACTGACCCGAACTTTCTCATTATCAAGGCATCTTTCACGTCCGCTAGCTTCATAGGAGTGACCCTGAAGTCCTCCACAAGGTGAAGGTTCATGTTGTCTTTCTTGTGCCATTTGCCCCAATCCGCCCAGAACTGTTCCTGGTCCAACACTGATGCAGACTCCTTCAAGTGCTCGAAGTCAAAGTAGAACCTAAAATCTTTTCCTTCTTCATCTTGATTCGACGATGTGTAAATTTTAGACAAGCAAATACTCAAATCCATGACCAAAGTCCTGTTCAAGTACTGGGCCTCGCCCAAGGCACACAAGAAGCTCCAGAGATAATGATTCATGGTCTTGCATCTGTCTCCACCTCCCAAGTAGATCAAGTACTTCCCGCCCTTGAACGACCCCTCGGACTCAACCACCGGAAGTGTGTCATTCACCGTTTCCCCAACAACAGGAAACGATATAGTCTGCTCCCCTTTCTTTGCCGCTTGCTTCTCAAACCCGGGTTTCTGATTCTTCTTCCTCTTCCTAGCATTGACACCCGTATGGTAATCCCCAATGCTCACAATACTAAGCGTACAATTCTCCGACCTAGAAATCACGAACCTCCTATAATCCTTATAAAACGCAGCCGCCTTCCCATCCTTAGGCCTAAACCGCCACGCCATATCGCAGGTGCTCTCGTTGGATCCCGCAACAGGCTTCCCAAACCTGTAGAAGTGTATATCCTTAAAAAGCTCTATCGTGGCCGTCATCATTAGGTGGAAAACTTCCGGGTCCCTGCAATCGATTGGCTGACCTACACTCCCCTCACACTCATTTCCACCCATGGTTTCGGCTGAACCAGTCACCGGGTTTTCGACATCAGTCACATTGATGAAATTATCAAATACCGTCTGATTCGCAGGCATGAAATCCTCGCCGGTCTTGACCACCGTGTCATCGGACTTGAAGGTGGCATTGGTGGTCGACGTGAGGAATGTGGTGATCTTGGTCGAAGGATGGAAGAGGGGATCTTCGGGCTGGTAAGTTGCGGCGATTATGGTGAAAATCAGAACCCCAACCACAAACAGAGTGAAGCAGAGGTTGCCTATCATTGCCAACGCGTGATGGCCCAAATTATCCGGCCGGAAGCCACCGGCTCGCGACAGCGCAGACCGACTCAACATTTTCGTCAAATCAAGAAAACCCAACGAACCCGACCACAACACCCAACAAGATCCAAATCCAAGACTACCCAAATGAAAAAATTACGCTAATCGAACAATCAAACCAACCAAATAACCAAATGCAATGAGACCCGAGCAAGGGTTACAAACGTGGGAATCAACGTGGAAATAAAAAGAAATAAAGGGTCCCCAAACGCACCCAGCTCAAGATCTGAAAAGAAGGAAACTTGGAGCTCGTAGAGAAAAGGGTCGATGCGGAATCGAGTTCAATACTAACCCAAAGAACTGGAACGGGAGACAGATCGAGCATTAGTCACAACGAAATCCATCTCCTCTCTCTCTCTCTCTCTCACTCTCTGAGGGTTAGTGGGTCAGTGTGAGCTGGGTTATGACCGTGGGAAACAGTGTAGAGAGTCTCGTGGAAGATCCGTGGTTCTGTGTCCAAAAAGTCAAGAAAACGAATTGGCAAATGATTAAATCAAATCCAATTAAAGAAATCACGAAGCTTCGGTTTAGAGCGAGTCGCGCGCTCGCTCCACGAGCGTGGTTCTGGCCTTCTGATGCTGGCACGTCGACAGCCCGCGGCGTTGGATTGAGATCCGACGCTCGGCGTATTTGGGTCGCCCCGTTGTTGGAACGAAAGCGGTCGTCTTTGAGGGGGGTGGGTTTGACTAGGGTTCTTCCTTTTTTTCATTTCTTCGGCCATTAACGGGACGCACCGACAGGGCCCTTGACAAACATGTAATTAAGGGAGTACTAAGGGACAGAGATCCTATCGTAACCAGAGTTGAAGTTGAGGCGTCCTGTCCCATCGTTCGCATTTTTCAGTAAGTAATACCTTAAAAAAAACTTAAACATCAGCTTCAACCCGAATTCTATTATAATTTATTTTTTATCTCATGAAAAATCCAAGGCTTTAGGTTCAGTCTCAAATCTGCCATCAACATTTCCTTTCGTCTCATAAAAGGTAGCCAACCCTTACTCAAATCCTAAATCTTATTTCCGTTACCCCTCCGTCCTAAATTTCTTGTTGAAAATCGGGAGATGAAAAACTTCCGACCGCGAGGAATTCGGGCATTTCGAGCCGAGTAGGAAGAGTCCAGAGCACAAGAGATTGAAAAGCTTAGCGCAAAATCGAAGATCTTTAAATGAGATGAAAGGAAAATTCTGTGATGGGGAAATTCATATCCAAAGATGTCTCATTGAATCTAAACTATGGGGAAAAACTAGAGTGATGAAGTGGAAATGCCACATAGTATAACTAAAGGCGATTTTGGATGGAGGGTTAATGAGGGCAAATATGAGATTCAAGTAAAAGTTAATAATTTTTTACAAGACAAGAAAATTGAAAACTAGAATTGAGACTGTATTTAAAAGTAGAGTTAAGATAAACGTCTTCATTGTTGGATCATGAAAACGTTCCTTCTCTTTTTCTGCCCTAGGGTTTCTCTCCTTCTACCGTCGCCTCCCTTCTCTTTTCTGTAGAAGCTTCCTCGCTTTAATTTTTCCCGTACTTGTTCCTTTCAATAAATCTGTTCGTTAATTTTGAGGGGTTGCGATCGATATATAAACCATTTGAAGATCAAAACGCGAGTACTTCAAAAGAATCTACTCACTTCAGCTCTAGGTAATTCCTCCATATTGTCAAGCGCTCTACAAATTGTCGAAACTTTTCTCTATCAATCGATTTATTTGAAAATGATTTTGTGATCAACAGATATCCTTTTGCAGTTACTATCTCCCGATCTAGAGTTAAATTTAGATTTGGGTGTTATTCTATTCCGATTTAGAAATAGATGTGGGATTTGCAAGGCGTTTTTTTATGCTATTTCAACCTGTTGAAGTTGTTGTTATTTCTGCGCAGTGATAGTGCTGGGGATGCCGAACCTGAGCGTGCATCGCCTTTTGACGAAGCCGCTGCTATTAGAGATGGACTTCTCGATGTGTGCTAATCATTGATGATGATGCGAGATTCGGTGATCGATCGCTGATTGTGCTTGGATGCAATGTCAGATTCGTCCTTGAAGAATGATCAAGTCTCTACAAGCTGGACCGAATTGATTCACTTTTCAAATTTACTTGCTTTTAGGATTTTCATTTCTATTTTGGAGTGATGTATGTTTATTTGATATGAAATGTAGATCTTTCTTTTGACAAAAAAAAAGTAAATTTAAGATAAAATTGGGATTGAAGCAAAAAATCAATAATTTTTACGGTATAAGGCTATTGATAATAACCCTTCCATGTTTGAATTTGGTTTCCCCTATAAGTCTAGCTCATGCTTTGCCATTTAAGAAGTGACTCATTATGCCCATGCTATTTGGACAAAGCTAGGGGTTTTCATCTCAATTAGTTGGTATCTTGTCATTTTCACTTTGTAATGGTAATTTTTAGGGTTAATACCATAAAAAATCTCAAACTAGTACACATGTAACAATTTTGCCCCAAATTATTTTTTTGGCCATGAAAAATCTCAAACTGGTATATCTGTGACAAATTTACCCCAAACTGGTATAGCCGTGACACATTTACCCTTCGTTAGTTTTTGTTAATTTTTACTGTCAAATTGCTAAATTGGATGACATGTCACTGTTGTCGAGTGTATGCATTACCCTATATTTACTATAGGTGTATCAATTTGAACTTTTTCGTGATATTAACTCAATTTAACGAAAATTAACAAAGCGTAAATTTGTCATATATGTACCAGTTTGAGATATTTTATGGTAAAAAAAAGTAGTTTGGGGTAAATTTATCACAGTTATACCAGTTTAGGATTTTTTTGTGGTTAAAAATATAGTTTGGGGTAAATTTGTCACAAGTGTACCGGTTTGAGGTTTTTGGTTGTCAAAAAAATAGTTTGTGGGTAAATTTGTCATAATTGTACCAGTTTGGAATTTTTCACAGTATTAATCCTAATTTTTAACCCAGTCTTATGTGATTGATGGATTGGGCAATATTTTCTAATTTCGAGTTAAAAAAAAAGGAGAGCCAACAATCTTGTAAAAACCGTGGACACATGGCAATCAATCAACGCAACGCCTCTACACGGGCGAGCACCCCGTCCTTGTACCTCTCGAAGCATGACATCGTGGGTGATTGACGTAGCTGCTGGGAAGCATGATAAACCCAATTGGTTGGGTCGGTCATGACACATCTTTCGAGAATTTCCTCTGACGGTTTTGGCGGGCATCGTAACACTTCTCTACCATAAATCAATTTCTGATCAGAAGTTGATTTCTCTATTTCTCCTCAAAAGCAGAAGTTGATTTTTCTACTTATGCTCCAAATTGACTTTTGATCAGAGAAATTCGTTTGGTAACAGTTGAAAGCTTCTACTTTTGAAACATTGCTAACAAAATCTTCGGCAGCGATCGGTGGGGGCGGCAACGGACGGCGGCAGGCGGCAGCGGTGGTCAATGGAGGCGGATGTGGTCCAAAAAGTGATTCTGGAGCCGAGAAGTTAAAATTTTTACTTCTTAAAATTGGCAAAAAATCTTATCAAAAGTGAAAACTCTTACAAGAAGTGAAAAATCCTATCATAAGTCAATTTTTTTAACCAAATGGATTTCTACTTTGGAAGTATTTTTACCAAATGGATTTCTCTGCCAGATTGACTTTTGACTGAGAAATTGACTTCTGGAAGTGTTATCATGCAGGCGCTGCTATTCTCCCTTCTTATTCCCTACTAATTGATGTAGTTCAGAAGGGATTTTTTTTAAATATAAATCTATTGCAATTGTCTTATTTTTATGCTAATTGAGTTCTAAACATTTTGAATTTTTGCCAATTTAGTCCATTCGGTCAACTTTGACCAAAGCCGATGCCGACGTGAAAAATTTTCTAATAATAATTTAATATATTTTCGAGCTATTTATATATTCCTTTATGTTCCGCTCTTTTCTTTTCCCCTTTTCCTTCTTTCTTTAGTCGGTTCGGTAACCGGCCAGGGCTAGGGCTGGTGAGGTCGAGTTCACCCTCGCTAGTGGCCAGCTGGACCCCGCCGTTAGATGAAGAAGGAGAAGAAAAAAAATGAATAATATATTAAAGTATTATTGAAAATTATCACGTCAACATTAGCCGGCCAAAGTTGGCCGGACGAACTAAATTGACAAGAATTGTAATAGATTTAGGACTTTATTTTTGATAATTTTTCCACTCAAAAGTGCAATTGCAATCTCAAACTTGGGGTCCTTGATTTCACTAACATTTTGCCGCAATAGAAGGTAGGCAAGGACAACATCATCATCAGTTGGGCCGAAACTAGATGTTAGGGACTTGTATGGTAACACTCCAAAAAGAGTATTTCTGTTCTCAAAGTGTTCCAAGAATACTTTGGGACTAGAAACGCTTATGGTAAAAAAATATTTTCGAAGTGTTCCGAGAACACTTTTGAGAAATAGAAATACTTTTGGAACAGAAACAAGATTTTTTTTTTTTTTTGTGTTTCTGGAACGCTTTTTAGAAATACATTTGGAACATTTTTTAGAAACAATTAGAAATAATTTTTTTTAACACACTCTCTTCTCTTTTGTTCTTACACGATGCCGACACATGATTTCTGATCATTTTATTTTAAAAATTAATTAAAAATTCAAAACAATTCATGAAATTACAAAATCAACATTGGAAGTTTTGGCCTAGCTTTAGGAACCAATTTTGACAAAAAAAAATTCGAATTTATTTTAATTATAAAAATATTCAAAAATCAGGAAAAATAGTATTCGTGGTTAGAAAAATGCGCAAAAATAGTCCATATAGTTATTTTAATTCTCTTTTCATTTTGGCCTCTTAAAGTTTTAAAAATTCAGTTTGCGACCACATGCATCTTCATTGAACATAACCCTAAATTGACTAAAAAAACAATCATTTTAGCCAATTTTTTTTTTAAACTTTTAGAGTCATGACATGAGAATTTGATACATTGCATCTCATTTCCGTCCTCATGTTTGGAAAAATTGCACAATTGAACTAAAAAGACCTAAATACAAATATTTCTCATTTTAGTCTTTGATTTCACCCAAAGTGTAATTAATATTTTTCTAGAGGTTTCGTTTAAAGGTAATCATATTTTTAACTACTTGGGAACATTTACGTGTGACTCATAATTTTAGTTTTTCCTATCTATAGAAAACATATTTGATGTTCTCGTTGTCCAATTTTAATTCGTCTTCTCTTTCAGTTTTTTTTTTTATAGTTGATCTCACCCATATTGTAATTTGATATATCGTGCTTAAATTACTTATACATATATTGATCTAATTTGATTTAGTAAATTGAACAAATGAGATTTAATTTGACTTAGTAAGTTAAAAAGATAAAGACACATATATATAATTAAATGAAAAATTAGGAACAATTTTTTTGCAGTTATCAAAAGCGTTTCTTTTTTGTTTCGGGAATAGAAACGTTATGTAGTTACCAAACGCGTTTTTTGTTCTTTTGTTGTTTCGGGAACATTTTTTTTTTTTGCAGTTACTAAACGTGTTTCTGTTCTAAACAATCATTGCTGGGAACAAAAATAGAAAAAAAGTGTTTTTGTTCCCAAAGTTGTTCCGGGAACAGAAACGTTACCATACGCAGGTTCAATCTACATCTCCACGGTTCATGTACTCAAATCCCTTGCTGCTCTTCTTTTGCTTTGGGAGAACACGCATTGCTGCTATCATGTAAAAAGAATTTAGACTAAACTGATACAATTAAAAGGTTTATTACTGAACATGCAATATGTATAATTGAAAGGTTTAGGACTGAACATACAATAGGTTTATGACTAAATTGGCACATTTTGAATGATTTATTACTGAATTGGCCGCTATTTAATAGGTGTAAGACTTTTTAGACAAATTTTCCCCAACAACATTGGTGCGTTCAAAATATCCAAAAAAAAAAAAGAACGAAAGAAAAGAATTAGTGGCCTATATTTTGGTTGAATCAATAAACTAGATTGATAAGTCATTGATAGCCGTCCTACGTAGTACACAGTCAGGTTAACGATTTTCAATGAAAATTGGTCGAAAAGACTAAGTTGATGTTCCGTAAAAAAAGTTCATGACTAAGTTAGTAAAATTTCGGAAGTTGAGGACTGAGTAGCGTCTATACAATAGGTTCAAGGGTGACTGGCCACTAGTTTTTCTGCGTAACTTGTTGGCATGTTTTTGAATTGAAGGAAGAGTATTTCAGATGGATTTGTCTTTTCACAGCGCAGATGTGGGTCTAATTTTGGAACTCATTACTAATTCTTTGTAATGAATTAGTTAATTTGCTTGCTAGGTTCGTACAAATCGTGAGGAAGTGCTCTCCACCCTAAAGAGGAATTTTGGGGGTATTTACTTGGGTCTCACAATGGCCATCTTGCCGGGCGTTCCGCGATTCGCAAACTTATTTTGAAAGTAGATCCGCAAGTGTCCATTTCCCTTCTTCAGAAATCACCTTACTCCCTCAATTTTGGTGACATTCTCGTTCCTCAGATGGGGAAAGTTTTAGAGTATTTTCAACGGATCGAAATCGTACATACTTCTAGGGAGGGAATAGAACTCGTGCGCGGATTGGTTAACAAATTATGTACTTCAATCCTATGACCCAAGCTCGCCACCTTTCTAAATATAGGCTCTGCTTTTAACCCGATAATATATAAAGTATACTTGACGCATGCGGAAGTCTATGCTAAAAACAAATCCGGCGGCCACACACGAAGTACAAGTGCATACAAACATGGACAGGCACGCCTACTAGGGTATGGCCTTACTCGGTTTTGCTACATGTAGCACACATAACCAAAAACAATCTGATTTACATATGTGTAGAACACCAGTTCGTTACATTAATTCTTTTAGGAAAAAGACAACCACCGGGATTATACAAAGAATAACTTGTCCGAGCTGTAATAATTAATACCCCATCAAGTCGCTGGGGTCTCCACCATCAATGGTACGTCCACCATGCTGGGCCTGCGTTCTTTCCTCTGGCTAGCTACCCAGGAAGTCAAGTCAACAACCCACAAATAGTAGCACTATCCGGACGACTAAATTAGCTATTAAATCACAGGGTCATAAAGCACTCCGAATAACATCCAGATCCAAAACCCTCACAGGGCGAGTCTCGCACCATTCCGCAACCGCAACCAATCGTTAATCCAGTGGCAAGAATTAGTAAATTGCTCGCCTCAGGTCGACACGCACGAAGAAGAAACGGAGCTCGAATTGCCGTCCGGATGAGCTCGGAAGGACACTTTTCGCTCACCGATCACCGCGCGGCTACAAGGGCAGGACGGGAAGAAGATTGGCGGCATCGAGGGCCTGAGCACGGCTAGAGAGGACCATGGATCATTGGCGTCAAGTCACAAGTTCGCCGGCCAAAGACGGGAGCTAGAGGAGTCGCTCGGTGGGCGTCACCGCAAAAGAAAACGAAGGAGAAGAAGAGGTGGAGGAGTAGAAGAAGAAGAAGAAGAAGAAGAAGAAGAAAATGGCAGCGTGAAAATTTCACCCAATAAGAGAGAGAGAGAGAGAGAGAGAGAGAGAGAGAGAGAGAGAGGGAGGGAGGGATATGAGGTGGCCGGAGAAGGTGTCCGGGGAGGGCTGATTAGAACGCCGCGGTTCCACCGCGAGCCAAATTCGCACCGGACCAATTTCGTACACTTAGCGCTCAATCAAATAAAACACAAGCTGTCTAATTAAAATTACCGTGCCCCACTATAAGTATTAAACTCAATTAATCCACCGCACTAATGTTCATAATCCCCACAAGTTCACGTTCGCCACTAATCCAAGCCCGATAATTTATCGTTTCGCTTATAAATCCATTTGGCGAAAAGTCGGTTCGTTACAATCATTGGATAGGCTACCAAGAGATTTAATTTCTTCCTTAATAGGTATTTTTTCTTTGGTCGAAACCTTGATAGGAGATTAGACTGGATATAATTTTATTAGAAGAGTAACAACGTGGCACTTGACTTATACCCCCTTTCTTTAAAAAAGAATAAGAAGGTTTCGCCTTATATTATTTAGGGTTAATATCAGAAAAAAAAAATTCAAACTGGTATACTCGTGACAAATTTATCTAAATTATTTTTTTATCACAAAAAACTCAAAACTGGTATACATGTGATTTTACCATAAATTATTTTTTGACCACGAAAAAGCTAAAAAGTAATACATATATGACAATTTTACCCTAAATTGGTACACCTATGACGAATTTACCCTATATTAATTTTTGTTAAATCGAGTTAATACCATGAAAAATCAATCTAATAAACCTGTGATGAAAGAGAATAAAAATCCCGAGCTAATACACCCATCAAGTGTCACTTGTTATCAACTTAGCAATTTGACGGTAAATTTTACAGAAATTAACGGAGAGTAAATTTATTACATGTATATTAGTTTAGGACAAATTTATCACATGTGTGTCAGTTTGGATTTTTTGTGTTAAAAAATAGTTTGTGGTAAATTTGTCATATGTATATCAGTTTAGAGTTTTTAGTGGTAAAAAAAAATAATTAGGGATAAATTTATCACAAGAATATCAGTTTGGGATTTTTCGTGGCATTAATCCTATTATTTAATATGAAGTGCGCTTGGAATACAATTTCGATTTTTAATATTTTATCTATATACCTCTTGATCTTTGGACTCTTAGTCAATTTTGAACATCTCAAATATTTCTTTCGGTCGAAAAACATCTCAAATGTTTAAAGATGTGGAGAATTCTTACGTTCATGTCATTTCAACTCGTACAGCTACGGCTTCAAAATATTCAATTAAAAAAACTAAAATACTTACTTCGAGGTTGCTTATTATTATTATTATTATTATTATTATTATTATTATTATTATTATTTTTATTTTTGCTTTTTAAGAGCGGCGACTTGTGAAGATTATTTGACTGCCTTATGTTGGATTCGGATCGCCTAACCTTTTCTCAGAAGGTTATGCACCTAACTTTGCAATTCGAGCCGTCTATTTTGGACGGATGGCCCATATCTCTTATTTTTAGGGGATAATTTTTTGAATATTTTATATATATTTTTATTAGTAATAATTTGTGCCATCCATTCATAACACGGATGGCTCGGATTGCAAGGTTAGGGCCTAACCTTCTAAGGAAATGTTGGACGATCTCTTTCCCCTTATGCCAAGCCAAAGAAGATGAGTACGGTCTACGTTTGACAAAAATTAACTTTCAAAATGAAATTGCATATATTTTTTTTTTTCAATCAAAACGTCAACATATTCTCTTTACGAATTCAAGATCTTTAATATGTCAAACGAAAATTTGAATTCTGGACATGAAAACCGAAAACATAAAAAAAATAAAAAATTACGAAACAACTATTCCGAAACTCATTTTATTCTTTTGTCCGGAAAAAGTAACCACTAGAAAGTAATGCGTCATAACCTCAAGGATTTGCATATAGATGAGTTATAAATGAAGGAAGGTCCAACATCTGACGGCATTAAGGACGGAACTAGCATATTGTACCGGCGGGTTCGACGGAGTAAGTTATTCGGCTAAGGAAATTCGAACGGTGCAATCGAAATATGATATTTGAATTGAGGATGCTTATCCTATAAAATTGAATAGAAATCCGGGAGTCAACTTCTCGAGGCCGAGCTCGAGTTCATTTTTTTTATGGTAAAAAAAAAAAAAAAAACTAAGCATTAGGTCGTGTTGGGATTTATGGGTGAATCGTGGTCCGCCCATGTAGGCAATCATTGCCCTTGCCCTCGTTGGATAATTACCTTCGGCAGTTATCAATCTTTGAATGTGGCAAAATCACTTTTCCTTAATACGTCGTTTCTCAGACATGCACTGTACAGATAAAAACAAAAAGAAAACAGTGAAGAACGATGACAACACTATGCTCCACTTCCGAACGTGAAATGGGTAGACCGTCGTAATCTCTCGTTGCAACAGGAACATCTTATCCGTGCCCGTTACGTAACATTCTTCTACGATAAGTGATTCAAGATTGTTTATGGGCACATTTTTCGATGTAATCCGCTACGTATGTAATGGAAATGTGTTCCCTTTGTTGGTATCAGAGCATAGTCGTTCTTGCTTGCAGCTGCAGGTCGTTTGTGTTTCGCAATCGTTCTCAACGCGAAAAATCCGTTTTCGATTGTAATGTTCATTGTCAATGGATTCTTTTCTGCCCAATAAAAATGGTTGTTGAACACATCAACGAAACATTCTCGTCGAGATGAGGATTTAGAGTGGTCATGCATCGCTGGGTGAAATCGGGAGAGGCCGCATGCGCCCCATGCGCCACGACAAGAGCGGGCCATTCGAGGCGGCAGCAAACCGTTGCCTTTACGCGTGTTTTCCCTAGTGTGAAGAATGTGTGTCTGGCTATGACATGTCCATGTCCAACTTTTACCCGGAAGAGGAATGAGCCTCTTGGAGCGGATGGTGTGGTTCTCTGGTTCACATTGCTACACTGGCAACTGGTTCTAATTACGCAGTTACACCACGACTTGTGTGTTCTTATTCAATTTTTTGGGAAATTACAAATAAGTACTTGAAATTGATTCATTATTTTAAATAAGGATCTGAATTATCCTCATTGTTTCAAAGAAGGGCCTAATCACTGGCTTTTTTGTCGTTTTTCTTTTCTTTTTCCTTTGTTCCCCTTCCTTTTCGCCAGTGGCCTGTCTCAGGTGATGGCCAGCCATCGGCACAAGGGTAGGGCAAGGCCACCCTTGATGTCCACGAGGGATGGCCTCGCCTGGGCGAGCCCTCCCCGGCCACAAGTGAGGCCAGCCCTCGCCAGATCTGGGCGAGGGTCACCTCACCGCGATTGGCAAGGGCCTAGGCGAGGGTGCTCTCACCGGCCATAAGAAAAGAAAATAAAGAAAAAAGAAAAATAGGAAAAAAGGAAAAAAAAAATGGCGAAATGTCCTTGGTCAGGCCATTCTTTGAAATATTAAAGGCGTATCAGACCCTTATTTGAAACAAGGTACACTGCAAGCCCTTATTTGAGAAAATGAGGATACTTCAGACCCTTATTTGGAATTTTTTCTCACTAGTAAATAACTCATTGTTAAATTGAATACACATATATACAGAGTGCCGAATCTTTATTGACAACAGTTCTCCGTTTTAGAATTTTGCAATTTGGTCCGAGAAGTATGTTCTCGATATCATTTAAGTCCTTCTGAGGAGTCCATAAATTTGCATGACCCTTCTGATACGTGCTTCAAAAATTGAATTTGTCCGATTCGATTGATAGAGGAGTATTTTTGTTTGTTTCGTCGTATGACTTTGCATTTTAAAATTATTTTGTGTTTTTTTTTTGTGTTTTTTTTATATACTTGGCGGCTCACAGGACATGTTACAAGTAATATTCGTGCACAGTTTTCCATAATTTTCTCCTCTCTAAGTTTTGGAGGAAAATCGATTTTGTTTTTAGAGAAAAACCAAAGCAAATTGATTCTTCATGTAAACTGGAAAACCAAAACTCGGGGAACCAAATGAGAAAACAGTTTGCAGCTCAGAGACCAAAATGATTTTAGAGGGATGACAAGGTTCAACAAAATTTGACAAATTTAGTGGAATTAAAATGAGCAAACCTAAATCTGGCACGAATTGAGGTGTACATCATTCCGTGGCATATTGCACAAAAATTCTACGCAATGCTCGTGAATTAACGGTTTTCGATAGTTAAACTCGAGTTTATTGCAAAATAATTTGATTAATGCTATGTATGTCGTAGGCAATTTATAAAATCGACTTACAAAGTAATATGGTAGACGATAAGTGAGTATTTAAATAAGTACGCATAGTCAGCACGCAAAAATGACATGCTATATCTTTACCGAAAAAAAAAATGACATGATATATCCATTTGTATGTTTTTTTTTTGGTCGAAATATCCATTTGTATGTTGACCTCGTGTGAAATATAGGCAGGTCATTTTTCAAAGGGATGATATTGAATTTAGCAAATAGAGACTTTATACAATTGATAAATCTTTATGTTTATCTCTCTGTTACTGATAAAAGAGAAAAGGAATTCTTTAAAAGTGTCCAAAACCAAAAGTAGGTTTTGTCTTCCTTTTAAGTTTTTTTTTTTTTTTTTTTTTGTGGGGGGGGGGTGGGGGGGGGGGGTGGGTGTCAAATTTTAAGTTTCTTATTTAGCCCATCTACAATAGTAATTTAATGTTGTAACGCGGTTTAATATAAAAGACGTAAAAGTAAATTTGGTGAAAGAAAATCGATAAAAAGGTAAAATAAAAAAGTCAACTACTAAAAATCAGGTGAAAATTTGTAAGTATCCTTGTAGTGTGACGACCAATTCACCATTTTTTTAATGGGATACTAGATAGAAAATTATCAAAAAAGTCTTCAATCTATTGTAATTGTGCCAATTCTGCCATAGACTATTTTTTATTTCAATTAAGCCCTAAATCTTTTGCAATAGTGCCAATTCAGTCCATTTGGCCGGCAAAATTTTATTAACATTTTAATATAGTTAGAAATTTTAATTATTTCTTTAGAAATTTTTTTTTGTCTTTTTTTCCTTTTCTTTTCTTTTCTTTTCTATTTGATAGGACTGGCAGCCCTCGCCTAGTGGCCGGCAAGGGTTCACGGCCCTCACCGAGTGGCCGTCGAAAGTTATCAGCCCTAAAAAAAAAGGAAAGACAAAAAGTAAGAAAATTAATTAAAAATTTGAAAAATATTATTAAAATTTGCCACGTCGGCATTAGGCAAAATGGTCTAAATTGGCACAAATGAAAAAGATTTAGAACTCAATTTGTAAAAAAAAATTATTATGACTAAATTGACATAATCGCGATATGTTTAAGATTTCTTTGGTAATTTTCCCGATACATGATAAGACGATATTTTGTTGAGGGTAATGGAACGTTTATAGCGTGAAATCGATGAGAGACGGTAAAATAAAGTTAGTTTTATTGGTTATTCTGTCATAAGGAAGGGTATTACGGACAGTTAACTAAAAAAAAAGAGTATCTTAACCAAAGTAAGGGTAAAAATAAGGCTGCCGTCCTTACCAAAAAAAGAAAAAAGAAAAAAAATAAGGCTGCCGTTTTCTTTTAGTACATTTTCCTAGTGCAACTCTCAAGCAGGATACAATTTCTATCTTTTGGGCTAAAGCAAAAAGAAGTATATTTATTTTTCACACAGCCGAAGGGCAGTGATCTTTTATTTACCGCAACAAGCCACTGTGTTCTTCCTTAGATTACTAAGTCACTAGTCTGCATCTCTTGTGGTTTTGCCGTCACCAGATTCAAATTGTCTGTGAATGGCCAAATTTCACATCCTATTTCCAACAAAGCAATGACCATGAAGACCACATGATTCCACATGAAGTGCAGGTTTTACGTCAACTAGGCAATGACAATGAATTCCATGAAGTTTCTTCCTGATTCCTTGGAGACTAGTCAATGCATCTCCGATGTCCATTCGTTCCCTTGGAGAGTCAGAAGAGCAAGCAACTCCAATTTCAATGATAGAAAGCAAACACCCCAGAGTACTAAACCAGCTTTTGTTCTTGCCATTTGGAGTGACAATCAATGTCTTCTTCGATTCCTCATTTTCCTGAAGCAGAATGGGATCAATTACCTTGTCCACTTGATCTGCCAGAGCTTCCTTTGCGAAGCGATGAAGGTTCAGCACACCTTCAAACATGTCATCGGTCGGCCTCTTCCCTGTGAATATCTCCAATACGAGAACTCCGAAGCTATACACATCTCCTTCTGTGGATACCGCCCTTCCCGAGCCGTACTCTACAAAAATTCAACAGAGTATATTATGCCTAGTTAGCAGTTGAGATTGAAATATGCTTTGGTGATGCTTCATGCCTATGCCTGTTTATTTATGGATGGGTCTCCAATTGCTTGTTCAATATAAGGAAATAAACTTAAAAGGCCCAACTTCTACAACATTACCCGGAGCTATGTAGCCAAAAGATCCTTTTACTCCAACAGAGCTTGATTGATCAGCCAATAACTTATGCGTTGCTTCTGGAAGGAACCTGGTAAGCCCGAAATCGCCTACATGTCCAGTCATTTCATCGTCAAGAAGGATATTGCTTGGCTTTAGATCACAATGGACTATAGATGCTTCATAGTGATGATGGAGATAATCTAGTGCACAAGCAACATCAATGGCAATATTCACTCTCTCAAGTAGACTCAACTTGCTTCTAGTTGTATATTGCGAAACAGTTGGGTGCAACCATTCATCCAAGCTCCCATTTGGCATGAATTCATAGACTAGTGCCTTGAAATCATTTCCATTAGAATCAAACCCAGAACATGCAGTGAGTACCTTCACGAGATTACGATGTCGGATTCTTCTCAAGGCCCCGCACTCAGCTATGAAGCTCTTGGAAGCTCCGTGATGTGTAAGGTCAAGAATCTTGATGGCCACAATTGACTGAGTCTGATCAAGAAGTCCTTTGTACACAGTTCCAAAACTACCCACACCGAGCAAATTGGTGGATGAGAATCCGCCTGTTGCTTTCAGTAGATGGTGATAAGAAACATGCAAAAGCCCTTCTTCAGAAGAGGTTGAAATTGATGGTTTCCTTTCGTGTCTATACCAGAAGAAATATAACAAAGAGAGCATGCAGACCACTCCTCCAAGAGCAGAGACTGTGGATATTAGAGCTTTTGCAGTTCTGCTTATTCTTATCCGTTTTGACTCTTTGTAGTCGCATTGCGGTAGCAGAAAATCTGGCAGACCCCCGCAAAGCTTCTTGTTTCCAACAATTGAAGTTGAGATAACATTTCTGAAAACTCCCCCGGTAGGCAATGCACCCTCGAAATCGTTGTAAGATAGACTCAAATTCGTTAGATTCAGCGACTCTAGATACAATGGGATTTGACCGGACAATCGGTTGTTGGAAACATTCAAAACCTAGTCAATGGTAGGGGTCCTTCAAAGAAGTTATCCTGCACATATAACCTTTCCATGCTTATACAACTGCCAATACTACTTGGAATCTGTTGAGACAATCTGTTCCCGTTAAGATGTAATTCGCCGAGATTCTTTAAGTTTGCAACTTCTATTGGAAGGGAGCCGTTAAGACTATTTCGAGACAAGTCAAGATAAATTGACAAAGATGAGAGGCTCATAATTTCTTGGGGTATATAACCGCTGAGGTTGTTGGTCGAAAGATTCAAGAGAAGTAGACTTTGGCAGTTTCCTAGAGACGATGGTATAAAGCCTTGCAAATTATTGCCATACAAGGACAGCTTGGTTAACATCCTTAAATTCCCAATAGATTCTGGGATCTGCCCCAAGAATTTATTTTGGCTAAGATCCATAACCTCCAGTTTGTTCAGATTTCCGATCTCGGAAGGAATATTTCCCGAGATGCTATTGCCCCACATTATTAGGATCTCCAAATTGATGAGACTTCCGATTCCAAAAGGTAAGGTTCCAGAAATACGATTGCCACCTAAATCAAACTGTGAAAGTGTGATAGAGAGGTTACAAATACAATCGGGCGTTGGTCCTCCAAAAGCATTGAATGCCATGCCCAATACGTTCAAGTTTGTGGAATTGGTTAAAGAGCAGAGGAAATCCAAATCAGCAGATTGCCCGCTTCCTAAGTAGTTTTCGCCAATACGAAGGCGAGAGAGTCCTCTCATCTTTGAGAAAGAAGGGACTTTCCCAGTAAAGTTGTTCAACATAATTTGGATTGCACCGAGCTTAGAGGCATTGGATATTGACTCGGGAATGAGTCCAGTAAGGTGGTTATCACTCAAAATGATTCTCTCGAGATTCGAAAGAGTGAAGCCTAAGTCACTGGGCAAGCTCCCCTCTAATTGGTTTCCAGCCGCATCAAGGATTGTCATAGTGGATATATTGAAGATTGATATAGGAATCTTACCGACAAATCTATTCGCGCCGAGAGCAAGGATCTTTAGATTTCTTAGCCGGCCAATAGTCTCTGGAATCATACCACCTAGGTTGTTAAACGATGTTCCGAAGACTTGAAGAGAGGATAAGTTTCCAAACGACGGCGGAATGTTTCCCATCAAGCTGTTGACTTGAAATACAAGTTCTTGGAGCTTGGACAAGGAGCCGAGTCCCGTTGGCAAATTTCCTTTGAGCATGTTGTAGCCTAAGTTAAGAGCAACCAAATTAGAGCAATAGGAGAGATTCAATGGGATTTGTCCGCTGAACGAGTTGTTATTAAGGAACAACTTCTGCAATCGAAACAAGCGTCCAAAATGCGGGGGGATGTCGGAGCGAAAACTGTTGTTCTGCAGATAAACTTCCCTCAGAAAGCTCAGGTTACCGATGTGGGGTGCCACGACCCCGGAGAGTTGCTTCGATTGCAGGTCCAGTACGACAACTCTTTGGTGTATTTGATCGCATGTGACACCGTACCACTCGCAGAAGCGACTAGTATCGTTCCAGGAGCTCAAAACACCGTTGGGATCGGCTATTTGAGCCCTGAATTCCAGCAAAGCGAGCCGATCGGTCTCATTCCCGCCAATTTCTGCTGAAGCTAGGACACTCCATGACAGAAGAATGATGGCGGCTAAGCATGAGAATGACTCGGATAAAACCCGATCTCTATAGGAAAGGGCCATGAGGATTTGAGACAAACTGTTCTCACTTCTCAGCTCAAGTCTTTCTAAGTGTTCGTGCCAAGCAGTATCCATTTCTATGAATGGGAATATGCGACTATTCTTGATGTCACAGAGTTTTGAAGTTTGACTATGAGTGTATTATAGAGTTTGCAGCCATCGCATTTGACCGCTACCAGAAAATATTGAAACTTAAGCCCTTGGAGGGATGCAGCTATTTCGTTTGAATAAACTTCTAACGCGATTTTTGTTTGCTTTTGTTTGGAATAATGATTTGTACGTAAGCTCAGTCATTAAATAACTGCTGCTTTAGAATATTGTCTTCACATATCCCTTGGCTTTAATATATTGTTTTGGTCGAAGTTGGAGCATTGGCTATTCACCAGATGTATGAATTTAGATGCAATAACTTTTTTTATGATAAGCTAATTTTCATATGATCGTGAAGTTTCATTCTTTATTTCTCTTTGCGTAGTGAACGGTGCTTCTTCTTCTTGTCTGCACTAACAAGCCGGGTCCCATTGGAAAAGTCATACGATTCCATTTGAACATGACTTTTCGATGAGGGGACGTGTCGACCGCCCCGGTGAATTGTCTCTCTCGACAAACACTCAATTTTTCCATTGGAGGGAGCAATATGGTGAGAACATTATTGAAATTTTCTTAAACCTATTAGGTCACTAATTAAGTAATTTTTTCAATTTGGCCAATGAAATCCTAAACCTTTTAGGTTGCATTTGGTGGTACGTAGTTTATCCTATCCTGTGTTTGGTTCATGTCCAAAACATGATAAAGTGAGATATAACCTAAATAAAATTATTCCATGAGAGCGATAGGATTAGGGTGTATATGATTTCTTATGTTCATGATATAAAAGCTATTTTTTCTTGAATAACAACATTCTTAAATAATAAAAATAAAACAATAATTAAATATGAATTATATTTAAATTCTAATTTTAAAATAAAAGTAAAAATAAAATTTATATATTTATTTCTATATGTATTTATGACTTTTAGTTTCTTTCTACTTTATAAAATATATTTTGTCCACATATGTATGTAACATACTTCATATCTATATTACATATTTTAGATATGGTAGTATAGTTTATTATTAAGTAATTTTTTTCTTAAAAAAATAATGAAGAAAAGAGATACAAAATTAAAAAAATAAGTAAATAAAAATGAAATAGAAGAACCTATATTTTAAATGAACAAATTCAAACTTGAAAATGATCTTTCTAATTCTCAAAGAATGTGGGGTAGTGAAATTTCCTAAAAAAATCTAGAAATCTCTATCTCATTCTCCTATATATCTCTAGTTCATGTTGAAATTTCACCACTCCTTTATTGTTTTTTAGTTCACATCAAAACTCTACGAAAATGGCGAGAGATTTCGAAACTTCTTTTGTTTTGGAGGTTTTTGGTTCTTGTTAAAAGCCTATGAAAACAGAAACAGAGTCAAAACTCATTATCCTCCGTAACTTTGTAGTTCATGTTGAAGGTTAACGAAATTAGTGAGAGAACAAAAATTTTCGTAGTTGCAAATGCGAATGATCATATTTTCCAGTGAATTATGAAATATTCTTATAGTCTCCGTTTGTGCATTTTCAAATTCATTTGCATCGATAAGTATAAAAACTGCATAATAAACATGATATGAATTGAATATATCTTGCTCTATTACTGTGATTCACCAAATAGTGGATATGATATGGCAAAATCCCTGGATTTCATATCATATCTTATCCAATCTATACTGGCTAGAACTTCAGATGACCAAACCCAACCTTAATGATTTTTCAATGTAGCCCATCTGATCATTTACGCCGAAAATCATGAACGTGGAGGTTCAATTAGTGCCGACTATTAAAATGTAACCCAATCGACGGCTAACGTGGACGAACTTAAATGAAATGATGTCATGTTGCAACTTTTTAATTTTTTTTTTAAATTTTTAGTTCTTCTTTTTTTATTATCTTTCTTTTTTTCAATTCTCTCTTTCTACTGTTCATCACCTTCCCCCTACCAGTCACAAGAGCCTTTGTGATGGCCCGCAAGGGTGTGGAGAAGGCCGCAATACCCTCATCTTATTTGGGCAAGGGCGATTTGGGACCCTCACCCAAGTCTGCGTGAGGGCATTGCCGCCTTTGCCTGATCTGGCAAGGGTGACTTGGCCCTTGCTCATGGTTTGTGACCTTTGCAAATCAGTGGTGAGAACCTATTGATCGACGGAGGGAAAATGATGAACAGTCGAAGGAAAGAATAGGAAAAAAAAAAAAGAGAGAAAAAATCTGGAATTTCCTTAAAAAATTGCAAAACCACGTCTTTTCATTTAAGATCGTCAAGCTTTAGTAGTGAAGCTAGCCCATTAAATAGATCACCTATGCGCAGGTTATCTACAATAAGGAAATACCTATCGGTCCTTTCACGCTTGGACGACTAGCGTTGAATGGATCATCAAGTCAATGATTTCTGCCTAAATTGGCCTAAAATGGCCTATGTTAGAAAATCATCAAAATATTTGGGACTACATTGTCCAAACTAGAAAGTGTAGGAGTGAATGGCGATTGTAGAATAGGTTTAGAATTTTTTGAATGATTTCCTTAAAAAAGAAAAAAAAAATTCCAACCAAACAATCACCTGTCATGTTAAAGTTTCCACATGTCCGACCAAACCACATTTGTCTCAAGCAAATCACGTTATCTTAGCTACGGTTGACACTAAAAATAGTTCCCCCGTCGACACACGTGCCTGAGGCCCGATGGAAAGAATTAAAAGCAGAATATCATGGTTATCAATTGACCGGAGGTGTAAAATGTTTGTCGGCAATGATATAAGTTAATGCCACGTGTCCATTAGCAAGACACGGCGATGGAATTACAGCCTTTTGGTGGTCAAATAAGGTGTGCTCTGGTTTACATTGGCGCAGGTGGGAGATTCTTAAGAGTAGTAAGCATGATGGCGGACTTGGGTTTCGCGACTTTATTTGCTTTAACCAGGCAATGCTTGGTAAAACTGCATGGAGACTTCACGCCGACCCTACTGGACTTTGGGCTAATTTACTGAAAGGCCTCTACTTCTCATATAGCTATTTCTGGGAGGCAAAAAAAGGGGCGAGACCTTCTTGGGGATGGCAAAGCTTGCTGTATGGCCGCGACTCTATCGCTCCCTTTGTGCGTTGGCAGGTAGGCAATGGAAATAGCATCCATGTTTGCTACGATAATTGGTTGCCTACAGGTACTATAGGTGGTGAACCAGCACCTTTTGAACCTAAGCTACTCGCTGGATTTATCACTCCGTCATTTGAATGGGATGTACCTCTTCTTCGCAAGTTTTTCTCATCTCAAAAGGTTGAAGACATCGTCACAATCCCTCTTACTGAAGAATTGATGCTACACCTGTTGCGGAGACCACTAAACCAGCCGTCTATTACCCTTATTGCTCATCTGTTGTGGCAAATCTGGAAAGCTAGAAATGCTGTCATCTTTCGCCGGCAATTTCCAGAGCCTGAAAACACGGTTCACATTGTAATGGCTGGTGACACTAATTTATGTAGATGGCAAACGAATAGAAAACATCAGGTAGAGAACCTATCTCAGCATTGGAGGCCTCCTTCTACTGGGTCACAGAAGCTGAATGTCGACGCCTCTTTCCTCGTAGGTGAGATGTCGGGGGTGGTCGCAGGCATCCTTCGTGATGACCAGGGAAATTGCATTGATGGCTTTGTGAGGCATGTCTCCGCAATCGACTCAGAGCAAGCTGAATCACAAGCCTGCTCGGAAGGGGCAAGATTCTGGGCAGCTCGACAACAGAATCAAAGGGAGAAGCAAATGGCCATGCCTTCTCTAGTTATCGAATCCGATTGTGCTAATGTAATGAAGGATCTTACCTTGATGGACTCCCTCCGGGTGGATCGGCGAAACTCTCAAATGGAGCTCAGGTCGTCTCTGACTTCATGGAGGACGACGCCAATCCTTCTGGAATGTCTCCATGTCCTAGATCGTGGTGGACTAAAGGCCAATTTTTCTTATTGCACGAGAGAAGCAAATCGGGTGGCCCATTGGATTTGCCAATCCTATAGACGCAAATGCTTGCCTACTAGCTGGGCTTCATCTCTCCCTTTTGTACTTAGGGCTTTACTTTTCTCGAAAGCCCATCTGCCTTGTACATTTCGCCCCCTTGATCTTCTAATATAAAGTTTCCTTTCGACAAAAAAAAAAAAAAAAAAAAAACAGGAGATGCGGCCAAAAATTTGAAATATCTTTCAAAATATGTGCTAGAAAGTGGTTGCTTGAACATATTGCGGAAGAATGGCCATGGACAATCGCACCGGCCTCTACACAACCGTCTGAAGACTCAGTCATAGGAGTCATGATAGGTAAAGAATCCAAGCGTAATTGGTAGCGGCGGGAAAGAGAAGATTCAAGTTCCTTCAAATCATTGGAGAACTATCGACGGTTACATGGTTCATCACATATGTTAAAAATAACTGCCTGATTTTAAATATAGCATCGGGATCCTCTCGTTGATAAAAGAATTCTGGTAGGTCTCTCGCTCCGCCGATGAAGGAAGCCACATGCACCGGACCATGGGCTTTATTCGCTCACCTGCGCGAAGTACTACAAGCTCTTAACATAATTATGATAGAACTTGAAGATGGAAGTATTGCACAACATAGAAGGGATAAATAGGCATTTGCTATATGGAAGAAGAAGAAATCCACTGCTCACATTACGTTGCTGAGTAGCCTGAAAAAAATATGTCACGAGGGAGTTCGGGCGTTTTTGAAAATGCTAAAGTCATGTGCAAAGTATTAAAAGCCAAGTTTGGTTAGACATCACTCACCAAGCAATGATAACTCAATATAAGTTTTAACATTTATGAGATGCCTCGTGGACAAAATATTAAATAGCACTTGAGGCATATATCGAACATGAATAGTGAACTAAAAGATGTTGGCCACATGTCGACTAATGAGCATCAAGTGCAGGCAGTAGGGAGCATATGGAAATTCACTTTACCCACAATAAAAACTAAAGACTTTCGATGATGTTAAGAGCCATCTTGAACTAGAGGAGGACTACCTCATGGCGGCTAAATAGGAAGTTGATGTTTATTATGCTGGTTCTAGCTCACATGGAGTTTCAAGCTCTAAGCGTAAGCATCAAGGTGAATTCAAGAAGTAGAAGGGCAAGGGAACAAATTCTTTAGGAAAGAAACCAAAGTTTAGCCAACATGAGGAAGGAAAGCGTCCTTTCAAGAAAAATATTTCAAAATTAAAGTGTTTAATTGTGGCAAAAATGGCCACTTTGCGCAGGAATGTGGTCAGCCAAAGAAATTAAAAACTCTTTCTACACTTAACAGTGTTACTAATGTCTCTAGTTTATCTTTTCTTACTAAATCTCATCTGTAGATTCAAGGGAAAAAGAGCATCTTAGTGAGATACTGAGAGTACTCGAAAAGAGATAAGTTTATAGGTGAGCAGGAAAGTGAAAATGTAACTAATTTTGAATCACGAGATATCACACTCCTAGAGAATGAATTTTCGAAAAAGGGCGAGATAGGTGAAGGCAATTCCCTATTTGAAACTTTAGACCGTGATAACGATATTATTGAAGCATCTCATCCAAATGGGAGCAATGTGAGACATGGGGAATTAAGTTCGAACAAGTCTCAATTGCAACCATTTGACGAGACGATGCCATCGTTATCTAATTCGAATGGAAGCTTAATAGAGCATGAAGTAACAAGTGTACAATCTCCTATGTGGCGATCGAGTCATAAAAACATTCCTCATTGACATTTTGACATTGAAGGGGAAGCTTTCATGGTCGCTCCACAAGAAGAGGATGAGCCGTCGAGGAGTGTAAATGCGGCTCTAGCCTATCCTGATAAGGAAAAATGAATACAAGTAATGGAAAGAGAAATGGAGTCAATGAGATCAAACCAAATTTAGAAATTGATTGATCTTTCAAAGGACGTAAAACAATCAGGAGCAAGTGGATTCTCAAAATAAAGCGTAAAATTGATATCTCAATTGAAAGGTAGAAGCCTCGCCATGAAATGTATAATCAATAGAAAGGAATTGATTATGAAGAGACATTTTATCACGTGATGAGATTTACCTCAATTCGCATTTTTTTGGTAATAGTGGCTAATATAGATCTTGAATTACATCAGATGGATGTAGGGACTGTTTTCACAATGGAGAATTGGAAGAAGAAATTTATATAGAATAACCCATTAGGTTCGTTACAAAAAGCCAAGAACAATTTGAAATCGATATATTGCGTCAAGCAGTTTTCCAGACGGTGATATATACGTTTTCATAGTGCCGTAGTGGCGTATGATTTTATAATGGTTGATGAAAATAACTGTGAATGTATCAAAAGATCCAAAGATCAATTTGTGATCTTATAATTATATGTTTATGATATGGTAATTGCTGTGAGCAATATGGAGTTTGTTCATATAGATAAGAACTGGTTACTTGCCACTCTTGAAAAAAATGATATGGGTGCAGCTACATACTATCTTGGAGGTAAGATTTCAAGAGATCGTTCAATGAGATCGTTATCTCTTTTACAAGAGATTTATACAAATAAAGTCCTTGAATGATTTCATATCCAAGACTATAAACCCAGAGATAATCCTATTTGCAAGAGGTGAATGATTGAATCGTAGAATATGTCCTGAGACTCCACAAGAAAAGGAACGAACAAAAAGTGTTCCATATGCAAGTATTGTTGAAAGCTTAATTTACACTATGATGTGTACAAGACCTTATATTTGTTACGCTATTGGAATGATAAGTAGATATCAATATAATCAAGGTCAAGTATTTTGGACCGATGTCAAAAGAATCTTGAGGTATCTGAAGGGTACTCTTGATTATTTGCTGAGTTATCAAGGTAGAGATTTGCGCTTTAAAAGTTATACTAATGGTGATTGGGAAGGAAATTTAGATAAAAGAAAATCTACCTCTAGATTTGTGTTCTTACTTAATGATGGTGCCATATTATGGAATAGCAAGAAAAAAACGTGTATAGTCTTAACCATAATGAAAGTCAATTTTGTGGCATTATCAATAGCAGCAGCATAATAGGGTGTTTGGCTTAAGAGATTTTTGGATCACTTAAGTGTTGCTAAGGATGCTGCAAGTTCATTATTGGTTAATTGTATCAACCAAGCAACAATAGCTTACACTAAGGGTCCATTGCAAAACCAAACATATAGACACAAAATATAATTTAGTGAAAGACATGGTTGTACGAAAAAAAAATTGAATGTCCAGTATATATCTACGCATAGAATGATAGCAGATCTATGACGAATCTAATTCATAGAGATGTTTTTCTTGGCGATGCGAAATCCATATGATTGCGTAGAAGCTGAAGTACTGAATTTTTTTTTTCAAAGTTCACAATTAATGGTACATTCTATCATTATTAATACTTAAGAATGGACCTAAAATTAGGCTAAAGGATTATCAGATTAATTAAATTAACTAACTTAATTCGGACTCTCTCAAATCTTTACCGAATCGTAACTTAGGTTCATTTCACAAAAACGTATTAAATTGGAGCTATCATTAATCATTTACAGTAGGTTGATTAGAAACCTAAATAAAATAGCGGGATGATTACTTTACTTCTATGAACTAGAAAAAATGAATTTGGGAACTTGGTTACATTAATTTTGAAAAATTAATACCCTTTTTGGTACCAATTTCATAAAAAAAAAAATCCATTTTGGATCTATTGATGTAGATTGAATGATTTTGATTTAGGAAAAATGTGACTTGAGGAACTCTATGTTATGCGCCAAATGAGTATGATTGTTTTTTTTCGTGTTTTCGGATTAAATAAACAAACAAAATCTTAAACAAAAATAAATAAAAATACCCATAATATACCTTTAAATGTCAAATTTTCCAATAAATTCACTCATTTCCAAAGATTTGGGCTAGGAAGGAATTTTATCGGCTACGTCCTCGAATATTTGAGCTAGTATGTGGATAATTGTATAGAATAACATCATCCCTTTTGTCAAAGGGCAGAACATGGAATTCTATTCTAAATTACAATCCCATTCCAGAAGATTATGGACAAGGCATGCAACTTATTTTTTTGACGGGACAAGGCATATGGGAGCATATATTATGAGCATATTTTTTTATAAATGTGCAAACTTTGTAACAATCAAATAAACATGACAAAAATGAAACAAAAATTAGTCAATTAATTTGAATTTTCGAAAATGTGGAGGGGGTGGCCGGATCCACTTTTCCTCATCCAAAATTTGATCCAATTTGTGAAAATCATCTTTAAGGATTGGAACATTTAATTTCAACTAATTTTTAGAAATTGGATAAATATCCAAACTTAACCAGACATTATCGATATCGATAAAGCAATTCGGCCACCAGATAAATCATTCAACCAAATCACACATTAAAGATAATCATCGGAATCAAAAATCCATCCACAACAAGTCAAACATTATCCAAAGAAAATTTTTAAATAATTAGATAAAGTTCGATTGTCATTATCCTTATCCAATTTAGTGAGATAGCTTTAAGCAACAAATCGGATAGGCTTAGTTCAACCAATTCAAGACAAGATCAAAGTGAGGTTCATCAATCAACACCCAAATTCGGCCAAGGTGATGCATGTGTGCCAAAAATTAATATCACAATTCGACAAAAATTCTGATTTTGTTGACCGATTCAATTTAATCTTGAGAGTGATTGAACAAAGTTTAACTTGAGAAAAGTTATGAATCACGCTCAAAATAGCACTTTTCGGGATCGATTGCTATCAAACCTTTGCCGAATGATCTAGCACAAATAGTAGAGAGATTAGAGCTTTAAACAAGGCAAAATCAAGGCTAATCAACCTCCAATTAGGGCCGAATGATGGCTGAACAAAGGAGAATCTCGGCTGAACTTTAGCGACGGTTTGGTGATAAAGCGTGTTGATTGGTGGCCCTTCAGGCAACGGCTTGAATGTCGGAGCACAGAGGAGCTGTTGGACAACGGATGGACAATGCACGGAGAAGGACTCCGAACCGTGATGAACGGAGCTTCGGTGAGGCGCGCCCGGTTGAGGCTCGGCTGGATGGGGATTGTCTCGACCGGATGGGAGACAATCAAACCCTTGGACCTCTCTTGGAATAGCTCTCAATTTTCTGCAATTTGTGTATGTGCTGAAAATAATTAGAGTGCCGAATGAAGTAGCCAAACCCCTATGCATGAGACGAGAGCATGCTTATATAGAGCTAGGTTCTACTAGTCCTAGTAGGCGTAGGACTTATTAGGGATCGCAAAATTAAAAGTCCTAACCAGAGTTAGAGGAGTCCTAATCCGTCAAAACTCTTTGTTATTAGCTGCATAATGATAGGGTTTTAATCTCTTAGAACACCCATTAGGATAAGACCTTCTCGCTTAATTAAAATTCTAAATTTAATCTGAAAATTTGAGAGTTCAATCCCTCTAGAACTCCAGCATTTTCGGTTAAGCGAATGTGAAGCATAAGATGGCCGAATTATTCATGTCTTGTGGGCTCGTGGCGACATCCCGAGCCTAGATTAACTAAATAGGTAATTAACTAAGGACCTCACATAATTAAATGGGTGAATTGGGCTGATTTGAATTTGAAGCAACAGGTGGTTGCTTTGTCCAGAGCGGAAGCGGAATACATAGCAGCAGCTTATTATGCTACTCAAGCAGGTTGGCTACGTTTGATGTTTGCTGTGTTACGTCATAAGCAGGAGCATTCGACGGTGATTAATTATGATAACAAGTCAGCAATTACCCTTGCAAAAAATCCGGCCTTTCATGGAAGAAGCAAGCACATCGATATAAAATATCACTTCATTCGAGATCTAGTGAAGTCCGAGAAGATTGTGCTACAGTATTGCAAGTGGGAAGATCAAGTGGCTGACATGTTCACTAAGCCGTTGAAGACGGACTCATTCCTTAAATTCAAGAGAATGATCGTCATGGTCAAGATGAGCTCGATTTAAGGGAGGCTGTTGGAAACCTCAAAAGATTTTTCGTAAACCAAATTCATCTTGAGACTTGGAGTCTTGGAAGTTGTTATCTAGAAAACTATGTTTATTTATTGTTGTTTGTTTTCAAGATAACTCTAATTATTATAGTTATCTAAAGAGTCTATAAATACTATGTAATCCTTCTTCGATTATTATGAACAACAATTCCAAATTTCATTCTTCCAACATATATTGATGGTCAATTGGTCATGACCGTGGCCTCACGTTAGGACCCTTTTCGATTTTCAGCTCTATCATAAGAAGATTCGAGGAAAAGGAGCACTTAAAGCGCAAAGCATAAGAAACCCTTTTGTCATGTGTTAATAAATATATGGTTTATTAAAATGCAAGGATATGATTTACACTCTCCATCGAAAGTAATGCAGGAGGGGGTCTCGCTCCTCGGTGAGTGGGGAGGAGGTCCGGGGGACCACTCCAACGGGGTTGCAGGGGGCAACCCCCTTCCGGAACGAGAGATGGCTTTTATAGTTTGAGTTCGTATTTGGTTGATAGTTAAGATTTGGGCTCATAAATAGTTATTGTCATATATAATTATTTTATTTTACATATAAGGTTGTAACAGAGACGTGAGATGTGCTAATTATAGTGAAATTCTCCTAATGGACGGAGCCCTGATTTAAGGGTGAATCAAAATAAACATCGTGTCTCCATTTCTCTTTCTTGCCTTAACTCTCTATCGCGCCGTGTTTGTGCGCCTAACTAATCCTAACAGAAACTCTGTCCCTGTTAGCCTATATACGTTCGCTCATCCGTATAGACCTTGCACTTGTATTCTACGTATTTCCCAATTCAATTGGGTACTCTATAAAACCTTTACTTATTAAGGAAGCGCTCTACCCAATTTTACCTTCACATGGTTGAGGGACAACACTTATCCTTCGTTTTTTTTTTTTTCATTTTTCTTTTTTAAATGCGTGGTCACATTTTGGTAGATTTGAACAACCGCTTGGGCATGGCAACGAAAGGTTGAGGCATCTTTTACGTGCATGGAAACGGCAAGAACGCACCATGTCCATCTGTTCGTATGCGTCCAAGGTAAATCTCTTTTGTTTGTGTTCCTCAAACCTCAATGGATCGTCAATTTGTCTTCTACATTTGTGCCAATTTTGGCCGGCTTAAGATGAGGAGGGGAAAAAAAGAAACCTAAGGGAAGAACTATCATTATAGGTTGTAGAGGATTAAAAAAAAGGTTAAATTGTTCATCTTTGGATGAACTCACCCGCTTACGATTTGCCTTGTGAGAAAATGAGTTGGATATTTTCTTGAGGCCCAAAAAATCCTTACGATATATGTTAGTCGCGTCCGGACAACTATTTGCGAGTGATGAGCATACCCCCTCAAATAGAGGATTTGAGTTCGTGAGGATTTGAGATAGAATTAAACATAAACGTCGTAGAGACAAATTACGCACACTCGTGTCTAATGAAGGAACTGAAACCAACCGTTGCTTAAAAACCCTAAACCCTAAGAACCTGAAATCCTAAACCTTGTATTAATATGGTCATGACCCAAGATTCACATATGTCCTGTACTCGCTGGTTATATATGGACGCCCACAATTGTTCCTGCGAAGAAAAGGAGGCAACGTTTAATACCGTATTCTCAAAACATGAGCTAAGCAAATCTGCACGAGCAAAACCGACTTCCAAAGCAAAAATAAGGGGAAACAAAGCAGAGTCTTCACTGAAATCCCAGTAAAAATTGGAAATCAAGAGCAGCACATGAAGAACATATATATTGTTGGGACGAACGCGGAAAACAAACACAGAACAACAAGGATTTACGTGGTTCGATCAAGGTGATCTACGTTCACGGGCGAGGCAAATCGAGATTCCACTAAAATCAAAGAGAGTATAGACTACAAAAGTCGTTCTCTGCGACTGAACAAAAAAAAAGCACACAGCTCACAAAACTCTCCAATGACGAAAAAAACGCCGTACACCAAATAAACCCTATCAGCCCAACTCTCCGCATCACGAACCAAATCTCAATTTTTTCTCCACTTTTGGGCCGCACAAAAAATATGTCGGATCGGGTGATGAACCGGACCGAATACATAAAATTCAAGACATATTTAACATATATAGAATATGAGAGAGAGAGAGAGAGAGAGAGAGAGAGAGAGAGAGAGAGAGAGAGAGAGAGAGGCCCTGGAAATGCTTCTCTAAAATCACACCATTGCCGAAAACTTCTCACACTTTTTCCCTGATTTTGTTACCTTGCACCACACCCGAGCACTTCACTATGTATGTGGTTTCGCGGACCGAACCATGGTTGGGTTGGGTTCAGTTCGGGTAATTATTTGATTCAGTTCATGCATTCACCCTAACGATTTGGTTCGATTTTTTGATTGGCATATGAAGAAACATAACCTATATTCCAAAAGGTTAATACCATAAAAAACCTCAAATCGGTACACCTGTGACAATTTTACTCTAAATTATTTTTTTTATCATGAAAAACCCAAACGAGTGTACACGTTACCCTATGTTTTCGTTAAGTTTTACCGTCAAATTGCAAAATTTGATAACACATGACTATTGTCGAGTGTACACGTTACCCTATGTTTGCTATATGCGTATCAATTTGAAATTTTTCGTGGTATTAACTCAATTTAACGGAAAAGCCACAAAAGGTAAATTTGTCATATGTGTACCAGTTTATGATTTTTTTTATGAAAAAAAAAATAATTTGAAATAAATTTATCACAATCATACTAATTTAGAATTCTTAGTAGTTAAAAAAATAGTTTGTTGTATATTTGTCACAAGTGTACCAGTCTGGGATTTTTGATGATCAAAAAAATAATTTGAGGTAAATTTATCACAGGTGTACCAATTTGGAGTTTTTTGCGATATTAACCCTATTCCAAAAGACAATAACTGACATCCTCACTACAAATATGAGTGCAATCCTGAGAGCAATGTATCTCAAAATGCTTAAAGCCACAACAGTATCCTCTCTAAAATGTGTACTCTCAATTTAAGCTAGGACGCAAGCCATTAGACATTGTTTTGACCATGTCCCATCCATTGGACATCTTTTTTACCATCAGATCCTTTGTCACATGATGTGCATTTAATGTCAACCTGTATCTCGACAAACCTCATCATTGATAGAATACCATACAATTAGGCTTCGCCCCTTTCATTACCAAAAAAGAAAATGCAGACTGAAAAGGAAAGATTGCTTCCGCAACATACAATCTCAAAAACCATCAGGCAGCATCAAGATGGACCATTAAGGAAATGAGCCAATGCTTTTTCAGGTCGTTATCATGTGTGACCAAGGCTTCCGCAACACTGCTGAACGAAAACCCCATTTCCTGCAAAAGAGTGTACTCTCTTACGAATTTCCGAACCTGGATAGCAGAAGATAAAGCAATTTATAAGAGTCAAAACCCGTCATATGCTTGTAAGAGGGGGCATGTCCATGCATTGGCAGGCTTAATTACATAATTGCACCAGTGCATAATTTTGGACCCCAAGATTCTAATGGAAGAATGTGACTTTATAATGCCACGGTATTGAAAGATCTAAACAAATATGAAAGATGGTTGATTAGCCTTCTAGAAAGATGGAAAAAAGGTACCTTAACAGGAGTGTCCCTGTAATTTGCAACTGCCAAAGAAACAGCTTCAGGACTAAGCCCGGAAGCAATGTATTTACTAACAACAGGATCGCCACCGCGACCCTAGGCTGGAATATGAAAAAGATAAATAAACATTAACCGATGATAAGCAGAACAGGCTAAGTTTCTCAAAGCTAAGCATGTCTATATAGGAGGTTGAACTCATTAGGAGATACATCACTCCTAAACATCAGATATCCAATATATGGAACTAGACTGATTACCAAATAGATCAAGTTCTTTTAGTATTCCCACATAATCATAGAAGTCTATTGATTTTTCTTCAACTATTTAGCATTTTCCTTGACAAAAACTTAACTGTCCAGAACTTAGGTAATGAGAAAGACAGACTTCTTTCAGGCCTAACCTGAAAATCTATGGCAGTAAGATAAAACAGTCGCAGGAAACATCCGTAATATAGCAACATCATATAGCTAAACAGCAGAAAAGGACTGCATACTGATTGAGTTGGCTTGATGATTCGTGATAGAATTTTTTCCATGGCAAGCCTACTCCAGTTCTGGCTTCCTTTCTCTGCCTCAGCTAAAATTTTTCTCTCAAAGTCTAAGTCAAACTGGAAGTTGCTTCGACTTACCTCTCCAATTTGAGGAGAAAGATGGGGCTATAAGGAGAATCAGACACATTCTGATACATAAGAATAACACAACTATATGTCCAAAACCAGACTAGCATAACAACTAGCACGGAAGCAGGACAGACTGCAGAAGGATACGAAGAGAGAGCAGGTCCAAATTCCACATACTTAAATATTCAGCTGACCAAATCCATTTTATAAGGTCCAATTACTATGCAAATAAGGATGGGGCAAAGAAATTACTCAGAAGCAAAAGGACTAGAACAACACTTGCATACAACCTGCACTTAGACACACACTAAGCTCTAAGAAAAATGGCTTGCACTACAGACTAGAACTGTACTCACGCTGTCACACTCTTTATAGATGAGAGTAAGCTCCATGGTTATCAGAATCTAAAAGTAACAAAAAATTTCACAGGCAACCTATGTCCATAGTATTAATCAGTTGAAACTCTTCCCAGTTCAGAACTGCTGAAGTTGTTGTTGTCGTCCCACATTGCTTGTGAATGAGTGTTGTATGCTCTTTATATTCATGTGGTCTCCCTCCACCTAATAGCTTAAGCTTTTAGGTTGGACTTTCTAACAATAACAATGAGGTCATCACGACCAATTTTAACAGGTGAAAGCACATTCTCCAGTACAGAGGGAAAATAGTAGTGAAGGCAGAAGAGGTGACATTATCTACTTTTCACTTAATAACATGCCCATAAACCCATCTAAAGATCGTCAAACAGTCCGTCATCACTTAGCTCTTCATTTGCATGCATTGGCAAGACTTTTGGCACATCATATATCTACTTTTCACTTAATAACATGCCCATAAACCCATCTAAAGATCGTCAAACAGTCCGTCATCACTTAGCCCTTCATTTGCATGCATTGGCAAGACTTTTGGCACATCATAATTGAGAGCATAAATTCCAGGTTCGTTTTGATGGTCACACATTGATAAGGAGTGAAACAACCAAAGCAAGCCTATCATGCAGCTTTCACATAATGCTGTGCACAAAGGATATCCAAAGAAAGTTTTCGGACAGCAATAGTAAATCTAAATCAACCTCGCACGATCAATAGTAAGTAACCCTATGGATCTCTAACCTCGACCAGGAGCACATTGCAACAACAACATCAATCATACCATATAAGAAAAATGAAAATAAAACTCACCGGAAGAGGTATCCTGTACTCTGGCTATATAGCAAACCTGACACCCAATCCTGCCGCTAAACTGCCAATATCAAGCAAAAGAGAGAGGTTCAGTCAGAATTCACACGGAAAGGAGCAACTGAACATTAGTCAAAAGCAGAAGTGAGCGGTTCATTTTAATCCAAGGACAACGAAAAGGAAAAATCTCAGCTAATCCGTCGAATCCAATCAAATCACCGATAGCATCATAAACCAATTCAACAACTTCTTTAACAGAGAGAGGGAGAGAGGCGCATGTGAGCTTACAGGAGGAGGGAGAAGGAGGATGAGCGGTTTGGTGATAGGGGGAGGGACAGGTAGCGAGGCATGTGGGTGAACCGCCACCTCGGGGTACACGGAGTATCTGTACATCAGCGACTGAGGCGTTGAAGACGGCGTAGACGAGGCAGTCCTGAACAGTGGATACTGCACATTGTTCCTGATATCGTAGTCCATCTGAAGAAGAAGACAAGGAAGAAGAAGAAGACAAGGAGGAGGAGAAGAGAAACAGTCTGATGGGATCGTTGGGAAAGGAGACGACAAACTGAAAATTGGGAGATGGCATGCAAAGAAACAAAATAATAATAATAAAAGGCAACCAAAAAAAAAACCGAACTATAAAAATTGGAAATTAAATAAAAAGGAGAAGCATTTAAACAGGTAGAAAGCCACTCCGAACTCCGACCAATTTTGGACCGGAAAACACTCCCAGCTTATGCAGAAGAAACTAAATCTTTTCACTTTCATTTTGTCTAGGTTAACATCTGCAAATGAAGTAGGTTAGCTATCAATACATGTCAAGCTTCCACCAAGGGATTGGACAGTTTTGTCCGAAAAGCACCCGTCATCACTCAAAAACTTTAGTCAACACCTCCTATGCTACAATAGCCGTCTAGCATAAGAACCCACAACATAAAACAGGGAGGTTCTTATATATACAAGAGCAGATTCACAGTATACAACCAAGAGCATGGAGATCAGATGATCAACGTTTCACGAGCAAACCAGAGAGGGTGTTATCCGGCTCCTTGGATTCCGTGCTTCTGCTCTTACATGAAAAGAACAGCTCCCATTGATGTATGCATTTACAGCCCAAGATACTCATGACTTACTATGTTGCCTCGACTTCAGAACATCCTACAGAGGAAGCTTCCGTGGTACAAGACGCACCCTTGGGTATGATTCGGCTTGTTTCGATTTCGATGCTCCTCTGAACCATATCTTGTAGCAACTTTTTGGCTGTTTCAGGGGCTTTATCAGCTCCATCGACCCTAGTAGCAATGTCATAAACAATTTTCTCCAAAACAGAGGAGGCCAATCTCTTGTCTTGTGGCGACTCCCGCAGCAAATCCAAAAGTGTGCGGGATCTCTCTTGAGCTTCTGGAGTACCTTCAACAGTCAACTTTAGAAGCCCTGGAATTGCACCCTCATTCAGAATAAGCATTCTGTACTTACTTCGGCAGCTCTGGCATAACGTAAGTAAAGCCCCCACCGCATGCTCCATGCTAATTGGAGAACCATCTTCGATTGTTTCCACTAAGGTTAAAATCCCACCATTTGAGCTTGCAATGGCCGCTCTACCTTCATCAGACTTTGAAAGTATTTCCAGCAAAGCACTAGCTTTCTCAGCAAACTTGGAATGCTTTCTACATTCCTTGAGAAGATTAATTAGAGCTGGAACTGCTGCAGCATCAAGACATGTTGTGGCACTTTCTTTGCAGGTGAAGAGATTATGCAAGGCAGTAACTGCATCAACTCTTCCTTGGACGCTTCCAGAGCCGAGAATTTGAACTAGAAGAGGTGCAACTCCAGAAGCCAGAATGGTTGGCTTGTTTGGTGAAACGGTGGAGAGTGTTAAAATAGCTGCTGTAGCTAGTTCCCTTAGGCTGCCATTGTGCATCTTAAGGAGCTCTACAAGAGGGGGCACCGCACCATCAGCCACTATCTTGATTTTGTTTCTGAAAATATATCAACAAAGTATTCTGCATGAGAAAATCTCCATTATGCGCAGTTAAAACTATCTTCTTGGAGAATTAAGTATGAAAACTTTGCAAACAATAGAAATGCAACCACCAAAATGCATGACATAAGCCAAAGATATCAACCTACACACCTATTAATTCATTAGAATGTCCTTATCTGCTTAGCTTCCCATTTCTCTTAAAAACAGTCCTCATGTACTTGGTATAAAATATGACTAAAATCTTCCCCGCTAGAAAATTGGATCTACTACATAGACTAAGAGCATGGTAGTCTATAGATGATAATTATCAGTCAAATTTCAGAATTCAGGCAGAACTCGGTGGAATAGGAAAAGGATATTAAATCGATCTTCCAGCCAAGATAAAGAAGTTCCCGAAGCCTCAAGCTTGAGATAATTGCATCAAGCAACAGCTCAAGAACCATAATTGACAGAGATTCATAAAACTCGGTTCATCATAGGTGAAACAAAAAGAATCTGATTTACAGACCAATTCTTCAGGTAATTAGCAAACTAATAATCATCATCGATTTCAAACATACAACTAAGACACGAGAATCGTAAAGGTGAAACTAGGTGACACTCTCAGCAAAAACTTCTCTGCAAAGAGCATCTCTTAGTACCAGATAACAATGATTCCCTCTAACAGTACACTCCACATCAGGCGAATCACATGTTTTTCCTCCAAAAGTCTGAATTTATGGCTTGCTCTCATACTTCGACGCACTTCTCCTATAAATCCATAAAAGTAACTCCCCCAACATCAGTCTAACTCAGCATCTTAGGATTCCATTCTTATCATGAGGAAAAACTCCCCACTAAGCGAAAAAACGTCTAAACAATCATATCCCTGTCTTTCCCTCAAATCTCCTGCTAGAAGTACATATCAAGAAATCATGGATCTTCAATCCGCTCCCCCAGAAAGGAAGAAAAGGAAGCAAGAGAAACCATAGGCCCAATTAAACCGAGCCAGTCGCAGCTCCATCCAACTTCATCATCAAGAATTCATTACCTATTCCTAAGCCCGACCACTCATATTTCCACTCTTAAGCTCCACGGGTCAATGAATTTTCCTGATTTATATAATTCAACCTCGAATCTTTCATCCACGGCATCCTGACTTAAACCTCTCTTCATATCTCAGCAACAGAACAGTAATATCGGTACACACGGGGGCGAAAACCGGAAGCACCTGACGCAATTCTATAGCAGAGAGCTAAAAAACCTAAAATCAATCACGAGAGAGAGAGAGAGAGAGAGAGACCGTTCGTTCCTGGCCGCCAGATTGAGGAGCGCGAGGAGCGAGGCCTCGCGCGCCTCGTCGTTCGGGGAAAAGAGCATAAGCACCAGGGGCTGGACGACTCCGGCGGCGGCGAACCTCGACCTCGTCTTGAGCGAGGAAGACGGGGACGAGGACGAGGACGCCGAATCCCTGACGGCCTTCCTGATGTCCCTGGCGGCCTGGATTTTGGTCTGGAGATCTCCGCTGATCAACCGCTCCGACACTTCCTGTATCAGCAGGTTGCCACGGCTGTGGCTCCTCTGCTGCTTCCACACGATCACGTCGCCTCTCGCTCTGTCTCCTCCTCCTCCTCCTCCTCCTCCCTCTTCTTCGTCCTCGACCACCGCATCGTCTCCCTCTACCATTTTTCTGTTTCTCCTTCCTCCGTCCTGCGCTTCTCCGAGCTCCCTCTTTCTCTCACTAAGCCGTTGATTTGATGCTGGTGACGAGACGACTACCGCCGCCGGAGTTTCTACGCCGGGCTAATCTATTAATTTTTTTTCTTCTGTTTTATTTTCCTTTTCCGGTTTGTTTATCTGGATAATGGAATATCAATTTTGTCAGAATTAATGCTTTTTAGAGGAATTATTTAAATGAGGAGAATTTGGCATAATTGTTTTATATATATATATATTTTGTGCTTTGGAAAAGTTGTGCTTTTGCTTCTTGGATCATTATTTTATTTTATTTTATTTTATTTTATTTTTAAGGAATTTTGCTATCGTGCTAGGTATAATCTATGTATTAGAAAATTTACGGATTTAAATAAATTTTAATTGATCCAATATTTGTCAGAGAAAATTTGTAACTAAAGTCTCTTGCCCAAGTTTCGATTGAAATATCTAATAAAGCGGTCTAAACATCGGCAATTGTTCTACGTGTAGCAGTGCCAGCGTGATTGAATTGTCGCGCCATTATTTTTTTTATTATTTTTTTATTTTTTTGCCCTTTTTTTTTCCCCACAGCCCCCTAATCGATCGAGCCATATCGACCCCAAAAAAAAAAAATGATCGACCCATTCTAGTCTAAGGTCCTGTTTGGTTCAGCATTTGAGATGAGCATTGAGGCTCTAAAGTCCCTTAGCCAAATGCAAATGCTGTTTGGTTCATTTTTTGGCTCTCCAAAGACCTTTAGGTCAAAGTAGGTGCTTTGTGAAGTTGCATCCCAAATGCAACTAATTTTTTTTTAACTTTGTCACATTCAACTGTCGTCTCCCGCTCACGGCCTGCCGCCGCCGCCACTCATCGCCGATCGCCCGTCGCCGGTCGCCAGTCACCGCCACCGCCCGTTGCCGTTCGCCGCGGCCGCCGCCATCGGTCATCATCACCGATCACCGCCGGTCGATGTCACCGTCTCCACCCGCCGCCGCCGGTCGCCGGACGCTGGACACCACCAGCCGCCGCCGTCGTCGCCGCCCGCCACCGGTTGCTGATCGCCGCAGTCATCGATTTCCTCATCGCCGATCACCACCGCCGTCAACGATCACCCGCCGCCACTTTTTTTAAAAAAAAAAATTAAAAATACTTTACAAAGCATGTTATTCACCAAGCGGCATTTACGTCAAAGTTGCTTTCAAATGCGTCTCTAAAAAATACTTTGTCAAACGCTACTTGCATTTTGGAAAAGGTCTTTAGCCCAAAGGTATTTGCATTTATTCAAAGTCCCTTGGCGAAATGCTGAACCAAACAAGCCCTAAGTCCACGTCGATCCCTTCTCTATCATTATCGCAACCTGAAAGCGATCCCATCGGCATTGCGCCTCCTTGTGGCTTCTAGGGGTGAGCAAGAAAATCGGGATCCAATCGAATCGGACCTGATTGTACGTAACCGACTGATTTTGGATGGTTCTCATCAGGTACTCGTTCGGTTCCCAGTTTCAATATGCTGGAACCGGCGGTTCTCGCTCCGGTTTTCGATTTCAAGTGGGAACCAGCCACTCGAATCAATCGGAACGAATCTATTTATATAATATACGTATGTATTTTTTTTTTCTAATTATTTCTCTCAATCACGTGACCAATGTGTATTTAGAAGGGCGAAGGATTTAATTGCGCTGTTTTCTAAACTTAGTTTGATGATATTATGTTGTTAACTGAGTCACTGACCACAGCAAGCTCTAGTTCGAACTTCTGGTGCTAAACATTGCAAACTTCGATTCATTATCTTTTTGGGCAAATTGTGATGTAATGGTCTGAAGCCGGGCATTCATGCCATCTCTTTTATTCCATGGGAACGAATTCATTGGTTTACTCATGTACAGTCTTTTGTAATTAATATTAGTGTTCGGTACTTAGCAGGACCGGCTCTATAGACCCTTCAAGGAACTGGACCGGACCAGTGGCACAATTCTCGAATAGATTCATGGAACGAGCAGGTGGTTCACGGTTTTCATTTTGCGGCACCAGTCCCTAGCAAGCGGTTCTCGATCCTACGATGAGAACCATCCACCTTGGAATAGATCACCCCTAGTGTTTGCCTCCTCACCCTCTCATATGTCAACAATTGTGGGGGATTAAGTAGCGTCGACATACGACAATACGTCGACACGCCATTTTTCAAAAAATAAAGAATTTCGAATCGCCACCTTTTTCATCTACCCACTCAATCGCTTAAAATAAGTTTCAATATTTTCTTTCATAAAATATTCTCTTCGGCTGTATTTGATTCGCGAAAATTGAGTAATTTGAAAAATATTTTTTTTTATATTTTTTTATGGGCAAAAAGTCGCTTATAAAAATGAACGAATGAATTTCATTCTCCACGAATATATTTACACAAAAATTGTTATCGGTAATAAAAAAAAATTTCATTGACTAATAAATGTTTAACAGTACGAGGCATCATTTTCAAGAAAATATTTTTTTCAAATTATTTATTTTTGATGAAATAAACGGATAATATCTCGTGTTCCGTTGGTTGGATGGATGGATGGATGAGGTGCTACACAATAACTAGAAGCACAAGTAAAAAGCTTACCAAAAGATAATAATAGTTCAAACACATTGATTTTTCGGAAAAATTATCAAAAAGGTCCTAAATTATTGTAATTATGTTAATTCAGTTCTATACTTTTTTTGTATTAATTCGATCCTAAATATTTTTTTATTTAAGCCAATTCAGTCCTCTAAATAATTTTGGTTGGTAGATTTTTTAAAAAAAATTATTAAAAGTATCTTGCGATTTTTTATAATTTTTTTTCTTTTCTTCTCTTTTCTTGAGCTTTTATTTAGTGAAATCTATGAATCTAATGGATTGAATTGAGACAAACGCAAAAGACTTAGGATTAAATTGGCAAAAGAAAAAAAGGTTTATGACTGAATCAGCACAACCGCAATAAGTTTAGGATTTTTTTTTTTTTTGGAAAGTCTCCTTGATTTTTCAGTCAATTATCAATAAGCACACCCCTCAAAGAAAAATACATGGATCAACCCACAATATATATATATAGGACAAAACTGTCTTACGTAAGCATCAAGAACTCTTCAGTCATATATATATATAAGTAGTAAGTAGTAGTTAAAACAGGACAAAACTGTCTTACGTAAGCATCAAGAACTGTTCAGTCATCAGATCCATAGACTTCACTGATTGATGCAAGGGCAGGTTGCCAAGTCGGGGTGACTTTGACCTTCCTCTTCTCCCCACTGGATTCACTTTTCTTCTTCTTGTGCCCTTTGCTTGTCTTCTCCACCACCTTGCCATCCTTCCTATCCGCCGCGGCCGCCGGCAGCGGCGGCGGCCCTTTACTGGGCTTCTCGTCGTGCCCCAGAAAGCTGACGTGCTTTTCAGCTGTCGAGCTCTTCGTCCTAGAGGCCTTGAAGAAGTCGTCGCTCCCGTCGCTCGTATCGTCGCCTCGCCTCGCGACCGAGACGCTCGAGTCCCCGCCCTTCCTCCTGGCCCCGGTGCCACCGCCATGGAAGGACCGCGAGGCCCCGAAGCCGGCCGACCTGTCGTCGTCCCTGCCGGGCCGCCGGGTCCTGCGGCGAAGCTTCTTCACGGTGTGGCGGGGGACGAGGTAGTACTTCTCCCCTAGGGCGAGGGTCTCGCCGGGCCCCACCACCGCCTCCCACGGGCGCCGGAACACCTCGGGCCTCGTCACGTAGAAGGAAGGATACTTCTCGATGATCCGCACCGCGGGGATCGGCATGAAGTAGCACTCGACTTTTCCCCCAGCGTGGACGATCTTCAACGCCGAGGAGGCATCCTCGTCAGGGGCGGAGGCGGAGGAGGCGGAGGGGGGCTTGGGCGGGGCGGGGCGGGCGAGCTTGTGGACCTTGAGTAGCTTGTGGAGCATGATGATGTTCAGGACGGGGCTACGGTGGAAGAGGAGAGGCCCAAGAGGGTCGTCTTTGAGTCTCCGACAACTTGGGATTGATCAATGAACAGAGTTTTTTTTTTTTTTTTTCTCTTTAAAGCAAAGCTCGTTCTTATATATGGATCGGCGAGGGTCGATGAAGCCAAAGGGAATAAAGCCAACAGCAGGCCTATCATCTTTGGCGGAGGAGGGGGACAACGAATGAAGGATGACCAAGATGCCGACCTTGGAGGATGCAAAGACATTAAAATGTGAAAACAGTGACATCAAAGCTGGCCTTCGGCATAGTGAAGTACGGAGGCAAATGTCTTGTGTTCGTCCGTCTCTTCTTGATCTTATCCACCTGTTCTGCCACACGCCCGACGTAGTAGCTTTTCTCAGTGCGCCGGACTCTCCCGGGAGAGACAAATTTCTCGAGACGCGAGCATGGTTTCACAATAGAATCGAAAGCTAAATCTGATTTCCGTTTTAGGGCGTGCAGGGGCAGGTTGAAGATTTCAAAAATTGGGGAACCGATTCTAGCGGGCAGGTTCCGAGTTGAAACATTGGAACCTGGAACCTGTAACAAATCTTCATGTTTAATCCTGCTGTATTTTATGGCATGTGATGATAAGTGCATAATCTGAATCAGTCTGAACTTTCATTTCTATCTATATTCATTACTGAGACTTTTACTTTGTCAATATTTCATGGTCTTTGTGCCTAAATACGAGTTATGGTATGTCGATTATAGTTGAAAATGATGTCATTAGACATTATGATTCACTGTAATCATTCAATTAATAATAGAGGTGGAACCTGAGCAAAACCAGGAATCGACCTTGAAACCTGCGAAAGGGGGAGGTTCTAATGTATGCAGGATAGGTTCTAGGTTCCAATAATTAGAAAATCGATTCCGACGGCTTGGTTTTAAGTTCTAAATGATAGCTGCACCGTCCCTAAAACCGCTCACCCTTAAATTCCTTGCACACAATGTCATAAGTTTTGAATCTTGACATTTAATCCTTCACAACGTCTCAATGTTTGAACGTTAGGTTTGCTCTTTAGAACTTGGGCCAGACATAGGTATGAGAAACAATGGTTTCTCCCATTACCAAAAGTGGCCAACCGAACGTGTTTAGCAGCTAAACAAGGGATAATCGTCAAGAGCTCCTAAACTTATTCTACACCGATCAATTCGTTTCTATACTTTTCGATTTTACAGATTGAATTTTAAGCCTTTTCTACGGTTTGCCAATGGTTGTCCTTCCGGCCAATTTGGATCGGAACAGATCAGCGTCGGTCAGCGTCCACGTTAGCGATCTCCCACCAAGATTGATCATAACGACTACATTGACAAATAGGGGTGTGCAAACTGGACCGGGTCGGACCGGGCGGGTTGGTCCGATCCTTGAGGTGGACGGTCTGGTCCCTGGTTCCATATGTTAGGACCGAACCGGCCCGATCCGGATTGGACCACCTATAATAAATAGTTATTTATATATATAAATCTATACAATTAAAAAAATAAAAATATTTGAAACCAAAACAAAATAATGATTAAAAAAAACTTACATACTTTTTTATTCAACCGAGGTTATAAATTGTAAATTAACATGCAATCGAAGCATATGTTATTCTACGGACTAAATTTTTATAAGAAGTCGGTTGGTGTTAGCGGTCCTACTGGGCCGGGATCAGGACCAGGATGGGATTGGACCGGACTGCCGGTCCCTGGTCCCGAAAATTTAGGGACCATGACTACTGGTCCGGTCCTCGATTCCATGCCGGGACCGGACCGGCTCGGACCATGCACACCCCTATTGACAAATAGTCAAAATATTTTGAACTGAATCGGCAAAACTGAAAAGTTTAGAATTGAGCTGATTATCTTTCGCTACAACGAATTTACGACTCCCACTAAATAATGCGGATGAATGATAGACATAAACCATATTTATGATTTTTATGTCAATGTGTTCAAAGGAGTGAAGTTCCAAATGTTGACTTCTACTCAAGAAACAAAGGAGTTTCCCTTTCCTTGGACGTCCTTTTCTTTGCCTTGGTATGTCAACGGCATCAAGTTCGATCTCCTTACATATCATGGAATCGAAGTTCGCAAGTCCTAGGTTTCATTTGTTCTTGATGTGCATAAAATCCTTAAATTCTTCCAATCCCACGATGATTTTACATAGTACTCCCACTCGACAGACAAAGATGTCAACCTCATGTGGTGTCCATATGTTTTTTTGAAGTAAGATTTGGCGATACGAGATAATTATGATGAGCATCAGCCGTCCGAATCTCTTCCAAATACAAAATTACATTCTTTTGGCAGTAAATTCCAAGTACGTCATTCCACCAAAAAAATTAGTACTCCAAAGAAGGGCCACATTTTTACCCCAAGCGGCATTCAATTTACCAACAAGACACGGAACTCATGTAGTACCAGATACTTCAAAGATTTTTTTAAGTGAAAAATGACAAAAAAGGGTCCGTGAACTTGGGTCCAATGTGCAATGTAACCTCTGGACTTTTAATCTGTTCAATGCGATCTTTGAAATGTTCAATGCAATTTCCTCATTTTGCTCAAATGACAAATCAAACATTATTGACAACGCCGAGTTAGATATTTAAAAATGGTGAATCAATATGTCCATACTATTAAACATTTACTCTCTCTCTCTCTCTCTCTTTTTTGGGGGGGGGTGTTTAAAAAATCATCTACTTTAAAAAGTGAAAAATAAAATTAGGACGTTACCATATCTATTATTATTTGATTATGAGGATCGCTATTTCTTGATTCAGATGAATATCTAATATGAATAATCCACGTATAATTTTTTTTTTGGTCGAGCGTCCAAAATAGATTGGAAGCCACCTCAGTAGATTTCAAAATTAATGAAAAGATGATATTGAACATTTTCGCATTTTTTCGAGACTAGGTTGATCATTTATCATTAAATCATAAATCATATCGAGCATATTAAAAGCCAATGTGGTGTATTAAAACAAAGTAGAGATCATTCGTGTCATTTTCCAATTCATGATAATAAAGTGAAGATGAAAGAATGACAGGCACCATATTGTTTATGAAAGCTCACACAAGCAACTTACGGTGGCTGAAGCGCGTAAGATAGTATCAATCCCAGCGAGCCTAAAGACTAGAAATGGGCAAAGGGTATCCGTCCCCCTCCGATGGTCGCCCCGCCCCGAGCAAATTCTCTACGCGAAAATTGGCGGGGCGGGACGTGGCGAGGCGGAGACCGTCTTAGTCCCACCATGCTCGTTAATATATGTTAAAAAACCATTACTATTCAGTTACAATTAGTATACTAACACATAGATTATTATATCATATACCTCATGATAACTTATTACCCACTTAATTTAGAACTAAGAGAACAACCAAAAAATAGATGTTATTACGCAAATGATACAAAAAAACTAATATAAATGGGCGAAGTCTTACCTGATATTTTCATTAACTAGTTACAGAATACGGGGAGGTTTTAATTGGCATAGCACTATTGTCATAAAAATACCAATTAACTATATATTTCCAATATACTATTTAAAGAAAATAATTCAAATATTTCCCCCAAACGAGGCACAGGCCACGGCGGGGAAAAGCTCCTCCCTGTCCGGCCCCCTCACGTCTCATGCCCCTCCCTGCCGTAAATATTCAAGTGAAATCTAATACATGAAATGATGTGGATCTGGGCAAACAGCTTGATTTGCCGGTACAAACCATAACATCTAGAAAGGGTCATACAGAACAAAGTCCTCAATTCAGTAACAAAGACAGACCAGCATTGAGACAGCAGGGAAAACACACAAAGCATAAGAGAACCACATTACCTCTGGCAACTATATTAAGGTAATACAATTCTGTTATTTCACCTAAATAACAAAAATTTGCATGCCTCAATATTCTGGACCTGCAGAAGCAAGTTACTCAGGAAAACGCGCATAGTATTCGTCTCTCAAAGGACATGCAAGACCAATTATCACAACTGCATAAAGGTTTGGAGTCTGATACAGACAACAAAATACCAAGTCATCAACCATGATTCGTTATATCCACTCTATAAACAGGGCGATGGTTCATGAATTTCACGAGGACCCTTAGTCGATGAGTACACCTAAGGGATCAAGATCTGAATCATGCTCACTAAGTGTACCACATATTCAATGTTGACAGAGCACTGAATCATGATCAGTAACTGTAAATGGCAAAATCCAACAAACATAAATGGAGAACTTATCATAACTCAACACTTACGCAGTCCTGCTAAGAGCACCAGAGGAAACTAATTAACAATAAGCAAGTCAGAGCAGCGGTATGGGAATCTGATCTAACATTGCTTACTCGAACTCCAATCAAGAAATCCAACTGCTTGAGAAAAAAGGGATGGCAATATTTCAGAGATGGAAAGTCAGATTGCTACTGGAGAATCGAATGAAACCACTAGTAGACAACATGTAAACTCAGAAATGCAGCAATAACTAATGCCATCCATTGATGATGAATCAAATATTCCTTCAGTAAGCAGCTGAATCTACTCAAATGTCCACTTTGTTTATACCAAGTACAACAGTTGCATACATCCCTTTCCGGCTATCAAAATTCACTTTACAGGCAAAGCAACAAAAGAGGAAATGGAATCGGAACTTGACAACGATCTCTTTATCAACTTACCGAACCCTATAAACTTTGAAATGGAGGAAAACCCGAAAAATATTCTCACTACTCAACAATATCAGTGGGTCCAAATTCTACGGCAAGAGGGAAGAAAGAAAGGATACAAGAAGAAAACAGGAAGAGTTGAAACCACAAAAATGAAGAGCGATAACATCATTAAAAGAGCATTAAGAGAACCTGAACATCATGATCTCAACTTTACTTCAATGATTGACCAGCTACAGGTTAACTGCCCCTTTTATCTCTTCAGTGAACAACGACTACGAGAAGATACAATTGACTCCAGCCTCCTTTACGTTGATCACATACTCCCAGAACCAACCAATGCCGTATCTTCAAGATGCTTAATCAACTCGCGGGAGCTCTCCAAAAAAAAGAAAACCCTAGAGGTGGACTTCTTTACCAGGTTTGTAGTCAAAAGGAAGAAGAAAGTATCATTTCTCAGTAGTTACTGGGCCAGTGTGTATGCTGTGGCTGCTGATACACATTGGCCGTGGGTCCTGTCATATCAACTGCTCCACTCAGGTCTTGAACAGCTGTAGATGTTGGGACACGGTTAGAGCTCTCACTGCCACTTGAAGGTGGCAAATACTGGCAAACCTGCCATGCTTGTGTTGGAGGATATGTAACATGCTGACCTTGCTGAGAAAGGTTGTAAAATGAACTGGTTGGTAAGCTAGGAATTTCACGGCCATGTGCAGCAATCCAAACCCGCGACCCTTCGCTCTGCAGCAAAGTAAATCTGTCGAGATTGGTGATGATGTCCCTCGGGAAAATATGAAACTTTATTGTAATTTATTTGATAGAGGATGCTCCTCGTGCTTCAGTCTATTTGCATCTTCCCACACTAATAGAACTCAGCCAACATGTCAAGATCATGCAATGTCCCTTACCCACATTACCCAGACACCACATTTATGCAACACCATCTAAGAAAACCCTAAGCATTATTCATCTAGCACACTTCCTAGACAACAGATGTCCACAGCAAGAATACCACAATTAAACAACTTCATACTCTGCCAATCTTGCTGCACAACATCCAACTGAACATAACTAATACTTCTTTCTCAACATACATCGACTGAATCTCCCCGAAGCAACCAGAGTGAGAGGAGAGCCTTCAGTAAGTCAACTTTTATTACTTATGCTAAATAAGAACATTTCCAGATGAAGTTAACATAAGAATGGAACCGTTTTTACAAAAAATACCCGGCAAGTTATAGAAAAACAAAGCCAACCTGTTGTCCAGTAATGTACATATTATTTTCCTTGAACTGAGATGCACCAAGTTCCTCATTAGTATTGGAGTTCCCAGCCGTCGCAGCAGAGCCAGAATTATAACCAGCAGCAGATGAACCATAAGGCCCATAACTAATCGGCACTCCAACATGGGTCGGGTTACCAGCATTACCAGCTGTTTTATACTGAGGTAGTGGATATTTGACCGCCGGAGCAGCAGCAGTAGGTGGTGCAGGGAACAAACTAGCTGCCTGAGGCTGCTGAGCGAATGCACCATTCGCTAAGAACTGGGGAATGGCTGGAGGTGGAACATAAAATTGAGGGAAGTAGTGTCCATAAGGAATGTAATTTGGGGGATAAGGAGCCATATGAACCCCAGTGGGGGTACGGAATACGGGGAGTGGTTGCTGAGTCATGGCGATTGAGCTTTGCATGAGCCCAGCAGCCTGAGTCACAAGGGGAGTTGGTCCAGCTGTAGACAGAACCAAGGAGTTCCCGCCCTGTGGCACAATAAACATGTAGAAGGATCAGTAATTGATAAAATAAGTTGTGGTTCAGAATCTTCAGATTAAGAGGACAATGCCTTCCTTCAATCAAAAAATTGCTTAAAACAACAATAACAAACATGAGGACACCATGACGCGCTGTTAATTACCAAATCATCATCAACATCATAAAAAAAATTCTTAAATTGTTAAATCCTTTTTCAGAAGACAGAAAGATGTTGGGAAGAAGACAGAACAAAGTCATGCTTCTTCCATAATAAAAGAAAATCCAAGCTCCAATGGTCCATGCCCCTCACCTTCAAGAAAGATGTTAAACATTCCTCTTAAGGTTTGAACTTCAGCGTCCAGGGGCTAGCTTACATTTGTTTGAACATTAAACTACGTTCATAGAGACATGTAAAGACAGAAAAGTTAAAAAAAAAAAAAAAAGAGAGAGAAAAGGCAGCAAGTCTGTTCACTAACACCATGTCAACCACAAGCTACTAACAATTTTCACTAAAAAGAGAACTGACCAAACAGGTTGCTTTCAACATGAACTAGGATATTCTAGTTATCACATCATTCAGGTCTGTCAGCAGACTCCATTTATTCTGACTATAAGTTTATTATAGATGCTAGAGATTATAAGGTCGTTAAGATTTAGCCATTCTTTTAGATATTTGCAACTGTATCGAGATGAAAAGGCAAGGCTCGGACAGGATGGCACTAACTAATAGCGAAGTCTCGTCAATTCATAAGGCCCAAATTGGTGGTGAGCTCAGTGCTGTCATTGGACACAAAGTTGGAATATAACCTTCCACTGAACATTTAATTCTTACCTTGGCATTAGTTGGATTTTTACAATAATATTCCATTTCAAATGAGTTATCCATAGGCAGTGCACATGCAGGAACAAAGGAGAACGTTTGTGGGAGTTTTATGATCATTCTGAAAATCTTAGTTGATAGCTGGCTCGAAATGGTGAAAAGCAACCAAACTATGGTGAAAAGCAACCAAACTGTGGAAAAGTAACCTGAGAAAATTCACTTATTGCAATTTATATGGAATTACAGGCTTTATCTGAGCAGGATTCAGAAGGCTGGAAGCTGACACTTCAAAAGCTAACAGCTTATTTCTTAAGTCTGCTACTCAGTAAACAGCTACCTACTTAGAAGACAAAATATAGGATTGGTTAATTTCCATTCCTCTATCAGCGAGAGCTGATGTATACACCCTGAATGATCGGTCTATGATTATAACAGCAATGCGATGTTTATTTAGCTGCTATGAAATATTATTCGCACTTCAGAAGGTCCGACAAACAATTTTATGTAGGCTTCACATATGAAAAAGCAGATTGGCAGAAGGCAATAAGCACAGATGAAGCAAAGCTAAATGAACTACCCCACTATAGGACGTTTCAATGGTGGAATAGTCTTCAGCCTCAGTTATGTTCACAATTGGAAGCAGTATACAAGATACAAAGTTGCGGAAGAAAGACATCAACCAGTTCGTATGAGGGCCAAACTCATAAAATACGAGATATAAGAAACAAAGGATCAATACAAACCTCCTGGGAAGGCTGAGAAGTCTGCTGCTGCGAGGCCCCAACACTGTCATTGTACTTGGTAGAAACTCCAGGTGAAGAAAAGGGAGAAAGGCGGCCATCAGCATCAACGCCTGACCGATAGAATGGAGCATAATAATTTGTTGGATCAAATGGTTGTTGAACCTGGATACAAGACCGTTTAAGAAATATCATGAACCAAAGACTCAAAGCTACAGCTAGAGTACTATAGCAAAATGTAGCTATCTGCCTACAAACGGACAAATAGACAAAATTCTTACCACAAAGCTTGGTAGGCGAGAAGCATCCCGTGTTTGAGACTCAGAATTTTCGAAAGGAGCAATCTGACTTCCTAATACTGGGGGCCCAAACCCAAAATTATAGTTGGGAGAAGTATGAACTACCGAGTGCTGTTGGGCTAATACAGCTTCCTGCTTTAACTCTTTGTAATCGGGAGCTGCACTCGAGGAGAGATCATCCTCAGCAGGAGAAGCACTCTCAGGCACGTTCTTTGGTGATTGTGGATAATCCTGATAATTTTCTTCGTCAGCATTTGCCGGGGCAATTTGGCCACTGGAAAAACATGATAAAAATAACATTAATTCAACTTGAAGGTTCAGAACATCTACACCATCTAAATGCTAATTATAGAACCACTCTGCGCCAGATACAACCAAATCAAATGAGTTCCTCTGTCAAACTGAAAGACATATGAGTTAACAACTTAACAACTAGAACCTAGAGCAGTATGAACTAAAGCTCTGAAACAATGTCCTAGAACTTCCAATTATCCAGCCAAGTCAGAAACCACCATAATCAACACTAATTGAATTAGGTGCCTCTTACTTTTTAATGATAGCATTAACTCTTGTCTTACACGAACTTCGTTATCGTGTGTGGTAACCCGTGAATAACTACATGCAGTAAAGCAATCAATAGGTCACTAAATGTTCAAACATTTATTGGGGTTTACTGACGTTCAGAGTTGCGGTAGCTAATAAATTTATTTTATGAAGCAATGTGGGCAAATGACCTCCAGTTGAAAACGTCAACATTTCATAAGAGCTCTAACAAATGTTTTACTGCTTACAAACCTTGAGTCCTCCATGGTTTCCTCGACAGCTAGAGACATTTCCGAGACAATTGTGGAGCTCTTATCACTCTCAGGAGCACTGACAGAGTTTGTACTTATGCCAAAACTTGCATCAAAACTTCCAAAACTGAACTTTGTTCTTTCAGATTCAGGGACATGGATGTGGTTTGGGAGTATAACGGGTTGACGTTGTGAAAGACGTAAAGTTTCCAGTTTTTGCTGCAGATTTGAAGCTGCCTCTTCTGGATCAGGAATGCTTGGTGCCGACTGCGAGGGGGTAACTGTATTGACTTCAGGTGCAACTGCTCCAGACCTCTGAGAAGCAGTAGGATTTGTTGGCTTTGGTTTCCACTCCTTACTTGAGCCCACTGTTAGAAAGACAAAACTAATAGTTTAGGGAACTTAACCAACATTATCAATCTACAGACAAATTCACTTTAAACAGTATAGAAATAATGCCTTTCTGAGACCCAACTAGCTGCTGCGAACGATTGTTGTAATTGGATGATGGGCGACTAACAGAAGAGACACTGTGAGTTGAACTAAATGAATGCTGAGAGGGCTCCACAGTTCCAGTCTTCTCGGCTTCCTGAAATTGGTCAGGCATCTTTTCATGCTCGAGAGAGCCACCAACCTCAGAAGCTACAGAATTGATATTTAGAAAAAGGATTACCTAAGGAGCATCAACAAATATGAACGTTTCTTAAAAATGGAAAAAAATTGTCAAGTTCCTACCAGTGGTTGCTTTGTTTTTGCTTACTGCATTTGGTTCAACAGGAGTTCGATGGCTCCCAACTTCACGTTTTATTGTACTCACAGAACTGGGTATCCGTGAGTCATTGGTGGGCACTATAACGGGATCAGAAGAAGAGAAACAGACTGAAGAAGATGGCGAAGTGTTAGTCATGGACTGCCCAGATGGAATGCCAGCTCCTATTGCCGTTTGGACACTTCCATTGGTATCAAGAAGGGTTGATCCACCGTCCACCTTACTGAGACCATGCTTAGATGGTGAAATCATTTCAGAATGGCCTCTCCGATTTCCTCCAGATGAACTGACAGCATCAGTAACAGTAATATTTGGAGAGGACCCAGCATTTGGATGATTGGTAGCACCAGCTAGAGAGCTGCAAAAGATCATCGTAGAAATCACTCTAATAACTTCGCTCCAAATGAAAAATAATTTTAAATCATGTAAATCAAATTGACTCCATGAAAATGCTCTCACCTTGCCACTGAAGTAGTCTCTTTATTTTTTATCCCGTGTGAAATAGGCAGAGATGAACCGATACCCTTATCAGCTGCTGGATTAATTCCATTCTCCTTGACAGCAGCAGCATTCCTGCCATCACCAGCATCTGAGAAGAGGTGCAACAATATAATTAGATAGGGTTCATGAGACCAAAAATAAAGTAACTTTACTATATGGCCAATCGCACATAACAGCCCACGCAAGGCTTCTCAAGAAATGCAAACATGTAGTACAATGAGAGAACCTACACATAGTTGCCACCAATTTAAGAATGTCAAGTATGTAACCACCATACAAAAAGATATTGGTCAAGAGACTACTGTAAAAGTTAAATAAAGAATACAATAGATGAAATAAAACTGATCCCCAACAGTCATTTACCATTTGATACATGCCGAGGCAAATAATTGGAACGACCACCCTTACTACCTCTTCCCTGCGAGCCAGGCTGCCATCGGGATTCTGATGACTCTCGGTTCAAACTCTGTGCAAACAGAGAAAGAGGAATATTGACCACATGGCGAATTGAGAGGGTTTGAAGACATCAATAACCAGATTTTGCCAGGAATAATACAGGCAAATAGATGCTTAGCAAAAATACATGCAGGATCATAAAAAAAAGGGGCAGCAGAACAAAAACCAACAGAATGAAATGAAAAATATGGAGAACATCGATAATCCAATACCTCCTTTTTCCTGTCACGCTTCCTCTTGACCTCATGAAATGTATCTGATATAATAAGCAGAGAGTTAGAAATTTCAAAACGATCATAAGTCACCGACAGTTAAGCAAAAATACAACGCTAGCATGAAATGCAACAAATGAGTTTCCGTGAGACCATAGACAAATATGAAGCAAAATGAAAGGAGGGAAAGCGTTCCTACAAAAAATATAATTGCTTGAATAGCTTGAAAAAAGAACACATAACACCAGAAGTTAACGCAATGTACTCCTTCAATGCCTCACACCCTCTTGAAATTCAAGTACCCCTACTGCCGCAACATGGAAAAGACTAGAACCAATCTCTCCATTGTTTTAATGAAAAGGATCACACTCAAAGTCCATGAAGCCATAAAATCACAGTGGAAAATATAGATTTCTTAGTACAACATATAAAGCAAGATGAGATAGACATAGACTGCTTTATAGCTGCACAAGTTGATCTTCTCCACAAGATAAGACATTGTTTACATCGAAAGAACAGCGGCATAAGCACGATGGAAAGCCAACAGTTCACTTCCAGAGTGACTGCCAAATACGTGGAAGCAGAGACACCACACACACTGAACTTTGAAACACAATAATGCAGAACAGAATGCTTTTGAATTTTACACCCAAGTATATTGCACAAAAATTACAGAAATCACTTCCAGCAAGTTCCTTTTGAAGCCGCTTCTTCCTGCGGAGAAAGAAGATATGCCTTGTCCTAAAGGTTGTAGCAAGCAAATGGACAGAAAAAAATGTGAGAAACTATTCCCATCAATAATTCCACACAAGCGAAATCAGAAAGCCCAGTAACTTCACTCGCAGTATGGTTACTAGTTAGTTAATCACCATTTTCATCCACCCGCAAACAGATATACCCAAGGCCTCTAGTCTCGGGGCCACCCACCAAAATGCATCACATCATTCAGACTGAACAAATCACCATGTACTTTTACCGGAAGTTCCATCATAAGACTGCTGGCAATCAAAGGAACGAGTCGTCGTATAGAAAATGAACACTGCTTTACAAGCCAGAGATTATAGGGCTTGAGAGTTGAGACAGCTAAAAGTCATCGCACTTCCAACTTCTCATACAAAGTGGCCTCACCAACAAATCCAAATCTTTACAGAAATTACAGCTCCAAAACTCAAACCCAGAAGATTAAAAGTCTTCAACGCAAAGATTAAACCACGACAAACCCATCAAGACCAAAAGAAAAAAAAAGCACAAAAATCAAGATCAACCACACCCGAACGCAACCAGAGCCAAGAAAGTGGAATACCCTGAAAAAGAAGCTTTTGGGCAGTCTCATTTGGATCCATGGAACATTCCTTGAGCATTGCATAAATCTCCTCCTCACTGTGACTGCCCGTGATCTCCTTTATCTGCTGGATCATCTTCCTTACGCTGCTCGGGATTGAGACCTTGGACCCACCACTGCTCATCTTCGATTACCACCTCCAGGAAAAAAGAAAGAAAGAAAGAAGAAACCCCCCCGCCCCTCCAACAGGAACACCCCCTGCTCGTTTTGCGCTTTACGACGAAGAGCACACCCGTGCGTGCGTGGGATGTTTTTAACGTGTGAGAGACGGGGAATCGGAGGCGCGGCAGAGAGCGAGAGGCGACGGGAGGGAATGGCGATTCGGGATTGTGGGTAATGGAGAAATTGAGGGTGGCGGAGATGGGTGTCGAGTGAGGAGAGAATCGATCGAGTGTGCGGGTGATTTGGGTTGATGGGGGTTTTCGAATTGATCTAGGTGAAGTGGAGAGAGAGAGAGAGAGAGAGAGAGCGAGAGACAGAGAGAGAGAGAGGGGAAGGAGAAGGGAGGGAGGCAAATGAATAGTGTCGGAGAGCGTAGGGCTCTTTTCCATGCTTCCTTAATGTTAACCTTAATTATTTATATTTCGACCAAAAAAAAAACCTTAATTATTTATATTTTACACTATAGTATTCCAAAAATTAATCAAAGCTCATTTATTAAATTGCGGCATATCATATCATATTGGAGTTCAAATTTTTTTTTTTTGGGTCGAATATCACATTGGAGTTGGGTTGATTAGGATTCACCTATTTATTTCATGCACACATGCAAGTTTTTTGCGTCGCAACATCGTCAAAACGAAATTATTCCTTAAAGACGATACATTCCATATTTCCAACTCACGCTATATTAATCTTGTTCCGAATAAAAGTAAATTCAGCAGGCGGGCAGGCGGTGCTAGAGCTAATTAGCAAGTATTTATTCGACATCTATAGTTAAATCATTTCATCATTGACATCGTTAGTCGCGACGCGGTTGTTGTATGAGAAATTAACGGCATGTATTTCAAGGCACGTAAATTTTTTTGCTTTTATGGTTAAATTGTGAATCATTATTTGAATTCTAAAAAATTGTATGTAAATGCCAACATTTATATCTTTGCAAGAGTTTCTAGTGTCAAAATGTGCGCCACTAAATTCAGATTAATCAGAACCGAAAAAACATAAAGTTAACATGTCTTACCTTACTCTTTCCAAATTCTATCTTAACCCTTTCATTTTGTTCAAACAACTAAATTTTTCAGATCAACTTTCACGTTATGTCGTATTGATTAAAACTGTTATTGTTTTTCATTGTTAGTCTACTATAATATTCAATTTTTTCTGAGAATTTTAATTTTAAGTACTTAAATCGTCTTCGTTGTTTCGATATACTGTGTAGACTAACTCGACTTAACCATAAATAGTCTAGGGCCGAATTGGGCACCAATGAGAAAGTCGCACATGCCATTACACGGTGATTTTACGAATTTTTAAAAATTAAATTTGTTTTCGCCATAAGTTAAGCATTTGTATTAATGAACTTATTTAGTCTTTTTTATGCTCGAACGAGGCTCTCTTATCATTGCCAAAAACGGTGCGGTTACACAATCTTTAATATTAAAAATAAAATAAAATGTCGAAACCAAAAATTGCTCCCGAAGGTTCCAGAAACTTTTCTTTTTTTTCTATGCCGGTCCATATTCTGCCAATACAATTAAATTTCTAAATAAATTCCCTTTACTTCTTTTTTAAAGTTCCGTTCCGTTTGGGCACAGGAACGAGGCAATCCCAATAACATAAAAGCAATCGGAATAGGAATTGATCTGTAAATGATCTGAACTTTTAGTCTTTCTAAAATGTCACATGTAAATTCAAATTAGGTAAGTCTACTCACCACATCGAAATTTTCCCTAAGGAAAAGTTACCGACCCGAGCTAAATCAACAACCTTTTTTTTAATTATTTTCGGCTAGCTTTTTTTTCAATTTAATCACTCTCGTTGATTTTCGATGGTTCCCACCTCGTTCGATCGAAATTGGAAATATAGGAACGCAGCGAATTTTCGATCTCGAATTCGATCTCTGTCCCACCTCGTTCCAATCGGTCAAACAATACGAAGAAAGGCGACCGGGGGAGGGGGGGGTTTCTCGATGCTGTTGCAGTGGTTTCATTCCCTATTCGATAACATCACGGATCGAACGACGTATATCGTACTACATCCAACGACCACTGTAAAAATCTAGCATGGCTTCTTCGGGTTATCTACTCTCGATCAACCGAAAGTCCTTCCCGGGTCACATCAGCGGCTTGACGGTGTCCAGGAATGGGAAAACCCGGCTGCGAACTCCGAGCACAGCGGCCAAGCGCATCCCGAGAGACGACGCTAACGCTTTTTTATCTTCCAACGCCGTAGACCTTGGAGATTGGATGTACAAAAATCTCCGTTCATCCGACTCATGCAGACGAATCTTTTTAATTTCTCAATATATCTACCGGCATAGAATATTTTTATTTTCGCACGAGTCGCCACATCACCATTAAATTTTTATTTTTCCAGTAATTATTAAAAAAGTTTCATGATTGTATACATCAATGGCGGTGGAGGGTGGGTCGTGCACCAAAATCGGATTATATACAAAAGAATGATTATCAGCCTTTTTTGGAGGGTATTATTGCTGCGAGGACTTCACAGCCTTTTGCCCATGATTGTATTTTACTATACATATTTGCTAGAGGCGTAGCACGTGAACCCCAAGCAGTGGTCTGACGTGGCATTTTCTCTTTTTGGCCTGGAATAATTTTTTTCTTATGTGGACCTTTTTTTATAAAAAAAAAAAAAAATTCCTGTTTGGTTTTTGTCTTTTTTATTTCTTGAGTTTTCATGGATTTGCTGGGGAATTTCTGTATACATTAATGTGAAAAAACAGAAGAAGAAATTCCGGAAAAAGCATCTGGGATGAAAACATTTTCTATTTATCTAGCCAAAATACCATTTTCTATTGTAATGCGATTTATTACAAAAGACTGTACATGAGTGAACCAATGAATTCGTTCTCCTTGACGATATTAAACGCGACGTTACGAGCCAACGTCAGCCGAATAACACCCATCGCTTGTCTATCCAGCAATTCCCAATCGGGTTGCTTCATCATTTCTGGTTTCTTCCCAAACAATGGCTCGTACAGCTTCATTTGATATAAATAATCTTCTATTTGCATCTTCAAGAAACCAAAGTCATTCCCCTCAAATTTGTCGATTTTCCCTTTAGCTTCTTCTTTAACTAAAACAAGCCTAACTCTGATACCAATTGTTGCGCGGAACAAGCGATCGATCAAATAAATAGACAGAATGAGCAAAATAAATCGAACACCAGATGTACGTGATTCGGACGTAAAGACCTACGTCTACGGGGAGAGCAACAATAAATTCCACTATAGATCAAGCGATACACAAAGATTACAGATCACTCGAGTTACACAAACACACTCTTAGTGTTTCCCAGCCACAATTACATTCAAGAATGCACATAGTGTTTAGCTCTCAATTCCTAGCGAAATAATGTTGTAATCTCGCAAATGAATTAAAACACAAATCTAATAACAAGATTTACTCGGCTTCGATACTTGAATTCTTGATATAATTCTGCGAACAAAACCCACGAAGAAGAACCTTCGCCAAGCACTCGATGGCGCTTCAAGAAACTCCCTCTGTAATTCTAGGCACACAAGCACTCGTGAAAACCGGTGCTTCAAGACCACGTTCGGCGTCTTTTTTTGCACCGCAATAAAAGCAACGCCACGCTCTTTCTTTTATATATTGGTCTGACGTGCATTCTTTCCCCTTTTTTTTTAATTATATTGACTTTCTCTGCACAAAGACTTCTCTGACTTGTGCAAAGTCCCTGCACGTGAGCATGAAAAAAGGAAACCCACACATGAGATATCTCTAAGATTCTACCAACAAAAGTCTACTAAATTGCATCCAAACAAAAATCCCTTTTCCTTAATTAACAATGCATGAAATCTTCCACGAATATATCTTCACGACAAATCTTGCATGCAAATTCCACGGATGTCGTCCACAAATATTCGATTCAGAATATTCACAATTTCACTTCGGGCTCAAACTCGATACACATTTAACAATCTCCACCTTGGCTCGACGTTTGAGCCAAATCGCAATCGCTTCGCTGATAATTCGAACTTCATCTGCTACTCTCCCAACAGCCCCAATAGGCTCAACCGCCACATACATCATGGAAGTCCAAGCCGCGCTTGAACTTCACCATAATCGATGACCTCATCAGAATACCAACTACATATGCACCTTTAACTGCTCCACAAGGACTTTTTGACACAAACTCTTTAGCCACAGATAAAGCAAAACCATCGTTGCATCCATATTTGTTAGGAAATCGAATACGTACCTTGTTCATATCAGTAGTTACAGCAACAGTTGGCACCATAGGCTCCACCTCGCTACAAGCACCATCTGTGTCGATAACCACTCTAGTACCTGCTACCTCAGGAGTTTCTGGTTGCAACTCCACCTCAAGTTGAACACCGTCCAGATCCGTATAAACACTGCCACGATCACTCCTAGCTAGAAGTACTGGAGACTCGTCAAAGGTAACTTATCTGCTGCAAACATGTGAACTTATACTCGGGCACCACAACTGATCGTCACACTCACCTTGTGCATAGTCATGGAATATGCACCTTGCCCTCACATCGAGCTTACCATCACTTACTCGATAATAACGTGGGCAATCAAACATTCTAAAAATAGAATCATCAGCAACATTACCTAACCACACTTCTTTGGGAGTCCGATATCCAATCGCAGTCGATGGGGATCTATTCACCAGATAACTCGCCATACTAAGCGCATCCGCTGGAATTCTCCCAGCCATACCAGCACTAGAGATCTTTTCACGGGTCGTCTCTAGTAATGCTCTGCTCATCAATTCTGCAAACTGTTGTGGTTTACTAGCACTAGTGCGGTGTTTCACTATGCTCTTTTTCATGCAGAATTTATTTATCAGCTTCGAGTAGGACTCCATGCTACTGTCAGTTCGCACATGCTTGATCAACTTACTAGTCTCCGTTCCGATCAAAGCTCTCGACTGCGTATTCCTAACAACAACATCAAAATTGTGCTTTCGCATAAACACCCAGGCCTTCCTCGAATAGCCATTAGACTCTCAAACAGATGTCGACGTCTCAGGAGCGAAACTTATCAATGTTTCACCTTTAAGTTTATACAGGCCGCTATGTTTGATTCCTTTCATTATCACCAGGGCACCTCGAACAATCTTCGGGACTACACCTCGAGAAGAATACCTGCATCCAGCTGAATCTAGAGCACCCAAGGAAAATAAGTTCTTTTTTCAATTCTAGAACGTGTCTCACCCCAGTCAATGTCCTTGCAATACCATCATGCATTCTGATTTTAACATCACCAATACCTATAACATCGCATTCAGCGTTGTTTCCCAACTGCGCACTTTACTACTATCCATGCATTGATAAAAAGTAAACCAGTTCTTGTTTGGTGTAGCATGAAAAGAACAACCAGAATCTATAATCCATCTGTCAAACGACGAATTCTCAGTGACAGACAAGACACAATCGACATCATCAGAATTTTCAGCTACAGTTGCAACATCATCCGCAGATTTAACTCCAATTCCCTTAGCCCTTTCGTTTTTCAGCTTAAAATAATTTCTTCTAAGATGCCATTTCTTGCCACAGTTCCAACAGACATCACCGCCAGTCCTAGACTGATTGCGTCTATTTATGTTTATACTACTTCTGCTAACACGAGTACTAACTCTTCCTCTTTCACCTACTAAAGCTGCAGATATAGATTCGTCAGATTCTCTTTTACGGATACCTCACTCAGAATTAAATCTCGAATCACATCAAACGTTAAACTAGTTAACCCAGAAGAATTACTAACAGCAGTAACGGTAGTATTCCAACTATCAGGCAATGGGGATAATAAAATCAAAACACGTACATCATCTTCAAAGTCAATCTCAACTGAACTCAATTGACTAATGATCACATTGAATTCATTGATATGATTAGTAACTGACACACCTTCGTTCATCTTCAAATTAAACAGGCGTCTCATCAAATAGACCTTGTTGATCGCAGAGGGCTTCTCGTACATGTCCGACAAGGTTTTCATCAAACCCGCAACGGTCTTCTTCTTGACGATATTAAACGCAACGTTACGAGCCAACGTCAGCCGAATAACACCCATCACTCGTCTATCCCGCAATTCCCAATCGGGTTGCTTCATCGTTTCTGGTTTCTTCCAAGACAGGGGCTCGTGCAGTTTCATTTGATATAAATAATCTTCTATCTACATCTTCCAGAAACCAAAGTCCTTCCCCTCAAATTTGTCGATTTTCCCTTTATCTTCTTCTATATCCATCGATTCGCTTCAACTCAAGCAAGCCTAACTCTGATACCAATTGTTACGCGGAACAAGCGATCGATCAAATAAATAGACAGAATGAGCAAAGCAAATCGAACACCAGATGTACGTGGTCTATGGGGAGGGCAGCAATGAATTCCACTATAGATCAAGCGATACACGGAGATTACAGATCACTCGAGTTACACAAACACACTCTTGGTGTTTCTCAACCTCAATTACATCCAAAAACGCACACAATGTTTAGTCCCAAATTCCTAGCTTCCGACACTTGAATTCTTGATATAATTCCGCAAACAAAACCCACGAAGCAGAACCTTCGCCAAGCACTCGATGGCGCTTCAAGAAACTCCCTCTGTAATTCTAGGCACACAAGCACTCGTGAAAACCGATGCTTCGAGACCACGTTCGGCGTCTTTTTTTGCACCGCAATAAAGCAACGCCACGCCCTTTCTTTTATATATTGGTCTGACATGCATTCTTTCATTTTTTTATTATTATATTGACTTTCTCTGCACAAAGACTTCTTTGACTTGTGCAAAGTCTTTGCACGTGAGCATGAAAAAAAGGAAACCCACACATGAGATATCTCTATGATTCTGCCAACAAAAGTCTACTGAATTGCATCCAAACAAAAATCCATTTTCCTTAATTAACAATACATGAAATCTTCCACGAATATATCTTCACGACAAATCTACGACAAATATTGCACGCAAATTCCACGGATGTCGTCCACAAATATTCGATTCAGAATATTCACAATTTTACTTCGGGCTCAAATTCGAGACATATTTAACAAGTGGTACGAACAAAGAAAGTAGAAATGCCCAGGTCGGAAGTTGGAATTCTTTGCCAGACAATTCGCAGTTGACAAAGGCGAGACCGACCATCAAAACGACAATCACGTGGAACCACCACCGAGGGATTGGCTCATACTTCTTCATGAGCTCATTGTGAATGTCGCCGGACTTGCTCTCGCTTTTCATGGACTGCTTCAGCTGCTGCCAGCTCTCCCTGAAAATTTCCGAAATGGTATCCTAGTTACCACAGATGATAATGACTGAAGAGGTTTTCTTCCTTCTATTCTAAGGTACTAGAAAAAGCGCCGAACCTTCCGTGGAACAGAAGAAAATAAGTTAGTGTTCCGGTTAGAGCAGCAAATGTGAATCCCAGTTGGAAGACGTATGAGATGCTCATGTACAACTTTGAGCACTCGTTGTACGCCTGCTCGTTAAATTCCAAGTCTTTTCCAAAAACCTGTTCCACATTGTACAGATTTCCCGAATAATCATATGATTTTTTAGCGAAATCGCGTCAAATATATTCGTCCAATAAGCAACTGGTATGCACACGTATGTTATAAGCACGAACCCGATCAGTGTGTTCACGATCGTGAACCTAGGCAAGATCAAAGGGTTGCCCACCCAAGCTGTAGATGAGTCCCACTCAACGGCAAAAGAACCGAGCCCAAGACCATTGTAACCTGCACCGAGTTGATGCGCCGTGACCGAGTCTTTCCAGATCCAGCAGACCAATGAGACCTCAATGATAGTTTGCATGAAGTAGGTGGGAACGATGGTGTAGGCAAAGACAGAGACAGCACAGGCGATGAGAATTTGGAATCCGCTGAGCCGGCCTCTAGCTCTCGGTTCTTTGTCATGGAGGGATCTGCAATATGGTCAGCAAGAGCAAGATCCAAAAGTGAGATGCATAGATTGGTCAAAGGAGCGCGCCGGGCTGAGATAAAGTACATAGTTCGAAGTATAGAACGGACCTGTAGAAAGATACTTTCGGTATTATTAAGGGGTACCACATGTAAGGATTGTACACAAGAATCCTTCTGAACAGTCCAGCAAAACCATATCCCATCATCTGCAAATTGAAAGAGTAAGTTGCTTTCTGCAATTGGTGTTCCTTGCAACAGAAATTTGATACTACAGAAGACTAGGCATAACTTCTTGCATAGCCACTTGTTTGGTTAGCCTGTAACATAACATTCATGTTAAGTAAGTTCAACATTCGCCAAAGTCGAGCTGATTTTGCCCGAGATTCTCGAGAATGAACGGGAGCTATTTAGTCCCTTTGTGGTTATAATGTGAAGTTCAGGAAAATGAACTCACCTGAGATGTCATGACCATCAAAATGGCAGCCCAAACACTTATATTCTTGTGATATACCACCTCAATGGCATCCATGGTCGCTACCTACGGACTTCATCGATTCAAATCCTGTCGTGGCCAGGATGACCAACAGCGCATGCTCCTTGATGTTGAACGGTCCCGGATTGAGAGAAAACTTCCAGTTTGTTCCTGGGATCCCCACGATCTTGGCAGGAAGAGTGGAGGCCATTAGTCTCCCCAGGACAAGCAGTAAAATTTGGGCGCGTGACGCACTGACCCACATCTGGCTCCTCCGATACGTGGAAATCTGGTACATGAAAGACATGACGGTGCACACGAGTGGCCCCAACACCCATGTCCTTATTGTTAGGATCAGAAGCGTCGAGGAGTCGTCGGTGGCTGGAATCGTGTTCCTCACTTCCTCAATGGGCGAGTCATTGGGTATGTCAGCTGGAATCATCGCGGATAGAGGCTTCAGAACTTGAATCAAACAGTGCGGATGTAGGAAAGCAAATGAATTGCCAAGCGGAAGCTCATCTGAATAATTGACCAGAGAGGCATAGGGCTATGTAACATTTTAGCAGCAGCCGTTCCTAGTCACATTAGAACAATTATTGTGGCAGATGGTTGGTCAATTTTGTTTCTTCTTTCCCGCGTCTTCCACAATTGTCCCAACTTGTACATAGGATTAAAAACTCGGACAATCCCAAAGGGGGAAGCAAAAGATTGTTCTCTAGGCTGAAGTTCATCAAATTTATCCGGTCGTTTTCACAATTCATCACAGAGTTCATGCACCAATGTCTGCATTAACATAAAGTTGCCATCTTTCGCATGAATATCTCAGTCTATCGCAGCTGAATCGCGAGATACAATAGGGTAGGCAATATTCTCCGCGATAATGGAACTTTTTAATGTGTGTGTGAGAGAGAAAGAGAGAGATTACTGGGTTTTGTTCCTGACTCCTTGAGGCCAAAGTCACCATCTTTGCTTGGTTCCACGTCAATGTCATGGTTTAAGATGGATTTCTCCTCTGTTTTCATGGGGATTTCTGAAACCAGAGACTCCTACTTTTCTTTTTCTTTTGTATTTCACAGCACCCCCCCCTGTCTCTGTCTGAAAGAATTCCTGGGATCGTTGTTGAATTGAGGGTTAGGTTGGGGGTAACGCATGTTCATAGGTGGTAACTCCCTTTTTGGCTCTGGGGTCCCTGTGGTTTCATTTCAGTTTCTTGTTGACCTGAAGGGCTTCCGAGTTCGTTTTCATGGCGGCTCCCACGCGACAGATGGCTCTAGAACAGTCTGAACAGAGCTTGTTCTTCATCTGCAAACGGCTCATGAACTTGGAGCAAACGAAACAATGTGGAACATCATATAAAAAGATCATTCGAGTTCGAATACGACGGGGCCAGGCTTCACGAGTCAGCCTGGCGAACAGTCATTTGATTCGCATATAAAGACTGTCATAGGTTTCCAATCCCATTGACAATACGGAAAAGCAAGAATTATAAAAGAGCCGAAAATCTATTAATTGCAATTATTTCAATTCAGTTATAAACTCTCTCTTTTTTCCCTTTGCCAATTGAGTCTCAAGACTTTTGTATTTGTATGAATTCAGTCCATCCGGCCATAAGCGAGGGGGGCCGACGAGGTCGATCTCGCCAAGGGCGGGATTAGGTTCGCCTTCGCCAAATATCCACTAGCGAGACTTGTCCTCGCTAGCCTGGCTATGGTCGGCCTCACCCGCCCTTAGCACGGTCGCCTTCACCAGCCAAGCTCAATACGAAAACAAGTTAGCTCCATCTACTTACCATATCAAATTTCTTCCATTGAGGAAGGCACTAAGCGGAGCTTAATTAATAGTCTACCCTTTGTGCTACTTCCTTTAATCAATTGGGAGTACGAGGAAATGAAAACGTCCTCTTACAATTATCGTTCATCATCTGCACGCTATGCTTTGGTAAGTGCCCCATATTTTTCCTTTTTTCTTTATTTCTCGATTTGTCGACCGGTGTAAATTATATGTATGTATATTTTCCCGCGAGTCACCTTTTACCGTCATTTTGTATAATTTGTTAATTAGCTAAAAAAAAACTTCTGACCCAAAAAAAAAGTAAAAAAATACATGATGGTATGTATATTAATGGTGGTGGAGGGTGGCTTGTGCACCAAGCGAAAGGATCGTCTGGCCTTCCCTTAGAAGGGCAAGCCCTGCTCCTTGAATCTGGATCATCCGTGTTATGCATGGATGGCCCAGATTATTACTAAAAAAATAAAAAATAAAAAATCCAAAAAATTGCCCTTTAAAAATAGGAGATCTGGGCCGTCCGTTTAAAAATGGATGGCCCAGATCGCAGGGGCAGGTGCTTGCCCTTCTAAGAGAAGAGCAGACGATCCGGACCAAATATATTAAATATAATTGAATGATTATTAGCAGGGGTGAGCAGAATGGATACAACGATTTATTTGTTTATTTTTGAATTCACAAATAATTGCTTTTTGAGTTATTACAAGAACAGCAAAATGTTGGCTTCCTAAATTCCTTAAATCCTTATGACAAAAAAAAAATCCTTAAATCCTTAAATCTCCCGACCAAAAAAAAAAAACAATTCCTTAAATCTCCATTTGACAAAAAAAACACACACACACACACACTCAAATCTCCACATTGATTCATGTTCAATCGTTTATCTCATCTCTCCACGACCACGACCGCAAGTGAATACTTCCGACACTCTCGAGCTCACGTTGAAAGACATGAAGGAACGGAATGCAGCTTAGCCATGGACATTGATGGCCGGCCACAAGACGCGCGGTCCGGGGCGAAGAACGCCACCCGGTCGAGACCGAAAACTAAAAGACCGCGTTAGAGAACATCGAGGCGGCGGCGTCCCAACAATGCCGGCGACACCCAAGTCTAAAAACCAGAGAATTTGACAGCCACTAGGGAAAAAAAAAAAACACTAAGAAAAGCTATGGCTTCGACTCGTGTGTGAAGTGTGAAGTTGAAGTCGGGGCAGTCTCAGAAGACGGGGCAGCCTTCGACTACAACGCCCGGTGCGGTCGGGCACGCATGCAATGGACAGAAGGAATCGAAGTCTCTGCCCCACCAATACGGCCCCTGGATCTCCGAAAACCCGAAGCACAGAGCGAGGAGCACCGCGAAGAAGGCAGCGCCGAGGTCCAGACCATTGGACACGTCGTACACGTGCCGGGCCCACCACCCCTTCGCCACCCTCTGGGCCACCAGGTGGTACGCCGCCGCCACCGCGAAGAACGTCCAGTAGTGCACGGGCTGGGCCGGGAGGATGAACGAGGCCGACATGAAGATGACCGGGAAGTTGATGAGCCGGATCCATTTCTTCCCCGGGAAGGCGCGGGCGGTGAGCCACACTGCCAGGGGCCCGGCCGCCCCCACCAGGAAGAAGTAGTACAGGCGCGCGTAGGACCCCGACGTGAAGATCCGGGCCGGCCCGAGCCCTCCCCATACCAGGGAGTCGGTCAGGGAGCTCTGGATCCCGGGGCACGTCCACATGCTCCCCTTCGGCAGCTTGTCACTGTTGCATATGTTATCGACCGACGTCAGGGCCCACCACGCGGTACCGAGCTTGACAGAGCTGGAGAGGAGCGAGCCGAAGATCTAGGAGGCACGCAGAAAGTCGGGCGGGAAGATGCGTTAAGGTGAACGTGTTGAATTAATTTGAAAAAATAGAGAGGATCAACGTGATGTGCCATATTGAATACCTGAACAAGGAACATAGATTTCGGCGGGATCTTCATGTAATGCCCCAGCTTGAACTCGGCTAAAAACGTGAGGGCGTGCATCTTAGTGCTTTGAACATAGGCCGGGAAAGTGAAGCTGGTTATAGGCCTCCCTGGGTATAGATAGCCGATGCACAACTGGGCGACGACGCTCAATCCGAGGTACTGCACCCAAGAGAAACGATAAATGGGAGAGGAATCAAGACTCTAATCTTGGCCGGCGGTCCAAACCGGACGGGGAAAAACTGCACAATGTAACGGTCCTGAAACCCGACTCAAATTCGAGGACTATAGCGTGGTCGGTCGCTTACGGTGCCAGTGGTAGCTTCAATGAGGCCCAGGGGGAGAATGAAGATGGATGGTATAGCCAAGGAAAGTAGAAATGCCCAAGTCGGAAGTTGGAATTCGTGGCCGAAGAATTCGCAATTGGCAATGCCGAGACTGACCATCAACACGACAATCACACAGAACCACCACCGTGGGACCGGCTCGTACTTCTTCATGAGCTCGTTGTGAATGTCGCCGGACTTGCTCTCGCTTTTCCTCGACTGCTTCAGCTGCCGCCAGGTCTCCCTGAAAGCTTATAAAATCGTATCCTAGTTAGTACAGATGAGATAGACTGAAGAGGGTCTCTTTTCCTCCTAAGGTACTAGAAAGAGCGCTGAACCTTCCGTGGAATAGAAGAAAATAAGTCACTGTTCCTGTTAGAGCAGCGAATGTGAATCCTAGTTTGAAGACATATCCGATGCTCATGTACAACTTTGAGTACTCGCTGTATGCCTGCTCGTCAAGTTTCAAGTCTTCTCCAAAAACCCGTGTAATATCGTACTCGCTTCCCGAATAATCATATGAATATGAATTGAATATGGGGAACCTCTTCGCGTCGAACAAATTCACCCCATAACCCAGCGGTATGCACACGTACATTGTAACCACGAACCCGACCAGTATGTTCACGATCGTGAACCTAGGCAAGATCAAAGGGTTGCCCACCCAAGCTGTAGCCGAGTCCCAGTCCAGGGCAAGAGAACCGAGCCCAAGACCATAGTAACCGGCGCCGAGTTGATGCACCGCGACTGAGTCTTTCCAGAACCAGCAGAGGACTGAGAGCACCGAGATAATTTGCATGAAGTACATGGGAACGATGGTATAGGCAAAGACGAAGGCAGCAGAGACGATGAGAATTTGGAATCCACTGAGCCGGCCTCTAGCTCTCGGTTCTTTGTCATGAAGGGCTCTGCAATATAGTCAGCAAGAGCAAGATCAAGAAGTTAGATGCACAGGTCGGTCGAAGGAACAGCGCCGGGCTGAGATAAAGTACATGGTTTGAAGTATAGAACAGACCTGTAGAAAGATACTTTCGGTACTATTAAGGGGTACCACATGTAAGGATTGTCCACAAGAAGCCTTCTGAACAGCCCAGCAAAACCGTATCCAATCATCTGCAAATTGAAAGAGTAAGTTGCTTTCTGCAATTAGTGTTCCTGGCCACACAAATTTGATACTACAGAAGACCAGGCACAATTTGTTGCATAACATTCATGTTAAGTAAGTTCAACACTCGCCAAAGCCGAGCTGATTTTGCCCTGAGATTCTCCAGAATGACTGCGGACTATTCTTTCTCTTTGTTGTTGTAATGCAAAGTTCAGGAAAATGAAGTCACCTGAGATGTCATGATCATCAAAATGGAAGCCAAAAGACTTATATTCTTGTGATATACCACCTTAATGGCATCGAGGGTCGATATGGACTGAATCGATTCGAATCCTGTCGTGGAGAGGATGACCAGCAGCGCATGCTCCTTGATGTCGAACGGTCCCGGATTGAGAGAAAACTTCCAGTTTGTTCCCGGGATCCCCACGACCTTGGCAGGAAGAGTGGAGGCCATTAGTCTCCCCAGGACAAGTAGTAAAATTTGGGCGCATGACTCGCTGACCCACATCTGGCTCTTCCTATACGTGGAAATCTGGTACATGAAAGACGTGCCGGCGCACACAAGTGGCCCCAACACCCACGTCCTTATTGTTAGGACGGGGAGGGTCGGGTCATCGGTGACTGGAACTCCGTTCCTCACTTCCTCAATGGGCGAGTCACTGGGGATGTCAGCTGGAATCATCGTGAATAGACGCTTCAGAACGTGAATCAAACAGTGCAGATGTAGGAGAACAAAAGAATTGCTAAGCGGGAAGCTAATCTTAGTAATGACCAGAGGCATAGGCTATGCAGGATTTTACCAGCAACCATTCCTAGTCATTAGAATCAATTATTGCGGCAGATGGTTGGTCAATGTCGTTTCTTCTTTTCTGCGTCTTCCACATTGTTTCCTCTTGTATTAAAACCTAGGACAGTCCCTAGATGGGGAAGCAAAAGGTTGTTCTCTAGGCTGGAATCTATTGAAATTTAGCCGGTCGTATTCGCAATTTATCGTAGAGTTCGTGCACCAAAGTCTGCATTAGTATAAAGTTGCCATCTTCTGCATAAATATCTCAGTCTATCGCGGCAAATCGCGAAATAGTAAAGGGTAGGCAATATTCGACCACAAAAAAAAAAGGGTAGGCAATATTTTCCTCAATAATGAAACTAATTATGGTTTTAAGCTGACAAAATTATAACGTAACCAAATTCAACAAATGAAAAGGAGAAGGAGGGAGATTACTGGGTTTCAGTCCTGAATCCTTGAAGCCGATGTCACCATCTTTGCCTGATTCCACACTAATTTCTTGGTTTAAGATGGGTTTCTCCTCTGTTTTCATGGGAATTTCTGAAGCCAGAAACTTCACAACACACCTCTCTCTCTCTCTCTATCCTGTGTTTTTTTCTTCAGGGTATTCTTGCCCTGTCCCTAAGAAGAATTCAGGTTGCGCTAGTTCTTGCAGAAGAACACAGATCCTGTTCTTAAATATCAGGCCGTCGAAGAGATCAGACAACTGAATACTTCGTGTCCGAGCACGAGAGGGGTTTAACCAGAGAGATCAGAGCCTGTGAGCTGGTTTCGTGCATGTCACCAGAATCATTAAAAGAACAAAACCAAGAAGACAAACGACGAAGTTAGTCAGTTGTAAGAACTCCTGAGATCGTTGCGAGTCGAGGTTCAAGAGGTAATGCATGTTCATAGGGTTAACTACCTTTCGTCTTAGGGGTCCCCGAGGCGTCGTTTCAGTTTCTTGTTGACCTGAAGGGTTTCCAAGTTTGTTTTCGTCTTTGGGGCAGCTCCAGGCGAAAGACGTTCTAGAACAGAGAGCCTTGTTCTTCATCTGCAACAGCTCCCGAACTTTGAGCAAACGAAACTGATAAATTGTTCTGTCCCCAAAAATAGAAAAATGGAAATGATACGGAGCCGGAGGAAAAGATTGGAATTCCAGAGTTCACATTTCGCGCTCGGACGCGATAGATCGACATTATCATCTGAAAGATGGCAACTTTGTGTTTTTTTTTTTTTTTTAATGCGGACTATTTTCAGTGCACGATCATCTATGACGGTGAATACGACCGGGCTGTACGTCGTAGATACTAGAGAGCAATCTCTTGTTTCGTTTCTAAAGATTTGTCCTAAGTTTCGATCCTATGTACAATTTAGAAAACATGATGGAAGACCCACAAAAGAAGGAGAGAAAATTGACCACCCAGCCTGCCACCACACCATGATTGCTCTAATGGCTAAAGAATAATGTTTGTTGCTGAAAATGCATCATGCCCTAAGCGTTAGGTCATGATTGATATGAGCTTCTGCTTCCTTTTCGAGATAATCGCATCGTGAGTACTTGAATTTTTACCGACTTCACAAATTCAATACTTAAATTTTCTTTTTTGATTCGATCAAGTACCTCAACTTTTCATATTTGCTCTGGATAAGTTTTACTCTGCTGATATGACTCCATTGGTAAAAGTTAAAGCATATTTAATGACGTGCCTGGCTTATTTGGTTAAACTTGTACGGTCCTCATCCCCACCCTCAATGTTGTACGGTCCTCATTTTCCTGAGCTTTGCATTATAACCACAATGGGACTATGCAAGAAGTTATGCCTAGGCTTCTGTAGTATCAAAATTGTGTCGCTAGGAACACCAATTGCAGAAAGCAACTTACTCTTTCAATTTGCAGATGACGGGATATGGTTTTGCTGGACTGTTCAGAAGGATTCTTGTGGACAATCCTTACATGTGGTACCCCTTAATAATACCGAAAGTATCTTTCTACAGGTCCGTTCTATACTTCGAACTATGTACTTTATCTCAGCCCGGTGCTGTTCCTTCGACCGACCTGTGCATCTAACTTCTTGATCTTGTTCTTGCTGACCATATTGCAGAGCCCTCCACTACAAAGAACCGAGAGCTAGAGGCCGGCTCAGCGGATTCCAAATTCTCATCGTCTGCGCTGCCTTTGTCTTTGCCTATACCATCGTTCCCATGTACTTCCTGCAAATTATCTCGGTGCTGTCAGTCCTCTGCTGGTTCTGGAAAGACTCAGTCGCGGTGCATCAACTCGGCGAGGGTTACTATGGTCTTGGGCTCGGTTCTCTTGCCCTTGACTGGGATTCGGCTACAGCTTGGGTGGGTAATCCTTTGATCTTGCCTAGGTTCACGATCGTGAACATACTGGTTGGGTTCGTGGTTATAATGTACGTGTGTATACCGCTGGGCTATGGGATGAATCTGTTCGACGCGAAGAGGTTCCCCATTTTCGCTCAAAAATCATATGATTATCCCGGAAACCTGAACAATGTGGAACAGGTTTTTGGAAAAGACTTGGAATTTAACGAGCAGGCGTACAACGAGTATTCAAAGTTGTACATGAGCATCTCATACGTCTTCCAACTGGGATTCACATTTGCTGCTCTAACCGGAACGTTGACTTATTTTCTTCTGTTCCACGGAAGGTTCGGCGCTTTTCCTAGTACCTTCGAATAGAAGGAAGAAAATCTCTTCGGTCATTTTCATCTGTGGTAACTAGGATACCATTTCAGAAATTTTCAGGGAGAGCTGGCAGCAGCTGAAGCAGTCCATGAAAAGCGAGAGCAAGTCCGGCGACATTCACAATGAGCTCATGAAGAAGTATGAGCCGATCCCTCGGCGGTGGTTCTACGTGATTGTCGTTTTGATGGTTGGTCTCGGCATTGTCAACTGTGAATTGTTTGGCAAAGAATTCCAACTTCCGACCTCGGCATTTCTACTTTCCTTGGTTGTACCACTCATCCTCGCACGACAGTGTAAGCAGTGAAAGATTTTGTGGGACCACGACCAACTGCTCTAAAAGTTTAAGTTATTAGAAGAAGACGTGGTTTAATATTTATATATTCCAACAAGCGGCAACCCAGTTATTGCCCTCAAATTCGAGTCCGGTTATTTTTTTTTTTTGGGCCGTCACATGGCAGTATTCCTCATCCGATTTCGACCACTGGTTGAGATTAGAGTCTCAGTTTTGCCTCATTTATCTTTTCTCTCGGGCGCAGTATCTCGGATTATCGGTTATCTCCGACTTGATCATCGGCTATTTATACCGGGGGAGGCCTATAACCAGCGTCACTTTCCCGTCCTATGTGCAAAGCACTAAGATACACGCCATCACGTTTATAGCCGAGTTCAAGCTAGGACATTACATGAAGATCCCGCCGAGATCTATGTTCCTCGTTTAGGTACACAATGCCCACTTCGGAACCTACGAGACGGTAACATATCCTGAATCAGGAAACTATTATGAAGGCTTACCCAGGTTGCCCGTCTTTAAGGAATGAGCGAGACGACGCGTTAGCCGTTAGGGGACTTATATGACAATGTCCTTAGAACTTTGGTTGATCCTGCATTTTATCTGACCGGTTGCATTACAGTTCATCACATTGATCCTCTATTTTTTCCTAATCTAAATCAACACATTCATCTCAATGCATCCTTACGTCCAACTTTCTTGTGCCTCCTAGATCTTCGGCTCGCTCCTCTCCAGCTTCGTCAAGCTCGGGACAGCGTGGTGGGCCCTGACGTCGGTCGAGAACATATGCGACAAGGGCAAGCTGCCGAAGGGGAGCATGTGGACGTGCCCAGGGATCCAGCAAACCCTTACCCACACCATGATATGGGGCGGGGTCGGGCCGGCCCGGATGTTCAAGCCGGGGGCCTACGAGGGCATCTACTACTTCTTCCTGGCGGGGGTGGCTGCCCCACTGGCAGCGTGGCTTGCGGTGTTGGAAATATTGAAGATCATGATTGATTGAAAATTGACGGAGTTAATTGACATATTCTGATTGAGCAGAATCCTTTTATTTTAAGGAAATACAATCCTGTTTATACACCTTCTACTTTTTCTTTTTTTTCTAGGATTATAAATGGACAAATGTACATCTTTTCAATACACAATACAGAACATCTTTTTCTTCACTGTCCTTCATCTTCTGACATGGTATCAGAGCTTCAAGCCCTCCTGGCCTAGCTTCCGCACGTTTTTCATCCTTTGATTGTCTTCCGGATCAATCTTGCTTTTTGTTGTTGCAAAAGAAAAGGTTAACCAACCTGCAAAACAATTAGTACTCTGTGTAGAAATCACCCCTCACGTTCACCTTCTCAAGATACCATGGACAGCAACAATATTCTAGCAGAAAATTCGATCTAGACTCAGCCCCAAATTTCAGAAAACTCACCATAGATTTTGGAAGCCACAACAGAAATTGGAGTTCAGGCTCAGTCTCAGTGGCAATTTTTTCAGGGGCAACCCATTCCGGGTCAGCCTATCCAGTGGATACCTGCTCCAACATCAACAGGTCCATGGTACTATGGACCAGTTTAGTCGACTGTTTTGGGAACATCATTGCCTGCTACAATAGAAATGGGACAGACGCATGTCCAGCCCAGGGAATTCTCACCAGCCACAATTGGGGCAAACCTAGTCCTTGGACAGAACCCCTCATATGCGGGTTATACGAGGTAGACACCCGAATCGGGTCAGTCAAGGATCAGCTCAAATCCCTACCCGGTCCCCCTATCCGATTTTCATACCGCCTACCGATATCAAATCGGAATCGTGGGTGGTCGACCGGAGATAGGGGATCCGTTTTATGCCTCAACGGCCGACGGACCGAAGTTGCGTCTCATCAGTTTCCAACTCACTGGAACCGAAGCCTACTCGGCATGGGCGAAGGATTTTTGGCGAGCCCTTGCCACCAAAGACAAAGACGGATTCTTAGATGGGACTGTCCCCATTCCGTCCGATGAGCGACTGCGTCGACATTGGCGTCGGTGCAATCAACTTGTACGACAGTGGATTGGAAATTGCCTCACAACCGAAGTAGCTACCGGATTACCCCCCACAGAAGACGCCCAAATCATGTGGAGCAACATTCATGAGATGTATGGTAAATTAGATAGAGCGAAATTGGTTTACCTCACACAATCGCTTTCCGAATTAAAGCAGGGAAGCCAATCTGTGACCACCGTATTCAATCGCCTCTCGGCGTTGTGGAACGAGATTGAAGCCGCTGAAGAACAGCTCGAAGGCTCAGATGAGACTCTTCGTCAATATCGAACAATCTGAGACTGAGAGAAAGCAACTCAGTTTCTGCTCGTTCTCAACGACGATTTCCTCCCTTTCCGTACGCAGATCCTCGCCATGGACCCAGCGCCTTCTCTCGGGCGGATTTTCCAATTAGCGGTGCAAGAGGAGAGCCAGCGTCTGACGGCGTCGTCATCGAACCGAGCCGGCGATGGAGTTGCCCTCTCGGCCTTCTCACCTCACAGCGCGACCGACGAGATGCAAGACGTTGAGAGCTCCTTCGCCTTCTCTGTTTCACGCAACCAAGCGAATAGAGGGTTCCAAAATGTTGGAGAAAAGGGGCGCCCGAACCCCAATCCTTCATCAGTGGACGGTCGTGATTTTAGGTGCAAATCTGATGGCTCTAATTGGAGCCCTCCAACAACCGGCAGATATGAGCAAGGCTATACCACGCCGGTTCCTTTTTCTAAAGGACCGAATGGTCCACACAATGCCATGTCAACAGGTAAAAATAATAGCAATTATTCAAAATCAAAAAATAAATATTGTGAATATTGCGAGCGACCGCATCACACCGTGGAGACATTCTGGAAGTTACATGGGCGGCCAAATGATCGCGAAAAAGGAGAAAAAGAGGCCTCTGCATTTCAGGTCTCAAAGCAAACAATTGATGCAGCTCACTCCAATATTACTCAGGACCAATAGCAGCAAATTGTGAAAATGCTGAGACAATTGAAGACTTCTGATGATGGCGCAGGTTTTTCAGGTACCCTTATATCACAAGCAAAGTCTATTTATGCTAATGCATGGATAATCGACTCAGGTGCTAGTAACCACATAGTTTGCATTAAGAATTAATTTTCACATATTCACGATCACTCGAAATTTTTTTTATCAGTGTGACTTCCCAATGGAAATATTACTCAGGTCACTAAAATCGAAACTGTTCATCTAAACTCAAATTTTGTCCTTCACAATGTTCTATATATTCCTGAATTTGAGTTTAATCTCCTTTCTGTGTCAAGGGTATGTAAAGACAATTCTTGCACTATCTTTTTCAATTCCAACAATTACTTTTTTCAGGACCATACGACTGGCAAACTGATGGCTTGGGTAGAGTCACGACGATTTATTTTTCTGGATTGATTTTCCAGGAGATTCCTTCTTTCCTAATAAAAGCATTTCTTGTAATGCAATTGCAATCAATAAAAATCTCATTTTGCATCAACGTTTGGGTCATAGTGCACGATATCCCAATTAGAAATGTTCTATATGTCCATTGGCTAAACAATCCAGACCTTCCTTCCCTGTCAGCATATCTCGAGTTACTCGTCCCCTCTTATTATTACATGTGGATATTTGGGGACCTTATCACACTCCTCATCGTGATGGTTCCCGTTATTTTCTCACAATTGTCGATGATTTTACTCAGGTTACTTGGGTTTTTCTTATGCATTCTAAGAATCAAACTCTCTCTCGCCTAACAAATTTCCTTTCCTCAGTTCGAACTCAATTTGAAACATCTGTCAAAAGAATACGAACAGATAATGGGCGTGAATTTCTTTCTAATGATTGTCAGTCTCTTTTTGTCTCTCATGGCATTATCCGTGAAACTTCTTGCACCAACACCCCACAATAGAATGGTATTGTGGAAATGAAACATAGACATCTCTTAGAAGTCGCAAGAGCTCTTAAATATCAAGCCTCCATCCCTGAGAAACTCTGGGGCGATCGTGTGGTCACTCCTACCTATTTGATTAATCGCATGCCAAGTAGAATTCTTGGTGGCAAAACTCCTTATGAGTTACTTTATGATGCTGCGCCACCTATCGATCACTTACGAATATTTGGTTGCTTATGTTATGCAACGACCGTGGGGACTCGGGATAAAATGGCTCCTCGTGCCACTCCATGTATTTTCATGGGGTATCCTACTCTGCAGAAAGGATATAAAGTTATGAATATTGCTACTGGACATTTCTTCATAAGTAGGGATGTCATATTTCATGAAGACACGTTTCCTTTTCGGGACACAACATCTTCACCTAACGGGTCTGAATCATCCTTGGACCGTTCGTTTCTTTTGGAAGAAGATGTTTCAACTCCCTATATCTTTATTCCTCCGACATCTGTTCCGGAGGAAACTTTGGATCCAACGTCTGCAACAATTCCCGCAGGGATTTCCCAGCTACCTATGGCTGCCTCGCCGCCATCTCCGACTACTCGATTGGCGTCTTCATCTTGCCTACTTCATTGGCGTCTACACCGGAACCTATCCTGGTACAACCTATGCCACCTCGACGTTCTAGGCGCATCATCAGACCAACGACTTGGACATAGGACTATATTTGTTCTGCTTCTCGCTCTTCAGGTATCCATTATCCTGTATCTTCCTACGTTTTCCTTCAGTCGGCTATCCCCTTCATATACGTGTAGCATCAGTAGGATTTCCGAAGAACATGAACCATCATCTTATCATATGGCATCCCAAGATCCTCGATGGCAACAGGCCATGGCAGCTGAATTAGATGCTCTCATCTCTAATCACATATGGAACATAGTTTCGTTACCTCCACATCGAAAACCCATTGGTTGTAAATGGGTCTACAAAATTAAATTCAAGGCTGATGGATCTGTAGAGCGTTACAAGGCTCATCTAGTGGCCAAGGGATTTACACAACGTGAAGGTTTCGATTATCACGAGACATTCTCTCCAGTCGCAAAGGAAGTTACGGTTCGCTCTTTCTCTATCGTGGCAATTCGCAATTGGTCACTCCATTAGATGGACGTCCATAATGCCTTCCTTCATGGCGATCTGGATGAGGAAATATATATGGAGCTTCCCCAGGGATTACGCAGACAGGGGGAGGCTCGGGTGTGTCGTCTTCGCAAATCCATGTATGGACTCAAACAGGCTTCTCGACAATGGTATGCCAAATTTACCAACGCCTTGACAAATGCAGGATTCCGTCATTCCAAATATGATTATGCACTATTCACGTGGACTTCAGGTTCTTCATCAATATATCTGTTGATATATGTTGATGATATTCTAATCATGGGTAACAACGAACTTTTCATTACGAAGTTCAAAGAATATTTACATTCTGCCTTTCATATCAAGAACTTAGGTACTCCTAAATATTTTATTGGTATTGAAATCGCCCGTTCCGACAAGGGGATTAATCTCAGTCAACGAAAATTTGCCATGGAGATTGTATCTAAAGCAGGTTTGTCAGGACGTAAGCCAGCTGTTATTTCAATAGAGCAGAATGTCAAAATGACAACTCATGAGTACGACATTGGAATATCATCATCCATTGAAGACCCCTTGATTGAAGATCCATCAGAATATCAAAGACTTGTTGGAAAACTAATATACCTCACTATGACAAGGCCAGACATATGTTATGCAGTTAAGATACTTAGCCAATTCATGCACAAGCCAAAGCAATCCCGTATGAACGCGGCATTGAAGGCAGTACGATACTTGAAGGGATGTCCAGGGCTTGGGATTTTCTTGTCTCGAGATTGCAATATGAGGATGATGGCTTATTGCGATACAGACTATGCCACATGTCTAATGACTAGACGATCTGTCACTGGTTTTTGCATAAAATTAGGAAGATCATTGATTTCATGGAAAACCAAGAAACAATCAACTATATCTTTATCATCAGCAGAAGTAGAATATCGCGCAATGGCCAAAACTGTTTGTGAAATAATCTGGATACGATGACTACTTTCAGATCTTGGAATACAGATTGAAGGGTCAACTGGATTATTCTGTGACAATGAAGCTGCATTCAAGTTAGCTGCGAATCCGATTTTTCATGAAAGGACGAAGCATATCGAAGTCGATTGCCATTTTACTCGAGACAAAATTCAAGAAGGCATTATTCCGACCAAAGGAATAGGAACTGCGGAACAACTTGCAGACATCTTCACCAAGCCTTTGTGTCAAAGACATCATGCATATCTTCTAAGCAAGCTTGGCACCCTCGACATCTATAGGCCGCCAGCTTGAGGGGGAGTGTTGGAAATATTGAAGATCTTGATTGATTGAAGATTGACGGAGTTAATTAACATATTCTGATTGTGCAGAATCCTTTTATTTTAAGGAAATACAATCCTGTTTATACACCTTATACTTTTTTCTTTTTTTTTTCTAGGATTATATATGGACAAATGTACATCTTTTCAATACACAATACAAAACATCTTTTTCTTCATTGTCCTTCATCTTCTGACACGCGGCCCACGCCTTCCTTGGAAAGAAATGGATGGCTCATCAACTTCCCGATCATCTTCATGTCGGCCTCGTTCCTGATGCCGGCCAGGCCGGTGCACTACTGGACGTTCTTCGCGGTGGCGGCGGCGTACCACTTGGTGGCTCGGAGGGCGGCGAAAGGGTGATGGTCCCGGCACGTGTACGACGTGTCCATTGGGCTGGACCTGGGGAGCGCCTTCTTCGGGGTGCTCCTGGCTCTGTGCTTTGGGTTTTCCGAAGTATGGGGGCTAGACTAGTCAGGCAGGGGCTTCGATGAGTTCTGTCCATCGTCCAAGTGTCCGACCGCACCGGGCGTCGTCCGCAAAAACTGCCCCGTCTTCTAAGACCGCTTGCCTTAGAATTTCAACACACAAGTCAAGGCCATAGCTTTTCTTAGCTTTCATAGTCATTTTGTTTCGAAGTTATCTAGAATTTATCTCGATTTGTAGTTGTGCTAGGAGGTTTCCCACCGGTCGTTTCGACAAAGTAAATGAAATGTTGTTTTGACCACAAGGAAAAAAAAAAACTTGTTCTTCTTCTTCTCTGACTTCTAGATTTTTGTGTCGCCTGCATCACGGGGATGTCTACGCCTCGATGTTCTTGAAGGCGTCTTTAGTTTTCTCTATGAAGCTAAAATTTCATTTTTTTTTTTTGGTCGAACTATAAAAACTAAATTGCATTATAATAGAAAATGGTATTTTGGCTAGATAAATAGAAAATGTTTTTATCCCAGTACTACCGTTTTTTCCCAATATGCTTTTTAGGGATTTTTTTTTCACATTAATATAAGGAGAAATTCCCTAACAAATCTATGAAAACTCAAAAAATAAAAAGACAGAACCAAACGGGATTTAAAAAAGAAAAAGTCCACATAAAAAAATGACCAATACAAAAAAAAAAACCCTCCAATTTTAGCATACGACATACGTGACAATTATATAAAAAAATTGTCTCATAAAAAATTTTCAGCTTTTATTTTGTCCCAATTCTATCGGTCTAATATCCAAAAAAATCATTAACTTTAGCATTTGTCCTTATTATATCCAAAAAAAAATTGTCTCGTAAAAATCAACAAGTTTTATTTTTATCTCAATTCTACCATTGTCAGTCTTCCATCCATAATTATCGTTAGTTAATCCAACGTGGCTCAAATTTTCTCGCCGAACTTACCAATGAATTTTCGAAATTTAGAAATAATAGGCTTCAGGGACAACGAGATCATAGATCGTTCGTCCAAATATCTCTATGTTCCGAAGAGAATACGAAACGCCGTCTTGATTGACTTTGCATCTCCCGGCAATATATAAGTGAAGCAAACATCAGAAAAGAAGTGCGAGAAATTTTTTCATGTCACCTTTGCTGAAATAATATTCATTAACTAACGATGGTAGAATTGAGGTAAAAATAAAATTTAAATTTTTTTATGAGATAAGAAAAGTTTTTGATATAATTGGGACATATGCTAAATTAAAGGTTTTTTTATGAAACAAAAAAAAATTGGATGTAATTGTCGCAAATTCCAAAGTTGGAATTTTTTTTTGGGTATTAGGCCCAAAAAAAATTTATTCCAGGCCAAAAAGAGAAAATGCCACGTCAGACCCATGCCTGGGGTCACGTGCTAGGCCTCTAGCGATATGTCTAGTAAATACAATCATGGACAAAAGGGATGCGATTTCACGCTTGTTCATAGAAGACGGTCGTGGAGTCCTCAAAAACACCTGTTGCTCCCCTACGCCAAGGCTGCAGGTCTCTCCGACGCCCTAGCAAAGAGCTCCGACGAGCACCGCCGCCGTCGTCTCATCCCTTCCCTGCAGGTCTATCCTTCCCAAATTGATGATGCCCTAGCAGAGAGCTTTCGTCCCCCTCCCTCTCGTCCTTTGCCTCCGCCTCCGCCCCAGCCCCCGCCCCATCCCTCCTTTTCTCTCTCTCTCTCTCTGAAATCTTCTTGGAGTTTCGGTTGCCCAACTCAGGATTTTCTTTTCTTTGCTAGAAGATAGCTCGAAAGGTAATTGTCTTCAATTTACTCCAAAATGTGTGTAGCTTTTGTAGAATTGGTTCGTTCACAAATTTGGAGATAGATTTGTAGGGTATTTTATGTTTCTTTACCGTTAGGATGAGTGTTCTTTGTCTCCTTTTCTCGTTTTATGTCTTGTATATCTCAAATTCGGTTCTGCAGATCGCCCTGTTCTTTGATGTAGTCTGGGGTTCTGTCTTGAAACGGTTGAATTTTGTGATTGTTAGAGGTAGGATAAAAGCGCAATGGAATTTTCTGGCGCAAGGAATGTTGCGTTGGATCGAAAGTCATTCTTGCTTCTTCTAATGATTTATGGTTTTTCTTGCTAGTTGCTAGAGGTACTTGTGTGTGGGTTTCTGTCTTGATTTTTGTTCGTCCGACTGAGTTGTGCTACTTAGTTTGCTTCAAAAGATATCTCTTCTCAGTATAATGGCTGTGCTTGCATCTAGAGGACTTGCTTAAATCTGAACAAATTTTCTTTTATTTTAGGGGTTTAATCAGAACCTATTTGCAAAAAATCGGAGCTTTATAACTTTTATTCCAATAATTTTTCTTTTTTGCAAAAAAAATTCTCAACCACTTGAGTGCCATTATTTCTAAAACATTCACTTGAATTATTAACGTTCAATCGATCATTTGAACCACTAGGGATTGCCTCAATGGCCGCTTTTCCCACTTAGAAAGAGGGAGTTGGGGATGGGGGTTGGAGGCGGGGAGGCGTAAGAGAGGAGGAGGGTTTCACAACTTGCACATAGTGCGCATAATGTGGCTTGTATAATAGGATAGGATGGAAAATAGACAAAAAAAAAAAAACATTGATCTGACATATCTTTCTTATAACATTCACCCAGGTGCCAAAATCTAAGATAACATGACGCTTGTGCTAAAAGTTTTCAAAAAATTTAAAGTATCTGTTTCTTTGCAATGTTGTCAGGAAATAAATGTAGTTTGCACTTGTATATATAAAACATTTATATGTCCGTGTAGCCAAACTACCAAAAGAAACGTGTTTAATTAAGAAAGGCAACGGTGGCGTAGTAGAGCAACATGTGTTTTTGAGGAATTTTAAAATTTCTAAAATAAACGGGAGCTTTCTGAACTTTTGCAAAATTGCTCGATCAGATTCGTACAACTACTTTTCTCTATCCGAAGGAACGTTAAATTGGACTGGAGCAATTGCTAAAACTACTTCGTCTAAATTCTGGGACGGGGAATTCGAGGGTATTCCTTGAGATGAAGAGAATAAACATATTTTCTCTCAACTTACGGAGAGTGACGGTGGGGAAGACTCCACGTAAACTTCTGTTGACTATCGCCGGATATGCAAGTATAGTAGCTTCCTGCACCTAGAGTGAGTTATCGGAATTTCGATTCCTACTAGTTGGCATATGCTTCGCACAATACTTATTAACCAACTTGCTGGCTACGTACCTTGGTTAAGTTGGAGAGTTAAAGAGTTATGCCAATAAATACAGGACGTTTCCTTTTCTCTTCACCGCCCTCTCTCTCTCTTCCAATCTCACCGACCACCACCACCACCATCGGTGGAAATCGTCAGTCCACCGTGCTGCCGCCATGCACGAAAATTGCCCACTAGCTACCACCTATGAGGACCAATTTGAATGAACAGTGAGCACCATCTCTCTCCCCCCTCCGTATTTTGCTCTCTCATCACGCTCGGCTGCTCGCTGTCGCTGGTATTCTGCCAGAGCTTGTTCTCAAAATTCTTTTAATTTTACTTCGGGGATTACAGACATTGGTTTCGATGGAGCTTGATTGTATCTTTTAAATTTAAGTTCGTTGCGAGATTGAATGCTCCAAAATTCGCTGGTTGGGTTTTTCTTAGGGGTAAACGATTTCAAGTTTCGGGTAAGTTCCACTTAGAACTTGGAACCTATACAGGTTCCTCATTTTTCGAAACTTAGAACCTACCCTGCATACCTGGAACCGACCTCATAACATGCCAATATAAGTCCCTATAGAGTTAAATGGAGCTTGTGTGAGTGCCCAAGATACAATAAGTCTGATTGCAAGTTCCCTCTGATAAAACATACACAAATTGAACAGCAGATTCGTACATCACATGCTAGTATCAATATAATTCAGTGTATAAGCAATTCTATTAAGAAGAAGCTACCTTTGGAAACCTATGAACTCTGTCGTATAATTAGTTGTATAGATCATTTGCAATCCAGATATAAAATAGGTTGTCTAACATACGAGCGACTATCTGGAAGCATTTTGTGGGGGAAGAATCGAAATTAAAAGTAGAAACAAAAAGCTAGAGTTTAAAAATACCGGTTCCGCTTCCTGCGAGTCCGGTTTCGATTCGGTTTCATAGAGAACCGGGAAACGGAACCGGAACCGGCAGTTCCTCAAAATTTGAAACCGGGAACCAGACCCTATATCACTAGAACTAGGAACCGGACCGGAACCATAAGTTCGGTTCTCCGATTTTCGATTTTATCCTGGAACCATGCTCACTACTAGTTTTCCTTCCAGCGTGGGCTTGAAATGGCCCGCTCCCGTTCTGTCAGGGGAATTTTTCGGACCTCGGGGAGGTAGGCTCGAGGTGTTCGTGCTTGGGCCAATGCTTCGATTCTCCTCGGAACTGTTTCGGGTCCAACCAATCGGGCCTGTCCTAGCCTAGACCGTTCCCCACTCGACATTGATTGACCCGGGGGAGAGAGAGGGGGGTTAGGATAATGCACGAGAGGAGTTTGCAGAACAAAATCGAACAGATCGAAAAGGGTCGTTAGTTGTCCGCTTAATTTGTCGGAGACTCGTGGAGATAGCCTTCGCGCTTTTGAATGCGACTCACGAGAACGGGTCACTGCAAAATCGTCTGGGAACCAAAATTTTTATCGTTCAGATTGATCGATTTTTATTGAAGGTAAGCGAACATCGTCTTCGTAATGACTCACGAGTCGTCATTTTGGATGATCTCCTGTGGGGTTCAAGCTCGAATCGGAGGGTTCTAGGCTTAAAATCCTTTTTTACCCCCTTTTTCTCTCTCTCTCTCTTCGGTTTAAAATGATCGAAAAGGTGCTTGACGGTGAAGGTGTTGAAGAAAGTGTGAATGGGCGAGAGGTTTTTGAGAAATTGAACGAGAATAGAACCTTGAATTTGTTGTCTTACAGCTTTTGGTGCTTGTCAAGTCAGGTGCCAAATGGGTCAATCATGTGAAACTATACTTCGAAGTTTGTTTTTTTTTTTTTTTTTTTTTTTTTTTTAATTTTATTATTTGGCTGCAGTTTCTGTATGAACTTGTATGTGATGTGATGTTATGTAGAATTTTCGTTTGCAACAATGTACGGGTTAAGCCGAAGGATTTCGGCACTTGGAAGAGGGTTGCACACGGTGTCGGGTGATGGCCCGTCGGACACCTTGAGGAGGAAGATTGCTGAGTTGGAGAAGATGAAGAAGACGAGGAATCCTAGGAAAAATGAAGTGTTTGTCGAGGTTCCAGAGCCAAAAACATTTCTTGATACAGCAACGTGGCCGATGATCCTCGCCAGTGTTGGAATTGCACTCTTTGCGAAGCTGCTCATGATGGTAAAGGGAAAAATAAAAAAGAACACGTTGCTTTTGCTTGTTGAATAGTTGCATGCATAAGTTTTTTCTTCATCTGGTGTGGTAATTAAGTCGAGATGTTGTTTACTATGGTGAAGTTTGTCGTGAGTATGTAGTAGTTCCATCTTTTGACTTGTTTACTATGAGCTTTAAATTTCTACATACTGAAACCTGATAGTTTCATCATTGGAAGGATTGGTAGACAAAATTCGGGAGGCTTCAGTTTGGTTTTTATGGTCCTTTTACACCCTAGGTCATCAGAATCTTTAACTAAACTATCCCATGCTGACTTGTACAACTTAGCAACATAAAAGAAAAATGTATGGTGTTGTTAGCTCAATATTGCACTAAATATTGTACCGTTAGTCGGTGGGAATTTATTGTTCTATAAGTGATGTCATTCTACTACGGCAAAAGTTCTTGTTTTTATTTGTATCAAAACAAAACTACTTATGGAACTATTTCCCTTGCTACACCATGAATGATCCAAATGAATAAGTGTGAGATGTTTCTGTTTTTGTCAACCAACTGTGCCTGCCATTCACATCCTTCAGTCTTGATAATTGACATAGGAGAGTTTTTGTATGGTGATTTCGTTTACCATCTTGTAGGTAAATAGACCACATAAGATGCTTTTATAAAATTGAGCATTATTGGGATGATTCACCTAATTGGGTGTCTATTGCCGACACGCAAGACAATTGTTTTCAAATTATACCCTGTGACAATCTGAAGCTGTCTTCTATCCTATTGCTTTTGTCAATGGATATCTCACTTGATTTCCTTTTCTTTTGGAATGTATTCAGAGAGTACCTTCCTGGTATTTCCAGAGGTAATCATGGCTGAACGCCTTTGTTCCGCTAGATTGATGTGTTTTTGTAACTTTCCCTGCAGTATGATGATTCCAGATCACAGGAAATAATTGAGAAAAAAATAAAGCATGCTCCTGCTGGTCAAGGCACAGTTAGGATGCTCACTCGTGAAGAGTGGGATGAAATACGAGAAGTGAGGCCGAGGACTCCATTTGAATCCAAGCTTGCTCGACCAAATGCTAGAATAAGAACTGGAGAACCCTTGCGCATGGTGAGATTAGAGCTGTTGGCAAGTTTGAATTTTCCCATGTTGCCCGTTAGTTGATCAACGTCATGAAAGGCTTTAAGTAGTATTTGTGTGACTAATAAAGTTATTTGGGTCTCTTCGTTTTACTGAGCTTATTCTAGCTGCTTGTGGGTTTGCATATTACTAATGTAGCATCTTCTCTGCTTGAATTGAATTGTCTAAGTTTAGTCTTGTCTCCATTAGATAGAGGGTATGGTAATGTTAACTTTCTCATCATAGATTTAGACAAAAATTTTAGCTGTCCAATTTCCCCTTCCATGTTAGCTGCATTATTGCTCAGAAGTCCAATACTTTGTACTGAGGACATGTATGTGTTTTAGTCAAATATGATATAGGTGGTGACTGTGGGTATAGCAGTTTACTTCATTGCAGTATGGTCCTTGCATTTCCAGCTTCCTTATCATGTATTCAGTAGCTCTCCAATGCTGGATCAGGAATGGACTTACCTTCAAATGCAGTTAAAGGAAAGTGTTTCTGTCGGTTATTTGGTGTGTCGTAATTACCGTAGTGTAAGAACTAACAAAATATTCCTGGAGGGGAGAATCAGAACAACTCGAAATAGCTGCTTGAACTATGACAATGGGATTCTACTTTTGGAATTAAGAATTTAGTTGACATTCTGGTTCACCATTAGTGAAAGAGAAGATACAACCCCTCTATGCAACTTTAGGATCTTGTGTAATCCTTGTAGATGCCAAGTGCATCGGATGATTATTGCGGTTAAATAGATCTTTGAACTGCGAGGAGGGCTATTCAGGTGATGTAGATTTCCATCATTGTTAAGGGAACACTCCCAAAGGACCGTTGCTTTTGTGGTTGCCTCGTTTGTTTGCCTCTAGAGCTATATAGCTGAGGGCTCTGCATCTTGATATGTCTATTTGTCGTTAAATCAAAGTGCTTAGGTTGAGGTAAAACTAGCGTTCAGATGCTTTATACTTTGGGCATTTAGTCGGGTGTGTTAAGGAGGAAATTCTCTATTGTTTCACCTATAGCCTTAAAGAGAACAGTTTTATGGATCACTTCCAACATGTCTTAAGTGAGTCTTGATCTTGGAATTTATGTGCATGTTACTGCACAAAGCAACTGCCTTTTAGCTTCAGTGATGTTTCTCTCTTGATTTCTGTTATATAAGATTGCTTGCGACTTTTTGTTAAGTTTATAATCAGTCGTTTCACATCTTATCTGTTCTCTTTGGGATGACAGGACCATCATACACTTATTGATGTATCTGCATGTTGAATGCACGCTGCAACCTATTTCCCTGGTTAATGCTTGTTTCTCGTCTTGGTATTATTGCAGGAGGATCTGAAGGACTGGACAATTGATGTGATTTCTGATGCGCTTGCCCGAGTTGAAGAAAGCGTTCACAACCCTAAGTGAGTCGTGACCCTGGTTTACTGCATTCTCTGCTTCCCCTTTCATTCACATAGCGTTCCTCGTGAAAGTGGATCAGCACCTTGTCCTATGCTTCATTCACAAGTTTTGAGGGGTCTTCTACGTGTGTTAAAACACTATCCACATTTGGTGTTCTCGGCACTGGAAACTGGACTGGACTGGAGCACGAGCAGCACCAAAGATTGCGTACTAAAGGGTCCCTTAAAAACCATTCAGGGTGTTTGTCTTACATCACTTATCAATGCGTAAAGTTCATGCATAAGCGGAATAAAGTACGTGAGGCATTGCCCCCTTTTGCTTGGAGGCCGTTCTTCATCTCAAGCATGGTTCTGGTCGATGGTTGCTTTTATGTACGCGGCCGCGGAAGTCTTTAAGAGAATGCGAACCTGTGTTATGCATCCTCTAATTCTCCTCCCGCAATGTTCCAGGGAATTTTCCTTGTATTTAGTCTATAGTGGCCGAGAGGAATATGTCCAAAGTTAAAAGTGATTTTCTGGTTGATGCATACAGCTGCTGAGAATGGCTTTCTGGCTTTCATGGGAACTTCATTCCAACTGTAGTCTCATGTAATTTGTTTTGTAGTGACTACTCTGGGGAAGTTAACCGCTCATGGCCGTTTGGATGGGAATTATACACGAGACGGTCCAAAATTAATCACTGCTTAATCCGAGGTTCAGCCGATCTTAACACAGTGATTTTTTCACTTTGGCTTTGTTATGGAATGCCTTCAGACACTTGCTAAACTTTCTTTACGAGGGAATATACGATTCTTAAAACAATGAGAGGCAGCCAGAGCATTGGAAACCATGTTGTCGGAACATTGAAAATCGTCATTTGGAATCAAAGTAACATCTCTAATCTCGATACCTTCAAATCCCTTTGTGTTTTTTGTTCTCTCTTCATAATCATTCAAATTCTTTCTTCTCTTTTCTAGTCACTTTGGCCCAAATGCTAGTGTCAAAAGAAGTCAATAGCACGATTAATCCGAGAATCCGAAACGACTAATCCATTTGATAATTCCCGGCTGGATAATTTATGATTATACAATATCGAAAATCATCATGATGTGATGGCGAATTTGAAGAACTTTAATTGAATATTTCGAAAAAGGAGATAAAAATCAACCCTTTTTTATAATAAAAAAAAATTGCAGCTTTGAGATGCGGACCTCAGCCATATCTCCGAATGGGGGATAAGAAGCCAGATCACATCGAAAATCGAACTCCCTCGAAAAATCCATTTGTAAACTAATCATCATAATTTGACCCCCAAAAAAAATATATCATCAATTTTTGGGGAAATTCACTACCCACTTGTCCACGTGTTACTCAGCGCGTGGTCGCTTTCTCTGTTGAGGGCCCACACCAATCTTTCCCGTGCCACGTGGATAATAAAATTAATTTATGCTAATCTTGGTGGGTCCCAACTCCAAAGTCAGAAAAAGATCATCCGACAAGGAATTTCTGCAACTAAATGCTTGGAGGCTTTGTGAAAAACCCAAGAAAAGAACAAATTCTTATCTTCAGTGCATTTTCGTTCTAATGTTATATCTAAACGAGTTTTATTAAAAATCGCCATATTTTCTTATCAAGCATGATTAACAAATAAATCTGGACGCTACATAAAGTAGCAAGAATTCCCAATTTAGCAACAATCTCGAGACTTGGGAATCACCTTACGCCGACTATAAATGTTGAATTTGATAAGGCCAGAATTAAAACTGCTTTTGGACAGAACATGCCATAAGATCAGATGGAAACATCGCATGTCGCTCGAGACAACTATTAAAAAAACAAAACATCTCCAATAAATTTGAAATTTTTGTATCTTGGTATTATACAAAAGCCGATCAAAATTGGATGTTAGCACGCTCAACGGCATAAGATACAAGCTAATTTACTTTTTCTAAACAATATACTTAACAACATTTGAAAAGTCCATAAGAAGGAAATCGTTTCACATAGGTTTATATATCAAAGGCCTTTGCTGCAATGAATCTTGACATCAATTTTTTTTTTTTTTTGCCTATCGCAAGAATAACTCGACATACATGATGAAAATTACTGGTGCACGGATTTTGTTGACGATATTTTCTTTATGGCAATCGGTAAAGACCGATTTAAGAAAAGTATGTGATTTTTTTTGTTTTCAAGGCATTGTATTTTCGTGTATGAGATTTTATTTTATATTTTTGCAGTTTCCTAATTACGAGCTTAGAAAGAAAAATAAGAAAAAGGAGAAGGAAAAAAAAAAGGTTTATTTCTAATTAGACGCAACAGCGCGCGGACATGCGTGCTCCTTTAATGTTGGGCATCAAGCATCTTCGTTTCCGTCACCCCCTCTCTCTCTCTTCCTTTCCCGATTGCACTCGAGCAGCCTACAGAGAGCTTCACGGCGCTTCCTCTAGCTTCCCGGTTTCCGCTTCCCATGGGGTAATCGATTCTCTTCTCCTCCTCCTTCGCCGCCGCCGCCGTCGCTCGTCGAAGTCATCGACGTGATCGCTGTCTTTACGTTGTTCGAACGTCCGGGGTACGGTGGAGCTCTGCGCTTTCATTTCGTTTTCTGGCCTGTGGCTGTGGTGCCGTCGTGTTTATCGTTAGGTGACGTTTTTTTTTTCAAGTTGAGATTCGTGGTCATTTGAGGTCGCGGTCATTTGCTGCGTTTTTGGTGAATCGAGCGAGCTCTTGAGCTGTTTTGGTGCTGGTCGGTTTAGTTGTTGTGTGGCATCCGAGTCGAGGCAGGTCGATCGCACGGTCTGGTCTTGAGCGGGAGTTTAGTAATTTGCGAGGGCGATTGTCGGAAATGCGATTTAATTTAGTAGGACGCCTCGAAAGAGATGTATTTGCTTCTGCCTCTTTGGAGCGACCAGAAGCTGTTTCTGATCTCACCGGCCGTGGCCTTTTTCTCCTTGGTTTGCTCGATCTCCGTCTCTTGTTTGAGCAGAGTTGCTCATATGGATGGATAAAGTTTGAGTTCTTGGTGATTTTAGGTGCTGGAGTAAATGATCAAAACGCACTGTTGTCGGTCTCTTGTCCAAGCAAATAGAGACTGTGCTCTAGGTTGTTCCGTTCGTCATGCTTGTGGCTGTTATTGTTGTTGCACAAATGAAGAGTTACAAACCTTGTTTTCTTATTTTTCTTTGGCTTCTTGCTAGATTCCTTATCCAGTTTAAGCGGAGTTGGGGCTGGTGATTTCTTGCTTCCGATTTACTGGAATCCCCCAATTGGACATGTTTTTAGAAAGCACGAGTTTGTGTACTATCTCCTAGCTTTTACTTGGGTACTCCCTTTTTGCTTCATGATTGTTATGAAGTTCTATGCAGATATATGGATTTTGGATGTGTCATTTAGTGATAAATGCAATATCGGGATATTCAGTTTGTTGTGTAGCTCTGCCGATCAGCACATTTGCCTTCATTTGTATCTGTTGCTCTGTCAACACCACGCCTGGTGGTTGCTCACTCGGCACTTTTTTTTATTTTTATTCATTTAAGTGTGCATGCAGATGTATTTATTGAATATCAAGTTTGGGCCCTTTGGGACTCAATTTTACTTCCTGTTGGTGCATAATATGCGAGTTTTTGACAGTAGTTCTTAACAGGTAACTTGGCTCTCAATTTGAGGAAATGAAATAAGTGAATCTGTAATTTCAAGTGCGTTAAATTGGGAGATCCAGAAGAACGTTCATTGTCCTCACCAGTGATGGAAAAACTAGATACTGATTACTCGTCAGTTTGGAACAGCTATGGACCCCGTGGTGCTTTGGGTGCAATTCTTGTTGCCATAGCTATACCTATTCTTCTCTCCACTATGCTCTTGGGAAAGAAAAAAGTGAAACAAAGAGGAGTACAAGTACAGGTTGGTGGTGAGGCTGGTTATGCCATACGCAACCATAGATCACATGAATTGGTTGAAGTTCCTTGGAAGGGTGCCACAACCATGGCAGCTCTTTTTGAGCAAGCTTGTAAGAAACATGCACAACAAAGATTTCTTGGGACAAGGAAACTTATTAGCAAGGAGATTGTCACAGCTGGCGACGGTAGGAAGTTCGAAAAAGTACATTTGGGAGATTATGAATGGATCACTTATCGGGAGGCTCTCGACCGTGCTTGCAACTTTGCATCTGGACTTGTCAGATTGGGTCATAATGTGGATAGCCGTGCAGCCATATTTGCAGATACTCGAGCAGAATGGTTCATTGCCTTTCAGGCATGATTTTGCATTTCCCTTCGTCAATTTTTCCTTATGGGTTTTGTGGTATATGAAGGTAACAATTGCAAAGTACCTTTTGTATCCAGGGGTTCTTTCGGCAGGATATTACCGTTGTCACCATCTATGCTTCCCTAGGTGAGGATGCACTTGTCCATTCTCTCAATGAGGTAGGTGACCATTAGTGAGGTGACTACCGAAATTTAGCTTGTCATGACTTCAGAATAGCGACTGTTACAGGCATATCTATCAACATTTTAATATTCTGAGATCTCTGCTTTGACAGACTCAAGTTTCAACCCTGGTCTGCGATTTCAAACAGTTGAAGAAGTTGGCTGCAATAAGTTCAAAATTAACAACGATTCAGAATGTCATTTATTTTGATGATGATGATGGACCAGAGAATGATTCTAAATTAACTGGAAGCATTAGCAATTGGATTATGAAATCATTTTCTGAGATTGAGAAACTTGGCAAAGAAAGGCCTTCCCCTCCTAGCCTACCATCTAAAAATGGGGTTGCAGTCATAATGTACACAAGCGGAAGTACTGGTCTGCCTAAGGTTCGTGCCTTTTGTGATTTTGATATGCATAATGCTTAACTATTGGCGGGTTTTTGTATTTGTAATGTCCCGATACTTTTGACATGTGGTGATTGTAATCATATACATTTGCATAGCCTGTTGGTCATAGCCAATGACAATGTAACTAAATAATAGTCCAATAATCAGCAAATCCTGTAGAATGTCTTTATAATAGAAAGTTTGCAGATAGTTTTGTAAGGGATGTTTGGGTGGCCCAAATGTAGAATTGCTTGCACTTGGTGGTGTAGGAAAGTGGACTCCTTTTCTATACTAGGCTGGGTAGAGCCAATCTTCCAAAGCATTGTATCTTGCACTGCATGGCGCTTGATGCGAAGCACATTTCTCAGAACAGATTTCAGATCTAATGTGCCAGAAAGCTGTTCCTTGATCTCTCATTCCATTTGTGAGGTGTCCATTATGCTTGTGCCCAATTATGAGAACTAATTTCTTTTAGCTTTATGAAACAGGGTGTCATGGTTACTCATGGCAACATCGTGGCTACTGCTGCAGCAGTTACAACTGTGGTCCCAAAATTGGATAGCAATGATGTTTATCTGGCGTACTTGCCCCTAGCCCATGTTTTTGAATTGGCAGCTGAGGTATCTTAGTATCTCAAGTCTTTGTCTCTGTTAAGGCTCACATATCATATTCTGACAACTATGGTTCTCTAGTCTGTGATGTTGGTTGCAGGTGTTTCCATTGGTTATGGGTCAACATTGACTTTAACAGACACATCTAGCAAAATTAAGAAGGGTACAAAGGGAGATGCTTCTGTGTTGAAGCCGACTCTCATGGCTGCAGTTCCTGCCATCCTAGATCGTGTTCGAGATGGGGTTCTGAAAAAGGTATTGAAATGTGCTACCATTTGTCCGATGTTTTTGTTAATAGTTGAGCTTACAGGTTTATATTTGTTGCACTTGTAGGCTATAGGTGGCTTTTCATGCTATTGCAATCTTTTATATTGCCCAGATTGACAAATGGATTTCAAGAATGCATCAATTTAGTTTTTTTACTCACAATTATCAAAAAACCAGGTTGAAGAGAAAGGGGGTTTAGTTAAAAATCTATTCGACATTGGATATAAGCGTCGACTGGCTGCTGTAGAAGGAAGCTGGTTTGGAGCTTGGGGATTGGAAAGCATGTTGTGGGATCTCATAGTTTTTAAGAAGATTCGCACAGTACTAGGGGGTCATATCCGATTTATGCTTTGTGGTGGAGCTCCTTTATCTGGTGATACCCAGCGGTTTATCAACATCTGCGTGGGGTATGGTTCTCTCGTTCTGGGACATGTCTATATACATTATTCATTCAATTGCCGTTAACCTTACTAGAAGTTTTGGGGTGGGGGGAGGGACATGTATCTCCTAAATGCTGATTTGTAAGCGCAATATTGATGCTAATTACTTAGCTACATAGATCCTACCATGATGTGAGGGCTTTTATTTTCTGTTAGTTTGCTCAGGTTGGATGGTTACAGGCTGATTTATCTAAAATCTATTCTTTTGTTGTATGGCATTCTTCATGTTTCTGTCTTCATCCATCTATCCAGTTGCAATCTCAAGATTTCTCTTCATGTGAATGATTGATTGGTTGGGAGAAGCAAAATAGATGATAAAACAGGTGGAAGAATTCATGTCCCCAACTTAGTGTAACATGAAATTCTTTCTCGTGATGTATTGGCAAATCATCACAGTACTTCTATTTGGTAATGTCACTGCATGAATGTTCAATGATTGTTTCTTCCTGGAGTTTGGCATAACCAAAATTAGGGAATGATTATACTCGAACAGACTAGAAAAGGATGTCTCATTTTTCCTTCCAACTCTGATGAGTTCAATTTGAGATAAGTCAAACTCACTCATGTGCCGTAGCAAGATTATGGTGCAACATCTGGTGGTTATCTCAGTTTGTTTTGTTTGTTTCTGCTTTGTAGCACAAAATGGTTGGAAGATCTGATGCTTTTCATATTTCTCCTGTTGGTATTAATTGTAAAATCATTATGGTTTTCTCTTGATGTCAGGGCTCCTATTGGCCAAGGTTATGGCTTGACAGAAACCTGTGCTGGGGCTGCATTTAGTGAGTGGGATGACAATAGTGTGGGCCGTGTTGGCCCACCGTTGCCATGTGGCTATATCAAGGTATTCATGAATGAACTCCTATACAAGAAGCATACTACACTTTGGCAAAAGTCTGCCATTAGAGAAGCTCTAACCATGACCCCCTTTTTTTTTCTTGACCTACTTCCCATGGTGATTTGTGACCATTAACCCCATGTATTTCTATAGTCGCTATTGTTGTCGTGTGCTTTCTCATTGTACACTTTCAATCTGCATCACAGCTTGTTTCTTGGGAAGAAGGTGGGTATACAATATCAGACAAGCCAATGCCTCGAGGAGAAGTAGTAGTTGGTGGGACCAGCATTACTGCTGGTTACTTTAACAATGAGGAAAAAACCAAGGAGGTGTATCGGGTAATTAATCATCACCTGCATCTCTGAACGTAATGAGATTTGATAAGGTCAACTGTGGTCTCTTATGACCAATTACATGTTTCAGGTTGATGAGACGGGCATGCGTTGGTTCTACACTGGCGACATCGGACAGTTTCATCCTGATGGCTGCCTTGAAATTATTGACCGGAAGAAAGATATTGTTAAGCTTCAGCATGGGGAGTACATATCTCTTGGAAAGGTGTGGAGCATGATAAATGTTTCTCGTATAGTATAGGTTTTTTGAGGCTCGGCCATGATTTTCTCTGTTGGCGTTAAGGTTATCGATTGACTTGGCGCAGGTTGAAGCTGCATTGATCTCAAGCAGTTATGTAGATAGCATCATGGTATATGCAGATCCATTCCACAACTATTGTGTAGCTTTAGTTGTTCCAGCACGTCAGGTGCTGGAGAAATGGGCCAAGGAAGCAGGTGTTAATTACAGTGATTATGTCGAGCTGTGCGACAAAACTGAGGCAGTGGCCGAGATTAAGAAATCACTTTCCGAGGTTGGTTTTATGGCATTTTCTTCTAGAGCATTTAATATTACCTTTTAATCCAAAAGAGGTGATAATTATGTTTATCTTTTACTTCGTGCTTGAGAGAGAATTTCCTCGTCTTCATGGGGCAATCAATTTCACACTTGCAGGTCGCAAAGGCAGCAAAACTGGACAAGTTTGAACTTCCTGCAAAAATCAAATTGCTGCCAGAACCATGGACACCAGAATCAGGATTAGTCACCGCTGCGCTCAAAATAAAGAGAGAACAGCTAAAGGCCGGGTTCAAAAACGAGCTCCAAAAGATGTACCAGTGAAATGTGCGAAGGCTTAGATGCTTACTCGATTGCCATATCATTTTACAGCCATGGAGGTCTCTATCATTTAGCTCCTAATTCCATGAATTGCTATTTTCCCTATGTTTTCTCTACTATCAGGTGCTAGCTAGTAGGATCCCATGTATTAACTGATGTTGGATGCATGTTATTATATTATATTAATGCGACATCTCATGGAAAAAAGATAAGGAACTTCACATGGTTACACAGTGATCGAATTTCAGTTGCTTGGTCAGTAAAGCAACAATAATGGATGCTCCCAAGTTCCGTACTTTGATCCCTCTCTTTTCAAAGATGGGAGATGCAGTGCAATCATGTTGAACTTGCAATGAAGTGTAGATGCCTAATATCTTTCGGGGATGCCATTTCTTTCTTGCAATATACCTTGATAGGGCTAGCTCAGTGATACCTGGAAGTGTAGGCCATTGTGAAATATAAAGGCATAGTCAATGACTTGGATTGACAGAGCTGCCAGATGATTTAGACATAATTTGATCTTTGAATGAAACCCTCTTTCTATGCCTCTGCATGGACTCGAATTCTGTGTCTTTCCTGTTTCAACATTATGCGTAGGTCACAACATACATTGAATGATTCGCATGCAAAATTTCGAGCCGCGCGTGCAGTGATAGTAATTTAAATCATGATGATAAAAATGACACAAACTTTGGCTAATTTGGTTTATTTCTTTCTCTTCGGTTGGTGAATTATAGTACATAAATTGAAGTTTTCCGCAATGATTGGGAGGAGTCGATGTACTTTGTTGAACAAAAAGAAACTAATAATGGAATATAATTTCAAAGTTCGTCATCAATTGATCTTATTAATGAGGAGGAATCAAGTTTAGGTACTATATTAGATTTGGCTATTAATGACTTATTATCTTGGTACTAGCTTATCGTCTATTCCTTCCGTTTGAAGAAAGGATCCCAAAAAATCTTTCTTTCTTTTAGTTGTTGAGTCTCTTTTTGACTGATCAATGTGTGATATTTCTAATCCTTATTACTAATGGAATCGAAATGATCTCTGGATTGATCAGAAGACGATCTTGGTAGCTCAAGAAAATTTCGCAAGTTGCCTCCATCCAGTCACGATCTCATGGGAAAATGCGCAAATGATTTTTTATGACCGTTTATCAGAAGCTAGGGGTAAGCGATTCCCAGTCCAATCCGGTCTGATTCCCATAAAAAAATAGGGAACCGGACGGTGGTCCCGGTTCCCATTTTCGGAACCGCGGACCGGACCGGATCAGACCATCGGTCCGGTTCTCGAGCGGTTTCAAGGAATCGGTGTTCGCGAAAAAAAAATCGCAAAGGTTTATTTTTTGTCCGAGTAAGTTTAAATCACAAACTTATCACCTACGACCATCACAAGAACCGAAAAGTGGGTTCACGAAGTAGGAACCCAAAAGGCAAGAAAAGAGGTCTTCGAAGCAAATCCTAAGCCTAAACAAGTAAACATTAGGTTTACTTTTTAAAAAACTAAAAAAAAAAAAAACTGGTCCGGTCCAGGCGGTCCAATCCTAGGCCTAGAACCGGGAATCGGATCGCCCGGTCACCGGTGCTAATTTTAGGAACCGGGAACTGGATCATCGGTCCCGATCCGGTCTGGGCGGTCCCGGTCCGAGCGGTTTTTTTTGCTCATCCTTATCAGAAGCTATTTTATTTTTGATGTCGTACGAAAATGGAACCGAAGATCCGGTCGTGTGGAGGACTACTAAACATCCTGCAAGAAGTCCATACCATTCACTTACACAGGAGATTTCGATCTATATTAGTTTGTCTGCAGTTGATGACATTCGAATTCGAACGGATGATCTCTCTACCATAAAGGTACAGAATCCCTACCATGATCTCTAATTCTTAAAATAGAAATCTGTCAACATCCCCAAACCATCTACATTCCTAAAATAGAAATCCCCACCCAACTTCTCCAGACTCCAGCCATCTGCGCCAAGCCGATGTCTTTACAACTGTGTTTCTAGAGCCATCTCAGTTTGCATCAAAAGTTGCAATGATTATGGATCATGTATCTCATCAATCAGCACCATACACTTGAAAAAAGAGGGCAAAAATACACTTTTAGTATCAAAAGTTGTGTAGAGAGTTCACTTTGGTACTAAAAGTTTCAATCGGATCACTTTAGTGCCAAAAATTATAAAAAAATGATAACTTTGGTGCTAACTCCGATTTGCTCCGCCAGAAATCTGACGTGACACTTTTTTATTAATATTTCCGGCTGATGTGGCTCGCTGCCGGTCCATAGTGGCATATTTTTTTAAAAAAAATCTGAATTTTTTATTTAAAATAATTTGAGAAATAGCTGAAATTTTTTAAAAAAAATCAAAAGTTCAAAAAAAAAAAAATGAAGTGGCAGGGGACGAGGCTGTAACCCTCGCTGCCGCTGCCCTGCCAACGCCGGCTATTTCCGGCGAGGGTGGAACATGGCTAGCGGCTGTCGTCGACCCCCGGCCAGGGACCGACGACCCCTGCGGGCCTCAGGCGAGGGCCAGGATATGGCTCGACTCAGGGGTCGACTGCTCGGCTAAGGCTCGGCAATGGTGCACGAGGGTGAGCTCAGGCGGTGGTTAGGCGATGGGACTCGCAGGGGTGAGGGTGAGGGGAAGAGAGGTGCTCAGGGCAAAGAGGGTAGGGTCGGGATCCTCGGACGACTGGAGCTCGAGTCTCGACTCAGGGGTCGGCAGTGCTAGCCGATGGTCTGGTGAGCTCGACAAGTGGCTGAGATCGTGAAACGGAGGGGCTGGCGACCGGGCAGCTGTCGGGCTTGTGGATCTCTAGGCTAGTTGCGGCTGTGGGCTCGAGGCTCACGGGTCAAGGTTGCTAGTGGCCAGTGATGGGTTCGGACTGAAGGAGGAGGAAGTTTGCAATGGCGGCTCTAGCTCACACAGATCTCGGGTCTCTCGGCCGGAACTCACGAATGCAGAGGGCTGGGGACGATGGGTTAGTGGCGACCGACTGAAGGGTGGTGGGTGGTGAGCGGCGTGGCGATGGCTGGTGATGGCGATGGGCGACGGGGGAGCTATCGCATGAGTGAGTTGCAGAGGGAAGGCGTCGGAGGTTGCGAGAGGAAGGAGAGAATTTTTTTTCTGAGTTTTTTATTTTATTATTTTCATTGTTTCCTAAATTTTGAAGTCCACGTGGAGCCAAGGTGAACTTTTTTTTTAATGCCAGATAAAATTAAAAAATTAATTAAAAATGCCACGTGTGGCCTGATTTTTTGGCCGGAAACACCAAAGTGATCGTAGACCACAAGGATAGATAGAGACCTGAATTTTTCCATCCAACGTCGGACTATTGCATAACACAAGCTACTGCTTTTCTGACATTTTTTTTTTTCCTCTGAAGACTCCTGTCTATTCTCCCTTCATCTCTCTATGGAACAATCTGAGCATCCAAATCCACCCTTATATCTCCAGACATGTCGAAAGCTTCATTCCGTCAATGAATTTTTTTCCTCCCAAATCGAAGACTGCTAGCTCTGTCAAAACTTCTTTCCCGGGGAAGATACTGCACCGACGACGAGAATGTCGAAAAGCTATTTTTGCTGGGATGTACTTGAAACAGGCGCAACATTCTTCGCTGCAGGCCGCAGTATTATATACAAAGCAGGGCCAAGAAAAGGCACTGCCGAAAGAGGGAGAAGCCAGGAACCTTTCTCATACCTGCAATTATACAACTCAATAACCATGGAACCCCGGGAAAAAACCTATAATCATATTCCAAGAAACTACTTAATACTGGACGACAGCCACGGGTCATATTTGAAATGCCTTACCATTTCCGAGAGGTCATATCATTGTAAACCCAGAAAGGAGCAAATGCAGACATTAAGGTGAAATCGACGGATGTGACATGGATCTGCAAAAAAGATTCCACATCCTAATTAGCTTCCCCACTATTCCAAGCAGAACAAACGTGAGAGTTTCACAGAACACCCTGATTTTAAACATCCATTCAGAATAAACAGAATGAAGGATCAAGTATTATTTGATAATAATCACATGGACCTGAAGTTTAGTTTCCGTTTAGGTACTTGAAATGTCGTGTTGGATAAAACAATTGAGTGGTGTTGAATTTTTTATGGCAAAGATAATGCCGTGAATTAAGAACAGAAAAACAGTTTCGTACTTGAGGTGTCCCGCTAAACTCCATTTTTCCTTTTCATTGACCTTCAAAAACCATATCTTGTCTCAAGCATTAGATCACCTTGACACATACATATAGCAGAGAATTGTGGATCGCGTTCACATCCCTCAATCTCATACAACAGAAGGCACCATGACAAGTCTTTTGAGCAGTTAATGTAATAGATAACCTGAGGAATAAGGATTGACTCACCAATTTGCTCTCTCTGAAGTACTGGAAGAATTCCGTCCAGTCACCTCTACTTGCAAAAGCCGCATAAGAGAACAATCCTAGTCCTGCAAGAAATACTATCTGACATGTATTTCAGATAATTGTCTTCTTATGCGAAATTAGATGAAAATCACCTCGAAAAAATGGTGTTTTTCACTAAATAAAAGCTTCTATGCAAGACAGGGAGATAAGGACATTCTACACGTTCAGAATCTCAATGATGTTCAAAGAAATGGCAGCAACTTTCTGGGGGACCGCACAATGGGATTCACTTTTCTCTTTCACACTACTAAGAAAGCTGGCTCTTTGATTGCCTCATGTTAGTTCTTAAACCATGTCCAGAATTTTAGAAGAAAGTGATCAATATGGAAATCGCTTATCGCTTTTTCTCATACGTCCTGTTCTTTTAATGAGCGCTATGTCATTCCTTACCCCAGCAGTGAACTTTGATTCTAGGAAATTCAGAGGCCATCTTCTGAGCTCAGCTTCTTCAACAGGAGGTGGAGGTGGTTTCCAGAGTGCAAAGTAAGGAAGGAGAGCATAGATACCGCCAAAGAAAGAAAGTACTGTGAAAGGCCAGACAGGAACACTGCCCTTCGAGCTGCGTGCATAATCATGTTACGAGTCCATAAGCAATCAGATTCATTAAAACAACAGTAACAAAGTTAGCTTTCTGTTCTTATAAACCGGGTACAGATTTGTTCTCACGACATGCAGGTAAATATGGTTATTTGGCAAAGGAAGTAACAATTGCACGAAAGGGGAAAATTCCCTTGTATCCCCAAAACCACAAAGGAATCCACCGAAAAAGGATCGGAACATACTTTTCAAGAGTCAATTTTTGACCAGGGGTGATTTTCATACGAAGCAGGATTATTCAATATCATTGCATATATCTCATGTATATATTAAAACGAAGAAATTTCTAGCAGGAAAGTGTCCAAAATCTAGCTAAATGAACGAAAGGTTACCCTCGGCCTGTTGGAAGCAGCAGCATGCTATAAACCAAAGGCCACACGCCCATAATGTTCCACAGGGACACAAGCACTCCATTCATCCTGAAACCATCATCTCCTTTCAAAAACAACAGCTTTTGCAGAAAATACATGTCCCTCGACTGCAGATTTAAAAGATAAAATCATCACAAATCTGTCAGAATATCGGGACTGATTACTTCAAAGAATTGACAGAACCAATGTATCTATGCCAGAGCAAAATCATTATCCATTTCATAAGCACATCTTTTTGTTTAACCACACAACATTCATCATCATCATTTGGATCCACTAGAACTACCCATCTCTTGAACAGCACAAAAAAAAAAAAAAATTCCTCCACTCCATTTTCATTTTCATGAAATTCAGACCTGTGGATTAATAATTTTCAAAGACTTGACAGAGCTGTGCCATAAGTATCTAAATCATTATCCGCATCAGCAAGCACATCTAATGTTCAAGCACGCGAGTTCTTGGTCATCTGGGTCCAACAGCACAACCGAAAACCAAATTCTTAAAACTTCATACGTTAAGAAATGAGAGTATACAGAATCATCAGTCTGGAACATATAATTACCGGAGTCTGGTTCGGAGCTAGATTGAAGACGTAATACATAATTGCTCCCCAGAGCAGAAACAGCAAGACCGACGTCGTCCAGTCCCTCCCTCCCTCCCCATCACTCTCCGAGGAACTCTCCTCCTTCAGAACCGGGTCCTCCGGATTCTCGTCTTTGGTGAAGCTGCGACAAACTTGAAGGCTTCTGGGCTTCTGGGAGAGAGAGATGGAGGGATTACCATCGCAATGCTTGCGGACCATGATGATGCCACGAGCTAAAGGAGAGACCTTTGAGGGGAGCGAAGGGAATGGGATTCTGGGTTTTGGGATTTGGGTGCGGCAGAGCGAGTGCTCAAGAGTTGGGATGCGAGCGGAGTTGGTGGAGACGATGAAATTGGCACCGGCTAACATGTTTTTGGCCAAGAAGAAGAACAAGAAGATGGGTGTTTCGTGTTTCGTAGTGTGTTGAGTGAGCCACGGGCGAATTCCCTTTTCTTTCGAAAATTTTCTTGTATTCTCCGACCAAAATAATAATAATAATAATAATAATAAATTATTTGTATTAAATCTAAACGACAAGTAGCATATTTGTCTTTTTTTTTTTTCGGGTAAAGACCAAGGAGCATATTTGTTTATGTTTGAGCAATAGAAAAAAGCAATATTTAACTGCCAACCGTTTGTGAAAAAGTCATAAGCAAAATGTCCAAACTATACGTACTTTCAAGAATGATGATACTCATATGTAAATTGGATAGCAAATCGGTCCCTTCAGCTTTAGGTTAAGTCGTCGAGATACCTGCTTCTAGGGGTGTGCAACCGGACCGGGTTGACCCGGAACCCGGATCGGTCCACCCGAAAAATAGGATCCAGAACCGGTTCCCACTCAAACTCGTCTGAGTACCGGTTCTAAATTTTGAGAACCGGTTTAAATCGGTTCGGTTTTCGATTCTAAGTGTAGGCTCATCCGGACCGATTGTTAGTTGCTATTAAAAAAAAGAAATCTTAGGTCTCGACTCCCTAGTGCGTTGCTGCTCTTGTTGCTCATACTCATTGCTCACGGCCCTCAACTCTTCACCTCATCTAATTTAATTTTTATTTGTTGGATTGTTCCTTTCGATGAATTGTAATTTTTATTGCTCATTTTATCGATACTCATATTATTTTTATGAAAAAAAAGAAAACAGGTTTTCGGGTAGACCCTGGAATCGGACAAAAAAACAGGATCGGTTCCAAAACAGATTCTAAGACAAACAAGGTCGGTTCTTTGTTCCAAAAATTGAAAACCGAAAACCGGTTATAAGGGGTCGATTTCAGAGTTTAGGTCTGGAACCGGGCCACCCGGCCCATGCTCACCCCTACCTGCTTCCTTTATTGACAATGGATGAGACAGGATCAAGTTTTGTTAGAAAAATAATAGTGCGACACTCCGGCTTTGCCCATTTTATTGCCCGAAAAAGGCGACGTCTTATATTTCCATCGATAATGAAAAGAAAAAAAAAAGCTACTCAAAATTTTTAAGAAAAAAATTGTATGTGCAAATTTGTGTATTATGGAAATTTCAGGTAATTTCACTATAAGAAAAAGTCAATGCATTCACCACACGATTTGGATTGAGGAAAACAAGAAGTGGCGACCGCGAAAAATAAGATTAATTTTATGTTGGATTGCAAATTTCTGAAGAGTATGTGAACGACATGAATAACAATGCTTTCGATTTATGGTTCTAAACAAATTAAATCCACTTAACCGCACTTTCTAATCCCTTTTTTCCGTTAATCACATTAATTAAAAATTCCCTTAAAAAGCTAATTTTTTTTTTTCCAAAAATTAGGCGACAATTGCTAAAATTTCGTTAAAATGAAAATCAGTCCGATCTCTCTCTCTCTCTCAAATGCGTCAATCTATATAATCGTAATTAATTTGAAAGCCTATTATTTCAAGCAATTTTTTTGATAAAAATAATTTCTTTCTAAATAAAGCAAAGTGCAATTTTATATTATATTTTATTTTTTTACCTGCTGAAAGAGAGAGACTGAATGAGAATATATATTTTTTTTTGGTCAAGTACTAAATGAGAATAGTTGAGTGAGCAGGGATGGTGCTTGATGCGTCAACTTCCTCTTAGCATCCTCTTTTGCCAATGTAGAGATTTTATAATGAACGTCAATTTTTGATAATGTTCTCTATATTGGTACATTAGACTTGGGCTATCTTGCTAATATTAACCATTAATTGAAAATGAATCTTGACTTGTCATGTATTATCTTTTCTAGATTGTTGATAAAAAAATCCCTCAAGTTGATGAGTCCCTTTAAGTGAAAAAAAAAAAGTTCAGTTCACAAAATAAAATTGAAATTGTGTTATCTTTATACCGACCATAAATGTTAGATTAGAATGTGAAATAACGATCATAAAATTGCAATATGATGACATGGTGGTTTGAATTTGGTTATTTTGTCTCTGTTCTTCCTCTTTTAAAAATTACCCATTGATATGAGTATAATGTAAAATTTTCCTATTGTTCTCAAACGTTGGCAATTTTTTCTTTGATTTTTCTTTTGACAAAGAAAAAGTTTGAGTCTCACACCAATAATACAGATTGGACTCACTAATTCAGACTCAGATGGGCGCACCTTTTGAGGATTGATGGAAACTTGACGGTACATTAAGATCAACGGAGCTCACGGCGACATGTGCTTCCTGACTGTGCACATCATGCACGAATCAAAAGACCCCAAAAAAAAAAAACCAGAGAGATGGAGGAGTGTTGAAAAATCAACAACATTTTCCTGGAAAGGTTTGGTTTATAATAAACGGCTGAGTTTTAATACTAGGGGAAAAAAGAGAAGATGGGTATGTATGGAGCCACGCTTGGGAAGTTGAATAGTAAGCGGACGCTGGCCAAATATAAAAAAACAAAGATACCACTGCACGCGTCGGTCGCCGGCATCCAGCGATGGAAATCAAATTACAATATCCTTGACGTTATTATCATTGTAGAGTTGATCATGAGTCTTCGATTGTCCATTTGGCTGGCGAGGACCAAGGCCATTGAATCAAAACGAAAATTGCCGTAGGCGTCACTCGAATCAGACAAAAACCCCCCGAAGAAGAAATCGAAGCGACTAGGGTCCGGCCGGAGAGGGAGAGACTGGAGATCGACGTCGATGGCTCCTCCCTGGAAGGCTTCCAAGGGCCGGTGCTATCTCCGGCGTGGGCGTCGCGACTCGGCAGGGAAGATGGTCGGAGGTTTTTGCTCGATCGGTGAATGTCCGGTCAGCGTTTCGGGTGGAAAACCCTAGGGAGTGTCCCTTGAAGGCCATTGGTTTTTGCTTCTTCACATTCTGAACCTAAAGGCGGAGTCTTGAGTCAGATGATCAGTCCAAAATGAACAAGCGCTGTGAAAATGAACATGTGCTTATCAAGATTGGCTTTATCAAAATGCCCTAACCATCACTTTGCCCACTGCTCGAGAGACCAAAATAAAGCAGCGGATTAGGTCGTCAAAGTCCAGCTTCTTATGGACTTGTTTTGCTCTAAAGCTCAAATGTTGTGCTCACTGCTCATTAAGTGATCGGTTTTGCGATCCGGTCCTGTCCGGTCCGGCTTTAGGGTTGTCCAATCATTGGATCAATTGCATTTTCTTTCGTGATTTGTTGTTTAAATTTTTCTCATTAACGACATATTCATCGAATCATCTCTCATCAATTGCATCGCATTATCACTAAACCCGAAAGTCAAACTAAATATCCTAAGCATTAAGTTCAGGTTTAGATTTACATACATGATTTCTTTTTTCCACAAAAAAAAAAACAATGGGTTTGTTCATTATGCTTAGCTTAGTGCTCATCTAGTTTATGTCTTTGAAATGAAATTAGTTTTGCCGACCCCCCAAAAAAAAAAAATATTCCCAGTGGTAAGACGGGCGCGCACATAAATCAGGACGGGGCAACAACATTAACTGGTTTTTAACCATAAAAACATTTGCAAGCCAAGAGCAATTTTCCTGACTTGAAAACTTTCACAATTTTTTTTTTTCTATTGTCGCTAATCTGGTTAATATCAACCCTTTAGCCCCAACTTCGTACAATTCTATGCCATCAGCCGTTTGTCTTAATAAAGAATCAAGAATCATGATCAACAACATCAAGGGCCGTACATCAGGTTGACTAGAGTTTTTTTATCGTGATTAGTGACGAGTTGACTTTGGGTTAAATCTATTCCTTAATCAACTGCCTTAATTTCTTCCATCCATCACTGCCATGCAAATTGCATGCAAATCTATAAGGTAAGGAAAGAGAGATCGCCCCTCATTTCTCCAACTCATTTACCAATTCATAACGTCCCTCCTCGTCTCGTCTTGTATATATAAACACATGCAAAATCCCTTCTCCACGCCCTCGCAAATCCTCTCGGGTCGTCATCGTTTCTTGTCAGCGCCAATGTCTCTCGTCGCTTTTCCTGACGGCGGCAAGAACTTGTCGTGGCTCTGCCTGATCTCTCTGCTGCTACTGCTGCTTCGGGCCTCCGAGGTGGCTGCCGCCGCCCCCGACAACGGTGGCAACGTGACGTTCTCGGCGCTGTTCGCGTTCGGGGACTCGATCCTCGACACGGGCAACAACAATAACCTCAGGACGCTGAGCAAGTGCAACTACCCTCCTTACGGCAGGGATTTTCCCGGAGCGGTACCCACCGGCCGGTTCGGCGATGGAAAAGTCCTGTCGGACTTGATAAGTAAATACCCTTCTTTTTTTCCTCTTTTTCGCTGCGATGGAATTAGATGCAACCCGATTCGATTTTGTACGACCTCTTCGGTAATGAGCACATTGAACTATAGCAGTGCCTGATGTATAATGCTGATTGAAACTCGAACCTGCACAAAATTCTTAAACAGCGGAAGGGCTAGGAATCAAAGAGCTATTACCAGCATATTTGGATCCTAATCTAAAGGACGTGGATCTTCCGACTGGTGTTTGCTTCGCTTCAGGCGGCTCAGGCTTAGATCCGCTAACCGCCGGAACGCAGGTTCATTTCTCGCCCTTCAATTCTTTGAAATTTCCGCTCTTCAGCTCCACAAACACTCGCTCCGGAATAGTCGATCATGTGTCTTTCAATACGCCAGGGCGTATTGGCCATGGAAGATCAACTGAAGCAGTTCAACGAGTACGTAGGGAAGCTGAATGCAGTTGCCGGAGCTGAAAACGCCACCGCCGTACTCAACAGCAGCCTCTATCTGATGTCCGCTGGCAACAACGACATCGCCTTCACCTTCTTGTCCGCCCACCTCCGGCCCATGACCTTCCCTGAGTACACTGATTTCTTGGTGAATTCCACTTCAACTTTCATCAGGGTAAATTCCTTTTAGCCATGGAAAATGCTTCATTTGGATCGGCATGCGTTTTTGTATGTCTAGCTTGCCCTTCATGGCATGAATCCAAAGCATCCTCCCATATTTCCCTTTTCATTTTTACTTTCTGTACTGTGTCTACAGGACTTGTATGCGCTCGGGGCGCGGAAATTTGCCCTCCTAGGCGCTTTACCATTGGGATGCTTGCCATCGGGTAGAGCTTCGGCAGGTGGACTTCTTTGCTCGGAGTTGGCCAACCAAGCCGCGCAATTGTTCAATTCTAAACTCTCCGCTGTGTCGAGTTCTCTCACCGGCGAACTCGCGGATTCCCGGATAGTCTATGTTGACGTCTATGACCCTCTCCTCAATCTGATACGAAACCCTGATCAGTTTGGTTAGCACTTCAACTCAAAGTTCCAACGACATTCATCACCATGCGCGCTCCCAGCATGCATTGCCTTTTCATCGCAGCCTTAAAGATTTCGCTTCGCAAACTTGACACTACAAAAAATGTGCATGTAAAATTTTTTCAGGTTTTCGAGTTGCTAACGTAGGATGCTGTGGCGTACTAACGTTGCTGTGCAATGGACTGAATCCATTCACTTGTCCGAACGTGCCGGATTACGTCTTCTGGGACGCCGCTCATCCTTCCGAGAAAGCCTACCGTGCTCTCGCTCCCGCCATCGTCCAGGCGTGTTCGAAAGTGTAGCGCGGCGACTCCACGAACTGATTAGTGGGACAATGCGTGCAGTCGCGCCTTCATGTCTACCGTGAAAAGAACCAATTTGTCTCTTGGTTTAGTGTTGGGATTGTACTTAACGAATGTTTTGCGAGCAATAGCGATCTGAATCGTGTACGTATGTTTAGAGTAAAAACATTGCGAGTGGATTTATTTTCGGAAATGCTTTCTTAGTTTGTGATGCATTAAACAATAACGAGGATATTATTTTTTAAAGAGTGGATAAAAAGTGATTTACCAGTTGCAGGTCGACCAACTCTTATCTTCTTCTTGCTCGAGTCTTTTATAACTTCTCCATTCTCTATCGAACTTTTTTCCCATCCTGTCTTTGACAGCTTTTGTTCATTTCTGTACGCCTCTATGTGCGTGCACTCTTTTTGCCAATGGTCAAAAACAGAATCGATGTTGTCTCATGTATATATATATATATGAAGAAATATATATGAATGTGGGGAAATTTTCTCCATTTTATCTTTCAGTTATACAAGCTTTGTGTGTATATATATACACACAACAGAGGATCTTAACCCTAAGACTCTTCCCTATCAAGAGATAATATCAACATGAGACAAAATAGGAAGTAAATATCACATATTCCTAAATTAGCTCTAATTTACAGCTCACGTTAACACTCCCCCTCAAGTGGGTAAAAAGATATCTTTGATACCCAACTTGACAAGTGAGCTGTGAAAGGCTCTACTCGACATTGCCTTAGTAAGTATATCTACCAGTTGATCTTCAGACTTGACAAAGGGAAACCAAACCACTTTAGCGTCTAGATTCTGCTTTACAAAATGTCTGTCGACTTCTATGTGTTTGGTTCGATCATGTTGTACCAGATTGTGAGAAATGTCAATCGCTGCTTTATTGTCACAGAACAATTTCATCTCAGATTCCGATGGATAGCCAAGTTCCGTCATTAACCTCTTGAGCCATAATAGTTCACATAATCCTTTGGCCATCCCTCTGAATTCTGCCTCAGCACTGAACAAAGCTACTACCTTCAGCTTTTTGCTCCTCCATGTAACCAAGTTTCCTCCCACAAATGTGAAATATCCAGACGTAGACTTCCTGTCCACGATACTGCCTGCCCAATCCGCATCTGTAAACCCTTCCACCTCAAGATGACCATTCTTTCCAAAGAACAAACCTTTTCCAGGAGCTAACTTCAAGTAACGTAGAATTTGAGTCACAGCATTCATATGATCCTCACTTGGAGCATGCATAAATTGACTCACAACACTTACAGCATATGCAATATCAGGATGAGTGTGTGATAAATAAATCAGTCTGCCCACTAACCTTTGAAATGTGTCTTTATTGGTCGGGACCTCATCCGGATATTCCCCCAGTGTATGATTCTGAACTATAGGGGTGTTAGCGGGCTTGCACTCTAACATTCCAACTTCTGCCAACAAGTCCAGCACGTACTTTCTCTGTGACGAGAAAATACCACTCTTTGACTTGGCCACTTCAATACCTAAAAAATACTTCAACCCTCCTAGATTCTTCATCTCGAACTCTTCTGATAACTTTTCTTGGAGTCTCGAAATCTCTTCAAGGTCATCCCCTGTAATAATCATATCATCTACATATGTAATTAAGGCTGTCACCTTACCTTCATGTCGTTTCAAAAATAAAGTGTGGTCCGAGTTACTTTGAGAATACCCACACTTTCTCATTACTGAACTAAAGCGACTAAACCAAGCACGAGGCGATTGCTTCAATCCATACAATGATCGTTTCAATTTGCACACCATATTGTGTTGAGTGGCACAATTATAACCAGGTGGAACGTCCATGTAGATTTCTTCCTCTAAATCTCCATGAAGAAATGCATTCTTCGCATCAAACTGATGTAATGGCCAGTCCAGGTTTGCTGTAAGAGACAACAATACTCTCACAGTATTTAGCTTTGCAATAGGAGAAAATGATTCTTGATAGTCTATACCATAAATTTGTGTATATCCCTTCGCTACCAACCGCGCCTTGTACCTCTCAATGGAACCATTTGCTTTGTATTTAATAGAAAATACCCACTTACACCCTACTGTTGTCTTACCCTTCGGTAACTCTACAAGACTCCAAGTCTTGTTTTTCTGCAATGCTTCCATTTTTTCTTTCATTGCCTCAACCCACTTAGGATCCCTCAAAGCTTCTTGCACCCCAGTAGGAACTTGATTTGTAGAGACATTTGATACAAATGCCTTCAATGGTTCAGATAATCTTTCTGTTGAGACGTAATCTGCAATAGGATACCTTGATCTTCGCTCTTCCACCTATGGTGAATATCGATTAGGGGGTTTGCCACGATTGTGCCTGTCAGGTAATTTATATCCGACAACCACATCAGAATCATCAAAGGAATCAGCCGTAATAGTACGACTTACCTCAGGAGTATCCTCATGAGAATGGTCGGGTACTAAGGATGAGACATCATGAGAGAGAGAGGGCTGTTCTTGAGACTGTTCAGAAGCATTTTGCATCGATACTGGTTGTTCACCCTTCGCAACTTCTGTTGCTGGCTCTGTCAAGTTTTGAGATGCTAATCTCTCTTATGCCGACAATATTGAGGTGCACTGCGAGTTAGACCCAGCCTCAGCCCCTGCTACCTCAGCTCCTGCTAAAACACCACCACTCTCCCACCAATGTTCCCTTTCTCGATGTATCTCCCCCTAAAAGGGACAATTGGTGTCGAGAAAGAAGAACTCGGACTCAATAAATGTGACATCCATGGTGACATGGGTCTTTTTAGTGGTCGGGTCGTAGCAACGATAACCTTTCTGATGGATTCCATAGCCAAGAAACACGCACCAGATAGCACAAGGATCCAGTTTGGTTCTTTGGTTCTTGTGAATATGAACATAAGCTGCACAACCGAACACTTTAGGAGAAAGTATCAATATCGAGGGAAGAGAAACATGTGTCGAAAGTACTTGCAATGGGGTCTTGAAGTCTAGCACGCGAGAGGGCATTCGATTCATCAGGTAGACTGCAGTAACAACGGCGGCATCCCAAAAACGAGTGGGAACATGCCCACCCCTCAATAGAGCCCGTGCTATCTCTAGAATATGACGATTTTTCCTTTCCGCAACACCATTCTGCTGAGGAGTCTGAGGACACGATGTCTCATGAATAAGACCATGTTCATGAAAATATTCAGTGAGATGCTGATTTACATATTCACCCCCATTGTTTGTACGAAGGATATGGATTTGTGCTCCAAATTGTGTTTCAACCATGCGATGAAACCTTTGAAATATGGTAGAGACTTCATTCTTATGCTTCATCAAATACAACCATGTCATCCGTGTGCAATCATCCACAAACGTCACAAACCATCGAATCCCCGAAAGTGTAGTAATCGGTGAAGCACCCCACACATCAGAATGAATTAACACAAAAGGTGTTGTGCTTTTATTAAAACTCACTGGGAAAGGAACACGATGACTCTTTGCTAAGATGCATGTCTCACACTGAAATACAGAATTTGACGAACCCTTAAATAACTCAGGAAACAAATACTTCAAATACCCAAAAGACGGATGTCCTAATCGACGGTGCCATAACCATATTTCTTTCTCCTTACTTGTAGTCGGACCTCCAGTATGATGAACTCTGCCAGTAGTGAGATCATCCACGTAGTATAGCCCGTCTCTCTTAGTACCACGTTCAATAATCTCCTTCGTGAGGATATCTTGAAATAAACAAAAATCAGGATACATAAGGACACTGCAATTCAACTCCTCAGTAATTTGTCTAACAGATAACAGTCGATTAGACAATGAGGGCACAAACAAAGTGTGAGTTAAAGAGAGAGAAGGCGTAAGAACAACACTTCCAGCTCCTGTCACTGGATAGCTACGACCATTAGCATTATAAATACTCCACCTTCGCGGAGTGGTGTGACAGACAAAGTCATCAGGATTAGGCGTCATATGATCGGTAGCTCCTGAATCAATAATCCACCTACTGCCACCATCCCGATGAGTATGGATAAAAGTACTCCCACTTGCTACAAATTCAGTCTTTTTCTTGGCCTGCAAATCTTTCCACCAATCGGGGTATCCATGTAACTTAAAGCAAGTTTCCTGAGTATGTTTTGGTTCCTACAATGGGTACACCCCCAAGTTGATAGTGACTTGTTCTTGGAACCCATATTAGACTTGCCACCCAGAGATGCAAGTCTTGGGTTCGAGATGCCGTAAAGCTGGGAATCAATGACATTGAAGTCCAGATCCTCGACATGGAGCGACGTCGTCGTGTACTGGTTTGGCCCCGCGTTCACCCCAGACACCGCATTCCGAGTCTGAGGCTGAACCTGTGCCATTCTCCCAAGCCCAAAAAAAAAAAATCTCCCTTTTTTTTTCTTTTTTTTTTTCTATAAACAGAATCTAGACTGCGACCAGTTTCAATTCCCTCTTTCAAGTCAGAGGATCATTTGGCCTGTTCCTAGAGTTGTCCATTTTCGAGATCCCAAATATTATTCACCAGAAGCCACACGCTCCTCAATCTCTCATCAACCTCCCGTTCCCGGGATTTTTAACCATTCATAAGCCACAACAAACAGGGCTATAACTCCAAAGAGCTAGCATTTTCACTGGGTATCCACTGATCAGATTGATTCCGCTCCGCAGCTTTAAATATCCCCAATATCGGAAGCACCCACCAAGAAACTAAATAACCTCCAAAAAACTTCCCCCAATCAACAAGCAAAGATTCAAACTTGAGCTCCAGACAGCACTAGTCTAATAACCCGAGCATAACATCCAAATCCTACCTCCAAAAACAGAAAACTAAGAGCAGCTGAATCGTAGGAACGCGACCAAGATTCTAACCTCGGCGGTAGCAAGAATCTAACAAACTCCAAAGACCCACTTGCATTCGAAGCTGGAAGCGAAGATCGAAAGCGGTTCTCGGGTCTTCAATTGGAAAAAAGAATATCTTCTCAGACCGCTCGGGTTTGTGCCTAGCGTAGTTAGAAGCAAGGGAAGAGAGAATACGGGAAACCCTTAATCCAGCCGTAATTATAATCCAACGATGCCACGCGCGAATTCCCGAATTCAACAACGGAAGTGAAACCCTCCTCGAAGAAAACCCTTATGATCAATGCTCTGATACCATGAAGAAATATATATGAATGAATGGAAATTTTTTCCATTTTATCTTTCGGTTATACAAGCTTTGTATATATATATATACACAATAGAGGATCTTAACCCTAGGACTCTTCCCTATCAAGAGATACTATCAACATGAGACGAAATAGGAAGTAAATATCACAGATTCCTAAATTAGCTCTAATTTATAGCTCACGTTAACAATATATTCTTTTGAACGAAAGCATCAACACCATGTTATGATATTATCAAAAGGGAAAAACTTGCATGACAGTCTGACAGTACTGCCAGTCATTTCTAATCATAAATTTATATATCATCGTCGCGTGTTTTGTATAAAGCACTCATTAATTGAAAAATCATGGGGTTGAAAGTAATGATACTACTACTATTATACTGTCACCGTAGCAAAGCCCTTATCAAAATGTTAGATTACTACATTGCGAAAGATAATTGAAAATGGGAAGTTTACAAACTTCCAATAAATGATACACAAAGCCTTATCCAATGTATATGAATGGGGGCAGTTCGTGTACATTCACAAAGATTACTCGGAATAAAAAAAAAAAATAGAACGTATTGAGTCGAGAGAGAAAAGAGAGAAGAGGTCTTACCGGAAATGTCTATGTGGTTGGTGTTTCAACATATAAGATGGTGCTTTGGTCGTGGTTATGGCATCGATTTCACGATAGCGTGCCGAGCTTGGATCCACTCTCGAGCATAGAGTGGTACAAAATTACTCTAGGATCATTTAGGAAAAGAGTTGCGATTGTTATAAATTTTCGGATGTGGATACATTAAGTGAGATTGAAATTTGCCATTTTATGGAGTCGGTCTAATAATGTAATATGTAAAGATTCTTTGTTAATTGTTGACACCCAAAATTAGCCTAGATCTAAGCAGGCGGCAAGAAGGCCCGTGAAGCGTCATTGACACGAGAGTCCAATGCTCCTAGAGTGCATTGGCATCCGAGTATAGGACATGACAGATGATTGAGTAGAGGATAACATCGGCGACACTGAGCAATCGGTACACAATACAGATGTACAAATAAGGGAAACAAAGTCAAAAGGTTCAACCATTTAGTGGATAAGGAAAACCGTTTAACAGTTCAGGCTGTGTTTGGTGGTCCAAATTTGGACCCGGATAGGATAAGAAATTACCCTATCTGATGTTTGGCGATGTCGTCCGGACCGGATAAACCCGGATAAAATAATGTATAAGAAATCCGGGGATGGGGGTAGGATACATCCGGATTGGATAAAAAATAACAAACCCTATTCACTGCGGAAGGAAGTCCCCTGTAGCACGTGCCGCCGCAATCGTCAGCCCAAGCCCGCCCTTCCGCGCCACGATGCCGGCTCGATTGGCAGGTCCGATGGGCACGGGGCGATTCAGGAGCGGCGGCTGGCTGATGCCGCCGAGGAATCCGCGCAGCAGTCGCCGACGATTCGAGCCCGGCCTCAACGTTGACGAACTATCCCAGTAGCGATCTGGGCGACGGAGTGACGTAAGGAAAATGACATGTTGGCAGCACTTCGATGTTGAAGCTTGAGGAGTTGCTAAAGCTTGAGGAGTTGTAGCGTGTCCTTGGCGGTGAAGGTCCCCCTTCACGGAGGTCCCCTGCAGCGCGTCCTTGGCGGCGGCGACATCGTCGAGGAGCTTGAAGAAGAAGAAGGCAAAGCTGTGGCTACGAGGTGGCGTTGAGCGCGCTGTACTTGCCGAACGCGTCCATCGGATCCGCGTCGGTGACGTCGGTGGACAAGTTGCCGATCCAGAGGTTGTTCAAGGGCGGCGTCTCGTGATCGCCGCCCGATTCCTTGGCGGCCCCGTGGTGGGAGGGCCGGAGGGACTTGCTTGGAGGCGAAATTATCGGAGCAAAGGAAACCTAGAGGAGCAGCGGAGAGGTTGCGGACCAGACAAAGTGTGAATATCCTATCCTATCCGGACATATACTAAATATATGATGGGCTTTTACAAAATCCAAAAGACAATCCGGAGGATTTCTAATCCAACCTTATCCTATTCTATCCGGACTCAAATCCGGACTACCAAACACAGCCTTAGTGGATAAGGAAAGCAGTTACTGAAACAAACCCAAGAATCTAGGGATATGTTAGTATTTTAGAAGTAAGAGCGGCCAATTGTTATCCCTTGTAGTCGACTATAAATAGTCGAAGAAGAACATTTGTAAAGGATTCGCAATCAATAATACTTATCAGTTTCTTCTGCAATTTATCTTACTAGTTCTTTAATCTTGCTTATCGTTCTTTATTTACTTTACGTGTTCAGTTTGCAACGCAGCCATTATCCATTACTCCCTATCGATTCTCCATTGTTTTCTATCCGAAACTCCTAAAAACCTGATTCACTCTAAAAATTGAAGATCACAATCTTGGGTGAAAGATCTTTCATTGCGGACCATTTCTAGCAAAACATTAGCCTAACATGAGGCTTGTGATATGGGTCGGGCTCGGCCTGTGATGAGAGGATATGTTGTGATGGCCGGAATTTTCTTCAGTTTTTTTTTTTTTTGAATGAATGAAAGGGATTGTGTAATGAAGCTTATATTGTAACTATAAGGTTTCATGATGCCAAGTAAAGTTTGGCTTTGAGATTTGGTGCATTGACACGAGTATTTGACGATGATGTGGTATTACAAGTTACGAATGACGACATGAGATGACCTCGCCTAGCCCGATCAAGCCTCGACGCCATTTATTGCTCTCCCTAGAGCTATCGGCTACGTGAACGAAAGGGAGGAGTCGATATCCGTTCGGCCGCGAATCGGCTTCATCTTTGCTCGATTTTGATTCTGAGGCAAAATGAAGCTTCTAACCCTGCGATGCAGTATTTTGAAAATGGGTATCTGAAACCCGAAGTTCGTCTTGCACAAGCTAGGAAACGAGGATGATTTAACGATCCATCGCTTGATATTTAATTACATCTGCTGGTAGTTATGAGTCTAATCCTAATGCGCAAATAAAACAACCTCACTTAAGGAGTAGTTACAGGACACAATTTGTTAGGGACGGTCTCGTTGAGAGGGCAATAGAGAAGTACTTGAGTTTCGAATCGTCGCTACTCCACATCAAGGGCGAGAGATTTTCAAATTATATGGGCAATTTTTTTTTTTTCTGTTACTGTGTTCTAGATTCTGGCTATGGAGATTATGAGGCGTTGTTTTCGTGGCTAATATGTGATATTAGAGCAGCCATTGTCTAGACCTAGAACTTTCGGATTTTACCCCGGTCTGTCCATGTGAAGATGCACCGCCCGGGGTCAATGCGGGTTACACCTGCTGCACGTACCGTGTGAACCACCCACGGTCGACCTCGATCCGAAGTTTGATGATGAGGATGACCAGCTAATCTAGGGGTACGACGCTGCGAGGAAGGAGCTTCCCTCGAAAATGGGGGCGGAGAGGGAACTCCTCTCGATGAGGAGGCGGGATGGAAGAGTGGAAATGGAGGAAAACAAGCAGAAAACACCTCAAATGTCACAGCATATTATGCAAATAGAGATGAGAATGAACTTCGAAACCAAAACCATTTTGCATCATGTAAAAAGATCGAAATTCTGCTCGAGAATTAAAATTGCTTTGGAGAGATTTTAGGACAACTACAAATTCCCCTCTGACCCCCAAAAAAACAGCCACCAGAATTTCCAGGGGCCTTACATCAATGTAGAACTCATTCAATATAATACAAATTACGTTAAGGAGGATACAGAATTGTCCTTAGCAGTACCTCACCCCTTCGCCCTTCACCACATCACCAATGCGGTGTGCCGTTATCTCGTTATTTCCCAGTATCCGAAGGGCAGCTTCAGGGCTAACCACCAAAACCATCCCAATGCCCATATTGAAGGTCCGCCTCATCTCAGAATCTTCTATATTTCCCACCTAATGCAGAAGAAGAAATCACCAATCCACATAAGCATGTATTCGAACTTGTGAGTTAACTGAGAAGGGCCAATGATAGCTTGACTACATTCTACCGTATCATATACAATGCTTGAGCAGGCTCTTTTACCATGGGCTATTTCCTTAAAGTGAGATTCTAGTCCAGAACAAAAATGGAAAACCAACCTCTTGAATCCACTTGAATAGCGGCGGAACCACCCAGGAGTCGCCGTAAATGGTGGCACCAAGGCCTTTTGGGAACACACGTGGTATGTTATCGGTGAACCCACCGCCGGTAATGTGGGCTAGTCCTTTGATCCCTCCCTTGCTGATAAGGTTGAGAACCTGTACATCAACACAGCAATGATATGATTAGGGTGGTACTTGGCTCATGTATTTTGCCTCAGTCTTGATACTCCAGTTGTACATGTGAGGAAGATATCAGAAAGCAAAAGAAAGAGAGAGAGAGACACCTGATTGACATAAATAACAGTCGGAGCCATCAAAGCTTCACCTACCGTCACAGCTTCACCAACAAGCTGGTCCGTCAAGGAAAGACCACTTCGGGTCAAAACTCTGGAGAAGGTATCAGCAAGTTGAGATCATAGAATAAAAGGGCACACGTGAGCATACTTGGGTCAAGATAAAAATAACCTTCTGACAAGAGAGAAACCGTTCGAATGCACCCCACTTGACGGCAAGCCAATGAGCACATCACCAGCAACAATGTCTTTCCCATCTATAACAGAATCCTTCTTCACTATGCCAACGGCAAAGCCGCTGATATCGTATTCACCTTCCGCGTAGAAGTCAGGCATTTCTGCAGTCTGGAAGGCACATTGACTGTGTTGGTTTCATACACTATCAAAAATCAAGTAATCATGCAGACCTACCCAGATTATGTAAGTCAAGAAACTATGCAGGCAATTAAGTAAACATGCAGTTTCAAACACCCTTTCTGTAAGCTGACAATTTTTCCTTTATTTTTGTTGAGCACACAATGAAGAAAAGATACAACAAACTCTTCCACGGAGAGAGAATGCCAAATTACATAGCAACAGAAGCCAACAGGAACATCAGTTCTTTTTCCACCGAAACAAGAGCAACAGCTCAATAGCGAAATATAATGGACAACTTAATTGCTTTAAGCCCTTGAAATTGCTTAGCTGCTGAAAAGAATTGACCTCTGAATTCCAACCAAAGGTGTCTAGGATCACAACTAGTGGCATAAAAATGAAATATAAAGCATATAAGATACCTCTCCTCCCAAAAGAGCACAATCAGCTTGCCGACAGCCATCCACAATGCCCTTTATAACCTGCACAAACTTTGTATTAACTCAAGTAGACTTTAAGAGCTCTAGGATTCAGCTATGATAAGCAAGATCAGCCGTTACCTTTTCAGCAAGGTCAACATCAAGATGGCTTGTCGCAAAGTAATCCAGGAAAAACAAAGGTTTCGCTCCAGAAGTAACAATGTCGTTAACACTCATCGCAACCTAAAATAAAAGTGTTAGACGCAAAAAGAAGAAGAAGAAGAATTGATTGTAAGAGATCATTATCTATTCTGGTCAATACCAAGTCGATTCCAATCGTTTCATGGATCCCAGTTTCGAATGCAAGCTTCAACTTAGTCCCAACACCATCTGTACCAGCTACAAGGTACGAATCCCCTGCTCATGCAAAACGAATTATTAACTAGTACAAAACCTAAACACAAATACACATTATCTTGAAACAACTGCCATCCAAGTTCAACCACAACAAAAACAAGTGCAACAAGAATATACAATTGAAACTCCAAGTAAAATCTATGCCTCAGAACAAATTAAGCACAATGAGAAGCATAAACATGTTCATGAACTAGCTTATGACGATCAGTTTTTTTTTTGTGAAGCTTTTGCTTTTCTTTCATGATTAAAATGAAGTATGTTCTAAAACCGGTTTATTCAGAAACAAAGAACTAAGTACAAATTATTAAATGGTTGGGACATTCAATAATTGAACTAGGCAATTTAGAATTGTCTCATGGCATAGATAGGGCTGAAGTGAGGTATATCCTCATGTGTGCGCAGAAGCCTCAGTGAAAAATACAAATGGGGATAACCAGTCGAGTGTAGAAATTAGGGACTACCACACTGATGTACTATCCACCTGTATTATAAAAGTCGAGTTTTCTTTATGTCCTTTCTTTCCTAATGGAGGGAGAACCCAAGATAATTTTCTGTTGGCTTAACCTGCCAATGGCAATTAAGGAATTCCTGAAACCAGTAATCTTATTGCATATGGCAGAAAATATATAACCGTTAACATGTTCTAAACTTCATGCGCCTACATTCCATAATAGAAATAATTAAAGCTGAAATGCCCCACTTACAATCACAAACGGCCATTAGTCTGTACAATCCTCGAGTGAACTTCATATGAACAACATTTAATCAAATTTTCTTGCCATGATCGAGCACATAGCATTCTTTCAAAGGAGTTCGACTCTGTGACAACAATTCTCCTTGAGCTGGAACATCAATTGGAGTTTACCAAAATACATAACCCATTGCCTGGTTCTGCTAATTAGATCTAACTAAACTTCTTACCTAATAAAACAAAGAATCTAACTAAACTAGCCTCAAAAGTATAAAGGTCTAGCATATCATACCGAGAGGGAAAAGACCTCCAAAGCCTCCAATTCCGGGGGCCATTTTCGCAATTCTTCTAACAAGCTCTGAGCCAGCATCTATATCCACACCAGCATCCTTGTATGTAAGACTTTCATCCGTTTTTGCACTTACGCTGTACTTCCTAAAACGATTCTTTGCACATGCTCTAGCTTGTGTTCTTCCATAATTCACCGGTAGCAGCAGAAATTTCCCAGAGACGAAGTCTAAGGGAATCTTGCATTGATAAGAACCAGACACATGCGGATTCTGACTATAAGGTCCAGTTGAGACCACAAGGGATTTTAACAACTCGGTTTTGGTTCCAATACTTGGAATCATGCTGGAAACATAAAAGAGGCAAATCAATACTTACAAAATATGGGGAAAAAACAATGATGGATCAATATTATGCACCCAATACAGCAATCTAAAACAGGATCAGTCCACAATCAGAGAACTCATGTACCACACAGCAAAAGATAAAGAATGCACTTACTAAAAAATCTTTAAAAAAAAATGAATGAATAAATAAACTTAATAAAATAAAATCTTGCAATATCTGTAATTGCACCCACAAAGGCCGAAAGAAAAACAATGAATATGTTCGCACATGTTACAATATATTAGTTTCATTGTTATACAAAAAATTGATGATGCACTAATGGACGAAAAATATTTCCAATTTCAGTAACTGGAAAAGGTAGAAATGAAAAAGCTATTACCATGTTTTCTCTCTGAGTCTCCATCCTCTCAGACAAACAAATATTAGAACAATATCAGTTCCAGGTAAACCAATCAACTAGAGATGATTTATCCTTGTGTGTCCCCCAACCAACTTGTCCTATACACCATTCCAATTGTTCCTTCCATGCTTTCTTATTTACAGTTGGGGAACTTCAATGAGTTCTCTTTGAAGCTAATGCACATATAAAACATGGGAATCATTTTTTTCTGAAAAAACTGCATTGCAAGCATTTCTTCCCATTATCATTTGGGGTTCGATGAGTTCTCTTTGAAGCCTTGCTTTTTTTTTCTTGTAGGGTTTAAGCGGGGGTGGCCAAAATAAGGCCTTTATTTTCCTCATGGTGATTTCTGGTTTGCTGGAAAGGGACATCGATCCTCGTGGGGTTGGCAAAGTCTTCTAGTAGGTAGAGAAGCAATCAATCCTTCTTTGAGATGGGCAGTAAGGAATGGAGAAACAAAAAAGTATCATAGAAGCAAGATGGTTGCCTAGAGGAATAATTAAGGGTCCAGCAAACAGATATGAACCTAAAAAGGTATCTGATCTGATCGTTAGAGAAACATCAGCTTGGAATGAGCAGCTTATAACGATCTATTCAAGGAGCAAATTACCAATGGAGTCCTCACAATTCCACTGGGTTCACGGTTAAAAGAGGACAAACTGGTTTGGACCAACACCAAGTCAGGGGAGTATACGGTCAAGAGTGGATACATTAAAATCAGAGAGGAGATCGAACAACAAAGTTTAATCTCAGCTTCTACGTCATATCAGATTCCTCGAGAGTTATGGAAAAGGATCCGGAGGACTAAACAAGCCCCAAAATCAAATTTTTCTTGTGGAGTATTTGTCAAAATGCACTACCCACTAAGGAAAACTTAGCGAGGAGAAACATAGTCGAAGATGTTACCTGCGATTCGTGTAAGCAAAACCCAGTGACTCTGGAACGTCTGTTCTTACTCTGCTCCTCGACAAGTCAGAATATGGACGGACCCTGCACTTCAGATTCAAATTATGCCTCGAGGCCTGACTCGAATGGAAGATTGGTTGCTTAATTTCAGTCATACCTCGGTAAGCTTTGATTTTCTGGCCAGTATCCTTTGGCAAATTTGGAAAGCCAGGAATAACTTTGTCTTCAGAAAGTGCAAAACGGACCCCACAGCACCTCAATAGAACAGCAGGGCAGAGCATCAATTCTTCGTCCCACTGGGTAAACAACAGGGAAAAATCTGGAGTCAAGACAACCTTACCTCAAATCTGGAAGTGCCCCGTAAAAGGAACCCTTGTCGAAGAGTCCACTTCCGTAGCTATCAGTTGTGTCGTTCAAGACAGCAATGGAGTACTGGCGGATGGTTTTGCGGCGGAAGGTGCGGGCGATCTCGGCGGAACAGGCGGAAGCTTCGGCTTTGGTAGAAACCCAAAAGATTTCTCCTTCTGACCGCACGAATGGAAGAAACCCCTCGTACTTTGAGTTTGACTGTGCCGTACTTATAGGGAGAGTCGGCGCAGATCAGTTTAAGTGGGAAGTCAAAAATTTGACTTTTGCCCGGAGGAACAAACAAGGCGCAGCGGATTGGATTGCAAAATCCCGACATGATCCTTACCTCACAAGTGATTGTTCAACCCTCTTCGGGTTCAAGGCTGTCTTGGGCTTTCAATCTCGTGAAGGCCGACTTTGATCCAAAGATGTTTGGAAAAATCATTTCCAAACACTCATACTTTGGTCCAAGGGGCTTTGAGTCCAAAGCCCCTTCTCAAAGCTATTTCCAAACGCACCCTTCATGCTCTACGGGCTTTATTATGTTCGAAATCTCGTTTTATGTACTCGAACTTGTCGATTTAGTAATGTAAATAGCATTTCTTGATTTAAAAAAAAAAACAAAAACATGTTCATTGTAATGTTTAAAAGACACATCCACATTGTCATTATTGAAGCCTTCGCTGAACTTATTGGTCATTCCGTCGGCCGATTTGAGAAATTTCAGGCAAGCCATGATAAGGAATATGGTATTATTATGGGAAAATCTGAGCCCGTTCAATTTTTTTGGAGTGATGATTTTGGGAAATTCTTGTTATGAATGCAGAAACCACTATTCTTGTTATGTTTTTGGAATTTGATCCGGATCCTAGAGTCATCTCCTGCCAAAAAGCTATGCACATTAAGCGTTAATCAATCGAAAGAGAAAAACAACGTCTACTAAAATAAGCCATTTCGGAGTGGTTTTTAGGCATTTTTATAATTTTACCCACTCCAAAACGCGAAAAAACAACGTCGGTCATCGTGAAGCAATACGTAAAATTATAAAAACTATCTTAAAACCCATCTAAACGACTCCAAAACACAAAATAACTATGTTGGTCACCGCGAAGCACTCAAAGTATACATTTTGCGACGTTGGAAATGTACGTTATATATTTTGCAACAAACATGCCACAAAATATATACTTTGGTACTGCACAAAGCACTTGCACCTTTTATGGGACTCAAAATATGTATTTCGCAACGAAATTTGCGACGCGTTTGTTGCAAAATATATAGCGTAGAAGAAATTCGTCGCAAATTGGCGACAAATACAAAAAAAAAATAATTTTTTGTCTAGAAATATAAAATATTTGAAAAACGTAAAAAAAAAGGATTTTAGCTACGAAAAATTAGCGAAAAAAAAAATTCCTCTCTAATTTGCAACGAAACATCATATTTTTCGCCAATTTCGTCGTAAAATATATAGCATACATTTCCAACGACACGTTCGTCGTAGAATTCGTCGCTAATAAAATTCGTTCCTAATAAAATTCGTCGCAAATTGGCGATAAATACAAAAAATATATTTTTTTTATCATGAGAAGTTCTAAGGACAATGCGCGCAATGTTTGCAAGGCTCAAAAAATAATTTTTTTTTGGTCTAAAAATATAAAATAATTTAAAATATCGAAATTTAAAAAAAGGGGGCCGCTTGCTATGTGCGCGGCTATCTGCTACCCACCCCGCCCCCCCGGGGCGCGGCGCCCGAACCCATGAATCCGGTGCCTGCTCACACCGGCGACGCGCTCCACCACGTCCCTATTCCCCAGGTCCCTCAGCTTCCTCATGGCCGGCTTCCACAAATACATGCTATGGACGGTCCAGAGCTCAAACCTCTTGTGGAGCTGCGACACGCAGACGGGCCCGTCCACTGAGCCTACCACCTAGGAGGAGAGCGCGTGCTCGTTGAAAGGGATGGCGAACTTTGCGCGGAGGGTGAAGGAGCCGGAGACAGGGTCGAAGGATACGACGAAGCAGAAGTCGGCGCAATGGGCGGGGGATGGGCCAATCGGGCGGGACACTAGGCAAGTGGAGGAGGCGGCAGGGAATCTTGAGAGTTTGTCTGCCATGATATCTCGTGGGAGATGTTGACACCTAAATTTTGACTACCATTTTTAGTCATTTAATTTTTCATAAAAATCAGGAATTGATTTTAGTTCCTACAAAAAATAATTAAATCACTTTTTTTACATTCATTTTAGCATGCATTACATTTTTTGGGACCGGCGGCGGAAGCAATTAACTTTATTTAAATTTAAAATATTAGTTTGTGGGCGATTAATCTCGATATTATCATATCTCCAATGTTAAAGGATATGAGCAAATTGATATGATAATATCAAAGATTACCGGGAATATCAGAATATGTGCTTTGAATTAAAATAGGAAAGAGATATGGGCAAGAAACCCTAACCTCGCGCCTATATATACATACATCATGGGAAGATTTTTGGGGGGCCACTTTATTGAATATACGGCCAGAGAGAGAGAGAGAGAGAGATCGGTGCTTTAGAAATCGAGAGAGTCGTGACTGAGCCTTCGCTCCTAGTCATGCCCGTCGCACCCATCGCCAGACCACAAGCCATCGAACCGGACCCTTTTTTCGCCCTACGAAGTCAAGTCACTATTCGACACCAAATTGGAGCATAATTTCAAGGCTGTTCGGGCAATATTTGGGGCTAGTTTTTGCAACTAATTGAAGTCCATTGGATGCCGGTCACTGTGAATAACAAACATATGAGTTTACTGCAATCCGGAGTTGATTTCGAAGCTGTTCGTTGTCATTCTAACTGCTGTCCATCCCAAAAACAGCAGCTATTTTGCCCAATTTATTTGCTGTTTTGTGCAGATTTTGTCTCACCGTTTGGAGATAATTACTTTGTTGTTTCGTGCAAAAAAGTTTGCTATTCGGTGCTGTGTGCATTTGTGCTCAAAATTGCCCTTACGAAAGCACACAAATCGCCTTTGACGAAGCTCCTAGGAGTGCCAAGCTCGATTTGGAAAATCAATCTTGTCAATAAGCAGGTTTTTCCACTTTCAACCGCTTCGAGTTTCATTTGACGAATCAAGGTAATATTCTTACCCTTGGAGGATTAATTCAAGCATGATTCTGAATGATTTCACTGCTGTCCTTGCATGATTTGCATGTTGTCTTCATTCGAAGTACCATGTTTTCGCATGCCTTAAGAACCTTGGAATGTTCTAGCGATTGTTTTGCATGATTTTGGATGCCGACATTGAGAGAAGTGCAAACCTTTTTTCGGAAGTTCGAAATACCACTTTTTGATCTAAATGTCAAAACCTAATTTTTTGTCATAAATTGTGGATTTAGTCAGTCTGACCTATCACCGCTTAGGTTCGATTTACTATCTTCATAAAGCCGATCTCAAATTGGTAATGCCGAATTTTTAAGAAAGAAATAATAAAAGGAGATATGATCTCGATTGTCTTTCCTTTTCTATGTGGATGGATTACTTTTTTGACTTGATTTTGTTATGTTCTGAAAATTCCTAAAAAACGTTAGTAAGATATGGTTTCCTAGAAATCTTGTCTAATTAATTTTTTAGGAAGATGAGGTTTCCTAGAAGCCTTGTCTCATAAAACTTTAGGCGATCAAGTCAAGATAGCAAAACCTCTATGGAAATTCTCACCACGGCCGAAAATTCCAAAAGGAAAGGGGAGAAAATCATATCCACATATATCTTGTTATAGCTCATGCATATCTCATCTTTTGCATATCTTGCATCTCATATTTTCGTATATCACCTCATATATTCCATATTTTCGAAATCCCCTAGCATATCTTTAAATCACATTTCATGCATTGCCAAAAATAAATCTGAAAATACAAAAAAAAAATATCATTCGCATTACATATTGCATAGTCGCATGTCATATTTTCCACGTCGTCATGCCTTGCCATGTCATGCACTTTGCCACGTCATATTTGCCATGTCATACTTTCCATGTCATTCATATTTATCACGTCATCCATGCATAGTCCCCATGTCATCTTTTTACATCATTGCACGTCACATGTCATATAGTTAGTTAGCATTAGCATTGCATCTAAAAAGAGAAAATCTAAAAAAAGGAACTCTACTTTATCTGAGCTTTAAATTGATTCAATCCAAGTCGTCAATTTAGGACATCCCCTATGAAATTAAGGTACCGAAAGGACATTAGTTTTAATTAACTAGTGTAATCAAGTCCCCGAATCCACAATCTCTGGTTCGTAGAAGTAAAATGATTCTCCCACTATTTTACTTAGGTTTCTAATCAACCTACAAAAAATGATTAGTGGCGACTCCAAATCCTAAATCATTCTAATTAATTTAAGTTGTGATTTGGTAGGGCTTGGGAGAGTCCGTATTGGGTTAGTTAATTCATTTGATTAATCTAATAATCCATTAGCCTAGAAATAAAATTTTTTAGGTCGCGACAGGAGACGATCGAGTGAAGAAAAAGAAGAAGAAGAAGGAGCAGCAGCAGCAATAGCAGCCATGTTGAGTGTATTGCGATGATAATAAGCAAACAGATCGTGCTCTTATAGATTGGTAAAATTGTCCTGAAAAATGGAGTCCATGGCAGAAACCACTTACTAGTGTACGCATGCAAGTAAAGTTGGTTTTCCGACAAAAAACAAAAAAGTTGGTTTGGCATTTCCGAGGTTGTGCTACCAGCTGTTTTGTGTGGTATAACTTGTTAGAATATATTTTTGATAGTCAATGTGTGTTTTATTAATTGTTATTATAAATATTAATTAGTCTAATAAAAAAAGATATATTCAGTTTCTTATTTAGTCTAGTTTTGTGTGGTATAACTTGTTAGAATATATTTTTGATATTCAATGTGGGTTTTATTAATTGTTATTGTAAATATTAATTGGTCTAATAAAAAAAAGATATATTCAGTTTCTTATTTAGTCTAATATGATGCTGGATAGTAAGGAGATACGTTTCAATCTCTATAACTAAAGATCAAGTCCATCCTCTAAATCATGATGTCCGCATAACCTCAGGAGTCGTCAGAACGATACGTGAGGGGTCGTCTCATTGAAACTTGCGATAAAGAGGGTTCATAGAGCAGAAGCTCTTGAGCATCGGATCGTCGCAGGTTCCGCATCAAGAACGACGGTTCCACTACAAGGTGCATCAATTCTTTAACTTTATGAATCTATGATTCGTGTATCTATACGTGTAATTTTTGGGTTGCTGCATACGGATTAAAATCGTAGCTTACATAACTGTATTTTGATGTGCTCTGAAGAGTACATGCGATTTGGATCCTTGACATTGGGATCTATGTTAGGGATACTATGGACGCATATCATGCTGTCCATTTTTCATTGGACGGCCAAGAATGGTTGCTGCCCAAATTTTTGAAATAAAAAAAAATTTGCCGCCCAAATTTTTCTCCCCCTCAATAAATAATGTAGCTCATTCTTGGCCGTCCAATAGAAAATGGACGACATAATATGCGTTTATGGTACCCCTGACATAGATCTCCAATGTTAGAGGATCCATTACAACTTCTTAACTCTTCACTTAATCCCAATTTATACAGAAAAGGCAAGGTGCTGCTCTTTCCACACCCGTTTATCCCAATGTACAACATTTTTTGGCTGCTAATATTTCCACAAACACTCGAAAACTGGTCCTCCTAACTTCAAAGGTGCTATTGCAGCCTCAAATCATGTAAGGTAAACAAAAAAAGAAAGAAAGAGTAGTCCATACTCCGTAGAGATTTATATACAAATGTAAGAAATGTTATATGGAGTTTCCTGATCATTATCATATAGTATCTCCAAATAAGTACTAAAAAAATTATAAAACTATTGCATTTGTGTCAATTCATTCTTAAACCTTTTAATTGGGTCAATTCAGTTATAAAACTTTTACATTTGTGCCAATCAAGTCTATCTAGCCAATTTTATTCAAAAGTTGCTAATGTGGACACTGGTCGTCCTATGTGGCGCGAGCGGCGTTGACCTGAACTTACAAGTATCTTTGAAAAAAAAACAAAAATTTTAAATTTTCTGTTCTTTTGTTCTTTATTTTTTTTCATTTCATTTTAGCCAGAGGCTGGTAAACCTTCACCTGCCTTGGCAAGGGGCATCGCTGTCTCGTCAGCCATGGATGAGGCGGCGAAGGACTTGCCTTTAGCAACCCTTGCCGTCCAGAATGAAATGAAAAAAAAAATTAGAAATTCACTTTTTAAAAAATATTAAAAAGGGTAATAATAGCGCCATCCACACTGCGTAAATGGTCAGCTTTCACGTAGGTGATTTTCGGCCAAAATTGGCCTGATGAACTCAATTGGCACAAATACAAAAATTTTAAGATTAAATTAGTCCAATTAAAAGGTTTATGATTGAATTAATATTAATGCAATATGTTTATGACTTTTTCGTTGCTTTTTCCCCAAATATTACCGTCTTTCTCCACATTCGATTCAAAAGAAGGTCATGTACTTGGATCTCAAGCTTGCATCAACAGAGCAGTTCATTGGCTCACATCCGCGATGGAATATGCTTAGTAGAGTTCCATACTGTTGTTCGCAGTTGCCGCCCATAGGTTCGACGAGCTCCCGATGCCAAAAAACTGTTGGAGTTGGCGAATACTTTGGAGACCCTTGTTTCTCACATTGGGCACGCTAACGTGAGCTTAGGGAAACTGAAGTATGATTCGACGACATGTAATCCCTGAGTACGGAATGCGGGAGTTCGGGGGCAGCGCCCCCGACACGGGTGTCCCGCTGCCTAGTCAGCGGGCCGGGGTTACTGCCGCCCGATCGGCGGACGACTACCTCGCTCGCCGGTGAGGGGGCGGGGGTTCGAGGGCAGCGGACCCGAAATAACATAGGGGTTGGGCTTTTGTTTAAGTTGGCACATGTGTTGTGGGATTAAAAAGGTTTCGGATAGATTTAGATTTTTAGCTCATTTGGGACATAATTTTTTTGCTTATTTTTGCTGATCATTGTAACGAGTAGTGCGTGGTTGTCAACCAAAATTATAGTGAAATCTCTTTGCAGGATATAACCCTATTCTGGAGTGAACCTGGATAATCTCGTGGGTCGTTCAATTTTTCTTGATTCTCTGTATGATCATCTGATTCAATTTTCGATACAGCCCATCAATTGGTATTAGAGCCTTGTGTTCGAGGAATTAGGGTTTATTAGAGATGTCAAGAGGGTCGCGAATTGAGATTGAAAAATTCAATGGGATGCGGTTTGATCTGTGGAAGATGAAGATGGAGGATCTACTTTGTCATCGAGATCTTTGGTCAGCAATCGTAACGAAAAGGCCTATTGTAGCGAAGCCTGGTGTCATGATAAAGGAAGCGGGCAAGGAAGCGGGGAAGGATGATGATTCATCTTCCAAACAGGTAGATCCAAAGAAGATTGAAGATTTGGATCAGATTGATCGGAAAGCAAAGGACTTGATTCGGCTTTGCCTTGCAGAATCAATTCTGATGAACGTGATGAGGGAACCTACAACCAGAGATTTATGGTAGAAAATGGAGTTGTTGTATCAAAGTAAGGCCTTAGTTAATAAGTTATTCTTAAGGAAAAAGCTGTATAACCTTCGGATGCATGAGGGCGACTCGTTTTCTACGCACCTGAATGACTTTAACACATTGATAAGCCACCTTGTAGCAATCAGTGTTAAGTTTGAGGATGGTGATGGGACAACCTGATTGTGGTGATTGGTGGTGGGGACAAGGAATTATCGTATGAGAGTGTGTGTTCGACCTTGTTATCGAAGGAGACACGAAGAAAGGAATCGGGGAATTCCGGTAAATAGGCATTAGCGGCTAGGGGAAGGCCAGTAGAGAAAACTCTAAATCGGAGAGGGTCCAGATCCAAATCTTGTGGGCGATCGAAGAGTATGGAGAGGAGGGTGCAGTGCTGGAGATGTGAGGAGTGGGGCCATATAAAGCAAGACTGTAAAGAAGCTAAATCATTCTCGGGAAAGAAGGAGGTCGATACAAGAGATAAGTATCTAGATGCTGCATGTATGGCGCAATCAAATAAGGATATTTAGTTAATCGACTCTGGTGCTTCATACCACATGACGCCTCATAAACATTGATTTTGTGAATATAAGCAATATAATGGTGGAGATGTCATGCTTGGAGATGATACTGCAGTTCAGGTTGTCGAGCGTGGCAGGATGAAGCTGAGGATGAGTAATGGCACAGTGAAGACTCGTCCGAACGTGATGCACATACCCTCGATGAGTAGAAACATGTTATTAGTTGGTATGATGGCTGATTCAGGGGTTATTTTCAGTTGTGATAAGAATTTTTGCAAGATGACTCGGGGTTCTATTGTGATTGTACGAGGAGTATGTTATGGGACGTTATAGAAGCTGCTTGAGGAAACAGTGACTGTTGGTAGTGGGTTTGTCTCTAAAAAAACCAAGGAAGACGGATATGATATGTCCATATTGTCATCAAAGGTTATGACATATCGGTGAAAATGGACTATCTACCTTAGCTTCGAATCAAATGGTAAAGGGAGTACCAGATTGCTCTATGGGTTTCGGGTTTTGTGAATACTATCTTCATGGAAAACATAACCGAGTTTGCTCCCAACACACCGGTACAAGAGTAATAGAGATTCTCAAGCTGATTCAAAACGATATTTTTGGGCCTACTCCGACTCCATCTATTACAGGATCCAGGTACTATGTATCGTTCATAGATGATTTTTCTAGATATAGTTGGATTTATTTTACTAAAAGTAAATCAGATGTATTCGAAAAATTTCGAGAATTTAAGGTTTTGGTTGAAAATCAATTGGGCAAGAAAATCAAGGTACTTCGTACAAATAGCGGAGGTGAATTCTGTTCGGACAAGTTCGAGCAGTTCTGTGTTGATAATGGTATTGTGAGACAGAAGAAGACTCCATACATGCCTGAACAAAATGGGGTAGCTGAAAGATTAAATCGGTCATTCATAGAAAAGGCGAGATGTATGTTGAGTTGGGCAGGTTTGGGGCCAGGATTTTGGGCAAAACGGCTAGTTATTTGAAGAACTGATCACCTACCTCATCAGTGAAGGATCGTAGACCATATGAGGCAATGTTTGGGAAAAAGCATAACCTTCCACATGTTCAGGTGTGACGCGTATTTTCATATACCCAAGGAGAAAAGGAGTAATCTTGACAATAAGTCTAAGAAGAACATATTCGTCGGATACAAGGAAGGGGTCAAGGGCTATAATCTATGGAATCTAGAATCAAAGATCATTGTATACAGCATGGATGTTGTCTTTCATGAATCACAATCCCAGGTTGGCACACAGAAAGGTAATGAGCCCAAGAAAGTGGTAGTAATTGAAGAAAGTCCTAAAACTGAAACTGTGGAGACGGTTCCAGAAAGTATGCCAAATGAGTTAGATTCTAATCCGGAGCAAGGATACTTGGTTAATGAAGTCGAGGGATGCAGATTCAGATGAAGACTCGGACACAGATAGCATGCCGGCTCTCACGAGAGCAACGCCGAAAACACGGATACCACTTCAATACTCTCTTAATGCATTGAGTATGTTTCATGCTTTAAGCATTACCGAAGATGATAATAGTTCTGCAAAAGAGGTGAGATCCATGGATGATGCGAATCAATGGGAGCTCGTAATGATAGATGAGATGCAGTCGCTTGATCATAATGAGACATGTAGCTTGTGTTAATTGCCTAAGGATAGAAAGGCAATTGGATGCAAATGGGTGTTTAAGCGAAAACTGAAACCGGATGGAACTGTGGAAAAGTATAAGGCAAAATTTGTAGCCAAGGGGTATTCTTAGATCGAGGGGGTTGACTATGACGAGATTTTCTCTCTCGTGACAAAATTGACCTCGATACGGTTTGTTCTATCCGTAACAACCGCATACGATCTTGAGGTAGAACAAAAGGATGTAAAAAACGGCTTTCCTTCATGAGGACTTGGAGGAGGAGATTTATATGAGGCAACCAGAAAGCTTTGAAGTAAAATGAAAGGAGAATCTGGTGTGCAAACTCAAAAAGTCTTTATATGAGCTGAAGCAATCACCGAGGATGTGGTACCAGAACTTTGATACGTACATGGTCCAGCTTAATTTTGGGCATTCAAATTCTAACCATTGTGTTTATGTGAAAAGGGCGGATGATCAGTTTGTCATTTTCACGCTATACGTGGATGATATGCTATTGATCGGGAATAGCGTGGAGATGGTGAAATCCTTGAAAATTTTGTTGGTTAAGAAATTCGAAATGAAAGATTTGGGGCCTGCAAATTTTATTTTAGGCATGCAGATTGCGAGGGACAATGAGAAACGGAAGTTGTGGTTAGGTGTGACACCCTGAAAATTCACACGTTAGATTATATTTCATAGACATTCGTAGGCGATGTTTGTCGCACGTGAGAATTTAAGTTGGGTGACTTGGATAGTTTAGCGGAGACACGAAATATTTTCGTGTCTAGAATCCTCGAGAAATAAGTTTTGATATTCGTTTCCGTTTTGATTTTATAGAATGACGATGAGATACGTAGCCTCACGATTAATTGTTATTCGAGATCGATCTGAGTTACGTATTAAATAAATAGTAGATTTTAAATTTATTAAAATATATAATAATTTACATACTGATGACTTTGAAATATTTTCTAACGTATCTTTACTTGAAATGGAAAGCAATCTCTTGTTTACGTAGCAATTGTCCTTTTGCTAATCAAGAAATACTCCATCTCTCAACTTACCGAAGAAGTTCTGTCGAAATGAAGTCCTGTACTACCTCAACAAATTTAGCTTTAGTCCATAAATGCATTTAATGACTCATCTCGCAGCTTGGCCGAAGGAGGACTATTCCCTCTTGCATCCATCAAAATATCCTCTCTTGTAGCAAATAAAAGGAAGTCACATGCCCTGCCTATAAACCTAGGGGCCACTTGAATAAATTCTATTGGGCCACATGCCCTTGTAGTTATTATTTTAACTTCAAAGCAATTAATTATGCTAACCATGATTAAGTTTTCCTCGTTCTTCACTTGGGATTAGATGAGAATCTCTCACTATAAAAGGCAGTGAGGTCCCATTCATTAAGTGCACTTTCTCTTCATCCCTTCACTTTCATTTTCGAGAATAGAAAGAAGGCCCCACGTGCGTGTTATTAAAAAGTTTCTGCTTTCATCGTTCGATTTCGGACGAGGTATAATACCGATTCTTATTACTTTCTATTATAGAGTTTTATCGTTTTTGAAATAAAACATACGTTGATTTTCGGTTTTATTTATTTGGTTTGAAGGAAACTAAAACTTCGATTTTTTTATTCAAGTTCCTTCAAGATAAGTGAAAACTCTAAGCGTTAAGTTAAAATGATTTTCTCAGTGCTCTGTACTTGGTTGCTTGTTGTATGCTAATTTAGATACACGTTAATATATTAGTTGTTACGCTTTGATTTGAGAAGTTAACGTGCTAAATTATTAAGTTTTGATTTGTTAATATCGGTGTTGGATTATTATTTTTTTTTATGAGAAATTGGAATTATGGAGGAAGAAAAGTGTATAAAAAAAAGAAAGAGAGAAAAGAAAAAGAAAAGGGTGTTAACCGAAGTCGCTAATTCGGCAGAGTGTTACCGAAAGTCAACTTTCCTGATCGACCTCTCTTCTGGGAAGTCACTGAAGTGTATGTGTTACCGAATGAGAGATATCGATTGGTTTAACAATAATTAGTTAATTAATTAAAAAAAAGTTACCGACTAAATGGAGTTACCGAATTTGTGACGTAACAGAGTCAATGTCGTTGACTGAATGAAAAAGGTATTTAGTAGGATTGCTAATATTATTATAATAATATAATATAATACTATAAAATAATAGCAATATTATTATTATTATACAAAAAAGAAGCATGACAAAAGAGTTTATCAGACTGTTTGAGTTACCGAATTCATTTAAGGGTCTAGAAGTTGCCGAAAGATAGAGTTACCGATAAAGCAGAATCACCGAATTTCTGGGATATCTGTAGCTCAACAGTACTGACTGGGCATAAAATTGTCGTAGGAATTACTATGCTTATAATAATAATAATAACTAAAGTTGTCGATCTTATGCACTTGCTGATTGTTGTGGGTGTTACTGATCTTACTTTTAGGTGTTACCGCACAAGTAGTTCCCGATTAAAATAATATTTGACTGATAAATAAAAATGAGTGATAGCTTTTGACGTGCTCATTCCTTGATGTTGCCGAAGTGATGAACAAACAGGCATATATTTACCGAAGTGATGCATGCACGACTTGTGCACGATGATTGAAAAACAAAGTGTAAAAATGTTGAATTCGAGCATTTCATGAGCTCATCTCTGCATGATAAATGTAAAAGATTATGCTCCGTCAACCACTCGAGGTGGCGACGATGCCGCAAAGTTGCGATGCCCCGTGTGTCGGGAAGCCCCATGAGTTTCGGGATGAAAGTAAAGATGATTATGCATGTTCATGTTCACACCTTGATACATGATAATGATGTACTGGGTGATACTTACGCATTGTGATATAATATGACATTGGCATGCATCGTATGTGCGATATAATGATACATCATCATTAAAGAAATTCATGCATTTATATAATTTACTTCGAATGCATGTGATTGTAAATTGGTAAGAAGATCACCTACCTTAGACTTAAAGATTTCATTTACTGGGTTTCGGCTCAATCCTTTATTTTATTTTATTTTTCAGATATGTAGGATGGATCACATGCCACCATTTTTTGGATCCGCATTGCATGTAGAATATATTTATGAAGATGTTTATGTTCTTGAAGAAGCTATGAAATATACTAAGTGTACCTGTTATGTTTGGATCGACGTTGGACATGCGGAATGGGTCCCTCACTTTATGTTGCATGATATTTTAATATTGTTGGACATGCGGAATGGGTCCCTCACTTTATGTTGCATGATATTTTAATATTGAGGGCAATCTAGTAGGGCCAATTAGAGGTTTTGACGGTCCTCCGGGATTCGGCGATGATGGCATGTACACAGGCGAAGTCGTAGACCCGTAGTTGTTGACTGCCGCACTCATAGGCGGACTTTTGTTGATGGGGGATACAAGTAGAGGAGATAGGTGACCCCACCCTTTTTCTAGGACTAAGTATTTTTATGCTACATGTATGTAACGTTAAAACTATATTATGTACATTTGGTAAACTGGTGGTACACAATGAATGATACATATGTATTTAGTAATCTTGTGCGATTTTGTGTCGTGAATGATGACGAGAAAAAAATTTCTTTATGCTTTCGCATGCAAATAATATAATATAATAATATAAATAACACGTGTAGCGCGTGACGTTCTGGGGCGTTACAGCTCTACTGCATTTGGACTGAGGAGGAATGATATTGGAAAATCTCTTATTTGCGCGAAGTATCCACCAAGTGGAACAATGTTGGAGTTGACGAATATTTCGGGGATTTTTGTTTCTCACACCGGGCACACCCACGTAAGCTTAGGGAAACTAAAATATGATCTGACGACATGTCACGCCCCGCTTCCCTTACGAGAGCGCACATCCACTTAAGCCGTAAGACCTGTCCCAGGATACTCCTTACATATGGCTAAAGAAAAAGAAACTCGCAGGCGGAAGGGCAAAAGAAAAATAAAAACCCACCTCCAGACAAGACAACCTGTACCAGATAAAGAATGAGATGCGGGGAAAATAAAAGCCTATTTATACCATCAAAAGATAAGTCTGTACATGAGAGACCAAGAACTTGCTCACACCACAAGCAAGGGTCAAAAACGAAAGAGTGAACATAAGTAAACCACCAGGCCCTACCACTAGGCCGCCTCCATCAAAAGACACAACAAAAGATCATGCGTCACCCAACCGCACTAGGTAGTGCTAGTATCCTCAGCTCGACTCATATCTTTCGCAGGATTATAATCAGAAAAAGTCTCCGATCAAACCTCAATGGAGTCCTCTTCCATATCCTCCTCCTTATTATTTGAGATTTCCATCACCTCTATGCTTGCTTCGCCTATTGGCTCTTCCTCCGGCACATTTCTTGAGCCTGCTGCAGATACTTCTACTTCTATGGACTCCCGTGCGAGATGGCACTAAGTGGGCACCACTCCTCTTGGCACCTCTTGCGGCTTTAGCTGCTCAGACAATACGTTACCCACTCTATGGTACCACGCCTCATGTGGCGTCCCAGGTCCCTCCTAGCCGCCAACTCCGACACCAATCCAAAGCCTAGCTGTCAAATCTCCCAATCTGAAAATTGTTCCCACAACGTGGGTTAGCACGACGGCTTGCAAGAAAATCATTCAACCCCACCATAGGGGTCCTACGACTCCCTAGGACAAACTATAGGGCAATTCTATTACAATAAAGCACCATAACAATTCACAATTTCAAAACAAGAGTCATAAGATGCAAAAATGGCATGATGTCGTGCAATGATGTGCTCTTCGCTTACACAACCATCGCCAAGCCCAAGGCTTGCAGCGACCCCTTACTCCAGGGCGTTCTCGACGCATGGTACGGCTCTACCCAGCACACAGCACAGGGTCGTCAAGCACGTACAAATCCCCGCACACAGCCCAGGGGCGTAATCTCAATTCAGTGCACTGAAGAGCAATTACTCCACATATCTCATCATATATCGCTCGGCACCATGTGCCAATGTATGCTCAGCCATGAATCACAAGATTCTCACCATCAATTCTGCAATTGATATAACAATGCCAGGCCAACAAAATGAGCATGCCAATTCATCAAGATATGTACATGAGATATGACATAATAATCAAGGCATCAAAGTTAGCATTTCTTTGATCAAGCAGAGCACATGAGAAATGAATCATCAAGACCAGAAGGCTACCACTTCCTCTCTTTGATGCTCTCGGGTCACCGAGGTTCTAGCCAATCAAGTCACATTCTTATCAAGCTAAAGTAATCAAACTCGATTCTTAAGCAGGGAATTTCAGCATTGCGCAGTTACGCGAGTTGTCCATTTTAAAAATATAGATGAGCTCCTAAAATCATCAAATTTTACCACGTTGTACTTAAGACCTTGGAAAACATTTTTTCAAGAAATCTTGAATTAATCCCATGTAGAAAAATTTAAGTAATTCATGAAATCTAGAGGAAATCTGACCTTCAGTAAATCAGTGCCAACGTCACAGAAATAAATATATTTCGTAGGGTTAACCAGATCAGAAAAATCCCAAATTTTTATACGTTGTAGTAAAAGATGTCCTCTTAAACTTTCATGAAGGGAAGTTGGTCTAAATCATTTTCCAAAAATCAGTTTAAAATCACGAACCGTAAGGGGTCTCGGTTAAACTCGTCAGAAACTGGTTGAGCCCGTGTGATTCTATGGAAATTATAAATATCACCTCAAATCCAAAAATTTCGAAATTAAATTACGTTATAGCCAAGGATGTGATGAACAAATTTCATGAGGAAGTTTGGTCAGATTCTCATCACACAAGGCTCGACAAAATTCTCAACACAGAAAGCACATAGAACCAAATCATCAAGAACTAGAGAACAACCAAACTGTCCATTAGAGCTCTCGGGTCAGTCTTGTATTCGACCCCTTAACTCATAGTTTAATTAAGAAAACCCATCGAAACTTAACTTAGAGATCCACGAGAATCATTCCTCTGTTCCATCATTTTTGTCCCTTCATGAAACCAAACAATTTAGCCATTTTCTTTTTACCCAATCACACCTAAAATCTGATCAGTTCATAAACCTGGACTGTCACGGTTTTTGCCTCTTAAAACTGAATTAAAATTATTCCTTTCAGCCAGCCATTCACATCCTTAGGTCATAAAAACATAGTTCTGCGATCGTCAAAGCAAGAGAGCACAATCTAGCTTGGTTTATACATCAAAACCGCATTTAGGACAGAACAGAATCTGCACCAGGAATTCAACACGGTTTTCAATTTTAACTCTGCAAATCCGTTTCTAATTCACCTCGATTTGGTTAGCCTTTCAATCCTTACTTAACATTAACGTATTTCTACAATATCTAGGGCAAGAGAACATGATGTAGCCTGATTTGCATAGTAAAAATAGCATATATAACAAAATTGATCCTACATTAGGACTCGATTACCATTTCGTCCTAAACTCACAAATCAGCCTTGATTTGTCACGATTCCACTAGCCATTCGACAATCCTCGATGTACTAGTCTAGCTTACCATTCTTCAGTCTCCAGATCACGTAATATAGTTCAAAACCAACTACGTTTCCAAACCTACTCAGAGCCGAACATCATTAGCAATAACTCAGTCAACAGAATTCATTTTCTATCATAACTACTTCGTTCGAGTTCCCTATCTTGCCAACTACCCAAAGAACTTCTATCCTACAGCGAGATTGAAGGAATTTCTTGCCTTGAAGAGGTTGCCTAGCTCAAGCTCGTCGTCTTCTCCTCTCGGCTCTCCTTCGAACTCGCCGAGCCGCCCTTCTTCCTTCTCTTCCTCTTCGTGCTCCTCGTCCGCCCGTTCTTTCTCTCTCGAGCTCGTCGTCTTCTCTCGTTCTTCCTCACTCTCTCGTTAGCTCTCTCTCTCTCTCTCTCACTCTCGGCCGAAACAAGGGAAAAGGGAAGATGAGAGGGTGAAGAGTCTTCCTTTTTGTTGCATGGCCTAGGGAAAATCTCGAGTGACACTTGTCATGGGTGCCTTCACTTCCTAGCCTTCAATTGCCACTTGGCAATACCCTAAGTGGCCACTAATCAACATCACAAAAGTAGACATGATGGAGAACCAATGGAATTTCTTACCACTTCCCCATGACTTGCGCCCAATGAGGGTTCATGGAAGGAAGAGTCCATGCGCCACATGGCGCTACCCCTATTGCTCCAATATCTATGATGGGATTTGATAGAACTCTTGGCCAATGATTGAGTTTGCTTCTTACGCGACTTCCTATGCTTCCTTCGACCAATAGATCTTCATGCAATGGGAAGGGAAGGCACCACTTGTCCATTTGTTCCTTGGCCGAACCAAAAGCCTATCTTGCATTTCCTATGCACGATCGTCCAATGAAAATTTAGGCGCCCCTAGTCATTCATCTTATGGCCAAGCATCACACTTCCATCAACCTTGGGAAAATTTTCGGACATAGACTGGGCACACATTAATCCTCGCGAATTCTTGCTATTCATCGCCCTTGCACAACCTAATTCATGTCCATGCCATTCATGGCGGTAAAATCCTTAATTGTTGATCAATCCAATGGCCGTCGCTTCTTAAAATAAAATCTTCGATTAATATTCCATCGTCCATCTTATGATTTCCAAAAATTCAATCCTCGTATCATAGGCTTCATTAGCGGATTTTCTGATTTCCAATTCCTTGCGTCAAAAGTCAACTTCAAAACCCATTTGACCAATTCTGGTCATTAAGAATATAATAAATGGGGGATGCCACATCTTATACTAATCCTTGTAGGTCCTTGATTGATTGACCAATACCTTAATTCCTTGGTTATCAAGCTTGATCCAATGGTGACTAAAGTCTCTCATTCTCGGCCATGGTATAAATCCAATTAATTTTCATATTTTTCCAACCAACTTGATTTGATAATAATTTGATCTTGGGACTTCGATTCTCGACCAATCTACCATAGTCCTTGAATATGAAATTCCTTAATATTTGAATTCTCGCCATAATGTTCTTCAATGAACACAACCATTCTTTATATTATCACTTGAGTCATGACAATCCAAAATTGACAAGTTACTTGATAATTTCCTAACTCGTTTCCACATGTGTCACCTTGACATACCTTGGCCTCTTTGCTTAATCCTGTATAATGAGATTCCAATTCATTGTTCTTAAAATCAATTCTCTAATCCCTTTCGAATATCCTTGCTCGTTAGAAATCTAGCAAACGGGGGATGCCACACCTCAAACCTATGTGGTTTGCTCGGCGCTCCCGGCTCATCGACCCACACCACCGTAGTCTTCCTAACAAAAATCGTGCCATGTCGATCAAGAAACTCCTCTATGTACCTGGTCATTTCTTGGGGGTCGCGCAACCGGATGGGAAGCATCTTCAGTTCTTCGGGTCTGGATAGAAATATGGTCCTACGACGGGGTGAGATCGACATCTCAGTAAGACAAGTCCTAACCCTAGGTCAGGCTGACCGTACACTCAGGCGAAAGCACACATGAATATGAAGTGCTCAAGCAGTCACATGAACATTCAACAGTCATAAACAACACATGAAAATCAATGAACATCAATGATACACTCAAGGTAACAATTCTCATCATTCAAGTCAAGCACATGTTACAAATCTAAGCCACAAATTCCTGTTTTTCCGACCTCCATTTCATTCAAGCCCGCGTTTCTAACGCCTCAGGCTAGGTCTACGTACTTACGCCTCAGACCATTTCATTGACAAACCCGCGTAAACGCATCAGGTTTTCGAGATCATCTCTTGCCGGTGTCGTCTCATCTCACTTCTCGTCCCGCGTCTCGACGCATGAGGACATTTTCCATTTCCACCCCGCGATTAGATCGCCTCAGGGTACCACCAGCTTCTCAACATGCCAAAACTCATCTCAATTCAAGATTTCATGATCGAATATAAGCTCATGCATTGAGCTAACAATTTAAAGCATGTGAAACAGTCAATTTTAACCATCAAGAATGGCAATCAATTTATTACACAATATCCAACAAGCGTTCCGGCAACCAATGCAACGCCTAAACGTACATAGAATAATTTCACCATATCTCACCAAAAATTAGCATAAACCTCAACCAATTCACCCAATCGAGTCCAATCTTCCTAACCAAGGTTTATGAACTTCTTACCTTAGGCTCAAGTCAATAAAATACACTTCCCAAGCACTTCAAATATTCGGCTCCAAGGATTTCGAAACAGGGCAACAGCACACCTATGACAAATTCCCATCCAATCGTTAATTTCGTTCGCCCAATTACCAAACTCTCGAGTATAAACCTCCCTAACATATTAATCCACATGCTAACATGCCTCAACGATGAAATTGAAGCTCAATTCCACCACAAACAGCCCCCACCAACTTAGCAAAGACAAAACCGAACATGGCACTTTCGATTTCTGCTCAATTTCCATCCAAACAGCCCATAAACCAATCTAAATCTCAAATTAAATCAATAATCTACTCGTTAACATCTAATTCTATATGTCAGGAAGCCTCACCAAAGATTTGAGCTCAAGGCGACGCCGGATGACCTTCGAATGGCGCCAACTCCTCCGAGTCTCCAACGAGACAAAATCTTCCCTTCAAACACAGCAGTCGTTCGAGGTCAAAATTTCATCGAAAAAGCCTCAAATTTTTATCCTATCTCAGAACACAAGTGCCTTAAGTCTCCATAAAATTTGAGCGAAAAACTCGAACGATTCGAGGTCCAACGAAGTACAAACAGCCATCTACCTCCTGTTGCGACGGTTTCCGTCGACTCGAGGGAAAATCGATGGCCGGAGCTCCAAAAGTGGCCAATCAACGTGTTTCCACTTGGAATAGCTTGGCAACAGGACGATCTACACGGTGATGGGTGGCTCGCTGGCTGGTGGTCGCCAGAAAGGACAGTCGATGGCGACGAAGCCGGCGGTGTGACCTGATCGGGTGAAGACCGGTTCTGATCACGCAAGGGACGAAGAAACAGAGAAGAAGATGAAGATGGAGCTGCTGGTGTCATGTGTGTTGACACCTGATTCTCGACCAAGTCTTTTTCAGCTTTATTTTTGAAAAAATCACAAAAAAATCCATAAAAAGTCAAAAAAATACAAAATCAACTTTGGTGGCCTTGGCCAAGCCCAAGGAACCATTCTTGACCAAAAAATAATTTTTCATATTTTTTAACATTTTTTAGTATTTTTAGAAAATAAGAAAATACTCAAAAAAATCAAGAAAAATAGCATTTGAGGCCACAAAAATATAAAAAAAATAGTCAATATTTTTCTTTTTAATCCCTTGCATTCTTGACCTAACAAAGAATCCAAAATCAGATTCAATTATGGGTGTTCCTTTGTAACCCATACTATTGAATTTGAGAAAAAAATATCAATCGAGTCTTTTAATTTGCAATTTTGGCATTTTCTAGGATCTTGACATCCATTCTAACTGTCCCTTATTGCAATTTAACCCAATTGTTTGTACAAATTGCTCAATTGCACGAATTTGGCAAAATTGCATACTAAAATTGCATTTTTAGTCCTTGAAATTGAGCATAACTGAAATTACTTTCAATTCAAGGGCTGACATCGCAAAATAAACATGCTGCCCAATGGGTTTCACCATTTTGAATCGATTAGCACAGGTAATTTGACCCAATTTGATCATTTGAACCTTCAATTGCATAATTCCCCAATTTGCAATTAAAAGGAAATTTGGGGTTTTTGTTGAAATTGACATGAACTTTTGGGCAAAATCATATTTTTTGATAGAATTCATGCCCTAGATTCGATTATGAGGTTCAATTGCAAAAATTTCCTGTTAATTTGGATTTAATTTGGAAAATTGCAAGTCGGGACCGGTTCAGACCGGTCTGACCGCCGGTTGAACCGGTCGAACCGGTCCAGAACAGTGTCTTCTTCTTCCCCAAAACGCTGGTGCGAATGAACAGTGACAGACCGAGTTTTGAAGACCAAATTGAAGGTCAATTCGCGACTAATTGAAAGGGGAATGGTGGGCATTTTGTTCCTCTCATCTTCCTCCGTCGATCGACACCAACAGCACCATCCAACGTCGCCGGAACGGAGAGTAATCGGCCGGTCAAAGCCCCGGCACCTGCAAAAGTCAACAACGACAAAGCTCAGATGAAATTAGTCCAAATTCGTGACAAATGCGATCACCAGAGGTCCCGAACGGAATGACCATTTGATACTCGTCGATTGCCGGTCGACGGTGACCATTTCGCACGTGTTCTCACGTGCGAAGGTCAACTGCCCAACCTCCCATTTCGGCGCCAAAATTCCCAAGAGCTATATAAGCTCATGATCGCTTTCTGTTGAAGAGAACGGTAGATTCAATTGAGGAGAGAGGAACTGAATTGCGCGAGAGGGAGAGAACGCAAGGCAGAGCTCGTTCTCCGATCCCCGTCGTCGAGAACTTGAGCTCAAATTGCAGAGCGCCGGTTGGGCCTCCCCAGGCTAAACCAAAGCTCCACGAGGTCGTTAGGAGGTCGTCCAAAGTCCCCGGAGTCGATCGCCGTCGGCCGCATGCACGGAACCCACGAAAACAGGTGAGACGCAGCTTCAAACCTTTCACTGTACATCAATGGTGTTTTGCTTATTTCATACTTATTCTTGCAATTATCCTGGGCATTTCGTTCTTAGAAGGTCACTGACCATCGTCGCGTGTCCTTTTCGCATTGACTTTGCATGAATATCTCGAATCGAGTCTTCGAAAACAACCTCCATAACTGGTCCCCGTTTATTCTTGCCCAGCCAAATCTGGGCCGAGCGAGCTCAATCGGAGCTCGAGGTAAGTCTCCTGAACCTACATTGATGCTGTTTTATGATTAAATTGCCATGATTTTCTATGAATCGAGCTATCAGATCTCCATGGCCGTACTCGGCGACTCGCATGATGTTCTTGATTCTGTGGATTATATGCTCCGATCCTTAGATATGTTAGGATAGAGTCGATTGCGAGTCAATTGGCGTTGGTTTCGCGCGATTTCAACAAGGTTTCACCGTTAGATCGGCGACGGAGCTCCTCAGCCGTCCATTCCGCTGGGGTCGAGAGGTTGAAGACGATGCTGACCTGGCGAGTCAACAAGTCAAAACGCTTAGGTGGCAATAGGTCATTGGTCCACGTGTCGGTCCAGTCAGCTTGGCCGTTGGGGTTGTTATTCGAATAGATAGATCCAACGGCTGAGATTAATCGAGTCTAATAAATGGTGGCCGTCGGATTAGAAATTAAGATAATTCAAAAATGATTTTAATCAGAAAATAAAAATTGGTTGAAACGGCGCCGTATGGGTTAGTTAGTAAACGACGTCGTTTAGATTAGTAAGAATAGACGGTTTAGATTGAGTTCTAGGTTTTAATCGCGGCCGTAGATTTTAGTAAGTCAATCAGACGGTCCTGGGCGAGTCTTCTTTTAATCTAGACCGTAGGTTCTAGTCAGACCATTCGATGGATGTGGATTAGCCACGTGGTTCATTAGGGACCGTCGGATCAAATCCGATTAAACCGAAAATAAACAAACATGAGACGACGTCGTTTTAGAGCCGTGGTCCGCGCGGATTCGGGTCTGGGCCGGGTTCCGACCCGAGTGGGTCGGGTCGACCCGGTCCGAATAATAATTTTTTTTTATAAAAATCGGAAAATGATTTTAAAAAATAAAAAAAAAAATCAAAAAAATCTTCGAAAATCCAAAAAAATGCTAGCAAATTCCAGAAAATTCCAAAAACAAATTGTGGAAAAATCCTAGAAATTCCAGAAACCCCCAAAAATCGAGGGTTGACCACAGACAACTGGTCAACCCTATTTTTGGGGTTTCTTATCCGATCTTCCGAGATTTGACGACATTACCCTTTAAGGGTAAGTCGCCTTTGCTGTGTACGCAAGATAAAACCGATAATGCCAAGGTAAGAATAAGGGTCGGGTAGGCGACCAATTCTTAGGTTTAGATTTTCGAGTCCCGCCTCTTTTCTTAAAATGACAATTTTGCCCCTCAATGGGAAAATCGTCTTTCTTGTCTCAATCGAGTTCTGAAGATTGCTTAAAGTTAGGGTTTGGGTCAGGTGGACGACCAACCCTAATATTTGAGATTTTCAGTTCTCATCTTTGTCCAAAATGACGACTTTACCCCTCCGAGGGTAAAATCACTTTTAAATTCCAGAAAAATCCTAGAAATTCCCGAAAAATAGGAAATGGATTAGATTGATGGCCAATCCTATTTCCCCTGTCTTTTGACTTCCCAATTCATCTAAAATGACAGATTTACCCTTTCAAGGTAAATTTTCCCGAATTATTCAAGATTACGATTCTGCCCCTCATGGGCGAATCATGTCCAAGTCACTCTTAATCCTTGATTGATATTTCTCTAGGCTAATAGGGCCTCATTAGGGATGCCATGCTGTTTTCATGTGTTTTATCCGCGTATTGGATCCTTGATTTGCATACTCATTTTCATTGATTGTGAGTGATAGGGTAGTAATTCACATCTGCATGAACTCCTAGATTTAAGATCTGTACCCCACTCGTCTATATGATAACCTAGGATCAGATAAACCGTTCAGCTTAGGTACCGAAAGGGCGTCAACTCTGACAGTTGGCATAACTAAGTCCCCGAACCCAATTCTCTGGTTCTCGTATAATCGAATAGACCACTCCCAACTATTCGATAGGGTTTCCAATCGTACCCTCCGCGAAACGATTGGTGGCGACTCCTTGGCATGTACACTCATCACATGTCACTAGACCACACTGAAGGTCGACCACGTATATCCAGCAGTTGCGATTTGGGTAATGGACCTTGGGAGAGGCCCGTGTCCGATCATACAACATCGGACGGCCTATTAACACTCCACTCGAGAGGGTCGCGACAGACTGGCGACTCCACTGGGAATTATTCTAAACCAGAATCTCTCTGGTTACGAATCCCAAAGGACTTGAGCCGATTAAAAAGTTGTTTGGTTTATCTGACCTTGTTTTTCGCAGATGCTCTCGAAGGTGAGGTACGTACACTAACCATTGTGTTAGATGTTTTTGCAGATTGGAGAAATAAGGGGTGGAGTGATTGTTGACATTTTTGCATGTAGGTTGGAGTTGGGAATGTATGTTTATTTTTATGCACATACTGAAGCGGTGTTTTGATACAAACTGCTGTGCATGACTTTGCATTGTGATGATCACGACACATTGCACACACTGGCGGTCAAACCCCGACTGCAACCACCTCTAGATTACCTTAGATAGGGAAGGGATGCGAAAAGAATCTTGTGTTTGATGGCACTTGAGACTTTTGTATTCGTTCCCGCCTACCATCTGCATTGGCGATATCTAGCCCTCTTGGGTAGGTACCCTTGGAGAGGAATCTGCCTCATGTGAATCGTGGGAGCCTAAGCCGTAGGTTCCTCACCTGATTTTTCGATTTTTAGAGTATACCCACTTGTCTCATGCGCGTGTCTATGAATGGTTGGTATACCTAAAACCATCCATTGATACAGGGGGACATTCCACATTCCCCCAAATATGGTTGGTAAGGCATTTATTTTCAATATACTTTATTATTCCCTGCTCTATAATATGACTCATACATTACATACATTCATATGCATTCGCATCATGAAAATCACTCAAGTGACTAATTGAAACAACGATGGTAATAGGGTAGGATGTCGCTGTTCCCTAAGAGTGCGACAGAATTGGTAACCTTCGAGTACTTAAGGAAAGTCACTCGCCCTGGACCAAACACAAGGCTACACTTCACCAGATTCGTGCATGGTCGGGAACTGACTGGACGTAAGCTAGGATATGCGGAAGATTGTCAAACTTGCTACTACGTCGATAACCTCAGATCCAAGCGACAAGCAGACGAGATGTTCAAGAATTATCTGGAGATGAAGAGACATCGTCACAACCAGTTGGCCAGGGAGGCATATGCCCGTCGGAAGGCCGAACTACTGACCAAAGAAAGTGTACCCGTGATCACTTTTTGGGGAAAAAGAAGACGTCCTGCTACCAAGACAAAGCCAAAGCGTATCACACTCAAGAAGGTGAAACCCGAGAAGGCTCCTGAAGTCGTCACACCGTGGACCAGAAAATGGCCAGAGGAGCTACGACCTTTTGACCAAAACATGGAAGATAACTCCCCTACACTTGATTGAAGGAGAGTTCCCGACTGACTGTCAAGAGTGATTTAGATCCTCACATTCCATAGGCCTTTTATGGCTTTCTTGTTTGAAGAATCTTTCCCTACCCTTCTTTCATTAGGCATCCTGATTGTAATAAAAGTTCATCCCACTTTGTTCATTTGATGTATTGACCAATGGAATGTGACATTGCTGTTTCCTCTAGTCACTGAGTGAACCTGACTAAATTGCATAATTCACTTCCCTGAAATTCAAGTTAGGCTTTAAGTCAGGCCTTCGAGACCTGAAAAATGTCCTAATTTCCATTTCTTCAAAATGAACTATGCAATTAAGTTGGCCCATGCATATCTCATGGCATCTGCATAATCATGTCTTTAAAGTAATTTCCGACGATTGACTTTTAAAAATCATTTGCATATTTTAGACTTGATGGGAAAGAATGATATTCAAGTGTTCAAAGTTCCCCGGGCCGAACTCCAATCATGGTGGGATAGCATGGGCGAAGCCAGCCAGAAGTATGCTGAATCCCGACTAGGATACCTGTTAGACCTGCTGAAGGTTGAGTGTCCACCTGCCTTTATCCAAGCCATGGCGCTCTATTGGGATCCTACCACCGCTACATTTTGCATGGAAGGACTGGAGATTACTCCCACTATCGAGGAATACAGTGCCGTCATCGGAGTTGAGTTCATTCACACACTCGTTCGACCCCCCATAGGATTTGAACCCCTGAGTCAGGTGGCTGAATTCCTCGACACAAGCCTAAGCGAAGTCAAAGCAGATGCAAAAAACAATTCTGGACGAATCTCCCTATCTTTCCTTATAGACCGATTTTCCTGCCTCCCCGCTGCTAAATGGACCAAATCTGGTAGAGCTTTTGTCTTGGCATTTTTCAACTTTGTGCTGTTCCCAATCTCGTCTGTCACCTTCGACCATATCACAGCTGTAGTAGCCAGACAAGTCTGTTGTGGGTGGGATTACTCGAACATCATCCTTGCCGAAACCTTCCTTTCCTTAAATCGCTTCAAGAAAAATAAAAATGGAATCTTTAGAGCCTCTAGCAACCTTTTGTATCTGTGGTTCACATCCCATGTTAGACAATTCCACATCCGCATGGGTTTCACTGAAATCATCCCTGATGTACATCCCCTCAAAACCTTTGTCAGAACACATACACGTATTCCTAAGTTCAACTTCATAGAGTGGAAAAACTTCCTTAAAGTTCTAAAGCCCGAACAACTCCGATGGCGGCTAAGGTTACCGACGCTGGGCAAAGTCAGATTGGCCTGTGATAACAAAGGTCCAGTCCCCTTGCTAGGATTCACGGGCGCTACCGCATACTATCCGAAAATGGTGATCCGACAGTTCGGGCGCTACAAGGGATTCCTTCTCCACCACAACCTGGTATTTTTTCTTTTGACATACCAAGCAAGACTCTCATGGAGGAGGAGAAGAAACAGTTTGAAGCCAAGGTGAAGAAATAAGTTGGCCAGAAAACATGACTCATGAAGAAAACATTCATAGAGCCACTGCAGAATACATTCAGCACTTTAAAGCAACCAGACGGAGCCTTGTCGAGCCATACGTACCCAAATACATCGTACCATATGTACCTGGAATAGAGCCGTACGTACCCGAAGACATGGGACCGCTGTCATATTCAGAAGATGACGAACCCCAGACTGAAGAGGGAAATCCATACTGGGATGATGAGGATACCTTAGACCTCAAGCGTCCTAGACTTGAATAGGCTATTCTGTCAAGTGTAAAATAAGCAAACATTGTGACACCTTCTCATACATTCTCATTTCTATGTGATGCTATTTTGGACACATGAGCATAAATGTGAACATATTTTGCGAATACATAAAAACTATCGTCCGAAATTACGTTTCTTTTAATTTCATGAATTCTTGTCGGAAAATGATTAAAAGAACTACTTACATGAGGCTAAGGCTCACGAGGTAGCCCTTTTTCCATCTACCGACAAGAAACATGCAACTAAAAGAATTAACTGCTTCTTTTTGGCAAAGACAAAAGAAATACTCACTGGGAATCCTTCTGGAACAGGTACACTCTCATCACGGAATTACCAACACATCGTTTCCGAACTCGCCTTAAGACAAGAATGGAGCAACAAGAATTGACTCCGCGTGTGGGCATGCTGGAATCTCAGATGACCGCCCTAGCAACTATGATGGCAGACATCAAGGCAATGCTGGAAGCTACCCAAGCTAAACAAACAACGAGTCATAACCAAAACAACGCATGTCCTTCTTTTGTACCTGATACAGCAGATAAGGAGGTGACGAGAGATACTCAACATGTAGAAGAGGACATCCATGAACCAAACAGCCGGCCACAACAAAAGGTCTCGCCTGTTGTTATCAACCTCGAGAAAGAGGAGAAGGGGAAGTAGACTGTGAAAACCGAAGCAGAGGCTAAAAGGTTGGCCAAGATCGATGAGTGCTTGAGCAGCCAAGGTTACGAGTTAGCTCGCTTCGACAAAATATCTCCTTTTGCTAAGGTAGAGACTACTCCTGACTATAAGGAGCCAGAGTTCGTAAGAAAATATAACGAGATAGGCTGTCCCCGTGCCCACCTCAAGTATTATCTGCGCAAGATGGTGCACTATTCGGATTATATTCCACTATTGATGAACACATTCCAATAGAGTTTGGTTGGCGCCGCTCTGGCTTGGTTCATCGAGCTAGACCTAGAAGATTATGATGGATGGGAGGATCTTGCAGAAGACTTCCTCAGACAGTACAAGTTCAACACGGCTACAGCCCCAACAAGAGAAGACCTTCTACGAACTTCAAAGGCGAGAGGCGAATCAATCATGACATATGCCCAGAGGTGGCGAGCCTTGGCTACCCAAGTAAAGCCGTCAATCCCAAAAGAGGAGCTGATCGACTTATTCCTAAAAGCGCTCCCCTACGAGTACTTTGACAGGCTGAACACTTCCGAATGTCAAACATTTGCACACTTGATAAAGGTTGCTGAAAGGCTAGAATGGGCCTTGAGAGAAAGGAGGCCTCATGAAGCTCCTACTAGGAAGCAGTATCCCTTGAAAAAGGAGAGAGAAGCCGGACTGGACATAGCGTTTATACCGGATCCCCACAAGCCCAAGCCGTTTGGCAATTCCAATCAGACCAAAGGAGGATCGTCCTAGTCAACACCGAAAATACAAAAGCCCAGAAGAAGGCAACCCTAGAAGCAATTTTCTCAGCTCCCAAGGCCTTTATCCAAGTTGCTCCCAGTGCTGCTAGAGCAACGCCTGGTGGCAAAAGAACCGCCTAGGGCAAACCCTGTCAAATATCCTGGCTTTGATGAGAACCAAACCTGTATCTACCACATGGGCGAAAGAGGGCATAATGTGGACAACTGCTATATCCTCAAGCTGAAGGTGCAAGCTCTGATTGACAGTCAAATTCTGAAGTTTGACAATATGGCCCCAAATGTACAAGAAAACCCACTTCCAGATCATCAAGCAGTAGGAGCAATATTTGCTTAAGTGGAGGAAGACTGCCTTAAGCTGAAAGTAGACGTACCTAAGCTGACCAACTTGCTAGCAGCCGCTTCATCATACCCAAAAGCAGGAGAGATCTCTGTTGACGAAAAGAAGCTATGTATCGCCAAAATGATGAGCTTGGGGATAATGTCCGATATTACTAATGAAGAATTCGAAGGAGTTGAAGCTTCTTTATCTTTGGGAGGAAGCTACTTCGTGATCACAACAGAGTGGGGCAGCACCTGGGACATCCCACACAAGAATCTGGTAGATAGTCTTGAACCGGTCACTCAATCAGAAGAAGAATTCGAAAAGGACTAACTGGAAGCCAAAAGGCGAAGTCAAGCGGACCGCAAATTTATGGCCAAAGCGCTTGAAAAGGGAGAAATTGTAGACAACCTTGGTCAAGATTCTGGGGGGGTACAACTTCAAAGTGAAATATTCAGCCCCTCCCAGCTTTTATCAAAAATTTGAGGACATCATACCAGACGGATGGGGAGGTATGAATGATCTCTCTCAACCAGAGACCTCGAAGGACGTAGAAGAACTTCTTTCAAAAGGGCTTGACGACACCGTATCAATGGTAGAAGTCGCTACGACAGTGGTAATCAAATTGGAAGAACTTGATAGCATGAGCGGGGTGAAAGACTACCTAGTCAAGCCTGTTGTGATTCAACTGCCGCAAGAAGAAGCAGACAACACGACTGAACCGGAGACGTCTTATCAGGCAACTGTAACTATAGAAGTCCCTCCAGTAGAAGAATACGATCCTAAAGCAGTCCATTGGGACTATGGGACTAAAGAAGTAGACGCAGTAATGAGGTCTGGACGGTTTTATGCCCTTAGGGAGGGCGAATCCGAAAAAAAGGAAGTCTCAAAGGAAGACGCCGAAAAGCTCATATCAATCATCAAAATCAGCGAGTTCGAAGTAATAGAGCAGCTGAAGAAGATGCCGGCTCAAATATCATTGCTAGATTTATTCATCAACTCAGAGAAGCACAAGAACGCACTGTTGAAAATACTCAACGAAGTACATGTCCCTGAATCAATTAACGAGGTACAATTGGGGGACTTTGTGAGGGCAATCCTTTTAAAAGACCAGTTGAGCTTCTCTGACGAGGATTTCCCCATGGAAGGAAGAGGGCACAACAAGGCCTTATATGTCTCCGCGCAATGTAACGGGAAGAGAGTGGCACATGTATTAATCGACAATGGATCAGCCTTCAATATTTACCCTTTGGCTACCCTAAGAAGTTTGGGAATCAATGAGGAAACGGTTAAGGCATCCAAAACGGCTGTGAGAGCTTTCGACGGAATGAGGAAGACCGTGGTGGGCGAGATTGAGCTTGACGTATTTATCGGCCCGACGAAATTCTCTATAAACTTCCAAGTAATGGATCTGCCCAGTGCATTCGGATTCTTGCTGGGAAGGCCTTGGATCCATACAGCAGGAGCTGTCCCTTCAAGCTTGCATAAAAAAGTACGCTTTGTAGTGGATGGGAAGGTGATTACCATACATGGAGAAGTCGACCTCCAAACATACCAGAGCAGTGCCATTCCCTATATTGAACCCGAAGTGAAGACAGAAGCAAGCTATCATTCCCTAGAACTGGTAGCAACAGTTCATATCCCGGCAGGAACAAGATTGAGAACCCATATATCTCAGAAGCCAATCTCTTACCAGCCAAGATATTACTGACATATGGGTTTAACCCTGGAAAAGGTCTGGGTAAGCACAGTCAAGGGATAAATGTCCCCCTGCAGTTAAAAGCTAACCCGCATAGAATGGGTTTAGGGTACCAAAAATATTACGTGAATGAATCTGTCCCGGAAGCAGCAGGTCGAGGCCGAGGCAAAAGCCTGGGACGTCGGGGAGGCCGAAACAACTTGAATGACTCGTTCATCGGTTCTCCAACTTGGAAAGGCAGACCGAAGATATTTCCTCTGAACACATACTTCAACCAGAACTCTAAATGGTTATATGAAGAAAATGTCACTTCACCGATAGAACCAGATCTGACAAATCTTTTTCTTGAAGACAACTCTGTGAATGCCGTCATAGAGTGGCTAAGTGATGAAGCCACTTCCTCTAAGTAACGAGACTCTTCCATTGTCTTTAAATACTTGTCGCGACCCTCTTGAGGTTGTCGGGCTCTCGAGGGCTAATGGGCCGTCCTGTCTGGTCGGACGCGGGCCTCTCCCAAGGCCCATTACCCAAATCGCAACGGAGGTATGCGTGATCGACTTTCAGTGTGGTCTAGTGACATGTGCTAAGTGTGCATGCCATGGAGTCGCCACCAATCATTTTTTTTAGAGTGTGATTGGACCACCCAATCGAATAGTTGGGAGTTTCTATTCAATTCTGCGAGAACCAGAGAAATGGTTTCGGGGACTTAGTTACACCAACTGTCAGAGTTGACGCCCTTTCGGTACCTAAGTTGACTGAATTTTCTAGCCTGAGATTCATGCGGATGAGTAAGGTATGAACCCTAAATCTAGAAATTCATGCAGATAGGAGTGATTATCCTAACAATCACAATCAGTAATAAAATGCGCAACTCAAGGAATCTAGATATGCAAATAAATCACATGGCATTCCTAGTAAGGCCCTATTTATCAATCACAGCTCAAGAATGATTTAGCTGTCCTAGCCATTCTACACACGATCTAACCTAAGAAAAGCATTATGAAGCATCGAAGGAGTTCGAGAGTACTCACATGGGGTTCGCCGTGCCCTGGTTTGGTCTTGGACGAGCTATCGAGCTCATGCCGACCCGATTATATTTGGGGATCCACTCGGCGTTTTACATCATGAAATCATGTGAAATAAAAACGAAAATATTCAGCAAGGGGCATTTATTGTAGATGGTGGTCGATCTAATTGGACGTCAAGACTAAAAAAGATGTAGAAATTTACAAATTAAAATACTCGAATGACATTTTTTTGCCAAATTCAACTCTATGCGTCGTGAAGAAACACATGCAATTGAACTTAAATTTTGACTATTTATGAGTTCAAAATGTAAAAGAAATTAAAATAAAAATATTGACTATTTTTCTATATTTTTACGACATCGAACGCTATTTTTCTTCATTTTTCATGTATTTTTCTATTTTTGGAAAATATTAAAAAATATTAAAAAATATGAAAAATTATTTTTTTATCAAAAATGGTTCCTTTAGCTTGGTCAAGGCTACCAAAGATGATTTTTTAATTTTTTTAACTTTTTATAGATTTTTTATGAATTTTTTAAAAATAAACTATGAAAGACTGATCAAAAATCAAGTGTCAACAGCTGCCCCTCTTTGAGAGGAATTTCGTCAGAGGTTTCTCTCAAAGACAAGGTGACACCTGTGTTCCGATCAACTCGACTGGGAAAAGAAAAGAAATCATGACATCCAATTTTCATGTCCATCAATGTGTGCTTTTCTTTAAAAAGAGATGTGCTCATTCAATTCCCTGATATGATGTAAGAAAGTTAAGGAGTAGATAGACTTCCCTGCCCCTTACCTGCCGAATGCTTGCGGCATTTGCTGTGTCTGATGGGTTCAAGTAGATTCCTAAGGACTTGTCATCGGAGTGTCCTGGGGATGTTAAGCTCTGACCTGTATGGTAGGTCAAACCATAATGGGATTCCTAACTGATAGGAACCTAAGGAAGACGCATCCCACATTTGGGAATTTGCCAAGGGTTTTGATCCATGTGGTGGACTAAACTAGAAATGGCTTGCCTAATGTAAGGCTTATTAGGGAAAACGACTCCTCCCGCGTTCGGGATTCATCAAGGTTTTGATCCGTATGGTGGATCGGACCATTGGGTTGATCCTTCAGGCGGTCTCTACCGGTCCTTTGACCCTTCAGGCGGTTTCTACCATTCATTGACCCTTCATGCGGTTTCTACCATTGAGTTGACCCTTCAGGCGGTTTCTACCATTGGTTGACCCTTCAAGCGGTTTCTACCATACATTGACCCTTCAGGCGGTTTCTACCATTGTTTTGACCCTTCAGGCGGTTTCTACCATTGGTTGACCCTTCAGGCGGTTTCTACCATACATTGACCCTTCAAGCGGTTTCTACCATTGTGTTGACCCTTCAGGCGGTTTCTACCATTGATTGACCCTTCAGGCGGTTTCTACCATTGAGTTGACCCTTCAGGCGGTTTCTACCATTTATGAGATTCCAAATTGATATGAATCAAAGGATGACGTACCCGCTCTTCGGGGCTAGTCGGAGACTCGATCATTCTATGGATCGGTCTTAGAAAAGATTTGCCTACTAAAAGGCTTCACCTAAGGATGACGCACCCAGTCTTTGGGGTGGCCAAAAGTCCTGCAGAAAGCTTAGACCTGAAAAAATTTTCCTCGCCAAGAAGATATTAGTAATCTTTGGGAAGACAATAATTGTCTAACTGACAAAATTCTACGACTTAAGTTTTAGTCATGAAATGTGCATTTTGATTGTTGGAGGTTATCCAAAACATTCCTGCCATATACAGATGTGATCATAAATTCCTTGCACGGAAACTCTAGATCAAACAATTTGAAAATTTCAAAAAGAGTTTGCTCAAAACATCCATTGGAGTATTTCTCACCCAAGAAGGCTCCTCACTGCTCTGTGATAATGATCTTTAATAGGGAAAGTGCTCAATTTCCTACCGACCTGTGCCTGGGTTTCAGGATCATTCGCAACGCATACATTTCGACCGATCAGGAGGTCTTTCACGGGACCGTAGTGTTAGGCTTGGATATCGGTTTCCAAGGGGGACTCACTTTTGAGTCAAGGCCGTTGAACGAAATTTTTCACTATCTGCTCCGGGTTTACAAGTCAAGAACCCTGTAAAATGAGAAAGAAATAGTCTTGCTCGTACTTCTTTGAGCTAAGTTATACATTAAACCAAGTGTCTTAGTCAGATAAGACTGCTTCGGGGTTGTAACATTAGAAGGATTGGGGACCGAAAAAGGCTTATTTTTTGCCCAGAAATTGTGAAGGGTTTGGCATTGGTGATCATTGCAAATTTGCCACATGTCCTTCGAAGAACATCTCCATTTCTTGAAGTGTACACTCCTCTTTTAGAGCGCACAAGGATGTTTAAAAGCGTCTCTTGTTACATTAAGAGACCGTCTGTTTGTGTGTTTGCAATTTGAGCACGACATCATTTGGAGAGTAGTCATCTTGATCTGACTCCTTTGCAGGGTCTTTTCATCGTATATCTAGACTTTACTGGGGATATTTTGAATAGACATCAGCCTTGCTTTTTACCAGGCACTTTGCTTTTTCTTGATGTCTAGGGATTTTTCTTTTCCCCCTTTTTTTAATCCCGTGTTTTTCTTTTCTTTTGGAGCTTGGATTTTCGGCAATCATGCTAGATATGCAACTTAAACTTTGGCACGCTTCCATTCATAAAGTGATGTTGCCTTTGCTTTGGAATATGCAATGATCACCAATAGGTTGATGAAATGAATTTGCTGGCTCAACTTGGTCGTGCAAAGGATAACAGTGTGTAGGATAGAGAAATGAATTATTCTCGTCATCCTATGACACTTGGATTATCATATAAACAACACACAAAGATTTATGTTAGTCCGAGCAAGAAAATTTCAAACCGTTTACTTTCTGATACTGTTGGACTAACCTTCATTTGCCCCAATGTGGGGTGGTTCTTGACAGGGTTGAGAATGAAAATCGCCGTTCAATGGGGTTCTCAATGGGCATCTGTAGTGTTTGGAATGAAGAAATAAATGCCTCTGTCATCTCGATCCATGTAATCGTTGCGAATGACCTTTATATCCATAGGTTAAGGTTTCTCTATCATTTCCAATCTCCTCATCTCTCAAGTGTGTATGGGACGTGTTTGGATTAGGCTCGCTTCTCTTATGAGAAAATACCCTTTTGAACAGTTCAAACGACTCTTGTTGGAAAAATTCATTTCATTTCATCAAGATTTATCCTTCAAAGGGATTTTGTGATGCACCATACATGTGTAATTCATGTTCAGACAATCTCATGTTTTAAAACATGAATGTCAATGAAGTAAGAATTCTATGTCTTTTTAGATGTGAGAATCGAATTAATTCTGAAAGTTTTTAATCTCCAATGAATTGGGAAAAGGGATACTTACCTGCCCATCGAGGCTGGAGATCCTGGAAATATAAAAGGGATATGTCATCGTATATTCTAAAAATTTACAAAAATTGGAACGATACATCTTACCCTTGGTCATATGCTCCAACGAGTGTACAAGGGTTGTGAAAATATGTCTGCCCTGATGGCGAGCTCCTGCCAAGGATAAATATTAAGCATTATTTTGGGTTTCCAAATTCAAAACAAATTGGGACGATACTACTTTACTCTTGATTTGAATTCCATTCTGCATGCCAATGTGCAGATTGTAGAAGCCGGCCCTCAAGCTTGTGGCCATGATTTCTTCGTCTGGTTGGGCAACGAATCCACCTCGAGGATTTACGTCGGAGGAGATTCATTCATCTTTTTAGGCGTGTTTCATGCACTGTTATGTTATTTGAATGCATGGCTTCTTGGGTGCCTCGTCTCTGTTCATCACCTGAGAGGAAAATGAGAGAACATTATCCCCGCATCTGATTGAAAATCATTTAGGAACGATACGTTCTTTTTACCAAATAGGTGGCTCCGCGGCCAAATGCGTTTTACATTGAAAGGATGGATTCCATTACGCTCTGCGGATGATAACTATCGCTTCAAGGACTTGCCCCACGGATTAAACGATGAATTTGATGTCTTCGGCTTCGACATGCTTTCCGGATGTAGGAATGGTTTGCCCCCACTTTCAGTGGAGATGGGTTTTGTCGAGTGGGCAACATCAAAAACTCATCCTAGATTTGGCTTTAGTCGAAGGTTGAAATCCCGACCTTGGATAAGCGAATCATGATTCATCTCCTTCTGCTTCGGATTTGTCATTTGCATGCTTCACATTTTACAATACCAACTTCGCCGCTTGATGAAAATGAATCGATGATTTTCGAATTGCCCCAAGTTCTATAGTCATCTGCGTCGAATCTCTTTGAACTTCATCGGGTGATAGACCAACTGATAAAATGATTTTTCAATCCCGAGATCGAACTCCTGACGTTTCGTACCACTTCCATTTCACTGACTACCAGGACACAGCACTATTGGCATCCCTAACTGGTTCGTTTTTTTTTATAAAATTCTTGAAGCAGTTAGCGACCCCCATCAAGAATGAAACAAGCTCAATTTAGAGTTCATAACGACTAAAGGTCCCTTAGAACGATACAGAGCTAACCGTCTTTGAGCTCGCTCGGGCTTTTGCTCGCATTTTCCTATGTGAAGCCTTTAAATGTTTTTCTTCGTGGCGTTCAATTGATTCGCCTCGACTCTAATCTAACAAGGGATTGTCGCACTCAAGCATGATGATGCTCGCAGGTAGTACTGATCGCTGCCCCAGATTAACTCTAGGCATTAAGGAAGATTATCTTGCATGGAAGACTTTATGACATAAAGATTAATGATACATCCAGTCACGTGCCTAGTTCCCTTGAGGATTCTCGGTGATCAGCCAGTTACACCATGAATCAGACATATAATCGTCATTTTGGATCATAACTTCATAAGTCCATCAGTTTTAAACTGATCGATCCAGATATGGAGCTCCTCATCAAGGAAATCTTTTGATTCTTCGAGCAACTGATATTCGGGTTGACCATCATCGCTTGGCGTTGAAGGATTCCTGTTTCTGTTGTGAGCGATCTGATTCTTCGAGCTAGAACCTTCGTCGTTGCTCGAGATTATAAGAGGATGATTGATCGGTTCACTATCAAAAGCACCTTCCATTTGGGAATGGAAGAAACAAAAATCCTCAGAGCATCCGCCCGCTTGATCTTCCGAAATCATATGCCCAAGCCGGGCAGATCTTTGAACACTAGGCGCAATATGTTGATCGGGGATAGGAAGAGCACTAGCGAAAAGTTGCTGCTCAAACCAAGGAGTTCGTACCTGCTGCACTTGTGGCATATACTCTTGAGGGGTGCTGAGATGATTCGGGGGAATATTCTGATTAGCGCCCAAGTAGTCGATGGTGCTGCTACCAGCTTGGTCGGTGCCTAGATTCGGCAGGGTATTTCTTACTTCAGGGGCATTGTAGTTATAGCCATGCCTAGTGTTTAGGCACAAGTTGAGTTCTTTCAGGTTCAGTGCTGTGTGGCGCTGTCTTAGCGCCCTTCTGTAGCTCTTGAGGTGACTCGCGACTCCATCTTTAGTGAGTCCTGGTATGTTCATGATCTCAAGTATGCGCGTTGGATATGCTGAGTTGATCCCTAGTTGCTGAACCGCACTAAGGAACTTGAGATGAAGCTCGGGGGACCAATTGACCCTCGTCTTCTTGCGACCCGGAACAGTGTTGACAACTTGGCTATTGCTCTCTGGCCTATTTCCAGTAGAATTTGATCGAGCCGGAAATTGTTGTGGAGGGAATTCATCAGCTTTGGATTGGTCGGTCGTGATAGTAAGCTCATCGTTAAGGAAACTCCAATCATGGTGACGCATATCACATCCTTTAGAAGGCATCGATATTGACTTCGTAGAATTGATTTGTTCATGCATATCTCCAACAAAATCCGATTGTATCGAAGATGGTTCGAGGGAGTGGGGTGGTGAATGAGCATTTTCAATCCTCATATAAGGCTTATCAAGGAACATTTCGCCGAGAGTGATAGGGCCACCGCAATTAAGGCAAGCGATAGTGCTGGGAGCTTTTTTATACCTCATGTTCTCCGCTCGAAGCTTTTCGTTTTCCTCCTTTAGAATCGCAAGTTCTTGACGTCTGTGTTGAGCCCTCAATTTGGCTCGCTTATTTTGAAACCAAAACTTGACCCTCAAAGGTTTCATCCCTAGCTTCTGGCCCAATTCATTTCTTTGTTTCATGTTCGGGAGAGGGCATTCACTAAAGAAAGCTTCAAGCTCTTGGATTTCATTCTGAGTGTGGCACTGGCGACGTTTCCTTTTCCGAGATTGACCATCGCTGCTACTGTTGTCGTCGCTGCTGAGATCCTGAACTTCGTTGCCGAAAGGGTTGGGTTCTGTGGTTCTGGTACCAGACGCCATCCTGGAATCTTCGAGATCTCTCAGTAGTTCATTTTCTGAGATTTTTGGATCAGTCGCCTCTAGCAACTGATGGTAACCCTCAAACATGTTGGATCGAAAAATGTTCGATCAATTTTTGCTCACTCAGGGTTCTCTACTCTCTCATGTATGCTCACTCTCTCTAAATTTTCTTTTGAGTGGTTCTGTATGCCCATGAAACGTTCTTTAAACATGGATGAAGATCATCAGGCAAGCGTTGCTCCCAAGATTTCGTATTTCCCGCTTTGTCGTCTTCTTTCTTCTTTTCAACGTGGAGGGACACCAAATCGATTTCCTTTTCTCGATATCCATGTCTGTCTCCCACTTATTTTCAAAAAGGTGGAACTACGCTCGCCTCCCGCTCAGTTTTTTAATATGATGGGACCGCCAAATCCTTTCGCAACTTTTTTCGATAGTTGCGCTTAACTCCCGTTCAATTTTAATATGGTGACACCGACATATCTTTTTACAACTTTTTTAGGTTTATCAAGCCTGAAATCGCGGACTGGGATAGATCTGATGGTTCACCGAAAGAGCCACCATTGCTTTACCCAATTAACTTGGCTCCACGAGCATTATTGCTATGCCTTTCTTCATTCTCGAGTTGCTATAAAAGGAGGAGTTAATGCAGAGAAGATTAACACTCTTACATAATTGCCTTTTCTTATTTTAATCACTCTACCACACTCATCTTCTTCTCCCTCACTCCAACGAAAATGACCTCCTCTCCTATTCGCGCTTTCTCGGCCGAAATTTTGGCCCAGTGGGAAAAACTCTATAACCTCCTCGGTCGAGGCTATGCTCATATAGCCGATCACCCAGAAACTGAAGATGAAATCCGCATTTTGCTCGTGGAAATAGACACCACCTCCATCGAGGGCACTAATTTAGAGAGGGAATATAGAATCTTCCCAACCCTCTTTATAAACTTTTTAGAGACTTACCGTGTCGCTCATCGAAAAGCTACTGTGGCTCACGTTTTGCGAGCTCGCTATGAGGATCGGTCCAACTGCTTGGTGTTGGCCAACCTTGTGGCCGATAGTCACAGAAAGGCTGTTGAGTTCGCCAACAAGCGAGTCTCGATGTTGCTTCGCGAGAGGGGAAATTTGGTGGAGCGCTTGGCCTTATCCCTGACCACCTATGAGCACGACCGTCGTAATGTCGTGTTGAAGTTTCAATGTGAGTGGCAGGAAGAAAGGCTTGACAGCATTACCGCGGATATAGCCCATGGGAGAGGACTAGTTCGGGACCTGGAAATAGCCGCCGAAGATCACGGGACCAAGGTTGCCGAGCTTAAAGGGGAATGTAAACGCCTTCTTCTTAAGCTTGCAGATCTCGAGTCTCGAGGTGGTGAGTATAAGCAAAGCATCAATAAGATGGAGGGCCAACTTGGTTCCTTTGTGATGCTAATTAGGGCTCATTGCGGTTTTATGTTTCCACCCCGATGATTTGTATGATCTGCTTTTAAGGTCCCTCGATTGAGCGAAATGAATGAAAGCTCTAATGTGTGTGTCTCAACTTCTGTATGGCTGACTTTCTCGAACACCTGACCACTCTCAACCTAGGCAAGCTGCGCTTTGACATTGATGATTCGAGCGTGTACATCTTGATTTTTTAATCTTGCTTATGATCGGATAAAGGAACCTCCCACCGTGATTATCCACAAAAAGACTTCTCTTCTCTACTTGTTTTTAACCTGTTTCAAATGAAAATGCAGAATCAGAAGAAAGAATTTGAAAAATAAAGCATAAATCCTTTCAATTTTATGCTTACTTGTGATTAATAGGGATAAGAGCTTTTACAAGGGTTTTGGCCTTGTGCAAAAGCTTTTATCAATATTCCTCAAAGGAAAGCATATCATTGAAAGGAATGTAATTCACGATAATCGCCTTTGATCAATTCCAAGAAAATCAATGGAATGTTCAAAAGTACACAATTACGATGTGTTTTAAATTCAATTGAAGATACGGTATCCAAATTAAAGCCGTTTGCTAAGAACGAGAGTAATTTGGATATCTATCTTTTCATTAAATTTGAAAAACACGAATACTCTTGATCAATTATTGTGGATTACCAATGATGCAAAACATGCATGAACCAATTCAAGTTTATAGTTCCTTCTGGCGAAATTGGGATTGTATTGCCCTATACGGCCAAAAGGTTGTATAAGACTTCCAATTTCAATTTTATCCAAAGGAATTATAAAATTGATTTTGGAGTATTCGAGTGATTAGAAGAAATGCCACTATCACATTCCAATGACAAGTCAATAGAAATACAACAAATTTCAATCTGAATGTATATAAACACAAATAGATCCCTAATACAATCAATATAAGGGATCAGATAGAGAGGATCTCAGCAAAATAAATCCTATACAAGAAGGCTAGAAATGAAAATTAAAACAAAGGAATGTGATCTTAATACTTAGAGATGCCCCAGTTTCGATCTTTGAGACGTGACTTCAGGATCACCTATTCCAAATCGTCATCTTCATTAGATGATACCTCAATGATGTCCATAGCAGGCTCTTCTTGTCCACTTGGCGCTCGTAATGGGATGACACCATCTTCATCTTCCATCAAGAACATTGGGAGGAAAACACACCTATCTATCCTCAAAATGGCATTTAATCCAATCACCGGAATTATGCAATGAATATAATGATTAAGAGCTGTAACAAGTTCGAGGGATAGAAAAGTCTTACCAACCAAACTTAAGAGAAAATCAAGCTTCTCTGTATTTTTAGCAGTGTTAGGTATACTAACCTTCCATAGACAAACGCATGAGACAAGTGAGGGAAAACTCCTAAAAATCAAAAGATAGGGCTTGGTACCTAAAGCCAAGGTTCTCACCTCGAATTCTGGGAAGAGCCGATTCCATTGCACAACTATCGTTGCATTGGGACTCAATCCATAGTTCGAAGTGAGCAGAATTGAAAAGTGGATTACCCCATGTTTTTCCTCACGGAGATTCCATTTTCAATTCCTTCTATTGTGTTCCTAAAGAGGGCGCCTGGGGTTTTAGGCGCAATTGTGTGTATTCATTGTGTCGTGCTAAAGCAAAAGACATGCATTTTATTTAACAATCACCGCTTCAATATAAACATCCACACAATCATACATCCAAAACTCTTGCCTGCACAAAACAAAGTTAACAAGCACTTCACCCCTTATTTCTCCCGTCTACAAAAACATCTAACACATTCGTTAGCATATACACCTCACTTTCGAGAGCATCTGCATAAAATTAGGTTAGAAGAATCAATCAACTTTTTAATCGGCTCAAGTCCACTAAATGGTTAAGAACCAGTCCCCAGTGGAGTCGCCAGTCTGTCGCGACCCTCTTGAGGTTGTCGGGCTCTCGAGGGCTAATGGGCCGTCCTGTCTGGTCGGACGCGGGCCTCTCCCAAGGCCCATTACCCAAATCGCAACGGAGGTATGCGTGATCGACTTTCAGTGTGGTCTAGTGACATGTGCTAAGTGTGCATGCCATGGAGTCGCCACCAATCATTTTTTTTTAGAGTGTGATTGGACCACCCAATCGAATAGTTGGGAGTTTCTATTCAATTCTGCGAGAACCAGAGAAATGGTTTCGGGGACTTAGTTACACCAACTGTCAGAGTTGACGCCCTTTCGGTACCTAAGTTGACTGAATTTTCTAGCCTGAGATTCATGCGGATGAGTAAGGTATGAACCCTAAATCTAGAAATTCATGCAGATATGAGTGATTATCCTAACAATCACAATCAGTAATAAAATGCGCAACTCAAGGAATCTAGATATGCAAATAAATCACATGGCATTCCTAGTAAGGCCCTATTTATCAATCACAGCTCAAGAATGATTTAGCTGTCCTAGCCATTCTACACACGATCTAACCTAAGAAAAGCATTATGAAGCATCGAAGGAGTTCGAGAGTACTCACATGGGGTTCGCCGTGCCCTGGTTTGGTCTTGGACGAGCTATCGAGCTCATGCCGACCCGATTATATTTGGGGATCCACTCGGCGTTTTACATCATGAAATCATGTGAAATAAAAACGAAAATATTCAGCAAGGGGCATTTATTGTAGATGGTGGTCGATCTAATTGGACGTCAAGACTAAAAAAGATGTAGAAATTTACAAATTAAAATACTCGAATGACATTTTTTTGCCAAATTCAACTCTATGCGTCGTGAAGAAACACATGCAATTGAACTTAAATTTTGACTATTTATGAGTTCAAAATGTAAAAGAAATTAAAATAAAAATATTGACTATTTTCTATATTTTTACGACATCGAACGCTATTTTTCTTCATTTTTCATGTATTTTTCTATTTTTGGAAAATATTAAAAAATATTAAAAAATATGAAAAATTATTTTTTTATCAAAAATGGTTCCTTTAGCTTGGTCAAGGCTACCAAAGATGATTTTTTAATTTTTTTAACTTTTTATAGATTTTTTATGAATTTTTTAAAAATAAACTATGAAAGACTGATCAAAAATCAAGTGTCAACAATACTGCATTTAGAACTTTTTGCATTTTGTCGCATTTTCTTTCCTTATTGTACGTATAGGGAAACGCCTTTGGATCTCCGGTCGTTGGTCCAAATAGCACATCTTGTAATGCGGCCCATCTTGCATTCAATGAAATCATACATATTTTGTTAAGGACATATGGAACCACGAATCAGCCCAATGATGATACTAGTCTTCTGCACAGAAGCTTGAGGCCTGATTTGCCGTATGACTCCTAATTTCCAAAGAGATTTCCTTGGGGCCAGGATATCCAATGACATGAGGATTAGTCCCGTTTATACCTGTACCTATTTCGAAAACTCTTTCAAAAAAAACTTTCCATGGTCATACATGTCATTCTTATAGAATACAAACTAACCATACTCATGACATTTCGGGCATATCATCTCAAACATGCATACCAGGTTGTTACGAGATTCGGATTAATCCAGTAACCATTCTTATAGCATTGAGGAAGATGAAGACGAGGGTTATGCGTCTATCCGCAGAGATTGGAATGCCTTCGAGGAATCGACGCCTCCTACTTCAGAAGAACCAATCATTGTTAATCTGGGAGACTCCATGAATATCAAAGAGGTCAAGATCGGCGGGCATTTATCCCGAAATGAAAGGTTCGAGTTCACAGAGTTATTGAAAGAATATCAAGACTTTTTTGCATGGTCTTACGCTAATATGCCAGGCCTAGATCCTAAGATCGTGGAGCATGCCTTACCCACAGATCCTAGTATCAAACCTGTCAAGCAAGGCAGCAGGCGGATGAAGGCTGAGTTGGAAGACAAAATTAAGGAAGAAGTCATGAAGCTTCTTAGGGTAGGCTTTATTGAAGCTATCCCATACTCAGACTGGATTGTAAATATAGTCCCCGTCATGAAGAAGGATGGTAAAGTTCGGATCTGCGTGGATTACCGAGATCTAAATAGAGCAAGCCCAAAAGATGATTTTTCACTTCCTCACATTGATGTGTTAGTGGATAGCACAGCAGGTTATGAATTGTTCTCGTTTATGGATGGATTCTCGGGATACAACCAAATCTTCATGAAACAAGAAAACAAACCAAAGACTGCTTTTACCACACCCTGGGGGAACTTTTACTACAAAGTCATGCCCTTTGGATTAAAAAACGACGGGGCTACCTATCAGAAGGCCATAGTCACATTATTCCATGATATGATCCACAAAGAAATTGAAGTATACGTCGACGACATGATCGCCAAATCCAAGAAAGGACAGGATCACGTACAGGTGTTAAGAAAATTATTTGAGCGCCTGCGCAAATATAAGTTGAGGTTGAACCCTAACAAATGTGTGTTTGGGGCAAAATCTGGGAAACTTCTTGGGTTCGTAGTCAGTAACAGGGGCATTGAGATTGATCCTTCAAAGATTCAAGCTATCCACGATCTGTCAACGCCCTCCATAGTAAAAGAAGTGAGAAGCCTTCTGGGGAGACTGAACTATATTACCAGATTTATCAATCAACTGTCTGATGTGGCTAAGCCAATCTTTAAATTGCTTAAGAAAGGCGCGAAAGTAACATGGGATGCTGAATGCAGCAGGGTATTCCAAATGATCAAGAACTATCTGATCACACCGCCGGTACTTGTGCCACCAATTCCTGGTCACCCATTGACCTTATACCTGACTATACAGCAGGAGTACTTGGAAGCCTTACTTGCCCAAACTAGCCCGATAGATGATAAAGAAAGGGCCATCTATTACCTGAGTAAGAAATTCACACCATCTGAAGCAAAATATGTACCAGTTGAAAGGGCCTGTGTAGCAGCGGTATGGGTACTTCGCAGACTGAGACAGTATACCCTACACCACCACATTCAGCTCGTAACAGAGAACGATCCTGTCAAATACCTCATGGAGAAACCCGCTTCAATTGGGAAATTAGCAAAATGGCAAGTAATGCTATCTGAATTTGACATCAAGTGTTCTCCACAAAAGTCAGTTGAAGGAATAGCTATAGCTGACATGCTAGCAGAAAACCCGTCAAACGGTGAGTCTCCTGAAGTAACAAGCACAGAAGGTCAAATTCTCAACTTAGCAGAAGACAAGTGGGTCATGTACTTCGATGGTGCTGTTAATCTATCAGGGGCAGGCACTAGGGCAGTACTGATATCCCCCGATGATCAACATTACCCTGTGGCGGCAAAAATAACTTTCCCTTGCACCAACAACATCTCAGAATATGAGGCGTGCATTTTAGGCCTACGATTGGCCATTTCCATGAAGATACCTAGGTTGTAAGTTTTTGGAGATTCCATGCTCATCATTTTACAGACACAGGGAGAGTGGAAGACGAAAGATGCAAAGCTCATCCCTTATCATGAATACCTTGAAGAATTAATACTCGAATTCGAAGATGTGTCATTCGAATACCTATCGAGATCCCACAATCAATTTGCAGATGCGTTAGCCACCCTTGCCTCAATGTTGCAAACAACTGGAGGGTTGGATATAGAACCCATAAGGATCAATATAGTTGAAAGGACAGCTTATTGTATGCTAATCGAAGAAGAGTTTGATGGGGAACCATGGTATTACGACATCAAGAACTATCTCTCAAAAGATGAGTTTCCTGAAGGATGCCAACCAGGAGACCGGAGATACATAACCAAGATGGCCATCAAGTTCTTCCTCAATGGACAAATTCTGTACAAAAGGTCATTTGACTCTACTCTGTTAAGGTGTGTAGATGCCAAAGAAGCAAATATCCTCATGAAAGAGATCCATGAAGGAATATGTGGGCCTCACATGAACGGCCACCTCCTCGCCAGTAAGATCATGCGGCTTGGCTATTTTTGGATGACCATCGAATCAGACTGCTGCCAGCATGTCCGGTCATGCCACCAATGCCAAATATATGGTGATAAAATCAATGCACCCCCAAACGAACTACACCAAATGTCGAAAGTTTGGCATTTCTCTATGAGGGGCATAGACATGATATGGCCTATTAATCCTGTGGCTTCAAATGGTCATCGCTTCATCCTGGTAGCGATTGCTTATTTTACAAAATGGGTAGAGGCCAGTTCTTACAAGAATGTCACTGCAAGAAATGTGGCAAGATTCATCAAAAGAGACATCATCTCCCGGTATGGTACCCCTCAGGCAATCATCACAGACAATGGGTCTAACCTGAACAACAGGATTGTCAATGGCCTATTGGATCACTTCGGTATTCGACATCTGAATTCATCCCCCTACCGCCCACAGATGAATGGGGCAGTGGAAGCGGCCAATAAAAATATCAAGAGAATCTTGGCTAAAACAGCAGAAAACTACAGGGATTGGCATGAAAGGCTGCCCTTCGCCTTAATGGCTTACCGAACGTCAATCAGGACTTCTATAGGGGCAACTCCCTACAGTCTGGGGTATGGGACAGAAGCAGTTGTACCCGTGGAAGTTAAGATTCCCTCTTTGAGAATCTTGTCAGAGGGTAAACTCTCCGAGCCAGAGTATTCCAAGCACAGATACGAACAGTTGAATTTAATAGACGAGAAGCGTCTTAAAGCCATTTGTCATGGACAAACTTACCAGAAGATGGTAGCCAGGACGTTTAACCGAAAGGTCAAGACTAGAAATTTCGAAGTAAATGACTTGGTAATTAGGAAAACTTTGACGAGTAATATCCATCCGGGAGGTAAATTCACCCCGAATTACGAAGGCCCCTACATTATCAAGAAGATTCTCACTGGAGGAGCATTGATCCTTGTAAACTCCGAAGGAGAAGAACTGGGGCACCTTGTAAACTCAGATGCTGTGAAGAAGTATTACCCTTGAAATAAAATCAGGTTTCGATTATATGACTCATCCCGGATTGAGCCGAGTCGTCATAATAGTCATTGCATAAGCATATCATGCATCCATGCATACATTAGCATGTGTTCAATATTGCAGGACCCAAGGAAGCAAGGTCCTCGATGGCAAATACCAGGAATGTCTGATGAAGACAGCAGACAGCAAAACGAAGAGCGGGAAACTTCAAAGAATGGCACAGAGGCACGCTCCAAAATAAATAAAGCCACTGAGCAGGATTCATTGCCCCAATCAGACGAAGGCATCATCGCCATAGGTCAAAATGGCTGATTTATGTAATCTACGCATTGGCATTCAGATGGGAATACATGATCAAGGAGACCTAACGGCGTGGTGGTCAGATTTTCATAAATTTATGAATTTCCATTGGAGCACATGATCAAGGGTAAGGTGTATCGTTCTAATTTTCTGAAATTCGAGAACGAACACTGACGCACTCCTTTTGATGTTTTTCAGGAATCCCTAGCCGCGCTGGGCAGGTAAGTATTCCTTTCCCGACCTCTTAGGTTTTAAGATTGTCAGAATCATTATTGCTAGAATTTGAAAGCTTTTTTTTTTTTGGAATCTAGCATACATTCAAAGCTCATGTCTAAAAAGACGCAAAATTCTCACAGTCATTGGCATTCGTGTTTAGATCTGGAGGTTATCTGAACATGATTAAAATATACATTGTGTATCATAAATCCCCTTGAAGGGTGAGTTTTGGAGAAAGCAAAATGAATTTTTCCAACAAGAGTTGTTTAAAACTGTTTAAAAGGATGTTTCCTCAGATAAAAGGCAAGCCTGATCCAAACACGTCCCATACACACTTGAGAGATGAGTGGAGTAGTAAGGATAGCGAGACATTGACCTACGGGCGTAAGGATTATTCGCAGTGATTACATGAATTGAAAAGACAGAGGCATTCGTTTCTCTATCATAAACACTACAGGCAACCATTGATAACCCTTTGAACGGCGGTTTCATTCTTTACCCCTGTCAAGAACCACCCCACAGCGGGGCAAACTGGAGGTACATCCAGCGGTATCATGAGGTAAATGGTTAGAAGTTCTCTTGCTCAGACTTGCATCAATCTTCGCGTGTTGCTTGTCATTTTAACTCCTATTGGTAATTCAGGTGCTTTAGGATGACGAAAAGCATTCGTTTCTCTACCCTATACAATTTTACCCTTTGCACAGCCCAGTTGAGCCTGTACGTTCGTTTCACAAACCCGTTGGTGATCATTGCATATTTCGAGACAGAAGCGACGTCACTTCAAGAGCGGAAGAGTTCAAAACACAGGATTTGTGAAAAATTCCTAGATTAATATTTGAGTGCTGAGATTCAAGTTGTACATCTAGCACATTCATTTGAAAATTCTGATCCCCAAAAGAAAAGAAAAGATGGGATTTCAAAAAAAGAGATGGAAAAATCCGATCCTGGGCATCAAGAAAAAGCAAAGTGCCTGGTAAAAGCAAGGCCAATGCCCGTCCAAATACTTCTACACTTGTGAATCATGTGTTTGATCTTGTAAATGCCAAAAGATGGCATCATACCTTTGTATAGGTCACTAGTGAGATCTGGTTGTAAAAGAAAATTCCAAGGGAGCTAGACTGCGAAAGATACTCCCAAATCATGTCACACTCGGATGATGAAAGTGTAGACAAGATATTGACACAGTCTCAACATGAAAGAGATATTCTCTAAAGACAAATGCGCGCTTCGAAGACTGACAATGCTCTTCAAAGACTATCAATGCACTTCAAAGACTGAAGACGCTCTTTGAACCAAAAGGGGGCAAGATGGCGGCAAACTTGCAATGATCACCAATGTTAAACCCTTCGCATATTTTGAGCCAAAAACAAGCCTTTTTTGGGTCCCCAAACCTACCTACGTTACAACCCTGAAAAGCCTTTTCTAATTAAGGCACTTAGATTGACATAGGGTTTAATGTCTAAGCTTAACTCGAAGAAGTTCGAGCAAGATTATCTCTTTCTCATTTTGCAGGTTTCGTGACTTGTAAACCTGGAGCAGACATTGAAGACTTCTCTTCGAAAACCTTGACTTGCACGCAAGTCCCCCTTTGAAAACCGTTGACCAAGCCCAACATTACGGTCCCTTGGAAGTCCTCCTAATCAATCGAGATGTATCCACTGCGAATGATCCTAAAATCCGAGGCGCAGGTTTGATAGGAAATTAGAGTGCATTCTTGATAAGAGACCATTATCTCAAAACAGTGAGAAGTCCTCTTTGATGAGAATACTCCAATGGACGTTTTAACCAAAATCTTTTGGGTAATTTCAGATTGATTGATTCAAACTTTCCTCACAAAAAATTTTTGATCACTCCCGTATATTGCAAGGTGTTTTGAATAGCCTCCAGCATCGTAATGCATTCATTGAAATTTTCCATGACTATGATATAAGTCATAAAGTGCTGTCAGTTTGACATCAGATATCACTTAAAGACCATTGATGTGCCTTTGGTAAGAAAATTTTCATCTTGGAGCTTCCACAAGATTCTTGATGACTTCGGCTCCTAAAATGACTTGCATCACTCTTGGTCCCAGAAGGATGCCTTGCTCTATGAAGAAGAGCTTTCAAGCTTACTTTTCTGTAGGATCCTTGGATGATTGGAGTACCCAGATCCCAGAATGTCACCTCCCATGTCAAAGAGGACAATCTTTAGAAATCATCTCTCCGAGAGATCCCAATGTTACAGGTTGGAACTTTCTACATGATACCTGGAGCTCCCAGATCCCAGAATGTCACCTTCAATGTCGAAAGGACAATATTCAAGATAGTCTTTCCGCGAGATCTCAAGTAGTCCCTAGATCCCAGAAGAATCTTATCAAATTTTTTGTAGGTTTAAGTTTTCTGCAGGATACTTGGAGTCCCAAAATCCCAGAATAACGCATCGCATGTCGAAAGGACAATTTTCAAAATCAGCTTTCGGTGAGGTTCTAGGTAACCCCTAAACCCAGAATGGCTCATATGGTGAAGCCTAAAGATTAGGCACACCTCACTTGTATAAATCCTAGTTAATATAAGATCAAAATGTTCGACAATCCCTAAGAGACTGGGTGCGTCATCCATAGGTTTCTAGTAGAGAGGAGTCCTATTCTCGGCCTGATCCCCCTGAAGGATCAAAATGTTCGACAATCCCTAAGAGACTGGGTGCGTCATCCATAGATTCCTAGTAGAGAGGAGTCCTATTCTCGGCCTGATCCCCCTGAAGGATCAAAATGTTCGACAATCCCTAAGAGACTGGGTGCGTCATCCATAGGTTCCAAGCAGAGAGGAGTCCTATTCATGGTCTGATCCACCATACGGATCAAAACCCTTGACAATCCCTAAGAGACTGGGTGCGTCATCCATAGGTTCCTAGCAGAAATGAGTCCTATTCATGGTCTGATCCACCATACGGATCAAAACTTCTGACAATCCCTAAGAGATTGGGTACGTCATTCACAGGTTCCTATCAAATATAGGTATCCCATTCTGGTACGGCCTACCATACAGGCTAGAGTTTAACCGCCCTAGGATATTCAAAAGACGAGTCCCTTGGTATTCACTTGAACTCGCCGTACACCGCGCATGCCGCATGAGCATCAGGCAGGTGATCAACAGGTAACTAACAGGTGGGTCTCCCTACTTTCTCTCTCACGTCAGCAAAAGAATAAGAAACAGAGTGTTCACCAGCGGGATAAAAAAGATTGAGTGTCAAGATTCGTTTTTCTTTTCCCCAGTCGAGTCGGTCTAGACTCAAGCGTCACCTGTCTTTGAGCGAAACCTCTCACGAGATTCCTCTCAAAGAGGGGCAGCTGTTGACACATGATTCACGACCAAGTCTTTTTCAGCTTTATTTTTGAAAAAATCACAAAAACTCCATAAAAAGTTAAAAAAATACAAAATCAACTTTGGTGGCCTTGGCCAAGCCCAAGGAACCATTCTTGACCAAAAAATAATTTTCCATATTTTTCACATTTTTAGTATTTTTAGAAAATAAGAAAATACTCAAACAAATCAAGAAAAATAGCATTTGAGGCCACAAAAATATAAAAAAATACCCAATATTTTTATTTTTAATCCCTTGCATTCTTGACCTCACAAAGAATCCAAAATCAGATTCAATTATGGGTGTTCCTTTGTAACCCATACTATTGAATTTGAGAAAAAAATATCAATCGAGTCTTTTAATTTACAATTTTGGCATTTTCTAGGATCTTGACATCTATTCTAACTGTCCCTTATTGCAATTTAGCCCAATTATTTGTACAAATTGCTCAATTGCACGAATTTGGCAAAATTGCATACTAAAATTGCATTTTTAGTCCTTGAAATTGAGCATAATTGAAATTACTTTCAATTCAAGGGCTGTCATCGCAAAATAAACATGCTGCCCAATGGGTTTCACCATTTTGAATCGATTAGCATAGGTAATTTGACCCAATTTGATCATTTGAACCTTCAATTGCATAATTCCCCAATTTGCAATTAAAAGGAAATTTGGGGTTTTTGTTGAAATTGACATGAACTTTTGGGCAAAATCACATTTTTTGATAGAATTCATGCCCTAGATTCGATTATGAGGTTCAATTGCAAAAATTTCCTGTTAATTTGGATTTAATTTGGAAAATTGCAAGTCGGGACCGGTTCGGACCGGTCTGACCGCCGGTTGAACCGGTCGAACCGGTCCAGAACAGTGTCTTCTTCTTCCCCAAAACGCTGGTGCGAATGAATAGTGACAGACCGAGTTTTGAAGACCAAATTGAAGGTCAATTCGCGACTAATTGAAAGGGGAATGGTGGGCATTTTGTTCCTCTCATCTTCCTCCGTCGATCGACACCAACAGCACCATCCAACGTCGCCGGAACGGAGAGTAATCGGCCGGTCAAAGCCCCGGCACCTGCAAAAGTCAACAACGACAAAGCTTAGATGAAATTAGTCCAAATTCGTGACAAATGCGATCACCAGAGGTCTCGAACGGAATGACCATTTGATACCCGTCGATTGCCGGTCGACGGTGACCATTTCGCACGTGTTCTCACGTGCGAAGGTCAACTGCCCAACCTCCCATTTCGGCGCCAAAATTCCCAAGAGCTATATAAGCTCATGATCGCTTTCGGTTGAAGAGAACGGTAGATTCAATTGAGGAGAGAGGAACTGAATTGCGCGAGAGGGAGAGAACGCAAGGCAGAGCTCGTTCTCCGACCCCCGTCGTCGAGAACTTGAGCTCAAATTGCAGAGCGCCGGTTGGGCCTCCCCAGGCTAAACCAAAGCTCCACGAGGTCGTTAGGAGGTCGTCCAAAGTCCCCGGAGTCGATCGCCGTCGGCCGCATGCACGGAACCCATGAAAACAGGTGAGACGCAGCTTCAAACCTTTCACTGTACATCAATGGTGTTTTGCTTATTTCATACTTATTCTTGCAATTATCCTGGGCATTTCGTTCCTAGAAGGTCACTGACCATCGTCGCGTGTCCTTTTCGCATTGACTTTGCATGAATATCTCGAATCGAGTCTTCGAAAACAACCTCCATAACTGGCCCCCGTTTATTCTTGCCCAGCCAAATCTGGGCCGAGCGAGCTCAATCGGAGCTCGAGGTAAGTCTCCTGAACCTACATTGATGCTGTTTTATGATTAAATTGCCATGGTTTTCTGTGAATCGAGCTATCAGATCTCCATGGCCGTACTCGGCGACTCGCATGATGTTCTTGATTCTGTGGATTATATGCTCCGATCCTTAGATATGTTAGGATAGAGTCTATTGCAAGTCAATTGGCGTTGGTTTCGCGCGATTTCATCAAAGTTTCACCGTTAGATCGGCGACGGAGCTCCTCAGCCGTCCATTCCGCTGGGGTCGAGAGGTTGAAGACGATGCTGACCTGGCGAGTCAACAAGTCAAAACGCTTAGGTGGCAATAGGTCATTGGTCCACGTGTCGGTCCAGTCAGCTTGGCCGTTGGGGTTGTTATTCGAATAGATAGATCCAACGGCTGAGATTAATCGAGTCTAATAAATGGTGGCCGTCGGATTAGAAATTAGGATAATTCAAAAATGATTTTAATCAGAAAATAAAAATTGGTTGAAACGGCGCCGTATGGGTTAGTTAGTAAACGACATCGTTTAGATTAGTATGAATAGACGGTTTAGATTGAGTTCTAGGTTTTAATCGCGGCCGTAGGTTTTAGTAAATCAATCAGACGGTCCTGGGTGAGTCTTCTTTTAATCTAGACCATAGGTTCTAGTCAGACCATCCGATGGATGTGGATTAGCCACGTGGTTCATTAGGGACCGTCGGATCAAATCCGATGAAACCGAAAATAAAAAAACATGAGACGACGTCGTTTTAGAGCCGTGGTCCGCACGGATTCGGGTCTGGGCCGGGTTCCGACCCGAGTGGGTCGGGTCGACCCGGTCTGAATAATAATTTTTTTTATAAAAATAGGAAAATGATTTTAAAAAATAAAAAAATCAGAAAAATCTTCGAAAATCCAAAAAAATGCTAGAAATTTCCAGAAATTTCCAAAAAATTTGTGGAAAAATCCTAGACATTCCAGAAAACCCCAAAAATCGAGGGTTGACCATAGACAACTGGTCAACCCTATTTTTGGGGTTTCTTATCCGATCTTCCGAGATTTGACGACATTACCCTTTAAGGGTAAGTCGTCTTTGCTGTGTACGCAAGATAAAACCGATAATGCCAAGGTAAGAATAAGGGTCGGGTAGGCGACCAATTCTTAGGTTTGGATTTTCGAGTCCCGCCTCTTTTCTTAAAATGACAATTTTGCCCCTCAATGGGAAAATCGTCTTTCTTGTCTCAATCGAGTTCTGAAGATTGCTTAAAGTTAGGGTTTGGGTCAGGTGGATGACCAACCCTAATATTTGAGATTTCCAGTTCTCATCTTTGTCCAAAATGACGACTTTACCTCTGAGGGTAAAATCACTTTTAAATTCCAGAAAAATCCTGAAAATTCCCGAAAAATAGGAAATGGATTGGATTGATGGCCAATCCTATTTCCCCTGTCTTTTGACTTCCCAATTCATCTAAAATGACATATTTACCCTTTCAAGGTAAATTTTCCGAATTATTCAAGATTACGATTCTGCCCCTCATGGGCGAATCATGTCCAAGTCACTCTTAATCTTTGATTGATATTTCTCTAGGCTAATAGGGTCTCATTAGGGATGACATGCTATTTTCATGTGTTTTATCCGCATGTATTGGATCCTTGATTTGCGTACTCATTTCCATTGATTGTGAGTGATAGGGTAGTAATTCCCATCTGCATGAACTCCTAGATTTAAGATATGTACCCCACTCGTCTGTATGATATCCTAGGATTAGATAAACCATTCAGCTTAGGTACCGAAAGGGCGTCAACTCTGACAGTTGGCGTAACTAAGTCCCCGGACCCAATTCTCTGGTTCTCGTAGAATCGAATAGACCACTCCCAACTATTCGATAGGGTTTACAATCGTACCCTTCGCGAAACGATTGGTGACGACTCCTTGGCATGTACACTCATCACATGTCACTAGACCACACTGAAGGTCGACCACGTATATCCAGCAGTTGCGATTTGGGTAATGGACCTTGGGAGAGGCCCGTGTCCGATCATACAATATCGGACGGCCCATTAACACTCCGCTCGAGAGGGTCGCGACAATGTGACGGAAAATGAGGGAGAGAAAGAGGTCTTGTGCTCATCCACTTAAGCTTTTAGGAGAGTCTTAGAGTTAGTGAAAAATTAATGCACTTCACCCAAATAATGACACTTGGCACTATATACATAATATCCAACTTTTCTTCCCAATTTACCCTTCAAAATTCGGCTTCCACATGGGGATGACCAATTGACCAAAACACCATTGTCCGATTAATAAAATAAAGTCGACGCTCCAGGAGCAAAATCGTCTTTTCACCCCATTCGTCCGAAAATTTAATTTTTCATCAAATTTTCATTCTCGATTAGGCGTCGTCCAATCCAAACTAATTGTTACAATTCTTCATTTCCTTTTTCTATTTCCGAGACCCCATAACGTGATCGATTTCTAGTCGTCGTAATTTCGATTTATCTCGAACTAACGGGCGGCTTTTGCAGACATTACGCGTATCGACTCTGTGATTCTTATCACACTTAGGAAAACTCAAGTACGACAATTTTGATTATCATGTAATCGCAATGGCCTATTACTAGTCTCGACGGCCGCTATCGTCATAAATCTATTTAGGAAAAATTCACAAATCATACGTTGGTTAAGCGGCATCACCCGCGTTCCAATCGTATAACACTAATAACGGATTCCTTAATCGTTCTCTGATCGGCCTCGGTTCTAAATATCCCTCGACGACCCTTATGGTCAAAACGCCGTTTTCTTATCGAATTTCCTAGATCCACGTACCTCGTCGCGCGTTAGCCTTTCCCATTCGGTTAGTTAACTCATGACTGATCAGGTCAGAGCGAGATATAACTGAAATACTTCGATAGACATCTTACAGTCAAAGGTCTCGGAATGACAGGAAAATCAGACTGTCACACGACATATGACCCCTACGCACGAAATGCAGAGGTTCGGGGGAAGCACCCCCGACACGGGTGTCCTGCTGCCTAGTCAACGGGCCCGAAACAATATTGGGTTTGGGCTTTTGTTTGCGTTGGCCCATATATTGTGGGATTAAATAGGTTTCGGATAGGTTTATGTTTTTGGCCCGTTTGGGGAATATATTTTTTGCTCTTTTTTGCTAATCATTGTAACAAGTAGTGTGTGGCTGTAAATCAAAATTATTGTGGAATCTCTTTGCAGGACGTGGTCCTATTCTGGCGTGAATCTAGGTAATCTCGTGCGTCGTTCAATTTTTCTTGATTCTCTGTGTGATCCTCATTTAGTTTTCGATACAATCCATCAAAAACTACCTTGGCCAGTTCGAACTTCATGGAGAGATGCGGGTTTCCATCGCAGCACTGAAAGAATCCCTCACCGCCTTGGTCTACTCCCGGGAGAGGGAAAGGTCAAGAGCGAGATACGCGTTTGGGTGATGAAGCGGTATGGCGTCGCGAGATCTTGGACAAATTAGTACACGGCGGCGGTGCTGCAAAGGATCGAGTGTGTCTTGGGGATCGACCGGGAACGGAGAGATCATGATTCACGAGAGCGATCATAGGGTGATGTGTTGCGATCCGGAGAATGGTATGCGGTCCAGAGACATTGGTGTGACCGGTTCGATGTGGTCGATTATTCAGAGAGCTTGGTTTGGCGTGACGAAGAAAATGCAGATAGCCGACATGCAGATATCCATTATCCATAATCTCTTAGCTCAAGTTCTGACATACTGTGCATTTCAGGTTCTTGTGGGTCTTTTATGTGGTCGGAGATTGACTCTTTGTTATGGAATGAATCAATCAACAATCAAACACTTATCATTTGCTCTGCAATTTATCATATCAAGCCTTTACTTTTATCACACCTTATTTTATCGTCTTGTTTATCGTTTTTTGCCATTTCGAAATTGCTACAAGAGTCCATTTAAAAAAAAACAATTCCTAAAGCTATACGGTCGTCGATGATAGACGTTTCGTCGTGGATAATTTTCGGCCACACAGGGATATGGAAGGATAGAATTCTACTCATCTCTCAATTAAAAAAGAGATTTTCCTTGTCAATTTTGTTTAGACAGTGACTGAGATTCCCCTAAAAATTTATTATGCCCAAGTTTGCTATATTCTTAATTGCGTGGAAACCAACGAAAACGTCGTCGCATCCTTTTGCTTCCTCATAGTTTAGTTTTCCCCAAACAATGGTCTGAAAAGTGAAAACTATGAATCTTCCGATTCATAGCCTTTGTCGGTTTTCTCCAGTCGGCTGTCGCCGACAACCGGGCCGTGCTTGACTGATGGAACCGGGCCGTGCTTGACTGATGGAAGAACAGTCGACCCGACCCGACCCGCTAAAGCTCTAGAGATTCATCGAAGCTGTCTGATCGGTCCACGTGACGTGGAATATCCTTTTTCAATTGAATATTAGAATAAAGAGGATCAAACACTCGATTCGAAGGGAGCTGAGAAAGAAATGTAAGGAAAAATCGATCCGCCTGGATCCGATTCTGAGGTTCAAGACATTAATGGCTCCATCGGAGCCACCCAAAAGCGACTGATGCGGTGCAGGTTGATCGTATGAGGCCACTGACAGAGGCCGCGGCGATGATCGCTTCCACCGATCTAGCGGGCATTTAGCAAGTGCTTCGAGAGCACGACATAGCCCGATTTGTCCCCGTTGATTTCGATCGATTTATCACTCGATACTTGCAATGATGCCCAATCTGTAATGGAAGTGGCGATTTAGTACGTGGCGAGCGAAAAGTAATAAATAGAATATTCTATTTATAACCGTTTATATCGCTTGGAATAATTAATAAATAGAAAAATAATTTCATTACCAATAATAATTTATATCTAAATATTTTCGTGAACAATAACAATATTTTCCTTCGTCGTCAATTTTGTAAGCCGTCGGCTAATTCATGTCGACAATGAAAACTTTTTTTTTATAGGCTAACTGTTTTGAAAAATACGAATTATCATTTTTAAGAAAATATTCTCCACGTTATTTATTTTTCGAGAAAAAAAAAGAGTGTAAATTTGTTGATTTTTTCTTTTATTGAACAAACAGTCCCTCTTAAATTAGGAGGTGATTTATCTCTAAATGAGTCGGTCCACAAGAAATATGTAATTAAATTAAATTTCAAGGGGGAGATAAGATTATAATATAAAAATGCTTATGCAATATCCTGTCGCCCATTCTCTCTCTCTCTCACTCTCTCTTTCTCTCTCAGATTTTTGTGGTCCGCCGAGCTCTCATCACACTCATCAATGGCTACTCAAGGCCAGGTGATCACTTGCAAAGGTACATCTCTCTCTCTCTCTCTCTGCGGTAGTACGCGCCATTTATGTATAGATCCACGCGTCTATCAAATGATCCCTAATTTTCTGGAGCTTTGGCTGATGATCTTCGAACCGAAATGTCGCGGTAGCCGCCGTCGCGTGGGAGGCGAACAAGCCGCTGGTGGTGGAAGACGTGCAGGTGGCTCCTCCGCAGGCTGGGGAGGTCAGGGTCAAGATCCTCTTCGCTGCGCTCTGCCATACCGATGCTTACACTTGGAGTGGCAAGGTACTCGACGGCTTTTTTTTTTTTCCCCCTTTTTTGTTTTAGTAAGGTTTTGCCCTCATTTCTTGTCTTGTTCTTAATATGCGCGTGTTCAAATCTGATAAAGTGGGTTTTGGTAGTATCTTCTCATCTGATGGCGTCATACTCTCTTCTTTTGTAATAATTATCACCAACCGGTTCAGTTTTTGCCGATCAGTGTCGTTCAATGCCAAAGAGGGTCTTTACCTATCCTCTGCAATGTGTGTATGTTGGTGAACTAGAGAACCAGTCGTTGTGGTAATTACAAGTCTCGACAGTTGCGATCGCAATGCTTGTGAAGGTATCGAATTGATGTGTTGGGATGGATGACTTTTGTGGGATTTATCTCCTGCCTTGAGTCATTAGCTTGCTAGTGTTCTAGTTCATATTGACGTGTTGATATTATTTCATTGTTGAACCCCACTTTGTGGTATAAGACTTAACTTGTTCTTACCTTTGGCTGTAAGAAATTTTACACCTAATGTTGTTAATCTGAACTTTAGAGTGGGTTGATACCTGTAAGGGGATGGTGGTTCTTCTTGAGCTTAAATACATGAAGGGCAATTTAAATTTTATGAACGAAGACATCTTCAAACACAACACGATCGTGTAAGTCATTAAAAATACGACGATTCGAATGTTTGGAAGTTATAATATTTATCATTCGCCAGCGAAGCTTAGCATACCATAGAATTTGAACAGTCCAGCGCAATACTCTTTTTTGGATAAGCAATAGTACATTGCAATGGGAGTCTCCTTGTTGCCAGTCTACTTGGGACATATCAATGACTGGTGGCAACTTCAAAAGTCAGAGATAGAAATCAGATGCTTTTATTTGCGACGTTCCTTCCACTATTTTGGTTGTTTGATGATTTGGCATAGCTTGCAACCCATCTAAATGTTGTTAATGAGATGTTTGTTATTATGTTGATACCTAATCTCTACTTGCAGGATCCAGAGGGTCTGTTCCCTTGCATTCTTGGCCATGAAGCTGCAGGGTATGTGACATCCCCTGTTTCTTTTCATCAAATATTTCCAGGTTTCAAATCTTGGATTGATTTAGTATTGTCCCTAAATTACATGAAGGATTGTAGAGAGTGTTGGTGAAGGGGTTACTGAAGTCCAACCAGGAGATCATGTTATCCCCTGTTATCAGGCAGAATGCCGAGAATGTAAATTCTGCAAGTCAGGGAAGACTAACCTTTGTGGCAAAGTTCGGGCAGCAACTGGTGTTGGAGTGATGATGAATGACCGCAAGAGCCGTTTCTCTGTGAATGGAAAGCCTATCTACCATTTCATGGGAACTTCTACATTCAGCCAGTACACGGTCGTTCATGACGTCAGTGTTGCTAAGATTGATCCCAAAGCTCCCTTGGAGAAAGTTTGCCTTCTTGGCTGTGGTGTTCCCACAGGTAAGGAGCTCTTTGTGATGCCCTTATGATTCAATTAGGGCATGCTAGATAGTAGTTGATTTCCCTGGAGAAGATGAAGCATGTTGCGAAACTCTTGTGGCTACTCCTGGTTTCCACTATTGCAACAGATCTTTCTAGACTTTGAGTATCACGAAAGCTGGTGTATTTTCTAGGTTTGATATGTCTGGCCTATATATGTTGTTCCTTCAGCTATATTGTGTTGCAACTTTCGATAATCGTCCGTTGAACAAATAAAACAAAAAAGGTTGATCCGAACAATTGTGATTGTGCAGCGCTCCCTTGTTTACTTCTTTTATGAACTATGGTATACTACTTACCAATGCATGTTGTTTATTTAGCATGGGATGGAACCTGGCTAAATATCATCTGACAAGAGTGCTTGGAAGTTGTAACTATTGTGGGGGTGTGTGTGGCAACTTGTTCATTAGCATCTTCTACCTTGATTAACATGTGGAATGTGGATTTCTGCTTGATTTTGTTTGGTTTTTTCAACTGCTTTTTTTTAATGGGTAACGGAGCTTCGTTTAACCGACGCCGCTTGATGGGTGGGATATGGTTTGGTTAAAATGTGTGGGTAGAAGATAGTGAATTGACATATAGAAGGGCAAAAAGCAGAGTAGAAAGTTTTAAAGCATCCTTGCGTTGCAATTCTTAAATACTACAATTGCTTCTTGACAAGATTTGGAACATTTAAAATGATTATCCTTCTCTAAGTTGCTGGTTTATTGCTGCACAGTTAAAGTATCGTGATATTGTCAATGTTTTCACTGTAGTACTAGAATAATCCCACATCTAGATGTTGCTTTGAGGTCCAGAGGATCTTTAAGGCTTGAGGCACTGATACGTTCCTAATCCTTGAATTCGATTAATTACTCTGCTTTTCCATCTTCCGGTAGTTCCCTCCTCATGTCTGGTGGTGAGTCTGCAAGAGATCTTATCTTTGCTATGCGCTTTGTTCTACATGCCGGCTATCAACAAAATTTAATTTGATCTTTTGGTCCTTCTCTTTGATTTTAGACTTTGCTGCTGTGTGGTTTACATGAACATGAAAATTGGCCTAGTTCCTGCGCTTGTGCTAGAAAGTCATAGAAGTTCTATCGTATAGTCCTCATGAAGAAATTCTCTTGTGATAATTAAACAACTTGTCAAATTCGTTTGTGATGGTTGTATATTTCTTCGTATAGGATATTTTGATTGACCTCTTAGCATATTTCCTTTGCCATTTAGGACTTGGAGCAGTATGGAACACCGCAAAAGTAGAATCAGGGTCTACTGTCGCTGTCTTCGGCCTGGGAACAGTTGGCCTTGCTGTAAGTCGAACATAGTTGTCTTTATTTCCTTTTTGCTGGCCAGGTAACAACAGAGTTCTTTATCGACAAACACTGCTGACAATGTATTAGGTTGCTGAGGGTGCAAAAGAAGCTGGTGCTTCCCGTATAATTGGTATAGACATTGACAGCAAAAAGTTTGATAGAGGTAAGCCTTATTTTTCTGACATTTACCTTTGTTGCCCTACATGTATGCTTTTAGGCAGTTCTTTTGTATTTTGCTGTCAATGTCAAATCATACAATCAGGGCAAACACCTCTCAGGAGGGAACATCCTATAACAAATTACATTGTAGCCACAAAGTAAGACTTTTCTTGTCATGTCTTGATCATCGCCTGGCTAGTCAACTTGCAGGAAAGTAGATATGAGCCTTCGAGTATTGCTCGGGGAAGTTACTCAAATCATTTTTCTCAAATATGGGATGGTTATGTTTTGATGCTCTCGTTGCTAGACCATAGACTGTCAAAGTCTTCACTATATTTCTGACCAGAAGCAGGACCTATCACAAGAATATTTTATGGATTACAAAGCATCCTTCTTCTGTCACTGGTTTCTTATTCCCAAAAATTGATTGGCCAGTTTGTTAGAAAGCTCATGGTTTGTATTCACGTTGATAAATCTAGAAGTTAGGAATAATCTGAACTTAGCCGTTGCAAGAAATCGGAACAGTTGGAGAAGTAAATTTTTCCAAATTATTTGTTAGAATAATTAAATATTAAACCACGCCTTCATCTAACAGCTTAAGCTTTTAGAGCAGTTGGCAGTGGTCCCATCAAATTTAATATGGTATCAGAGCTGGAGGTCCTGAGTTCAAATCTTTTCAGGCCTCATTTACCTCCCCAATCAAATATGTCCACACTTAGTACTAGGCAAGAAGACCAGACTAAGCATGAGGGGGAGTGTTAGAATAATTAAATATTAAACCACGCCTTCATCTAACAGCTTAAGCTTTTAGAGCAGTTGGCAGTGGTCCCATCAAATTTAATATTATTGAATCGGTGACACATACTATAAGAAGCTAAATACTTCCAAAGATGAATCTCACTGAGTCAGCCTAAAATTTAGCACTCAGGCTCGTAGTCCTTCACGTCCAGATGCCAACGAGTAGCTTCAGTTTCTGGACAGGGCAAACAACTTAGACTTAATAGAAAGGGGGTGAGAATATGAACTATCTAGACTGGCATACTGGTAATCGAGATAGATCATTGTGTGCCGTGGTTATTCAGTTCTGAGTCACTACTTTCATCAGTGTAGATAGCTGTAGGCATGATGCTTATATATTTAAAATGTCTGCTTGCTTCGGGTTTTGTACTAGGTCAATTAGCATGTTTAGTTCAGTTTATGGAAGTTGACAGTCATGTATATGATGACGATTTGCAGCAAAGACATTTGGAGTGACCGAGTTTGTGAATCCGAAGGAGCATGACAAGCCAATCCAACAGGTTATTGTTGATCTCACTGACGGTGGTGTTGACTACAGTTTCGAATGCATCGGGAATGTCTCGGTAATGAGGGCAGCTTTGGAATGCTGTCATAAGGTGAGTGTTGCTTTTCATTGTTGACTCTATTTGAGAGATGGAATATGCACCTAATTTTTGCTTGAATTACTTCCAGGGCTGGGGAACATCAGTGATTGTTGGTGTGGCGGCAGCAGGGCAGGAGATCTGCACGCGTCCTTTCCAATTGGTAACCGGTCGTGTTTGGAAAGGAACAGCTTTTGGTGGTTTCAAGAGCCGTTCGGATGTGCCGTGGCTGGTCGACAAATATATGAAAAAGGTGTGCTTGCTTCTGTAAAATTTGAATTATGTTGGAGCAGATGATTTTATCTCCCGACTTTTATTGGTCCCCAGGAAATCAAGGTTGATGAATATATCACCCACAATTTGACTCTTGGGGAGATCAACGAGGCTTTCCATCTGCTGCATGGAGGTGATTGCCTCCGTTGTGTGCTTTCTATGGATTAAAGGAGCTCTGGTTGACAAGCCAGTTCATGATGCAAGGCCTGAAGTCTATGCTGCATATATAAGAATCCCATCTGTAGTGTTCATCGGTTCAGTGCCATCCCAATAAGATGCATAATAGTCTGTCGTCTCTTTGCTGCTGTTGTTGGTGGACATTTCCTTTAAATCGGCCAGTGTTTTCACCTCTAAATTTTGGCACTTGATCCGGTTTTTTTTGGCTTATTCGCTCTTGGAACATTGAGTTCTTGTTGAAAATGTGCTCATCTATATTCTCCATTTCGTTCATCTGCTGAAATTTTTCATTAACTAGATTCTCCATTTTGTTCCACAAGGATCTATACCTCCACCAATTATATACATTACTGTCTGCAAGGTTTGAGAAACTTTTTTCTACTACATACACAAGAGACGAATCGATTTTGCTGTCCTAAAAACAGCTGTCTTGTTAGATATTTTGACAAGATCATGCAAACCTCTCTCCTCTCGTAAACGAGAGTGGAACTTAGTGCACAGGGGAAACTAGTTGGTACAGATGGTATCTCACTAGAGTAGAAACCAGTTACTCTCCGCGCGCCAATCTCGGTTCGGAAGCTGTGGCAATACGTCCTAATTCTTCAGCGCAGTTTTCTGTCTGCCTCATCCTCTGTTATCCTCCACGTCCATGCATCCGAGACAACTCTCACTGGGCTCATGAACTGTAGAAACCTTTATACACCAGGGAACACAAAACCAAGGTCTGTATTACATCGTACGATGCGTATCCACATCCAACATTAACACATACTCTGCGGAACCGCTACTAACAGAGACCCTTTAGAAGCCTCTTTGCAGTTGCAGCTTTAGAAGGAAAATTAGTACATTCATAGGACTATGACACAACCATTCGACCTATAGGCAGGATGCTCTGAGGCTCGTCAGCTACTTGTTGCTTCGATGCTGCACTTTTTCCTCCTCCGCTGGAGTCTCTTTCTTCTTCTCTTTGTCGGAACCTGCATTGGACGCACCAAATGATTACGCCCTGCAGGAATTCTCATGGTTTGAAGTAAAGAGAAGGCTCTTGAGACAGGTGAATTCTCATGACAGAGGGGACTGGGGGGTCGTCGGTCCAACTGTGGTTATGTCATGTAATAACGGAGTGCAAGAATTACCGGGTTGGCTCCCATGAGTATCATCCGTTTCGGATTGCTTAGTTGAATGGACCACACCGAATCCTTCGTCCTCGCATCTCGTCGCGTATTCGTGTCCGAACGAGTGATACATCACATCCCTTCAATCACACGAAACGCCCACGATTTGAATCGCGAAAAGAATGGTGGAAAAAGCCTCGACACGATTCAACAAATACTTTCACCCCCACGAACCCGGTAATCTCGTCTATTGTACGCGCTCGATGCACATTTACTGTTTGCTCATGCTACTTACCCGGTCTCTGCGTGCTCGGCCTTGTCCATGATGTGCGCACTCTCCTGCTGGCTGGACAGAGAGGCGTTTCCTTTGAATATGATGCTGCAAGTTCTCTTGCTGAGGACAGGAGCAGCGATAGTTGATGATGAGAACGAGCGTTGAGTCAGGTGGCTCCTCGCCGATCTGATCGCGTGAATCATCTTCACGGGGACTTCATGGTAACCCCCCCAGAGACGAATTTATACACGATAATGTGACGGGATCGAAGGTCCGTCCCAAATAGAAGTCGTCCATTTAGACGATAAGGGATGAGTTTAGCATCTGACTTTTAGTTCCACCTGTTGGAAAAGTTGCATTCAGAAGAATCAAGAACCCACACACGCACGTCGGAGATTGGAGAGGGAGAGAATGCGTTGGGAGCTTCAGGTGCCTGCCTGGTGTCGAGTGAAGCTGACCGAGACGACGAAGGGAAAGCTCCAGAAGGCATCTTGGTCAAAATCTAATTTTAAAATAAATATTATCTTCTTTCACATTACGAAATAAGCTAATTTTTTTTTTCACAAAAAAAGGTGAGAAACCAGTTGGCGAAGGCCTACCGGCCCTTGCTTGGCCGAGGGCTACGGTCGGCGAGGGTCGCCGGCTAGTGGCGAGGGCCTGAAAAACCGCGCCAGCTCTTTCAAGCGATGGTAGGGCCTCATTTGAATTAGATTTCATTTTGCGACATTATAACCCATCATATGTAAGTATTAAGTTAAGGTCCCCTAAGAGAAAAAAATACAAAGAGATCTTCGAGATGTTTATTGACTGAAAATAGAGTGTAAATGATTAAAATAATCTTTTGAGAGGTTATTTTATTTTATTAACCTTTCATGCTTATGGATGCCTCATACCCAAAAAAATCTCCAGCTCTAGAATTTGTGATAATTATATCCATAATTTTTTTCCTCATAAAAAGCTCCTAATTTTTACTTTTGTCTATCGGTCTAATACTTAAAAGAACTCTCAACTTTAACAACGGTCCCAATTATATTTAATTTTTTATCTCATAAAAATTCATCAACTTTTACTTTTATCATAATTCTACCACCATCAGCTTTTCGTTCGTAATTACCATTAGTTAACCCTACGTAACTTGAATTTTCTCACTGAAGTTACTAATGAATCTTTGAGTATTGAGCCTGTTCATAAATGCTAAAGTTATAGAATTTTTTTTTTTTGAATATTGAGCCCGGTCATGGACATACCGCGCATTTGTTACAGACCACCTTATCAATATGATTGATTAAGTAAAACGTCGTTTGAAAACCAGTCAGACGTCAATCATCAGCTAATGAAAAATGCATGTGAAGACTTGCCAGGCAGGTCGATATTATTGATCCAAGTCGCCTCAAGAACGATCACAACACACCGTAAGAAAGCAACATCAACCCCCCCAAACCAGAACGTAAAGAAGGATCTCTAAGAGTGATTCAAGAATGCGAAAGCCAAGGCGGAGAGGGCGAAGGACAGGACGGGGACGGCCAGCGACGAGGCGGAACCGATGCCGAGGGTGACCTTCTGGCCGAGGTGGCAGTGGTTGCTGATGGTGCAGATGAAGTAGCGAGAGCTGTTGGTGCTCAGGGAGACGTTGTACGGGCTCACCGTCTGGATCGTCCCGATGGGGCTCGTGCTCGTGCAGTTGTCGTAATCCGTCTTCGACACCTCGGCGACGGTGTGAGTCCCCGTCCAGTTGAACACTGCGACAGGAAAAAAGGGGAAGAACCAAGAATCAACGTATTCTTTCAAAAATGTCTAAATTAACCAAATGTTTATCGAAAAATGAAACCCGAGAACATCTTTTCTTGTTCATGCCACCGCGAATCATCGAATCAAATATTAATCGAAGAAAATCCGGCTATGACTTTTTTTTACTGGCGACGCGCGATTTTGGGCATGGAAGTGAGGAGTTCGGAGCTCACCGACGGTGTCGCCGAAGTCGAAGCTCTTCTCAGCGGTCCAGGTCTTGTAGGCGATATCGCCAAGCGGAGGAACTCGCCACCCCAGCCCATCTCCGACGTAGTACGTGCCCGCGCTCGCGCCCACCGTCATGACGATCAGCACAAACCCCACCAGACCCACGAGTCGACTCGTCATTATCGCGTACGGACTCTCTCCGGTGTTTCTCAGGTCGTCCCGTTAGCGCGCGATCTCTCTCTCTCTCTCTGCGTGCGGCTATCGTTTGTTGTGTTGACACTTGGTTTGATGGGGTTTGAGAAACTTATATGGAACCGGGGGGGGAGGGGTGTGAAGTTTGACTGAGATATCTGTCAGAAACCCGACGCGTAGCCTTTTTATGGATTCGATTCGATTCGATTCACAGGTTCGGAAGGAAGTAAAGAGGCCGAGTTTCCAGACAGCACGCCAACTTTGAACATCTAGAAAGGCTGACCTCCTCTGACTTGCTCTGCGAATCTTCCGGTACGGCTGGCTTTGGACTTTGTCGCCCCCACCACCACCACCGCGGGAAGAGGAGCTAAGTTTCCGGCGGATTCCACGCTGTGCGGGCGGAGCCTGGTGAAGTCCCTCGATGTGGAAGTGATAAGTGAAACAATGCCCAGGAGACTTTTTCTCCATTGGTGGCTTTGAGAAGAACTGTCTGGCGTGGGTTCCTTTTGCTTACGCCGGTGGCGACAAAGTCTAAGTCAACCCCCCTCAAGAGGACTTGGACTTCCATCTCTTAGAGCCAGGGGGGAAGTCCGAGCTGAGTAAGCGCCACAAGGATGGAAAACTACAGGTGTTAAATTTTTCAATTGGATCAATTTAGTTATGAATCGTTGATATCAAATTTTAGTCCATTTGGCCATTTTAGATTTTAATTTTTTTTTTATTGTTCTTTCCTTCATTTTTATTTTTATTTTTGGCTATGGCAAGCTCATTGTCCACAGGACAAGGGTCGTGGCAACTCGCCATGACTTAACCGGCTATGGGCAAACGCAGCGGCCGACCCCATGGCCGCGTAGTGATGGTCAAGGCGAGGTGTAGGCAGCCGTTAGCAAGACCAACCTCGCTGGCCGTGGGCGAAGGTGACCATGGCCTTGCCGGTCGCGAGTGAGGCCCCTTTCGCTAGTGGCCACCTTCGCCTCGCCATGGTCGGACGAGGACCACGACCCTCGTCCAATGATCGACAAGCTCCGATGACCCTCGCCATCCACAATGTAAAAAATTAGAAGGACATTAAAGAGAAGAAGAAAAGAAAAGGAAATTAAAAAAAAAAAACAAGAATTCAAACAATATTAAATTGGCCGGATAGACTAGGTTGGAACCAATGTAAAAATATTTAAAACTAACTAATACAAACTGAAAGATTTAGAATTGAATCGATATCAATGCAATAGATTTAGGATTCAATCTAGGACTTCTCTCTTTTTCCTCATTTTCGCGGTAACAAACAAGGTCTTAATTGAAAAAAAGGGGAGTCAACTTCAATTTTTCATTCGCGATCAACAACGGCGCCGTCTTGACTTGGGGATGTGTCCATTGAATGCGTCGCTGCTCTTGCCCAACTTTTGTATTAGCTTTGCGTGGATGAAAATGAGTTTGGTCTCATTCTTCTCAGCAGTCTATCCATTGTTAGTCAAAAGCAAAATTGCTAGAGAAAACTTAGCCGTGAATTTAGTGAAATCAAGACTGCTTATCCCCTCCGAAGTCATCGGGCCCTCAGACCGGTTTGTGGACAGGCCTGCAAAGGCCCAGATTTGGGCGAGTGAGAAATAACTGACGGTACTGTCAGGCTGTCGGGGGAACCATTCCCTATCGATCATATTTATGAAGTAGAATCACTCTTTCCTCAAATCTTAATCCAATACGCAAAATAGGGCCACATCAAATCATTTCTTGTTTCATTTACTCCATCAGATAGCTTCATATGCTATTTTAGTTCAGCATCACGTTTTCCCATTTTTTGTCCAACCACACCACAGGTGTTTGAAAGACAATTCCAATTTTCGTCGATCCAGATACATACTCGGTCACAGCAAGATTTCAAAAAGTCTAGGTGCTTTTTCCCACCGGGAGCAGCAGGACCGTCGCGGACGGATTGTCCGTCTCGATCAATGCCTTCGTTTTCTCTGCATTATGTCCCACCAACTCAACCCCCCCCTTGCAATCAACCATTCATTGACCTCGATGTCAGATTATGCTGTCGTACTCAATCCATGCATGCTACTAAATTCCACGTGCTCGCAAATACAAATGATTAATGGCTTGTACTTCGACGATGATTGATGTAAATCAACAACGTTGGAAGAGGAAATTAAGCCTTTTTCATGGCGTACCACCACAACATTCCAGACTCACGCAATGCTTACTTTCACAAGGTGGGTGAGGGTGTTTGGCTATATTCGACATGCTTCTCACCTTCTTCGTAACAAAATAAAAAAAGATGTAAGATATATGCGAGATGTTGTCGCAAGCACAATCCTTTACACACCCAGCTTTTCGCGTGTTATAAGCACGAAAGATAACCCCTCGTGTAATAATCTAAGTAAGAGCAAGTGTATCCCTGATAGTCATCTAAGTAGGGCAAGTAATCCGGCCTTAATTATTGACCCTCAAAAAGAAAAATCTGGCTTTAATGACTCTCCTTAAGATTGGAGGATTACGATGTTATCAAAAAAGGAAAAAACAAGGTCAAATAACAAATGGTAGCCATATATTATATGTATCCTATTTCCTCATAATCGTTACTTTAATTGGATAACCCGGTTTTAATGATGCCCATGATCCAAAATGGTGCAGTCGCCCAATTTTGGGGTGGGGGTACTGCCTTCGCGGTTCTGAACCTTCTTGTTCTCAACAGCAGATAATAAGTCTTTAGATTGCCGACCCCCCTTTTAATAGTTCGGCAGAGGCTACTGCATACCGTCTTATCCATGACTGTAGCAAGTCATCAAAATTGGCATTTGCAATTATATCACCGGCACATATCAAATTTATGGATAAATTGTTAAGTAGATGAAATTTAATTAAATCAAAACATTGTACAAAAGTAAGAATTTGTTTGTTGAAAGTTTCAGTGAAATATCATTAGGGTTAATACCATGAAAAACCCCAAATAGATATACTTGTGACTAGTTTACCTTAAATTATTTTTTTATCATGAAAAATCCTAAACTGGCACACTTGTGAGAAATTTATTCAAAATTATTTTTTTTGACCGCCAAAAATTCCAAACCAGTACATTTGTGATAAATTTATCCTAAACTAATTATTTTTACCATGAAAAGTCCCAAACGGATATACCTGTGACAAATTTACCATTAGTTAAATTGAATTACCACGAAAAATCCCAAATTGATACGCACGTGATAAACATAGGGTTAAAAATCCAAATTGATACATCCGTGAACTGATGCGTGACATCCAATTTAGCAATTTATCAGTAAGATTTAATGAGAACTAACAGACGTAAATTTATCACAGGTGTACCAGTTTGGGATAAATTTATCACAAATGTACCAATTTACGATTTTTCGTTGTCAAAAAAATAGTTTGGGATAAATTTATCACAAGTGTACCAGTTTGGGATTTTTCGTAATATTAACCCATATCATCATTTTTTATTGACAAAAACTAAGATCGTTTATGAACTATTCACAATATATATATATATATCAAAATACCTTATTGTGCATAATATTTTTAGTCTATTCCTATATATTCCTCTAAGGTTTTACATACTCTGAGTAAAAGTATCTCGCCAAAATAGTAAGGAAAAAAAAGATAAATTATTTCATATAGTAAATAAAAGAGACTCGATATGATATATATTATTGTAGAATAATAAAAAGATCACGTTATCTTTTGAGATAAGAGCAGCAAAAAATAGATAAGGTGATGTGTTATACGATCAAGACTTTATGGCTATAACAGAAAATGTATTGTTTCCTTACTATCAGGCATTAGCGAGATAATTAATTTACAAAGAACGTGTAAAACGTTATGGGAATTTATTAGAATGCATTTTCTTTAAACGCGCTTAAGATTAGGAAATATGAAATGCTTAATTATGGTAACTACCCTAAATAATAGAAGAAGAAGAAGAAGAAGAAGAAGAAGAAGAAGAAGCATGGGCCATCAATCGAAAGCTTTCATGTGGACGTGCCACGTGGCCCCGGACATGCACATCTGGCATTACACGGGGAAATAACACGGTGGTTGACCAGTCACAATCGAGATAACAACTCCGATCCTATCTATGATCGTGAATCTAAATCTTTCCGAGCATTTTGGGTTGTTTGGGAAGTTCGAATTTTGTCGGATTGTGAGATCCTACAAACTTCCCAAAGTTATATAAAAAATACATATTTTGCGTGTGAAGTTAATTAAAATATATATATAAAGTTTCTTATCTGAGAATTTCTTGTTTCGGTGGATAAAAGCACTTTTATTCATTCAAAAATGCGCAAATTGCAAGATAAGAGCAAATAAATTTTTGACCACACAATATTCCAAAGGGATTTGTGAGGTATAGATAATACCCAATTTGAAAGTAGAGACTTTAGGACGACGGGCTTTGGCCAACCCAATCAATAGCTCGGTGAGGACCCAGATTTTACCATCGGCCGGCAAAATCATGGAATTGGATTTCACCATTGTCGGTTAGGATTTCAACTCTCTAAAAGAATAAAAAAAAAAACTTAGATGACAGAAAATAAAGGAGAAGCGCAGAGAGGGCCCAAAAAACTTCATTGAGTCATCCTTTTTACATGTGTAAGAGGACATATCAATGTTATGATACGGGCGAGGAACTAGAAAATAGCAAAGTGATATTTCCTTCCTTGTTTGCGGGCCGAGGCTCCAATCTTACGGATTGATTGAATTTATCAACCCAAGATTTGTCGCGATCAATGTGAAGGACCGAATCTTATCTTCAACGTAAGGTTTCACTCGAAATTCAAATCGGCCCTTTTAAACTTTTGAATTGCAGAGCTTCAACAGACTAAGAACAAATAAATTCTTGTTATTGACAAAAAAAGAAAAAAAAATTGGGACATAGCTGGGTTTTGCTTCCATTCCTTTTTCCTTTGATCGCTTCCCCAGGTTCAGAAAGAAGCACGCGTGCGTTTTTGCCATGCGCGATGATGATGATGATGATGATGATGATACAACTCACGAGAGCTCAAGCTCCGTCTGCCCCCCCCCCCCCCCCCCCCCCCCACACTATTTTTGGGACGATTTCCGTTGCAACAACTTCCTCGAAAAAGATTCTGGAATCTCTACGAAAAGATTCGATTTTTGCCCTCTTCTTTACGAGAAAATATTGGGTGAGTTTAACATGCCACAGTAGCAAAATATGACTCCATTCAGTAGCCGCCACATGTCCAAGTAGGACCCATTGCTTCTGCCCTCCGTTACCTCCGTCACCCACGCCCTCCTCTGTTAATTTTTCTCTCTCCTCTCTCTGTTTATTTTTTTGGTCAAAATCTCCCTCTCTCTCTCTCAAAGTTTTACTGTTCACCCTTCTTCAACCTCAACGAGCCCACCAGGACGCCATGGGTTTTGAAGCTCGCGTGCACACAGTGAAAATCGCCTTCGAATTTCTCGTCCCATTTCAGTCACGGCATGCTCTCCCTCTCTCGCACGGTCCATCGCTCTCTGTAACGTCTCGTTGGAGAAGGAATCGGCAACGGCGAAGCCATGGCTGGCGAGGTTCGGCCTGACCAGATTTGGGTGAGGCCGAGCTCGCTCAGCCATGGCATCGCCGTTGCCGGCGCTGGGCGAGGCCGGCAACGGCAAGGCCATGGCTGGGCAAGGCTGAGCTCGACCAGATCTGGCCAGGCCGAGCCTCGCCTGGCCATGGCGTGGCTCGGCCACGGCCAGCGGCGCCGACGCCCACCTCGCCTAGCCTTGCCGGTGTCGATGCCGGCCTTGCCCCCGCACGGACCCAGTGACGTCGCCGGCCCTCTCCTCCCGTCATCGATTCAATAAAGCTCCAGGGGTTTCGCTCGTGATTTTTTCCTGTAAATTCGGTCATGGTTTTTGGCACATCTTTCTTTGGAGCTTTAATGGAGTTCAAGCAGTTCCTTTCCTGATTCGTGGATGGTATCGGGCAGAAGAAAGTAGTAACGGAGGGAGAGAAGGAGGTAGACGGACGGGGAAGAGAGAGGCAAAAGAGAAAGGTGGGGGAGGAAAAGATATGAAATGTGGGCCCAATTTTGACACATGGCAATTAATGAATGGAGTCATATTTTGCCACCGTGGCATGTTAAACTCACCCAATATTTTCTCCTTTTTGACAGTGATTCTCTCCTGTTCCCCAGTTGGATTCCCTACATATATATATACGGTATCGCCCCTCCCGTTGGCCCCGGCCACCGCAGAGACACCATCGCATCTCGATCTCTCTGCCTCTCTGCCTCCTTCCCCCTCGATTCACCTCCGGCGATGGAGGCCCTGGCCTGCTCCCCCGCGGACCTCCTCCCCCTCCTCGGCGGCAACGCCACCTCCGCCGCCGCCGAGTACATCTGCGGGCGCTTCGACGCCGTCTCGAGCAAGTTCGTGGACACGGGCTACGCCGTGGACAACACCTACCTCCTCTTCTCCACGTACCTCGTCTTCTCCATGCAGATCGGGTTCGCCATGCTCTGCGCGGGCTCCGTCCGCGCCAAGAACACCATGAACATCATGCTCACCAACGTCCTCGACGCCGCCACCGGCAGCTTCTTCTACTACCTCTTCGGGTTCGCCCTGGCCTTCGGCACCCCCTCCAACGGCTTCATCGGGCAGCACTTCTTCGGCCTCTCCAAGTTCCCTTCCCAGTCCTTCGATTACGGCTTCTTCTTGTTCCAGTGGGCCTTCGCCATCGCCGCCGCCGGGATCACCAGCGGATCCATCGCTGAGCGCACGCAGTTCGGCGCGTACCTTATCTATTCCTCCTTCTTGACTGGCTTGGTGTATCCCATTGCCTCGCATTGGTTTTGGTCCGCCGACGGCTGGGCGAGCCCCGCGCGAGCGGATAATCTGTTGTTCGGATCCGGAGTCATCGACTTTGCCGGGTCGGGGGTGGTCCACATGGTCGGCGGCATCGCCGGCCTTTGGGGAGCCCTCATTGAAGGCCCGCGTATCGGCCGCTTTGATCATTCTGGTAAGCCGGTGACCCTCCGTGGCCACAGCGCCACATTGGTGGTCCTCGGCACGTTCCTCCTGTGGTTCGGATGGTACGGGTTCAACCCCGGTTCCTTCCTCAACATCCTCAAGGCTTACGGAGCGAGCGGGTCCTACTACGGCCAGTGGAGCGCCATCGGGAGGACTGCCGTCACCACCACCCTCGCAGGAAGCACCGCCGCCCTCACCACCCTCTTCGGCAAGAGGGTGCTCGTCGGCCACTGGAACGTCACCGACGTGTGCAACGGCCTCCTCGGCGGATTCGCCGCCATCACCGCCGGGTGCGCCGTCGTCGACCCCTGGGCCGCCATACTCTGCGGGTTCGTCGCCGCGTGGGTCCTCATCGGATTCAACAAGCTGGCGGAGAAACTGAAGTACGACGACCCGCTGGAGGCCGCGCAGCTTCACGGCGGCTGCGGCGCGTGGGGGCTGCTGTTCACGGGACTGTTCGCGAAGCAGGCCTACGTCAACGAGGTGTACCCGGGGGTGGAGAACAGGCCGTACGGGCTCTTCATGGGAGGCGGGGGAGGCCTGCTGGCGGCGCAGGTGGTGCAGATCCTGGTGGTGGCGGCGTGGACGAGCGTGACGATGGGGACGCTCTTCTTCATCCTGCACAAGATGAAGCTCCTGAGGATCTCGCACGAGGAGGAGGTGGCGGGCATGGACCTCACCAGCCACGGAGGGCTTGCATATGAGTTCGAGGCTGAAGAGAAGGAGATTTCATTGTGAGCGAAGGTGAAGATTCCGAGCGTGTGCGCTCCGATGCCAAGAGAATTTCTGTGTCCTCTGCTCCAGATGATTTGACGGATGTTACTTAGCGGTAAAATTTCAATGTACATTCATCTGTAGAGCTAGGGTTGCTCCATTGCTATTCATTCGCATGTACATGTCTTGCTGGGTTTTGGTTGAAAAAGAAATTCGTCATGCGAATGGATGTTTTCTCAGTTCTTCACCAAGCCAAGAAACGATTCATTCATCAATTTGTACTCATAAGCAATTCACTGTCCATATCTAACGAACATTAGACTATTACAAGGAGAACCCGACGCCTCGGATGAATTCCTGCTTCATTTTCGCAAAGCATGAAATTCGAGACAATTTCCCAATACCTTCTCCTCCAGGAGTAATCATTCATTGTACATAAACCTGAATCTCCAACAAATATAGTCACAATTGGAAATCAAAATCATCTCATTCTGTGATAGACGGCCGATCCGCCGTAGTTGATACAGTTTACCACTCTCAAGAGAAATTAGTAAAGGCACTAAAGAATAACGTTCCACAGTTGATACCCATCTCACATGGCAAAAATGATTTCCCAGGCTTCTGATCTTGATCGAGACAGAATGTTACAAGCAAAAGGCCAGCACGCCAGTCAATATCTATGATTCACAAAAGCTGAACTGCTCATGGACCTTCCGGTCCTATCCCGGTAATAGCCTAGACAAATCGCTGATTTCTGTTTAGGAACACCAATGATAAGGCGACTCCCGATTCCGTGTCTCAATTGAGCAGGAAGATATTCGAGAAAAGAACAAATCAATCACAAGCACCACGCCTACAGACTTTAAAATCAGGAGTGTGTGGGGGAATCTAGCGAAAGAGCCTGGGTACTGTTCTCTTGGGCACTTTGCCTTCGAGCTTCAGTCTTCTATATGCTTCTCTGATGTGGCACGGCCTGATTGGGCCAGATTCCTTCCTCTCACTCATGACCATCCTGGCTGCTACCACATTGTACATCAATCAAGACAGATATGAGGCTAAGGTAATTCATGGGTGTACCAAAACATGCTTCCTGAGATAGAAATGATACAAAGCAAACAATTTTAATACCTGTTTCCACAATTTCTCCAACAAACATCTTTGCAATTCCCGACATCACAATTGTCATAGGCATTGTAACTTTCTGACTTCCCGTTATGCTGACCAGCAACTGCATGCCAAAAGAAGAGCAAAATGCCGGTGAATCATCTCTTTGGGTTCTATTTCTAATTTACAAGCAAAAGGGTGCAGATCAAACAAGTTGCATGAATTACTATAACGCTCCCCCCAAGAAAAATTCCTTGAAGCAAAACTCCCTTCACCAAGACTGAGTGGTGTCAAGAGACCAAATGTTGTACAGCATTGCCATATTTGGATTTATTTTTCCAGCATGATTATGCTTTTGAACATTACGATATCAAAAATGGAATAAGAAAAATGTCCTTAAGAATAGTAGAAGCTCTTCATTTAACATCAAATGTTACACTATCTGAGCTAATATGCAGTGATAATGAGAGGAATTTTGTTTTTTCCTGCAAAAACAGTTGAAGTGAAAGAAGTGAAAAACCGCAGCCAAAAATCACGAGTATAAAGTGTGTATAGAAACTATACTCTTTTCATTGTAGCCTTCTGGAATCCTGATCTCCGAAAAGACTCATATCTGTTCATCTGTTCCACTGTGAATTGTGACAAAATAGCCCTGAGAAAGAGAGAAGCGATAGCCAATGAGCCGCGGAGGTAGAGTAACTTAATAAGCTATTGAAGTATCAAGTCAGGAGGCAACAAACATTCAAGACTCAAGTGACATTCTCACAGAACAGCATGGAGCATAATTCCTATTAATCCTACTTAGGAAATCTAAAGAATGGATTTCTTCTTATTAGTCTGGTGACAAAGACAAGATGAATATACTAGATACGATACCACTAGTGTTTGCGACTGATATGAGGAAAATATATTTTCTATACTTCATCATAGTGAAGCAAAACATCACATGGGAAGAGTCACTCACATAGGATTTTATTGCAAACTTGCACTCGAGTTATGGTAAATTCTTAAGTAAAATAAAACAAATTAATGCAAAAAAAATTATCATCCTCATCAAAGGTGATGATCCTTGAGCCAGCAACTTTTACTTGAATATTAGCATCACAGTGCAAACAGGTTGGACCAACTTCTGATGGCTTGGAATTCTATGTTCTGCAATTGTGTATAGGTAACTCCAGCAACAAATGTTTACTTTGGCTCGTTGCTATCTATTCGAAGCAACTATAATCTAAAGGCATTGTCAAATAACACGTTCAACAATGTGCTTATCACAAAGACTGCCTCTCTCTCGCACACACCCCCCCCCCCCTTTTTTTTTTTCAAAACCCACCCACAGAGATCGACATAAAACAGCTTCAGCCGAAACAAAAACTTCCGCCTTCGGTAGCGGCTCCTAATAAATTGGCTTCTGTTCAGGCCACCCAATTGTCAGACAGAGACATGTTTGCTTTGACAAAAACAAATGCTCTTGCTGAATGATCTAGAAGAAAGATAATCTGCAGATACACTTAAGGCTTGAGGTAACAAATGCCTTCAACATATGGCAGGAGGCAAGAAACTCATCCTCCTGCCATAGTGACCACAATTCCAGAAGCTGATACATAATTGTTCCACACCATACGCACAATGATGAGATGTAAATTACCAATTTCATCAGCTTTACCAGTTTGGAGTCTTTGAACTCGATATGAAAAGACATTCATAAGCTAGAGAATCGTTCAACAAGATTCAAAACCCCCTGTCCCTCGACGATTTTCTTTATGTCCTTCAAGACTAATATCCAATATCCCCTCACCGAAAACAACCCACCATGACCTTAGTAAGGTCAGAGATGAAATCAGGAAAGTGAGCACGTTTTCCAACACAAGCAGGCAGAGCATTACTTTGCAACCTAAAAACGAGCTCAAACTTTCTTCCCCTGAGGAGAAAATTCTAGCATATTCTGAGAAACAATCTAACTCTACGACCATAGGCAGGCACCAGGAAAACCCAAAAGCAGGACTCGGAAGAACGAAGTTCGGAGCAAAACTCACTGCATCTTGGCCATCTTATCGGGATCACCGCCGGGAGCGAGCTTCCCGAGCTCGACCTCCATGTTGTCATCCTCTTCCTCCTCCTCCTCCTCCCTGTTCTTGGCGGCGCCACTCGGGGCGGCGGAGCTCGGGGGGAGCGCGGAAGTGGAGGGCGCGTCGAGGAGGTCGTAGTCATCGTCGTCGTGGCTTGCAGCGGCGGCGGAGGGGGCAGCGGGGGCGGCCGGAGCGTCGGGATCGTCGGGCGGGGCCGGGGACTCGGGCGGCGACTGTTCCTGCTCCTCGAAGGCCGCCTCGAACGGGTCCTTGAATTGCTTCATCGCCTCGTGGCGGTCGTGCGATTGGGAAGGCGATTCGCCTCGCGGGTGTGGGATTTGCGAAGCGAAGAGGACCGTCGCGACCGAATTTGTGGAGATGTTAAAGGCCGTAGTTTCCCTCTTTTTTTTTTTTTTTTTTGCCCCCAAATAAAGTCCTCGATAGACTAAACTCGCGTCATTAATCATTAATTATAATGCGCATAAAAACAGAAAAAATCGGTAGTTGTTTTTTCTTTTTCGTGGAGAAAATTCTAAATAAGAGCCCGAATAAAAATTTTCAATAAGGGGTCGAAGAATCCTTATTTTCTCAAACATGGATGTGAAATACCTTATTTTAAATAAGGATTTGAAGTGTCATCATTATTTCAAATAAAGGCCTGACCTCGTTGGCGAGCCAACCGGCTACATATTTCGGCCTGTCGAGAGTATTTTCATCAAAATATAGCTTTTAGTTAAATTAAATTAAGAGTACCAAAAAAAAAACTAAAAGTTAGAATACAAAAAAAAAGGGGGGAAATACATGCGCGAGGCAACCCCTAACGAAAATATATTAAATGACGAAAATATGCCTAACCAACTAGTGAGACGTCCTTTTTGTAGACTAATGTAATCAATTCAGACCCTTAAGCTGCGTTTGATGGTCATGATAAAAAGCAGGATATAATAAAAGTTATCTTATCATGTGTTTGGTTAGTGCCCAAGACTGGATAAAGTGAGATATAAAGGGATATAGCCTAGATAAAATTATCTTATGGGAGATGTGAGATAAAGGTGGATAGGATTTATTATGTTCATAGGATTTTTTTTTTTTTGGGATTATGTTCATAGTATAAAATCTATTTTTTTTCTCGAATAACAAAGTTCTTAAAAAATAAAAATAATTAAATATGAATTATATTTGAATTCTCATATTAAAAATAAAATTAAAAATAAATTTTATTTATTCCTATATATTTATAAATTTTTGTATCTTTTTACTTTACAATATATTTTTTGTGCACATGCATATAAACACATTTCATATCCATGTCATTACGAATTGAAGGATTTTTTTATTAGGTGAGTTCAAAGAAGGATTTTTTTGGTAGTACATTTTGTTATTTAATAAAAATTTTATTAAGAAATGATGGAATGGAATAAAAATAACAAAAAAGGATATAAAAATAAAATAAGTAAATAAGTAAATAAAAAAGAAGTAGAAGAACCCAAATTTTAAATGAACAAATTCGAACCTGAAAATTATCTTTCAAATTCTAGAAGAACATGGGGCAATGAAATTTCTAAAAAAAAAAAAACTAGAAATCTCATTTTCCTATGTATCTTTGATTCATGTTAAAATTTCATTACATCTTTATATTTTTAAGTTCACTTCAAAATTCTACAAAAAAAGGCGAGAGTTGAAAATTCTTCTCCTTCTTATGTTTCTGGTTCACGTAAAAAGCTTATGAAAACATAAAAAGAGTCCAAATTCATTCTTCTCTATAGCTATGTGGTTCATGTTGAAATTTAACAAAATTTGCGAGAGAGACAAAACTTTTCATAATTGCAAATGCGAACGATCATATTTTCTCTCTTACTAGAGTTGGCAGTGAATTATGAAAGACTTTTATAGTCTTTGTTTGTGCATTTTTCCATATTTATTTACATCAATATATGCAGATACCAAACAATGAACATAATAAGATATAAATATATTTGACTTTATTACTATGATTTACCAATCATTAGATAGGATATGACAAAATTATTAAATTTCATATTTCATCTTATCCAATCCTATCTTGACTAGAAATTCTGACGATCATATACAACTTTATTTGAAACAATATTCATTTCATACCATACAGTAAGGGTACTTCAGGCCCTTATTTGAGACAATGTCCACTCTATGCCTTTATTTGAAAAAAATAAATAAATAAAGACACGTCAACGTCAAGCCCTTATTTGAGATAGAGCACATAAGTGTGAATTATCTTTATTTATTTTTATTTTTATTTTTTGTGGGAGTAGTTTAGGAAAGTATAAAAGGTGACTCAGTGTTGACCTTATATAGGCAGCACCAGCACGATATTGGACGGATATGAAATTTTCAATAAAATAAAATAAAATAAAAACATGAAAAGGATGGCTTATATAGAAATGAGATGAAAAAAAAAACGTATTTAACCTAATTAATCACGAGTAAATATGTAAAACGGGATACAATATGCAAGTTAATTATGTCCAACCACCAAATCAATATCTTAGTTTGATTTGCATCCAGTAGTTCCGTGTAATTCCGATTTGAAAACACATAGATGTAAATTCGGAACATAACCTTAGCACACTGTACGGGCACTTATACGTAATGTAAGCTCGGTATGATTTGGCCTGAACCGATGTGAGTCGCCTGAATCAGGCCTAGCTTCTCAGGTTAATTGGATTGACAGCACCTCATCTTTTCCAGACCAGAGCAGCTTGGCTGGGTCGAGATACAAATCGCTTCAAGGACACGACAGAGACGGTTCGAGTTTCGACTTGTAGAAATGGAAACTTGCAATCACATGACAGAGCAACCAATTTGTAAACAGAGCCTCTAGACGCCGGCATATTCCCCTAACAAGTGCCCTCTTTCAGATCATTACCTTGTGCGCCCTCGGACAACAAAAATTTACGGTTGCCGCGGGACTTGATGGAAACATCGCATTCCAAGCCACAAATCTTAAATGCAGCCATGCCATTGCCTCAAACTAACCCAGCCGCCAAGATGATGCACAAGATTGATCCCATCGCCTAAGCCAAAGCCACCAGGTCTAACGCCTCGATGCGCATCTGCACTTTTTTCTTCAGAAAGAACTGACAACAGCAAATACGGGCATTGCAGGTAAGTTGCGTGCGAAAGCAGCAACACCAGCAGACGATCCTCCGAGAATTACGTTAACAAGAACCCCTATGTACAGGGGAGAACTGCAGGCTTATTTACAAAGTACGTAGACCTCAGAGCATTCTATACAATTGAAACACTCCCAAAAAACCTTTCCTAAAATCACTAGAAGGGCATGTCAACCAGAAGAGGGAAGGTAAAAAGAAAACCGAGCTGATGTACCTACTACTGTAAATAGCAACTACTTTAGCCGGTCTTGCTTCCCTTCCCAAAAAATTTGAGGGGGTGGCCAGTTATGATTGCGTGACGCTATTCCAGGAGGTCTCGAAATCAAACCAGAGCATACCAGCATCTACGGGTGCAGGCACAGGGGAAAAATTATTCTCCGGGGGCGGGTTCTCGAACCACCAATTCTCAAAGCCAAAGTCAAAACTTCCAGCGACTGCGGTATCAAACTCTCTTGCAGGCTCTGCCTCATGTGCAGGCTCTGTACTCGGAACATGAATGCTCGCAACTGCAGGTGGAGCGAGAGGCTTGTCATCTGCTTGTAGGAACTCGTTAATCCAACTGAGGCTATCTGAGACATTTGGAAATGTGCTAGGTTGGCTGTGATGCTGATGGATGTTTTGCCCACTGAGTGATTGATTACTACCCTGACCACCACTGCTGGCTTGAGAAGGCGTCATACTTGAAGAAACACCAATTAAGTTGGGTGAACAGCTGCTCAAATTAGTAGAAGATACTGGATTCAAACTGGAAGGAATATTCTGCCTTCTGATATGATTTCTATTAACTATAGTGTTGTGGATTGAATTTGTCGAAGACGGTAAATAAGGCGGGTAATTGATGTTGTTTGGACCATATGCAGCTCGGCTTACTGCCAGAGAATTACCGACAGTCGCTGTCCTTTTATGTGACATAACTGGCGAAAGATGTTGAGACACCATGTAACTATCTCTATGCTCTCTATCCTTCTGAATGACAGGATGTGCCCGATGCAACTGTTCTGATGACGAGGGTGGCTGGAATCTGCTTCTGGAGACATGCCCCGGATAGGGCCTCCTGCCACTTTGTATAGCACTTGAAAAACTTGATCTAGTTGGGGACGAACATGGCCGAAAAACCATTGGCCTTGACACAAGATTTTGTGGTGTAGAGTTGGTTGGCAGTTGACGGTTCATAGAAGGCAGAGCTTGAGTAGGTTGTGCAAGCACCGTAGAGACAGGGTCAGGAAGAAGACTAGAAATGGGAATAGGAGTACTTTTACCCAGCATAAAGTTCTTTCTACAGACTTTCCATTTCTCCTGTTTGTCATTGGCATGACAATGGTCAGCTTCCGTCAAACCTTTTCCCCAGTAAACACATGGTGCAGGTGAATCGCATACGTAACAATGGCACTGCATTATGCAATGCAATACTGTTAGTAAAAAAAAAATGAATTCCAATGATATATGATAACTCAAGAGGGGCTAAGAAAATGGTATCTGACCAAGTTACAGTGCTTCTCATGCAAGGTCGAGCTGAAAGGAAATATAGCGCAATCATGCCTTGGATGAGGATAGTCTCTACATGCAACCTGCAACGAAAACACATTTACAGCGTTAAGTCAGTGAAAAGGTATGCGAATCTTCCCACTTGAAGCAATATGAGCTGGCATATTCGCCCAAGTAAAAGGAACGCTATTTAATACAGTACAATGTAAAAGGAGTAAATATATACTGTGAATCAAACTCAAATCATAACCCATAAACCTATAAATGGTATCCTAGACTAATCAAAAAAGCTTTTCCTCAGTACCGGCCATGATAGAAGCCCATCGATTCCCCAGTCATATTCCATCCCCAAGCAAAGCACTTCATAAGTTGCTCAGTGAAGCTCGGCAACAACACAAGAAAGGCAAGAACACATACTTTGTGAGGAAACTCCAACTACTGAACTGTTCTCAGCTGTTTCTAATATGATTCTCCAACACAATCAGTGGAAGAGGAGAAACATAAATAAATAGCCAAATAATCATCAAAGGCACTTATTCGACTACCCTTTATGAGCCGGCAGTCATGGTCTCTGCTCCCTCGTAAGGGAATAACTACATGTGCAACAATACATTGAACTGCACAGCATGCAGCGGATCACAAATTTAATGCCATCTCTAGTTCTGCCTTGAGCAAACCATCCTTCCCTTGAGATACTTGATTTTCAGGAAGATCATCACTGTTGCTTTGGCTCTCATATATTAGTACAGGCATGTAGATGTTTGTAGTAATAGGTTGAGCATCTTGCAATCCCCATTCCACCACCATCAGGCATCAAAGAAAAATTCCAGATTCATAATCCAATCCACTAGCAAGAAAACAGTTAAATGCTTTCCAATATACCGAAAAAAATGCCACGGTAATTCACAAACTAATGTTACGTGTCCCCAATAATCATAATGCTTCCCAATATACCGAAACGAACGCCATGGTAATTCACAAACTAATGTTACATGTCCCCAATAATCATACTTGATTATGCAGCACTTAATGAAGAACGGTATGCATTCATACAGCGCAAAATAATACTAAAATACGTGCACAGCCAAGCCACTTATAGTACATCTCTAAGTAACTCAAATAGAGAAAAGCTAGGAAGCAGAATCTTTAAAGGCCTCCTTCAATAGTAGTCATGCAATAACTCAATCTCCACATATTTGACACAATCACATCATCCAAATTCAGAAGTAGCATTGCGCTCTCTAGCCAATCCCTGATCATTCCCAATTTAATTCAAGCATGTTAGCATGAAACCTATGAGATCAAGCAGAATATCTGTAAAGAGAACTTCTTAACCTCAATCCTGTTACATAAGCCAGTCCACACCGACTACTCATGGTTAAGGGTCCATTTGGTCCACGAGAATCTTCAGAAATATTTATCTCCATTATCAATTCAGTATTTTGTCATTATATTCTTCCCTTGGTCCTTGCTCCAAAACTGATAAAGACTACAGCCTAGAACAAAGCCAACATTATATTTTTTGCAGTCGTTTGGCTCTTCTACGTCATATAGATTCTCCAAAAGTGTTCTGAAATTCATGAATCCTACTGCTGAAATCACATCTCCTTTTTCCCTTTGGTGTAAGTCACTTCTGTACTTAATCGTACCCAATCTGATGTCTTTCGCATCATCCGTCAAAAAGAAGATGTTCCAGAAACTTGGGTTGTAGCTTGCAGTCATATTTTAGTAGCATGCAGGGTTGTTTTCTCAATTCAAGCTGATTTTAATCGTGACAAACATGGTCCCTAAAACAGAAAGCAAAATAAACACATCATGCCACATATCATGCCTCTCCTCCAGTCATGTCCTTGTAGTATTGATCTAATTTTTGTATCTAACCATGGCTTAGCCATGAAACCACTATCGCATTCATCATTTTCATAATCATTTGAATTAAAAAAACGAAAACACCAAATAACTGCATACCTGCCCCTTCTCTCCAACAATGAGCAGATCATCCGAACCTCCATCCACCGCATCATCCGGAGCACAAACGGACTTATCGGGATCTCCGTCCAACACCACGCAATCATCGTCGTCATCCGTCACCAACTTGTTCAACATTGACCTTGCATTGACCTCCTTCACCACGACTACTTCATCCGAATCACCAGGGATCGAATCTTCTCCTCCAAAGAGGTCTTCAAGCCAATCGTCGTAACTCTCACTACCACTGCCTTTCGGCACGTCCGAGATCAACCCTTCCTCGTCAGAGCTGATATCAAGCACGACTTGCCCCCCACTCGGGTCCATTCCGAAGGAGGCGAACACAAATCAGAAGGTTCTCGACAGATTCAACCCGTATGGTACTTACATGGATGCCGATTTCCCCCCGACAAGAAAGGGTACGCGAAAACTGCTACCAAGGGAGGAAAAAAACCTAGGGTTTGGGGAAATTACCGACATGGGTTTCGTCCCAACAAGCGGAGGAGAATCTAGAACCGCATCATGGGCATGCGTCCGAATTTCGAGCTCATCGCAGGTTGCGAAGGAGAGCGAGCGACTCCAAGAAGGGTCTCCGCGAGCAGCGATTACAGAGGGTTTCGAGGAGCGACTGGGCAGAGGGCTGTTGAGGGAGATTGAGGGATGTGGTCGCGATTTCGAAGAGACAAAGGGGAGAGAGATGGGTCGGTGTCGTCAAGCAGTGAGTTTCAGAGGCGGAGAAGACGAAAGGTGAGAACTTTCGAGGGGAGGCAAAGAGACGTGTAGAGAGAGAGAGAGAGAGAGACCAAGGCTTTGCGAGTGTGCGAGTCTGCGAGACGACGCACAGGAGGACGGACGAAAGAGACGGAACAACGCTGCGAAATGTAACCTCGAACGCATGCCAGTTTCCCAGCCGACACGTTCCTGGCCTTGGACACGTTCCTCCGATACGCTCGAGTAATTATAGCAATGATGACGCGAATTGTGCCTAAAACTATGATTCGATGTGAAATGATATCCTCAAATTTTAAATTTATTAAATATGATCTTTTAAAATTTAGCTCAATATCCAATATTAAATATTATCCTCAAATTTTTAGTATATTCAATGTAATCCAAAGATTTTGTATACATGTTCAATTTAATTTTTGTATTGTATGAAATCATTCCATTAATTCAAATTCAATGACAATTCTAAAAAATGAGCTTAATGACAATATTAAATATTTTCATATATCGAAAGTTCAGATAACGCATTGAACAAATAAAATTTCAGGTCCTGTTGACACTTAAATTTTGACTAATCTTTTTTCGCATAAAAATTAGAACTAATTTTAGTTCTAAACAAAAAAATCATCTCTCATATTTATTTTTAGCATACATCGCATTGGCGTTTGATTGGTGTTGACACTTGATTTTTGACCATCTATCATTGTGATTTTTATTTTTAAAATAAATTAAAAATATCAAAAAAGGTCATAAAATCACAAAATCAACTTTGGAAGCCTTAGCCTAGCCTCAGGAACCAATTTTGAATAAAAAATATTTTTGGTATTTTTTAATATTTTTCGAATTTATTTAATTATAAAAATACCCAAAAAATCAGAAAAATACCATTCGTGGTCAGAAAAATACCCAAAAATATTCGATAATTTTGTTTTAATTTCCTCTTCAAGTGTATTACTTTAAATCTCAAAAATTCGGCTAGGGTCAACGTGTTCCTTAACAAACATAAACCCAAACCGAACAAAAAAAAAAATCATTTTCGAGTCTTTTAATTTTCAATTCTCACTTTTTATAAGCTATGACATTGGATTCTAAAGTCTTGAAGTGCAATTGGGTCAGTTTGCCCTCCAATTTGATCAATTTTAACCAAAAAGGCTTAATTGCATATTTTTCTTTCAACTAGTCCCCGGTTTCACGGATCTTGAATTTCACACGGGCATATCCATTAAAATTCAACACCTCTGCCCCATAATTTTCATCATGCCCAATCCATTGGCGGCCTCAATTCAGGCTAATTTGGTAGTTTGTATGTATATGTATGCTCTACGTATTTATACGTCATGTGTATTTATACGTCATGCGTATTTATACTGTTTGGTAACCTCTTTAACTCTTGTAATAATAATAATGGTTATTGTTTTTAACACCTTTGTTAGTGCTATTTTTAAATAGCATTTTTGTATTATAAATTGTGAGTGCTATTGTTAGTGTTATTTTTAAATAGCATTTTTGTATTATAAATTGTGAGTGTTATTTTTAGATAGCATTTATAATTGTTAGTGCTATTTTTAAATAGCATTTTTGTATCATAAATTGTGAGTGCTATTGTTAGTGTTATTTTTAAATAGCATTTTTGTATTATAAATTGTGAGTGTTATTTTTAGATAGCATTTATAATTGTTAGTGCTATTTTTAAATAGCATTTTTGTATCATAAATTGTGAGTGCTATTGTTAGTGTTATTTTTAAATAGCATTTTTGCATTATGAATTGTGAGTGTTATTTTTAGATATCATTTATAATTGTTAGTGCTATTTTTAAATAGCATTTTTGTATCATAAATTGTGAGTGCTATTGTTAGTGCTATTTTATAATTCAATTTATTAGAAGGTGTTTTTGGCTATAAAAGGATGACAAGAGTTTTGAGGTTGAGGAGGGAGAGACATTTTGTAGAGTGTGCAAATTTTTGAGAGCTTAGAGAGAAGAACACAAACACTCTCTATATTCTCATAATCTTGAGTGAGCAAAATATACTAAGTTCGGAATATTGATTCCGCATATTGCTAGCACAATTGTTGTGGAGTTATTAGTCGTCTCCCCGTTCGTCAATTGGTGGTGCGTCCGAACTAGATGCCTAACACTTGTGGAGGCTGAGATCGAAGAACATCGAACCGACACCTCCGTTCAAGCACGCTACGAGAGGTAATCTTTTTACTCCCTTTGAGGCTTTGTGATTTTTTTTATTGAAATGCACGAAGTACGCCTCTGGAGATACATGTATGGGTTGTTATTTATTTCCGCTACGTGTTACGTGGATCCCAACAGTGGTATCAGAGCCAATCCTTAGGTGTTTTCATGCATTTAATTGATTTTTGCAATTTTTGCAATACTATGGCCAATATGTATTAACGAATTGTTCGTCTTACATGGCTAATGGAAGTTGATTATTTTATATGATAAATTAATCAACGTAGCAAAAATTGAGACTAAATCAATTTTGAATCGAAAATTTATGGCTATCTTATTTTACGTAAAAATTCTGAATATGATTCAACGTAGAATTTTTATTGTGCCTTCCTAAGTTTTAAATTGTGAATTTATTACTTACGTGGAAGGGTGGTGATCATGAAAAAATCCCTAATCAATGTGATTGATGTATGTATGAATGTATGGTGATTATTTATATATTTGGGGTTGTAATTATTAAATGGAGGCTGCGTACTCATTTTATTTTTTCATGTAATCTTTATTTTTAGCATAGTCAATTGTTGATGTAAATGCTACGAGGATTACGTGGATGAGCCTTTTAAGTCGGCAAGCTCTTTGGGGCCCGATTCTTGAAGAGTTCAAGAAACCAAGAAGAAGCGAAGAGCGGCTCTCCGTTATTAAAATATTAAAATGATTAAATGTGGTCTCATTGGCTCGAGACCCATTAAATCATAATTCCATGATCACCACGTAGGATAGATGTTTATGTGATTGACATCTATTTATTTATTATGATTACGTGAGCATGTTAAAATGGTTAATGTGCAAAGTCAGACTTACCTCACCCAAAATTGCGCCTGCATGAAATCCTAGTTAGGAAAATCACTCGCGTTAGGTACCGAAAGGGCGTTGGTAATGACATCAACGTAACCAAGTCCCCGAACTTAAAATCTCTGGTTTCGCAGAACTGGTCGATCTCTCCCAATCGATCAGTAAGGTTTCCGGTCTACCCTCCAAGAAAGACCGGTGGCGACTCCAAATGCATGCACAAGTTGCACATGCCACCACGACCACACTAAGGTCGAAAGCGATCGACTCTTATCGTCAAATCCCTAAAAAAAAAACTCCCGCAGCGATTTGGTATGGGCTTGGGAGGGCCCGCGCCGATCTAAAGCCCGCGATCCGCACTCCGGTGCTGGGGAAAAGGCCCGCGATCGGTAATCCATTAGCTGCGTCCGCTTTCGGACGGGTCGCGACAGCTGGCGACTCCGCTGGGGACGGTTCTAGACCCCAAGTGGACTTAGGCCGTAAAACGCTGAGTGATATTTCTAACCCTGCAGGCGCTCTTGAAGGTGAGGTAAGTCCGCTCATGATAGGTGTTATTTGTTTTTGTAGATTGGAGTGATAAGGGGGGTAGTCTGTGATTAACATTGTCTTATGCAGGTTGGCGTAGGAATGTATGCTGTGTTGATGATTTGGAGCGCTGATTGATAAACTGTTGTGCATGACTTACATTGTGATGATCACGACACATGGACACACACAACCGCGCCTAAAACCCCGGGCGCCGCCTATAGGAAAACAATAGAAGGGATTGAAATTGGAATCTCCGTGAGGAAAAACACGGGGTAATCCACTTTTCAATTCCGCTCATTTTGAACTATGGATCGAGCCCCAATGCAACGATAGTTGTGCAATGGAATCTGCTCTTTCTAGAACTCGAGATGGGAGCCTTGGCCTTAGGTTCCAAACCCTTTTGATTTTTAGAGTCAAGCCTCACTTGTCTCATGCGCATGTATATGGATGGTTGGTATACCTAAAACCAAAAAATCATTGGGTACCTCTCATGGTAAGATCCTGCCTTTTCTATTTAAATTCACTTGCAGCCTTTTATTTCGCACAACATGCTGCATTCATCGAGTCCGATGGTTGAGTCTAAATTCCACTTTAGAGTACGGATTGAAGAGATGATCTCTCCAAGTCAGTCCCACATCCCGGACGTATTCAAATATGAGCGACGCGTTATCCGCCATCGGACTGTCGGGACATTCAAACAGAGTTTACCCTCTTCGAGCTGTCCAATGAATGATCCAGTAACCATACCGATAGTTAAAGGACACGCGATAACAGCAAATCCGAGACACCTGCCGGACATTATCAAAAGGGTATCTAATGAAAACGAAGACCCGAAATAGCCAGTCCGAAGACATTAAGCGTCGTCCCCCGAAGACCCGACTTGGGGCATCTATTTAGGTTATTAAGGGTCACGTTCCAGTCGTCCCTTTTCTTTTATCAGGATCATCGAGTCTGTAAGGAGCACCCGTCTGTTGGTCCCCCATCTATCTTTTACACATCGATTCCTAAGTCTTGTCTAAGTGTCTTGACATTGGAATGTGACACTGGAATTTCTCTCAACCATTCGAATTTTTCGGTTCAATTGCGTGTCTTACCCAGATGAAATTTTCGTTAGAACTCGTACTTGGCATGTTTAAACCCAAGTACGAGAATCTAACATTCATTTCATGGTGCGCCGGACATGGAATTGAACCGGTCTATAGCATGCATCATTGGTAATCCTTGGTAATTAACTAAAGTCGTCCATGTTTCCTGAATTCAAGAGGAGACATGATATCCAAGTTACCTTCGGAAAAATCATTTCAATTTGGATGTCCTATCTCTCACCGAATTTAGGACACATTGGAATTGCATTTTTATCTTCTTGGAAATTCCACAGATTTTCTGGGGATTTGCCAAAAGTAATAACCATGGATTACGCTCCTTTTAGTTTTATGTTTTCTCTTGAAAAACATCGGTAAAAACTTTTCACATGAGGTTAAGGCTTGTGTAATAGTCCTTATCTTCGTTATTCACAAGAAAGCATAAAATTGAAAGGATTTATGCTTTACTTCCATTTCTAACATAGTCTTGTCATTTGAACAGGCAATTTCCAAAATCAAAATCCAAAGACTTGTGTGAAGAATCAGTCACAAGTTAAAAGCACTGGACCACCCTAGAGAGTCAACTGATGAGGGAAGACCAGGGAATCCTCAAGAAAAATAGTCAACTGATGAGGGCATCTTGCCATCTTTCAAGACGTGGAACGGCATGCAATCAAAGGAGCCACATGCGGAAGAGAGTTAGCTGTAATCTAATCTCTTTAAATTTAAAAATTAGCTGATTGTGTTTTATTGATCCTTAGGAGTGGTGCTTCAAGAAGATTGAAACTGGCTGACAACTCGAGCCACTAGGATGGATATTTGAAGTCAGACAAAGAAGTTGACTTCTCACCAAGACAGCATACTGGGGCAATGCCCACCAAGATGAAAAGGAACGGGAAACTCCAAACAGCAGATATCCCCAAATTGAAAAGAGAATCGTAAAAATTATGAAGTGGATCAAAGCAGTCAATTGGGGCAAATCCCACTTAACTAGGGCAAACGCCACCTAACCGGGGCAGCAGGGTCAAGTGTAAAGACGTGTCGTTCCTAATTGATTTTCAATCAGATACTGGCATAATATTTCCTATCTTTTCCTCTCAGGTGAAAAACAGGTAGAGATGGAAAATCCATTTATGGATAGACACGAGGGACATGTTTTACATGGCATACATTTGTCGAAAATGTCCTCATCCGATCACGTGAAAGATGATCATGGAACGATGGTGAAACTGTGATGACGAGAATGAACGGGCCCATTGAAAAATTTCCAGCATCTTGGATGCCAGAAGTGACCAGGGCGGGGATAGTAAATCCGTAGTCGTTTCAATTAAAGCTTCTTATGCAGCAATCGAGTCACTCATTCATTTCATCGTACAGGTGGAATAAAAGATTGTTAAACCGTAAGGTGAATGCGACAAGACACAATGAAGAAAATTGTTGCTTGTGAAGTAACACTCCAGGATGTTGAAGTACTCAGCCACAAGTAAACCCGTGCTTGCTGATGTCAAACAACAGAATGATCGAGGGATGTCATGAAATGACGACAAGGCAAAATATGCATGAAGAATTTGGAATGCATGGATGAGACCAAGAAGTGTCAAACGTTGCAGAACATCAAATGCTGAGATCTTCGGAAGATTGAATACACCAACACGGCATGATCAAACTGCCTGCAACTAAATCAGCCGGCCCAGGCGAATCACTCAGTGGCTGGTGGCAAATCGCTCCTCTACCCGAAAAGGGTACCAAATGTCGGATATGCCGAATTCACCATAGGGATGTGTAGGGAAAGTTTTCGAAGCAATAGCTATCACCCACGAAGCATGATGAAGTGGAATAATCCACCAAAGACGAAACGCACTAAGCCCTTCTAGATGAGGAAGAGAGCGATGCGGGGCCATTCATTCGGGCAAAAGGACGTATCGTTCCAAAATGATTATTTTCTTGATGTGAGAATAATGTTTCCTTTCATTTCCTCTCAGGTGATGATCAAAAGCTGAGGACCCAAGATGCAGTGCCTTCAAATGACCAAACAATGAGTATCCTTTTCATGGCATCTCAGACATGCACTCTAGTTAAATATTTTCGAGAGCATTCTAATGACTCAATTTGGGAACAAAACCTTTGAGAAAATCTAAAGAAACTTCTCATCATTTAGAAATCTTTGTGAAAAGAACACTTAAAAAGAAAAATTCAAGTTTTGCAGATTGACACATCTGATAAAAATGCTTTCTCTGAATAGAGTGAAAAGCACGAACTCATTTTTCGTTGCTAGCATACATAACATGCATCATGCATATCATGCACATATCCTGCATACAGAGAACCCAAAGGGAGAAATGTCGGTTCCCACATGACAATTTTCAAGGGTAAATTGTATCGACTCTAATAGTCAATTATACATGTCATTTACTCATGAGGTCTTTTCTTTTCAACAGGCGAACATCAAATACCTCAAATGGCGACTGTAATCGAGAGAATCACCGAACCGCCACATGACAAATCCCAAGAATATCAAGCTGTCTAAAGACAGAAGAAAATAATCAAAGACTCTGGCAATTGAGACAGATGACCAGAATCGACAAAAATTTATAGAGGCAAGTTCCCCCACTTTCTTCGAGAAGCCAAGCCGGGGAAAAATTCTCGTGAACCCCCAGGAGAGTGCATCGGACCAGGGTTATCAAACCTAGAGATGACAAATATCAAGACAAGCCTCACTGGGGCCAAATATTTAAAAAGCACAGTTCCTTCAAACTTTGGAAAGGCGAAACCTCTAAGGGAGTATCTCTTTCCTAAAATTCCAAATGAAGTCCGACGCATGTCTCTTCATGTACAAGTGCATGGGCGTCTTCAGATTGGATTGAAAATCGCCAACAAACACGGGAAGTTCTAAGGCATGTTGCCAAGACGAATACCGCCCAATTGGGGCAAAGCAGTTGTTGACGTGATTAAGGATCATTTCACGAACAACACCCACAAGTGCAGACGAGAGGAAGCAACATTCGTCGTCCACATCAGTATACGATACTGAAGTAACCCTCACCAAATGTGGCGCGTCAACAATCGACCAAAGAGAGGAATACGTCAGTAAGACGTCATCATGAATCCCATGAGAGAAGACATTCCCGAAGAGGATAAGGATTGCGACAAAATACGAAAATGAAGTTAGCCGGGGCAAGCGTCGCCTAGCTATGACAAATCACGCATAACTAGGGCGAGTGAATCATTTATACACTGGACAAAGAAAGATGTGTCTTCTCCGGCAAAGTCAATGGACGCTATTGCAGAGTCGTTCACATCAGAATTGAACCCTGGGATACCAACCTGGGTAACGGTAATTTTGTATCGTTCCAATTTGATCTCCAAAGATCTCACATTTAACATGAGTTTTTCTTCATTTAACAGGAAGTCATTGGCGCTAAAAAGCCATGAAAGAAAACAGCTCGCCGACGTAGGGGGCGAAAAGAAATATCAGTTGCAGGAGACAGGTTGCTAGGAAACGAAACCCTGGAAAAGGACGTACAATGCGTCCAAGAGCATGAATGGATCTCCTCCAGTGCAAATCCTTGAGAAGGATTCATTGCCAACCAGATGGATGAATCATGGCCACAAGATAGATGGCCAACTTCTGCAAGCCGCACGTTTATGTTCAAACGGAAACACAAAACAGAATAAGGCGGTATCGTTCCAATCTATCTTGAATTTTGGAATACAAACTGACACCTAACTCTCGTCCTTGACAGGGGTTCGCCAACAAGGCGAAGCAGGATTTTTACAACCCTTGCATACTTGTCGGAGCACATGACCAAGGGTAAGATGTATCGTTCCGATTTTTGAAAAATTAGCGAACATACAATGACATGTTTCTTCTACATTTTCAGGGACCTCCAGCCATGGTGGACAGGTAAGTACCCCTTTTCTCAACCCAAAACAAAAAAGAAAAAAAAAAGAGAAAAAGAAAAGCTTTTAGAATCTAATGTCTACAAAAGACATAGAGTTCTAACTCCATTAACAATCATGTTTTGAAAACAGGAGGTTGTCTAAACATGATTAGAACATGCATGGTGCAGCATAAAATCCTCATGACGGGTAAAATTTTTGGAGAAGATGAAAGAGATTTTTTCCAAGCAAAAGTTATTCAAAACTTTCAAAAGGACGTTTTCTCAAAAGACGAGAGGCAAAACCTAATCCAAACACGTTCTATACACACTTGAGAGAGAAGTGGAGCGGATCAGGTAGCAAAATCTGGACCTACGGAAGTAGGGATTATTCGCAGCAATTACATGGATTGGGACGACGGAGGCATTCGTTTCATATCCCCAAACACTACAGGTGACCATTGACAACCCATTTGAACGGCGATTTTCATTCTCAACCCGGTCAAGAACCACCCCACATCGGGGCAAAAAGGGAGCAAGTCCAGCGGCATCGGGAGAAAATGGTTAGAAATTTTCTTGCTCGGACTAACATTAATCTTTGTGTGTTGTTTATATGGTAATCCAAATGCCATAGGATGACGAGAAGCATTTATTTCTCTATCCCACACACCATATCCTTTGCACAGCCAAGTTGAGCCTGCAAATTCGTTTCATGAACCCATTGGTGATCATTCCAAGACGGAAGCAGCACCACTTCAAAAATGGAAGAGTTCAAGACTCAGGGATTGCGAAGAGGATTCCCGGGCTGATATTTAAAGCATGTTTAGACTTTCAGACATATGTCTGACATGATCCCATCGAGGATGAGAAGAACCGAGATTTCAAAAAAATAATAATAATAATCCCTAGCATCAAGAAAAAGCAAAGTGCCTAGTAAAAGCAAGGCCGATGCTCGTGTAAGTTGTTTGATTGATCCACAATGAAGCCCGGATGGGAAAAGATGAAATCCCTGAAGGAGCCAAATCAAAAAAGGGCTGCTCCCCAAAATGCTGCCAAGCACAGAATAAAGACATGGAGAGAGTCGGTCTCTGAATGCAACAAGAGACTCTTTCTAAAGAGCTGGTGCACACATCAAAGTCGGTTGCGCACCTCAAAAACTAAAGATGCAGAAAGGAAAGGACAGGTGGCAAATCAGCAATGATCACCAATGTCAAACCCGCCATGAATTTTGGGCCAAAAACGAGCCTTTTTCGGTCCCCAATCCTACCAATGTTACAACCCTGAAACAGTCTTCTCTGACTAAGACACTTGGGTTAACATATAGCTTAGCTCGAAGAAGTACGAGCAAGACTATTTCTTTCTCATTTTGCAAGGTTCTTGACTTGTAAACCCGGAGCAGATGGTGAAGACTTTCATTCAATGGCCTCGACTCCAAAGCGGGTCCCCCTTGAAAACCAATAACCAAGCCCAACATTACGGTCCCGTGGAAGACCTCCCGACCGATCAAAATGTATGCGCTGCGAATGAGCCTGAAACCTAGACATAGGTTAGTTGGGAATTGAGTGCATCCCCTATAAAAAAACCACTATCTCAAAACAGGTGAGAAGACCTCCTTGTCGAGAAATATTCCAATTGATGTTTTGAACAAACTTTTTTTGGAATTTTCAAACTGTTGATCCAGATTTTCCATGCAAGGAATTTGTGATCACATTTACATGTTGCAAGAATGCTTTGGATAACCTCCAGCATCAAAATGCACATTTCACAATTAAAACTTAAGTCCTACGGTTTTTGTCAAATGGACAGCCGTGGTCTTCCCAAAGATTACTAACGTTTTCTTGGTGAAGAAAAATCTTTCAGGCTCAAACTTCTGCAGGATACCTGGAGAACCCAGCTCCCAGAATGTCGCCTCAACAGACCCAAGTGAAGCTTTGTCAAGATAAAATCTTTCACTGCTTCAAAACTGAATTCCCGACAAATTTCGGGATCTTTCAAAAGAAGGGATGAGGATAGAACCCTTTTTCAAAAGAAGTCGGCAAACTGTCCCAGCAGACGTGGAGAACCCTCGTTCCGGGACCTTTTTTCAAGATCAAGTAGTCCTAGCTTGACGTGGAGAACCCTCGTCCTAGGACCTCTTTTCAAAATATCAAACAGTCCCAGCAGACGTGGAGAACCCTTGTCCCAAGACCCCTGTCGCGACCCTCTCGAGGTTGTCGGGCTCTCGAGGGCTAATGGGCCGTCCAGTCTGGTCGGACGCGGGCCTCTCCCAAGGCCCATTACCCAAATCGCAACGGAGGTATGCGTAGTCGACCTTCAGTGTGGTCTAGTGACATGTGCTAAGTGTGCATGCCGAGGAGTCGCCACCAATCATTTTTTTGGAGGGTATGATTGGACCACCCTATTGAATAGTCGGGAGTTTCTATTCAATTCTGCGATAACCAGAGAACTGGGTTCGGGGACTTAGTTACGTCAACTGTCAGAGTTGACGCCCTTTCGGTACCTAAGTTGACTGAATTTTCTGACCAAAGATTTCATGCAGATGAGTGGGGTACGAGTTCTAAATCTAGGAGTTCATGCAGATAGGAATGACTATCATAGCAATCACAGTCAATAATAAAGTGCACAAATCGATGAATTCAAGTGTACAAATAAATCACATGGCATTCCTAATAAGGCCATATTGGCCTAGAGAAGCATCAATCAGGCTTAGGAATGATTTAGACATGATTTTGCCCATCAGGGGCAAAATCGTAATTTTGAGACAAGGGGGACAATTTGCCCAAAAAGGACAAAATCATCATTTCGGAATGAATCCGGAGTCAAAACAGGTTTGGTCGCTCAATTGACCCATTTCCTATTTTTTGGCAATTTTCGTGATTTTCGGGAATTTTAGAAACCGATTTACCATTCGAAGGGTAAAATCGTCATTTTCTAAAAATGGAAATGAAATGTGGAAATCTTAGACATAAGGTTTAACCACCCATCTGGCCCATCACCAAATTCTAAGCAATTTCCACAATTTATCAGAATATCAAAGACGATTCACCCTTTGAGGGGTGAAATTGCCATTTTGGATTAAATGGGAGAAAATCCCAAAAATGAAAACAAATCAATTTTTTGTCATTTTCAGCCTTGGACAATTTTTAGAATTTTTCTGCAATTTTTCTCAATTTTTTTTTGTTTTTCTTTAATTTTTCCATTTTTTGGCATTTTTGATTTATTAATATTTTTTTTTATATTTTCAGAAAATATTTTAACAAAAAGCATGTCTTTGACAATAGATAACACTCAACCAGATAAATAAGCTAACCACTAGACTGAAACAGATACATACAAATCAAGTCTATAAATGCAATATTTTAGAAAAATAATCCTGATATACGGATCGGGTACGTAAAACATACCGGATTGGACACCGGCCTTCAATCGCCCAGCCCCAGCCTGCGACCATCCCCATGCCCGTTACCTGTCAATCTCCATTAGAATGTCGATAGTCAATTTCACACATTAAGACTAAAAAATAAAAAAAATTAAAAAATTGGACACTGTTCATACACTGTTCATGCACTGTTCGGATTGGGCACTGTTCATGCACACGTCCGACACGCTCCGACACGGCTCGACACGCTCCGACACGTTCCGACACGCCGACACGCCGACACGCCGACACGCTCCGACACGCCGACACGCTCCGACACGTTCGACACGCTCCGACACGTTCGACACTCTCCGACACGGCTCGACACTCTCCGACACGGCTCGACACGCTCCGACACGCTCCGACACGCTCCGACACGCTCCGACACGCTCCGACACGTTCGACACGCTCCGACACGTTCGACACTCTCCGACACGGCTCGACACTCTCCGACACGGCTCGACACGCTCCGATACGCCGACACGTTCCGACACGCCGACACGCCGACACGCCGACACGCTCCGACACGCCGACACGTTCCGACACGCCGACACGCTCCGACGACGGGGTGGTGACCCGAGGCCGTTTCTGAGCTCCACCAGCGGCGCGTAGGCTCCACAAGCTCCGAGGGAGGAGGTAGGACTCCGGGGCAGTCACCGGAGGCGATGGCGGTGACGGATTTGGCCCGATCCGAAACAAACCCGAACCAAACTCCGAAACGGGTGGAGGTCGCGGGTCTTGAGTTGTTCACGGCGGCTTTGAGGTACGACGGCTAGCGACGACGGCGGAAGGATCGAAGGCGAAGGCAAATAATGCACGAAGGTGAGGATTCCTTTTTTTTTTTTTTTAAGAAGAAGAAGAAGACAAGAAGAAGAAGAAGAGCTCCTGAAGAAGAGGAAGGAGAAGAAGAAGATGAAGTCGCGGGGGGGGGGGGGGAGAAGAAGCCAGCGACGGATGAGGGAAAAGGTGAGTGAATAATAATAAAAAATAAAATAATAATAAAATAATAATAAAATAAAATATTAAAAAGTAAGAATAATAATAAAATAATCAAAAGAAAAGACAAAATGATTAGTTTCCTTTTCCTTTTGAATGATGATGTTTTCACTCCTTTTTCTTTTAATCATTACTAATATTTTTGCCAGATTCAATTTTATGGTGATCAGAAAACACCTAAAATCAAACCTGAATTTTACTATTTATGAGGTTAGAAAATAGATAAAATAAAAATAAAAATACCGACTATTTTTATATATCTTTGTGACCTCAAATATTATTTTTCTTTATTTTCTTTTTATTTTTATATTTTTCGAAAATAATAATAATAAAAAATACAAAAAATATGAAAAAATATTTTTTTATCCAAAATGGTTCCTTTAGCTTGGCCAATGTTACCAAAGTTGATTTTGTAATTTTTCAGCTTTTTATGGATTTTCTGTGAATTTTTGAAAAATAAAGGAAACAAAAAGGTTGATCAAAATTTAGGTGTCAACAGCTGCCCCTCTTTGAGAGGAATCTCGTTAGAGGAATCTCTCAAAGATAAGGTGACACCTGAGTCCTGATCGACTCGACTTGGGAAACTAAAGGAAAAGGAGTCATGACATCCAATCTTCATGCTTGTCCATGTATGCTCTTTCTTGAAGGGGGAAACGTTCATTTGACATGAGAGAGTGAGATAGTAGAGAGACATACCTGCCACTTACCTGTTCGATGCTGCCGGTTGCGACGACTTTCAAGAGGATGCCTAGGACTCGTCATTCAGAATATCCTAGGGAGGTTAAGCTTTGACCTGTATGGTAGGTCATACCATTATGGGATTCCTAACGGCTAGGAATCTAAGGAAGGCGCATCCCACGCCCTGAGATTTGCCAAGGATTTTGATCCGTATGGTGGATCGGACATTTGTGTCGATGCTTATGGCGGGTACTTACCAATGAGTTGACCCTTATGGCGGTTTCTACCATTGTTTGACCCTTCAGGCGGTATCTACCTTTGTTTTGACCCTTCAGGCGGTTTCTACCTTTGTTTGACCCTTCAGGCGGTATCTACCTTGAGTTGACCCTTCAGGCGGTATCTACCTTTGTGTTGACCCTTCAGGCGGTTTCTACCTTGGTTTGACCCTTCAGGCGGTATCTACCTTGTGTTGATCCTTCAGGCGGTATCTACCTTTGTTTGCTTTGAAAAGGGGTCTCATGACGAGGGTTCTCCACGTCCGATGAGACTGCCTAAATTTTGAAAAGGGGTCTCATGACGAGGGTTCTCCACGTTCGATGAGACTGCCTAAATTTTGAAAAGGGGTCTCATGACGAGGGTTCTCCACGTCCGATGAGACTGTTTGATATTTTTGAAAAGGGGGTCTCATGACAAGGGTTCTCCACGTCCGATGAGACTGTTTGATATTTTGAAAAGGATTTTTTTTAAGGGTTTCTCTTCCCCAAGAAAATATTGGTAATCTTTGAGAAGACAGCAATTGTCCAATTGACAAAATTTTATGACTTAAGCTTTAGTCATGAGATGTGCATTTTGATGCTGGAGGTTATCCAAAACATTTTTGCAACGTGCAAATGTGATCACGAATCCCTTGCATGGAAAATCTGGATCCACAGTTTGAAAATTCCCAAAAAGAGTTTGCTCAAAACGTCAATTGGAATATTTCTCGACAATGAGGCCATCTCACCTGTTTTGAGGTGATGATTTTTAGGGGATGCACTCAATTCCCTACTGACCTGTGCCTAGGTTTTAGGCTCATTCGCAGCGCATACATTTTGATCGGTCGGGAGGTCTTCCACGGGACCGTAATGTTGGGCTTGGATATTGGTTTTCAAGGGGGACCCGCTTTGGAGTCGGGGCCATCGAATGAAAATCTTCACCATCTGCTCCGGGTTTACAAGTCAAGAACCCTGCAAAATGAGAAAGAAAGAGTCTTGCTCGTACTTCTTCGAGCTAAGCTATATGTTAACCCAAGTGTCTTAGTCAGAGAAGACTGTTTCAGGGTTGTAACATTGGTAGGATTGGGGACCGAAAAAGGCTTGTTTTTGGCCCAGAAATCACGAAGGATTCGACATTGGTGATCATTGCAAATTTGTCACATGTCTTTTCCATTCTGCATCTTCCATTTTTGAGGTGTGCAACCGCTTTTGAGGTGTGCACAAATCCTTTAGAGAACGTCTCTTGTGGTATTAAGAGATTGACAATTCTGTCCGTGTTTTTGCACCACGGCTGACATCGTTTGGGGAGCAGTCTTCTTGATCTGACTCCTTTATGGGTTTTTCTCTCTTCCCAACTAGGCTTTATTGGGGATCAATCAAACAGTTTTCACGAGCATCGGCCTTGCTTTTACCAGGCACTTTGCTTTTTCTTGATGCTGGGGATTTTTTGTTGAAATCCCGCCTTTTCTTTTCCTTTGGAACTACGATGTTCAGAAAATTGTGCTAGATATACAACTTGAATCATAGCACACTTAAACGCCGATATGAGATTTTTCTATAAATCCCATCTCTTGATTTCTTCCGTTCTTGGAGTGATACAGTTTCTATCTTGAAACATCCCATGATCACCAACAGGGGTTTATGAAATGAATTCGCAGGCTCAACTTGGCTGTGCAAAGGATATGGTGTGTGGGATAGAGAATGAATGCTTCTCGTCATCCTATGGCACTTGGATTACCATATAAACAACACACAAAGATTAATGTTAGTCCGAGCAAGAAAATTTCTAACCATTTTCTCCTGATGCTGCTGGACTTACTTCCTTTTTGCCCCGGTGTGGGGTGGTTCTTGACAGGGTTAAGAATGAAAACCGCCGTTCAAGTGGGTTGTCAACGGTCACCTGTAGTGTTTATGATATGAAACGAACGCCCCCGTCGTCCCAATCCATGTAATCGCTGCGAATGGTCCCTACCTCCGTAGGTCCAGATTTTACTATTTGATTCGCTCCACTCATCTCTCAAGTGTATGTAGGATGTGTTTGGATTTGAGCTTGCCTCTCTTTTGAGGAAACATCCTTTTGAGAGTTTTGAACAATTTTTGATTGGAAAAATCTCTTTCGTTTTCCCAAAAATTTTACCCGTCAAGGGGATTTTATGGTGCACAATGCGTGTTCAGACAACCTCATGTTTCAAAACATGAATGCCAATGAAGTTAGAATTCCATGTCTTTTCTAGACATCAGATTTTGAAAGCTTTTTCTTTTTCTCTCTGTGTTTTTTTTTGTTTAACATCTTCAATGGATTGGGGGAAAGGGATACCTACCTGTCCACCGTGGCTGGAGATCCCTGAAAATGTAAAAGAAGCATATCATTGTACGTTCACGAATTTTTCGAAAATCGAAACGATACATCCTACCCTCATGTACCCTAACAGGTAGTATGTGGGATGTAAAAACTTATTCGTCTCCAAGGCGATTCCCCTGTCAAGGATAAAAAATAAGTGTTAATTCATATTCCCAAATTCAAGACAAATTGGGACGATACAACTTTACTCTTGATTTTCATCCCATTCTGATGTTGCGTATTGATATGAACAACCTCTATCAAATCCGCCTATCCATGCTTGGAGTGTTTGTAACATCAATGGTTCATCTGCCCCCCAGCTGGGCAACGTTTGTTTAGCCATTTGAATGCATGGCCTTTTAGGGCCTTGTCTCTTTTTATCACCTGAGAGGAAGAAGAGAGGAAACATTATCCCCTGATCTGATTGAAGATCAACTAGGAACGATACGTCCTTTTACCAAACGGGTGGCTCCGCGGCCGAATGTATCTTGTATTGAAGGAATGGATTCCATTATGCTCTGCGGGTGATAATTATGGTTCATGGAACTTGCTCTACGGATTAAGTGATTAATCCACGGCCTTCGGCTTGAAGATGCTCAAAGGGTGATGTTGACACTCACGCGCAATTAGTTCTAGATATTAATGAAAGATGTTCCCGTGGGAACCTTACAGTGCGATCAACAACATATGCAATAGGAGTATTCAACCCCTTTTCTCGAAGCATTTTTCATCGAGTAGCCATGCCTTGCATCAGACGTTTGATCACCGGCCTCGCGTCACCACTGCGATGGTCCTCCGGCTCCAAATTGATCGAGCCAAAGATTGAACTCATCGCCAAGGAAATTGCTCGGGTCTTCGAGCCATTGATGTTCAAGTTGGGTATCAACGATTGTTGGGGGCAGATTTCTTTCATTGCCTTCGTTGTGAGGGATTGGAGTCTTTGAGCTGGAACCTTCATCATTGCCCTGTTGGGGTTGAGACATACATTCCCGAAGAGTATTGATCCAAGTGTCCAGCTCCTCATCAAGGAAATCACCTGTTCTTTCTAGCCCTTGGTGCCCAGATTGGGTGTCGTCGACTGCAGGCGAGGGATTCCTCTCTTTGCTCTCGCCGTGAGCAATTTGACCCCTCGAATTGGAATTTCCTCCGATGACCGGCAGGTTCATATGTGCACTCTCTACCAATGCCAGATCCGCTTCAGGGACAGCATTAATGACTGATTCGCGCTCAAACTGAGGAATTTCTATGTGCTGGAACTGTGGCATATACTCCTGAGGAGTATTGAGATAGCTCGGCGGAGCATTCTGATTTGGGTTAGAGGAGTCGCTGACACGACTGCTAGTCCCGTCATTGCTGAAACACGGTTGGGTGCTCTTGGCTCTCCAATCATCATGGTTGTAACTCTGCCCAGCACTTGAGCTCCAACTGGCTTTATGATGGTTTAACGCTATCCTTCCATCCCTTAGCAATCTCCTATAGTACTTGAGGTGAGACTCAACGTTAATTCTAGAGAGCCCCGGCACATTCATAATCTCGAGTATGCGCAGTGGGCTAGCCGAATCAACTCCCAGTTCTCGAATTGCATCAACAAATTTGGTGTGAAGCTCATAGGTCCAGTAAAACTTTGTTCTCTTATCACCCAAAATATCGTCAATACTTCGGTAGCTATTCTCTACGGGATCTAGTCGTTTCAAAAGTTGTCCAGGGAGGGACTCACCGACTTTGGATTGGCTGGCTGCGACAGCGAGTTCGTCATTGAGAGAATTCCCCCTGTGATGATTCATATCCCATTTCTCAGAGGATGTTGGTGTTGATTCTATGGTGTTGACTTGCTCATGCAGATCTCCGGCGGTATCTGGCTGTGTCGGAAAATGCTGTGGAGAATACGGTAACAGCTGAGCGTTATTCGTCAACAGGGATGGTTCATCGAGGAACACCTCGCCGAGGACAATAGGATTACCACAATTAAGGCAGGTGGCCTTGGTCAGAGCTTCCTTATATCTCGCGCTTTCAGCTTGAAGCTTCTCATTCTCCTCCTTCAGGACCAGTAACTCATGGTCTGCGTATTGCTGTTTCACCCGGGTTCGTTTGTTGGCGAACCAAAACTTGACCTTCGAAAGCTCCAATCCTATTTTTCGGCTCAACTCCATTTTCTGTCGTTTGCTTGGAGCGGGGCATTCATTGAAGAAAGCTTCGAGCTCTCGAATTTGGCCTGGAGTGTGGCGTTGTAGTTGCTTCCTTTTCCGACTCCGGTCATCATTATATACTCATTCTTCGTAGCTGAAACCTAGAATTTCATCGCTGGAGGAGTCAGTCTCTATGGCCTTCGAGCAGGATTCAGCTCCAGGATCTTCAAAGTCTCCCAGCAGTTCGTGCTCAGAAATGTCCAGGTCGGGCGTTTCTAGCAGATGGGAATAACTTTTAAACATGATGGATCGGGGTATCTCGGGCTGATCTAGTTCACTCAGCTTTCTCAATTCGCTCTTACGTGTTTGCTCACTCTAGAAATTTTCTCAAGTGATTGTGCGTGTCCTGGAACCATCCTTCAGGCTGCATATGAAGACCAGCAAGCAAGCGCTCCTCCCGAGATCCTGCAATTACTCATCGTCTGTATTCCCCTTTCTTTTTCCTCGTGATAGGATCACAAACTCTCTTGCATTGATTCGGTTTCATCGAGTATTGCGCTCGTCCCCTAGTTCAGTCTTCAAAGTGGTGGGTCTACAATCTTTCGGCGCCTTTTATGATTTGCTAGGCCCGAGAACGTGGGGAGCAGCGGTGGACCCGCAATTAATGACTCCGTTTAATTCATTTAGCTCCATGGGAATTAACGCTATGATCTTCTCTCAACCCCTTTTCATCGTTCAAACGAAAGTGGCATTTTCCCTGTGCATGCTGTTACTCTTCATTTCAGCATCCCGGGCGCTTGGTGAGGAATGAGTTCATGGCCACTCAAAATTTTAAAGACCGTCTCTGGTTTCAGACTTAATCTAACAAGGGATCATCACAACTGAGCATGACGATGTTCGTCGATAGCGTTGGTTTTAATATAGAATTAACTATAGTCATTAAAGAAAAATGTTCCCGTAGGAACTTTACAACGGATAAAATGAGTGATCTACTCGTGAACATGTTCTTCTTTCTATGGGTGTTCGTAGTGACCGACCCATCGTGCCCCGAGTCAGGTGCTAGATCATGGATGTCCAAGCATGCCAGCTTCCCACTGATTGAACAAGGCATCGAGCCCCTCATCGAAGAAATCGTCTGTCGTGGGTTGACCAGCGGCAGGCAGAGCACCAGCCGACTGCTGCTCGAATGGAGGAGTGCGCACTCGCTGTACTTGTGACACGCGCTCTTGAGAAGTGTTGAAATGGCCTGGGAGGACATTCTGATCAGCTTTCAGTTTGCCGGTGGTCGGGTTGCTAGCTTGATTGATGCTTAGATTTGGCCGGGTATCTCTTGATGCATGAGCATTACAATGGCGGTCGCCCCTAGCTTTTGAGCTCGAGACGGATTCCTCCCGGTTTAGCTCCGCTCGACGTTGTCTTAATAGCTTTCTGTAGGCAGCAAGGTGATTCCTGACCAGCTCCTTACTAAGCCCCGGTACATTCATGGCCTTAAATATGCGCGTCGGAGTTGCTGAGTCGATCCCCATTTGGTGAACCACTGTTGACACCTAAATTTTGATCAACTTTTTTTATTTATTTTTATTTTTATTTTTATTTTTATTTTTATTTTGAAAATTCATAGAAAATCCATAAAAAGTTGAAAAAATTGAAAAATCAATTTTGGTGACCTTAGCCAAGCTAAATGAACCATTTTGACCAAAAAAATAATTTTCATAATTTTCATTTTTTTTATATATATTTTCGAAAAATACAAAAAAAAGAAAAAGAAAGAAAAAGAAAATCAAGAAAATCAAGAAAAATAATATTTGAGGTCACAAAGATATATAAAAATAGTCGGTATTTTTATTTTTATTTTATCTATTTTCTAACCTCATAAATAGTAAAATTCAGGTTTGATTTTAGGTGTTCTCTGATCACCATAAAATTGAATTTGACAAAAATATTAGTAATGATTAAAAGGAAAAGGAGGGAAACATCATCATTTAAAAGGAAAAGGGGACTAATGATTTTGTCTTCTCTTTTTGTTATTTTATTTTATTTTTACTTTTTTTATTTTATTATTTTATTATTTTATTATTATTATATATTTTTTTTCTCTTTCTCTCTCTCTCTCTCCCCACTCCCTCTCTCCTTCCCGCTGCCTATTTATCTCCCCCCTCCTCCTCTTCCTCTTCCTCTTCCTCTTCTTCTTCTTCTTCTTCTTCTTCTTCTTCCTCTCTCCTCTCCCTTTCCCGAACCATCTCACTGTTCCGGTCATAACTCCGTCGTCCAATATCAGATCGAGGCGAAACCACCTCCAATAGAAAGCTTATCGTCTTATCTTTCCAGGGATATATTATAAGGCTCATTTGGCCCAGCCATTCGTCCGATGGAGACGTTTGAATGAGCAAAGGTCGCTGCTGACCCTGTAACGACCAGTTTCTGCCGCCGCCGTCGTCCTCCACGATCAGCCCTTCCGGCGACCTTTGCGCCTCCCTCTGACCATCACAGGTTAAGTTAAGATGTCCTTAACAATTTCCCGTTGGTTTCGTGAATTTTCGAGGTCTGGTTAAATTATGGTGATTTTTTGAAAAACAGTCGACGAAAATCGAGCGAATTGAGGTATTGTGGTCATATCTCACTCATTTGGACTCCTTTTAAGGTGAAATTTTCGGTGATGGCTTCCTAAGATGATAGGCTATGTTCTGGAATTTTAAGGTTGCTGAATATTTGCTGTGTATTTACTTTATGTCATAGCATTTCTATATTTCGCATAAAAGACCCAGAATCGGAAGGCCGAGCCTCCTGTTGGTGTCTAAATATTTGCTGCGTATTTACTTTATGTCATAGCATTTCTATATTTCGCATAAAAGACCCAGAATCGGAAGGCCGAGCCTCCTGTTGGTGTCTAAATATTTGCTGTGTATTTACTTTATGTCATAACATTTTTATATTTCGCATAAAAGACCCAGAATCGGAAGGCTAAGCCTCCTATTGGTGTCCAAGGTGTTTTATTTATTTATTTTCTGTAAATTATATTGTGCTACCCCAGAATCGGAAGGCCGAGCCTCCTGCTGGTGGTTTATACCCCCCACACATTGTTGCACGAGCACCGACGGACTCCGACGTCGTAAAATTCACCGGATCCCATCTCCTTTGCTTATGTTTATGTTGTATAATGACTTAATATCTTTATTATTATTTTTTTTTTTTTGCATTGTGTTGCGTCCTATAAAAACAAAAAAAAATGCTAGATTGGATGGTTGCAGATGAGCCACGTGTCGTGATCCGATGATTTTCAGAATAAAAAAAATATTTTTAACATTAAAAGAAATAAATTTCGAATTTTACAACAATTAAAATGATTCGATTGTCACCGAGACGCCACGTGGCGAGTTAGGGACCGTTCAGTTGGGACTTATTTTCAGGAAATTTATAATAAAAAAAATCAAATAAAAAAAAATTCAAAAAAAGTGAATACTAAGGAAAAATTCAAAAAAAAATTTTGAGAAAAATTGCAGAAAATTCAATAAACTTAGGTACCGAAAGGGCGTCAACTCTAACAGTTGACGTAACTAAGTCCCCGAACCCATTTCTCTGGTTATCGTAGAATTGAATAGAAACTCCCGACTATTCAATAGGGTGGTCCAATCATACCCTCCAAAAAAATGATTGGTGGCGACTCCATGGCATGCACACTTAGCACATGTCACTAGACCACACTGAAGGTCGACTACGCATACCTCCGTTGCGATTTGGGTAACGGGCCTTGGGAGAGGCCTACGTCCGACCAGACTGGACGGCCCATTAGCCCTCGAGAGCCCACGGCGAACCTCGAGAGGGTCGCGACAGACTGACGACTCCACTGGGGACTGGTTCTTAACCATTTAGTGGACTTGAGCCGATTAAAAAGTTGATTGTTTTATGCAGACGCTCTTCAAATTGAAGTATGTACTTTAATCCTTGAGGTGTTAAACGTTTTTGCAGATTGGAGAAATAAGGGGTGTAGTCCGTGATTTACATTATTTTATGCAGGTTGGCGTAGGAATGTATGTTGTGTGGGTGATTTGAAGCGCTGATTGATAAACTGTTATGCATGACTTGCATTGTGATGATCACGACACCTGAACACACACAACCGCGCCTAAAACCCCGGGCGCCCCTATAAGCAAACAATAGAAGGAATTGAAAATGGAACCTCCGTGAGGAAAAACACGGGGTAATCCATTTTTAATTTCGCTCACTTCGAACTATGGATTGGGTCCCAATGCAACGATAGTTGTGCAATGGAACCTACCCTTTCTAGAACTCGAGGTGGGAGCCTTTAAGCCTCAGGAACCCCACCATTTAGGTGTCAAAACTTCACAAGTTTACATGCGCATGATCGATGTGTTTGACATGTCTTACCCCCTTCAAAAGGTTTGTAAGTATTATTCCTTTCACCCCTTGAACTCAGTATAACTTTTTTCCATATGCTAACACGTCTTTCTACCTATCACAGGGCAGGTAGCTTTAATCACGGAACCAAGAATAACTCGTATTATAACTCGTCTCCGAGCCAGAATGGAGCAAGAGGAGTTGGGATCTCGCGTGAATAGTTTGGAAGGTCAGATGGCGTCAATGGCCACCATGCTAGCAGAAATGAAAGCCATGATGGTGGCTGCACAAGAAAGAAATCATGACCTCAGCCAGGATGCTCCGCCCGCACCCCCAATGCTTCGAATGTGGCGCGAACTCAGGAAGAGAATGTGGCCGAGAATGTTAATCGAGTATTAGCAGCTGATGCACTACCGAAGGCCGTGTCTGCAGTCATCGACCTAGAAAAAGACAAAAAGGAGAAACCCCCGGGCAAAATCGAAGAAGGCGCAAAGAGGCTAGCGAAGATAGAGGAATGCCTAAGCAGCCAAGGGTATGAGCTGGCTCGATTTGACAAGATATCACCATTTGCAAAAATTGAAGCGCCGTTAGACTATAAAGAACCCGATTTCGTCAGAAAATACAACGGGACGAGCTGCCCCCGAGCCCACTTAAAATATTACCTACGCAAAATGGCACTTTTTTCTGACTACGTTCCCTTGCTGATGAACACATTTCAAGAGAGTCTGGCGGGTGCTGCTCTGGCTTGGTTCATCGAATTAGATTTGGAGGACTATGATGGATGGGAAGACCTAGCGGAGGACTTTTTACATCAATATAAGTTCAATACTGCTACAGCCCCTTCCAGAGAAGAATTGCTGAGGACCACTAAAGGGAGGAATGAGGCAATCCGTGCCTACGCTCAAAGATGGCGGGCCTTAGCAACACAAGTCAAACCGTCCATTCCAGAGGACGAGCTGGTCGACCTTTTCTTGAGAGCGTTGCCTTACGAGTATTTCGATAGGCTGAACACATCTGGTTGTCAAACATTTGTACACCTCATAAAAATCGCAGAAAGGCTGGAATGGGCGATGAGGGAAAGGAAAGCACCAGAAATCGCAACAAGACGCCAATATCCGGCCCGAAGGGAGAAGGAGGCTGAAGTTGATGTGGCCTTCGTACCAAACCCACCCAACCCTAAGCAGTTCTCCAATTCAAGTACGGTGCAAGGAAACTCGTCGATGTCGGTACAGAAACCATATGAACTAAGGAGGAAGTTGCCTCCCAAGCAGTTCACCCCCCTGCCAAGGCCGTTATCGAAATTACTTCCTATGTTACTAGAGGAGCACTTAGTGGCTAAGGAGCCTCCAAGGCCGAATCCGGTGAAATTTAACGGGTACGATGAAAGCCAGTCATGTGTCTATCACATGGGAGAGAAGGGCCATAACGTAGACAATTGCATTGTTTTGAAGCACAAGGTGCAAGCCCTTATCGATAATTGCATCCTTGAATTCGACAAAACAGAGCCGAACGTGCAAAATAATCCACTTCCTGATCACCAAACCGTGGGGGTGATCTTCGACAACAAGTTCGACCGGTTCTTCTCTGAGGATTCCAAATGGTCGAAGGACGAGGGGATAGAAACGACATCGGAGGAACTTGATTTGACCAGCTTGTCTTTGGGAGATTTTGTCAAATCACTCGACGGCGACGCTCCTACCATGGAGTAAAGAGATATCTGTCTCTCTTCGACGCATCTAAATCCACATTAGGTGCCTCGGGCTTTTTCTTACGTGTTGTATTGTAATATAAGTATACTAAAAAAACCAAAAAAAACCAAAAAAAAAAAAACCAAAAAAAATCATCAAAAATCAAAAATCAAAAAAGGGGACGTGTGGGAGCCACAAATCGGTCAATGACGAAAAAAAAAAAAAACTGAGACCTGATTTCCCACATGTCTCCTGGTTTGCAAAGTTTTGGGATGCGAGGATGCCCAATGATATGAGGGCTAGCTCCCATCCTACCCTTTCAATTTTTCTTAAGACGTCTCCCAAAGAAGTTTATCATTACATGAACTTTCTCTATTTTATAACCGTCTTTGTGACACTTCAAGCATGCCATTCCAAGCATACATAGCAGTTGTTAAATAACTCAGGTTCCCGAGGTGGAGCTTCCCTCCTAAATGGGGAATAAAACGATGCGGAGCCATCCATTCCAGCAACGATCAAAAGCAGGGGAATCAAATGGCAGTGCTTCCAAATGACGAAACAAGGAGTACCCCTTTTCATAACATGAGTCTGACTCAATGTTTTCAAGAGCGTTCTAATGGCTCAATTTGTGAACAAAATCTTTGAGAAAACCTGAAAAAGTTTCTCATCACCTGAAAATCTCTGTGAAAAGAATGCTTGAAAAGAAAATCTTAAGTTTTATCAATACCTTCTTTGAATAGAATGAAAAACACGAATTCATAGATGACCAGGATTGGCAAAACTCGTGGGAGCAAGTCTCTCCCTTTTCTCCGAGAAGCCCAGCCAGGGGCAAACTCTCATGATCCCCCTAAAAGTGCAACAGACCAGGGTCATCAAATCCAGAGGGGACAAACAGCGAAACCGGCCTCACCGGGGCAAATTGCTCGAAAAGCACGAAAAGACGAAACTTCGGAGGGAGTACCTCTTTTCAGAAATTCCAAATGAAGTCAGATAAAAACCCACGTCTATTTCTTCACACGCAGGTGCGTGGACTCCTTCAGATGGGATTAGAAATCTCCAACAAAAGCGGAAAGCGTTAAGACATGACTGGGGCATGCGAATCAATTTTGCCCTGGGCAAAGAAAGACGTTTCTTCTCTGGCAAAATCCGTAGACGCAATGACAGAGTTATCTGCATCAGAAATAAACCCCAGGATACAAACCTAGAGGCGGTAACTTTGTATCGTTCCAATTTGATCTCCATAAATCCCATGCTTAACAGGAAGTCGTTGGCGCCAAAAGCCACAAAAGAAAAGAACTCGCCAATGAGGAGGCGAATAAAATTATTAACCTTGGGAGTCAGCACTCCAAGGAAGGGTCTTTGATCAAGTGGAGGAACTATGAAGAGTGACGCTGGAATGCGCCCAAAAACACAAATGGATTTCCTCTGGGGCAAATCCTCGAGAATGATTCATCGCCAACCAAACGGAGGAATCGTGGCCACAATATAGATGGCCAATTTCTGTAAGCCGCGCGTTTGTGTTCAAATGAAAACACCAAGCAAGAACAAGGCGGTATCGTTCCAATTTGTCTTGAATTTTGGAACGCAAACTGACACTTATTGTTTGTTTTTGACAGGGGAGTCGCCTTGGAGACGAACAAGTTTTTACATCCCACGTACTACTTGTTAGGGTACATGACCGAGGGTAGGATGTATCGTTTCGATTTTCAAAAAAATTCGTGAATATACAATGATATGCTTCTCTTACATTTTCAGGGGTCTGCAGCCGCGACAGGTAGGTAAGTATCCCTTTCCCAGTTAGCTGGAGATAAAGAATGTTAAAATCCTTTCAGTCGTCATGAAAATTATCCAATGCATCGATGTTCATGATTTAAATCGGGAGGTTGCCCAAAGCATGAATAAAACATGCACGATACATCACAAGATCCCCTCAATGGATAAATTTTGGGAAAGAAGGGAGTGAATTTTTCCAAATATCATTATTTGTCAAATCATTCAAAAGGAAGTTTGCTCAAAAGAGAGGCGAGCCTAATCCAAACATGTCCAACACACACTTGAGAGATGAGTGGAGTGGGCAGATAGCAAAATCTGGGTCTACGATGGTAGGGATCATTTGCAGCGATTACATGGGTTGGGACGACAGAGGCATTCGTTTCATATCCCCAAACACTACAGGTGACCATTGATAAACCCCTTTGAACGGCGTTTTTCATTCTTAACCCTATCAAGAACCACCCCACATCGGGGCAAAATGGAGGTGAGTCCAGTAGCATCAGGAGAAAATGGTTAGAAATTTTTTTGCTCGGACTAACATTAATCTTTGTGTGTTGTTTATATGGTAATCCAAGTGCCATAGGATGATGAGAAGCATTCATTTCTCTATCCCACACACCATATCCTCTGCATAGCCAAGTTGAGCCTGCGAATTCATTTCATAAACCCATCGGTGATCATTGCAAGTTCCAAAACAAAGGCAAATCACTACAGGAACGGAGAAGTTCAAGACTTAGGGTTTACGAAGAAACTACTAAGTTGATACTCAAGCGTGCTAAGAGCCAAGTCATATATCTAGCACAATTGCCAAGCATCCCACTTGCGACAAGGGATTAAAGAAATCCCCAGCATCAAGAAAAAGCAAAGTGCCTGGTAAAAGCGAGGCCGATGCTCGGGTGAACAATTTGATCGATCCCTAAAGAAACCTGGTAGGGAAAAGAAGAGGGAAAAACCCCTAATGGAGTCAGATCAAGAAGACTGCTCCCCAAATGATGTCAGCCGTGGAGCAAAAACACAGAAAGAGTTGTCAACCTCTTAATACCACAAGTGACGCTCTCTAAAGAGTTTGTACACACCTCAAAAACGGTTGCACGTCTCAAAAATTGAAGATACATAATGGAAAAGACAGGTGACAAGTTTGCAATGATCACCAAGGTCAATTCCCTCATAAATTCTGGGCCAAAAACAAGCTTTTTTTTCGGTCCCCAATCCTACCAACATCATAACCCTGAAACAGCCTTCTCTGACTAAGACACTTGGGTTAACATATAGCTTAGCTCGAAGAGGTACGAGCAAGACTATTTCTTTCTCATTTTGCAGGGTTCTTGACTTGTAAACCCGAAGCAGATGGTGAAAACTTTCGTTCAATGGCTTTGACTCAAAAATGAGTCCCCCTTGAAAACCAATACCAAGCCCAACATTACGGTCCCGTGGAAGACCTCCCGACCGATCAAAATGTATGCGCTGCAAATGAGCCTAAAACCTAGGCACAGGTTAATAGGGAATTGAGTGCATCCCCTATAAAAATCATTACCTCAAAACAGGTGAGATAGCCTCCTTGTCGAGAAATATTCCAATTGATGTTTTGAACAATCTCTTTTTGGAATTTTTCAAACTGTTGATCCAGATTTTCCATGCAAGGAATTTGTGATCACATCTGCATGTTGCAAGAATGCTTTGGACAGCCTCCGGCATCAAAATGCACATTTCATGATTAAAACTTAAATCATACGGTTTTGTCAGATGGACAACCGTCGTCTTCCCAAAGATTGCTAACGTTTTCTTGGTGAAGAAAAATTTTTCAGGCTCGAACTTCTGCAGGATCCATTAGAGACGCCAATCTCCCAGAAGAAGGCCTCGCTCTGAAGAGAAGAACGTACAAATCTATTTTTCTGCAGGATACCTGGAGAACCTAGCTCCCAGAAAAGTCACTTCCCGCATCATCAGCGTACCAGTGAAATTTTTGCCAAAATAAAATCTTTCACTGCTTCAAAACTGAATTCCCGACAAACTTCGGGATCTCTAAAAAAGGGGGGAAGAAAAACCCTTTTAAAAGAAACAGTCTCATCGGACGTGGAGAACCCTCGTCATGAGACCCCTTTTCAAAAATCAGGCAGTCTCATCGGACGTGGAGAACCCTCGTCATGAGACCCCTTCTCAAAAAAAAAAAATCAAACAGTCCCAGCAGACGTGGAGAACCCTCGTCCTAGGACCTCTTTTCAAAAATCAAGCAGTCCTAACTTGACGTGGAGAACCCTCGTCCTAGGACCCCTTTTCAAAAATATCAAACAGTCTCATCGGACGTGGAGAACCCTCGTCATGAGACCCCTTTTCAAAATTCAATCAGTCTCATCGGACGTGGAGAACCCTCGTCATGAGACCTCTTTTCAAAAATCAGGCAGTCTCATCGGACGTGGCTCGTCATGAGACCCCTTTTCAAAGCAAAACTATGGTAGATACCGCCTGAAGGGTCAACTCATGGTAGAAACCGCCTGAAGGGTCAACACAAGGTAGATACCGCCTGAAGGGTCAAAATGAAGGTAGATACCGCCTGAAGGGTCAACACAAGGTAGAAACCGCCTGAAGGGTCAAAATAATGGTAGAAACCGCCTGAAGGGTCAATCAAAGGTAGAAACCGCCTGAAGGGTCAATCCAATAGTGAAAATCACTTAAATGGTCAACTCAATGGTCCAATCCACCATACGGATCAAAATCATTGGCAAATCTCAAATGGGACGCGTCTTCCTTAGATTCCTATCAGTTAGGAATCCCATTATGGTTTGACCTACCATACGGGTCAGAGCTTAACCTCTCTAGGATACTCTAGTAACGAGTTCCTAGAAATTCTCTTGAATCCATCAAACACCGCGAAAATCGTACAAACATCGAATAGGTAAGTGGCAGGTATGTCTCTCTATTATCTCACTCTCTCATGTCAAATGAATGTTTCCCCCTTCAAGAAAGAGCATACATGGACAAGCATGAAAATTGGATGTCATGACTCCTTTTCCTTTAGTTTCCCGAGTCGAGTCGATCAGGACTCAGGTGTCACCTTATCTTTGAGAGAAACCTCTAACGAGATTCCTCTCAAAGAGGGGCAGCTGTTGACACCTAAATTTTGATCAACTTTTTTTATTTATTTTTATTTTTATTTTTATTTTTATTTTTATTTTGAAAATTCATAGAAAATCCATAAAAAGTTGAAAAAATTGAAAAATCAATTTTGGTGACCTTAGCCAAGCTAAATGAACCATTTTGACCAAAAAAATAATTTTCATAATTTTCATTTTTTTTATATATATTTTCGAAAAATACAAAAAAAAGAAAAAGAAAGAAAAAGAAAATCAAGAAAATCAAGAAAAATAATATTTGAGGTCACAAAGATATATAAAAATAGTCGGTATTTTTATTTTTATTTTATCTATTTTCTAACCTCATAAATAGTAAAATTCAGGTTTGATTTTAGGTGTTCTCTGATCACCATAAAATTGAATTTGACAAAAATATTAGTAATGATTAAAAGGAAAAGGAGGGAAACATCATCATTTAAAAGGAAAAGGGGACTAATGATTTTGTCTTCTCTTTTTGTTATTTTATTTTATTTTTACTTTTTTTATTTTATTATTTTATTATTTTATTATTATTATATATTTTTTTTCTCTTTCTCTCTCTCTCTCTCCCCACTCCCTCTCTCCTTCCCGCTGCCTATTTATCTCCCCCCTCCTCCTCTTCCTCTTCCTCTTCCTCTTCTTCTTCTTCTTCTTCTTCTTCTTCTTCCTCTCTCCTCTCCCTTTCCCGAACCATCTCACTGTTCCGGTCATAACTCCGTCGTCCAATATCAGATCGAGGCGAAACCACCTCCAATAGAAAGCTTATCGTCTTATATTTCCAGGGATATATTATAAGGCTCATTTGGCCCAGCCATTCGTCCGATGGAGACGTTTGAATGAGCAAAGGTCGCTGCTGACCCTGTAACGACCAGTTTCTGCCGCCGCCGTCGTCCTCCACGATCAGCCCTTCCGGCGACCTTTGCGCCTCCCTCTGACCATCACAGGTTAAGTTAAGATGTCCTTAACAATTTCCCGTTGGTTTCGTGAATTTTCGAGGTCTGGTTAAATTATGGTGATTTTTTGAAAAACAGTCGACGAAAATCGAGCGAATTGAGGTATTGTGGTCATATCTCACTCATTTGGACTCCTTTTAAGGTGAAATTTTCGGTGATGGCTTCCTAAGATGATAGGCTATGTTCTGGAATTTTAAGGTTGCTGAATATTTGCTGTGTATTTACTTTATGTCATAGCATTTCTATATTTCGCATAAAAGACCCAGAATCGGAAGGCCGAGCCTCCTGTTGGTGTCTAAATATTTGCTGCGTATTTACTTTATGTCATAGCATTTCTATATTTCGCATAAAAGACCCAGAATCGGAAGGCCGAGCCTCCTGTTGGTGTCTAAATATTTGCTGTGTATTTACTTTATGTCATAACATTTTTATATTTCGCATAAAAGACCCAGAATCGGAAGGCTAAGCCTCCTATTGGTGTCCAAGGTGTTTTATTTATTTATTTTCTGTAAATTATATTGTGCTACCCCAGAATCGGAAGGCCGAGCCTCCTGCTGGTGGTTTATACCCCCCACACATTGTTGCACGAGCACCGACGGACTCCGACGTCGTAAAATTCACCGGATCCCATCTCCTTTGCTTATGTTTATGTTGTATAATGACTTAATATCTTTATTATTATTTTTTTTTTTTTGCATTGTGTTGCGTCCTATAAAAACAAAAAAAAATGCTAGATTGGATGGTTGCAGATGAGCCACGTGTCGTGATCCGATGATTTTCAGAATAAAAAAAATATTTTTAACATTAAAAGAAATAAATTTCGAATTTTACAACAATTAAAATGATTCGATTGTCACCGAGACGCCACGTGGCGAGTTAGGGACCGTTCAGTTGGGACTTATTTTCAGGAAATTTATAATAAAAAAAATCAAATAAAAAAAAATTCAAAAAAAGTGAATACTAAGGAAAAATTCAAAAAAAAATTTTGAGAAAAATTGCAGAAAATTCAATAAACTTAGGTACCGAAAGGGCGTCAACTCTAACAGTTGACGTAACTAAGTCCCCGAACCCATTTCTCTGGTTATCGTAGAATTGAATAGAAACTCCCGACTATTCAATAGGGTGGTCCAATCATACCCTCCAAAAAAATGATTGGTGGCGACTCCATGGCATGCACACTTAGCACATGTCACTAGACCACACTGAAGGTCGACTACGCATACCTCCGTTGCGATTTGGGTAACGGGCCTTGGGAGAGGCCTACGTCCGACCAGACTGGACGGCCCATTAGCCCTCGAGAGGGTCGCGACAACCACATCTAGGAATTTGGAATGCAGTTCAGGGCCAAGCGAACCTCCTCTTATCGTGGCCCAAAATTGCATCGATGGCTTGACGACTGATTAACTCATCTCCAGCAGGACCCGACCCTATCGAAAATTGTTGTGCATGAGGCTGATATGCTTTGAGCTGGTCGGCGGTAACATCCAGCTCCTTGAAACTGTAACTCCAATCAAAGCGATGCAAATCCCATCCCCCAGGAGGCATTTGTATCATCTTCGTAGGATCATCCTGCTCATGCGTGACTCCGGCAAAATCTGGTTGAGCAGGAGATGCCCCGAGGGAGTAGGGTGGTAAATGAACGTCTTCAATCATCGCGTGAGGCTTATCGGGGAATATCTTATCGAGGGCGACGAGGTTATCGCAATGAGGGCAAACGGTGATATTGAGAGCTTTTTCATACCTCATGTTTTCTGTTCGCAGCTTTTGGTTTTCTTCCTTTAAAATCTCGACCACCTGACGTTTGCGTTGAGCCCTCGATTTGGATCTCCTATTTTGAAACCAAAACTGGATCCTCGACTGATTAATCCCCAACTCCCGGCTCAATTCAATTCTCCACTTCTTTTTCATGTAATGGCTTTTACTGAAAAGGGTTTCCAGCATTTGGGTTTCCTCCTGAGAGTATTGATGAGGACGTCTTCTTTTCCCGAGTTGAGCATTGTGGATGTCGTTGTCGTCGTCGCCGTGATCTTGATTTCCGTTGCCAGAAGTGTTGGGCTCCATGGTTTTGGCGTTAAACTTGATCTTGGAATCTTCGAGATCCCTCTATGGTTCAATTTCTGAGATTTTTGAGTCAGTCGCCTCTAGCAGCTGACAGTAACCTCTTAAATATGTTGGATTGAGAAATGTTTGATTGGTTCTTGCCCACTCAGAGTTCTCCACTCTCTCCTGTATGCTCACTCCCTATAAAGTTTTCTTCGAGTGACTTTGCATGTTCAGGAGACGCTCTTCAAGCATCATTAGGCAAACGTTCCCCCTCAAGACCTTGAATTTCTCGCTTAGCTTTTCAACGTGATGGGACTGTCAAATCCTGTTAGGGCTCTCTTCGATAGTTGCGCTTACCTCCCACCTAACTCTAATAATGGTGATCCCGACAAATCTTTTACATCTTTTAATTGATGAGCCGGAAATCGCGGATCGAAACGAATCCATTGGTTCTCGTGAGGGGACCTCCTGCTTTACCCCCTAACTGGGCTCCACCAGCATTATTACTGAGACCCTTCATCATCCTCGAGTTGCTATAAAATGAGGAATTAATATATGGAAGGTTAACGTTCTCGCATAATCAGCCTCTTCCTTCTAATCTCTCTGTTAAACTCGTCTTATTCTCAAACCAACCCAACGCAAATGGCCTCCTCTCCCGTACGCACTTTTTCAACTGATGTCTTGGCCCAGTGGGAAAAGCTTTATAACCTACTGGGTCGCGGTTACGCGCACATAACCGATCATTCTGCAACCGAGGATGCAATCTGTGTCCTGCTCGAGGACCTTGATACCACTTCTCTCGAAGGTACTACACTGGGGAGGGAATATAGAACTTTCCCGACTCTCTTTGCACACTCCTTAGAGGCCTATCGTGTTGCTAATCGGGAGATTCTGGTGGCTCGCGTCTTGCGGGCTCGTTATGAGGATCGATCTGATCATTTGGTGCTGACCAACTATCTGGTTGATAGTTATAAAAAGGCCGTCGAGTTTGCTAATGAGCGGGTCGCGACGTTGCTTCGCGAGAGGAGAAATCTGGTGGATCAATTGGCCATATCCCTGACCACCGGCGAGCATGACCGCCGCAACGTCCTGTTAAGGCTTCAGAGCGACTGGCAGGAAGAACGGCTCGACAAGATAACCGAGGACATAGCTCGCGGGAATGGACTGGTTCGGGACCTGGAAGTAGTCACCGAAGAACACGAGGCCAAGGTCGCCGAAGTTAAGGGAGAATGCAGAAGTCTTCTCCTCAGGCTTGCCGACCACAACATGCGGAGCTGGGAGTATGAGCAGAGCATTAATAACATGGAGGGTCAGTTGGGATCCTTTGTGTCGTTAATTAGGGCTCACTTTGGCTTTACTTTTCCACCCCGACTTGTATGACCTGCTTCTGAAAACCCTCCGCCGAGCAAAATAAATGAAAGTTCTTGTGTGTGTGTTTTAACTTCTGTATGGTTCATTTCTTCGAGCATCCAAACATCTTCAACTTGGGTGAACCGAACCATAATATCAATAAGCCGAGCAAATACGTCCTGATTTTATAACTCGCTCATGATCAGATGGAAGAATAGTTGCAGATTTGTCCAAGAGAAGATTTCTCTATACTACTTGTTTTTCACCTGCAAATGAAAAGACCGAGTCAGAAGGAATAATCTGAAAAAGAAAGCATAGACCCCTTTCAATCTTATGCTTGCTCGTGATTAATAAGGACAAGAACTTTTACAAGGGTTTTAATCTTGCACGAAAAGTTTTTATCAATATTCCTCGAAAGAAAGCATACTATTGAAAGGAATGTAATTCACAATAATCGCTTTTGATCAATTTCGAGAGGAACGAATTACTCAAAAGTGCGAGGCATAATACCGTGTTTTAAATTTAATTGAAGATACGGCATCCAAATCAAGGCCGTTTTGTTAAGAACGAGAGTAATTTGGACATCTATCTCGTCATTAAATTCAAAACAACGTCGATATTCTCGATCAATTATCGTGGATTACCAGCAACGTAAAACATGCACGAAACAATTCAAGTGTATAATTCCTTCTAGAGAAATTGAGATTGGACTACTCTATACGACCAAAAGGTCGTGTAAGACTTCCAATTTTAATTTCCTCTAAAGGAATTATAAACTTGACTTGGGAGTATTCGGATGATTAGAGAAAATGCCACTATCACATTCCCATGACCCGTCAAAAGAAATACAACCAAGTTCCATCTGAATGTATACACCAATAGATCCCTAATACAATCACTCTAAGGGGTGGGATAGAAAAAGCCTCGATAAAAATAAACCCTATACAAGAGGACTAGTAATGGAAAATGAAACAAAGGAATGTGATCCTAACGTTTAAGGATGCCCCAAGTTCGATCTGTGGCTTCCGGATCACTTGCCCCAACTCGTCATCTTCATTGGACGATATCTCAATAAGGTCCATAGTAGGCTCTTTTGTTGCTCACTCGGTGTTCGCCATGGGATATCATCCTCCTCGTCTTCTATCAAGGACGTTTGGGAAAAACACACACATCTATCCTTGAAATGGCATTTAATCTAATCACCAGAATGCAATGAATGAAATGCCTATATTTATATGAACTGTAATAGATTTGAGGGATAGAGAGTCTTACCAACCAAACTCGTCGACTTATGTGCGGTTTTAGGTGTACCAACCGCCCAAAGACATGCGCATGAAACAAGTGATGGTAAACTTCTAAAAATCAGAGGATTTGGCACCTAAGGTTAAGGTTCCCACCTCGAGTTCTGGAAAGAGCAGATTCCATTGCACAACTATCGTTGCATTGGGGCTCGATCCATATTTCGAAATGAGCGGAATTGAAAAGTGGATTACCCCGTGTTTTTCCTCACGGAGATTCCATTTTCAATCCCTTCTACCTGGGGTTTTAAGCGCGGTTGTGTGTATTTTCGGTGTCGTGCTAAAGCGATAAACATGCATCTCATTTTGCAAACACCGCTTCAATATAAACATCCACACAATCATACATCCTAAACTCCTACCTGCATAAGACAGAGTTAACAAACACTTCACCCCTTATTTCTCCAATCTGCAAAAACATTTAACACCTCAAGGGTTAAAGTACGTACCTCACCTTGAAGAGTATCTGCATAAAACATGTTAGAAAAATCAATCAACTTTTTAATCGGCTCAAGTTCTCTAAGTCCCCAGTGGAGTCGCCAGTCTGTCGCGACCCTCTCGAGGTTGTCGGGCTCTCGAGGGCTAATGGGCCGTCCAGTCTGGTCGGACGCGGGCCTCTCCCAAGGCCCATTACCCAAATCGCAACGGAGGTATGCGTAGTCGACCTTCAGTGTGGTCTAGTGACATGTGCTAAGTGTGCATGCCGAGGAGTCGCCACCAATCATTTTTTTGGAGGGTATGATTGGACCACCCTATTGAATAGTCGGGAGTTTCTATTCAATTCTGCGATAACCAGAGAACTGGGTTCGGGGACTTAGTTACGTCAACTGTCAGAGTTGACGCCATTTCGGTACCTAAGTTGACTGAATTTTCTGACCAAAGATTTCATGCAGATGAGTGGGGTACGAGTTCTAAATCTAGGAGTTCATGCAGATAGGAATGACTATCATAGCAATCACAGTCAATAATAAAGTGCACAAATCGATGAATTCAAGTGTACAAATAAATCACATGGCATTCCTAATAAGGCCATATTGGCCTAGAGAAGCATCAATCAGGCTTAGGAATGATTTAGACATGATTTTGCCCATCAGGGGCAAAATCGTAATTTTGAGACAAGGGGGACAATTTGCCCAAAAAGGACAAAATCATCATCTCGGAATGAATCCGGAGTCAAAACAGGTTTGGTCGCTCAATTGACCCATTTCCTATTTTTTGGCAATTTTCGTGATTTTCGGGAATTTTAGAAACCGATTTACCATTCGAAGGGTAAAATCGTCATTTTCTAAAAATGGAAATGAAATGTGGAAATCTTAGACATAAGGTTTAACCACCCATCTGGCCCATCACCAAATTCTAAGCAATTTCCACAATTTATCAGAATATCAAAGACGATTCACCCTTTGAGGGGTGAAATCGCCATTTTGGATTAAATGGGAGAAAATCCCAAAAATGAAAACAAATCAATTTTTTGTCATTTTCAGCCTTGGACAATTTTTAGAATTTTTCTGCAATTTTTCTCAATTTTTTTGTTTTTCTTTAATTTTTCCATTTTTTTGGCATTTTTGATTTATTAATATTTTTTTATATTTTCAGAAAATATTTTAACAAAAAGCATGTCTTTGACAATAGATAACACTCAAACAGATAAATAAGCTAACCACTAGACTGAAACAGATACATACAAATCAAGTCTATAAATGCAATATTTTAGAAAAATAATCCTGATATACGGATCGGGTACGTAAAACATACCGGATTGGACACCGGCCTTCAATCGCCCAGCCCCAGCCTGCGACCATCCCCATGCCCGTTACCTGTCGATCACCATTAGAATGTCGATAGTCAATTTCACAAATTAAGACTAAAAAATAAAAAAAATTAAAAAATTGGACACTGTTCATGCACTGTTCGGATTGGACACTGTTCATGCACTGTTCATGCACTGTTCGGATTGGGCACTGTTCATGCACACGTCCGACACGCTCCGACACGGCTCGACACGCTCCGACACGTTCCGACACGCCGACACGTTCCGACACGCCGACACGCTCCGACACGCCGACACGCTCCGACATGTTCGACACGCTCCGACACGTTCGACACTCTCCGACACGGCTCGACACGGCTCCGACACGCTCCGACACGCTCCGACACGTTCGACACGCTCCGACACGTTCGACACTCTCCGACACGGCTCGACACGCTCCGACACGCCGACACGTTCCGACACGCCGACACGCCGACACGCCGACACGCTCCGACACGCCGACACGTTCCGACACGCCGACACGCTCCGACGACGGGGTGGTGACCCGAGGCCGTTTCTGAGCTCCACCAGCGGCGCGTAGGCTCCACAAGCTCCGAGGGAGGAGGTAGGACTCCGGGGCAGTCACCGGAGGCGATGGCGGTGACGGATTTGGCCCGATCCGAAACAAACCCGAACCAAACTCCGAAACGGGTGGAGGTCGCGGGTCTTGAGTTGTTCACGGCGGCTTTGAGGTACGACGGCTAGCGACGACGGCGGAAGGATCGAAGGCGAAGGCAAATAATGCACGAAGGTGAGGATTCCTTTTTTTTTTTTTTTAAGAAGAAGAAGAAGACAAGAAGAAGAAGAAGAAGAGCTCCTGAAGAAGAGGAAGGAGAAGAAGAAGATGAAGTCGCGGGGGGGGGGGGGGGAGAAGAAGCCAGCGACGGATGAGGGAAAAGGTGAGTGAATAATAATAAAAAATAAAATAATAATAAAATAAAATATTAAAAAGTAAGAATAATAATAAAATAATCAAAAGAAAAGACAAAATGATTAGTTTCCTTTTCCTTTTGAATGATGATGTTTTCACTCCTTTTTCTTTTAATCATTACTAATATTTTTGCCAGATTCAATTTTATGGTGATCAGAAAACACCTAAAATCAAACCTGAATTTTACTATTTATGAGGTTAGAAAATAGATAAAATAAAAATAAAAATACCGACTATTTTTATATATCTTTGTGACCTCAAATATTATTTTTCTTGATTTTCTTTTTATTTTTATATTTTTCGAAAATAATAATAATAAAAAATATGAAAAATATGAAAAAATATTTTTTTATCCAAAATGGTTCCTTTAGCTTGGCCAATGTTACCAAATTTGATTTTGTAATTTTTCAGCTTTTTATGGATTTTCTGTGAATTTTTGAAAAATAAAGGAAACAAAAAGGTTGATCAAAATTTAGGTGTCAACAACCCCTTTTCAAAAATCAAGCGGTCCTAGCATGACGTGGAGAACCCTCGTCCCAGGACCCCTTTTCAAAATCAGGCAGTCCTAGCATGACGTGGAGAACCCTCGTCCCAGGACCCCTTTTCAAAATCAGGCAGTCCTAGCATGACGTGGAGAACCCTCGTCCTAGGACCCCCTTTCAAAAATCAGGCAGTCTCATCGGACGTGGAGAACCCTCGTCATGAGACCCCTTTTCAAAAATCAAGCGATCCTAGCATGACGTGGAGAACCCTCGTCCCAAGACCCCTTTTCAAAAATCAGGCAGTCCTAGCATGACGTGGAGAACCCTCGTCCTGGGACCCCTTTTCAAAGAAAGAAAACCTGGTATGGTGAGTCAGAAGCCACGAAGGAAGAAATGAAAATCTGGTATGGTGAGTCAGAAGCCACGAAGGAAAGAAAAGAAACCCCTGGTATGGTGAGTCAGAAGCCACGAAGGGAGAAATGAAAACCCTGGTATAGCGGATCAGAAGCTACGAATGGGGAAGTGAAACCCCTGGTATAGCAGATCAGAAGCTACGAAGGTGAATAAAAAAAAAAAAGGTCGGCAAACTGTCCCAGCAGACGTGGAGAACCCTCGTCATGAGACCCCTTTTCAAAAATCAGGCAGTCCTAGCATGACGTGGAGAACCCTCGTCCTAGGACCCCTTTTCAAAAATCAGGCAGTCTCATCGGACGTGGAGAACTCTCGTCATGAGACCCCTTTTCAAAAATCAAGCGGTCCTAGCATGACGTGGAGAACCCTCGTCCCAAGACCCCTTTTCAAAAATCAGGCAGTCCTAGCATGACGTGGAGAACCCTCGTCCTGGGACCCCTTTTCAAAGAAAGAAAACCTGGTATGGTGAGTCAGAAGCCACGAAGGAAGAAATGAAAACCTGGTATGGTGAGTCAGAAGCCACGAAGGGAGAAATGAAAACCTGGTATGGTGAGTCAGAAGCCACGAAGGGAGAAATGAAAACCTGGTATGGTGAGTCAGAAGCCACGAAGGAAGAAATGAAAACCCTGGTATAGCGGATCAGAAGCTACGAATGGGGAAGTGAAACCCCTGGTATAGCAGATCAGAAGCTACGAAGGTGAATAAAAAAAAAGGGTCGGCAAACTGTCCCGGCAGACGTAGAGAACCCTCGCCATAAGACCCCTTTTCAAAAATCAAGCGGTCCTAGCATGACGTGGGGAACCCTCGTCCCAGGACCCCTTTTCAAAAATCAGGCAGTCTCATCGGACGTGGAGAACCCTCGTCATGAGACCCCTTTTCAAAGCAAATCAAAGGTAGAAACCGCCTAAAGGGTCAAATCAATGGTAGAAACCGCCTAAAGGGTCAATTCAAGGTAGAAACCGCCTAAAGGGTCAAATCAATGGTAGAAACCGCCTAAAGGGTCAATTCAAGGTAGAAACCGCCTAAAGGGTCAAACCAAAGATAGAAACCGCCTAAATGGTCAAATCAAAGGTAGAAACCGCCTAAAGGGTCAATTCAAGGTAGAAACCGCCTAAAGGGTCAAATCAATGGTAGAAACCGCCTAAAGGGTTAAACCAAAGGTAGAAACCGCCTAAAGGGTCAATTCAAGGTAGAAACTGCCTCAAGGGTCAAACCAAAGGTAGAAACCGCCTAAAGGGTCAATTCAAGGTAGAAACCGCCTGAAGGGTCAAACCAATGGTAGAAACCGCCTAAAGGGTCAAACCAAAGGTAGAAACAGCCGGAAGGGTCAAATCCAGGTAGAAACCGCCATAAGGGTCAAACTAAACTTGAAGGTAGATACCGCCTAAAGGGTCAAATATGGTAGAAACCGCCACAAGGGTCAACTCATTGGTAAATACCGCCGTAAGGATCAACGCAAAGGTCCGATCCACCATACGGATCAAAATCCTTGGCAAATCCCCCAGCGTGGGATGCGCCCTTCTCAGGTTCCTACCAGTTAGGAATCCCATGATGGTATGACCTACCATACAGGTCAGAGCTTAATCTCCCTAGGATATTCTGAACGAGTCCTAGGTATCTTCTTGAAAGTCGTCGCAACCGGCAGCATCTGACAGGTGAGCTTCAGGTAAGCCTCTCTCACTCCGGCCCATGTTCGAATTGCAAGAGTAAACCGGTGATTAACTTGAGCATTCATCAAAAGACTTAAGGGTCCGATGTCATAGCATTTCTTTTCCCCAGTCGAGTCAGTTAAGATTCAGGTGTCATTTTGTCTTTGAAAGCAACCTCTGACGAGCTCACTCTCAAAGAGGGGCAGCTGTTGACACCTGATTTTTGACCATCTATCATTGTGATTTTTATTTTTAAAATAAATTAAAAATATCAAAAAAGGTCATAAAATCACAAAATCAACTTTGGAAGCCTTAGCCTAGCCTCAGGAACCAATTTTGAATAAAAAATATTTTTGGTATTTTTTAATATTTTTCGAATTTATTTAATTATAAAAATACCCAAAAAATCAGAAAAATACCATTCGTGGTCAGAAAAATACCCAAAAATATTCGATAATTTTGTTTTAATTTCCTCTTCAAGTGTATTACTTTAAATCTCAAAAATTCGGCTAGGGTCAACGTGTTCCTTAACAAACATAAACCCAAACCGAACAAAAAAAAAATCATTTTCGAGTCTTTTAATTTTCAATTCTCACTTTTTATAAGCTATGACATTGGATTCTAAAGTCTTGAAGTGCAATTGGGTCAGTTTGCCCTCCAATTTGATCAATTTTAACCAAAAAGGCTTAATTGCATATTTTTCTTTCAACTAGTCCCCGGTTTCACGGATCTTGAATTTCACACGGGCATATCCATTAAAATTCAACACCTCTGCCCCATAATTTTCATCATGCCCAATCCATTGGCGGCCTCAATTCAGGCTAATTTGGTAGTTTGTATGTATATGTATGCTCTACGTATTTATACGTCATGTGTATTTATACGTCATGCGTATTTATACTGTTTGGTAACCTCTTTAACTCTTGTAATAATAATAATGGTTATTGTTTTTAACACCTTTGTTAGTGCTATTTTTAAATAGCATTTTTGTATTATAAATTGTGAGTGCTATTGTTAGTGTTATTTTTAAATAGCATTTTTGTATTATAAATTGTGAGTGTTATTTTTAGATAGCATTTATAATTGTTAGTGCTATTTTTAAATAGCATTTTTGTATCATAAATTGTGAGTGCTATTGTTAGTGTTATTTTTAAATAGCATTTTTGTATTATAAATTGTGAGTGTTATTTTTAGATAGCATTTATAATTGTTAGTGCTATTTTTAAATAGCATTTTTGTATCATAAATTGTGAGTGCTATTGTTAGTGTTATTTTTAAATAGCATTTTTGCATTATGAATTGTGAGTGTTATTTTTAGATAGCATTTATAATTGTTAGTGCTATTTTTAAATAGCATTTTTGTATCATAAATTGTGAGTGCTATTGTTAGTGCTATTTTATAATTCAATTTATTAGAAGGTGTTTTTGGCTATAAAAGGATGACAAGAGTTTTGAGGTTGAGGAGGGAGAGACATTTTGTAGAGTGTGCAAATTTTTGAGAGCTTAGAGAGAAGAACACAAACACTCTCTATATTCTCATAATCTTGAGTGAGCAAAATATACTAAGTTCGGAATATTGATTCCGCATATTGCTAGCACAATTGTTGTGGAGTTATTAGTCGTCTCCCCGTTCGTCAATTGGTGGTGCGTCCGAACTAGATGCCTAACACTTGTGGAGGCTGAGATCGAAGAACATCGAACCGACACCTCCGTTCAAGCACGCTACGAGAGGTAATCTTTTTACTCCCTTTGAGGCTTTGTGATTTTTTTTTATTGAAATGCACGAAGTACGCCTTTGGAGATACATGTATGGGTTGTTATTTATTTCCGCTACGTGTTACGTGGATCCCAACAGTGGTATCAGAGCCAATCCTTAGGTGTTTTCATGCATTTAATTGATTTTTGCAATTTTTGCAATACTATGGCCAATATGTATTAACGAATTGTTCGTCTTACATGGCTAATGGAAGTTGATTATTTTATATGATAAATTAATCAACGTAGCAAAAATTGAGACTAAATCAATTTTGAATCGAAAATTTATGGCTATCTTATTTTACGTAAAAATTCTGAATATGATTCAACGTAGAATTTTTATTGTGCCTTCCTAAGTTTTAAATTGTGAATTTATTACTTACGTGGAAGGGTGGTGATCATGGAAAAATCCCTAATCAATGTGATTGATGTATGTATGAATGTATGTTGATTATTTATATATTTGGGGTTGTAATTATTAAATGGAGGCTGCGTACTCATTTTATTTTTTCATGTAATCTTTATTTTTAGCATAGTCAATTGTTGATGTAAATGCTACGAGGATTACGTGGAGGAGCCTTTTAAGTCGGCAAGCTCTTTGGGGCCCGATTCTTGAAGAGTTCAAGAAACCAAGAAGAAGCGAAGAGCGGCTCTCCGTTATTAAAATATTAAAATGATTAAATGTGGTCTCATTGGCTCGAGACCCATTAAATCATAATTCCATGATCACCACGTAGGATAGATGTTTATGTAATTGACATCTATTTATTTATTATGATTACGTGAGCATGTTAAAATGGTTAATGTGCAAAGTCAGACTTACCTCACCCAAAATTGCGCCTGCATGAAATCCTAGTTAGGAAAATCACTCGCGTTAGGTACCGAAAGGGCGTTGGTAATGACATCAACGTAACCAAGTCCCCGAACTTAAAATCTCTGGTTTCGCAGAACTGGTCGATCTCTCCCAATCGATCAGTAAGGTTTCCGGTCTACCCTCCAAGAAAGACCGGTGGCGACTCCAAATGCATGCACAAGTTGCACATGCCACCACGACCACACTAAGGTCGAAAGCGATCGACTCTTATCGTCAAATCCCTAAAAAAAAAAACTCCCGCAGCGATTTGGTATGGGCTTGGGAGGGCCCGCGCCGATCTAAAGCCCGCGATCCGCACTCCGGTGCTGGGGAAAAGGCCCGCGATCGGTAATCCATTAGCCGCGTCCGCTTTCGGACGGGTCGCGACAATTGGACCGGCGGAGTATTAGAGTTTCAATTAACAGACATTTGGACTTGAAAGAAATATTTTTCTCAGGGACTAATTTGCAAATGTTTAAAACCTCAGGCACTAAAATGCAAATACTTAAAGCTTGTGGGTTACTTTGCAAATAACTAAAAGAGAAGTCGGTAAAGAAATGAAGATGGAGAATGGAAGATAGAGAATAGAAGATGAAGATGAAGAAGAAGACGAAGGAAAGATGGAGATGAAGAAAGGAAGATGAAGGTAGAGAATGAAATATGAAGAAAGAGGCTATAAAAGAGGAGTAGAGAAGAGGAAAATAAAAGCTTGGAGAGAAAAAAATTTGGGAGCTCTTGAGAGGTTCTAGAGAGAAAATTTAGAGAGCTCTTGAGAGAAACTCGTGATAGAAAATTTTATTTAGATTCCTAATCAACCTATCAAAAAATAATTAGTGGTGACTTCAAGAAAAATCATTTAAAAAAAATTGACCATAAATTGCGATTTGATAAAGTTTGGGAGAGTTCGAAGTAGGTTAATTAATTTAATTAATTAATTAATTAAAAGTTTAGAATCCGTATTGAATAAATTTAAAGTTTAGACACCAAATTGCATATTATGCCAAAGCTTAAGGACCATACGTGTCATTATCCCTATTTCAAAAGACGGGCTCATTGCATGACAACAATGATACGATGGAATAGATCGATAACTATTGCTCGTGCTCTATAAATCGCATCCTACGTTCAAGCATTCCTGATGGTAGTTTTTTTTTTTTTTGCTTGATTGCAACACGTGTCATTGCCACGTGTCATTTTTATTGGCACCTTTATATGTGTAATCTCGCTTTTTAATTGACAGGGTACATTACATGTACGTTACAAGAGCACGAAAAGTTGATTTCAATACACCAGCTTTTCCGTCTTTGGGTCATATCCAAGGGCATAGTGGGAAATCGCTCCATTCTCGTTCATCCTATGCAAGCGGATTACGCCAAGCACTGCTGAGCGAAGGTTATTGTGCGAAGACGCATCTTCGCTGCGTCGAAAAATATCTCCGTGGAAAAGAAAAGCTCGACTTGGCGACGCTTCGCGGACTTTGTGACATGACTACCATGGCGGCGCTCGGTCAGACGGAATGAAGCACTCCAATGAAACACTGTTGAGTGGGATGAATTTATTTGAGGAATTTGAGAATGATAAAGCAAAAATTGAAAAATTTCTGAGGCGCACCGGAACTTCTGGGGTGCATCCGGTGCACTAGAGTTGCCTCAGGAACGAAGGCTCTGATACCAACTTGAGAAATATAATGCGGAAGAGAGAAATAAGAAATTTATATATTTCGATATATAAAAAGAACATTACATCAGCCTATTTATAGGCTCTCTAAGATCATTATCTAAGTAAATCAAGATACGCATAATCAAATGATATACACGTAATCATGGGAGATACAAAATATCAATTTAAATATTTTAAATATATCTAAATAGAAAAATATCTAGAGAATTATTCTCTAACAATTACGACGTCAGCTTGGGTAGTCGTTCGTTCGAGTGATATATGCAATTTTGTTTTTGTCACACCACAATTGATCTCGACCTATTGTGGCCATCATTGAGAAAATCACATTGAATTATGATTTGATTGATGCATAGGAAGGAGGCCAACCCTATCTAAGATCTCCTACGAAGGTAAGCAACTTTAAATTTCCAGCACAAAACCCTTGACACTACTCCCAAAACCCAACTTGAAAGTTACCACTCTTTACTAGGGTGAGCAAAAAAATCACGATCCAACCAAATCGGACCGTATCCAATCGGTTGATTTTGGATGGTTTTTGACGGGTATGGTTTGGTTCTCGGTTTTAATTTTCCAGAATCGATTTTATCGGTTCGATTTACGGATTTGAATGCGAACCATCCAACCAGCCCATGAACCGGCCCCCTTATATAATCTGAATGTATATTATTTTATCGGTTCGATTTTCATTATTCTACAGGTGCTACATACCATGTTTTACTGAGTTCCTTTATTTTTTTATTTTATTTTATTCTTATGTTTCCTTAGAGCATAATCCTATGGCTACTTGCGATGGAGCAAGGCGAATTTGTTTCCTCGCCTATTTCTTTTTTTCATTTTTTGCTTGGTAGAAACGTAATCGAAATCCAACCAAAAATCGGACCGTACCGGACCGATAGTTCGATTGGTTCACGGTTCATAAAAGAAACGGTTGGTTCACGGTTCGTATTTTGCCGAACCGGTTCCTAGCGGATGGTTATCGAATTTAGGGTAAAACCACCCATCCTGTGAACCGATCACCCCTACTCTTTACCTCACGTGACTCGGGTATCCAATTCATAAGGAGGATATAATCTTGACCGTAGATTCACACACCATTATTACGTGTTTTACATAAAGCACCCGTTAATTATGAAACTGTGTGTTCGTGAATAACGCATAAATCACTCATTGATTAAAAAAATCGTGTATTAAAAAATGATTGACAGTATTGTCGGATGATTAGGTTAACAGTTTTCTTTTCATAATGCCCCCGTTGCGTCTAGATATTCAATCGCTTCTTTGCATCCCACACCATAGCGACCACTCTCCAAGGCATTTTGTAAATGTCAAACGCTTGCCACAACAATACCAAAATATCCTCTCTCAATTGTAAAAAAAAAAAATTGGTTGGGCCACTCCCTCGAGCAATATTGGTATAAATTCCCAATTCAAAACTCAAGATATGATTCCTAAAATAACAACCCAGTGAACTCAGGTGCGTGCTTTGTTTTTTTTTTTTTTAGGGTTAATATCATGAAAAATCCCAAACTGATATACATGTGACAAATTTACCTCAAATTATTTTTTTGACCATGAAAAATTTCAAACTGGTATAGTTGTGACAAATTTACCCCAAATTATTTTTTTTTACCACAAAAAATCCTAAACTGGTAAACCTAAGACAGATTTATCCTAAATTAATTTTTTTGACCACGAAAAATTCCAAACCAGTAAGCATGTTGCAAATTTACCCTCCATTAAATTGTGTTAATACCATAAAAAATTTCAAATTGATACGCATATGACAAACATAAGGTAAAAATCCCAAACATGTACACTTGTCTATTGCCACGTGTCATAAACTTAGTAATTTAATGGTTAAATTTAATGAAAACTAACGGAAGATAAATTTATCACGAATGTACCAATTTGAGGTAAAATTATCATAAATGTACCAATTTGGGGTTTTTTGTGGTTAAAAAAATAATTTATGGTAAATTTGTCACAATTGTACCAGTTTAAGATTTTATGTGGTATTAACTCTTTTTTTAATGTATTGATTTTGTTTTTTATTGTGTAAACAAGCACTTGTGCTTTTGTATATAATGTACAATAACGCAGTTGAGAATGATAAAACGTTAGAAGAAATGATGAATTTTTGTGTACTTCGACCTATCTAGAAAAGAGTACGTAAGGTAATAAGATATACATAATATTAAATATAACCAATCAAAGATATGCACGGTCAAAGGAGATATACTAAATCGAATAAATATCCTAATATTGGGCAAAAGGATATCAGAAGTGTAAAAGTTTGTGTGCGGCGTCTATTTTAGTGCCTAAAATTTTCGCTAGCTCACTTAAGTGTCAATTTAAAAAAAAAAAATCAATCACTTAAGTGCCAACGACGAAAGATTATAATGTGGTACTTATTATTATTTTTGTGGCAATTTTTCTTTTTTAAAATAAGTCCACACGCACTTCCAAACTTAAAAATAAGCTAATTGTTTTAATAAAACTAAATTAAATTAAAAACCTGAAAATTTTAAAAAAAATGTTTGAGCTTGCAGTGGCGAGTGCTTGCACAACGAATGCTGCCGCCGCCCCCACCATCACCGGCCATTGTTGGCAAGGGTGGGGGATGGCCAGTGGGGGTCATTAAGCCCCGACCAATGATCGACAACCTCGCTAATCGCAGTCAAAGGCTCGACCTTGCAGATCTAGGCGCAGTCGAGCCTCGTCGTGCTTAGACGGGGCCAACCTCGCCCACTTCCAGGCCCCACCCACCCTGGCAAGGTCTGGCCTATTGTTGGCGGGGGTTGCAAACCATTACCTGCGAGGGCTTGCACTCACGCAACATTTTCCCCTTTTTTGGGCTTATTTTTTATTTTATTTTTTAAATTTTAGCTTTTCCATTGCTTATTGGGATCCTTCGGCGAGCCACGTAGGATTAGATTATTAAAAAAAATGCCACATAATGTTTCCGGCAAACTCATCCAAAAAAAAAAATCATTTTTCAATAAAATTGGCACTTAAGTGATTAAAAAAAAAATTGGTACCAAAGTGAGCGTCGCACTCAAACTTTGACACTCTCGCTGTCCTTCTGCCCCTGATATCCCTAACGAACTTAAAACCCGTTGTTTTGAATCTGCAAATCGTATTCATTACACGGTGTTGGAGCTTTCAAACTACGTTAGTGTATTGACTTCTCTCTCAACTGATGCCGAAAGCCCGACTCCAATCGCCATCCAGATTCCCACGCACTCGCGTGACTTCCTCGTCAAGTTCTCCGCTCTCCCCCCTCAACAACAAGAATACGATGGGTCCTGGAAGAAGGTCGTCATTGGCGATGGCAGAGCTTTGCGAATCACACAAGTGGGACCCACACGCCGGAAAAAAAAATTATCAAAAAAATTCTAAAATCTACTGCACTTTTGTCAAATTTAGTTCTAATTTTTTTTTTCACATTTTATCAATTGAGTACATCCGGCCAATTCCGACCCGAAATTGCAGGCGTGCACGATGGCCATCTTACGCGGCACGACCAATGCTAACATGAACAATTTATAATAATATCTTAATATTTTTTTCGATTTATTTATTTATTTTTCTTTTTTTCCTCTTTCTTCTTCGTTTTTCCCGTGGTTGTCCACTGGCCACGGTTGAGGCTAACCCTCGCTGGAGCTCGCCTAGTCCCCATGTAAATTTTGTGCCCAACTCACTTAAATCGCAAGATCCTATTCCGTATAAAACGTAGTATAAAAACATAGAATGTGTACATATTTACATGATAAACCTAACCAAATTAGTCCCTGTATAATTTTTTTTTCCTAAGTATCTGGTGACAAATAATAAATTTCCCCGGGAATTGACACCTTTAGCCGCATTTTCAGGCGTTGAAAAGAGACCCTGAAATCTTTCAATCGAAGGCAAAGGGACCGACGGAGGTGGAGCCTCACTTCACAGTTCACACCATCTCCACGTGCGACCCACAAAAGATTTGCCGTAAGCCATGCTGATTTAGGGCTTAATCAATCTTCAACTTCTTGGATCCTATTTGCATGGAGAAAGCAGAATTTAATCTTAATTGGGTTCTTAATTAAGAAATAATTCGTAGATCAAGCGTATGATTTCAGGTTATCCTCCCTCGTTAATTGGGTGAGCCGCATGCATGAAGATCTTGTACGCGATAAGACGCAAAAGGCAAAAAATGCATCGCGGATCGAACCTATCGCTGCTGGTCTGAAGGGTGGAGGGTTTGATAGGTACGCGGCTCCGCCCCCGCCACGGCGTCGGGTTGCAGTTCTCTATACGAGAAATTACCGTATAAACTTTGGTTCAATATGTAATGCGGTATTTGAACTTTTAATTTATTTCATGCGGTACACGGGCTTTAGCCTAACGTGCAATATCGTCCCTAAAATTTTAACTTGTTCGACGTGGTCCGCGAACTTTTGATTCATGTTCAATCTGGTTTATGGACTGTATAAAACATGTTCAATGTCGTCCCGGCACTTGGATTAATGAAAGGATAATATTGAACATTTTCGTATATTCCAATGAACTAACGCGAATATGTACAAAATGCTAAGAATCATATTGAATAAATTAAAATTTTAAGACCAATATTGCACGTTGAGTTAAAATTCAGGGGCCAAAGTCCGGATACAGGTGCAACCACCGTTTTCTCCGCGACCATAGAGTGGCTCCTTTGTACTTCTGACTTGCGGGAAGGAATATGTGGGAGAGCTGGGACACGTGGCGCGCGACTAAGCCCACGGAACGTTCAGCGCTGTTTGCCCGAAAGTGACCGGATCCCTTTGTCTACCGATCGCGATCATCCGACGGTGCCTTTCCCGTTTTCAAAGTCAAACTCGCAATTTCCCGTTATCTGCAAACCATCACTCTGATTCGTTAAAAAGAAAAATCTATATCACTCTGGCCCAAAAAAAAAAAAGAGAAAGAAAAAAAAGGAAAATATCACTATAATTATCAAATTGAATTATCTATAACAAATTGGTAATATTAATGTCATTATCGCGAAAAAGGCGACGAGATAAAAATTAAGCGAAAATTGACATTTTATTTTCTCGTGAAAATTTGAAATACCATTTTGATTTGCGAGAATTGTCAATAAAGAATTTATGATTATTATTACCTTCCCAACTCCAAACCTGCGCATAATTTGTAATTTGTCATGCGTGGACAAACTGCAAAGCCAACCTTCTACTTTTAGCCAACGAAAGAAAACTGTCTCTCTTTCTCTCTCGACATTACTGAAGCGGGGAAACTTCCGCAGGTATCGACTCGATCGTCTCGCATGATTCAATCGTTTTCCTCTGTCATTTCTGTCGCTGTGCCGCAGGGATTGCGTCGTATCGCAACTTTATTTTGCATTTACTCCGCTGATTTCCTGCGTAATGTGTCGGAAATCTCCAATCCGGCGTCGGTTTCCGTCCGTTGACGTTCCTGTCGAACTTCGAAATCTTGGAATCCTTCGCGTTCCGTAGGGGCCTGCGATTTATTACGAATTAAATGTCGTGATATTTTTTTTTTTTGGCCGTTTGCGATCTCGCCGCATTGATTCGTCATCATTGTTGTCGGCTTTTTGGCTTTCTGAATCGAGAAAATGGTGGTGGGCAGGCTCAGGCTGTGCATTTGGGTGCACGTGGGGGCTGAATGTGAATCGCCACCTTTGCGCGTGGAGTCGCGGTTTCCGGTTCCGATGGTTCGAGCTTGTTGTGCAGCCTCTGTCGCGATTGTTGTGCGTGAGGGAAAAAATGTTTTTTTTTTCCTTGAAGGAATGACGTTTTTTGCATGGAGTGTTTCAGTCTGAGACCCGTGGATTCGGCCGGAGCGAATAAGCGAGGCGGTTTGAAATTATTTTGGAGGGATTGGTCGGCGAGATGATCATTTTGGAGAGGTGATTTCGTTGCTTTTTAAAATTTGAAAATGCAAGCGAACGAAGATGGTGAAGCACAAGAGGAGCGGCCTTCGTCACCCTATTACGTTCTGCAGCATTTCTCTGAGGAGGCGATTAGAGTGGCTAATGAAGCGATTCACAGTGTTTACATGGGCGGTTCTGGTGTCCAGCCGGGGCACAGGCGCAGCCAGAGCGATGTGATGCACAGGAGGAGCAACAATCTTCAGAGATGGAAGTCGCAGATGCAGAAGGCTTGGCGATGGGGCAATAGCTCGGACGAGCAACGCCGTCGGTCCAGCTTTAACCCTGAGGTATTGGCGAACCAGAAGCGGCAGTGGTATCAGCTCCACGCCAGACCTCTGGTACTTTATCTTTTCTTTCTGCCTTTTCCCTTTCTTCTTTTGGACCTGTTTTGCTTGGACTGCGTTGCTTAAACTTCTCTGAGCTAAAGGATCAGTCTGCACATTTGGCAGTTCTTGTTTGCTCACCAGTTAGTTAATGCTGCAGAATTTGCCTTCAACATCAACATCAACAACACCTTTATCCCAAGCTAGTTGGGGTCGACGGTCGATGAACCCCAAAGATTCATAGAATTTGCCTTGTTGCCAACAAATGAGATGTTCTTGCTAATTTATTGACCTACTTGCTTAAATGGCACACAACCAATTTTCATCAATTTAAAAGATACCTGTCTGGATAGTTTATGATCACTGTTATACAAGAGTCTGCATCTTCACCAGTTTGCTTTTCATGAAGGCTGTACTTTTAGGCTATGTTTGGGGAAAGAAAGAAAAGGGAGGTGATGAAAATTTGGGGGCAAAATGGGAAGAAGTCTGTTGCGAGAGAATTGTGGCCGGAAAATTTAATATTTCTGATTTTTTTTTGTTTTGTTTTTTCCAAATTTTATCCTCTTGGTGTTCCAAATATATAGCTAGTTAGCTAATCAATGGACGATTGATGACATATGTTCATATCTTAACTTGTATTACTGAATAAGCAAATCAAAACAAAAGGAAATTCACAAAGTGTTGATTTTGATTCTTTTTCCCCCTTCATTAGAATTTATGCGTTGTGAGAAGACTGTACGAGCGAGTTTTCAATACATTCAGCATTTCTCATCCTGGAATGACTTACAAATTCACTTCAAACTTGTAAGGACTTTATGAATGTTAACGATCTTTTCTTGACTTTTAAGGGATCGCATTGTTAAGAGTTCTGCAGTAAACCCTTCCATGACAAGAAACTTAATTGAGATGAAGTACGGTCATGAAAAATTATTCTATGTGGAGAAGAAAACACAATCTTAAATTGGTGATCAATCTCTTTTTTACGCCGTTAGTAACAATCCATCATTCCTGTATGTCATGTCTGCTCAAAGCTTGCCTTTTTTCTGTGGTTTTTGAAGGAGTCTCTTTGTGAAGAGATTTTTTTTTATTTGTAATTAGAGGTAATATCCATACATTTCCAAGACGAATGAAGTTCGTTTACCTCTTGTGATTTTAGACAATATCATTGTGTAGTATCTCTCTCATCATCTACATCATTTCATTAGTGTTTAGTTGGCTCTGTTTCGTCCTTATTTTTACATATTGTGCATTCCCTCTTTCGTCAATACCCCAGAATTCGTGAAGGCGAATGGCTATGCACTGTCTAAACTTTATCTGTTCATTTAAGTGACTTGAAGTTGTTCTTGTAGGACAACGATGCTTATGTGCCACCAACTTCTCTCTTTGAACATTTCATCATTGCTGGTCTTCATTCAGATGCTAACTTGGAAGTTGTGGAGGATGCATTTATTAAGAGGAAAAAATGGGAGTCAGAGATGGCAAAATCTGAATTAATAGACTCCAAATTGTTGCAGAATCGAGCGCCTTCTTTCCCAACACTGGAGCCTCAGGTGAAGTGTAGGGCTTAATAGCAAAATCACTGATCTCTCTCCCTTCCCCAAAAAGAATTTGGCAGTCCTGGCAAATATCTTTTAAATCTGCCATTGTAGATGCTCTTGACCTTTTAATTTGCTATATGGCTGACGATATGGCTTTTAGTTTGCCGTTGTCTATTTGGATGTGTGGCCTTTCTTTGAAGCTTGCAGGGCATGTATGTTTTAGCCGGCTTCAATTTAACACTAACAGATCGATTTGCCTGTTTTGTGTTTACTTACTTTTGCTAGTTACTTTGAGTATTTTTTTTTTTTTTTTGCAGGAGTAATTTCCTTTGAAGGCAACCTAATGGTAGTCTCTTATTTCTCCTAAACACAGATATTATTTAAATATCCTCCTGGCAAGAGGTTAGCAATGCGACAGAGGGATTTAGCAGCATTTTGTTTTCCGGGAGGTGTTAAGGTGTGAGTCTAAACATCTAAGGGTCTTTAATACCTGAATAAATTTGAAGCTACTCTATTAGTCATTTCTAAATTCATATGTACTGTAGTTCTTTAATAATGTTTGATGTCACTTAAGGAAACTCCCTTGCATCTTCTGCTGTCTTTTGTCGAGCCTTCTTCTCTTTTGGCAGTCATGACTTTACTATGAACAATTTTGTTGCTTCAATTTTACCAGTTATTATGAGATTGCTCCATGTAGCTACCTCTTGATATGTTTCAAATAATGCGTTTGACCTACAGAATGACGTTGTTATATGACAGTATAGGCTTTTTGCCAAATGGGTGTCCAGCAAGGTATTGAAACTCAGTCAAGGGTTCCAATCCTAGCACTGACTCATCTAATGTTTCTGATTTTCACTGCTATTGTTCTGCTCCTTCTCTCTCCTTATCCACATTCTATGTGCACATGAAAGTCATGCTTAGATGCGGAAATAAGTTTCAAGTATATTTAAACATACATTATGGGCTGATCTTCAGATTAGGATTTTGGGTCAAATGGTTCACTAATGATATGGATGTGATACTTAATGTATTAAATCAGTTGGCACACGATAGCAAGAGAGACTAATAATAAGATGAAGTGACTAGAAATTGGAAACTGCCTTGGTAAATAATAGTTGGCATGTTAGTTTTGATGAATATTACTGCATTATACCGTCAATATTAAGTGTTTGAATGACACGGAGAGAAGCACTTGATCAAAACAATAAGCAAAAGGAAGAAGTTTCTTGTGGGAGCAGAGTTGTTGCCAAATTGGTCCTGAAAAGAGAAGATCATAGGTCGCCTCTGATCACAGATCTTCTCAGCATACAGAGACAAACCCGATAGTACACTGTGTGTTCATACAGATAATTAAGAACTATTTAATATCTCTCAGAAGAAACGGTTGGTTCTACATACTTAACTTCAGACATCCCTCGCATGCTTTGAAGCTGGTTGATATTGAATTTACATTTGTGCATCAACCTTGGCATATCTAATCTTTTCTTTACATAATGGGTGCAGGCACAAATGCTGGAGAGAACTCCATCTCTAAGTGACCTAAACGAACTTGTTTATGGACAGGTACATACGATTGTCGTGTATCCTATTCTCGCAAAAATATAAGTACGCCCTTTTTGTGAGCACTGGCTCTATTGAATGATTTTTTTGGTCCATACAGTACATTTCTTCAGTTGCGTACTGAATATTCTCATTGATGCTCTCTAAGACCATTGAATGTAGAGTATGCTTGAAAAATGCATTATTAGGACTTTGAAATGAAAAACCTACTCAAAATGGTGTCCTATATCTGTTCTAATCGATATTTCTTTCTCTTCTTCTTTATTCTTCTTGCTTTCATTCAATTATGCTTTTACAGAATAAAGTTGGTGGCGGCATTTTTTCAGTGACTCTTTCATATAAAAAAGTTAGAACGGTGTCAGGCAGGCATGAAGTTTGTGGACACAACATCAACATAATATGCAAGCCCACTAAAGTAGTTATTTTAAGATCTCTACATCATATTCATTTTATCAATGAGGTCCAAGGAGCTCGGTTTATTGTAGCCTCTGTGGGTGCTTATGTGAAAATCTTTTAAGGTTGAGGTGGGAAATGATGCGATCGAAACTATAAGGTAGCGATATGGATTATTGTAAGGACTAGATCTGAGAAATGGATGGCCTCGATTTGGGCCTAAGAGTTCGCCCAAGCCACTTTGATAAAAAAATGTGACACTATTATATAATTGGTTGGGCTCATTTGGCTGATAAAGGGAGCCATCTTCATTGGCCTAAGGTTTACTTATCCTTTCCATGAAAGGTAGGTTATAGTGGATATATATGTTCTATCAAAATTGTATCATGCTGCTACTAGATATGGATATTTACTGTGTTGAAGAGTTGACATTCCGAGATCTGTTATAGAAAATTAAGTAAGCGCCTTCTTTAGGCTGCTGTCAGGAAAGCTTGATGTCTCCTAATATCGGCTATATACATGCTTAATGACATAAATTCTCCTTCGGGGCCTTCTCTCCTATATACTTTAATTTTCTATCTTCTTATAATTTGCATTTGCAAAATCAATATAATTTTTCTCCAAAGAGCATTTTTATTCTTTATATCTCATCTACGGGATGGTAAAATGTGTTTTCGTTTAATTATTTATAAGTGAATCCTGTATAATGTGATATTTTATATTTTCTTGAAATAACAGGAGCATTTGGGCCGGGATGACTTATCATTTCTTTTCTCATTTAAGGTGAGTTGCTTGCTGTTTCTTTACCCTGTATACTGAATGGGATACAAAATTTGCTTGAAACTTTGACTAGACTTTGTATGAAGTACTGGGGACTCATGATCTGTTGATGTTAGTGACATTTATTACAATTGTATAATGTTGTTCGTGTGTTTGGTGATTTCATTGTCATCATATGGGAAGAGATCCTTCCAGATTTCTGTATCCCGGTGGATGGTGTCGGTCCATTTTTGCTCTGATTGATTTATTTCATTTCATTTATTACCTGTCCTGTGTTTTCTGAATTCCTTGAGCTACACATGTGCTTAGATCTAGATGTCAATTAGATGGCAATATTTAGCAAAGACATTTGTCGAATATTGGAGTAAATTCTCTCTCTATATGTCAATGTAGCCAAATCAAAAACCTCTCCTATATAATCCATAAACCCGACATCCTTAGATCCTTGTTAGAAACATCTGTGTGGAACCACAAGCTGTCAACTACTCGCTGCGTCCTCTCCTTGGGAGATGAGAATGGCTTAGGCAGAGTTGTAACCAGTTCCTACTCTTTTGGAAATAGATTCCATCGATAAGATGGAATGAAACAGCTGTTGGCTGTTGTATTATGTCACTGCATATTTATGCTGCTAAATTTAAGCATCATGTTAAGAAAGTCAGATCTCATGGTGGAGATACATGTGATTACGTTTCATCTAACCGGAGATGCGCTTGTGTTCTCCCACATTCTGGAAAACAAACTCTTCTGCCATGTTCTATGTTGTTGTTGTTGTTGTCATCAGTAGTTACATATTCATGCCATTAATTGGTTCTGTTGACAAATCTGCGGAAGCGCAAGGTTAATCTGAACTTGCAGGAGATTTGTCTTTTCATTGATACTTGTGTTCTCCCATATTCTTTAAGATGGAGAGTTCTGCCATGTTCTATGTTCTTGTTGTCACTAATAACATATTCATTTAATTAATTTGTTTTGTTGACGAATATATCGGAAGCACAAGGTTAGTCTGAATTTGCGGGAAGTTCATTTTTTCTGCGCTATTGAGTTGGCCAATTTCCTTTCTTCTCTCCACAATCACTAGAAACAGAAAATTGTAAAATGATTCGTCCGATCACTGGGTACATACATTCTAGTTGCAAAGAACAAATAGGGTGATGTGTCTTGGAGAAAGGGCTAGTATAGTTGCAACATTATATGACTTCCTTGGATGTGTAAACTTTCATTGCTCTCCTTTCTTTTGTTGCTGGGATTTCGTTTGTTTCCCACGATTGCTATACCCTTCTAACAGAATGTCATATACTTAAGCAGATGGCAGACAACGCAACTCTTTATGGAGTTTGTTTGCTCGTACCAGAAATTGTTCAAAGACCACCAGGCATCGTTGGAAATTTGTCACCTCTTAATCAGTCATCTGGAGGATGTCGTTTTCTTGTCTCTGCTCCTCGTTGTTACTGTTTGTTAACTAGAGTTCCTTTCTTTGAGTTACACTACGAGATGTTGAACAGGTTTGCGTTGCTATGGTTGCCTAAACTTCAACATTGATTGACAGAACAGGGAATAATGCTTAACTTTTGGCTTGTGTGGTTACCACATAATTCAATGCAGTATCATTGCACAGGAGCGTCTTGACCGGATCACTCGATTTGTTAATGAAATGACTCTCTCCAGTTACATTCCTTCAGAAACCAATGCACGCGATCTAATGAGTAAGAATGATGAGAATCATGACGATGACTGTCGTACAGATTGGATGGCATCTGCTATACCTCTTCACAGTGCTTTTGCCCTTACTGCTGCTGCTGCTGGTCTGGCACAAGATAGTGGTGTCTCATCTCTTTCAATTAAGATCCAGGAAACGCAGTCCCCTGGAAGTGCTACTGCGAGTGATGTTTCTGAGTTGAGTCACATGAGGCAAATAGATAACTGTGTTGGGAGGCCTATGCCGCATTTTGATGACAATACTTCTGAGATCTCAGAAACTCGTTCTGAGTGTCTGGAACGAATGTCCGAATGCTATGAAAATGGACATAACTCTCCAGAAGTTGGGGCATTCTTATGCCACAGGAAACCTATAATGGAGCGACTGGGGAGTTCTGATTCCCTTTACAGGTAGTTGACGTACAACACTAGCTGCATCCTAGCTCCTAATTCTGATGGATCCGTCTTGATTTCTCTATACTAACTAGCAGTTTATACCTTTTTGCATCTCCAATTTTTGGGACATCTTCTGCTATTTTTTACTTGTGCTTCTGATGCTCCAGTGCAATGACGGTAATCCTGTTGTTCTTTGGCAGTCCAGTGAGAAGTGTGGTATCAGAGGATGAGGACGATGATCTTTTTCCAAATGCCCAAAGGGATATAAATGATGATGTAATACTGGAGTGGGCGAGAGTGAGTTTGCTATTCTGCCACATGTTTAGATAAATCGGAATTCATAAATGTATTGTTATTAGTCTGCTCATCTCTTCACTCTATGGTCTTTGTTATAGGAAACTAAAAATGATTTGCTCCAGATAGTCTGCAGTTATCATGCCTTGCCTCTTCCACCAAGGGGAGGTGAAATAGTTTTTCAGCCTCTTGAACATCTTCAGGCTATCTCATACAGGCGACCTCCCATATCTGCCGTTGGGATAAGTAAACAGTTGTTAGATTTATTGGAAAATGCTGAGGTAACTTCTTTGTTTACTGATTTTTCTACTTTTATATTTGATGACTTACCATTGAAGGTGTTATTACTGATTTGTCCAACTGACATGGCTAAACTTGATGAAAGGTCCATGCAAAGATAGGTTGTGCAGAGACAGCTCTTGCGCTTTCTGTATGGACAACTGCAACTATCTGTCGAGTTCTCTCACTTGAAAGTGTAAATCCCTAAATTTACAAATTCTTCAGTTATGTTCGTTAGATATTAAACCGTTTACTAGATGCTTTTGATGGTTCCACAAGAAAGTATAGGTTATCACAAGAAAAAGAGTTCTCTCATCTTTAGTGCTTCCGACCATGGACGCAAGTTCAGCTTGCTAATTAGCAGCAAAACGCCTAGAGAGAAGCAGCTACTTTTACACTGATCCCATGAGAAGCCAAGATCTAGAAATCATTAATTCTCTTCCATTTGAGATTTGCTATGATTATTTGTATTAAGAATTTGGATTCAATTCAAATCATGTATTCTCTTCCTTGGTAGAGAGCATAATTGCACCTCTTATCCTTTACTTATAGAATTTTTATTTTCCAGTATTAGATGAACATGGTTCGGCGTTTTAATGCATGGTGTCGGAGCAGTCCATAAAATCCTATGAATAAAAATTAAATCTTTTCCTCGAGGAAACCTTGAGTTTCCTTTGTTGGGCTCAAAAGTACTTTTGATTATCTAGGATACAAGTGACGACAGTCACCAGAAAGTAGTGAATGTATGGCGAATTTAAAAGGGTTTTTGAGTAGTTTCCAAGAATCTTTTGGACTGTAAAAAGTTTTTCGTACTGTTCATGATCAATTTATGCTTGATATTTAGATTCCTTTCACTTTGATATTGCCTCTGCTTTTTAGCTTTTTGCTGTTTTCAGGCTTACCTATACTGATCTTGGAAATGAGTTTTAATTTGATATGTTCACACTTTTCTTAACAGGTTTTATGGTTGGTTGCTGGTGTTCTATTAGAAAAACAGATTGTACTAGTGTGCCCCAATCTGGTAAGTCCAGTGATGCTGTTGGACCTAGATAAATTGAAGTGCGCTTTCATGCTTATACGTTTCTGTCAGCCATGATGGATCGTAACAAGAACTCCAATTCATGCAGGGTATTCTATCAGCTTCTGTGTTGTCTCTCATTCCCATGATTCGACCATTTGAATGGCAGAGTTTATTGCTACCTGTAAGTTTGAACTCTAGATTCTCTTATGTCTCTCAAGCACTACAGCAATGAGTTGCATGCTGTATACCTAGATTTTGGCCTCTGAATATTGTTATTGATACGTTGTCTAGAATTGGATTTTAAGATTTACTCTCAGTTGTCTGGTTTTTCCTTGACATGAGCTCATTGAGAGTACTGCTTGTAGTTTATTGCCTTGATAGATGGAGAGAGTCTTGGCAAATTAGTAAGTTACACACTTGCGACTAGAAGTTCATGGATTCAAGTCGTTGATACACCCTATTTGCTGAAACAAGAAAAAACAAAAGAAAAGTAAGAGAAAGGAACAATTGAGAAAAAAAAGCAAAGGGAAAGTGATAGAGATCACAAATGTAAAATTTTGTTTCGTAGAAGGCATCAGAATGTTCTTTTTTTTTTCTTTCATATTTGTTTGTATTATCTTCTAAGCTATTCGAATAATTTCAATTTTACATAGATGAATGAAAATGTTTTTGGTACCATTTTCCTCATTTTGTGCTCAATAGGCAGGACACTTTTTTCCTTTCTTATCCCCTATTGTGTAACAGCAGAAAATCGAGTGAATGGTCAGTGGATGGTGTTAGAAAGTCCAACCCAAAGGATTAAGCTATTACGTGGAGGGAGACCACATGAATATAAAGAGCATATAACACTCATTCACAAGCGATGCGAGATAACAACAACAACTTCGACACCCCCTCTCACGTGCAAGCAATCTGCACGTGGAAATTAACTAATGGGGGGTGGGCCCACATACGCGGAAGGAAATAACATTGGCTCTGATACCATGTTAGAAAGTCCAACCCAAAAGCTTTTGGGTTGGACTTTCTAACAAGATGGGAAAACAACATATTTGAATTATTGACTGGTTATAGCTGTGGATAGACATTAGCAATGAGGTTGAAAGTGGATTCAGATCTCTCTCTCTCAGAGCAGATGCAGAAAGAGGATTCTTATATTTTCATTCCAGGACAAGTGTTACTCTCCATCTATTCTAATACTCCCCATGTGGGCAAATCCAATGCTTCATTCGGGTCCATCTGCTTAGACTCCGTTGGGTGTAACATCTTCAAATACTGGATGCAATTACTACTATTATGTCGGGCCTCCTATCCTCACCACAAAATCCAGCCAAAAGAGATTCAGACGTACCTCTCGTAGAATGCTGCATGAATGGACAGTCACCTAAATTTCCAGATAATTAATAAGCATAGGTCTGTAACAAGAGAAATAGGCTATCATTTAGGTATATAACCTGCTATAATGGAGAGTTAAATGACTTAAGAGTGTGGCATATTCCAGTTATATTGGAATAGTCTTTCATCAGGCATGGAGTAAATATGGATCTCATGGAGTTATGTGCTCTTCTCAGCTAACAACTTAAATGTTTGGGTGGGAAATCCTCTGACATGTAATTCAAATGCCCATTGAGCCATGTTTAATTGCTTAAATTCTCGTGGATTTTCAGGCCTAGAATACCCGTCTATAGCACAGGCATGGCATTATTGTGTGGCTATTATTTGGTGGTGTACCATGAGAGGTGTCTTTAAAGTCCAATATTACGCTGCATGGGGTTAAACTAGCCTAATTCACTTGCTTACTTTTGCCACCTGATAGCTTAAGCTTTTGAGTAAGAGATCGTCCAACCAGGGCGTTAAGGCTAAACTGGAGTTCCCTCCTCTTGGGATTTATTTGAGATTGATATTATTTATGACTTGTGGTCTGTTGCATAAATGCACAACATGCCGGCATCAGTTTGACAAAGTCTTTGGTTTTCCAGATTTTACCATTTTTGACATATATTGATTGTCTTTATTACTTGTTTCTATGCGGGAAACTTTTTCCATAATGTACTTGCATTAGCTGAATTTTAAGTTGGTGGTGGTTTTTATCGTGAATCTCTATTGTTTACCTTCAGGTTCTGCCTGAGAAAATGTTTGATTTTCTTGATGCTCCAGTTCCCTTTATAGTAAGTTCTTTATTTTACCAAATTAACCTTTGGTAAGCCAGACTTGTTAGGTGGAAGCATCATGGTCTTAATGTTGTTATGATCCGACGGCTTTGCAGGTTGGCATACAGCACAAATTTGCTGATTTGAAGATGAAAACATCTAACCTTGTTCAGGTTAATGTGCTTAAGGACCAGGTTTGTCATCTTTTCCCCCCTTTTATCAAGAGAAGCATGCAAATGTTTTTCCTCAGGGAATAATGTTCTCATAAATCATGTAGCCTCTGAGTAACCAAAATGATGGCACGTGGCGATAAAGGCTTGATTAATTGTTCCCAAATTCGCGTTGTCATGGAAGTTAAATAATAGTTTTTTGCTGCCAATTCTTTTCATTTGGTAGGATGGAGGATGTTTTAAAGAGATTAGCTAAGTCTGTGGCTGATGAAGCAGACATATAAATGTTCCACTTTTCTTACTTTTTGCTTGTTGCAGTTCACCACATAGTTACCCAACTTACTTTTGATCATATGCCATGATAAGAATGTCACTAGAAGATAAGAGACCATTCGAATTGAGCATTATCCTACGTGGGTCCAGCATGATTGAATTAGGCTCCATGTTGAAGTTCTTTAGTGACCTGCTGCTGATCTTCCCTTCCATGTACTAATATATTGTTTTTAGAACAGACGTGCAAGCGTTTGTTGAATTAGAGAAGGGCTATGTTGCTTTCTCTTTTGGTGATTTAACTGGTTTACCTTGAAGAATGTATATTAGTACTAGCAGAACTACGAAAGAACTGTAGTGTATATGGGCCAGCACCGCCCAGCAGGGTAGATTCAGATGAGTGAATAGAAAAATTTGTGCAGTGATGTTCTCTCAATTTTCTCCTCTGTTTGATCAGACAAATACTTGAAGATGATTGTACTCATCCTGTATAAGGAAACGACTTGTATGTTTAAGCTCATGTGTACAAGAACTTTTTGGACAATAAGCTGGGTTGATGGCTGGCTGGAATGGTAGTCTGACAGATTGAACTCACTTTTGTAGGTGAAAATATGTCATTTGCCAGCACTACCTAGGTACAAAGAGCTTGTTTCTGAACTAAAGCCAATCCATGCTAGACTATCTCGTGAAAGCTCAATTGCTAGAAGGCATCCTGTATATAACTGTAGTGAAGTGCAGGTATATATGATCCTCACGGGGTTTCTAATCAGTACTGCAGTGTGTATTTTTGATACTTCAATAGATATGGTGTTATTTTCGCATCACATGCCTCTGATTCTTTTTACATTTGATAGTTTCTAAACTAGTGTTGCTGTGCAGGCAGAAGCTGCTAGCGGGTTCTTGACTGTAATGAGGAACTACCTTGATTCACTTTGCTCAGATCTGAAGTCTTACACAATTACTAGTGTACAGTCAAATAATGACAGGGTTAGACCGAGTTTATAATATTCTTTTCCTTGCTGATTAAATGATAACTACTCTGGTTTGTGGAACCTATATTCTTACTGAGCTGTGATTGCATTGTACATTTTCAGGTTTCTTTACTGCTTAAAGATAGTTTTGTTGATTCTTTTCCAAGTAGAGACCGACCATTTATTAAGGTGAGATCTGCTTTCCTTGAGGTCACTATGCATGATGCCATACATTTTATCCAGGAGGTCATCAAGTAATCAGAAATTTTAACTGACCAAGCATCTAACCGGGGAATTCTTGAGTATTAAAATAAGACCACATGATTTTGACCGGTGCATTATTCACTTTGATTTAATTGCTTGTTCATCTTAAATTAACTGGAACTCTAGCATTTGTGGATTTATGGGTATTGATATCTGACATGTAACCTCCGTCATTCCTTAGCAACTTGAGTTTGACAACAAACGGCAGTACAAAAAATATGTCATCAGAGTGATTGAATTCTTCTACTCCCCTTTTTACCCATTTCCTTCTTTATGCTTGGTCGGTTTCAACAATGCACTTATTCAAATGTATTGGGTTCTTATGCTTAAGTTGATATCAAGGTTTCTCTCATCCTACCAGCCTTCGCTCAGACCCTTGGCCGTGAGTAATTTTTTTTAAGACATAAATTATAATTCCTGCCATTATGCAACAGTTTAAGCCTTTTCTCATCCCAATCTGATGAGTACCAAGGATTCAAGTGATAAGTCTGTTCCAGCAGGAATTGTACAGGGCTGTGGTGATCTTCAGTCATCCAAGAGTTTATTGTGGGTGTTGAATGACTGTGGAAAACCTTTGTGAAAAGTTGAGTAATATCATCGGACTGTCAGTATATATACACCTCATCTAGCCACCAGTGACAGATTCTATCTAGGCGCAATTTAATCCCATGGGGTTTCTGATTTCTATTTTGTCACTCAACCGTTGCTTTAAAAATATCTAATTTGTCATTGTTAGGGCATCTGGATTCTTTCATGATTCTAAATGAGGTTTACGGTCATAGAGTCTGACTTGGTACTGCTTTAGAGTACTCGTAGCTCATGATTCTCTTTCTCTTGGTCTATGCAGATGTTTGTTGACACACAGATGTTTAGTGTTCTATCAGATGCTGCTATATCAACCTGTGAGAGTAGTCGTTTCTAACTTAGTCTCGACACCAGAGTAATGCATCAAGTGAAACTTCCAACATTCGTTAGAGAATCCCGCAGATATAGATAGGAAAGAGACTACTATAGCCGAAGGCTTGAAGAAGATTTTAATTTGTAAACTACTCTGCTCCTTTGTACGTCAAGGGCCTGCAGATATGTCCTGTTCCAATTGCTCATCAGCATATCGTCTTGCCTAAATCAAGCGATCGTCATCCCCGTCTTTTATTTGGGATATGATGTTGGGCTTTTTAGGCGTCTTCTAACTTGAAATTCTTGTAGCCACTTTCACCGAAGAGCGTGGTTATGTACACCTTTTCCCTCCTATTTCAAGGCAATCAATCTCATTGCTATAAGAGCTGATTAAGTCCTTGAACTGGAGTACATTACTCAAAACAGCTCCAAAATAAAGGAATTCAGGTGTTACAATTTTTCTGTGCAATGCATAGTTCTGTTTATACATAGTGTAGTGCTATTGCTAAGAGCAATTTTCAACAAGCCTCTTTTCTCCTGTTTGAGTTGAATCCGTTTTCCTTCTTGAAGAGAACTGTTCCAGTGAGGGTCTATGAAATGTTTGCATCCTATGTAGCCATGTTTTTTTTTTTCCTATTTGATCGTCCTATATAGTTTCAGTATCAAATGTTTTACGAGCCCGTGTTTTCCTCTTAAACTATATTAAATTGCATAAAAAGTTGAGGTTGAACTTCAGAGGAGCTTCTTGCATTCATGCATTTGCTATTGTAAGTAGGCTGTTCTATCTTTGTGGAAACAAATTGCTAGTTAGTTGTATATTTCTAAGCTGTACATGACTGAGATTAGTTGTTGGGCTAAGTTGTTAGTTGGAGATGAACATATTCTTTTTGATGGATTATACAAAGTCTGATGTTATAACCAACTTGCTGGGTGCTGGTTTCTATGTATTGAATATCTGTGATGGAGATATATCTATATATGTTGACAACAAGTTGTTGGTTGTGTTTGATACTATGTCTGAGGGTGAAAGGGTGACCGTGTCATCCTCTTCAGGGTGTGACGCATGCAATCTCATAATGAGAGCAAAAGGGATATTTGCGTCCAGCTTCTGATACTAAATTCATGGACAAATATGGCGTATCAAAAGTAAATACATGTGTTCTATTGTCCAAAATCGTTGATGTTTGCCAACTTTGACATGATAGGTGCCGTGCTTTTGAAGACTATGATCCTAAGGGCAGATTGAGGATCATACAAATCTTTCTATTTTGCAGTTCGATCCGATCCAAGACGATAAGATCAAGTTTCAAGATATGTCAAAAAGCAAACCCGTGTAGTAACCTCCATAGATCTGTTCATTTTCTCAAGTTTCAGCAACAGTGTCGAATGCCTAGAGTACGTATCAAAACTTTTAAGAACCATATGTGCTCAGTAGTGCATGTGAAGTTAAATACATTGGATTGTCTTCGTATGGACATGCACTGATCAACATCAAAGTGTAGTTACGCAAACAGACAAAACCTTGCTATGCAAAAACTCAGTTGCCTTTTCTTCTACATAGGCCCCCTACGACGACAACAGGAAAGATGAAGACTAAGAGTGATCCAAGGCTAGAAGTGATGATTACTCCGGAACTGCATTTGCCCTTTTACTGTTTTTAGGAGAAGTAGGAGGTTCATCTGTATAGGGAGAATGAGCAGCTTCACTCTGGTATTTTGCACTTTAAGAAAAAAACACCGGACAACCGCAATACCCGATGGACTCTCTGCCATGAAGAACTCATTTTTAAACTGCTGATACACCCTCAGGTGTCCACTAGGTTCGAACTTCAAGTACTGCGCAGCGGCAGTCGAAACATAACCACAAAACAAAGAACCGTTTCTCGCGAAGTTCACAAACAATCAAAATGTCCTTGGTTGAATTCAACATAACTAGAATCTTTGCTTGTGTATGGAAAATTTATGCGCAAACGGTAATATACCTGCGGAGGTTCAGTCTCTATCTGAGCAAATATACCTTCGGTAGTCAGAGAAAGTGAATATAAACCTTGTTCGCTCATGTTTGCCGCGGAATTAATGGGGGTCAGTTTCTGCCCCACCCTTAATCATTGCCGCCAGAGCGGCGTGTCCGTAGGATGATCGAAGTCTGCCATACTGCAGCAACTATTCTTATCAAACGGCACAAGGTTTCCCATGTCTGTCAAGTTCATGCCAGCAGCAGACTTGCCATAAGTTTGGGTTGACCACACGACCCAGCTGTCGGAGTCTTTCAACACCCGGTCTCCTCCTACTGTGAGCTCCAGGGTGGCCTCGGTGTCAACAGGACGGTTCCGATTGGCAGACCACACAACCACTGGAGCCACACCGTCGCTGTTGTTATTCATGGAGCGCAGGTCTGTCGGAACAACCAAAATGGTGAAATAGTAAACTTCCGACTAGGCTTGGCTATAGAAACCACACGCGAATGTCGTGCCATTATGGCTCTGCAGAAGAACCGGGATTATGCCAGCGCCGTCCGAAGGGAACCGGATATAATTGACACCAGATGCTGTGGCAATCCATGTAGTGTTACGGCCAGCGGTCGGACTGAAGTCAGCCCCGGCGCTGATCAAACCGAAAAAGCATGTTAGGACAAAAAGGCCGGAGGGTGTGAACATAGTGTGAGTACTAAAAACAAGAAGCAGGAGAGGAATGTGAAGAGCAGAAGATGGAAACAAGGAACCGGATTCCAAGTAAACGGTGAAACGGCCGTCCTTGTAATTGTTAAGCAGTACCGTTGGGAAACAAGAGATGTGAAGACACTAACATTGGTTATCAAAGCTCCATCGTCCAATAGAATTTCAAAGTTTCAGATAGAATCTAGGGAATCAATCTTCATTAGGCATTACAGATTGTTGTTTTGACAGAGCGACCTGAAAAGAACAAAAGGTGTTTGATGCTCGATCTCAACGTGCTATTATGGAGATGGTTTCCAATATGTTGAAACGTTACAGTGTAACGTTTCATAAGAAAATAATATCTCCGATAAATGAGATGATTCCTATATCATACAACATGTCAATGCCTTCATTTTAGCATCTCGAGGAATCTGTTTGTAATTCAATTGACATATCTAGATTCTTCTTCCTTGATTGATAAATTAGTGCCTTGACTTCTCCTCAAATTGGAAATTGGAGTTCGAAATGCATTTCTGGACAATGGCTTCGTGAAGAGACTAGTAATTGTATGCACAGACGGAACATATAGTCACTAGTGTTTAGTGTTCCAAGAGCCACTTCATCTCGTTGATAATTTTTCAGATGTCTAGTTCTTGCATGAAGCACATGATTGGCTAACATATAAAGCACATTGATATTACCGCAACATAATAATATTGATGGACTTGAGAGATAAATATTTAAATCTCTCAAGGGTATGATATTTAAGTAATCTATGCAGCTGTTGAGTCCATTGCATGATACTCTGCCTCGAAACTAGATCGAGCAAATTTTTGTTAATTCTTAGCTCTACATGATATACAATTGCTATCTAAGAATATACAAAATCTCGTAGTTGATCATCGAGTCAAGTGGCAACCTACCTAATCTGCATCAGACAAGGTATGCAAGTCCAAAGCTGACTTCGACAAGATTTTTTTTTTTTTGGTCGGGAATTTGGTAAAGATTCACCTTCATCTGTTTATTGTGCCGCTGACATAATGGAGAATACGATTCATAATTTGAATATGACTCACAGTAGGCCAATGCATGAATTGACAGACAAAATTGACTGCATATGAAATATCTAGCCGTGTGACGGTGAGATATCGAAAAGCTATGACAATACTTCGATATAGTGTAGGTTCCAAAAATAATTTTGCATTTGTACTAGAATGAGAGCTAATGAACATAGTATGGGTGTGAGAATTCGATTGAACTAGCATAGATTTTCGATATGAGCTATAGAGGATGATCAGGTGGATTAGTTTTTTCATTGACATTTCTCTGAATTCTGGGTTAACAAGTCTTCCTGAGACACTTGTTAAAGAAAAATTAGTGAGGAAATATTTGATTTTGAAACTGCTGATCGTGCATATCAAGGTGACTTAAAAGTGTGAGAATCCTTAACAAACTCCTTTTTTTTTGTGACAGAGTACTTGCTATAGTTCCATGTGCTTAAATTGACGGCATTAGCAAATATTTGGTCAATCTGATTAATGTAGATCTGCAAATTCATGAAAACGGGACAAACTTTCGAAGAGACACTAGCAGTTCTTGCTTAGGGAGTCGGATGATCCGCATGGTGAACTTTCGTTTCCAAAGATAACTTCATTTTTTCTTTTTTCTTTTTCCTTTTTGGCCCCCGCGAGTCCGCGACATAGATTTCAGAAACCGACCCAATTTACCTGTTCATATAGATTGTATGTCCTGTAATAATAACTGGCTCAATCTACCTGTTCATATGCTTATGTTTTTATGATTTTTTTTTTTCAGGCACATCCCACCCATGAGAAGTACTTGAACAAGAAATCGAGATGTACAATGAACTCGTTCTGGTGGCTAGAAAAGACATGGCCACAGGAAGCTTTGCAAAAAAATTTGGTGACATCAACTTGCCTCCTACTACGGATGTGGACTGCTCAATTGATTTAGATTATAGTAATGATAACATTATGAAAGGAATAGGAGATCCATCAAGAGTTAATAGAAAGCGAAGTTATGCCACGATTAAGGGTGATAGTTTGCAATGGTCTTGGAGCAAATTGGAGAGGTTGCTTCTGCACTAAAAAGAATGGGCAAAAATTAGTTGGATGTTATTGAGCTCTACAAAGAAGTGATGGAGGTTGAAGGTTTTGATGAAGCCACCCTTGTATATGCCTTTGCATTCATTATCATGAGTGCTAAGCTAAAGAAGTTATGGCTTGAAGATTTTGTAGATAGAAGACGAGATGGATATTGACAAGTATCAGACTTTGGATCTTTGTTTTTCATGCTATCTAAACAATAGACTTGTTCTTTGATTAGTTGTTGTAGTAGCTATCCAAGTAGCTTTTTGTGGTACAATTTATCCTAATATTTCATGGAGAAGTAGAGACATTGGTGCTAGATCGAACTATAAAATGTTTTCTAACTGTTTGGTTCTTGAAATCACGTCCATTTTCCATTTCAAGAGAACAAGCCCAGAGATTCGGGCTTCCTTTTCATTTTGCAAGTTCAAATACTAGATTTGCTAGCCTCATCGAGAAAATCCGTTTATTAACGGCTTGCATGAGAACCATTCTGTTTATCTGATTATGTTCCCTAGAACAAAAAAAGTAAGAACTCTATTTGGTAACATAAATGACTCTGATTTTAACTATATCCTCATAATCAGTTTTAGAGAATCAGAATCAATTTTAGAACAAAATCCAGAATAAAAAAAAAAGTTGATTCTAGAAAAAAGAATCACCTTTGAGAATCACGAAACAGAACGAAGTCTCACATCTACTACTTTTCTCTTTCATTTTTCTTGTCACTTTTCCCTCAACCTAATAAAAATAAAATAAAAATAAAAAAATTTCAAAAAATTGAAAATCCCTAAAAATAGAAGAAGCTTAAATTAGGTTAGTTTAACCTTATTTTCATAAATTTGGGCCTAAGTTTCCTAGATTTTATAGATTTCACTCTTCCACAAAAAATGTCGCAGAAGATGAGGGCATCCAACATGTGGATGACAACATATATACTCATAGCCGTGCGTCACAAAATATGACCACCTGCCTATGGAGCTGGAGCCGGAGCCAAACACCCACTTGGATTTAGGACAGAAGCTGCAAAATCATAGTGAAGGACTTGTACTTCGTATCAAGGAGGATAATTTGATTTTTTTTTTGTTAGAGGATAATTTGATTATTCAGCCGCTATATTAGTATGTATTTTGGAGAAAGCAATATTTAAAGAAAAAATGAGTTCTTAATATGAGAACTATCACATGCTTCAATCGAACTTCAAATAGCATGTATTAAAATTAGTGTTTCATTTGTAACATGCTAAAAAAAATATTTTAAATTATTTTAGCGTGCATTGACAATTAGTATTCAATTTAGGATGAAATTTTACAAAGTAAGTACATAGCTATTTGACTTAAATGAAAAAAAATTAGAAAGAGAAACAGTTTTTCGAAACAGAAATTTTATATAGTTATCAAACGCGTTTCGAACAGAAATTTTGAGCAGTTATCAAATGCGTTCTGATTATCTAAAATTCATCCAAAAATAGAATCAGAAAAAATCATTTTAATCGAAATCAATTTTTTGGAATAGAATAATTACCATGCGCAGCCTAAGTGACATAGACCCAATAAATTAATTTGGCAAGGAGAGACCCACCATTGCGAGTGGTTGCCCGAGGCTAGCGAGCTTGACCTCGTGTGGCCGGTTGCTAGTTAGCCCGACGAAAGGCAAAGGAAAAAGATAAAGATAAAAAAGAAAAGGAGAACAAAATAAATAATTAACAATTAATAAAAAAAAATATAACATAAAAATAACATAAACATTTGGTGCTAACAACATCATATTTTTTTTTACTTGAAATTCATGAGATTGAAATCGTTTTTTTAAATGAGAACCAAATGCTGAAAAACATTTTTCGTAATATATTACCAAATAAAAGAAAACAAATCGTTTTTCAAGGAAAATGGTTTCAGGGAAATCACTTTCCGAAAAACGAATTCCTGAAAATCACTTCCCTAAAGCAAACGCTCCCTTAGAAAATGATTTTCACTCTGCACCTTTCACCAGCTTAAAAGGTTTTTCCACCACAAATCTTCATTTCTGAATTAACTAGCACACTTGGACCACTTTCCTACTGTCCACAGTCAAACATAACTGTGAAACACTGCTTGTCCAGCATCCTGAATAACCCAAAGTAACTCTACCGAGTTCCAGCTTTCTTTCCATAATTAGAGCACCCGCATGCAACCAAAATGCCAAAGACGAAGTTGAAAAATAAAAGGAAAAACCAAAAAACGAAGCTCAGGAACATCGAAATTTCAATCGGCTTCTTTCGTGTCTATATTTCAACCAAAGAGCAGCTAGGATAGAAAAGGACGCAAAATGCACACGCGCACGACAGAAAGACTGAATGCCCCATTGGCAGATCTTTGCATATCATGTCCAGAAACTGCCTCTATTACAATGAAAAGCTTAGTTACATGAACTTAATTGATCTGATGGAGCAAAACAATCGACCCCGTCTCTTAAACCACATAAATACGAAGGACTACCATGCATCACCTTGCTAAAGGTACATCTCTCAGCAAAGTAAGCCTCCATGACTTAAGAAGAGCAGTTAAAATGTACTCTTTACTTTTCTCGAATCACAATAATATAAACTGCACATCATATGATCGAAAAGGCCAGCCAAATGCAAGAGATTCTTCCTAGAGAATTCCTGGTTTTAAACTCAGAGTTGATGTCTCCAATATTTTGAACCCAGCAGACCACTCAAATTAATTGAGTAAAGAAAACCCATTCCTCGTTGACATTCCAGCTGATCAATAGATGATCACAATAGTTGCTAGCTCTTCCCATATAAGTAGTCCTATCCCTGGTTAATCAAGCAAATGCTGCCCAAGTGCCTAGTAGCCATGGGATAACAAGAGACACAACTGATGGACTAGTATGGTAAGCTGCACATTGACATTCATAATCCAAACATTACCATTTTTCTTCCTCATGTGTCCAACGAATGCAGCAATGATCCAAAAGAATCACCATAGGATAGGACATCATTTTTCTTCATCTTCAGAATCAGATTTTGCAAAAACAGGCTCAGGTTGGGTTTGGGCATATGCAGGGGCAATGAACTTTGGATCTTTTTCTGCGACGTCAGCATACTTCAGTATAGCTTCTCTAGGATCTTCCTCCATCCACGTCTCCTTAATCAAGCCTCCTTGCTGCAATTGGAAGTAGCAATTATCCTCAGTTACCCTCAGAACCTAACTAAAACAGACAAGAATTGAAATGGAGGACAAAATACTTACCTTGAGAAGATACTGGGTCAATAAACTTCCCTTGGTTGTACCAATTCTTCCACCATGTCCAGGTCCATTCATGGGAACCTCTGGTTTATGGGATTTTAATGGATCCTTGAGGACCTTTTCACGTTGACGCTTACGGCTTGGCTGATCCCTAAACAAAGGCAATGCATGGGGGTTGTGAATGACAGGCTTTAACTCAAAGTCGTCCACAGATTTTTTCCTTGGCGCACGAGCAACACAAACAAGAGCTCCTCTCTCACTGAGAGTAGGATCATAAAGAACGTGAGTTCCTCCTTGGCTTTTATCCCCAGAAGTTGCAAAGATCTATAACAAAGAAAAAGACAATGATGGAGATGGAATGGTAATTGGTCACATCTTAGTAGGGAAAAAGCAAAAGATCCCGAGTTTATACACCTATGCAGTAATTCTAACAGGTATTTTCTCCAGGTTGAACTACCATATAGTTACATCTAGTACCTGGTTCAGCCTGGGGTGCCATGCACACTGCACCACACTACAAGTAGGAGAAATCCCAATTCTTGATATGAGCTCAAGTTTAGATCGATCAAAGAAACACAACAAGCCTCCAGTTGTGGACTCCCTTTCAACGGAAGTTCCAGTCAAGAATAGCTGCTCATCGGGACTAAATGCAATATTTGTCTGGGCATAGTGATTTGGAAGATCCTCAAAAACTTTGAGGGGATTTTTCATAAGGCGCAAATCCCACACCTAATGCGTATCAAACACAAGAAGCTGAGATAAACTTGAAAAATTGATGTAATTGACAATCAAAACCGAATGTGAGCTTCAGTCATATCCATGTAATTACCTTAAGTGAGCCATCGTAGCTTCTTGTCAGTAAAATTTTCCCATCGCTGGAAAACTTAAGCCCAGTTATATCATCCGAATGAGCTTTTTCGACGTGAATGTCCGGCCTGCTTCCCCATCCTGGCTTAAGGTTCCAGATCTGTGCAATTGACAAAAAAAGAAGTGAATAGTAAATCATAATTATATGGGAACATGTGAGATTTTGTGGGACCATTGCCAATTGTTATAAAAATTTAAGCTATTACATGAAGGCGTGATTTAATATTAAATTACTCTAACATTCTTCCTCACGCTTAATTTGGTCTTTTTGGCAAGTACTAAGCATGGAAATATTTAATTGGAGAGGCAAATGGGGCCTGAAAAAGTTTAAACTCAGGACCTCTTGCTTTGACATCCTATGAGATTTTGAGGGACCATTGCCAACTATTCTAAAAGTTTAAGCCATTAGATGAAGGCGTGATTTGATAGTTAATAACTCTAATAGAACACAATCGCCATCACGCCAGAAGGATAAAAATTTACACCCTAGCATCACTTCTCCCAATATGGCATAACGAGACATAATACCTGTATTGAACCATCCCCAATACCACCTGCAATGCATTTCCCCTCACGATCCCACGTGCATGCTGTCACGGGTACTCTTCCAGGCCTTGCAAGCTTTGGTTTAATAACCTATATATATTGAACAAGTTAGTAAACGGCCCAATTCTAGTCCTTTATGGAAAATAACACAACAAGCAAAGAGATACCTTAAGTGGCCAATTTTTTCTACAATTTGTTGCTAACAGAAGTGGCCATACATAAGCTCAATGGGAACGAGAAAAGTCTACAATGGTTGCCAGATCATCAGAAAAGCAACTGAAGAACTCATACATTGTCGTAAAAAGGTCTACGGAGATCTCATCGTAGGGATTGAGGTAAAAGCGGTAGCTCAAGACCAAGATGGGAGGGGGATGATGAAAGTCATTGCTGGAAGCGGTTAAAGAAAGTAGAACTTTCTGATTTAGAATTATCTTTTGTAGATTTTATCCATCATAATTAATTCCATGCGTAAAGGGAAACGATATGTTAAAATTGTTGAATGCTGCAATTACTGCAGGAGGGAATAAAGACTATAGCTTATTTGTGACTGCCAGAACTAATTTCTTCGTCTATATTGACCACAAGTCAGACGGATGAGGTGGAAACTGAGGAAGATTGCCTGGCAAATCTAAAAAAAAAAACCTCTTGAAAAATTGAAGTAGACCAGCGATTAACAATGTACATTGAAAGAATACTTCAACTCCTGAGATATATTCCTACATAATCTCAGTATTAACAGCTCAATCAAGAGCAAAAAAGCATAAGACTGTCGAAGGGGAAACAACAAAAATATGCAGCGGTGCAACAACTCAATAACCATATCTTTACACAAACTCAAAGTCAGCATATGAGGAAAAAAATACCTGCTTTTGACTTTTGAAGTCATTCACATCCCATATGCGAAGAGATCCATCCTCCGATGATGTTAAAATTGTCTCTTTTGTTTTAGGGTGCCACTCTCCCCAAGTCAATCCAGATATATGGCCCTTCGTATTTTTCAAATCACGAATATACATGTCCCCCTTCACAAATTCACCTAATGTAAGCCCGTCACGATCATAGATCTGCATCACCAAGAATAATTGTCAGAGGAGCTAAGATGCACCACAGCTTTCAGGAAAATGACAAGTACCATTAAAGCTACCTTAGCTTGAGCTGAGCCAGTAACGCACAGAAATCGATCTGCCGTCGGACTCCAGCTTAAGTTACGAACTTGATGACCTTCAAAGGGCTCCAAGTCTCTAAATGATGATAGGCGAGAATTCATCCCTTGAAAGTCATACATCCGTACAAAGTAATCGTAACTGCCGGATAGAACCCGAGAACCGGTGGGGTCAACAGCAAGAGCAGACACAACCTGTTAATTGCAATTTTGTGTAGAAGTTTCACCAAGTCAGAACCACAATGTCAGAAAGCTAACCACTACGAAGCTACAGGTTTCATGGAATTCACTTCATGCCATCTACGGTGTTGTTTGAAAATCTCCAGCATTTTTCAATGCATTCCTAACTCCACTACTCTAGTCGCAGAGAAATCTAAAGCACATTCAAACTTCCACAAACAATGACAATATGATTGCTCAACATGCTGGCATCGATGAGTAAGTCGCCAGATGAATATCTTCACGTCAAATCAATAAAACTAAGAAAGCTACCAACAAAGGGACAGGGGAGAGGAACAGAGATACCTTAGTATGGCCTTTGAGCACGATCTCATTGCTGAGAGGTATCCGATATTGGTTCTCCTCCTCTTCTTCCTCCTCGTCCGAATCCACATTCGGTGGCCGTGGCGGCCCAATCATTACCTCTCCCTCCTCCTCATCATCGCCATCTCCAAGGTTTCCAGGAGGAGGCGGCGGCGGGCCAACCATAACCCCGTCGTCGTCGTCGTCGTCATCGTCCTCGCCCCCGCCATCATCGTTGGAAATCAATCCCGGCGGCGGGCGAGGTGGACCTATCATCGCACGACCACCGTCATCACCGTCGCCACCGCGGGAGCCGATTCCAGCCTCGGGGCCAGGCCTAGGGTTTCCGGCGCGGACCGCCTCGAGCCAGGCTCTGGAGGAGGAGGAGAGAGAAGGCAGACCGCCGCTCTTGCCGGCAGCGGCGGCGGAGGTAGTAGAGGGAAGAGAAGGGGAAGGAGAGGAGGAGGAGGAGGAGGAGGAGGCGGGGTTCGGGTTGGGGCCGTGGCGGCGAGTGGCGGTGTGGACGGACTCCAGGGAAGTTTGGGCCTTGGGCTGCTTGCCGAAGGTGAAAGGGAACTGAGCTCTCACGCCGTCATATATCTCCGCTTCGTCCTCCATAGCCGTAGTTCACCGAAGGAAGAGAGAGAGAGAGAGTAGCGAGCTTGGGAGTCGTCTTGCAGCTTCTTCTTCTGCTTCGTCTTGCGGAAATTTAACAAGGTACCGCCATGGAAGACCAGGAGAAAACTGAAATTGGGGTTTTTATATGTTTCGTCGCCCTAATTTTCAATTTAAGCTTTTAATTTCATGAATTTATCCACTTTATTATTTGCAGCTACGGGGATTTAAGATTGGGCCCCAAATAAATGAAAGTCGCGCGTACCTCAATAAGACATAATTTATTTTAGTATTATTTATATGGTCACATTACTCGCCATGTTGAAAGCCAAGGTATTACATAAAAACACTTATATTTCTTCATTTCCTTGCCAGAAGTTAATTTGGTAGGGAAATCCATTTGATAAAATTCATTACGAAGTAAAAAGTCGTTTAGTAAAAAAATTAACTTATGATAGGATTTTCTATTTATGGTAGGATTTTTGGCCCATTTCGAGAAGTAAAAAAAAAAATTACTTCTCGCTTTCGCAGATCACCGGTTGCCATTGTCAAAGATTTTGTTAATAATATTTCAAAAATATAAATTTTTAACCATTACCAAATGAATTTCTCGGATCAAAAATCAATCTGAAGCAAAACTAGAAAAATCAACTTTTGCTTTTGCGGAGAAGTTGAAAAATTAACTTCTTGCCATAAGTCATTATGAAGTGGAGAAGTGTTATCATGCGCAACCTAACTAACCCTCAGCTTTTTGTTCAGTGGCCAACAGTGAAAGACAGAAGGTATTCTTTAGGAAGAGGCGGATTCAGGAGCGATTAGGGGCCGCGGGAGCTTTGGCGGCAATCGGGGTTATGGAAGGAACGACTTTCGAAACCAAGGCGAATTCTCGGGCCAGCCGAGGGGTCCGATGGGGCGCGGTGGAGACGGCTACCAACGGGCTTATCAGAATGGGAATGCAAAGGGCAGTCATTTGAACAAAAGGCGATCGATCCCTTTTTTTCTCGCCGCTTTTTTTTTTTCTTTTCTTGTCTCAGATTTTAACAAAAAGGGCAGTCATTTGGGAAATATTGCAGTTCGTGCAAATTTTTTTCCTTTTTTTGGCCACCGGCGGTTTCTCTGCTCGGTACATACTACATAGTACATACCTTGTAGACAAACCCTTGGCGGCTAATAGGTCTATCTATTGATCAATTTGAGACTTCAATTGAGTTTTGTGATTTGACCATTGATTGTAGTCATCTTCCTGTGATGATCATTGGCAGCTAAGGCTGCGTATACTAGCAATAGTGCTCACTGCTTGCTTGTTTCCTTTGAAGAAAAGTAAAAATATAAAGTAAGTTGATAGCATCTTTAAAGTTGGTTTGAACCCTTTCTTGCAGAGACTGCTGCGAGCTGCTGGATTGTTTGCAGGGTCTATTTTCCTGATGCGGCAGCATGGCGACCTTATGGCTGTGTGATGATCAAAAGTGGTCAATATGCCTGCGGAACCATATCACACCCGGACTTGATGAAATAGGATGAATTGATGTTTAGACTGAAGCTCACCCTGTTGTAGCTGACTATTTTTATGATTTTGTTTGAACAATTTCTAGCTGTTGCAACTATTGGTCCTCACTGGTATCTTGTTTGAATGAACAATTGGCCAGTACTCAGTAGCAGTTCAATGGCTTAGTAGGTTGTTGTATATTAAAACCTATCGGGACTAAAGTAGACGATTTTCTCTGAGGGGCTTTGAATGCCACTCTTGCTTGACGTTCTCAGTTATTCCAGACATTAGACATGTCCAGTTGATTCACATTAGCAATAGAAGCAACTCAGTTATCTTTACAATTTCTATGGCAAATTGGACGGTGATACTTGTTCTTTCAATAGATCATTGCCATCATCAAACTTCCTAGGGGCATATTAACATCTCATTCCAGGACAAAAGGATACCAATCTCAATCTCTCACTAATTTCGCAAGCATCAACAAAACAAATCAATTGAATGAACATCTTTAGTGAGTACAAACAAAATAGTGCGATAAAACAGAAAATGCAAAGTAAATGTTCTCAGGAAGAAATTGATATAGAATCACTTTTAACACAGTTGGGTCGAGCTGACAAAAGAATATAAAGAGAGTGACATTCTTTCATTCTACATGATCTTCTCATATGGAAATATGTACATTTTATTGCAACGATCGAAAGAGTTATGAAAGATGCAGATGCAGGACACGGAACAACTCAATTCAAAGAATTTATCAGATCCTTAAAATTGAACACCAGCCAATCAGCTTTAGCTGCCACAGCCTCTCGAAGTTGAACGCCCGCGTAGCATATAAACAAGTCTGCACCACCTGGCTTACGGGCCTGTGTAAAGAACAGAAATAAACTTTGAATACAGGCATAATGTACATTGTAAGTTTTGATTCAATAGCCAATCCACCAAAAAACAACCACCATTACATTTTTTTTTTGGCTCAATTTCATTCGGCAAGTTTCCCTCCCTATTTTCAGTCACTGTTACAGTCTGATAGGATGAGACTACTAGTGCACAAGACGATACATGAAACTTAAGGAGTTCACAAAGTTCATTTGTTCAACATGGCAAACAGGAGAATGTCTTTGTTCGTTTCCTCGATATTTCTTAATCGAAGAAATGCATAAAGTGTTACTAACCTCAAGATCAGTTGCACCGTCCCCGATCATGACTAACGATTTGTACCCATGGGCCTGTCAAGATAACTTCTGTTTGAGGTTTGCTAGTAGAAAGTTATGCAATTAAACGTACCTATTGCTATCAAAACCGACCTTCCTTATTTGTTGGACTGCAGTGGCCTTTCCACCGCTCCGAGAGGTAGGCTCACTGGTGTCAAACCCCAAAAACTCCCCAGAACTTCCAAATAGCAGTTGATTGGCAAAAATGTTTTCAGGAGGAATCCCAAGAACTGAGGCGACAGGCTGCAGAAGAATCGCTCAAAGAATCAGAAAATGTATTTTCTTGCATATTTTGCTTCACTAGATAGGGCTGCCTTACAACACTCAATAGACATACATATCAAGCTGCACAAGTTCGATAATCGTAACCCATCACAAGACTGATGCTCAAATTAACATCGAACTCATAATATTACATGAAAGAGGTGATCTACCTCTCTTGATAATCATTTATGCCCTTAATCACAACTTATAGCTCCCATTGCGCATAGCATGTGACAGTGCTTTTTGCGATATAATAAGTGCAAGAGTGAACAAAGACAGGGAGACAGACACTGAATCAGTGGAAAATGAATAATTTTCCCTCAATAGGATTCAACAGGCAGAAATACCATACATTGATCATCTGGCGAAATCCTCCGGAGATGAGATAAACATCTGTTTTATTGGTCTTCAGCTTCATGATTAACTCATTTATACCAGGAGAAATCCTGCCAATAGAAAGCCCAGTTCGGACTTCAATAGTAGTTCTAATGAAAGAAAAAAACACAAATTATGTGCACCAAAATATACACATTTGGCAAAACCTATTTCAAGATGCATCAAATCAACAACAGACCATTTTAATGACCAGAAAGTGAACTTCGGCCTAGCCATCAGCTATATATGGTGGGAATAAGATTCAAGAAGCAAACTTGCTAGTTTTAATTATATACACATAACATACCATTCGTTTCCCATAAAACATTCAGAAAAATTATTCACATCTGGCGACAAATACAGTTCATTTATCATAGCTTTAACAGTTTAGTTCCAGATGTCTCAAAAGCGCATATCGTCTTTGATAATATGAAAGCTACCACTCTTGCCTCCCATATTATGACTAAGAAAGCTGAAATTTCATTATGGAAAGATCCATCTTTATGGTCATTATGTCAACATATTTAGTCTAACATTATAGGTCAAATGTGAACAATCAACAAGGATATCCTCATGCACGTAACTTATAGAGATCTTAGTGGAAGCAATAAATGAAACAAAGTAGTAAACAAACCTCGGGGGCCTTTTATTTAGGAAATCTTGAACTTGGGACAAGGAAGGGTTGAACAAAGATAATCTCGCAGCCAAGGCCTCCTCGAAAGGAACTGAACCACCCATTGCTCTGGAATATTTGGATAATGCAGAAATGACAGATATTAAAATAGAAAATATAAGGGATGAACATGGCTAACGATAACAAAATTACCTTGCAGTCCATTCTGCAACAGCTTTTCCAGCTCCACAAAACTCTGCAAGCTCATCGATGCCTTCATCAACGCACACAGTGCTATCCACGTCAAAGCACACAGCATCGGCATTTCTCCAAAGGTCAAGAACTTCTGGACATACAACAGACAGTTCAGATCATTAAAAAAAAAAAAAACGAATAAAGAGTTCACCTAAATACTCGACTTCGGTGAAGCATGCAGTTTAGACGCAACCAAGCAATTTCCTCTAATTCACTTCCTAAATGATGACTTAATAAACCAGATTAATATGAGTTGCACATCAACTCAAGTTCAACTGTGATTTCCATAAATACCCCCATTCACTGTATAAAACCTTTAGATGGCAATGTGTTGTCAGAGTGACTCAATTTTGAGGCCTCCAATGGATGAACAGAGGCAGAAACCGAGTTAAATGACTTTGAGCTCATGGTGATCCACGCTCGGTTTCTGTATGGAGTCGTCACGTATCTCAAAGCCGATGTCCGAACAAGAGGCGAAAGATGCCGACTTCTTCGGGTATAAACAGGCGCGCTTTGTACGCTCTTCAAACCTTCCATGAAAATATCTGTTCCAGCAGATCAAAGGAATGAATGAAACGGAACTCAAGCGCCAACATGGTGTCATTGCTCCATCAAAGTAATTGGCTCCACGTAATCAGCCATCACACAACATACTTGAGCTCAAACCAAGAAGCACGGGCAACCCTCTTAAAGCCAACCACGTAACACACGAGCAAAATGCAATGTGAAAAATAAAGTAAGCGAATTTGGTGACCTAAAGCAAGAGACTGCGAAATGGGAATGACAAGGGTACGAGTTCCACATTAAAAAGGTAACACTTAGCGACCATCTGAACGAGAACCTCCAAGGGAAATGTAAGAACAGGAGTGACACCTAGAATGGATGATCCAGAATGCTAAAGTTGAGATTTTTTTGTCATTTCCAAGCCTTTTTTCATCTCGACTCAACATCACAAATCGCAGAGAATCAAAACACCAAGAGAAGAACGAGGAAACTCACTGATACAATTCCCGCCCGTTGATCGTTTGGCTTCAATCGGGGTCGAGTGTTTCTTTTGCTTTTGCTTTTGCTTTTTCCTTCGCTAGCGTTCTTGCTCTTGGATCTGCAATATTCGGATCTGCGTTAGTTCTTGGGAGGTTGGTGGTGGGAGAAAGCGGATAAAACTGGTTCGTTTTCCCTTGCCCGATATTTAACGTTTCGATAAAATATTGGGTGAGTTTAACATGCCACGGAGGCAAAATAACATTTCAGATTTTTTTTTTTCCTCCTCTCCTTTCTCCTTTGCCTCTCTCTTCCCCCTCCGTTAGCCTCCCTCTCCCCTCCGTTACTGCTTTCTTCTGCACGACACCATGAATCAGGAACTTCATTGAAGCTCCAAAGAAAGATGTGCCAAAAACGATGACCGAATTTACAGGAAAAAATCACGAGCAAAACCCCTCTAGCTTTATTGAATGAAGCAATTGGAGAAATCAAAACCTGCTTCGAGTTGCAAATCCTTCCTAAACTCACACCCAACCTCGGAAAACATGAACACCTTAACCTCTAGAAACCCTAAGCCTGAACCTCCCCCCCTCACTCTCGTTACCTGGAACATGAAACGCGACGGCGCCATCGAAGATCAGCGACCTTGACCAAAGCCCGCTCCCCGCTCTGCGAGCCTGACGCTGACCATAGTCCCGTCGCCTCGAACTTCGGTCGTAAGATCTACGGCGGCGACTCCGACCAAAAGCATTTTCACCTTGTGCACGCGAGCTTCAAAACCCATGGCGTCGTCGTGGGCTCGTTGAGGCTGAAGAAGGGCGAACCGTAAAACTACGAGGGAGAGAGGGAGGGGAGATTTTGACCAAAGAAAAAAATAAACAGAGAGAGGAGAGAGAAAAAGTAACGGAGGAGGGCGTGGGTAACGGAGGTGAGAAAAAGTAGAAATGATGGGTCCACTTGGACATGTGGCGGCCAATGAATGGAGTGGTATTTTGCCACTTAAACTCACCCAATATTTTCTCCTTTCTTTATTGGTTGGATTTGTTGCCTATCTTTATTGGTGCGGTCCAAACTCCACGTAGATTTTTCAATATTTGGTAGGGATAATTACATAAATGGTCCATGAATTTTAGCAGAACGTGCAATCTGATCCCTAAACTTTTAATTTGTTCAATTTAATCCCTAAACTTTGGCAGAATGTGCAATTTGATCCCTAAATTTTTGACTTATTCAAAGTGCATGTTCAATTTAGTTCCTGAATTATAGGAAAATATTCAATATAGTCCTTTTGTTAATTTAAGATCAGAGATAACGTTGAATATTTTCATATAGTCTAGGGATTAAATTGAATATTTACTAAAAGTTTAAGGACTGTATTAAATAAATCAAAAGTTTATGGATCAAATTACACATTCTGCTAAAGTTCATGGGCTAAATTGAACAAATTAAAAGTTCAGGGACCCAAATTATCATTAATTATTTTTTATTTAACGAATTAAGTTAATGCCGATATAAGGCATGTTTGGTTTAGCATTTGGCCACGAGACTTTGAGAAAATACAAATATATTTGGATTAAAGGCTTTTTTTAAAATACAAGTAGTGTTTGGTAAAGTGAAATTTTTAAAAACACATTGAAAAAAAACTTTGATGTAAATGCTGTTTGTCGAAAAATATACTTTGTAAAGTATTTTCACTTTTTGACAAAAAAAAAAAAAGATGTGGCGTGGGGGAGACAGCGAGCGGCAATGGTCGGCGGGGCTCCCGGTGACGGTGGTCAGCGGCGGTGGTTGGTGGCGGCTGGTGGTGGCGGTCGTTAACGTGGCTATGGCGCACATCGATGGTCGACGGCGGCTGTGGGTAGCGGTGGTCGTTGGCAGCGACGATCGATGGCAGCAGCAGGCGATAGGCGGAGGCAGTCGGTGGCCGTGGTACAAAGTTAAAAGAAAAAAATTAATCGCATTCTGCAAATGCAACTTAAAGACATTTTCCAAGCATTTGAGATATAATTGCATCTCCTCAAAGTGAGTAAAAAAAAATAACCAAACACCATTTGCATTTAGCCAAGGACTTTAAAGCTCCAATGTTCATTTCAAATGCTAAACTAAATAGGCCATATTCTCTAGGGGTGTGCAAACTGGACCGGATCGGCCCGGACCGGCCCGGGACCGGCCCGGACCGGACGGGTTGGTCCGGTCCTTGAGGTGGATGGGTTGGTCCCCGGTCCCAATAAATGGGACCGGTGACTGGGCGGTCCGGTCCTCGGGTTCTTGTGTTGGGACCGGGCCGGCCCGGCCCGGACCGGACCGTCAATAATATATAATTATTTATATATAAATGTATATGATTACAAAAGAAATTGAAAACAAAACGGAGGACGGACTCCTTGGTCCTCTTCCGATGGTTCTTGGTGAGGACAACGATAGCTTTGGGGTGGTGAGGCCTAGTTCGTCGACGTGAAAGTGATGGGAGACGGGATGGTGCGTTGTGGAGTCGTCGTGAGGTTAACCGACGATAAATTTTGACATATTGTTTCATCTTGGAGGTTGTCTTTTGAATCCCGCTTCCCAGTTGTAAACTCGTTTGTTTGAGAGAACATGTGTGGATTGATGTCTAACTGTTGTTCATGTCTCTGTCGATGTATGCATTTGGTTAGTATGGCATGCCTTTTGCCTGCCGATCTATGTTTTGCCAGGGTGTCATTGATGTCTTACGCACTTGTTTGTATGGCTTTGTAGAGGTTGGGCCGGGACCAGGACCGGACCGGGACCGGATCGGACCGACGGTTCTGGTCCTGTTCGGTCCCGGTCCGGTCCATGGTCCCGAAAGTATGGGGACCGGACTATTGGTCCGGTCCTCGGGTTCATGCCGGAACCGGACCGGCCCGGACCATGCACACCTCTAATATTCTCTCTCAATTGTTGAGAGATGGTGAAATAAAAGTAGTTATATATATATATATATAGTTTAGTGAAGGTAAGAACGGAAAGAAAATACCTTGATCACACCAAAGGTTTTTTTCAAATATACATTTACCAGACACTCTTGCATTTTCTTAAAGCCCTTTTCGATTACAGTTACCAAAAAATATTGCATTTCCCAAAACTTTTTAGGCCAAAGGCCTTTGCATTTGTCCAAAACCTTTTTCCCAAAAATCGAACTGAACGCATCCTTTCGGTGAGACAAGAACCAAACAAAAATTAGTATCTATTGATTTTATAAGATGGAGAACAAAGATAAAGCCATTTTTTCCGATTTTGGAATATAAATCAGAAGTACTTCAGGGATCTATAGGAAGCAAAAGAAATGTATGATGAGCGATTTTACTAAAAAAAAAAAAATCCACCTTTTCCATTGCTCCGCTAAACATCGCATAGCCGGCAGTGTGACTGCCGAGCGGGTGAATCACTTTCTTTTTTGGCTGATGTGATGGGAAGTCAGAAGGTCCCTTCTTGTTGGCTGATGTCCAGGGAGTTGTATGAGAAGCTGACCGTCCGGACGCAGCATTCACATAACCACCAATAAAAATGGACAAATCTTATAGAGCCACTCGAGATCTTATTATTATAGAGCCATCACCATTACCAAGAACATAATTTCATGACTAATGATCGTGAACTGATGTAACAGTCGACCCATGATCTTACGTCTTTCTCAAAGAGATGAGGATTTCCAAAAGCTAAAAATCAAATTTGAGATTGGGATTTGCCAGAACCAGAAAATTGGGGTAAGCCAGAAACTTGATAATATCCGTATGCAAACGGGTAGACTTTGGGCGGATTGGCTTTCTGAGTCTTTCGACCGCTCGTTCTCGTCGCCCTCTTTAACTTCCTTCTCCTTATCCTGATCATCTTTCTTGTTGTCGTTCTTCTTCTAAAAGGCCGCTTCGATAGACATTAGGTGCGTGTCAAACCACTCCCTCAACTCCGACATGAGCAGCACAACATCTATATTTTCGATCACCGTGAGCTCCCTATCCTCCATGTCCAAGCTGAACGAATCGACCCCTACACATGAGTAGCGAAATTTGCACCTCTGTTTTGACTCGATTTTCTTAACGAAGTAGAGAAACAGAGGCGATGAGAAAGCTTGATCTGATTGATGCCTGAAAATCCAGAAACTAACTTTATGGCTTTCTTCTTGTCCTTCTCATTGTGCAAATCCAGCTTGAACACCACTACCTATCACCACAAAAACAAAGGCAACAACATCAAAATAAACCCCCTTTCAGCCCAACTTTTTCTTCAAACAATATAAGTAGAATTTCTAGATCACTAAGGAAACAAGAGAATTAGCTCCCAATTGTCTCGCTAATCACTCACCTTATCCTTTTCCTCTTCTAATTTCCGGACCCATTCTGCAAGTTCTTGTTGCCAGGAATGGTAATGTGCAGTCCAGGGCTGTAATTTGTAAACTGGGAGAGAATGAGATAGAGTGAGCGAGTAACGTAATTATGGGTTTTTTTTTTTCCAAACTAGGGCAAAAAAAAGTATTTATCAGATCGGGTGTGTTTTTTTTTTATTTACCAAACCGGGTGTCGCTCGGCAGTCTTAATGTCGAGCCTTGTAATGCTTGCTCAGCACTTGACAAAACTGAAAAAGAAAAGGATTACCGTTCTCATTTATACTACTCCAGAATAGTGTTCCGTCATGCTGTATCTTCAAACTTATAATAGATGCTGTGATTATTTATTGCAAGGCTCATATTTGATACAGTCATCCTCATAATTCAAATTATTACTCCAAAACAATAATGCTTGCTCAGCATCCAGAATTCTCGATTTTTTGAAAAATCACGTGTTGGCGTGTCGTGTCGTGTTCATGTCTCGTGTCTCGTGTCATGTCGGTGCTATATAACTTGGGAGTCGTCTTGCAGCTTCTTCTGCTTCGTCTTGCTAAAATTGAACAAGGTACCGCCATGGAAGCCTAGGAGAAAATAGAAATTGGGGTTTTTATATGTTTCGTCGCTCTAATTTTCAATTTAAGCTTTTAATTTCATGCATTTCTCCACCTTTATCATTTGTAACTCTCTCCCAACTTCAATTCTAATTTTGGCTCAAACTCGTGGCAAATCTATTGGGGGCAGTCTACGACTCACGACACCGCAGGAAACAAACTCATAGTCATAGGCGCGTAGGTTGAGAGCGATATCGACTGCCCGGATTCAAGATCGGCTCGAAATAAATAGAAGCCATCCGAATAAGACAATTCATTCTAGTATTACTACAAGGTCACATTAATACCTAAAATGCATCCGTGTTAGTCTGTTTTTCCAAACAAATGCATTCTTAAAATTTAATGTTCGACAAAAAAAAAAATTCTAATGAGCATAATAAAAATATAAAAATAGTATCACTTTTATTTATACCGACAAAATAATAATAAATATTTTTTATTTATATCGGTAGCATAGTAATAAATTCTCGATATATGTAATTTGATAATTTAATAGGAGATATACCCATAAAATAGTAATAATAATGTTCAGTGGTTTTACATATATATTGAGATCTGCAGTCATTTCTATTTTCTTATTAGGTTTTAATATTTGGAAATGTAGCTTTTTCATCATTGTGAAGAGAAAATAAAGAAGTGCTTGAATTTAACTAATTATAAAACCACAGCGAAATGACTTCTTCCCACGTATCCGCTGCTCACATCGGCTGCCGCGCTGTGCCTCCATTTGAGCCTCCGGCGCGAGGACAGCCCAAAGCTCTCGCCGGAGCAACCGCGTGTCTCCGTTCCACCGCTGCATCAACCGCCTGAACTAGAGAGATATATCACCACCAACGGTACCCTCTCTCTCCCTCTCTCTAGTGCTGCCTCCCTGTGTGATTATCCTGAAATTATCACCACGTTCGGCAAGTTTCGCTTTCCGGCTTTTCCCCCCCTGATTGATCCGATGAGTCTTGGAGTCTATTCGGAGGTTCTCCGGTAACCTAGGAAACCGTTGGTACGCAGTCTATTGAGCGAATTTTTGCTTCTCTCTCGGAGTACATGTATCCTGCTCAAATCCGATTGATCTTCCTTGTCAATGCTTTTCGATTGAGATATGCTGGAACTCGATATATTAATGTTGAGAGTGAACCTGTTTCGGCTAATTGGTGGGATTTTATGCCTATGCCTTCGTTCAAGTTGAGTTAATTAGGCTTTGGCTTGTTTCCTTTCCTTCGATCGCAGATAAAAATGGGATGCCGCCACATCAATTGTCGACCAGCCTTAAGGATTTCATTTTCTTTAAACATGTAAAACAAGAAATGCGGATTCATGTGGTGTCCGGAAGGTTACACTCCACGTCCCGTTCCTAATTGCGCAGAAATTCCACTCTTATATTGATGTTCTGAAATCTGATGTGAAGTAATATGAGGAAATTCTTCTTCAATGCCTGTGTGTTGGAGCTTAGCACGCAAGACTTTTCAGTTGAACTTACCAGGCACAAGTTCCGGTCTCGTTTGGCTTAAAAAATTTATCTTTCTAGTTTCCTTCTCTCGCCCAGAGGACATGTATGGTCTTCCTTGTCCCGCGCACAAAGACGCTGCGGATATTATATTACTAGCTGAACAAAATTTTATGCATGCTAAAAGTTGTGGCTTTGTAGCATTTGAAATGGGAAGACAACTCGTTGGATCACAATGGGACTTCCTCTTATTGTATTCACTTCTTTTTTTTTCTCGAGTTTTATGGGTCTATATTTGCTTCTTAAGTGGAAAGATAATTGATCTGTGATTTTCGATTTGTGCTTGTTGGTGATCTGCTATTATATGTTGAACCCCCATATTATCTTCCAATTTTTTCATGTTGCTGTAGGGCTGCTTGAGTCACGGACAATATGCATCCCCCTCTAACATTACACCGTCATCCAATGTGTGCTGAAGTAAGTCTATTATGCTTTTCAGTTTACTTCACAGCTTAAAAATTCACCTCACGTTTTCTTTGGATGTAAAGTTAGTAAGCCTATATGCTTTCCATATTTTATTCTTATTAGTTACACTGTGAATAGTATCGAGGATAGAAAGCACACTTTTCCAAGAGGTACCATTAAAACTGGATGTTTTAGATGTCATCATCATATTTCTGCATGTGTCATCAACATGCTTGAAATAAGACCATAGTGATTCTGTCAGCGCCCCCTTTTTTTTTTTGGCATCAGCACCCGTTCTAAAAGGCTAAAATCAAAGAAATTCTGTATCTTCTGTATTATGTCCCTTATAAGAGAACTACTGGACTGGATCAACCTGATGCCAAAATATTCTAAGGAAGTCTCCCTGATCTTTTGTAATTTTTTGGATGAGTAGCTCGATATTTTCATTTTCCTGTTCGTACCGTCCTGTATGCATCTTAGTGGTTCTTTATTATGATGTCATCATGGATGATGCATCTGTAGAAGAGTCATTTACAAGATTGATGGAGCTATGTTACTTCCCTTGCTGGAAAGGTTGCTGTTCCTAGTTTGAAAGAGGTCTCTCCATGATTTAATCAATAAATGGTACCATCTTTGGTTACCTACAAAAGGAAAACTAATATTTGCAATAACCATTTTTCAAGTCAAGAATAGGAAGAGAAAAAGAAAAGCCTGGTAGAGAAAGCCACTGACCTAATAAGTTTTCCTGTAACTATTCATTAAAAATTAATGCGCACACTACATAAAGCATAGTATTTTCGACCCACACTCAATACTTTGATGGCGTTCATCATCAGGCAAAATGCATAACGTAAATGTATAAACCCCAGTGACAATCGTTCTGTCTTTAGTTAGAAAAATGGACATGTGCTGACTGAAGTTTTCATTTACTGCAGATAATTGAACAGTTTCAACAGTGTCACTTAGACCATCCCATTGGAAAATTTTTTGGCGAATGTACCGACCTAAAAATAAAGCTCGATCGCTGTTTTCGGGCAGAGGTGAGGCCGTATTTTACTGATAAGGTTATCATTCAATGTTGTGAACTTTCAATTAATTTTGTTGCATGGTTTCAATATTTCTACAGAAAGCCGTGAAACGAAAGGCTAACTTTGAAGAGAGCAAGAAACTGAGAGAGAGACTGCAAGCTTTTAGAAAGGAAACCGCTGAGGCAAGTCAATGAACAGAGATACTCTGCAAGATTAGTCCTTGGTGATGGACTGATGTCAAATATGAATCAGAATGTTGTACAATTGAGGGAGTTTGATATTCGAGAATTTTGTGCCAGAGAAATTTGTCTCGGCATATTCTTTTCTGTAGATCCTGGAAAAATAAAAGGAAACTTCAACACCATGAACATGAAGTTTGTAAGGAAACTTTTCCATGGAAAAAGAGATCTCGGGAATCTACAGTGGGCAAATCTTCTGGATGTTTCAACATGTACTACTAGGCATGCTGAATTGAACAACATTTACTCAATAATATCGACGTGATTACAGAAGTTTGAATCCAAAAGTCATGGTTCTCTCCCCTTCGGCTTCACACACTTTGATCGCTGCGGTCGGTACACTTCTGTCTATCAGCCTGCTCTATTGTTGGCCAAAAGCAAAACAAATTTTGTGCATTGATTTATGCAGACGATTTGTGGCTCGGTCTTTGTATACTACTTATGTTGTTTTTATGAGCTTCCTTGGTAGACAAGATTAGCGCATATGTATCCGACACACAGGATCCTCCCTAGTAAGGAAAGATTCATCTGGCGATTCAATTTGAAGCTAAGGAATAGTGATGGTAGGGAGGGAACCCGATGAATTGCATGCTCGACTTTTCGACTCTAATACGGTTATAGACACCGTAAAAGCGTCTCGCTTTGGTCACGTGTATTATTGTCCTCGTCGGTTACCCCATCTCACTACCGATTGTCGGCGTAACCCGGGTTCGGGACAAGACTCTCAGAGCCATCAAGCCGGAGATCAAATTGGTTTCCCAGTCGATTCTCTCCTTTGCCATGGGGCTCTCTACATAGTGGGGTCCGAGATGGGGGAGCATCGTTTCCATAGACTAAGATTCATTGTCTGAACCCCGGATGAAAAAGTATCGTCATGTAACTATCACTTAGAAGAATTAACATCAACCTTCAGATGGGTCGTGACAAATCCGTCCTTTCAAGTCTTACGAAAATAGATAATAACACTGCAAGTTTTATGAAATTCCGTTGAATATGGAATGGCATTCCTAAACTTTTTTTATTTATGCAGTTAAATCTCTTAACTTTGATTTAATGTTCAATGTTATTCTTGAACTTATAATTAGTTGAATTGAGTTCTCAACTCAAAATACTTTTGAATGTTCAATGCCATTGTTGATTCAGGGAAAAACTCTGGAAATTAGCAATAAAAAGTAGCTCCCCCAATACTAATGTAATCTTACTTCTTGAATTTGCAATCTTCATCAAGTCAAATTTAGTATAAAAGGATGAAATTAAGTTCTCCGTTGCTAGCGGATGCTTTAATAACGCTGTCCTTGTTCTTCTTATCTTCATACAAGCTCTGTGAGATAGTAAAACTACAATCACTGTTTCCGGAAGTTAAAAGCAGGTAAAAGTGTCAAAAATGTTTCAAATTTATTTTTTTGATATCAATTCAGCCATAACCTTTTGTCGGTATCAACTCAGTCCTAAACATTTTGTATTTGTGCTAATTTAGTCCAAAATCTTTTGTATTTCTGTTAATTGAGTCAAATTCGCCGACGCAAACGCCCGTTGTCCTATGAGGCGGCTGGTGTTGACGTGAATATTTTTGAAAATTATTTTTATATTATAATAATAATATTTTTTAATGATGGAGAAAAGAAAAAGAAGAAAAAGCCAAAATATTTATTAAAAAATTATCAAAATTTTTCAAAAAAATATCTATGTTAACGCAGCCTTGCCGTATATGGCAACCGACGTCCACGTCAGCGAATTTTCAGTCAAAATTGGCTGGATTGACTCAATTAATATAAATACAAAATGTTTAAGATTGAATTGGAACCGGCTTTAAGACTTTTTAAATATTTTTCCCGTTAAAAGTGAATGTAAACACGTGTTCTAAAGAAATGTTAGACGATCTCTTTCCGAAAAGGAGTGCTGCTTCTTCTTCTTCTTCTTCTTTTTTGCAATTTCATCAAGGCGCGATAAGCACCAAACTTTTTCGAATGAGTTCAGGGACGGATTGAATCAACAGAAAGTTCGGGGTGACACCACACATTAAATAAAAGTTTGGGGTTTTAAGTCCATTATTCGAAAATTTAGGGGCTACATCGCACGTCAAATATGGGGATTTTTTTTGCGATATTATACGAGTAAGAAAGGAAAAATTCAAATTGGTCTTTTGATTTTCATGTGGTCAACGCATAGTCGTTTTGCATAGAACAATGTGGAGTGAAAATAATGCGATCTTCGCCGCCGTCTCCCACACGTACACGTCTTTCCCTCCCCTCCCTCTCCCGGACACTAGCCGTTGAGACTCGCCGGCGATTGCCATAAAGCCGCATTCCTCGCGAGAGCGAAGAAAGACCAACCGGAGTCCCGTTCTTGACAACCCCTTTACGCCTCATTGCACTCTCTTCTCTCTCTTATCGGAGTTATGTAAGTGATGGTCGCGGTGCTTGGTACATTGCCAGGAGTTTGTGGCGGTTCGAGTTCGTTCGTGTGATGAAGAGTGCGTGTCATTGTCGGTGATGCTGATCGAATCGTTTCCGTCTCTTTGCTGCGGCTGTTGCGCAATGCAGGGACGGAGAGTTGAAGACGATGGACGCGGAGCGGCTGAGAGAGAATGCGCACAGGATGGAGGTGGATTTCATCGCGGACTACTCCCAGTCCATCGAGAGCTTCCCCGTCCTCAGCCAAGTCGAGGTTTCCGTTCCCTTCCCGTCCCTTCTCTTTTTCCTTTGTTTCTTTCTCTACGCATGTGAGAGTTATGGCTAAGAAACTCACTCTGGTTCCTCCATGCAGCCTGGCTATTTACATAAACTTCTTCCGGATTCTGCACCTGATCGTCCCGAATCGTTGCAACAAGTTCTTGAAGGTGAGGTTCTCCTGCTGCTCTCGTTCATAAGATCACGACGGGTCAAACTTGGGCAGTTTTCATATGGATTCTTAACTTATACTTGCAGCAGTATTTCTAACTTGGATTTTTTTTTTTCCGAAACTTCGAGAGTATCTATCTTTTGCAGTTAAATGGGTCTTTGCGGATTAGATTGTATATAAAGGCAAACAGAGAGACCATGTGACACTTGCCAATTGATAAGTTAGTTAAAGGTAGCTGGTAATCTAAATAAAGTATCTCTCTTTCTCTATTATATGACTGCAGATGTACAGGCAAAAATATTACCTGGGATGACCCATTGGCAGAGTCCAAAGTATTTTGCATATTATCCTTCTAACAGCAGTATAGCCGGTTTCATGGGAGAGATGCTCAGCGCTGGCCTCAACATTGTTGGCTTCAGCTGGATTACTTCCCCTGCTGCGCCAGAACTTGAAATGATAGTCCTGGATTGGCTCGCTAAACTTCTCAACCTGCCTGATGACTTCCTTTCAGCAGGTCAGTTTGTATGCTAACAATCTTGACGCCATCGAATGTCCTGGTTTTTATTAAATTACCGCAGGACATGAAGATAAAAAAGGAAATTACTTCTCTCCATTTAATCAGTCGGTCGAAGAGTCACTTCTGTCTTGCTCATGATGAGTACTGAAGAAGAATTTGAACAAATTGTTGCATTTTTGTTGGAACCTAAATAATGTGGGTGGCATTTCGGATAAATGAGTGAGGCGCAAAAGGATGGAGAAGATAATCTGTTATTGGAGAAACTGATGAATACAAATGAAGTACACACTTTGCTTCTCTCGGCACACACTTCACATACAATACATAAAACACCACTCAATACTTATAGCAAAAACACTTAACGCTCTTCAGGAGACAACACTAAAAAAAAAAAAAAAGGAGTTAAAAACTTACCTAATACAATTATGAAAGCCCACATAATCACAAAAGTAGTCAAAAAAGGAAAAAGAACAAATGCAATCATGACAACTCTTCTTGGAGAATCCATCCTCTTGAAATTCACGTGAAGACACCCAAGTAAAGGTCTTCATCATTTGACTTTTCACTATTCACTTTTCATAATTTATGAGTAGCATCCAAAGAAACATATCTTCTTTCGGTGCCCTCAAGTCACGGGTTGTTGAGTCAAGAATTGAAATGGAGGACGAAATACTTACCTTGAGAAGATACTGGGTCAATAAACTTCCCTTGCTTGTACCAATTCTTCCACCATGTCCAGGTCCATTCATGGGAACCTCTGGTTTACGGGATTTTAATGGATCCTTGAGGATCTTTTCACGTTGACGCTTACGGCTTGGCTGATCCCTAAACAAAGGCAATGCATGGGGGTTGTGAATGAAAGTCTTTAACTCAAAGTCGTTCACAGATTTTTTCCTTGGCACACGAGCAACACAAACAAGAGCTCCTCTCTCGCTGAGAGTAGGATCATAAAGAACGTGAGTTCCTCCTTGGCTTTTATCCCCAGATGTTGCAAAAATCTATAACAAAGAAGAAGACAATGATCGGATGGTCATTGGTCACATCTTAGTAAGGAAAAAGCAAAAGATCCCAAGTTTTTACACCTATGCAGTAATTCTAATGAGTATTTTCTCCAGGTTGAACTACATATAGTTACATCTGGTACCTGGTTCAGCCTGGGGTGCCAGGCATACTGCACCACACTACAAGTAGGAGAAATCCCAATTCTTGATATAAGCTCAAGCTTAGATCGATCAAAGAAACACAACAAGCCGCCAGTTGTGGACTCCCTTTCAACAGAAGTTCCAGTCAAGAATAGCTGCTCATCGGGACTAAATACAATATTTGTCTGGGAATAGTGATTTGGAAGATCCTCAAAAACTTTGAGGGGATTTTTCATAAGGCGCAAACCCCACACCTAATGCGTATCAAACATAAGAAGATGAGATAAACTTGAAAAATTGATGTAATTGACGATCAAAACTGAATGTGAGCTTCAGTCATATACATGTAATTACCTTAAGTGAACCATCGTAGCTTCTCGTCAGTAAAATTTTCCCATTGCTGGAAAACTTAAGCCCCAGCCGTTATATCATCCGAATGAGCTTTCTTGACGTGAATGTCTGGCTTGCTTCCCCGTCCTGGCTTAAGGTTCCAGATCTGTCAAATCCGGCAATTGACAAAAAAGGAGTGAGTAGTAGATCATACTTAGATGGGAACATGTAAGATTTTATGGGACCATTGCCAACTGTTATAAAAGTTTAAGCTACTAATGAAGGCGTGACTATTACTTTAATATTTTCCTTTACGCTCAGTCTGGTCTTTTTGACAAGTACTAAGCGTGGAAATGCAAACAAGGCCTCAAAAGGTTTAAACTCAAGACCTCTTGCTCTGATATCATATGAGATTTTGAGAGACTATTGTCAAATATTTTAACAGAACACAATTGCCATCACATCAGAAGGATAAAATCTTACACCCTAGCATCACTTCTCCCAATATGCCATAAACGGGACATAATACCTGTACTGAACGATCCCCAATACCACCTGCAATGCATTTCCCCACATGATCCCAAGTGCATGTTGTCACGAGTACTCTTCCAGGCCTTGCAAGCTTTGGTTTAATAACCTATATATATATTGAACAAGTCAGCAAAAGGCCCAATTCTAGTCCTTTATGGAAAATAACACAACAAGCAAAGAGATACTTTAAGTGGCCCAAATTTTCTACAATTTGTTGCTGAACAGAAGTGGCCATACATAAGCACAATGGAAGCAAGACTATATGGGCTTAGGCCTTTTGATGGCTATTATTTTCTGGGCTATTTGGATAGATTCAGATCCTTTCATGTAGGAGAGTCTTCGATGAGCTCGGATCCTTTTGATGATTTCATGAGAGGAGCTGCCACCTTTGGCGGGCTTAAGTCTACAGTGGTTGCAAGATCATCAGAAAAACAACTAAAGAACTCGCACATTGGCAACATTCATGAAATTAAAAATGATAAAGGTGGAGAAATTCATGAAATTAAAAGCTTAAATTGAAAATTAGAGCGACGAAACATATAAAAACCCCAATTTCTGTTTTCTCCTAGGCTTCCATGGAGGTACCTTGTTCAATTTCAGCAAGACGAAGCAAAAGAAGCTGCAAGACGACTCCCAAGCTATTTCCAACACGCTGGGACACGTTGCTAATTTTATGCACAGAATATGCAATTTCATATGTTCATCTAGGGAGCCCAACATTTTTCAGAAGTTTCAAAAAATCAGTAATGCAGTTTAAAAGTAGCCATGGATGGGGCAAAGCATTTATGGAGACAACCACAGCAGAATACGGGCTTTTTTTTTTTCTAAACTTGGGAAAAAAAAAAGGGGACGCCCTCTGCTCGGCAGTGTGACTGCCGAGCGGGTGAATCACTTTCTTTTTTGGCTGATGTGATGAGAAGTCAGAAGGTCCCTTCCTGTTGGCTGATGTCCAGGGAGTTGTATGAGAAGCTGGACCGTCCGGACGCAACATTCACATAACCACCAATAAAAATGGACAAATCTTATAGAGCCACTCGAGATCTTATTATTATAGAGCCATCACCATTACCAAGAACATAATTTCATGACTAATGATCGTGAACTGATGTAACAGTGGACCCATGATCTTACGTCTTTCTCAAAGAGATGAGGATTTCCAAAAGCTAAAAATCAAATTTGAGATTGGGATTTGCCAGAAACAGAAAATTGGGGTAAGCCAGAAACTTGATAATACCCGTATGCAAATGGGTAGACTTTGGGCGGATTGGCTTTCTGAGTCTTTCGACCGCTCGTTCTCGTCACCCTCTTTAACTTCCTTCTCCTTATCCTGATCATCTTTCTTGTTGTCGTTCTTCTTCTAAAAGGCCGCTTCGATAGACATTAGGTGCGTGTCAAACCACTCCCTCAACTCCGACATGAGCAGCACAACATCTATATTTTCGATCACCGTCAGCTCCCTATCCTCCATGTCCAAGTTGAACGAATCGACCCCTGCGCATGAGTAGCGAAATTTGTACCTCTGTTTTGACTCGATTTTCTTAACGAAGTAGAGAAACAGAGGCGAGGAGAAAGCTTGATCTGATTGATACCTGAAAATCCAGAAACTAACTTTATGGCTTTCTTCTTGTCCTTCTCATTGTGCAAATCCAGCTTGAACACCACTACCTATCACCACAAAAACAAAGGCAGCAACATCAAAATAAACCCCCTTTCAGCCCAACTTTTTCTTCAAACAATATAAGTAGAATTTCTAGATCACTAAGGAAACAAGAGAATTAGCTCCCAATTGTCTTGCTAATCACTCACCTTATCCTTTTCCTCTTCTAATTTCCGGACCCATTCTGCAAGTTCTTGTTGCCAGGAATGGTAATGTGCAGTCCAGGGCTGTAATTTGTAAAGTGGGAGAGAATGAGATAGAGTGAGCGAGTAACGTAATTATGGGTTTTTTTTTTCCAAACTAGGGCAAAAAAAAGTATTTACCAGATCGGGTGTGTTTTTTTTTTTTATTTACCAAACCGGGTGCCGCTCGGCAGTCTTAATGTCGAGCCTTGTAATGCTTGCTCAGCACTTGACAAAACTGAAAAAGAAAAGGATTACCGTTCTCATTTATACTACTCCAGAATAGTGTTCCGTCATGCTGTATCTTCAAACTTATAATAGATGCTGTGATTATTTATTGCAAGGCTCATATTTGATACAATCATCCTCATAATTCAAATTATTACTCCAAAAAAATAATGCTTGCTCAGCATCCGGAATTCTCGATTTTTTGAAAAATCACGTGTTGGCGTGTCGTGTCGTGTTCATGTCCCGTGTCCCGTGTCATGTCGGTGCTACATAACTTGGGAGTCGTCTTGCAGCTTCTTCTGCTTCGTCTTGCTGAAATTGAACAAGGTACCGCCATGGAAGCCTAGGAGAAAATAGAAATTGGGGTTTTTATATGTTTCGTCGCTCTAATTTTCAATTTAAGCTTTTAATTTCATGAATTTCTCCACCTTTATCATTTGTAGCTCTCTCCCAACTTCAATTCTAATTTTGGCTCAAACTCGTGGCAAATCTATTGGGGGCAGTCTACGACTCACGACACCGCAGGAAACAAACTCATAGTCATAGGCCCGTAGCTTGAGAGCGATATCGACTGCCCTGATTCAAGATCGGCTCGAAATAAATAGAAGCCATCCGAATAAGACAATTTATTCTAGTATTACTACAAGGCCACATTAATACCTAAAATGCATCTGTGTTAGTCTGTTTTTCCAAACAAATGCATTCTCAAAATTTAATGTTCGACAAAAAAAAAATTCTAATGAGCATAATAAAAATATAAAAATATTATCACTTTTATTTATACCGACAAAATAATAATAAATATTTTTTATTTATATCGGTAGCATAGTAATAAATTCTCGATATATGTAATTTGATAATTTAATAGGAGATATACCCATAAAATAGTAATAATAATGTTCAGTGGTTTTACATATATATTGAGATCTGCAGTCATTTCTATTTTCTTATTAGGCTTTAATATTTGGAAATGTAGCTTTTTCATCATTGTGAAGAGAAAATAAAGAAGTGCTTGAATTTAACTAATTATAAAACCACAGCGAAATAACTTCTTCCCACGTATCCACTGCTCACATCGGCTGCCGCGCTGTGCCTCCATTTGAGCCTCCGGCGCGAGGACCGCCCAAAGCTCTCGCCGGAGCAACCGCGTGTCTCCGTTCCACTGCTGCATCAACCGCCTGAACTAGAGAGATATATCACCACCAACGGTACCCTCTCTCTCCCTCTCTCTAGTGCTGCCTCCCTGTGTGATTATCCTGAAATTATCACCACGTTCGGCAAGTTTCGCTTTCCGGCTTTTTCCCCCCTGATTGATCCGATGAGTCTTGGAGTCTATTCGGAGGTTCTCCGGTAACCTAGGAGACCGTTGGTACGCAGTCTATTGAGCGAATTTTTGCTTCTCTCTCGGAGTACATGTATCCTGCTCAAATCCGATTGATCTTCCTTGTCAATGCTTTTCGATTGAGATATGCTGGAACTCGATATATTAATGTTGAGAGTGAACCTGTTTCGGCTAATTGGTGGGATTTTATGCCTATGCCTTCGTTCAAGTTTGAGTTAATTAGGCTTTGGCTTGTTTCCTTTCCTTCGATCGCAGATAAAAATGGGATGCCGCCACATCAATTGTCGACCAGCCTTAAGGATTTCATTTTCTTTAAACATGTAAAACAAGAAATGCGGATTCATGTGGTGTCCGGAAGGTTACACTCCATGTCCCGTTCCTAATTGCGCAGAAATTCCACTATTATATTGATGTTCTGAAATCTGATGTGAAGTAATATGAAGAAATTCTTCTTCAATGCCTGTGTGTTGGAGCTTAGCACGCAAGACTTTTCAGTTGAACTTACCAGGCACAAGTTCCGGTCTCGTTTGGCTTAAAAAATTTATCTTTCTAGTTTCCTTCTCTCGCCCAGAGGACATGTATGGTCTTCCTTGTCCCGCGCACAAAGACGCTGCGGATATTATATTACTAGCTGAACAAAATTTTATGCATGCTAAAAGTTGTGGCTTTGTAGCATTTGAAATGGGAAGACAACTCGTTGGATCACAATGGGACTTCCTCTTATTGTATTCACTTCTTTTTTTTCTCGAGTTTTATGGGTCTATATTTGCTTCTTAAGTGGAAAGATAATTGATCTGTGATTTTCGATTTGTGCTTGTTGGTGATCTGCTATTAGATGTTGAACCCCCATATTATCTTCCAATTTTTTCATGTTGCTGTAGGGCTGCTTGAGTCACGGACAATATGCATCCCCCTCTAACATTACACCGTCATCCAATGTGTGCTGAAGTAAGTCTATTATGCTTTTCAGTTTACTTCACAGCTTAAAAATTCACCTCACGTTTTCTTTGGATGTAAAGTTAGTAAGCCTATATGCTTTCCATATTTTATTCTTATTAGTTACACCGTGAATAGTATCGAGGATAGAAAGCACACTTTTCCAAGAGGTACCATTAAAACTGGATGTTTTTGATGTCATCATCATATTTCTGCATGTGTCATCAACATGCTTGAAATAAGACCATAGTGATTCTGTCAGCGCCCTCCTTTTTTTTTTGGCGTCAGCACCCGTTCTAAAAGGCTAAAATCAAAGAAATTCTGTATCTTCTGTATTATGTCCCTTATAAGAGAACTACTGGACTGGATCAACCTGATGCCAAAATATTCTAAGGAAGTCTCCCTGATCTTTTGTAATTTTTTGTATGAGTAGCTCGATATTTTCATTTTCCTGTTCGTACCGTCCTGTATGCATCTTAGTGGATTCTTTATTATGATGTCATCATGGATGATGCATCTGTAGAAGAGTCATTTACAAGATTGATGGAGCTATGTTACTTCCCTTCCTGGAAAGGTTGTGAAAGAATAGAAAGGTTGCTGTTCCTAGTTTGAAAGAGGTCTCTCCATGATTTAATCAATAAATGGTACTATCTTTGGTTACCTACAAAAGGAAAACTAATATTTGCAATAACCATTTTTCAAGTCAAGAATAGGAAGAGAAAAAGAAAAGCCTGGTAGAGAAAGCCACTGACCTAATAGGTTTTCCAGTAACTATTCATTAAAAATTAATGCGCACACTACATAAAGCATAGTATTTTCGACCCACACTCAATACTTTGATGGCGTTCATCATCAGGCAAAATGCATAACGTAAATGTATAAACCCCAGTGACAATCGTTCTGTCTTTAGTTAGAAAAATGGACATGTGCTGACTGAAGTTTTCATTTGCTGCAGATAATTGAACAGTTTCAACAGTGTCACTTAGACCATCCCATTGGAAAATTTTTCGGCGAATGTACCGACCTAAAAATAAAGCTCGATCGCTGTTTTCGGGCAGAGGTGAGGCTGTATTTTACTGATAAGGTTATCATTCAATGTTGTGAACTTTCAATTAATTTTGTTGCATGGTTTCAATATTTCTACAGAAAGCCGTGAAACGAAAGGCTAACTTTGAAGAGAGCAAGAAACTGAGAGAGAGACTGCAAGCTTTTAGAAAGGAAACCGCTGAGGCAAGTCAATGAACAGAGATACTCTGCAAGATTAGTCCTTGGTGATGGACTGATGTCAAATATGAATCAGAATGTCGTACAATTGAGGGAGTTTGATATTCGAGAATTTTGTGCTGGAGAAATTTGTCTCGGCATATTCTTTTCTGTAGATCCTGGAAAAATAAAAGGAAACTTCAACACCATGAACATGAAGTTTGTAAGGAAACTTTTCCATGGAAAAAGAGATCTCGGGAATCTACAGTGGGCAAATCTTCTGGATGTTTCAACATGTACTACTAGGCATGCTGAATTGAACAACATTTACTCAATAATATCGACGTGATTACAGAAGTTTGAATCCAAAAGTCATGGTTCTCTCCCCTTCGGCTTCACACACTTTGATCGCTGCGGTCGGTACACTTCTGTCTATCAGCCTGCTCTATTGTTGGCCAAAAGAAAAACAAATTTTGTGCATTGATTTATGCAGACGGTTTGTGGCTCGGTCTTTGTATAGTACTTATGTTGTTCATTCTTGCGCGTTAGATTTTAAGAGCTTCCTTGGTAGACAAGATTAGCGCATATGTATCCGACACACAGGATCCTCCCTAGTAAGGAAAGATTCATCTGGCGATTCAATTTGAAGCTAAGGAATAGTGATGGTAGGGAGGGAACCCGATGAATTGCATGCTCGACTTTTCGACTCTAAGACAGTTATAGACACCGTAAAAGTGTCTCGCTTTGGTCACGTGTATTATTGTCCTCGTCGGTTACCTCATCTCACTACCAATTGTCGGCGTAACCCGGGTTCGGGACAAGACTCTCAGAGCCATCAAGCCGGAGATCAAATTGGTTTCCCAGTCGATTCTCTCCTTTGTCATGGGGCTCTCTACATAGTGGGGTCCGAGATGGGGGAGCATCGTTTCCATAGACTAAGATTCAATGTCTGAACCCCGGATGAAAAAGTATCGTCATGTAACTATCACTTAGAAGAATTAACATCAACCTTCAGATGGGTCGTGACAAATCCGTCCTTTCAAGTCTTACGAAAATAGATAATAACACTGCAAGTTTTATGAAATTCCGTTGAATATGGAATGGCATTCCTAAACTTTTTTTATTTATGCAGTTAAATCTCTTAACTTTGATTTAACGTCTTATAATTAGTTGAATTGAGTTCTCAACTCAAAATACTTTTGAATGTTCAATGCCATTATTGATTCAGGGAAAAACTCTGGAAATTAGCAATAAAAAGTAGCTCCCTCAATACTAATGTAATCTTACTTCTTGAATTTGCAATCTTCATCAAGTCAAATTTAGTATGAAAGGATGAAATTAAGTTCTCCGTTGCTAGCGGATGCTTTAGTAACGCTGTCCTTGTTCTTCTTATCTTCATACAAGCTCTGTGAGATAGTAAAACTACAATCACTGTTTCCGGAAGTTAAAAGCAGGGAAAAGTGTAAAAAATGTTTCAAATTTATTGTATTGATATCAATTCAATCATAACTTTTATCGGTATCAATTCAGTCCTAAGCATTTTATATTTGTGTTAATTTAGTCCTAAATCTTTTGTATTTCTGTTAATTGAGTCAAATTCGCCGACGCAAACGCCCGTTGTCCTATGAGGCACGGGAGGTGTTGACGTGAATATTTTTTAATATTATTTTTATATTATTCTAATAATTTTTTTTAATGATGGAGAAAAGAAAAAGAAGAAAAAGCCAAAATATTTATTAAAAAATTATTAAAATTTTTCAAAAAAATATTTATGTTAACGCAGCCTTGCCGTATATGGCAACCGACGTCCACGTCAGCGAATTTTCGGTCAAAATTGGCCGGATTGACTCAATTAATATAAATACAAAATGTTTAAGACTTTTTAAATATTTTTCCCGTTAAAAGTGAATGTAAACACGTGTTCTAAGGAAAGGTTAAACGATCCATTTCCGAAAAGGAGCGCTTCTTCTTCTTCTTCTTCTTCTTCTTCTTCTTCTTTTGCAATTTCATCAAGGCGCGGTAAGCACCAAACTTTTTCGAATGAGTTCAGGGACGGATTGAATCAACATAAAGTTCGGGGTGACATCACGCATTAAATAAAAGTTTGGGGTTTTAAGTCCATTATTCGAAAATTTAGGGGCTACATCGCACGTCAAATATGGGGATTTTTTTGCGATATTATACAAGTAAGAAAGGAAAAATTCAAATTGGTCTTTTGATTTTCATGTGGTCAACGCATAGTTGTTTTGCATAGAACAATGTGGAGTGAAAATAATGCGATCTTCGCCGCCGTCTCCCACACGTACACGTCTTTCCCTCCCCTCCCTCTCCCGGACACTAGCCGTTGAGACTCGCCGGCGATTGCCATAAAGCCGCATTCCTCGCGAGAGCGAAGAAAGACCAACCGGAGTCCCGTTCTTGACGACCACTTTTCGCCTCATTGCACTCTCTTCTCTCTCTTATCGGACTTATGTAAGTGATGGTCGCAGTGCTTGGTACATTGCCAGGAGTTTGCGGTGGTTCGAGTTCGTTCGTGTGATGAAGAGTGCGTGTCGTTGTCGGTGATGCTGATCGAGTCGTTTCCGTCTCTTTGCTGCGGCTGTTGCGCAATGCAGGGAGGGAGAGTTGAAGCCGATGGACGCGGAGCAACTGAGAGAGAATGCGCACAGGATGGAGGTGGATTTCATCGCGGACTACTACAAGTCCATCGAGAGCTTCCCCGTCCTCAGCCAAGTCGAGGTTTCCGTTCCCTTCCCGTCCCTTCTCTTTTTCTTTTGTTTCTTTCTCTACGCATGTGAGAGTTATGGCTAAGAAACTCACTCTGGTTCCTCCATGCAGCCTGGCTATTTACATAAACTTCTTCCGGATTCTGCGCCTGCTCGTCCTGAATCGTTGCAACAAGTTCTTGAAGGTGAGGTTCTCCTGCTGCTCTCGTTCATAAGATCACGACGGGTCAAACTTGGGCAGTTTTCATATGGATTCTTAACTTATACTTGCAGCAGTATTTCTAACTTGGATTTTTTTTTTTTCCGAAACTTCGAGAGTATCTATCTTTTGCAGTTAAATGGGTCTTTGCGGATTAGATTGTATATAAAGGCAAACAGAGAGACCATGTGACACTTGCCAATTGATAAGTTAGTTAAAGGTAGCTGGTAATCTAAATAAAGTATCTCTCTTTCTCTATTATATGACTGCAGATGTACAGGCAAAAATATTACCTGGGATGACCCATTGGCAGAGTCCAAAGTATTTTGCATATTATCCTTCTAACAGCAGTATAGCCGGTTTCATGGGAGAGATGCTCAGCGCTGGCCTCAACATTGTTGGCTTCAGCTGGATTACTTCCCCTGCTGCGCCAGAACTTGAAATGATAGTCCTGGATTGGCTCGCTAAACTTCTCAACCTGCCTGATGACTTCCTTTCAGCAGGTCAGTTTGTATGCTAACAATCTTGACGCCATCGAATGTCCTGGTTTTTATTAAATTACCGCAGGACATGAAGATAAAAAAGGAAATTACTTCTCTCCATTTAATCTGTCGGTCGAAGAGTCACTTCTGTCTTGCTCATGATGAGTACTGAAGAAGAATTTGAACAAACTGTTGCATTTTTGTTGGAACCTAAATAATGTGGGTGGCCTTTCGGATATATGAGTGAGGCGCAAAAGGATGGAGAATATAATCTGTTATTGGAGAAACTAATGAATACAAATGAAGCACACACTTTGCTTCTCTCCGCACACACTTCACATACAATACATAAAACACCACTCAATACTTATAGCAAAAACACTTAACGCTCTTCAAGAGACAACCCTAAAAAAAAAAAGAAAGGAGTCAAAAACTTACCTAATGCAATTATGAAAGCCAACATAATCACAAAAGTAGTCAAAAAAGGAAAAAAGAACAAATGCAATCATGACAACTCTTCTTGGAGAATCCATCCTCTTGAAATTCACGTGAAGACACCCAAGTAAAGATCTTCATTATTTCACTTTTCACTATTCACTTTTCATAATTTATGAGTAGCATCCAAAGAAACATATCTTCTTTCGGTGCCCTCAAGTCACGGAGTGTTAAGTCTCTATTGCTTTTTCTTTCGGTGATCTCCAAGAGACAATAAATCAATTTTACTTTATTCAAACAATTTTTTGGCTTCTATGTTACAGCAGGAACAGTTTTCATTTCACACGTGAAATGTACAGTAAGATTTGTGGACGTCGTCTAAATCCAAAAAAAAAAAAAAAGGGAAACACCCCCTACCGTTCCTCAGTATGCATATTTGATGATTTCTTCTTTCTTTTGAAGTAAAGGTGTCGTACTTTCCGAAAGTTATCTCAAATTGTATGATCAAGTTAAGAATGATGGTCATTTACTTGATTATGCAGTGACTACAATGCATAGAACTTTGAGAAATTCATCTTCTGCATTTAAAGCTGAAAGTTTTAGCTCTATAGAAAACTGATATAATTAAAACCAGGGATATAAATTAGTGAAAGCTGCAGTCTACTTGACATGTTAGACATACACCAAGTATTTCAAAGCCTTCACAAATGCTCTTTCCAGAAGTCCCAAAAGTACATGCCATATTGGAAGCTTACTGTCAAGTATGATGATGCAGGACCAGGTGGTGGAGTAATACAGGACAGGGTACTGCAAGGGAAGCTGTTCTAGCAGTTCTACTGGCTGCTCGAGATAAGTTCTTAAGTAAAATAGGGAACACTTCTCTGGAAAAGCTTGTTGTTTATTATTCTGACCAGACCCACTCGTCCTTGCAACAAGCATGCCACGTATTCTCGCAGGCACTTTCTCGTACGAGACAATCTCTTTGGTTCATTTACTAATTAAAATATCCGATTACTAATGCATTAGGGACCTACTTTTGGTCCTCAGCCGATATTTGATATATTACACAGGATAGGATGCTTTAGTGCTGACCAGTAAAAGTAGATTGATCTATGAGTGGTATTATACTTGATTTTGGTTATAACTTTATGAGGGTATCTTTTCAATGGATTTGACAGGGAGGCCGAGAAATGTAGGGTTCAATATGTATAAAGGAGAGGATAATAGGTTTTCCAAGAGTTTTGAGAGGAGTTTTGCAAAAATCATTTAGTTTTTTTCATTTTGTTAGTCTTTAATTTTTGTGTTAAACATTTACACTTTTCTTTGAAAGAGTATGCTCAAACATCTGGACATGTTATCAGATTTAAGTACTGGCCCGAATTTGTGAAAAGTAGAACAAGAATGTTATCTATATGTTAGGAAATATTTAAGTGAGGACAACATAATCTTTTTATGTCTATAGAATTTACTTATTTTATATATATATATATACTTGTAATCTCCCCTTAACGAATAATAATAACCTTTTTTTCACAAACATGGTATCAGAGCCTGTCTGCCATCATCGTAAATACTGAAGTACCATCTACCGCCGTCGTCATCTACAGCCACACTTCCACGTTGACTACACCTACACTTCGAGTGTCTCACAAGGCCGGCGACTCAGATCCGAAGTCGCCCGCCTCTGGCGAGCCAAATCTGAGGTCGCCCAGAACAGGAGACCTCTTTTCCGGCGCCGATTGAAGTCGCCCAGGTCCGACGACCTTCCACCAGGCGTCCGCAGGTCCGGCGACCCTCCACCAGGCGTCGGCTGAATGTTTCCAGATCTGGTGACTCTCTACCAGGCGTCGGCTGAAGGTCCCTAGCCTATTCGACCCAGATCCATGTCTCCTAAGTCACTGAACGAGGAACGACTTGCTGATTGTTGGTGATTTTCACTGTTGAAGTGAAATAATAAGAGAAAAACCAAGTATTGTTGGTGTCAGTATGTCATAACTGCTACTATACAGAGGAAAATGAGGTAAATTGGTGTTTTTGAGTTTGACGTTGTTGCTAATGTGGCTGAGGAAGGGGAGATTACTGCTGTGTAGGTTGGTTTGGATGTGATATTGGTTTGGTGTGTAGGTTGGTTTGGATGTGATATTGGTTTGGCTGACTGAGATATTGGTTTGGATGTGATATTGGTTTGACGTTGTTGCTAATTTGCAATTGCTGCTAATTTGCAATTGCTGCATATTGGTTGCTGGGATTGTTGTGACATTGTTGTTGGGCTCAATCGTATTGTGCTTGGATTTAATTGTGTTCTTGTGTACTAATGGCTGCTTCGGGATCCTCTGTTGGTTTGTCCCAATTGCAAATGACATCTGTCAAATTAGATGGGACTAATTATGCATCTTGGTCTACGGCTGTCGAAGTTTACCTCACTGCCACTAAACAGAGTAGTTATCTTAAATCTACGGTTCCTTTAGATGAGAGTAAGGTGTCTGATTGGCTTGCTGGAGATGCAACGATCCGTATTCTATTGTGGAATAGTATGGATCCGAAAATTAGTCCCCACTTCATTCAGTGCAAAACGGCTAAGGAAGTCTGGGAAAAGTGTGCTTTGCTTTATTTTGGGGAAAATGACATGACAAGAGTGTGCGATACGTGGGAGGCTTTATTTGGTCTTGACCGTGGGAATCGGTCTTTATCTGAGCATTATGCTCGTTTCAAGACACTTTGCAGGCAACTGGATACTTATCTTCCAGCCTCGAACGATCCAACTGTCCTCATCAAACGACAAGAGGATCTTCAAGTTATACTATATCTCAAGGCATTAGGACCTGAATATTCCTCCCTTCGCCAACAAATTACTTCTCAGAGTTCCCTTCCTACATTGGATGAAATTTTCTCTCGAGCTCTTCGTTCAACCCCTGCTGAAAAGGTCACCCCGGCTGTGGAGACAAGTGCTATGATTTCTTATGGCACTAATGCACGTGGAGCCCGCGGTCGTGGTTTCCGGGGTCGTGGTCATAGTTTTGCTCCGAGTGGAGGTCGTGATGGAGGCGTTGGTGCTCGTAGTGTCCCTATCTCTGGGGTTGGTCGTGGCTCCCGTTTTTGTAATCATTGTCAAAGGGCTGGACATACAGAAGCTTATTGTTATACACTTCATCCCGAGCTCAGGCCCAACTTTGCTGCATATGCAAAGGCGGAAGATTCTTTCTTTTCTTGGTATTGAAGTTGCATATTCACATGCAGGTATTAATTTATTTTAACGAAAATATGTACTTGACATTCTTGATGAGATTGGATTTCTTGGAGCAAAGCCAGTAAATACTCCTATGGAGCCCAATGTGAAACTTGATGCAGAACATGGAGAATTGTTACGTGATCCAGGGAAGTATAGAAGGTTGGTGGGAAAGTTGAACTATCTCATTGTCACAAGGCCTGACATTTCATTTGCTGTTAGTGTAGTCAATCAGTTCATGAGTTCTCCACGTACTACTCATTGGGATGCTGTACTTAGAATTATTAAGTACTTGAAGGGAGCACCAGGTAAAGGACTACTTTTCAAGAATTACGGGATGTCCTACTGATATAAGATCTACATCGGGTTACTGTGTGTTTTTTGGAGGTAATTTAGTTGCCTGGAAAAGTAAGAAGCAACATGTGGTTTCTCGATCAAGTGCAGAAGCAGAATATAGAGCTATAGCACATGTGACATGTGAATTGCTCTGGTTGAGGATGTTATTATCAGAAATTGGTTTGTCGACATCAGATCCATCGGTGTTATATTGTGATAATCAATCAGCCATTCACATTACAAATAATCCTGTCTTTCATGAGCGAACTAAACACATTGAGGTTGACTGTCATTTTGTACGAGAGAAAGTTCAGAAAGGAGAAATCATTCTTCAACATACAAGGACAGAGGATCAATTGGCGGATATCTTCACTAGATCACTAAGGGGGAGTCGAGTGAGTTTTCTATGTAACAAGTTGGGATTATTTGATATTTACATCCCAACTTGAGGGGGAGTATTAGGAAATATTTAAGTGAGGACAACATAGTCTTTTTACGTCTATAGGGTTTGCTTATTATATATATATCCTTGTAATCTCTCCTTAAAGAATAATAATCACCTTTTCTCCACAAACACTATACAAGCGAGCATTCTTAAGCTTCTACTGGATAGGATGATTTTCTGCAGTCCTGCAAGGAGAGCTTTACAGCTTTGAGATATTCCATTTGATTAAGCAAATTTTCCCTTTAAAGTGCTGCATTTCAATCCTTGAACCCTTGATGCCCTCAAACGTTTTCATCAAAAATGTTTCTCCTTCCCTCCTTGTGCTATTTAGATCTTTTACTACTATCTTGTTAGTAAATGAAACACCATTGTGGTTGTGAGTGGTGATGCAGAAAAAGTAGAATGCATCTTCTTCCGCAGCATATGCCAAAAAAAATGGTATAAGCTGCAAAAATGATTCTCTAGATCATATATTTATCTTTTGAAAGAATATAGGCTGGTTAGCTTATGAACCTATATTTGTTGAGCATTTTGTTTCTATATTTCATGGCAGATAGCAGGTATCTATCCAGAGAACTGCAGGGCCCTAAAAACAGATGCTTCTATCAATTATGCAGTGTCTCCTGATTTACTTAATGGAGTGATTTCTCAGGACATATCCACTGGTTTAGTTCCCTTCTTTTTGTGTGCTACAGTAAGTAATAAGCTTGAGATTCGTTCTCATGTCTCTCTTTGTCCATTGACTTCTCAATGCAGCTACATATTAAGCTATTAAGTGTACTGGAGGCTGAGTTCCTATTGGGCTGGTCAAGATAGTAGAACATAACTGAAAAAATTTGCTTTGTGCAAGCTAATTAGGTCGATATATCAAAAAGCATGCTTTTCATATACTCAAGTACTTTGACAGCCATATACACCATATAAAGTATCACCATGACTTTACAATGATATTACATGTTTGTTAATTAAACTGTAAGTAGATGGAAGGATGAGACAGTGTGGAAGAATCAATGGACTGTTATTGTCCCTTGAGTTGACTTGGTATGCTGAAGGCTTTTGCGTTAAATCTTAGTTGTTAGGTCTTGTAGTAGAGACAATTTTTTTTTTTTTTTGGCTAGTGAATGCTATCTAGTTTGGAGTCATTTTCTACTTACCTACACTAAAATATCAATCAAGTTGAGAATCTTCAATTTATGTTCAGGTTGGTACAACCTCTTCAGCGGCAGTTGATCCCTTGCTTGCACTGGCAACAGTTGCTAAGGTGAGGCATCTGATATTGTATGGTTGTGTGCTTCTTATGAAGGTCCAAATTTTGGCCTAAGTTGTCAAACCTGGTTTGCAATTTCTTAAGGTTGATCCGGCATTACACTTTCTTTATGCTCTACATGTCTTAAATGCTTTTACTCGGTGCCACATTCCAAAGGTTAAACTTATTGCTTAAAGTTGACTCCATCAAGAAACATGTATTCTACCCTATGAATCTTTTAAGAGCTAGCTTTTTTCCAAAAATTCTGGTCAGTGAATTTCTGCTGTATTAAGAGGCTTTAATAGATAATTATATCCTGTGTAGTTAGGCTAATACTATTAGCTCATGATGGGCAACTATTGGGTGAAGGAATGCCTTTTGGACAAAAGCCATTTTCTTGTCCAGCTATTAATTTGGGATACTCTGCATCTCTTTTCTTGATTTGAATTTTGGCCTTATAAGAAGGTGAGAAGTTCTCTGTTGAATCCAATTGCTTCTTTACTAAATGAATGGACCCAGGGCAGGATAAGACAGTGTATCATTGACCTTTTCCTTCAGTCTACTCTTATAATCTTTAGACACTCCTAATTTGACCCATTGTTAGTTGGGGTTCCCAGTATCGAATATATACCCCAACATTTCACCATATATTTGCTCTTTCCTTGTTCTTATCTGCTTATAAAGAACTATTTATTTTCAAGCATAAGTCAACTAGTGTTTTTGTATGGTACGAGAGCTGATTAGATCAGGGTTTACCAGAGCAATCTTTTTATTAACATAAAGGTTCTTTTGCATTCTGGTTTTCTCATCCATTCATCGTATGAGAAAAGCATCTCTGAATGGGGAATTTTACGAATTTTTTCAGAGAAATGGAATGTGGTTCCATATTGATGCTGCATATGCTGGAACTGCTTGTATTTGTCCTGAATATCGGCCTTACATTGATGGCGTTGAAGACGCTGATTCGTTCAACATGAATGCACATAAGTGGTTTCTGACAAATTTTGATTGCTCGGCGCTCTGGATAAAAGTAAGCCATCTGATTTCTATAGCTCATCTGTTGATGAGATTGATGCTCCCTATCCTTGTGTTTACGATGACTCTCCTACATGTCTATATCCTTGTTTATACTGCCCTTATTTTGAACAGAGCTGGCAGGTCTAAATTCTGTAGTCAAAGTGAACTTGTCATGCTTAAATTGTCTTCCCTTAAGATTCTATTGAAGATATCCTTTAATATAGTCAAGGGTACCGTTTTAATACAATTACATGGCGCTGAACGAGTCTTTTTCATCGTGAGCAGTGGCTAAAAATGTAAGAAAATAGAGCATGCAACAGCTCCTCATGGGGCAAGTGACAGCGTTACCACTGTTTTTTTTTTTTCTTCTTCCAAATAACGCATTCTAGGGAAAGATTTTATTGTGTTTTCCGCTCAAATGGTCAGTCAAATCACAAATAGCGGCAGGATTGGAGTATGGTTTTCATTATTTGGTTATCCAATTTGGAAGATATTTAGCTGTATCTCTTTTAGCATGAGCTTTCAAGGTTACTTGAGATATAAGATTCATTGTCTTGTCTGTGTTCTACAAGAATGATTCCTAGTACAGTTCATCTAATGAGAATGCAATACCATGATTAAGATTGATCTTTCTAATGAGTAAACATATTGACAAAGTTCATTGACAATTTTTTGGCATCTACGGAGCCACCCATTCCTTTGTTGGGTAGTTGTATGTGCATCTTCTAAATAGATAGGTCTTGCCCCATTGGCTAAGGGAAAGAAATTAGTAGCGTCTTACCTTCCTTCCTGCTACTGACATAATCGAGCTCTTAGACCTGGTTGAAGTTCACATATACTCTCAGTACAAAACTCTGCCAGAGAGACAGGAAAGTTCCATGGAATAATGATGGGGATCCAGGCGGTAAAAATTGTTACCAAAGAAGTGGCTTGTCTGTCTTGGCTGTGCATCTTTATGAGGATTGAGGAATTAGGATAAAGCAAAATTTCCTATGTTGAGGGCAATATTTTTGTGCTAATACTGCTAGTCTCATACACGAAGTGCTCTACATTGCAGATAAAAAAAAAAAATTCCACAAGTCATTTTCCATGATGTGTAAACTATTATCAAAGTTCCTTATTGTGCTGTCATTAAGTCCATCGGAAATCCTTCTTTACAATTCTGCAGAAAAACTCGGCTGCTACAAAGTCTTGGAATATATGTGAATTCACTGATTCTTGTCCTCCTTTGGACATTGACATCCTCGAGGAATATTCTTTTATCCAAATAGTGCAATTGCATGTCATTTGCCTTTATGTTTCCTTTCAAGTGCTATTTGTTTTCTTTATCAGGACAGAAATGCGTTGATTCAGGCCCTTTGTACCAATCCAGAGTACCTAAAGAACAAGGCAACGTTTCGTGAAGATTTTATGTGTCACTATGTCCTGGAAGTTTCATGGAAAAGTAGATGTTGAATCAGTCTATCGTTAGCTCACCACGACCCTCTCTTTTCTCATTATTGCACTGTCCTTTATGCTGCAATTTTTTTTTCAGTACATTTTCCCCAAACCTTTAATGTTAAGACAGAAATGCAAAGATCCACAATTATGGAGTCTACGCGTTACGTCTTGGCTTGTGTTTCTTATTTTGATCTTTTTATGCAAGAGAACAGGAAAGTGCATTATACACCAGAAATAATCGCATTTTTACCATATGCACTTCGGAAAGTCTGTATGTCTTCTAGAACTAATTCGATCGAATAGCTCTTAGGTAGCTTTCTTCCCTAAAATTTCCTCATGAGCTTTTGAAGCAACTACCATGCATCTGTAAGACAATACAGAGGTTAGGTCTTGCCTTATGTCAACACTAGGAACATTCAGCATTTTGCAAACGTGAACCTTTTTAGTCTCAGGTTTTCCTGATTTCAGTAGAATCCACATTCTTCTGGAACTGTTGTCCTCAATGTAAGATGGATAAGACGGTGCCTATACATGCTATATGCTTGTAGTGCTGCGTAGAATCAATTCGAACTGGAAAATATGGAAGCGTCTTCTTTGTCCTGTTTTACAGTGACAAGACTGTCTGCAGGCGTCGCAAGCAAACATGGTTGTGGATCACAGAGACTGACAAATTTCTCTTGGGCGTCGTTTTAGGTGGATGTTCTCGACATTTTCTCAACAAGTGCTTGGTCATGCATGTGGTGTGCCCGTGGGATTGCATGGATCGTTCATGAAATGATTTCTTAGTTTTTTTCCTGATAGCTTATAGATTACATCGTGTTGATTTATGCTGTTCTTTTTAGATCACTGAAGCTTTGGATGGTTTTATGGCTGTATGGAGTACAAAATCTTCAGAAGTACATCAGAAGCCACATTGATCTGGCCAGACAGTTTGAAGGTCTTGTCAGCCAAGATCCTAGATTTGAGGTAACTGTGGCTGGTTACTAGTGAATGGTTTTCTCATAAATCGCGGTATAGGGTCTCGTGACTAATTTGACATCGGCTACGCACGCCCAAAGGCAGACGATATTTAAACATATTCGCGCAATTTGGAGAGAGAGCGAGAGCGAGAATCATCTCTAGAGCTTTATATTTTTCAATTCTAATACTTTTCCACATTGTACGAGTAAGTTGTTGCCCCTCGAACATTTTCACTGGTCTGCTTCCGTCTACTCTCTTCCGACAACGATGGAGATACAGGAAACGACTTGAACCGCGATCTATTAGATGCGGTAAACTCAACTGGGAAAATCTTCATTTCTCACACTGTAAGTTCACTTTGTTTTGTCGCACCGTCGAAAAGATAGCAACGCCCTTTCGGCATTCCTGCTTCCCCGTGAAGAAAAATCACCATCTTTAAGTATGATGCCGATGCAGGTTCTCTCGGGTAAGTACATCTTACGCTTCGCGGTCGGGGCTCCATTGACAGAAGAGAGGCATGTTAATGAAGCATGGAAGGTTCTGCAAGATGAGGCGTCTAAGCTGCTGGCTACTGTTCCAAATAACTGAGATGTTCTTGTGCGACATGGATCTCAGGACCGACTATAATGTTTGCAGAGACCTCAAGGCTTCTCTTTTAATGTGAGAAATCACTTTTGTGAAGGAAGGGTTGTGATCAGTGAAAGAAGTGTAAGTTAGTGTTCGATGTTTCGACTCCAATGTTGACCGTGGGATGAAAAATCATCCTGTAACGTTGGAGTAAATGAAATTGATATCAACCGTTAGTGAGCCACGATAAGATTGTCATTTCAAATCTAACGGCAGGCCCGAAAGGGATAACCACGTCATCAGTCCATGAGCTTTTGTCCAACATGGAACGCCATTTCTAAACTTCGATTCTGTGCAATTAAACCCCCCCTGGACTTTTGTCTAGTACTCAACTTTCAAGAATGCCTGTTTAAAGTGATTGAACAAAGAAAAAAACTGTTTATCTTATCTAAATGGTTCGCATCGAAAAGGAATGCGTATTGTTTTTTTTTTTAATGATTTCAGGTGCATATGAAATTCGCATATCAAATTTTCTCTGTCCGACATCAATCTTGTTTGATAATTGTATTAATGTATGATAAATGAGGAGAGCATTGAACATTCCAAGAAAAAAAGTATTCCCTTTCTTCGTTCTTTTTTTTTTGGTCGAATCTCTGATCATTCCTCAATAAAATTTGTTAAATGGGTAAACTATGCTAGTATACCTAAAATATGTTAGATGCGACAATAAGAATAAATAGAATGGAAAGGTGCCATTATTTTTTTCCCGTTATTTCGAATTTTAGTTTTATATTCAAATATCATTTAATTTTATTTATTTAAAGTTATTATTTGAGAAAAATAATAGCCATCTTTGTCTGACATCATATATTTTTTATCCGTGCTATGTTCAAGAAAAAACGACGTTTTCTCCGGTCAAATGAAATTGACCACACCTTGGTCTACGTACGTAATACTTAGGGGTGCATGAAACCCATTCTATTTCTCTGTTTTTTTGTTTTTCTGTTCCAGGAAATAGCTTTGGACAAGAAATCCGTTTGATGAAGCATTTTTGTTTTTCTATTCCCCGGCCAAGCTTTTGGCTAAGAAATAGATTTGGGCTAAGCTTTGAGAAATAGAAAAAAGTCTTCGACCGTCGCGGCCGCCGTCGCCCCCGCCGCCGCCGCCGGTCGCCCCCGAAGCCGCCGGTCGCGGTCGCGCGGCCGCCGGTCGCCGGCCGCCGCCATCGCCGGTCGCCCGTCACCGCCGTCGGTCGCCGGCCGCCAGTCGCCCGCCGCCGTCGGCCGCCGGTCGCCGCCGCCGGCCGCCGGCCGCTGGTCGCCTTCGCCGTCGCCGACCGCCGCTGGTCGCCTTCGCCGGCCGCCGCCTTCGGTCGCCGTCCGCCGCCGCCGCCACCGATCGTCGTCACCGTTGCCCGTCGCCGCCATCGGAAATAGGGTTAGGGAAGAGAAATTTTATGCTATTATCAAACGAATTTCTGTTTCGGAAATAGAAAAATTATATCGTTATCAAACGCGATTTTTAGTTGAGAAACTCGTTTAGGAAATAGAAATGAAAAAACCTATTTCTTGCCAGAAATTGTGCCATGAAACAGAATGGGTTTCATGCACCCCCTTATATGCATCGAACAAATATCCGGAGAATTTTTTATGGTTACAGACACACGGTTCACCAAGACCGCTTTGTCCGACACGTCGTCGTCTACTCCGAGCGTCCATGTCTTTTCCCTCCTTCGCCCTGCGCGAACAACTCGCTGCTGTTCAGACTCGCCAAGCGGGAGAGACAGTGATTGGGATAGAGCACAGTGAATACCAACCGGGAGTTTCCCGTCTCTCGAGTCCTCCGTCGCACCATTCCTTTTGCGCCTCATCGCCCCTCTCTTCTTCGCATTCTTGCTTCATCTGAATTATGTAAGTCGTGGTCGCAATGCTCCGTACTGTTGTACCCAGGAGTCTTGCGGGGTTCGAGTTCGTTTCTGTGATGAAGTGTATGTGCGTGTGTTGTGGGCGCGTCACTGATGCTGATCCAATCGTTTTTATGTCTCTTTGCTCTGGCTGTTGCGAAATGCAGGGATGGAGGAGGGTTGAAGCCCATGGATGCGGAGCAACTGAGAGAGAATGCGCACAGGATGGTCGATTTCATCGCGGATTACTACAAGTCCATCGAGAACTTCCCCGTCGTCAGCCAAGTCGAGGTTTTTCGTTCATTCCCTTCTCATTGAGTTTGCATTTCCATATGATGACTGATTGGGACCCGCTGCGTGTGTGAGAGAGAGAGAGATATGGTTGCTACACCTATGGAGTTTGTATTGTAGTTGTATAAGCATCTTTTCGTTTTCATAAATGGTGCTGGTGACAGATGGACTTCTATAGGAGTGATAGCTGTCCCTGAACTTTGAGTTAAAAGCGAGGCGATTGCAAAATTTTGTGCCTAGAAGTCTGAAAGGATGAAATATATGGTTCTTTTTGCTTTTCCTTAGCATCAACAGACTTTGAAGCAGAGCCAGGGGGCGGGTGCAGGGGAGGGGAGTTACCCTCCCTGGACCCTATGTATACATCGAATGTCAATCCTGTGCAGTGAAGGAGTAACCCCTTTCTTAAATTGAAATGCCTATGACTCATTTATCCACACCATGAGTTGGGATAGAATTTTCCCACATGCGGTGAAACAGGGAAAAAAAAATAGAAACTTTTCTTTCGTTTCTTTCTCTAAGCACATTGGAGTAATTCTAAGAAAATCAATCTGGTTACTCCATGCAGCCCGGCTACTTAGGTAAACTTCTTCCAGATTCTGCGCCTGACCGTCCTGAATCATTGCAACAAGTTCTTGAAGGTGAGGTTCTCCTATTGCTCTTGTTTATAAGATCAAGAGGGGGCATTTTTTGGATGGATTCTTAACTAATTGTTGCAGCAGCACTTGTCACTTCGAATCCCTGGTTACATAATCCATAAAATTTCAAATGGGTATTTGCGGATTATAATGTGTGTAGAGGCAAACGGAGAGAACATGTAACACTTGCCACTGGGATAAGTTAGTTAAAGTAGCCGTTGATCTGAATTAAGCATCTTTCTCGGTAATAAATTAAGCATCTTTCTCTGTATAATGTCATTGCAGATGTACAGGCAAAAATTTTACCTGGGGTGACCCATTGGCAGAGTCCAAATTATTTTGCATATTATCCTTCTAACAGCAGTATTGCGGGTTTTATGGGAGAGATGCTCAGCGCTGGCCTCAACATAGTTGGCTTCAGCTGGATTACTTCTCCTGCTGCAACAGAACTTGAAATTATAGTTCTGGATTGGCTCGCTAAACTTCTTAATCTTCCTGATGACTTCCTTTCAACAGGTCAGTTTGTATTAACAATCTTGATTGTGTTAAACGGCCTGGTTTTTATCAAATTTCAAACCATATGAAAACAAAAAATTGCTTCTCCCCATTTAACCAGTCAGTACAAAAATCGCTTTTAACTCGCTCATTGATTGTTGAAGAAGAAATCGAACATACTATTGCATCTTCTTTTGTTTCGATGTTACGGCATGAATAGTTTTCATTTGGCATGTGAAGTGTACAATATTGTTGCAAGTTTTATGACATGGTCTACATCCAATAAAAAGAAAGACATTCCCTGCCATTCCTTATTCGTGATTAATCAGAAACTAGAATTGCATGCCTTTTCTTTTCTCTTTTATGAGCTTATTTAGCATGAGCACTATGGTAAAAAATACGGAATATTGGAAAACTATGACAACATTGGTGAAGTCCTTTTTTTTTAATCCCTGTTTGGTAACTTGCTCTTGGGACCACGCTCATCTAAAATAGAGAAAATGACATTTTACTGCATTTTTTTCCTGATAATTATTTGGACTTAGTCAGATGAATACGTTAAAGAGTCATAGAGATCAATTATCTTTGTGAATTGGTAAATGGAACTTGCAGAATTCACCCTTAAGTATCATAAAGACTAGAGAGTGGCTTCGCAGTCTGTGTAATTGATGATTTCTGCTTTCTAAGGAAAGGAAAGGTTTTATCTTTTTCCAAAGTTCTTTCAAATTGTATGACAACGAGTTAAGGATGAGGGTCACTAACTTGATCATGCAGTGACTATAATGCATAAAACTTTGAGAAATCCATCTTCTGCGTTTAAAGTCGAAAGTTTCAGCTTTTAGAAAACAGTATTGTATTCTAAGACATGCGCCAGTTTCTTTCCAAAAGTACTAAAAGTACGTGCAATATTGGATAGCTTACTGTCAAGTATGATGATGCAGGACCAGGTGGTGGAGTAATACAGGGTACTGCAAGTGAAGCTGTTCTAGTAGTTCTATTGGCTGCTCGAGATAAGTTCTTAAGCAGAATAGGGAAAAGTTCCCTCGATAAGCTTGTTGTCTATTCCTCTGACCAGACCCATTCGGCCTTGCAAAAGGCATGTCAGGTACTCTTGCATGCACTCTCTCATATATACCTGGGGATAGTATGAGACAATTTCCTCATGAAAGAAGCCAGTGGCTAGTTCACCGAGGAGGACCTATTCTCTATGGTTCATTTACTAATTAAAGTATTTGATTTGCTAATGCATTAAGGACCTACTTTTGGTCTTCAGCTGGCTTTTATATTACAAAACAGGATAGGGTATTTTAGTAGATCTGTGAGCCATATTATGCTGGATTTGGTTAAATCTTTATGAGGATATCTTGTCTTTGGATTAAACAGGGAGGCCAAGAAATATAGGGTTCAGTATTTATGAAGGAAAGGACAATGGTTTTTCCAAGACTTTTGAGAGGAGCATTGCAGAAATTTTTTTCAATATTTTAGTCTCTAATATTGGTGTTAAATTCTTATAATTTCCTTTCAAAAAGTATGCTCAAACAGTTAGAAGTGTTGAAATATATAATAAATCACGCCTTCTTATAACAGCTTAAACTTTTGGGTTGGACTTTCTAACATGGTATCGGAGCTAGTGTTGTTTCCTTCTGCGTATGTGGGCCCACCCCCATTAGTTAATTTCCACATGCAGATTGCTTGCACGTGAGAAAGGGTGTTGAAGTTGTTATTGTTGTCCCACATCGCTTGTGAATGAGTGTTGTATGCTCTTTATATTCATATGGTCTCCCTCCACCTAGTAGCTTAAGCTTTTAGAGCCGTTGGCAAGTGGTCTTATCAAATCTCACATGGTATCAGAGCAGGAGGTTCTGAGTTCAAATCTTTTCAGGGGGGGTGTTGAAATATATAATAAATCACGCCTTTTTCTAGCAGTTTAAGCTTTTGGGTTGGACTTTCTAACAAGAAGAGTGTTATCAATTTAATGTACTGGCTCGAATTTATGGAAAGTTAAACAAGAATATTATCAATGAACGGAAGCATTCTTAAGTTCCTACTGGATAGGATGATTTTTTGCATTCCTGTAAGGAGTGCTTTATTTGAGATGTTCCATTTGATTAAACAAATTTATCCCTTTTTAAAGTGCTGTATTCTATCCTCGAACCCTTGATGCCCTCAAATACACCTAAACATTTCTCCTTCCTTCCTTATGCTATTTAGGTCTTTTATTCATATATCGGTAAATGAAACACTGTTGTGATTGTGAATGGTGAAACAGAAGACATATAATGCATCTTGCCGCAGCTTGCACCAAGAAATGGTAGAAGATGCAAAAACAATTCTCTAGATCATCTATTTTCCTATAGAAGAATTGTTACTGGGCGGTCTATGAACTTGTAGTTCTTTGAGCAATTTTTTCTCATGGCAGATAGGAGGTATATATCCAGAGAACTGCAGGGTTCTAAAAACAGATGCTTCTGCCAATTATGCGCTCTCTCCTGATTTACTTAATGAAGTGATTTCTCAGGACATATCCACTGGTTTAGTTCCCTTCCTTTTGTGTGCTACTGTAAGTAAGAAGCTTGATATTATTTCTTATGTTGCTATTTGTCCATTGCTTTCTCGATGCAGCTACAACTCGAGCTATGAAGTGTACTGTAGGCTGAGTTTCTATTGGGCTAGTCAAGATAGTAGAAAAACATAACTTAAAAAAATTGCTTTGTGCAAGATAATTAGGTCAATATTTTTTAAAACCATGCTTTTCATAGTCACAAATTGTATTTTGACAGCCATATACCTATATGCAATATCACCATCAATTTGCAATGATGTTATATGCTTGTTAATTGAAATATCAGTAGTTGCAAAGATGAGTGTTTTAGTGTGGAAGATTTAATGGACTCTTCTTGTCCTTTTGAGTTGACATGGTACGCTGAATTCTTTTTCAATTAATCTTAGCTGTTTAAAGGAAATAGTGCTGTAACTGCTAGATTTAGTATTCGAGGAGGCATTTGTTATAAGTGAAAATTGTCTAAAATAAATATAATGAGCAATTATCTAAAGGTTCAAAAATGTCAAACTGCCATACTAGGTTATGGTAGGGTATCAAATGGACTGATTAGAATTCTTCTCAAACAGGAGATAACTCAAAGACGTTTACATGGAGTGAAATAAATCCCTTTGAAATCTCAACGTCTCTTTTAAAATGCTTCCTCTTAGTTTTTTAGTTCCTTTGCATCCAAAAGTTTTTGCTCTCTAAGATTACGATATCAAGTTTCGGACATACTAAAAAAAGCTAAGATTATCCTTACATCAATAAGAAAACCTTTAGGCTTGTTATCCAAGAACTTGTTCAGAAATACTGTAATGAAAGGAATATAGGAGCTTGTCGCTAGGTATTTGACCAATGTCAGATCAACAGGTGGTGAATTCACAAAAGGAACAAGCTCTTTCATTTAGTCTGACTGGTTTAAGTTTCTATCATTTACCAAACAAAATTTCATCTTTTGATTTTGGCTAGTGAATGCTATCTAGTTCTGAATTTATCTCCTGCAAGTACACTAAAATGTCAATCAAGTTGAGAATCTTCAATTCATATTCAGGTTGGTACTACTTCTTCAGCAGCAGTCGATCCCTTACCTGCACTAGCAACAGTTGCCAAGGTGATACATCTGATGTTCTATGGTTATGTGCCTCTTATGAAGGTCTTAATTTTGGCTTAGGTTGTTAAACCTGGTTTCAAATGTCTTAAGGATGTATCCAGTTTTAGACCTTCTTTAAGCTCTACATATCTTAGAATATTGGACTCAGTGCCACATTCCAAGAGGTTAAACTTATTGCTCAAAGTTGATCCCGTCATGCAACATGTCTTCTAGAATATGAAGCAATTAAGAGCTAGCTTTTCGAAAACTTCTGGGTTCCATGAATTTATGCTGCATTGGATGTCTTTAATAGATAACTGAATCCTGTTTAGTTAGACTAATACTATTTGCTGGCTTGTGGGATCATGATGAGCCACTTTTGGGTGGAAAATATGCCTTTTGGACAAAAGCCATTTCTTTGTCCAGCTTTTAACATGGGATACTCTGCATCTCTTTTCTCAATTTGAAATTTTGCATTGTAATAAGGTCAGAAATTTTCTGTTGAATGCAATTGCTTTACTAAAGAATGGACGCAGGACACGATAAGGTGGTGCACCGTTAACCCCTTCCTTCACTCTTGTTAACCTTTAATTTCAATCCTAACTTAACCATCATTAGTTGAGGTAGCCAGTGTCAAATATGTACTCCAAACGTTCATGAAATTTTTGCGCTTATAATGAACTATCCATTTATAAAACATAAGTGTACTGGGGTTGTTGTGTAGTTCTGAATCAATCAGGGTTTACCTGAGGAATGTTATATTCTTTTGTATCTGGTAGTATGATTTATTCATTGTATGACAGGCGCATATGTGAAGAAGAGTTTTATGAATTTTTTCAGAGAAATGGAATGTGGTTACATATTGATGCTGCATATGCTGGAAGTGCTTGTATTTGTCCTGAATATCGGCCTTACATTGACGGTGTTGAAGAAGCTGATTCATTCAACATGAATGCACACAAGTGGTTTCTGACAAATTTTGATTGCTCAGCACTCTGGATAAAAGTAAGCCATATGCTTTCTTAAATGTCATCTGTTTATGAGATTCATACTCCTTATCCATGTTTTCGCGATGACTCTCCAACATGTCTATATCATCATTTACACTGCCCTATTCTGTTTTATTATTCTGAGCAAAGCAGGGTGTCTAAGGGTGGGTTTGGTTCAGCATTTGAAATGAGCTTTGGGGAAATGCAAATACCTTCAACCTAAATGGATTTAGGAAAATGCTAATTGCGTTTGGTAAAATCTCATTTGAAAATGGGCTTTGGATTGAATAGTGTTTGGTAAAAACAACATTGCAGATGAGCTTTCAATGTAATTTTTTAAATTTTTACTTAAAAATTTACCTTTTGCCGAACTGGAGAAAAAGATAAATAATAAAAAGTGGGGCAAAATCGAAAATTTAGGAAATTGATGAGGTTAGTTTCGAAAAGAAAAAAATCCATTAGCATTTGGCCAAATGCTGAAAGCCCAATGCTGGCTTTCCCAAGGCCAGCATTTGTTCAAATGCTGGCTTAATGCTGAACCAAATGCTTCAGCATTCTCTCAATGGGCTTTGGGAGCTGAAAGCTCATTGGGAATGTTGAACCAAACCCACCCTGTAGTCAAAGTGAACTTGTCATGCTCAAATTGTCTTCCCTTGATTCTATTGGAGACATCCTTGATATTATCGATGGTACTGCTTTAATGCAAAATTAGATGGCGCTGAACAAGTCTTTTGCATTGTGATCAGTGGCTAACCTGTGAGAAGATAGAGCATGCAACTCTTTGAGAACAATGTCGAACTTATATTCTTTATCTACTACATGTTCTACGGAATACTGAGTCTTCCGCTCAAATGACCTGTCAGATTATAAATAGCAACATGATCGAAATAAACTTTTTTCTTATTTGGTTATTCCAATTGGGAAGATATTTATTTATATCCTTTTTAGTACAAGCTTTCGAGCTCCCCTGGGATTTAGGATTCACTGTCTCGTCTGTTTTCCAGAAGGATCCCTTTGTATAGTTCATCTTATGCCAATGCGTACCACAACTGAGACTGATCTATCTTATGGGTGAAGATATTCACGAAGTTCAATGGCAACTTTGGCATCTATGGAGCTGCCCATTCCTTTTTTATAGTCATATATGCATCTTCTGAATAGATAGATCTTGCTCCACTGGGGACAGGAAAACATTAGTAGCATCTTGCCTTCATTCCTCCTAAAGATATAACCAAGGACTTTTGACATATAACTCTATATGAAACTCTGCCAGAGAGAGGAAAGTTATGCGAGATAATGATGGGGAGCAAGGTGGTAATTAAACAAACAAGTGGCTTGTTTGTCTTGGCATGGTTCACCTTAGGAAGATGGCTGGCTGTGAATTTATGTGGGTGGTATAATTTTGCTATGAGGAATGAGGAACCATGATTAAAAAAAAAAATACATCCTATGTCCAGGCTGATACTTTTGTTGCTAATAATACTAATCTTATACATAATTTGCTACACTGAGTCCTCCACATTGCTACACTGCGTCCTCTACAGAATCTGAACTTTAGTAGTGAATTTGCTGATATTTGACCTTCTCTATCACTAAGATTATTCAGTATCTTGTGGAGTTTGGAGAGTGACATCCTCGAAGAACATTTTTTTAACTAAATAATGCAGTTGCATGTCATTTGCCTTTATCTTTTCTTTCAACTTATTTTTGTTTTCTTTATCAGGACAGAAAGGCGTTGATTCAGGCCCTTTCTACCAATCCAGAGTACCTGAAGAACAAGGTAACCTTTCATGGTGATTGATGTGATACTACGGCCTTGCAGTTTCATGGAAGAGTAGATATACAATTAGTCTATCAGTCTATTGCATCATCCTTTATCCCGCAATTGTTTTCAGAACTTTTTCCCACAACGTTAAGACACAAATGCAAAGATTCACAAGCATGTATTCTACACGTTACGTCTTGGCTTGTAAAGGGAAATTGATTTTTACTCCTGAAGAAATTGCATTTTCAGCATTTGTACTTGGGAAAGTTGAGTAAGGTACCTACCAATCAAGAGGACCTGCAATTCTTCTAGAACTAATTCGATTGAATAGCTCTTAGATCGATTTTATTCACTCCATTATCCTCATGAGTTTTTGAAGCAACCGCCAAAATGTTGTGAGACACTAAAGAGTTTAGGTCTTTTCTTATATCGACACTAGGACTATGGCATTAGGCGTTTTGCAAGTATGAATTCTTTTAGTCTCGCTTTTTCCTGATTCCTATTAGAATCCACATTATTCTGGAACTCTTGTGCTCCCTACAAGATGGATAAGACAGTACTATATATGTCTTATCTCTGTTGTGCCGTCCGTCTTTTAATGCTAGTAGTGCTGCACAGAGTGAATTTGAACTCGAAAATGTGGAAGCATATTCTTTGTCCTTTTTTACAGCAGACAAGACTATCTGCAGGCGTCACAAGCAAACATGGTTGTGGACTACAGAGACTGGCAAATTCCTCTTGGGCGTCGTTTTAGGTGGATTTTCTCGACATTTTCTCAATAAGTGCTTGGTTTTGTATGTGATGTGCCTGTGGTACTACATGGATCGTTCATTAAATAGTTTCTCAGTTTTCTGCCTATCAGATTATGTATTACATTGTATTGATTTCTTTTGTCCTTCATAGATCACTGAAACTTTGGATGGTTTTACGGCTGTATGGTGTACAAAATCTTCAGCAGTACATCAGAAGCCACATTGAGCTGGCCAGACAATTTGAAGATCTTGTCAGCCAAGACCCTAAATTCGAGGTAATTGTTTGTCTGGTTTACTGGTGAAATTTTTTTCTTGTAGAGCGTGGTTTATGTTCCTTGACTAGTCTGACACTGTCTATGCGTGCCCAAAGCCAGACCTCTATGTGCATACTACGGAGAGTATTAATGTCTAAGGCTTAATGTTTTACCATTGTGACACTTCATTACATTGTACAAGCAGGTTGTCACCCCTCGAGTATTTTCATTGGTCTGTTTCCGTCTTCTCTCTCCCGACAGCGATGGAGATAAAGGAAACAAATTGAACTGCGATCTATTAGATGCAGTAAACTCAACTGGGAAAATCTTCATTTCCCACACTGTAAGTTCATTGGTTTGGTCAAACCATCCAAAGATAAAAACGCCTTTCAGCATTCGTGCTTCCTCATAAAGAACAGTTACCTACCTCACATATCGTACCGATGCAGGTTCTCTCGGGTACCTATATCTTACGCTTCGCAGTCGGGGCTCCGTTGACAGAAGAGAGACACGTTAATGAAGCATGGAAGGTTCTGCAAGACGAGGCATCTAAGCTGCTGGCTACTATTCAAAATAACTAAGATGTGTTTGTGCCATAGTAATCTCAGTACCGACTCCATTCTTTGCAAAGACCACAAGGCTTCTCTTTAACTGGTAGAGAATTCATCAGGCAATTTTCTTAGACATGATACGTCCCGGTTGCTGTCCTGCAGGAAGCCAAAAGTGCAAGAGAAAGAGTACTATTTTATTAAAACGGGATCCAGGATCGGTGCATGAACAGCATAGCTCCAAATAGTACATTCATTGTTGCCATTAAGGATGCGAATTATTAGGGAAAAGTTTAAGTTTGATTGTCTAGTCAGGTAGGCCTTGAAAACCAGTTTGCACGATATTCAAGTTCCGCTTGTTTCGCGAAAAATTACTTTCAAGAAAACTTTTTTCGTTATTTTCTGAAGTTTGGTTCGCGGAAAGTAAGTTAGCCTAGGAAAATATCTCCACCTATAGAAAAAAGCTTCTTCAAAAGCTCGGAAAATATTTCTCTTTTTGAGAAGAGAAAAATATTTTTTCTCCTTTACCCAATTTTTTTTTTCATTTTTGCTCCCTCAATTCCTTTCCATTTATTTTTTATACTATTTTTATTCTTCTTTTCTTTCTTTTTCTTTTTTTCTTTTTTATAATGATATTGTCTTCTTTTTTTTCACTTCCTCCGTCAATGATCCGCCACAGGAGAGGCTGGAGAGCTCAGGGCCGGTGCCCGACTGATGAAGAAATTAAAGAAGAAAAAAGAAGAAGAGAAAAATAATAAAAAAATACAATTAATAAAATATCTTAAATGAAAAAAAATCTTTTTTAGTAAAAAAGTTGTCCATGACGGTCATATCACATAGGATGATCGGGTCCACATCAGCAATTTTCAACCAAAAAAAGATGCAGAAAATCAAATTAGATTTTCCTTACTAAACGGCGAAAAATAATTTTTAATTCATTTTCAGGTCTCAACCGAACATCGAAAAATAGTCATTTTCCTGAAAATTTGATTTCTTAAAAAATATTTTTCAAAAACGGTTCATTTTTCGCGACACAAACGGGGCCTTGGCATAGAAAATCCTACAATCCTAGGAAAAAGAATCATAGAAAAGAGGGACAGGCGGAAGAGACAGTAAGCAAATGAAAGAAATTCTAGTCTCACAAAGATGAACTAGAGATTTCTATTTATGATGGGCTGGATTTGCCCATATCTGCATTTCTCTCTCTAGGCTCGACAAAATAAAATAAGACAGGCCTAGTTGGCCCGACCAAATGAACGTTCTTTTTGTCTTGATCAAACAAACAATGGTCCTCTTCCATCATATCATAGTTGAATGAGAAGGTTTTCTTTTTCTTCTTCTTTTTTTTGGTCGAAACTTGAATGAGAAGGTTATGAGTCGAGTGATGCTGCAGATACTGAGACATCAAGATATAATTTGCTTCGTCTTTTTTCCATCAAATGACCGGAGAACAAGATTTTTCCCGCGAAGAAAGTTCCATTTTATGGCGTACACAGAATAAGTTGGTTCAAGACAATCGAATCTTAGACATGTATCGTGCAACAAGCGATTTACGGTATAAATCTCGTCTCGACGATTGCCAATTTCACAATTGTACTTCCCCAATGATTGCGTTCTATTGACCGGATACATATGTAAAATGTGAAAGCTTTTCCTCCATTCACTCAATATGGGGGATGGGGGACTCTTTTACTCTAGACTTTAGTTGAATTTGGACCTTTTTGAGATACCATGATTCATCTTCTTTGTTGCCTTCCGCTTGGGACGGCACCGCAGAACAAGATTTTGTCGGTGAATGAGAGTTGTCGCATGTGGAAAAACCAAGAACTACCCTTGAATTTGGAAGCTTATGTCTGGTTAGTGGCATCTGCATATTGCCCCAAAAAAATCCACAAAAAAAGAAAAAGAAAAAAGAAATATCAAATTGGATGGCCCTCGAGATTGGAAAATGTACCATAGTTCATGTCGAGTAGAAATCATCTGTACACTGTCATTGTGTTGGGACCAAACTACCGTGGACATATTCTAGTGATTGCTAGAATCGAGCGATGGAGACTTGTCTGTAAGACGAACACAGACCGTGCGAAATGAAGTGATGATAGAAGGGAACCGAAAGCAAAACGTGGTTGATGATGACCAGACATGAATCTAAAGGGGAAGATTATCTTAAAAAGTCTTGAATCTATTGCATATTTGTCAATTCAGTCATAATTTTTTTTAATTGGTTAATTGAGTCTAAGCATTTAACATTGTGGTGGGAAATTATTGTCGGGGATGCCGGCGTCCTACAAGGCACAACCAATGCTAACGTGATCAAATTTGAACACTATTTTAAATTTTTTTGAATTATTTTTTCTTTTTCTTTTCTTCTCTTTTCCTTCTTTATTTTTTTCCTTATCTTTTTTTTTTCTTTTTCTCTCTACCGGCCATCACTGAGCGACATCGATGGCCAACGAAGGTCCCCGACCTCGAGTGAGGGCCGCCCTCGCCAACCCCGAGTGAGGCTCACCCTCGCCCTAGGCCGACGGCTTCCACGGGTCATCGTCGAGACCTAATGATGGACGATGGAGGAGAAAAAAGGAAATAGAAAAAAGAGAACATGAGAAAGAAGTAAAGAGAAAAAAAAATATACAATACCAAAAAGATATCAAGAAATATTATTCATTTCAATGCCAGTCATGCCACGTAGGGTGGCTGGCATGCGCATAAGCTATTTCAGGCTAAAATTGATTGGATTGACTCAATTAGCAAAACATGAAATGGTGTATGACTTAATTGACACAATCAAAAGGTTTATAATTAAATTGGCAAAAATGAAATAGGTTCAAGACATTTTGGATAATTTTCAAATCATTGAGTGGAAGCTAAAGAGTTGTTTTTATTCTCATGAATGAAGTGGAGTGCCAAGAGAATAAATGCATGGCAAAAGAAACAAAGAATATTATTCCAAAGTCATGAGCAAAGCCAAGAAGAAGCCTCCGAGTATATAGGAATTATTTGATTATTTTGGTATGTTCTACTTTTTATGCATTCGGTTTTTTTTTTTTTTGGGTAAGTAACTTTTTATGCATTCGTTGATCTTGAGAGATTCTGAAATTGGACCCTCCTTCCACAAAAGAGGCAGGCATGCATGCAAAGCGCATAAGTATCATTCCTTCGAAGCTTGCTCCTTAGCTTTATTCAAGATATTTTCTTTGGTAAAAGATGTGACTGGTCTCATCGACAACGTATTTGATAGCGATCATGTCGCTATCGTAAGCATCAGAAGATAATGTGACGTGGGACGTACGATCTGCGCTGCTTTGGCATAGTTCCAAAATGACATTTACGTGGAATAACCTTTCCATCAACACATATGATATACACTTGTGGACGTGGCCAAGCCACGACGCAATTGATTCCCGGGTCTTCCGAGCATAAATTTTCGGGGCCGCCCGCGATCAGTCATATATGATCATCAATCACAAGGTTATCGGAAGACAAAAGCGAGATTCGAGAACAAGATCTCGGCAAGGGCCTAAAAAATATCCAATGCAGGCGAACTTGGCGTTGCCAAGGGGAACCGATAAATGCCACAAGCTATGGAGATTGAGGTCCAAAGTACTAAGAAGCAATGCGAGGGAATCTATGTTATCCACTAGTAATTGCACTAGGATGGATATCTTCCTCAAAGGTGGCAATAAAAGTATTAATTGCGTAATAAAGAAGATCAGTGAAATATACCAAGGATATGCTTTTGGCACATGTGCTTTTTTCCAAGTTCTAAGGAATAGTTTGATGATGCATACGTGGTTAAGGGAGAATCTAGTTCTGATTCATGGTCAGTGTGTGCAGATGTTTGTGTATTGGGTTCTGAGAATATACCGAGTAGCTGCCTTGTGAAGAAGAGACCATCATCTGTCTCTCTTCCACTAGGTACATACACGTATAAATTGGACATAATTGATCGGTTCTTGGTATATTTTATTGGAAAGATAGTCCAAAGAGTCTTAAGTCTGTTTCACTTTTGTCAATTCAGTCATAAGCATTTTAATTTTGTCAATGAAGTCATAAACATTTTCACGTTCCGTCAATTGAGTTCTAAATATTTTCACGTTTCGCCAATTAAATTCATCCAATCCATTTTAACTGGAAACTGAGGTGGACGCCGACCTTGCTAACTTAGTACGGTTGGCGTTGATATGGATAATTTTATATAATACTCTTATCTTTTTTATTTTATTATGTTTTATTTTTTTCTCTTTTTTTTTTTTTTGGAAGTGGCCGGCGAGGGTTACCTATCCCTCACCATCCACTGGGCAAACGTCATCGGGTCCTTGCCGGCCAACGAACACATCAAAAGCCTTATCGACCCTCTCGGTGTAGAGATTGGAGGTTGGGCGGTATGCGCGTCGTATCCGTGAGTTAGATTTGTGTAGAAAGATTGAGGCAACTTCTAACACAGCGGGCTCTCGGCCTCCGACACTGTTAGGCTTGTACACGTTGTGCCGAAACGAGAAATTCTTCTACGGATTAAAAACTTAATAATTCGTATCCAAGTCCTTAAAATTATTAGGGATATAGCGATTTCAAAGTGGGTCCATGTTCCAACTGAACCCTTCTCGTTGGAATCAGTTCATGCATACATTAGTTTTTAGAACCGGACCAATTCCCACTAGTCTGATTATCCAATTTCACGTTCTATCATGAAACCATATTCATCCCTATAAATTATTAAAACAGAATAAATAATAACAAATAAAAATGTTGGGTCTCGCAAAACAAAACAAAACAAAAAGAGAGAGAGACCAGACATTTCGCAAATGCTATGTAGTGTGACCAACTCTATCCGTCATGTCAAACATATGATCAGTGGGTGCAACAATTTATCCATAATCATCCCAAATTTGTATGTTTTCTTAGCTAACTATCGTGGTTAAGAGAGACTAAAGGGCGAAATGTGAATTACGTGGTCACTATCAAATGATTGACACGCGTTGCTTGGAGTTATTAAGAACCGATCCCATCGTCGCACCGACATATATATAAATAAAAATAATAACCGCGTACGTATCATTGCTATATCGAAAGAGGTTACAAAATCGGAAACAACGAATGGCCACGTAGGAGAGGAGCGGGACCGCCATGGACACGCTTTGCAGGTTGAGCACATGCATGCGTCCCTCGCACCAAAGTGACAGCGAGCGTCGTCACGCTAGCGACTCGGACGTATCGCGTTTGGAACGGCATGCCGTCCCTCTCGCCGACGCTGGTGGAGCGCGTACGAGACGATTAGCGTTGTGCACGGATACGACAAACAACAGGGCACCACCCACCCACCCACCCACCATCTCCAATGCATATCACAATGTGTGCTCTCTCTTTTTTTTGTCCTCCCGCCAGTCACTGCTACCGCGACAAATTGGCGTGCATTCATGAATGAAGGAAAATGCTTTCTTAGTACTACCGTCAGGAACGACGATACGATCTCCATCGTAAATCCACACGTTATCATCGCGTGTTTTGCATAAAGCTCTCATTGATTGGAAAATCGAATAATTGATACTACTGTCAGGCTATCAGGCTAGCAGCTCTCATGAATAAATTATAGGATTTAAGTCAATTTGTGGCGGTTGTGGATGGTAATTTTTTTTTTAAGAAATTGAATAGTTTTTTTTTCCTGATTTTTGCCATGGTAATATTCGCTTCACTTTTCTTTTTTATGTCAACAGCGGAGGAAATTACGGAGACAGTCCGTATAGCTCATGTGCAAGGCTCGTGCAGACAGACGTGCGAAGCCCCGGTAGACTTGGCTCTTCGAGAATCTAACAAATGAATTTAAATATTTTGGGCGGAAGAATATCGTATGCATGTAAAGAGCATATAAATCTCTCGTAAACGAATGAGATGAGATATTTCGATAAGAAAATTTAATATCCACATTAAAAAAATGATCCGCCGACTTCTTTCTTGTTCTAGCTTATATTTCGTCTAATAGATTTTATCAGATGTAATTTTGATTGTCGGAATTTAGCGCGGATAACTAATTAAATGACAAACCAAGTCCCAGCAAAGCTCATGGTGTCTTTGTCACCAAGTCAAGAGTTGTGTCCTCTCTCGTGAATAATCCAGAGTTTTCATTAATAAGGAACATGAAGACATGATCTAGATCAGTCAATTTTTTTGTCAAGACCACTGGAAATTGTAACCCTCCATTTAAAGTCATCATGTGTTTAATTCAGCTATTTCAACATTACATACGTCATGCTGAGTCATCAATGGACCGACTTTTTGAGAAGTTCGTCCTCGATGGGTGTCCACAAAAAGGTAAGGAATTATGAAATAATGTCTCGCATATGCTGTCCAGCATGCATGACTTTAACCTTAGTTGAGTTTAAATAAATAGACTCACTAAAATACAACTGAAACGAAAAAAAAATTAAAAAAAATAAAAGCTTTATTCTTGTCTGGAATACTCAACTAGTTCCTTCATCACCAAGCAACTTAACAACTCTTGTGGGTCTGAATCAAGCCCAAAGAGAATTTCATTTAGGTTTACACATTCATCCATATATATATCTACATAAAAAGAATAATTGGCATTATTCATTATAATAATCCATGGTTGAATGATTATATGCGCTATTTATCTTGAAACCAACTTGTCCCAATGTGCTTTTTGAAGTGTGTTCATCTGACATGGGATATCCACACCACAAGACAAGCCCCACACATATCTCTCCAAAAATCAGAGAAGCATCATCATACGTTCCTTAGGAATTTGAGGGATTTGTCTGAGGATTTGTGATAAGGTCATGATTCGGTTTATCGTGTGCTTTTTATATTCTTTTCGATGAGGGGCATCTTTGGATTCACAGTAATGATGGTGTCCCCCGTTTTTTCTGGTTTGATGCCCGACCGACACTATTGGCAACTTACCAACTTTGAGACACACTAGCTCAATACCAAAAAGAAAAAAAGATTGGCGCACATGGTTTATAGATTTTGGTCCAATGTGCAATAGGGGTGGGCATGGTCCGAGCTAGCGGTTCCCACCCTAGTAAGGGCCGACTCTGAAAAGACATAAATTGCCGTTTGGTTTCATGGAACCACCCTAGAACCAGACCGCTGGTCCGATCTAGTTCCCGAGTGGGTCTATTGAACCAATCCCACCAAGCAAATAGAGGAAACCGAGAGCGAGAGAGGGAGGCGATGAACGGCCGGAGGCATGGACGTGAGTCAATGGGAGCTAAGAATCGAGGCTCTGAGTTGAGATGGAGACAAGGAGACTAAGGCGAGAGTGAAAGTTTGAGATGAGATGAGCGAGCTTCAAAATTAGAGATTTAAAATTTTTCATTCTAAAAAAATAATAATAGATATTCCAAGCAGGTGGGAGATTCCACACTTGAAACCGAAAATTAGACCGGTTGCCTTAGGAGTGACATGTTCCAGGTCGATTTGATCTGGTTCTGAGAGGTCCGGGTGCTTCTCGGTTCTTTTGCACATCCTTAATACGTAATATCATTCATGAACTTTTATTTCGTTCAATATGGTCCATGAATTATTGATAAATATTCAATCTATTCCTTAAACTATTTGAAAATGTTGAATGCTGTTATCCTTTCGCTAATTCAAGTTAAACAATCTACTGTGCAGCTTCCAATTCTTTAAGTTTGAACGGGGGACAAAAAAAGAAGTTACACGTGGATTGTCCACATAAAATATTTATCTCAAATCAGGGAAATAATCTATTTTCTTCCTTTTGTGAAGTAGATGGAACAAAAGATGGAAATGCTGACTTTTTTTTTCCCCAAAATCCAGTTATGTACACAATAATCCACATCATCATATAACATTCAATTTATCATTTTTGAGCAAACGAAATGACTATATTAAACATTTACCAATAGGTTAGGGACTATATTAGGCAAATTAAAAACCTACGGACGACATTGCGTATTAAACCAAAGTTTGTGGACTACTTGAATAAATTGAAAAATTCAGGAATGACATTAAACATCGAATCAAATTTCAGATTTCATTTGTGTCGTTTTTTTTTTCAAAAGAATAATTGTGAATGAGTGCCTTGAGCACATTCTTAAACATAGATTTTCAATCGTTGCATAGGACATACGTACCTGAACTTCTTTGCATCTATAAATGGCATGCGAACTAGATTAAACTTGCCTCCCTAGGTTGGTCAAATTTAGGCCATTTACATTGGAACTAGATCATCCATGAGGAGTGAATCTTCGGCGGCCCGCGGAATTAAATTTGAGAGCTAACGCCTTAAGTAATGAGAAATGATGCCAAGGCTCTGCTTGTTTGGTTGAAAATAAATAATTTGAAAAATATTATTTTCAATAATAATTGCTTGGATCGCTGAAAATAATTAGTCAATGAAAAATGTTTTCATTACCCACGCATCGATTTTATGTTTAAACATTTTTGTGGACAATGACAATAATTTCCGTTCATTAATTTTTATAAACGATACAAACGATCCGTCTTAGAAAAGGTATTTCTCAAATTATTCAATTGTTCGAGAAACATTGATTCAAAAGAAACCCGTTTATTTTCACTAAAAAGCACATAGTACAATTGAAAGAAAGGTTGACAAGTCACTAAGAAAAGTTAAGTTTTCCTTTATAACTTGAGAGCACAGAAATACCATAAGGCCTACGAAGAACCCTGCAACTGCAAGCCCTATAAACCAGCTTAGTTTAACTATTGACTTGTGCAAATGCCCCTAACATAAAGTAGTTTGCATGTAACTGGTAGCCTTCGTACAGACGACTTTCAGTTCGTGACTTGAATATTTCTCAAAATATGCCAATCCTAGAAATTGTAATTTGAGATTGCGTTAATCTCGCAAAAAAGCCTAAACTTTGCACCCGGCCAGATGCCAGTACCCAAATTCTTTCTCGTCTCACCAACATCCAAAAGTTGTTACCAGTAATCACTAAAAATACCTTCCGTCACACTTCCGTCCATGATAACTATATGGAAAAAGTGTCAAAAAAGTCATAAACATATTATCTTGGTGGCAATTCAGTCATAAACATTTTATTGGTGCTAATTCAGTCCTAAACTTTTTGCATTGATGCCAATTCAGTCTCAAACTTTTTATTAGTGATAATTTAGTCATAAACTTTTTATTGGTGCTAATTCGGTCCTAATTTTTTTGCATTAGTGTCAATTCAGTCCTAAACCTTTTATTGATGGGAATTCAGTCCTAAACCTTTTGCATTAGTGTTAATTCAGTCATAAACCTTTTATTTGTGCTAATTCAGTCCTAAACCTTTGCATTGGTGTCAATTTAGTCCTAAACCTTTTGCATTTCTATTAATTGAGTAAATTTGGCCAATGTTGGCTAGAAATTCGTTGATATGGACGTTGATTGTCATACATGACATGGTTGACGCTGATGTGGATATTTTTTTATATTTTTAATTATTTTTAGTATTTTTAAGTAAATATTTTGGTTTTTTCTTCATTTTCTTTTCTCAATCATTAAAAAATATTTAAATTACTTAAAAATATTAAAATAATAGTAAAAATATTCACGTCAGTATCGTGTCACGTAAGACAATCGATGCCCGCCTCAGCAAATTTTCGATCGAAATTAGTTGGATTGACTCAATTAATGGAAATGCAAAAGACTTAGGATTGAATTGACACCTATGCAAAAGATTTACAACTGAATTAGCACTAATGCAAAAAGTTTAGGACTGAATTGACACAAATGCAATAGGTTTATGACTTTTTTGACACTTTTTCCTAACTATATAGTCATATTACAGCTATTATGAACGAAACTGTTATGAAAGTTATTTTCAGGTCATTAACACAAGTTTGGGATATTAGTGTCCGCCGGTGAATAAGACTGTAGGATGATTTTTTTTTTTTTGGTGGGCTTTCCATTTAATATTTTGTCATTTGCCAAATGGTTAGCTACCAAATTATAGAATATAAGCTAAAATTCCCCCACTTTCTAATCAATGTTTTGCAACTCAAGCTACCTATCCTTTCTGAAACGCAAACTGAGCTAACTTACCTTTCCATAACCCCGATTACCAAAGATGGCTTCGAAGCACAGTTCAACTCACACCTCATGCTTCTCGAGACGGAAAACCCTAATCAGCTTAATCTGCGAACCCTAGTGGCACTAGTTTGCATTTCTTTTCCGAGTATAGAACGGTAGGTTCGTCGGCCGTCGTCATACGGTCGCACTGCAATTCTATTTATTCAAATCGAGGCGGGAAAAAGCCAACCACATTCCCGTTCACGTTGAATTTGGATTGTGCCGCCGTCTTTCGGCTCATAGATGGTACTCGATATATTTCTTTTCAAAAGAAAAATTAATAAAATCTGCCATATTGGATACTTACACAAATTATCAGATAGATAGACTGGACTTTTTTTTTTTTTTGTGTGGGTCAAACAATATTCTAGACGTGAATAGCATGAGAATCTCCCCATCATATTCCGGTGCAAAGAGAGAGAAAGAGATTGCTTGCTGGTCCGATCCATGGCCGCATCGGATCGACAGCGACAGTTAAATAACCTACCAATACCGACTGAATGGAACCTCTCCAGACAGCGAGATTTTCCTAATTTTTTTGTTTTGTTTCGTTTTTCCATCCTAAGCTTTTTCCTAGATAAGAAGGGGGGAAAATGTCAAAAGGATGTCGGGACCGGAGGGTGAGATCGGGTGGGGGAATCAAATAACGAATTAGCTTCTGTTAATTATTCATTAGGGACGCACATAGGTCAAGATCAGGTCTCCTTCGTGGAGTATTTTGACTTCTTAGTAGAAATTCTCTTTCCTCTGTTCGAGATTTTTGGTTTTGATTTTTGCCGATTTATTCTTACACAAAGTCGTGGTTTCGAATGTTTGGGATTATTCTCAAACGGAATAAATCGGATTATAACTGAAATGAACTCCTACCTCGAAAAGGCGAGGTGAAATTAATTTTATCCCTTCCCTATTTCCGGACTTGTTAATTGTTGTGTTAATACCACAAAAGTATACTTGTAACAAATTTACCTCAAACTGATTTATTGATCATCAAAAATCTCAAATTGGTATGCTTGTGACAAATTTGTCCTCCATTAGCTTGGGCAACGCTATTTCCACTCCTATTCTAGCTAAGGCACTCCTCTTTTCAATCAGTAGACCGAAATACCCTTCTCTCTCTTCAAGTTATTATTTCGTTTTTTTATCAACCTAACCAACATTACTGCCTTTATTTCTATTTTCCCTTTTAAATATCAAATTCATAATATAAGTGTCAAATTACACCCAATAAAAATATGATTCTATAATGCACCATGTTGTCTCTTTTCCTAAAGAAGCTCATTATTCTTAATTTATTATCTCATGCTTTTAATTAGAAAAGCTATATAAAATCTTAGAAATTTCTAGTTATAACGGCTTATGAACAAACAATTATCTATCCCTTACCAAAAAAAAAAATATCTATCTATTTTTTATGAAATAGATTGAGGAAAAATTTATTTCAAAGCTGAAATTTAAAATCCAATATATTATCCATCATATTTTGAAAATAGGGCCGCCCATTAGTTTTCGCTAATTTGGGCTAATACAATAAAAATTTCCCCTAAAATAGTACATTGTGACAAACGGAGGGTAAATTATACGCGTCAACTTAGCAATTAAATGGTAAAATTTAGTAAAATCTAACGGAGGGTAAATTTTTCATTGATGTACCGGTTTGAAAATTTTGGTAGGCTCATGCATAGTACATTTTCAGCTCCCGCCTTTTTTGGGTATATTCCATAATTGCAATTTTGTCACCAGAGCGGAGTTCCCAAGAAAATTCTATAATTTTTTTTATCCTCGAATCTTATTGATGTCCTTCCTTGACAAGATATGGTTAAGTAAGGCGATCCTCGTCATCATGTCCATAAACCCACGTGATTTTGCTTCTTACCTTTACATGTAACCTCGAACTTTACTTACGTGAAAAGTCCAATGATTTATTTGTTTATGTTGCTTCCAATATTTGTATGTTTAAAAGACATGCTACACATCCCGAGAATCTCTATTTTTTTTTTAACCCCAAGTTCCCATTCTCGTGAAGTAAGAATTAAAATTTTCCTTTTTATTTTTTTTCCTCTTTACAATCAAAATTGAATTACAAAGATGAGTGTTTGTAAGTGGTAAGAATTAAGATACAATCTTTTTTGGTTGTTCATTTTATCTTAAATTTTATGCAAATATTCCAGTCTTATTTTTAACAACCAAAGTAACTTTTTTTTTTATCGCGTTTAGTGACTAAGAAATAGGCACATATATGTGAATTAAACAGATGGCTAGAGTTCAATTATTCATGAGTGTGTTTCACACGTCTACGAGTTTCGGATCGCATTAATAAAGATCAGTAAGATATTCCGCCCCAATTTGAGAATTACATTCATAAGAAGAGTTTTCTTTGAGAAAAATAATTTGGGAAGCATGCGCTTGAAGTCCTAAAACTTGTATCCAAAAAAGGTGATCACATGATAAAAGCTTTCAACCAATAGAATCAAATATTAATACTTGTATAATTTTGCGAAAAAATTCCTTATGTTAGCTCTATCCATTTTATTTAACAGGCAAAATTCTACGACCCGCTTAATTTAACTGTTTCTCTCTTGCATAAGATCGTCAGAAACTAGACCTAGTCACGAGCTTAGCGCCTTGCTTGAGCCACGGGTCTGGGTGAACAATTTCTTTCTTGGCCCCCTCGTCAACATAGGCCTCTCTCTTTGCCCCCATTAGGGAAGAAGTGTCAAAAAAGTCTTAAACATATTGTACTAGTGCCAATTTAATTCTAAACCTTTTTTTGATGCTAATTAAGTCCTAAACATTTTATTGATACTAATTCAGTCCTAAATTTTTTGCATTGGTGCAAATTCAATCCTAAATCTTTTGTATTTATGCTAATTGAGTTAATCTGACTAATTTTCATTGAAAATGACTGACGCGGACATCGATTATCCTACGAGGCACGACAAATGCCGACTTGGATATTTTTTATAATTTTTAAAAATTATTTAAATTTAAAAAAATCTACATTAACACAAGCCGCGTAACATAGGATAATTGATGTTCGCACCAATGATTTTCGGCCAAAATTGATCGAATTGACTCAATTGGTATAAATGAAAATATTCATGACTAAATTGGCACAAACACAAAAAATTTAGAACTGAATTGATACTAATATAGTAAGTTTAGGACTTTTTTGACACTTTTCCCCCCTCCCCCATCGGGGAACGACCGTTGTATAAGTGAATTCTGTTGTTTCTTTCCATCGGGGATGGATCAGATCAATGACTTCCGAACATGGGATCAGACTCGACCGGCGAACCGATGGGTGGGTCTAGCTGGAACCAACTAGAAACGAACAAGAAGAGAGGATCAATCAAACACAGTAGACATGGCACTTCTCCTTCTCTCTTTTTGGCCAAAGACATACGTAACTTTAGCTTGCAAAAAGGAAAATCCTCAAGACAGATCGTGACTCATGATGTCCCCCCCCCCCCCCCACAATTTTTTTTTAAATGTTTGGTGTCACCCAGAAAATGCCAAAGATGGGGTGATAAGTGGGGTAACAAAATAAAAAGGGTCCGTCACAATTTTTTTTATCTGAGCCATCAGTGATTGAACAGACGATCCGAATTTGATTAGGGTACCTTGCCCGAATTTGACAGGGGCAGGGATTCAGATCCGCGATTTTAACCCACTTTTGTTCAGTGGGGTTGGAAGCCATCATTGCCATGCATTGCACCCCCATGCACATTTGAAACGACTTGCTCCTGATTTGGCCCTCATTGGCCTAATGACGCATTCCCCGTCCCCTTTTCAACCCACCCCCTCCCCAAAAAAAAAAAAAAAAAAAATCGAAATTCCACAATATTTTTTCAGTGCCCATTTACCGGAAATTAGAAAATTTTTAAAAATTAAAATGACAGAATAGTAAATATCAGGGTGGTTTTTTTGCTGGTGAAGTGACCCTAAAAAAGCGAGAGCCATGAATGGCTTCGGCCTCGTGTATTCTCACCAATCCCCTCACCTCCTCACCCCCATTATTATCCTTCACCTTTGAATCTGAAGACACTGGCCTAGCAAAGGCACCCGAATATGATTCCCAAGATTATTTCTCTGGAAACGAAGCTCGGAATTTCGACACGATCGCGAATATAATTGATCGAAATTCGCATGATTTTGACACGTGTTGGCCAGTTGATTAGGGAAATTTAATTGTCCTAAAGAATCAATTGATGTTTTTTGTTTTTCCCTTATGTACGTACGGATTTCGCCCCTCGTTTTTATCTAATTCACGAAGTTAGTGGTGTTATCTCATGACATGAGGTAAAGGTTTACTCAAAAGTGATATTCCTTCTCGATTAAGGGAACTTCATCACATGAACTGGTTTTAACACATCATGGGCGTGTGGATTACGTGTTCCCGGAACGACATGAATCAGGAACATGTGAGAAGATTGAGATAGTATTTACTTCAACTCTTTCATTTTGTCTAGGTATCTATCATGTTAGGAAACCGGTCAACGGCGTATACATCAGACAATCGCATTCTGTCTCGTCATGACGAGGTTGTTCGTGATGACCTATGAGGCAGCGACAAAACGAACCGACCTAGGATTAATGCGCTCGCGCGCGAGATTAATTTGAGGAATTGCAATAACTCGAGTATGTTTTTCCAAGAAGGGCATTGTCGTCTTTTTACATCACTCATATATATATATATATAAAGCTATTTATGGATCTAAGTCCAAATTAAGTTCTGTGGCGTCTAGGGCCGCGCCCTTTTGCGATTCCCACTGGGGTGGTTCCCCCGAATTATTGTCTACTCACCAAGGAGCGAACCTGTGTTTTCTGTCGATGGGAAGTATGAATCCATCCCGCGAATTCTCGGCGTTATTTATGGAAAAGTCCATTCCCCATCAACCTTTTCCTCCCATGGGCAATACAAATACTAAACAACCGGCACGGATCGCCATTCCAAAAATGGATTCGTTCGTGTTCAAGACCCTCTTGGGACATCGCATTCACATCACAATCACGAAAACAATATGGGAAAGTGAACATAGAAATAATATTCCCTCTCTGCATCTTGGATATCTTGCCAACATGCGCAGAACAGAAGTTATTCCCTCTCGACTGTCGATCAGGCATGGCCCCTATATAAATTCTATTCGAACTGGGGTGAAGATGAGTTGCGTCAGAGATCAAATAAAGAAAGCCAAGAGAAAAAAAAAAAATTTGAACTATATGTGTGCAGAAAGGAGGGGGAAGCGGAAGACTTGACCTTCCCTTCTGCGCAACTACCCTTCCATGGTAGTAGGGATATAGCGAAGCGTCGCATTATCACACGGAAGTGGGCAGTGACTTTGCATCGCATTGCGCAAGGTAAAGCAAGCAAATTTGGCAAGTTATATCGCATAATATCAATTATATTGCAACAATATTGCGCTCTCTCTCTCCTCTCTGATCTCTCCTCTCTCTCTCCTCTACCATATGCATTCGGCGAGAGAGAGTTTGGCCTGCTTATTGTCCTCATTCTCGTCTCTCCGTCGAGCTTTCAAACAACGTTGTAACTTTGTATAGTGCAGCTGGAGAAAGCTTTATCCTGTCTGCAACATCTGAACAATAAGCTGACCCTCCCCCTCTTTTTTCTTTCTGGGTGGTGGGTTTATTGCGTTTCGCGTTCCTGTCGCAAGCTTCCGTCGCCAAAATCACCCCTTTCTTCTGCGAGTTGGGGAGATTCAAATTTCATCCATTATCAGGAATCGGGTCATTTTCCTTCGTAAATTTCTTCGTTCTTGTGATTCGTTACGGTGGTTTGTGTAACGGGCTCTCTCGGGATTTTGATTTTCCGAGTCACGTTTGTCTCCTTCCCCTCTTGCGTTTGGCAGTAATATTGCGAGATAGAGGAGAATCAGAGAGGAAGAGAGAGAGGCAATTTTCTTTGTTTTCTCTCTCTCTGACCATCTTTCTTCTTCGTGTTCCGTGCTGATAAAAATCTGTTGGCATCTTCTGCTTTTCATGTGCAATGTGTCTTGAGATTCTATCACCATGTAACGCGCTTGTTGCTCCTTCTCTGAAACCCCTCAGATGGTGAAATGCCCTTCTCAGACCCATTCACTCCTCGTCCTCATTGCTTAAGTCGCCAACACAACAACCCCCACCGAACTGCTATTACTACTATAGCTGCTGCTCCTGCATTCAATTCTCTTCACTGCGGACAGAGCTTTTTCAATGATGGGTGTTCCCTTTTGGCTCCATAAATGGGCTTCTTTATCATCAGCTGTCACCCCGAGGTCGCCTCATGGTAACAACGCCCTTTTGAGGACCATCCGTGGTTTGCCCGTGTGGGAGCTGTCTTCAGTTTGCATCAATTTGACACTCTGTCTGGTGTTCCTCTTTGTGGTCTCGGTGAGGCAGATATCGGTCTGCATAGGCCGGATACGGATTGCCAAGGACGACTCTATTGCAGGTTCGAGCACCATCAGGCGTAGCTTCGATGGGGAGATCTTCGTGGTTAAAATAGGTAACGGGTTCAAGCTATCAGTGCTTAGTTGTTTCTATGTGCTGTTTGTGCAAGTTCTGTTGTTGGGTTTTGATGGGACTGGTTTGATCAGAGAGGCCTCAAGTGGAAGGTCCGTGGATTGGTCAGGCCTTTGCTTGCCTGCGGCTCAGTGTTTAGCTTGGTTCCTGCTGAGCTTCTCGACTTTCCATTGTAAATTGAATGTGCCTGAGAAATTCCCTCTGTTGTTGAGGGTATGGTGGTTGGTCTCATTTTTTATTTGTTTGTTGACTCTGCATGCTGATGTGAGAGCATTCTTGGTAGAGGGCTCTGGGCATTGGAGTTCACATGTCGTGGCAAACTTCGCTTGTGCCCCTGCTCTCGCTTTCCTTTGTTACGTTGCAGCAAAGGGTGATACTGGTGTGCAAACTTGTAGAAACTCTGATATTCGGGAGCCATTGCTTCCTGAGGAAGAAGCTGGGTCTGCGAAAGTTACCCCGTACAATGATGCCGGCTTGTTTAGTTTGGCCACTCTTTCTTGGTTGAACCCACTTCTTTCTATTGGTGCCAAGAGACCACTTGATCTTAGGGACATCCCCCTTCTTGCTCCAAAGGATCGAGCCAAGACCAATTATAAGTTGTTAAAATCAAACTGGGAGAAACTGAAGGCTGAGAATCCTTCGAAGCAGCCTTCCTTGGCATGGGCAATACTCAGGTCATTTTGGAGAGAAGCAGCATGTAATGCCATTTTTGCTGGCTTGAACACTCTGGTTTCATATGTCGGTCCATTCTTGATAAGCTACTTCGTGGATTACCTTGTTGGAAAGGAGACCTTCCCTCATGAAGGTTACATTCTGGCGGGAATCTTCTTCGGTGCGAAGCTAGTGGAGACTTTAACGACCCGGCAATGGTATCTCGGGGTTGATATCCTGGGAATGCATGTAAGATCAGCTTTAACAGCAATGGTGTACAGAAAAGGCCTTCGGCTCTCTAGTGCTGCGAAGCACAGCCATACCAGTGGGGAAATCGTTAATTACATGGCAGTAGATGTCCAGAGAGTCGGGGACTTCTCATGGTATCTCCATGACATATGGATGCTTCCAATGCAAATTGCTCTTGCCTTAGCTATTTTATATAAGAACGTTGGAATTGCTTCTGTTGCTGCTCTGGTTGCCACCATTGTGTCCATCATCGTCACCGTCCCAGTGGCTAAGATCCAAGAAGATTATCAAGATAAACTCATGGCTACCAAGGATGACAGAATGAGGAAGACATCAGAATGTCTTAGGAACATGAGGATTCTCAAGTTGCAGGCCTGGGAGGACAGATATCGACATAAGCTTGAGGAGATTAGGAATGTCGAGTTTAAGTGGCTCCGCAAAGCACTCTACTCTCAAGCTTTTATCACATTCATATTTTGGAGCTCTCCCATATTTGTTGGTGCTGTCACTTTTGGAACTTCCATATTGATTTCCCATCAGCTCACTGCTGGGAGTGTTCTTTCTGCATTGGCGACACTCAGGATTCTCCAAGACCCTCTTAGAAATTTTCCTGACTTGGTGTCAATGATGGCTCAGACGAAAGTTTCACTTGACAGGATTTCTGGGTTCCTCCAGGAGGAAGAATTGCAGGAGGACGCAACTATAGTCCTTCCACATAGTTCCACTAAGATTGCAGTGGAAATAAAAGATGGCGAATTCTGCTGGGACCCATCTTCTGCAAGACCAACTCTATCAGGAATTCAATTGAAAGTGGAGTCAGGGATGCGGGTGGCTGTCTGTGGCACGGTTGGTTCCGGAAAGTCAAGTTTTCTCTCCTGCATCCTTGGAGAGATTCCCAAAGTTGCCGGTGAAGTATGTCTAGCTACTGATGTTTCTAAGATTCTTTCAAATGCTCACATTGCGTTGGAACCTTTTTGCTAATTGTTGCATGGTGGATGATTTTCAGGTCAGAATTTGTGGTTCTGCAGCTTATGTCTCTCAGTCAGCTTGGATACAATCTGGAAATATTGAAGAGAACATTCTCTTCGGTAGCCCTATGGATAAAGCAAGATATAAAAGTGTGATCCATGCTTGTTCACTAAAGAAGGATTTGGAGCTCTTCTCCCATGGAGATCAGACCATCATTGGAGATAGAGGCATAAATTTGAGCGGTGGGCAGAAGCAGCGAGTACAGCTTGCTCGGGCACTCTATCAAGATGCAGACATTTATTTACTTGATGATCCATTCAGTGCAGTTGATGCACATACAGGAACAGAGTTGTTTAAGGTTGAGATTCTCTAGTTCATTGCCTTTCCTTTGCTTTAAACCGATGGATCTTTATTAATCATGCTGACCTCATTGCAGGAATACATTTTAACAGCACTAGCTACAAAGACTGTGATATTTGTGACCCATCAAGTTGAATTTTTGCCTGCGGCAGATATGATACTGGTAGGAAATTGTTGTTTGACTTTGTGCATCCCTTCTTGAGGCTTTACACTTAACTTTGTTAATTTAGAAAATTACTTTAAAACTACTTTTAACATGTAACTTGTTTTACATGAAGCAACAAGCCTTTTTTCCTGTGAGTGGGTTAAAACATCTTTACTGTCGAGTGATAAATACTTGATTTGTGATTTCCCTTTCTGTATTGTGAAGGAGCAGTAATAGTTTGTCATCACCGAAGAAGGTTTGTTGAAGCACTTCCCGCACTTGCTGGAAATGACATGGTTATTAGCGTTTTATACATGAATGGATGTGAATGCTTGATGTATCTAATTCCCATGTCCGTCTTCCTTTTCTGCAGGTCCTAAAGGAGGGGAGCATCATTCAGGCTGGAAAATATGATGATCTCCTACAAGCAGGAACTGATTTTGAAACACTGGTCTCAGCTCACCATGAAGCAATCGGAGCATTAGACATTCCAAACCACTCATCAGAAGATTCAGATGAGAATTTGCCTGGCTCTGTCATACTTGCGAAAAAATGCAATGCAGGAGGTAGTGACATCGACATTTTGGCAAAAGAAGTGCACGATGGTATATCAGCTCCTGAACAGAAAGCAATCAAAGAGAAAAAGAAAGCAAAGCGGTCAAGAAAAAAGCAGCTTGTTCAGGAAGAGGAGAGAGAGCGGGGACGTGTCAGTATGACAGTTTATTTCTCATATATGGCTGCTGCATATAAAGGCTTACTAATTCCGCTTATAATTATTGCACAAACGTTATTTCAATTTCTTCAAATTGGTAGTAATTGGTGGATGGCCTGGGCAAATCCCCAAACAGAAGGAGACCAACCAAAAGTCAGTCCCATGGTGCTCCTGATCGTTTATATAGCACTTGCTTTTGGGAGTTCTTGGTTTATATTTGTGAGGGCTGTTCTCGTGGCTACATTTGGGCTTGCTGCAGCTCAGAAGCTCTTCTTGAGGATGCTGACAAGTGTATTTCGTGCTCCGATGTCTTTCTTTGACTCTACACCAGCTGGAAGGATTTTGAATCGTGTATGTTTCCTTTTCTTGCAAGAAACTTGCATGCCCATTAAATGTTGTTATGTACATTCTAGAGAGTTAGACCTTGAGAGATTCTCCTGCCTGGTTATATCTGTTCGGTGTATTGCTGACTGATGAATGGGATTCATACTCTTTTTCTAGGTGTCGGTTGATCAAAGTGTCGTGGATCTTGACATTCCCTTTAGACTTGGTGGTTTTGCATCGACAACCATACAGCTTATTGGCATTGTATGCGTAATGGCTAAAGTTACCTGGCAAGTGGTTCTTCTTGTCATCCCAATGGCGATGGCTTGCTTGTGGATGCAGGTGACTTTGAGTTCTGCTTTGACATATTAGTTACAACTTTTGTCTTATTTTTTTAGTACCAAACAGAGGAACGTGAAGTTATTTATATATGCTAGTCCAGTGGTCCTAAGAATTTGATGGCAAGAAATTTTCAAGGCCTTAAAAAAATTGGATTTGGAAAAGTTGTCTCATGGAGGCATGAAAACTAAACAATATGTCAAACTAGGCCTTCCTGGCATTGATCGACTTAACATTTGTTCTCTCCTGCTAAGTCCTAACGCTGTTGCACATTTTTGTTTTCTGAACATAAGTGAATGACATTGAGCTCATTTATACGATCCTTTTTAAGAGAGGGAAGTCGTCAGTAAATAACAGAAGTAGGAGAATTTTCCCTTGTTGTTGCTGCGATTATACATAGATAGGTTCTGATCGGTCTGGCACCCCCTTTGTGTCAATTTGAGTGGAAGTTCTTGTTCTTCTGAAGAAGCAAGATTGATGTACCGGATTACTTAATGAGCACATGATGGATCAATTGATGTCACTTTAACTGGAGTATTTTAATGCAGAAATACTACATGGCTTCGTCAAGGGAACTTGTCCGTATTGTAAGCATCCAGAAATCCCCAATCATGCATCTGTTTGGGGAATCAATTGCTGGAGCTGCCACAATAAGAGGTTTCGGGCAAGAAAAGAGATTTATGAAGAGGAATCTTCATCTTCTCGACTGTTTTGGTCGCCCATTCTTTTATAGTATTGCAGCAATAGAGTGGCTTTGCCTTCGCATGGAATTACTTTCCACTTTTGTGTTCGCTTTTTGCATGATTCTACTAATCAGCTTTCCGCATGGAAGTATTGATCCAAGTAAGTGTCGAATTTTTCTTCTTATCCCCAATCAATCTCACGTAGTTTTTGAAGATTTTCTTTTGGAGCAAGTGTGGATCAGACAAAACAATGCATTACAAGTGGTGGCTTGAGCACATTTTTGGCATCAACTTGTAAACCCGGTGGTGTCTTTGAACCAGTTAATCATCTTGAGATTGATTACGTTCTCTGTAGATTTTGATTTAGCTGATTTTCATTGGGTTTTCAATTTTGATTAAAGTGTTTCCTTTTGTGTATCCTTTGGTCCAATCAATCCAATGCTGCTTGAGAAAAAGGGTTTTTACTGCTAGGATAACTATTATGCACTCTCATGTTGAATTATAAAAGGTAGGATAGGATTTTGGGAAGTTGACGTACTTTTGCTTCTCTATTATCTTCATAGGCATGGCTGGCCTTGCTGTCACTTACGGCCTCAACTTGAATGCCCGCCTTTCAAGATGGATACTTAGCTTTTGCAAGCTTGAGAACAAAATAATATCCATTGAAAGAATATACCAGTACTGTCAAATCCTAAGTGAAGCTCCGCCAGTTATTGAGGACTCTCGCCCTCCATCTACATGGCCAGAGTGTGGGATGATTGAACTAATTGATTTGAAGGTATACAGAACTTTTTTACTTGTTAATGTTCTATTTTCAGAGTTTTAAGTTTTTATCTGCTGCTGTTTGGTCGGCCTATATACACTATTTTCATCAACCAACTGGCCATTGGCCCGGTTGGTGGGGGTTTGTGCTCGGTACACAAAGGCTGGGTCCAAATCCTACAACAAGCACAAAAAAAAAAAAAAAATTCCCATTCCTGTGAGTTTGTGTCTAAATGTCTCATAAAACAGGTTATAAATAGTCCTTACATGAGTATGTAGGATTAGTTTCTTGCGGAATTGGTCCCAAGCATACCTTCAAGAGAAGCTTGGCAATATGTGGTTAAATATTACTGCTTGCTCTGTTCCTATTTGATCAGCTAATATCGAAAGACTTACAAGACAGGTTTGACCAACAGGCAAAATAGCTTGTGAGGGCCATTGGCCACCATTGCTTGTAAAATATGATTTTACCTAGACTGCTATTGCATTTAGTCTGTCTTTTATTGTGACCAAGAAGTAACTTGCTTGTAGAAACTTTATTCGAAGCTTGTATCAACAAAGATAAAAAAAGATGGTTTCAGTTGCCTTTACCCTTTTATTGTGATTATTTGGCGTACATGTAGAATAGGGTTCTCACTTTCAATCCGACTGCTAATATTAGACTTAGGTGTCTTTGAAATATTTACCAAAATGTGACCGTCTTGATGTTATACTGGATAGTGTTAGAGGAGAGTGGGTGGGGAAGGTGTCCGCTAGTGGAATTTTCTAGCTTAAAAGGTTTTAACTTCTTAAACTAGGTGTTTTTAACTCCTAAGTTTCCTAATGTCGATCATGAGATGCTGATTGTTCCAATTTTCTGCAGATACGTTACAAGGAGAGTCTCCCCTTGGTGCTCCATGACATAAACTGCACATTTCCTGGGGGAAAAAGGATTGGCATTGTCGGACGTACTGGAAGTGGCAAATCAACCTTAATTCAGGCCCTGTTTCGCTTGATTGAGCCGTCTAGTGGGAGAATCGTTATAGACAAGATTGACATATCTAAAATAGGGCTCCATGACCTTCGAAGTCGGTTAGGTATCATACCCCAGGATCCTACATTATTTGAAGGAACTATAAGGGGCAATCTCGATCCCCTTGAGGAGCATTCAGATGTTGAAATTTGGCAGGTTCTGTTCCTTTTGCTCGCTCTATTTCATTTTTAGGTTAATCTCATATCTGCATGCCCCATACTTAATCATTGTGAATGTTAAGCTCTGAAATTTTCCTGTAAACAGATGGCACCATTTTACTTGATGCTTACGACTTTGGTTGTTGAATTTTACTCGTATGATTGGTAGCAATGACTGTCATCTGAAACCCTGATGGGAAACTGACATAGCTTGGAGGTGGGCACATAGGTAAGGTGCCACGTTACATATCAATTAGATCGGAGTGACCTCATTGTACCATCAAAAAGTTGCTTGAGATAAATGATGCCCACTGATGTTGCTTCCATGAATTTCTGTGCTATTTTCTATGCTCATGTAGTAGCTCCTGTTAAGGCTTATGGTCTATCATTCTGACTGCGAGCACTTGTTTGTAATTTGTGTGTCCATCCATTCATCAGTCAATTTGAGTTTTGGATCTGATATTGTATGCTTGTGAAGCATCAACACTCCAATAATCTTTGGACAGGCTTGAGTTAATAATGCTTAAAACTTTGATTTAGTGCAGGCCTTGGATAAATCTCAGCTTGGGGAGATAGTGCGTGAGAAAGAGCTAAAGCTTGATACTCCAGGTGGGTAGCCACTATAGAAGAATTTGCAACTTCTTGGTTTTGATTTGTTTTGAGATGATCGATCTGCTCAATCTCAATTCAGTTCTTGAAAATGGAGATAATTGGAGTGTGGGGCAACGGCAATTGGTTTCTCTTGGTCGGGCTTTGCTCAAGCAGGCAAGGATATTGGTTCTTGATGAAGCTACTGCTTCAGTCGACACCGCCACTGATAACCTCATCCAGGGAATTCTCCGGACAGAGTTTAAGGATTGCACGGTGTGCACCATAGCACATCGTATTCCAACAGTTATTGACAGTGATCTGGTTTTAGTCCTCAGTGATGGTATGTCCAGTTCTCTCAAAGCCCTTTTTCATTTCTTTTTCCCCTCTTAATTTTATACTACAAGGAAAAATAAGGCAAGAACAAATGGGAAATACACAAGAAAGTCACCAGATCTTACGAGCATCGCTTAACCCGTTTTAAGATAACAACTTTTATACTTCAAGTTAAGAAGCCTGAGGATGCTCAACGCTTTAACCGTGTATATATATGTTTCTAAGGAACGTTAGATGCATGTTCACATTTACAACCGCGTAGAAGGGTTTCCCATCTATGGCACTTTGACAGAGTTGTGAGCATCCTATGCTCGTGCCTATCGATACTGGGGGAGTGCTATTTCTCAAGGGATAGCAAAATCCTACTGCACGGTTCTACTCATTGATGTCTCCAGTGAACCGATCCCACCGAGTTGAATCCCCTCAACATAGCAAAGTAGAAGAGCAGGAAACAAGGATGCTTCCACATCGAGACTTACCAACACTTGTTGCCCACAATTGTGATCCCCCTTCACTCTGAATAATCAAGAATGAACTGTCATATTTCGACTAGGACCTCTAATCAGTAACTTATTACTAGGAAACATGAAGACAGCTGATCTTGATTTTCCTTTTTTGGGGTATTGGGGTTTTGCTCTATCAGGACATGCATGCACAATTGAAATCATCAGTGTACCATAAGCAAAATAATCGTTAGCAGTGTCTCAGCATTCTGTACTTACCTTTCTGAGATTTTCTCCAGGTCGAGTAGCAGAGTTCGACACTCCGGCGCGACTACTAGAGGACAGATCATCTATGTTTCTAAAGTTGGTAACCGAGTATTCATCAAGGTCAAGTGGCATACCCGATTTTTAGTTTGTGCGGCATGCCCTGGGAGGCCTTGAAAGGGCTCGAAGCACCAAAACTGATAATCCAGACTGGCTCACCCGATTCTTCTCCATTCGGCACTGCTTCATCCAGCCTATAACAAAATGGATACGAGAAGGATCAAAAGGGGGGGAGTTTTCTGGTTCCAACTCATCACAAAGTAGCCAGGAAAGATCATACGAAAGTCATTGTTTGGAGGGCCAGCGTGGGGAAAGTTCGTGCAGGCTCGTTTCAATGGCTACCAGAATAAGAAGGATCAGTCGGAGGCAGGGTAATAATCTAGGAGAGGATAGGAGGGAGGTAACTATTCGTATTTCGCAATAAGAGTAGATTGTAAATTGGTGCATGTCGTCGTTCCAATATCGCAACGAAATTTTGTAGTGCTGGTATAGTCATTGTGAATATACATAGGGTCCAGTGGCCAAAAACCCATTTTGTGGGTAATACAGTACAGTTTTTTTTGGTCTTTCTGATCTTTTCCCCTGCTTAATGTGCTCGGTATGGTAATGAGTGGGTCCGCTTTTTTCCTTCCCGATCTTTCGCGTCCGAGACATCGCCATCGTTTCGTGGGGGTGACTATTCTTCTCGCCTAGTTTCTGTGTGTAAGTTTTGCAGGTACGTCATAAGGCGCGACCAACGGCAACTTCAAGCTGAGGGTAATTGTGAAATCCAGCATCTGCATCTTCATTACAGCCAAAGGAAGTTGGCTTGGCTGGCTAACTTAACAGGACTCAATGTACTAGATAGGGTCGATGATGAACAAAGCTGTGTGTGTGTGTGTGTGTGTGTGTGTGTGTGTGTGTGTGAGAGAGAGAGAGAGAGAGAGAGAGAGAGAGAGAGAGTCGTCAACCCACCCAAGCGAGGCGTACCCTTGGTACGTTTGGCGGGATGGGACGGATCGGGGCGGACAATTAAGCCCGGTGGCATTTCGATTCCCGCATTTGACGTTCGTAAGGAAAGCATTAACAAGTATGAATCGCCAACGAACGATCGAGTAGGGAAAGGACGTCCTTCTTGCTGTTATTCAACATCCCCCCCGCCCTGTGCTGTGCGCACCAAACATCCTAATCGAATCGCGCTGCAGTGGTTGATCTGGGTTCGTAAAAAACGTGATTCGTGATTGACCGGTCGCTCCGGGTTGTAATGCTCCCCACACGGCAAGAAATGCCGAAGAGAAGAATCCGACGACACGGCAGATTACATTTGACTTGCATGCATGACGCGGAGTTAAAGAATTATTAGGTTTCGACATAAACACGATTACGATATGAGGCATGAATTTAGGGGAGCATCTAAAGAAAGGGCAAAAGCCATCAAAAATCCCAAACTATGCTTATGTGACGAGACATTTATCCTCCATCGAAGTTCTATCAATGAGGACTTTTAAAAATGTGTCGAAATGAACATAAAATGATATCAACAAAGCGCCCATGTGACTTGAATGAAATAAAAAATACGTTATTGGTGAAAAATCGGTAATTGTGTCACGCAACTACAAATTCGAGACTTTTTATGTAACAAGAAATTTTTTTATTAATCGTGTCATACATGGCATGGTTTGGATTTTTTCTATGTCAAAAAAATATTTTAGGAATAATTTTTCTTTTGTTTTTTTTTCTCTTTACCTTAGTGGGAGGCCCATTCCATTGAAGTATGCTTGCAATTGCCGGCCCAATCTCAAATTGGAACCGGCCCAAATCCAACCGCGCCCCTATTCTGAGCTTCTCGCTTTGGTCTAGCTCGGTCACGGACAGTTCTCTCTCTCTCCCCCCTCTCTCTACTCTCTGTGCCTTCATTTCTGCGGTCACGCTGTGGCAGAAGCACGATGCAGGCCATCTCGAGGCGCTTAGGGCACCAATCCTCGGTCCACTCGCTCAAATCAGTCTACCCTCTCTCCAATCACTGTAAGAATCTGCTTTCTCCTCTTATTCCTCGCTGCGCTCGAGCGTTATTGCTGGCTCTTCCTCCGGTTCTTCGGTCTTCGCCGTCGGCGTGGAATTTTGAAGTTGCTAGATCGGACATTTGGTTTGTTTTGCAGATTATGCAGCTGATAACGAGCGGTATGTGTCCACGCTCGCGACCAAGGGCGTGGGGCACCTGGTGCGTAAGGGAACTGGTGGGAGATCTTCCGTCAGGTGATTGCTATTTCCTCTGGTTTTGCTCTTCTTCGTTTTCTGTTTGGTTTTGAAGATAATGTGTGAAACTGGGACGGAGGAGGATGTTGGGCTTTGGGCGATCGCGAAGGAGCATCCGAGGAATTCAGTGCAGTCCTTTATTTAGATTTTATGTGGTGCATAATGGGATTGTCAGTACTGATATTTGTGCTGCTGACATTGATGGAAGCGTGCATTTTCTCCTTGGCTTTTAATTGATTTCTTGAGAAACTGTGGATTACTATAGAAGTTATTCCTTTATGTTGAGCTCTTTACCCTAAATCCACCATGTCCAGCAAATGAGGCGCAGCACAAACTCAAGTTTTGTCAAGTTCATGAATGGAAAGATAAAAAGTTGATTCTTCCTTGGCACATTACTTAATTTCATAAAAGAAGTATTCACAGGATAGGATATATGAATTATTACGATGACCAGATTGCGGAATTCTTTAAGGTCTTGTAGTAAGACAATCTTCTGTTTTTATAAGCATACCTTTTTACCATGCTCCATTGTGTTATATTTACTCAATGGGTTGAAGCAGTTGCTCATTTAACCTGGAACTTTTGCAGTGGCATTGTAGCTACGGTTTTTGGAGCAACCGGCTTTCTTGGTCGTTATGTTGTGCAACAACTCGGTGAGTTCACGAAAAGAGTAGCTTCTGAGACAGTTTATGTGAAGTAAAACGTTTTCTGGCACCGGGTATGCTGCAGTATTTTGCCTTCAATTGCATGGTCGAAGCAGTCAACATTGATTGGTTTCAAATTAAACCTAGGGTTAACTAGGAATTGGCTGTTATACTCTGTTAAAATTTGTCAGTGGACGTGCTTATCTATGACAGTTTTCTGGAGTTTCATAGGTGTTAAATATATCTCTTTTTTCCAGCAAAAATGGGGTCACAAGTGTTGGTCCCTTTTCGTGGTTCTGAGGATTCCCATCGTCATCTCAAGTTGATGGGTGATTTGGGTCAGGTACACACTGATAATTGTCGTCAAAGTTAACATTGTTTGGTCTTATGTGGTTATTAACATTTTTCTTCTCTTTTTCCATCTCAGATATTGAAACTTTTATATCTTTTGTATTTGATTTGCTCAGATAGTGCCGATGCAATTCAATCCAAGAGATGAAAGCTCTGTCAAGGCAGTTATGGCAAAAGCTAACGTCGTGATAAATCTCATTGGTACTTGCGCATTGTTGTTTCTTTGCCTTGTGATGGATGTTCTGGGGTTACTGTTACATTTAATCTTCCATTTGGCAGGAAGGGAATATGAGACAAGAAATTATAGTTTTGAAGAAGTAAACCATTCTATGGCTGAAGCACTTGCGACGGTAAGCTCTCAAATTACGTTATGAGGGTCCTGGTGTGAGACTTTAGTCCGGTGACAAGGCAATTTATTGGTATGATCTCCCTGTCAACTTACAGGATGTCGATGTATTGTGGCAGTGCTTGAATTCTGTTCAAAACTTCTATCCTTTGTGCCACAGCTTTGCTAAGACTTCTGATTTATTCCCTTCATCTTCCTCCTACTCCTGAACTTATTCTCGCACAGAGTGGGAGGGTGTATTTCCCGGGATTGTAAGTTTGACATGATCAACATGTCAGTGTTGTGATTTCAACCCCACCTGATGATTCGACCCTAATGCAGAACTTTGAAAAACCAACCCTCCCTCCCCCAGTCGCTCTGTGAGCGTGTGGTTTGTAATTGTTTCATGGACCTTTTCCAGCCTCTGAATATTCTCTGCCTTATTATGCACTGCAGATCGCTAAACAACATGGTGGTATTATGAGATATATTCAAGTCTCTTGCTTGGGGGCATCATCTTCCTCCCCATCAAAACTTCTTCAGACTAAAGCTGCTGGTGAGGCAGCCGTTTTGAGAGAGCTACCTGAGGTGAGCTGACTGTTTCCTATTCGAACAACCTGCTGCATTGATACATATTTTCTTTTGGTAAGTCTGTTGTGCAGTTTTCTAATATATTTGGTTATCTATTTGAATGATAGAACCAAGAATTGAATTTTAGACTGGATATTGTCAACATCTTTTTTTGCGCAGGGAAATTGCTGATAGACGCTATTTTTTTCTGAAATTTTCTATTAATATGCTATGTTGGAGAATATTGGCAGAGTTTGACAATTTAATTCACTTCTGCTCAGTCATTGTTGCTTTCGAAAATATAAATGAGGTGCACTTAGGGAGAGTCAACACTCCTTGTATGTGGAGGATGTGTGTCCTTGTCATTGCTGGGCCTAATACTTGTCATTCTGAAATCAACTTTTTCATGATGGTGTCAAGTAAAATCAAACGTATGCCCAACAAAATAAATAAGTAAAATTGACTTGCATATCATGATTCGACCCAAAAAAAAAAAAAAGAAACGAAGAAAAATTGCCTATCATGACCAATCCTGTTAGGTCTTTGAGACGGTTGTAAAACTTTTCGACATTCTCTTAAACTTTTGGCTGGGATTTTTGGTCTCCCTTAAATAGTGTACAAAGTTATAGGACATAATTGTTTGCTTTGAAATGTTGGGAAATGCTTGCAAGACCCTCAGAGTCAAGGAGACATGTCGGTATCTAATTTCTTGAGGAATCAAAACCTGCTTTGGAATGTTCCACTATGAGGAGCTTTTTTCATTTCCTCCTTTCTCTAGATTTTCTAGTTTTGGTACTTCTTTCCAATACATTTTGTTTCTTGTCAAAAGAAAAAAAAATTATACCTCAAGTCATTGTGGGTTATATTGGTCGGAGGAATACTTGTTTATTAATTGAAGCTATTCACGTTTTGATGCTTGGTGATAATTATTACTCCCAGAAAAAAATATAGCTTCAGGGTTGTTGAATGATGTTTTTACAGTCTTCATTATGCTCTTTCTTGTTTACAGATGCCCTCCATAGAATAAACAAAGCTCATTTTTTTAATCAGTAGATCTGAGATTTGATCTGCAGGCAACAATTTTGCGACCTGCTGTTATGATCGGCACAGAGGATCGTATTTTGAATACTTGGGCACATTTTGCTAAAAATTACAGCTTTCTTCCACTTATTGGGGGTGGATCTTCCAAGTAAGACTTGATTATTGGGATCTATTCACTCATGATGCACTGCCTTGTAAAAAAAATTCTGGATATATACTTTAAATCTGATTTTGCTACTGATCATTTGCTTTTGCAGAATTCAACCTGTATATGTTGTTGATGTGGCTGCTGCTGTTGTTTCGGCCTTGAAAGATGATGGTACTAGCATGGGCAAGATATATGAGCTTGGTGGGCCTGAGGTTTTTACTGTTCGTGAATTGGTAAACTCTCTCCATTTTCCTGCAGTTGTTAGATTTGAGAATGCTTGCTCATTTACTGAAAATCAAGCACCCTGCAGGCGGAGATAATGTATGATATGATCCGTGAATGGCCTCGTTATGTATCAGTTCCTTACCCCATTGCTAAGGTACTACCACAGAATAACCAGTTCCTCAATGTTGTATCTTGACGACGAAATGCATGGAACAAGAACTATGGATAACATTCGTTTCCTATTTGTTACGTCAGAATGTATATGCTTGTTGACATGGATGCATGAATCATTTAGTACCAATTATCTGCAAGTCCACTATGTTGTAATCATTTCTATCAGATTTTGTTCTCAAATGCACGAAATAAATGCTTCACAAGGTCCCATTTGCACAGTTGAAGTGCCTTCCCAGCTAAATAAACACACAAGCACACATATATACTCTTTTCTTATCTTATCCTTGCATTTTTCATGACAAGCACCCTGCTCTGTTCCATTAATGCTGAAGCAAGCATGTTCCATCGATGAGTGCTTTTGATGCATTCTGATTTACTTGCCGACTTGTTTATGATAAATGGTAGGAACTGGTTACTTCTGATAATGCGCTTTTTAGCATGGTTATGGCATGGTGCTATTTTCAGCTGCAGATATTTGGCACTGATGATGCCTCATTTCAGCGGTCTCTCTTTGGATCTTTTAGCCATATTGGCGCATTGATGTAACTTCTGCAGATTTAATAGAGGAAAATAAGTTGTACACTCGACTATCGTGCAGAGTTTCACCAGATTGATGTTTATTTTGTTATGCCATCTAGATGATTTCTATGGCTTACTGTACAAGAAAGGGGACTAGTTTCTGGCCTTTAATTATGCTCTTTTTCGTTCTTTGTTTGCAGTGCTAATCAATTAATTTGACGTAATTCTAACTCTTGGCATCTTCATGATTTCAGGCCCTTGCGACTCCTCGAGAATTACTACTGAAAAAAGTTCCATTTCCTTTGCCTAATCCTGACATCTTCAATTTAGATCAAATAATTGCCCTCACTGAGGATACAGTTGTATCCAAAGATGGTTAGTCCTCTCTGTATCTAGTATCATTCATTATGTTCCAGAGTAACTTCTTTCATTGCTTAATGTACGTGTTATAATCATGCGCGGTGGATTTTGCAGCTCTGACTTTCAATGATCTCGGAATTGTGCCGCACAAGCTGAAAGGGTACCCTATTGAGTTTCTTATCTCATACCGTAAGGGTGGCCCGAATTTTGGCTCTACTGTCAGTGAAAGAGTATCTCCAGATGCATACCCTTGAGGCATTTTCTCTGTATTACTTCTGAATCTTTCTCTTGCCAAAAACCCGGCAGAAATCATTCAACAGTTTTTTTCCAGCTCAATTTCTTCATAAGAGCAGAGAGATTCTGATTGGAAGAACACTACCCGTCTCCCGCAATCAAAAGATGATGTGTTAATAAGATATTGGGGAACATGATGTCCGAACCTCATTTTAGTGGTTTGATTTTGTAAAGTACGGAGACATTGAGGCCTCTTCTAGTTTTGATCCTTCATTGGGTACTATTCTATCGCTTTGTCTTTCCAACCACTTCAATGAGCATACTTTAAGTTCGTATGATGGTTCTTTGGGACATTGGGGCAAAGTTGTCATAATAATGATGGGGAGATTTATGTCAACAGGTTTAACAATCAATTTGATAATTTGTTTGGATGGATGGATTCAAAGATTAGAAGATTTGAGAATGAGCAACTGAAGTTAAACCGCTGATGGAAACGGTAAAGAGGATAAATCATAAACACAAAAAGATACATTTTTATGAACTTGTGAAGTCTGGGGCAGCTAGTTAAGGCGCAATTCAAGCGGATGGTCCAATGAGGACAGAATCGAACCACCCTCTCCGTCTGACGTGCTTTTCTTTCGGTCGCCATTCTCTTGGCTTATCTTCTGGTGATATATGTTTTGGAACAAGAGTGTGCTCCAAGTCATTCAAACAAGCATCGGGCTTTCCTTGTAATTAGAGCAAAGTAAAAATAGCACTAGACTAGTTGCCTCCTCCAAGATAAGTATATAGAGAAACCAGACACTGAGCTATTGACGGGGAAGTGAGTTCAACTCTTGTACGATCTGGGGAACTCTGGTGATGGCATCGGAGACGAGCCGTGCGTCTTTTGACCATGTCAAATTGGAAGAAACGGGTTTCGGGGCAGCAATGTTCGTGCGGCGTGGCTGTGCAGGCGAGTCCAAAGACAGCTGCTGCATTAACATTTACATAAACAGCAACGTTCAAGGGGTGAGCAACTCCATATTGGTCGGGAACGAGGTGAGAATGGCTGATCCCGGCGTTTCTCTGTACTTTGGAGATATAAAGCTGGCGAATGCGCACAAGAGGAGGAGGAGAAATCAGAGAATAAAGTGGAGCTTTGAGCTCGGGAGTCTTGTGATCTCGTTACTAATGTTTGCATTGCTATTCTTATTGCCGCTCCTGAAATTGTAGTTTTACACTTTACCACAAAAGAAGAAAGAACTACTCATTCTCAATTTTGGTTTCTTCTCCATTTCAGTTTCTCCTCGCCTTCTCGGTTTTTTTTCTGTGTCGAATGGTGTTTCGATGCTTCGTTGCTGTTAACAGTCAGACATCTCTCCGAGTTGCATTTGTTCGTACTCAAATCACAGTTTAGGAAAAGAAATTACCTTGAGGCTACAATGAAGATGAAAGGCAGTGCCCTTTTTTTTTTTTGAACACCTAAGCGATCGGGTCGGGCCACTGCCCTTAAGGAGCCCAAAAATGTTTTCTTGACTAGGAGTCAACTCATGATTACGCTTCTTGAGGTAAGGTGCAGTTTGATGTTTAGTTTTAATCAGCTTGGCCGGTCCTTGAGATTAGGAAAAAGGAAAAATGAGCATTGCTTTCTTTAGTAGTAATACATCGGTAGTGAGTCACGAGAACATGAAAATGCGATGTGCAAGTCTGTTTTGCGAGCCAAATCTCAAGAGCTCATAGATTTGATTTTCTCAAATCATGGATAGGATCCTCCCCATCGAGGCGTGCAATGAAGAAGGGCATTGGCAGTTCCTTTTGTATTTGATAAAAACTGCGTCACCTCTGCAAGATGGACGAGGAGGGCAGGGAGAAATTTTGGTGAAACATGGATTGCTCCGACGAGAGGCGTTCCAAGTTGAACCCATCACATTTACTAGACCGCGGGCCCGCCTTTACCCACCCGCGCCGCAACGTTCCGACAATAAATTTCTCCGGACTTGGGGGAAGGGCGTTCGGTTATGAGGTTCGATCGATCCCGATAGGTCCGGTACCATTAGCTTGAAAAAAAAAATATGATACAATTTTTTTTTAGGGGGTCTTAGGAAAGGGGACGTCTAGACAACAAATTAGGCACAATTCGAGGGCCGATGCGGACGTGCCGAGCGATCATCTCTCACTTTTGTTTATACCTCATCATGTCCATCTACCATTGTGGATACTTCGTTTTTTTTCAGTCTTGTCTTGTGTCAAAAGTACATATCCTGTTGGTTGATTGTTGTTGTCTTGTGAACTCTTGACGACAATGTAGAAAGTTCATCAAGAAAGGTTTGGCCCTAACGGATCCGGATCCCCTGCCCGGGTCAAATCCGGGCAGGGGTGTCAAGATCACATCGTGGCCGTCGATTCAATCACGAACGGCCACGATCTCTCTAAATTGCGGCTTCACTTTTTTTTTTCCTTTCTTTTCAGCGTTAAATCGTGGCCGTCCGTGATTGAATGGACATACACGATTGACCCGGGCACCCCTGTCAAGAATCTTGACAGGGGATCCGTTCGCGGCCCTAATACCATCACCTTTGACATGGAGGATTTCGGATCCTAGATCCAATCATCACCGAGTAATGTCTCATTTTACTCTTATGGCCTGTTTAGTAATAATTCTATTCGTGAGAACAATTTCTAAACAGAAATGATTTTTTTTTCTAATTTTCTTCACGGGAATAGAGAAGTAGATTTTTCTTTTTTTGCTTTTTGTTTCAGTTCCAAATATGTTCCTCGGCCACTGATATGTTCTCAGGAACAGAAAAATTAACCGACGTTAGCAAACATATTTATTTTCTTTTTCTTTTTCTGTCCCATGAAAAAATACCAAAAAAGTCTTAAATCTATTGCTTTTGTGTTGGTTCGGTCCATTCGATCAATTTTGATAGAAAATCAGTGATGTGGACGTCAGACATCCTACGTTGCACGTCGGGTGCGGAGGTGGACATTTCTTAATGAATTTCTTTCATTTTTTTTTAGTGGACTTGCATGGTTTTGTACGGTAAAGCCCTCCCCTTGTCTATTCGTCTCCAATGCCTGGAAAGTGGAAAGGCCCCAAAAAACAAATAAAATTCCACCAAAATCAAGTTGCTGCAGAATAGCCCCGGCGGCAACACTCCCACTTTGACCCGTCGTCGTCACCGCCGTGTGTCGAGCCCACAATGACCCAACCGTCAACATTCCTCCTCTCTCTCTCTGTACTCGAATCCAAACACACATCCATACATAACATCAACAAGCGACCCGAAAATGAGACAACGCGGTCGTGCAAACCAAGAAAAAAGCATTTGATGTGTTTGGTTTGGGGGTACGTGCGTTGAAATGCATCGGGTCGCAAGCGGGGCCCACTTCCGTCTTTTTCTACTCGAGGCGGGAGAGACAAGGATCCAGATCCCCTTCCCTCCTGCATTTTTGGCCATCAGATCATCCCCATAAACAGGGGATGATCTGACGGTGGTGGGTGCAGAGCACCTCTGCTCTTAGGGCAGGGGATCCTGACCCGAGAGACAAAGCAACCACATCTACTTGGGACTAGAGCGAGCGTGTTATGACTTTGTCATGGATCCGGATCCCATTCTGGAAAACTTATATATATATATATATATATAGATTGGCATTGTGATAAATCGATGCATAAAAGTGGTTTATTTTTACTCTTTAACTTCAAACACAAGGCACCTAGACCATCCTCATATCTCTCTCTCTCTCTCTCTCTCTCTCTGATGAGATGGCGAAGTCGATGGCCAACGGCGACCGGACAAATCACCCGCCTTTGTTTCGTAGCTTCCTTCTCTGCTTTATTCTGGGCTTCGCTCCTCTGCTTCCGTTCCCAACTCCTCGGCGGTCCATCCGCCCGTGACGACAGAATACATCCATTCAGTCATTCACATCCTGTCCCTGCAACAAACAATGATGTCCCTCCATCCGATGACAACAATAACAAGTTTCCGTTCATGAAAGCTTTGAGAACAATCGAAAACAAGACCGACCCTTGTGGTGGCTGCTACGTATACGTCCACAAATTGCCTTCGAGGTTCAACAGCGACATGCTCAGGAACTGCCGAAGCTTGAGCCCCTTGGACCGACATGTGCAAGTTCGCCGCCTGCTCCAATCTCGGCCCTCTCATGGCGGAAAGCTCCGACAGCATCTTCTCTGGTGCCGCTGGATGGTATGCGACTAACCAGTTCACTGCTGACATCATCTTCCATGCTCGGATGAGACAATAAGAATGCCTGACTGACGACTCCTCAGTCGCCGTCGGGCGCTTTCGTGCCCTTCCATGTGGGCTTCAATGTCGCCGGGCACCTATGGGGCGGGGACAATGTGACGGTCCGGGATGTCGCTAACGCTCAATTTGGCGGAATGGTTGGTGAAGATGAAGGACTGGGGAATCATCATGGGAGGGAAGGACCCCTTCCTCGTCATTGGACGGACCGCGTGGGATTACTGACTAGGGGTGAGCGGTTCCAGGTTCTGGGTAGGTTCCACCTAGAACCTGGAACCTACCCGCTACTACAGGTTCCTCAATTTCTGGAACCTAGAACCTACCCTCTATACTCTGGAACCTGGAACCTACCCTGTCACAGGTTCTGGATCCGGTTTCAGGGTACCCTAAATCCTATCAATAAAACTCCATTTGCACCAAAATAGAAGAAAGTATGGGTGAGCGGTTTCAGGTTCTATCCAGGTTCCACATATATTATTGATTGAACGATCAATGCGAATAATTACCTCTAATGACCACCATCTACTACTAAAATCTATTAACTATAACTCATACATATATACACGAAAAGTATAAAACAATAATAGAGTAAAAAACTCGATGATAAAGTAGTTTCAAATTACATACTCATTATCGTCCTTATGAAATCCCTCATAATGACGTGATGACATATACTAAAAAATAATATAAAAGATTGCTTCAGGTTCCAGGTTCCGGTTCCAGGTTCCACCTACTTGGAACCTGGAACCTACCCGTCAAAGCAGGTTCCCAAATTTTTGGAACCTGGAACCTACCCTTTTACCTTGGAACCTGGAACCAATCGGTTCCTACCGGTCCGGTTCTACAGGTTCCAGGTTCTACCCTGGAACCATGCTCACCCCTATTACTGACGCCCAACGGACAGGGACTTGGACTGGGGGAACAATCTTCTGCCCCTGCCGGCCATCAGGAACATGTCATCCCTCGTTATCGAATCCAGCCCATGGGACCCGAACGACTTCACGATACCGTACCCGACCTACTTCTGTTGAACTTGGATATGCAAATCCTCACAGATTATTCTTGCAGATTTTATTATTATTATTATAATTATGGGTTTGACTTGATTTACTTGTATCAATATGTGATTATATTATTTAGATAGAACCTACTATAAATAGGGTCCTAATACACTTGTAAATGCAGAAGAGCATATTCACTAAATTTCTCTCTTTATCTACGTTTTCTTTCATGGTATTAGAGCAAGGTTCTTCTAGCCTAACTTCCATAGACGATTCCAAGAACTGCCTATGTCATTTTTTTCCATCGAGTTGTTGCTGCTTCGAGAGCCTTTTTCAAGAAAATATAGAATAGCAGGAATATTTAAATACGTTTGTCCCTTCCACACAAAACAAATTCATGGAGCAAAATCAAAACATAGGTACAGGCGAAGAGAGAATCTGGTGCATGAAGAAGTGATAAGCCACCTGGAGTTTCGGATCCAGTTACTACGAGCTAGGTTGAACTGTCTTCGATCCAACTTGATGGATCAGCCCAGCCTTCTATCCAAGTCACTGGTCCAGCCCATAGGCCGACATTCTAGTGGATTCCCTAGCCTAATCAATGGGCCGCTTGATTCAGCCAACCGTGGGCTTCGATCCATGCTTCCGGAGGAGAAGCAAATCCAAAGCATTACGATAGATTCGGGCCAACACCCTTTAGGCCTCAAATTGCTCCACCGGGTCATGGAGCAAATCCCTACCCGATTTATGGACCCAGCTTTGTGCCATGGGCCATCTTGGGGAATGGGTGTGATGACCCGAAAACCCTCACATACTTAATGGATTAACATTTAATGAGTTTGGATTATTGAATAAGCATTAAGGATTTTTTTATCCAGACTCAACGGGATTTTTGAGGAATCATTGTAGACCCGGTATTATTTTTAGGGTACACCATGTATTAGATTTAAGTCCCATCGAGTCAAATATATATGAAATTGGGACAACCAGAGGCAGAATTTGGACAAAGCCACACATTGACATGCAGAGGAACACGTGTCACGCGTGCGGCCGGTTGAGGGACATGTGGTATCCACGTGTCACCATTGTGGACACGTAGCATGCACACGTGACATGTATCACAACCGTCTGCTGACTGCTGACTGCAAGCTGTTGGACCTTCAGCTACTTCTCCTATAAATACCTTTGAGTTAGTTTATTCGTCAAAACGATCATTAGAACGTCACCGCACCATTCTTTGGACGTCGAACTCTTGAATCTCTTCCTCTCTCTCTCGGCCGAGCTCAAGTCTTTCTTCTCATGTCCCGAACTATTCAAATCGACATCAAGAGTTGCCACCATCGTCCCTAGCCATGCGATGCGGGTTGCTACTTGGCTAAGCCGGGGAGGCGATGCGGAGTTCCTGTACACGGAAATGGCCCACCAACGGATACTTCTGTACTTCTACTACAGTCGTCCTGGAGGGCATCTCCGTGGCAGTGGTCTACTCGGGAGTGGGCGGAGGCAGACAGGAACTTAAATCTAGACACCTGCAATGGCTTGTTCTTTTACGGTCAGCGGACCGATGTCAAGAATGGTCCTGAGCTCTTGATTAATCCCCTTACTAAAGAAATCCTGGGATTGCCAAGAGCACCCGATCTTCAACCAAACATGTCGGTTTATGGCTTCAGCTTCGATCGCTCCACTAACACGTACAAGATTGTACAAATCGAGAATGCTAGGATGCTAGGACACGAATCTACAATTTCGAGTAGGATCCGAGTCAGATGAACGTAAAATGGTTGATATTATTCCCTCGGGGCCAGAACTTCTTATTTCCGAAGGCGTGTCATAAGGTGTTGGGTTAAGTCTCAAGTTTTTAGTTTGCATGGTCCAATCATTGATCCCGAAACAATCAAAGGTTTTCAGCAATTTTTGTTTTATTTTATTACGGATAAGTAGCTCACTCCCTGGCATAAAAGTAGAAATAGTCAAACTAGAGAGTCGTTAACATCGATTCGTGAGAGAGTGACAAGGCTGAGAAGGAGGATGGTTGTAGGACTAAAATGAGTCTGATGATTTCCTGGAGGGGAACAAGCAGTGGGACGGCTTTTTCTCAGAGCCCAGGGATTGAGAATTGCAGATTCTGAGGAATTTCAAGCTTCCATCTTGCAACATCAGGGCTCAATTAAGGACTGCACAACCTTACTAACAAAAATTCATCAGTTGATTCCTCATCATCTCGCCCTCGATTCGAGTCTACTCGAGAGATCTTACGTCGATTGCTACCAATCTCCGGAGAGGAGTTTCTGATGCATGGCGAATTCAAATACACTGAAGCATGCAAGGAAATCGTACATTCAGGATATTGCTTTTAGCCAATATGAAGGGGAGCAAATTTCTTGAACTATTGCCTTGACGACACTACCCAAAAACGGGACGCCGGATGGAGACGAATGGGGCCGCCGGAGAGAAGAAATGAGGAGCTTCACTTTTTGATAAATTGCAAGCCGTTCTCATTGGAATATCGCTCCATGAATCTCATGAATCTATCCCACTCTCTAGGCGACCGCATTATGTACTTAGCCTCGATCCCTGCTGGTTTCCCGTTGACAAATTTGGCACTGACATCGACCGACTGAAGAACCCCTTCCTCGTCGATCATGTAAAAGCCGGTGATCTCACCGACATCACCGGATGAGTCGAAGACAGAGGGCTGCTCAAACCTGAATATAGCAACGCCATTCGTGCCATCTCTTGATTTGGTCAGCCTAACATCTGGAATTGTCTGCTCGTCTGTCCCTTGAACAAACTGAATTGTGGGCTTTACCATCATAATAACAGGTCGAGACGTCTTCGCATTCGCTTTTATAGAGACCCGTTGAGTGTGAGGCAGGTGCAATGTCCGGCCATGGAATGCGGAGTTCGCACTTCGATGAAGAGGCGAAGATGTAAAACCTGGAGAAAAAAGCAGAACATCATTGGAATTATAGCATTCATGACAGCTAGCTTATATCTATCACTTCATATATAGTTTCCAGCTCCTTGACATATTTCAAATATTCAGCAATTCAATCCTGAATTTTACATCGGTCAAAACATCAAAAAATCAAAACCGAGCTGGTAAGGTACGATCCACAGAATACCCTCTTTCAGGTTTTTCACTTATTGATCTTCAAGCATGAGGACTTACCAGGGTACTCTACATTCCCTTCTCATGCTTATTGGAGTATCTATCAGCTAATTCCATTATATTATATGCATTAAGCTTGTATAACAGTTCTCTGATCGCCGAATGCATGTTATGTAATACAGAAGAGAAAGAATTGCTGTACTAAATGTGACACGGCTTAAAGAAGAGTGAGATAAGGACCAAACCGTGACTTTGTCAGACTTAGTCACTCATAAAGGAACTGTCATAAAATCTTTTGTCATCAACAATGACAAATTGTAAAACAGGATTTGGAAACCAAACTGATTAAAGCCTTTTCAGCCAAGAATTGCTGCTGCCTTGTCTTTTGGGATTGAGGAATCGGATCCATAAGGGGTACAATGCAACTTCACCATAATGTACCTCAACAGCTTTCAAGAGTAAAAACATAAGTATGTTTGAGCAATGATTTTGTTCCTTTTTCCCATAAGCATGTTTGAGAAATGCCAATACTCTAAAAAAAGCAGTCATCTGCTGCAATGGAGCCGCATTACATTTGCACTATATTTCTTTCAGAAGCATCCAGAGTCCATCCTTACCCACTATATCCTCAACAAAAATTCGAAATTCTTGTTCATCTAACACCTTAAGCACTGACATATCTCTTAAATTGAGTAGAAAAAGTGCATGCCAAGCCTAAAGTCTTAAATGTCCATGAAAAGGAAGAACAGAACATCTTCTCAGATTAGTAAAAATCTTATTCCTTTCATGGAAACATGCACATCACATATGCATTGAATCTTACTGATTAGTCATCAGATGCTGAATACTGAAGGACAACTATGGTCATAGAAGATAAAGGGGAGACTCCAAAATCACTTGGAGAAGAGCTGTACTACCACATTTGGCACTCAAATTTTCACACAATGAGGAGGTGAAGTGCAGCAAGAAACTGAACACAGAAGGATACAGGTCATGGAACATAAAGGGAACACTCCAAAATCCCTTTGAGAAAAGCTGTACTACCACATTTGGCACTCAAATCTTCACAACAGGAAGTGAAGTGCAGCAAGAAGAGTGAAGAATCTACCAGAGTGAGTTCGTGGCTGTTGCTGATGGTAGTGAGAGACTGGGGAAGAGAAAGAAAGAGATTGAAGAGATGCCATTGATGTGAGAGAGAGAGAGAGAGAGAGAGAGAGATGTTTCTGAAAAGGGGGTGGTATTTTGCGGGAATTGTCTTGTTGTAGAATTGTCAACCATTCAATCGCTTCAAGGACGTTCTTAGCTTTTGGATAGATTGAGTGGAGAAGATAAACATTTGGCCACTGGGATTCTCCGTTCTGCGTGCACCCATGCACTACCTGGAAAAACAATGGGCTTGTGGGATTTGGGCCACCTTATTGGGCCTGGAAATTTCTCTCATGTTGGCCCAAAATTCTTGTCAGAACACGACCAGCCGACTAGGGACTAATATTTCGTAATGGGATAATGACATAAATGGTCCCTGAACTTTGGCAGAATATGCAATGGGTCCATGAACTTTTAATTTGTTCAATTTGGTCCTTGAACTTTATTCTAATGTTCAATATGATCCATGAATTTTTAGTCTGTTTAATGTGGCCCCTATTCTTTTGCTAAATGTTCAATATAGTCCCTGACATATAGAGAAATGTTCAATGTAGTCCTTTTATTAATTTAAAATTAGGGATAATAATGAACATTTTCGTATGATCCATGGACTAAATTGAACAAATCAAAAATTTAGGGATCAAATCGCACATTGAGTTAAAATTCATGGACTATATTGAACAAATTAAAAGTTCATGGACCACATTGCACCTTCTGCCAAAGTTCAAGGACTATTTGTGTCATTTTCCATTTAGTAATATGCGCAATAAATACCAGTAAATTATTAGAACAGTTGGAGACTACGGAACATCAATAACTAGCTCAAATAAAAGTAGGTAATTTCATATAGGTTAACATTATATGGTAATTTGATCCATGAAGAGTTGGTAAATCACTCGTATTAATATAGGGAATGTGCTGAAAGAGACAGTAACTTTAATAAGATGGTACTTTAACAAATAAATATTGATAAGTTCTTCGAAGAATTGATAATTTTTAAACATAAAAGTTGATGAATAGACTCAAATAACGATCGGCACGTATCTAAAATATTAGTAACTTTATTACATCAATAAACTACGCAAGTAAATATTTGTGATTTACTATATATAGATAGTTGGTAATATAAAATTATCGAATAGTTGCTGGTACTAGTCCCACAAAAGGGATGACAACTTACCGACACATTACATGTTAAATCAATTAATTTTCAACTTCCGTAAAATTGTTTATAACTTACTCACATGTTGCGTGGTAAATAGGTTACTGGTCAAAATATAATTCACCAACAGAGTTTTGAAATGTACCTGCGGTTTTAAAGAATTCCCGCAACCAACAAAATAGTGTCCTGCATTTTCATGCATGGCGTGCTAGAATTCTACCTTTCTATAGGAACATTAAGGTTGATCTGAGATCAAGCGAATTTGAGTATATGATTATGTTCCGATTTGCGGAATTATGATCATATCGCACCAGCCAATTTCCTAATGTCAGGTAAACTTGGTCTAGGGCTCATTGGGACTTAGAGTTAGAGTTGGGTTGGCAGCACTCCAGAAATCAGCCGCTCTATGATTCAACCGGTCCACTTTCTTTTAGGGATACTTATCCAAAAAGTCTTAAACCTATTGTACGGTAGTCAATTGAGCCATAAACTTTTAAATTGTACCAATTGGAACCCTAAACTTTATGAATGAATTACTTTATGATAATTTGTCAATTCAGTCCTAAAGTTTTTAACAATTTACCAATTTTGTCCTTAGCCTTTCAATGATTTGCCAATATAATCATGAATCTATTGTATGGCGACAAATTCAGTCTCCAAACCTTCTAATTGTGCCTATTAAGTCCTGAACATTTTGATAATTATCCCCTCTCTTTTTAACTCCGTAAACCTCTCTTACAAGTTCTTCAAAGAAGTTGGGGAAGTTTGGAGGGTTTCCATTCGCTGACATGCTCAGAAAAGGTGTTGGACGGCAACTTCCACATATTTCAAATTCAAGAGATACCAAGTTCATCGAGGAATATGTCACCGTGATGGTGTCGTTCTCGTTTCCAGATGTTGGACCAACCTTTTCTGTCACAAACATGTAAATGGTATGGAGGCCCTCTTGCTTGGTAGGATTTGAATCTTAGATAGACAATCGTTTGTTGTTACTCTGGAGAAAGAGGGTTACATTGATCCAATTTTTTGGATTTTGTTTCTCAAATTCTTCACCGTGTCAAATCAAGAGTGGTTTTGTCTCGATAAAGTCAGTATAGCAGAGATCAACTTATGCAAAAACGTCCGAAGCGTCCCGCCGGGAGAACATCAATGTCTTTTAACAAAGTTTAAAGTTAAGTATGTGAATGAATTACGGTAGATTCATTTGAGACAGTCCACCTAGATTATAAATCACAATACCGTACAGAAAGATCTCGAGTGACATTCAGCAGAAAAATAAGCATGTATGTAGAAATCTCTCATGGCGAACCCAGCTCAAGTCCAGCAGCCATATGATCCAGACTACTATACAATAAGAGATTTACCAATGCAGGTTTAGAGTTTTGGAGACAATGGTTTCCACCATATGAAGGACAAACCAAAAGATAGGACAAGAAGGCCCTTGTTCCTCATATCTGATCCAATCCGACCAGTGTGATATGAAGCCGATTAGTTCCTTCCTTTGCATGTGAGTCCTCTCTCTCTCTCTCTCTCTCTCTCTCTCTCTCTCTCTCTCTCTCTCTCTCTCTCTCTCTCTCTCTCTCTCTCTCTCTCTCTCTCTCTCTGATGGTGAGAACATGAACATCCATCCAAAGCACAAAAAAATCCTTTTCTTCCTACGATCGTGAAAGGCTGTCTCGAGTACTAAAAGGTAGGGGTGAGCGGTTCCTGGTTCTGGGTAGGTTCCACCTAGAACCTGGAACCTACCCGCTACTACAGGTTTCTCAATTTCTGGAACCTAGAACCTACCCTCTATACTCTAGAACCTGGAACCTACCCTGTCACAGGTTCTGGATCCGGTTCCAAGGTACCCTAAAACCTATCAATAAAACTCCATTTGCACCAAAATAGAAGAAAGTAGGGGTGAGCGATTTCAGGTTCTATCCAGGTTCCACATATATTATTGATTGAATGATCAATGCGAATAATTACCTCTAATGACCACCATCTACTACTAAAATCTATTAACTATAACTCATACATATATACACGAAAAGTATAAAACAATAATAGAGTAAAAAACTCGATGATAAAGTAGTTTCAAATTACATATTCATTATCGTCCTTATGAAATCCCTCATAATGACGTGATGACATATACTAAAAAATAATATAAAAGATTGCTTCAGGTTCCAGGTTCCGGTTCCAGGTTCCACCTACTTGGAACCTGGAACCTACCCGTCAAAGTAGGTTCCCAAATTTTTGGAACCTGGAACCTACTTTGACGGGTAGGTGGAACCTGGAACCAATCGGTTCCTACCGGTCCGGTTCTACAGGTTCCAGGTTCTACCCTGGAACCATGCTCGCCCCTACTAAAAGGCCTGTTCGTGGGCATAAACCCATGTGTGGAAGCACATCACAAGGGGCTGGTTCAATGCTCATGGCCAAACTCTTCTTCTTTTTCCCCCCCACTGTTCTTGACTCGCAAACACAATCATAAGCTGTCAAATAACAGGAAAAAAGAAGGTGGCGAAACTGTTAATATGTGTGGTGAATGTCAGATGAAAGACTCTTCTCTCTCCAATAATAGGAATTGCAGAAAATGTTGATCAAGCTGTGGCTTCACATGGCCCCCCATCCACTCCATTGCACAACCGAAAAATTAATTCACATATTTAATTGTGACTGCACTAACCCACATGTGTGCATGTGAATCCCAATCCTTTCCTTAAAAAACCAAAAAAGAAACATCCTTTGTCACCCACTTTCTTAGAACCAACCTTGGAGAAGATGAATGTTGGTGGGTAGGCATCACTTTCTCCGTTTCCTTCCTCTCTTCCATTGTTTTATATTTATTTGGCTAATTTTTCAGCAAAAAAAAAAAGGAGGAGAAATTAGAAGCTCACTTTCCTGTTTTCTGCTGCCTTCTACTTGAAGAACAAAACCTGAGGTTAATTAGATTTCTCAGTAATCCTATCCCTCTAGGTGTCATTAGCTGCAAGTTTATGTTGAACTAGCATTGCCTAAGTCAGTGCCACATCCCAGCTAATAAACATTATACTTACTAAATGCGAGCTGAATTAATCAATCTAAAAAAAAAATTGTATTTGTTAGAATTCCCCCCCCCCCTTTAAACCTTACTAAATCTGCCAATAGGCATGCGGCCCCGGTATAAAGATTGGGAGGTGAAAACGTTAGTATCTTAGGTGTAGGACTCAACTCCTCCGCTTTGCAGAGATATAGAGCAAAAGTCGGAGAGAGAAGAGTTAGATATATGACCAAAAAAAAAAACCCTCGATAAATATGTCACATTAAATCAAGTAAAAATACAGTCTTTACATACCGGTGATCGGTGAGAAATGCGATGCACTTTTTCATTTTTTTTCTCCTCAACAAAAGCATACAAATTAAACCTTGCCATTTAATGTCTCATTTTCTAGATTCTCCTTCATCTTGTGTAATCTCAAATGCTGCTAGGCGGCGCTCCTCTTAAACTAATTAATTAGCATTTTAAAAGGAGGCTTAATTACGGTCAGAGTTCATGAAAAGACAATAGTGGGAATTATAGAAGTAGCTTTTCCTTCCGTTGTGGGTTTTGCCAGTGTAACATGGATAGATTCCCATCTTTTGCCAGACAACTATAAAATGATAATCAAACAAAAAGTCTCCCTTTTTTTCATTTCTACTTTTTTTTTGGAGCTGATTTAAACAGTAATTAAAAGGTTGTGGCTGTGATCTGCGCCAATTAAATTAATCTCAGCACAACGTGGGGATTGCAATCAGTGACTGAGAGTCCTCTTGTTTTCGGTGGAATTATTGACTTTTGGAAGATAAGGCTCCATTTTCTTTTAATTTAATTTATGAAAAAAATTATGAAATCAAAACCCCTCCAATTAATTTAATGGGAATGTTAGATCTATGTCCAATGATTCCTAAATGAATCCTTGTCATACTTAGAAGTTACCCTTCGACAGGTGAGAGAAGTTTATTAAAAAAAAACAAACAAACAACAGTAAACCTTTAACCATTTGGTCATGCAGCTCTGCTTAGAACTTGGAATTCCTTGTTTGCACATTTTTTTGGTGTCTGAAAGGAACATAAGAACAATCTTCTGTTGAATGTTGCAGTCTACGAAGCAGCTATTTCTTTCCTTGAGAATGACAGCAGCTAGAACATGCTAATTTTTTCATATATATATTGCCAGAGTAGACAATGCTATTATTTGCTGCATGTAGAAAAGGAAACCCTAGACGCTAACAGTTTTCTTAGGGTTTCTACACCCACCTCGACCTGTTCTAAGTAACTCTCACGTATCCTTGAGACTTTACATGGATGGTCTGCTTTTGATTGGATTAAAGAGACAAATTCGATTTAGTGTGAGAGACTTACTAATAAAATATTACGTCCAAAAAAAAAAGGCGCTAGCAAAATTCATCCGAAAACCTAAGAGCAAACCAAAGTGAACCCTATTGTTCATCCATTGAAGTCCACTTATAGTCCTCTCAAATTATTGTTGTCTATGTGACTATTTAGCCCTCTAATTCTTATTTTGTACAATCAAGTTCTCTAAAAGCGGAATTAAGTAGCTAATTAATCCATATCCATCCAATCAATTCATCTACACTCAGCGGAAATACATTGAATTTCGTTTCAGCAAGAAAAAAAAAAACATTGTAAGATCATTTATCTGAATTAATTAATACGACAAGCACTAGCACTTCCTTCTGATATTCTACATTGGTCTTTTGTCTTGGAAAAATGACCATAAAAATGGCAAAAGACGGGTAGAAGTAGAACAGAGGATTTCTTTATTGCCGTTTCAGTGAGTTGACTATTTACCATGACAGCAGCAGCATAAGAAGAAGGTGGTGGTGGTGGTTCAAAAGGACAGAGCATTCAGTGGTAAGAAAGAACACATTCTCCACCCATGTTTAATGGTCGGGGAAGCTTCAAATGAGTCCAAAAAATCTTCCTCCCTCCATTATTTGCACATGAACAGCCTGTTGTTTGCACAACCCAAGACCTCACGAGCTCTCTCTGCGTGTGTGCATTAAAACTAATCAGTCGCCATTATCGTCTCCTCACATTCTTGATCCCGACATACCAATCGCCATATGCTTTAAGCAACGTCGTCTTCTCTTCCGAACTAAGCTTCAAACACACTCTGCTGATCAGTCCCACTCCTCTCGCCTCCACTTCTCAGCCCTCCTTCACTAGCTTCTTCACCAAAAACATCGAACCGTTATGGTAGAATCTGAATAAGCAGTTGGAGTTTTGAGAAAGTGCAGTTAGCAGCAAAAGGAAAGGAGCAAAAATGCAGATAAATGGTCGGTTTTTGCACCCGCTCCTCTTCTTCTGCTGCTGCTGCATTCTCTTCTCTTGTTCAGGTTCTGCCTCCACTGACGAAGCGGCCGCCCTGTCATCGATAAAAGCCGGCCTCACCGATCCGTCTAACAGTCTTCGAGATTGGGAATTGCCCAACAATTCGGCTGGCAACAGTGCAGTTTACTACTGTAACTGGACTGGTGTCCACTGCAACTTGAATGGAGCTGTGGAAGGACTTGATCTGTCGCGGATGAATCTAAGCGGGAACATCTCGGACGACATACAGAGACTGCAGAGTCTTTCCCTCCTCAACGTTTCTTGCAATAGCTTTTCTTTGTTCCCAGAGTCTCTGGCGAATCTTTCGTCACTGAAGATCATTGACGTCAGCCAGAATTTCTTCATCACTAGCTTTCCGGCGGGTTTCGGAAGAATAGCTGGATTGACAATGCTCAATGCCTCAAGCAACAACTTCTCGGGATTGATTCCCGAGGATCTGGGCAATGCGAGCGCATTGCAGAGCTTAGATCTCAGGGGGAACTTCTTTCAAGGGTCGATACCAAAGTCTTTCAAGAACATGCAGAAGCTGAAGTTTCTCGGCCTTTCGGGGAACAATCTCACGGGCCAGATTCCAGGAGGGCTCGGCCAACTCACTTCTCTGGAGAGCATAATTCTTGGGTACAACGAATTCACCGGTGGAATCCCGGAAGAGTTCGGCAATCTCACGAATTTAAAGTATCTCGATTTGGCGGTTGGGAGTCTGGGCGGTCAGATTCCTGCAGCATTGGGGCAGCTTAAGCATCTAGAAACTATGTTCTTGTACAACAACAATTTCGAAGGAAGTATCCCGCCGGAGATCGGAAGCATTGCATCATTGCAATTGCTTGATCTCTCGGACAACCTGTTATCGGGAGAAGTTCCGGCTGAAGTTGCTCTACTGAAGAACTTAGAGCTCTTGAACCTCATGTGCAACAACTTGTCTGGGCCGGTGCCCCTGGGGATAGGCGGGTTGACAAAATTGAAGGTTCTTGAGCTATGGAACAATTCTCTGTCTGGTCCCCTGCCGAGTGATCTTGGCAAGAACTCGCCCTTGCAATGGCTGGACATCTCGTCGAACTCTTTCTCGGGCGAGATGCCGGAAAACTTGTGCAGCAGAGGGAATCTCACCAAACTCATCCTCTTCAACAATGCCCTGTCGGGTCCGATCCCGGTTAGCCTTTCGAGTTGCGCTTCCCTTGTTCGGGTTCGAATGCAGAACAATCTTCTGTCAGGGACAATTCCAGGAGGATTAGGAAAGCTAGAGAAGCTTCAAAGGTTGGAGCTGGCGAATAACACTCTTACAGGTCAAGTACCAAACGACATCGCCTCTTCAACATCGCTTTCTTTCATTGATCTCTCCAGTAACAATTTCCATTCTTATTTACCATCCACAATTCTCTCCCTCCCCAATCTCCAAAGCTTCATGGCCTCGCACAACAATTTCGAGGGAGAAATCCCAGACCAGTTCCAAGATTGCCCTTCACTTTCAGAGCTGGATCTCTCTTCAAACCTGTTATCTGGCACCATCCCTTCAAGCATCGCTTCCTGTGAAAGATTGGTCAAGTTGAACCTGAGGAGCAACCGATTAACCGGAGAGATCCCGACCGCCATCGCGATGATGCCCACTTTGGCAGTTTTAGATCTATCAAACAACTCTTTGACTGGCGGAATACCCAAGAATTTCGGGATGTCACCCGCCTTGGAAGTGTTGAATGTTTCCTACAACCAGTTAGAAGGTCCTGTTCCCGCAAATGGCGTGTTAAGGACCATAAATCCTGAAGATCTTGTGGGAAACGCCGGTTTATGTGGCGGGGTTCTCCCTCCTTGCTCAGGAAGTTTGGCATTGACTTCGAATCGAAGGAGCACACACACAAAGCACATCATTGCCGGATGGATCATCGGTATCTCGACAGCTATGGCGATTGTCATAGCTCTTTTTGGCGCGAGAACTCTCTATAGAAGGTGGTACCTGTCAAAAGGAAGTTGCTTTGAGGAAAGGTTTGAGGTGGAGAGCGGAGAGTGGCCATGGCGACTAATGGCATTCCAAAGGCTGGGGTTCACAAGTACTGATATCCTAGCCAGCCTTAAGGAATCGAACATCATCGGGGCCGGAGCCACTGGAACAGTTTACAAGGCCGAGATACCGAGGTCTAACATTGCCGTGGCCGTTAAAAAGCTCTGGAGATCGGGAACAGATATCGAAGCAGCAACCGATGATGATCTTGTTGGGGAAGTCAAACTCCTCGGGAGATTAAGGCACCGGAACATAGTACGTTTGCTCGGGTTTCTTCACAACAAGACCGATATGATGATCTTGTATGAGTTCATGCAAAATGGAAATCTTGGAGAAGCATTGCACGGGAAACAAGCGGGGAATCTACTAGTGGATTGGGTCTCAAGGTACAATATAGCGCTTGGAATAGCCCAAGGGCTTGCTTATCTCCACCATGATTGCCGTCCTCCGATCATTCATCGTGATGTCAAGTCGACCAATATTTTGCTCGATGCGAACCTAGAAGCCAGAATTGCTGATTTCGGGTTGGCAAGAATGATGCTCCGGAAGAACGAAACAGTATCGGTAGTGGCAGGATCCTATGGCTACATTGCACCTGGTGAGTTAGATTATTACTCATTTATTCTTCGATCGCATTGATCAAGTGTCTCAGTCAGAATGTATCACATATGCTCGTGACCTTTCCTCTAGCTAACAATGCTGCAATCTTTCATATTCCCTGACAGAGTACGGATACACCATGAAGGTTGACGAAAAGATAGACATATACAGCTTCGGTGTCGTACAGTTGGAGCTCATCACGGGCAAAACGCCCCTAGATCCTGAGTTCGGAGAATCCGTCCACATTGTTGAGTGGATACGGAGGAAAATCAGGGACAACAGAGCTCTGGAAGAGGTTCTAGACCCCAATGTAGGAAACTGCAAGCATGTGCAGGAAGAGATGCTTATGGTCCTCAGAATAGCACTCCTCTGTACCGCAAAGCTACCGAGGGACAGGCCCTCTATGAGGGACGTCATAACGATGCTCGGAGAGGCGAAGCCTCGGAGGAAGAGCGGTAGCAATGGCGCCACAATGCATGAAGCTGGCAAAGACAAGCCGATTTTCAGCACGTCACCTGTAAATGGCCTTCTCTAGGGACTGAGTTCTGAGCATTTGACTTCCTTTCGGCTAATAGTTTCTTCAATTTTTCTCTGTATGTAGAATTTTATTACTTGAATGCGCTTGTAGCTACTGGTTCTGATATCTGTGGAGGTCACTGGTATATGATCTAGGTACCTTCTCTGCAAAAAAAAAACTTCATTTGCAGTGTATCTTCGTGTCCAGAATCATAACAGTATATTTTCAGAGCTTCAATTTCTCTTCTTATTTTGTTTTCTTGGTGAGATTCACCGACAAAGCAAAGTATATCAAGATGCTCATATCAGTTTACGAGGTTCTGATCGGTAATAGCATTTTTAGGCCAAGTTCATCTGGACCACTGATCTACATCATATAATTAATGTCAGGAACTTCAGCTAAAATTCCAGGTACACGTGCATCAGTTTTCAACCTGAGAACTAGACTACTGGTCATTTACATGCCAAATCTCATGTCATCCATAATTCCAAGTTGATATGAATAATCACATCGCTACATTGTTAGTAATTCAAGTGGGCTCGATCAGAAAGACTCTTAATATGAAATCTCATTTCTTCGCGGAGGATATGAAGAACCAATAAACAAGCCACAAGAAAGAATAGTGTCCATCTATCTCTCTCAAACCGGAAGGAGCACCAACAAGAAAGAAGTCGCGAGAAGTATATGCATATACAACACATATAGGACATTACATGGTTTGATTTAAATGTACGGCGGACAACAGCAGTGACAAAAGTTGGGAAAGGGTAATGTCACATCACCAAAAAGAGAAAAGGGACACCAAGTGAAGCAGCCATGATTTTCAAAACGCTCCATTTATCCAGTCTCTCGTTTCCTCAACGTATGGCTATGGGAAAGCTATACACACGTTCACTCAAAAGTTTGCAACCATGCTCTACAGGGACCTGGATAACTTCAGAGCTACCCAGCTTTAGGTTAGCACTCATCCTCAACAGTGTTTTCAATATCATGATCATACAAAACCATGTACATGATCAAGCCTCGGAAAACTGACTGTATAATTCAGTACTACCAAGTCCATTAGCCTCAGAAGTCCTCATAATTCGAAGCCTCTTCACAGAATTCAGGAACATCCTGATATAAAAGTTTAATTATAGAATCAGATAGAAAGTATGGCATGCATAAAGAAAACTTAACAGAGAACATATACATAGACATTTCTGTCACTGCATTGCCCAGTCAGTGCTCTCATAATATCATGCACCAACCACTTTTGTCCACACAACCCCAAATATCATAAAAGAAAAGCCATGAAGGTATTAAAATAATGGTTCTCTTCTTCTCTTAATCTATGAGGTGATGTGGAAAACAGAAGCTAATCCTGAGATTGATTTGTCACTACTTTTGCTAGAACTTTGTCGGATCAATCAACATTTATCCACCATGAATCCCATTATAGATGGAGAAAGGAAGGAAGCAGCTGTTATCGGCATCAAATTGGCAATGAAAACCACTGACAGCACCAGAACTACCGGTAAAAATCTAAATTTTGCATAATCTGCAGGACAGCAAGTAAATTCCAGGCAAGTACAGTACAAATACTGGAGCCAGGAAAGTTTCTATAGGTTATCCAGCTCTCATTCTTTTCTTGTATTTATCTGGCACCAATCAGCCAATCCTCAGTAATGCTTTGCCAAAGTACTAATAATACAAACCAACTAGCCGTTTCTCATTTGTGCTTTGCGAAAGTACTCATAATGATGTGATAAGGGCAATGACTTAAGGACTACATTTACAGAATTAGCTCCAACAAACCACTTATTGGGAAGGCCACAAGTTTCATGGTCAAAGCACTGTTCTTGATACAAATCTTAATATGCAACAAGTTGCAATTTGCCGCAAAAGAGTATAAAAATGCAAGTTGTGCTTATCATTATCCACTTATTTTACCATTGACCAATCTGGGCACTCGATCTAATATGCAGAATCTGAGTAAGATGATAAATAATTCCTGACTACTTTTCTTTCCTAGGATTTAGTCCATTGACTCATATGAAGGCTTAAGCTCCCTTGCAAAAGAAACAAAAATTACTCACACCAACATATGCCGGGTTAGAATTAGAATTAAAATAAAGATGCAAAACAGAATGTACGCACAGTGCCAACAAAATACGATCAAAGTATCTGCACAATAAAAAAAAAAAAAGAGAAAAAAAAAGGATCCAAAAACAAGAATTATAGTAAGGAATGCTTCTTCTGTGTGTAATTTAGTGAATTTGAAAAGGCAGCACTCTAATTTTTAAGAAATCTTTCTCTGCGTTCAATCAACTTAATTTGTTCATAAAGCACTTCTGGCAACGTTTCCAACGTGACATGCTCCCAGCAAGAGAGATTGAATATTTCCACTTAGGCTTCAAAGCTTAAAAATATAAAATGCCGCATGCTTAAATAAATTGGTGCAGGACTCGTATAAAGTAACACACAATAAAACAATCAAAATGAAAATACCACCGTGGTACATACCTCCAAGGAACATCACCAATAAGCATCCAATCTCCTTCTTTGTCCTCATAAGTAATAACATATCCAGATGAACCATCCAGCAATTTTGAGGCTCTTGTTGCTCCTAGTGATTCGTAATGCATCAACCTATTTGATCCTATAATTTAAAGAGACCACATTTACATGGGTTGCAAACGACATATTTTATAAGTCCACGTAGTTCTGATCAAGGATCTTCAAAGAGTCTATAACCCCTCATTATATTGGCTATTGTTGAGACCCAATCACGGCACAATGGATTACACAGAAAGCATTGATACTTCAAAATAGTTTCAATATGAAGACCATAAAATGATGACCACTAACAATTAGAACTCATAACGTCCTAATTGAAGATCAGCAAGCTACAGAAGAAAAACTCACGTGTTGCATTGACTTTTGTAGTGGGATGATCAAACATATCCTCCAATGTCTCTGCTAAGCTCTCATAGCATTGATGTGCGTTTAGATCTACCTTCCTTCCAATTGCAACTCCATCCATAGTGACCTTTACAAAGAGAGAAGTTTTCGGACGCAATACCTTCATGGAGTTACCGCTTTCGTCATGTCTGACATTATTGATCTTCTTTAATGCAGCAAGCTTGCTATCATTTTTCTCAGTTATGGGGTCGAATTCTCCATTTGAAGTAGATTTTGCAGTGTTAACCAAGATGTTCATTCTGTGAGATTTTATAGGAGGCCATCCCACTACCTGACTGCTCAAGAATTGTGTAACAGCAGGAAACATACATACATTAGCGATAGAACTGGGCACAATATCAAACTCCAACAAAACGGTCAACTATATATGCAAGAATATTCTCTCTAGCGTAAACGAAAAATGCAAAGATCATCCATTCATCTAAATCTCAACATTCATACATAGCCAAGAAAGATAATCTATATGGCGATTTTATGGACTCTGCCCTATTGGCAAGGGCGAAAAAGTTTTCAGTGAAAAACAAGTAGAACAAAGAGGAAAGCAAGCTTGCATGAACCACTCAAACACACTAGTTCAATTGCTGGATCAGATCGCCACTTTAAATATGTTCAAAGAACATTTCATGGCCTCCAAATAGTCATCAGCTATTGCAACTAAAATGCAGTGATGAAAACATGACAAAGACCAAAATAATGATAAGATGTCCCTGTAGTTGTTTAGGCCAATAATATATCACCATTTTCCCTGGTCAAGCATTTGATTCTCACAAATGAATGAGCTACTTCCTATTGCATTTCTTAGTTTCAATTTTGCGATTTGAAGAAAAGAAAGAAAATTTAATTGAAAAGCTGGTTTAGTCCTCCACTTAGCAACTCTGCGGCAAAGTGAAACAAGCACAAAAAAAGAAGAAGAAGAAGAAGAAGAGGAAAGATCATAGACAAAATCCCTCATAAATACTCTTATATTTCACTCTCAGAAGTGGTAGAAGGGAAGGTATGCTGATCTCCATGTACAGAGTATTGGTTAACAAATTCAGCGCTGGTGGTTCCAGCCTTCCTTCGCCGCTTCCTTTTCGAATTTCATACAAAATACAGAAGAAGAAAAGGAAGGAAAAGAGTGGAAATGTGTTTTCATCTCTCCCCTTCCCTTGCAAGTACCCAAAAATAGTTCCTTTTTTTCCTTTTCCTTGAACATCCCCTGGTCCAAATGCAATGTTCTGCAAACTTCTGTGGAAAACACTATACTTCAATTATTAGATAAATCTTTCCATCACATCAATTTCCATTTCCCGTTATCTCCTTATTATCTCTAAAATTGCAGAAGGAAGTGAACAAAAATTATAAAACCGTTGATCTGGCCTTTCCAGCAACCAAAGCTATAACTGTTATAGACAAGGCATAAACAGCTGCGATCTTTCATTTTGAAGGTATGTCTGGGGTGCTAAAGAAATATTTCCACTTGGATGATCTTCCAACTTCTTTAAACCCAGCAAAGAGGCATGAATGATAAGTAACAAAGACCCGCTAACCCGCCTACAAAAAAAAAAAAAACTTTTTTCTTCTCCACGCGAGGAGCCTATCAAAATCAGAGAAGGAAAACCAATTCCCTATGACACCTGGTGTCCTTTCACGAGATCATGACAGTTGCCTGTCCCACGACAATCGGGCAAATACCGGGACAAGAGATCTGTGAAGAGAGGTCCCTTCGCTAGAACTCGAATAGATGAACCCGCTACCTGAACGCAGCATACTTTTGACTTGTGACCAACTAGCCTCGAGGCTATGTTCCTTCATCGCTCATATGAAAGAAAATACGCAGGGTTGCCACAAGAAAAACGAAAAAGAAATATGAAATGACAACCCATAAGATCATCTCATCAAAGATCATATGTAACATGCCAAAACCAAAACCAAAAAAACATACAACCATCAGCTCGATTGATCGCACTACAAGCAGAAACGATCGAGAAGTATACTGCGAAAATCCTTACAAACCAAATCCAAATTTCAAAACTCTAAGCACTACATGCCGAGGATTCGCAAAGATTGTCCAATACACGCGTCGAAAGTAGCACGGAAGTACCTGGACGCAGTAGGAGCAGCTACGGAATCCGCACCCCTCTTAGTCCCCGCACCGCCTTCGGCTCGACTGAGTGTAGACGAAGAAGATGACGACGACAACGCCGACAGCGGCGGCGGCGGCGGCGGCGGCGAAGCGGGGACGAAAGAAGGCAAGTCCTTGGCCGTCAAGATGACGGGGCCGGCTCGGGGGGACTTGAAGAGGCGCGAATCGCCGACCCCGAGGGTCAGCCCAAGGGCCAGCTCGTCCGGGGTCGAAGAATCCTCGGACGAGGAAGCGAGGTAGTCGTCCTTTGACGCAGTCAACTCCGCCGACGACCCCGTCTCCCCTGCGCTCTCTCCCTGCATTTTTTCTCCGTTCGAAGCAGCAAAGGAGGGGGAAAGAGAGAGACTACAGAGATGTGGAGAAGAAGGTGTTTAGAGAGAGAAGGATAGAGAGAGAGAGCTAGAGAGAGAAGTGGATTCGAAGGCAAGTTATGAGTGATGACTGATGAGGAGGAAGGAGGAGGAGGAGGAGGAGGAAGGAGGAGCAACAAAGCAGCTGACAGAAAGGAAAGAAACGACGGGCGATGAAATCTAATTTGGAAAATTCTTCCTTCTTCGCTCTCCCTTTTTTTTTTAGTTTTTAATTTGAATTCTGTCACAAATTTCTAATTGAAAAAAAATGATTTTCTACAAAATAGAATAAGAAAGCGATTATATTTCAAATAAAGTTGTTTCTTTGATTATTTTGGTCAAGTGTTAAATCTTTCATATAAAAAGCATTAAGAGAATTATTCGGTAAATATATTTTTTCGAGCAAAGATATTATTTATAAGAGACTGAAAATGAGAAAAAGAGATAGTTATGTGGCAATTAATATTGAGAGAGACGAAACCGCTAACACTGCTTCCATATCTAAGAAAAATTGCCAAAAAAGTTGGAGCTCTAATATTTGTACATACCACCTAATTGGTATAAAACACTTAGGTAGAAAATTATTCTCGTTGACATGGTCAGAGTTTCAAATCCCACGAAAATCGATAAAAAAAATGCTTACTCTAAGTTCGATGCTGTAGAATAGAGACTGAGCTTAGGAAGACTTTATTCATCGGGTCAAGCGACTACTCCGATGCACGAAAAATCGATAACGGGCGACGGCGCGACGTTCGCTTCCATGTTCCGTGTGCGTTGTTACTATAATTCCATTTGATTTGTTTATGGTCGAATACATCGATCGATCGTTGAAATTGTTCGGACCGATAAGTAATGCGACTTATAAAAACTCGTATAACTGTTTTTAATGACTAACATTTAAATCAAATAAATGTCGGGAGATTTAATTTAAAGGAAATGGCAAAAAAAAAAAAAAAACTCCAAGGTTAAATTGATTAGGGAAAGAGAAAGTTAGGTAGAGAGGGGGGTTGGAGAGGAGAGATTGATGGGTGATGTTGGAGGGAGTGGGCCCTCCTTGTCTCCTCAATGCGCTCCCAATCGATTGGCGGTTTGGCCGTCTTTCCTCCTCCTCTTCATAATATTACCTTTTTTTTTTTATTTTTTGGTCGGACTTCATAATATTATTTTATTAACGGGTATTCCCTGAACTTTACAAAATTAAAAATTAAATTGCTTATTTAACTATTTTAACAATGAAAAAAAATGTATTCTAATTTCGAGCATAAAGAATAGTTGCTTAGATGTTTCTCAACGACCTTAAGCACCCGTACGTGCACCGTTTAATATATAATAATAAAAATCGAACGAAGTTCAGATTAAATTAAACGAAAAAAATTCTAAAAGTAGAAAGAACCATCAAAAGTTAATCACCACGATCGCGATAATTCGAGTTAAATTCGGCGAGAAGAGCCCCGAGCACGCTCTCGAATTCGGCATCCCGTCTTTGCACAGCCTCCTCCTTTCTCTCGACGAATTACATGATGTAGCGGGGCAATGGGCACGGAATTCTGATAAATTGGAACCAAAACTCAGATGGAATTAGCATGTGATTAGGTTTTTGATTTTTCCGATCTAGCTTGGATCCTTTGCGATGTTTTTTATTTGGTAAATTGAAAATTACAGTCTATAATTGGGAAAAAAAAAATTGGAAAAGACAAATGATGCAACCTTGGAGGAGCTCCCGTTTGTAATCATATGTCGTGATGAAGTGGAGCATCTGGAAGATGCCAAAATAGGGACGGAAGAGAAAGTTGGGGCCAACAGGGCTAACCAGCATTTGAACGTGATTCCACCCATGACCCGACAAGGCGGGCCTCCCATTTCTCACGACTCGACACGTCAAAGATGACGACCGACGATTTTTGCCGCCTCCTTAACCGTTAGATCATGTGAATGCCATAAAAAAAAAAACTAATTATGATAATAGTTATTGCCGTTATGATAATAGTTACTGTCGTGTTGTCCGAATATAATCTAGGAAAAATTTCAAATAAGAATTTATCTTTATTTTTAAAAAAAAGGCTTAAAATGAATTTTATTTTAAATAAGAACCTGAAGTGCTTTTATTTTTTTAAATAAAAGTTTGAATTAAATTTTATTTTAAATAAGAGTCTGAACTAGTCATGAAATCTAAAAAAAAACTTGGTCTCGAGGGTATTTTTGTCATTTCATTTTTTTAAAATTTTTCTTTTGTTGTTTGTCTTTTCTTTTTCTTTTCCAAACAAGATAGGAAAAGAAAGATGTCTTTTCAAGGAAAAGAAAGATGTCTTTTCAAGGAAAAGACAAGCAGAAAGAACAATCCCATAAATTTCAAGGGACATGTTTTATTTGTAATAAGCTTGGTCATCGTGCTAAGGATTGCAAGAAGCGCCCAAACAAAGGCAAATGCGGTGGTGCAACCAAACAGCCAAATCTGACAGCCACAAGAAGATGATGAGAGACTGATTGCTATGGTGATTGCTGTGCTGGTGTCTGAGGTATCCTCGGTGTCAAATAATACCGATTGGTGGTTGGATACAGGTGCCACAAATCATATTTGTGTGGATAAACACATATTCTCATCTTACGAGAAGGTTGAGGAAGATGAGAAAATTTACATGGCCAACTCTGTTTCAGCAAAAATTGTAGGGAGAGGAACAGTGATCCTGAAGTTCACCTCCGGCAAGGAGATTGCCTTGCTAAACGTGTTGCACATACCAGATATCCGAAAGAATCTCATTTCTGGCCCCATACTTGTCAAGAAGGGCTTCAAAATTGTATTTGAATCCAACAAGTTTATACTTTCTAAAGGGGGAATGTATGTGGGAAAAGGGTATTTGAGTAATGACCTGTTCAAAGCCAATGTGGCTGTCATTGATGTAAACTCAAAATTTTTGTACCCAAAGACTATTAATAAGATAAGCCTTCAGTTTACATGGTTGCGTCTCCTTATCTATGACATGGTAGATTAGGACATGTAAACTATGGTACAATGAAGAAGATAGCAAATTTGGGGTTAATTCCAAGGTTTGAGCTGGATGCCCGTTATAAATGTGAAACTTGTGTTGAGGCTAAGTTTGTTAAGAAATATTTCAAATCTATTGAAAGAACGAGTGAACCTCTACAATTAATCCATCGTGATCTATGTGATTTAAAGTTCGTAGAAAGTAGATGTGGAAAGAAGTACTTCATTACTTTTATTGATAATTGTACATGATTTTGCTATGTTTATTTATTAACTAACAAAGATAAGGCTGTGAGCATGTTTATCAATTACAAAAATGAGGTCGAGAACTAGCTTGATAGACGAATCAAAGTGCTTAAGTCTAATAGAGGAGGGGAATATAGTTCTTCCAATTTAAAGGAGTTGTGTGCTAGTTTGGGGATAATTCTTCAAACGACTACACCTTATACTCCACAGCAAAATGAAATTGCTGATCGGAAGAATAGAACTCTAAAGGAGATGGCTAACGCCATGCTCTTAAGTTCTAGTTTACCTCAAAACTTGTAGGGGGAGGCAGTATTAACTGCGAATTATATTCTTAATAAAATACCCCACAAGAAAACAGGCAAGACTCCATATGAGTTATGGAATAGAAGGCTACCATCCTACTAGGGGTGAGCGGTTCCCGGTCCGGTCCGGTTCCCCTCAAGAACCGGAAACCGGACCAATAGTCCCGGTTCCCATTTTTCGGAACCGTGGACCGGACCGGCCACCCTGAGAACCGAGAACCGGACCGGACCGTCGGTCCGGTCCGGTTCCGGTCCGGTTCTAAGGAACCAATAATACAAACAAGAAATCTGTCCAAACTCCATTCGAACCTGTTAGAAACGACTTCAACAGAACCAATAATGTGGGTCTATAGGAGAACAACTTCCTATTTCTTTGGCTTCTTGGACAACATTCTGAGGCTGCTGGGTATTGCCAAGCCTGCCTTTGTTGCCACTGCAAAAGTGGCAGACGACGATGTATCAAGGAGGTACGGGCAAGAGCTCATAGAGTTTGGTGCACCCTCTCCTATGTTCACAATCCTTACAACCCTTGCTTGGCTCAATGCATTAAGCTTCATTGGAGTTTTACTGAGGTTGGCAATGCATGGTGAGTCTCTAGACCAGCTGGCTATGCAGATCATTTTGTGCAGTTTGCTAATCTCTGTCAACCAGCCTCTATATAAAGGGATGTTCTTTCGAAAAGACAAGGCAAGAATACCTACCTTGGTGATATATAAATCCGCAGTCTTTGCTCTAGTAGCTTGTTCTTTAGCCCACTGTATTGGCTAGAAGTGGCTGTAACTTCATCAATATTTGAACCATACACTAGACATCACACAAAGTACGATGCCATCAGGACCAGATGAGAAAAACTTTCTACTGCTGTTGCTGTGTCCTATTTTGTGTAGTCTTTACATACCTATTTTTGCCGATCTCAATGTTATTTGTTGTACAGTTCAACAAAAGCGAAAACATTGAGACCTCATTCTTTTTACCTAACCAAACATGTATTAGTTTTCCAGATACCTTTCCTAGAAAAAAAAAATAGACCAGTAGCAGAAGTACCAGAAGCCATAAACTGCAAGGCGATGGTTTGACAGAGTTATTGACAGACTAAATATAGCTATGGAATCAAAAATCACTTCTTCAAGTACTTGATATTACCAAAAGGAAAAAAAGAGCAACCTAATTCAATTCAACACCTGTAGGTTGACATTATAAACACATGCTGCTCTGGTCCCACTTCCTTCACACTTCGACACATATAGAAGCAGTCGCCATAGACAGTTGCTTTCTCAAAACTTGTTGACAGCAAACCCAACATAACTAACAGGAGCAGAGAAAAATGATTATGTGCTTGATGGCAGAGCTATGGCAGGACACACCTGAAGGTGAGATTGATTCGAATAGACATCGGTTTTGCTCGCTTTGGCACCGAGTGAAGCCAATCCCGCTGGGCGCTGAGTGTAGCCTCTCATTACGAGCATCGAACCATGTTTTAGCACGAAAGAGTGCTGATCTGGATCATGGCTCTTCCTTAGTCGCTTGCTCTTAGGTTGCCGAGAGGGGTAGACTGAATCGACGGCGCCGAATCTGCTTGCCCGGTTGGCCTCCACCTAATCTCGCTCACGCTCGCGCAGCCGGACATGGATGGGCAAGAGAAGAGGAGAACGAGATGACTCCGAGAGGCAAAGGAAGGAACCCTAACCCCAAATGAGTAATGAATCTGATCGACTAACGTGAGTAAAGTAAAAGTGCTATATTTTTTTCTTTTTTTATTACAGACCGGGCGGTCCGGTTCTGGAACCGGTCCCTAAAACCGGGAACCGGACCGCCCGGTCACCGGTTCCAATTTTTGGAACCGGGGACCGAACCGGACCCCCCTAAAACCGGGAACCGGCCCACCGGTCCCGGTCCGGTCCGGGTGGTCCCGGTTCGGGCGGTCCTTTTTGCTCACCCCTACATCCTACAATTATTTGAAAGTGTGGGGGTGCTTATCCAAGGTTGCGATTCCTCGTCCTAAACAAACTCGATTGGGACCTAAAATAGTGGATTGCATATTCATCGGTTATGCTCAAAATAGCAGTGCATACAGATTTTTGGTTCACAAATTTGAAAATGCGGAAATCCATGCCAATACTATCCTCGAAACAAGGGATGCTGAATTCTTTGAAGATATATATCCTGCAAAAGAAATCAGGGTGAACCTGCTCAGAAGAGACTCAGAAATTCAGAATCTGAGAATGATGAAGTTGAGGTTGAGGACGTCGAGCTTCGTAGGAGTAAGAGGTCACGGATTGCAAAATCATTCGGACCTGATTTTCTAACATACATGTTAGAAGGTGAGCCTCAAACTTTCAAAGAAGCAATGTCAACTCCAGATGCTTCGTTCTGAAAAGAAGCCGTTGACAATGAAATTAATTATATCCTAAGTAATCATACTTGGGAATTGGTTGATCTTCCGCTTGGAAACAAACCAATTGGATGTAAATGGATATTCAAGAAGAAGCGTAAAGCTGATGGTTCCATTGTAAGTACAAAGCACGGCTTGTTGCCAAAAGGTTTAGACAAAAAAAGGGTCTAGACTACACTTATTCACCAGTAACAAGAATAACATCAGTTAGGATGTTGATTGTTATAGCTTCGCTATACAATTTGTAGGTACATCCGATGGATGTGATGTTGGGATTCACGTAACACGTACGGGCAAATAAAAATTAGTAAACGCAGCGGAAATAAATAACAACCCATACATGTATCTCCAGAGGCGTACTTCGTGCATTTCAATCGAAAAATCACAAAGCACCAAAGGGAGTAAATAGACTACCTCTTGTAGCGTGCTTGAAACGGAGGTGTCGGTTCGATGTTCTTCGATCTCAGCCCCACAAGTGTCGGGCCTCTAGTTCAGACACACCACCAATTGACGAACGGGAGACGACTAATAATTCCACAACAATTGTGCTAGCAATTTGCGGAATCAATATTCCAAACCAATTTACGGAATCAATATTCCGAACTTGGTATATTTTGGTCACTCAAAATTATGAGAATATAGAGAGTGTTTGTGTTCTTCTCTCAAAGCTCTCAAAAATCTGCTCACTCTACAAATGTGCTAACCTTAACCTCAAAACTCTTGCCATCCTTTTATAGCCAAAAACACCTTCCAATAAATTGTATTGTAAAATAGCACTAACAAATAATAAATGCTTTCTAAAAATAGCACTCACAATTTATGATAAATTAATGCCATATAAAAATAGCACTAACAATAGCACTCACAATTTATAAATAGCACTCACATCTTATGATACAAAAATGCTATTTAAAAATAGCACTAACAATTATAAATGCTATCTAAAAATAGCACTCACAATTTATCATAAATAAATGTCATTTAAAATTAGCACTAACAAATATAAATGCTATCTAACAATAGCACTCACAATTTATCATAAATAAATGCCATTTAAATTTAGCACTAACAATTATAAATGCTATCTAACAATAGCACTCACAATTTATAATTAGCACTAACATTTTACAATACAAAAATGCTATTTAAAAAATAGCACTAACAAAGGTGTTAAAAATAATAATAACCATTATTATTATTACAAGAGTTAAAAGAGGTTACCAAACAGTAAAATACGTATAACGTACAAATACGTAGAGCATACATGTACATCGTATATACACGTGCAAGTGACCAAAAAGAGAAATAAAATTAAATCTCATTTAATTTAATTTCAACCCAACTAATTGGTATAATTGCAAACAAATTTGCAATGTCGTCTTTCCACAATGCGTTGTCATGTATTGGTTAAGGTGTGTGACATTCCTAGGTTCATCACCGAGCTGGCAGTAAGACATGTACTAACACATTAGTACTTCCAAGAGAATTGATTGTCCCGATCATCCTCTAGGTCCTACAAGCCACGAGTGACATCTAGCAATATGTCATGGCTACCCAGACAATGTGAATTCTTTTTAAGAACATTATGAACCTATCAGCTTTGGCTACAGTGTAATTCAATCCTTCTGTCTAACTATGTCCCGATCGAACAAAGGCCATGGAATATTTGTCAAGCCACCAATTCGATCATATGTACAAATCTAACTTGACATGCATTTATATGAGACATGAACATTTCATTCTCAATCATAACCCCGGCCGAGGATTTCAATGCATTGTTACAATTAGATCACATAGGACATCATACCTTTATTAATAAGGAGACAGATTCCATATTGCGTACACATGTGACTTCGTATGTGCCTGAACTACGACCATCAAGTACAGAGACGAATCAACGACCCGCCAATATGCGCACTTGTGAACCATAGCCATTTATCACACAAGTCAACACTGTACCTCAGGTCTAAGGATTATTTACACAAGACCAAAGCATGAACGATTAGACATTGACCACGCAAAAAGCTTCCATGTCGCTAATCATTCAATACGTGTCACGTTCAGTGAACTTGTCCGATACAAGCACCTATGTTTTAACTCGGATATCGCAATACCTAATGACTTGTGACTCGTCATTCCCTTAAGTATCTGATACTTAATTATGAAGTTAAGAACATACCGACCTCAACAGGATTATTGATATCCATTCAATAATCCATTGATCGGGAACTGTTTTAAAGATTCAGTTTAACCGTAAACCTGTCACACATATTCTCAACGTCTTAAGAATAGGTTCGGTTGCAACTGATCTTATGGATTTTATTCATTTATAGTTGGACAAATGAATAAATACGTCTTTGCCACTGATAAGAAATCAGAAGTGCAACGGATATACCCAATATGTAACTATTACATAATTGCTTTAGGGCATTGTCGCGACCCTCTTGAGATTGTCGGGCTCTCGAGGGCTAATGGGCCGTCCTGTCTGGTCGGACGCAAGCCTCTCCCAAGGCCCATTACCCAAATCGCAACGGAGGTATGCGTGATCGACTTTCAGTGTGGTCTAGTGACATGTGCTAAGTGTGCATGCCATGGAGTCGCCACCAATCATTTTTTTAGGGTATGATTGGACAACCCAATTGAATAGTTGGGAGTTTCTATTCAATTCTGCGAGAACCAGAGAAATGGTTTCGGAGACTTAGTTACACCAACTGTTAGAGTTGACGCCCTTTCGGTACCTAAGTTGACTGAATTTTCTAGCCTGAGATTCATGCGGATGAGTAAGGTATGAACCCTAAATCTAGAAATTCATGCAGATAGAAGTGATTATCCTAGCAATCACAATCAGTAATAAAATGCCCAACTCAAGGAATCTAGATATGCAAATAAATCACATGGCATTCCTAGTAATGCCATATTTATCAATCACAGCTCAAGAATGATTTAGCTGTCCTAGCCATTCTACACACGATCTAACCTAAGAAAAGCATTAGGAAGCATCGAAGGAGTTCGAGAGTACTCACATGGGGTTCGTCGTGCCCTGGTTTGGTCTTGGACGAGCTATCGAGCTCATGCCGACCCGATTATATTTGGGGATCCACTCGGCGTTTTACACCATGAAATCATGTGAAACAAAAACGAAAATATTCAGCAAGGGGAATTTATTGTAGATGGTGGTCGATCTAATTGGACGTCAAGACTAAAAAATATGTAGAAATTTACAAATTAAAATACTCGAATGACATTTTTTTGCCAAATTCAACTCTATGCATCGTGAAGAAACACATGCAATTGAACTTGAATTTTGACTATTTATGAGTTCAAAATGAAAAGGAAATTAAAATAAAAATATTGACTATTTTTCTATATTTTTACGACATCGAACGCTATTTTTCTTCATTTTTCATGTATTTTTCTATTTTTGGAAAATATTAAAAAATATTAAAAAATATGACAAATTATTTTTTATCAAAAATGGTTCCTTTAGCTTGGTCAAGGCTACCAAAGATGATTTTTTAATTTTTTTTAACTTTTTATAGATTTTTTATGAATTTTTTAAAAATAAACTATGAAAGACTGATAAAAAATCAGGTGTCAACAGCTGCCCCTCTTTGAGAGGAATTTCGTCAGAGGTTTCTCTCAAAGACAAGGTGACACCTGTGTTCCGATCGACTCGACTGGGAAAATAAAAGAAATCATGACATCCAATTTTCATGCCCATCAATGTGTGCTTTTCCTTAAAAAGAGATGTGCTCATTCAATTCCCTGATATGATGTAAGAAAGTTAAGGAGTAGATAGACTTCCCTGCCCCTTACCTGTCGAATGCTTGCGGCATTTGCTTTGTCTGATGGGTTCAAGTAGATTCCTAAGGACTTGTCATCGGAGTGTCCTGGGGATGTTAAGCTCTGACCTGTATGGTAGGTCAAACCATAATGAGATTCCTAACTGATAGGAACCTAAGGAAGACGCATCCCACATTTGGGAATTTGCCAAGGGTTTTGATCCGTGTGGTGGACTAAACTAGAAATGGCTTGCCTAATGTAAGGCTTATTAGGGAAAACGAATCCTCCCGCGTTCGGGATTCATCAAGGTTTTGATCCGTATGGTGGATCGGACCATTGGGTTGATCCTTCAGGCGGTCTCTACCAGTCCTTTGACCCTTCATGCGGTTTCTACCATTCATTGACCTTTCATGCGGTTTCTACCATTGAGTTGACCCTTCAGGCGGTTTCTACCATTGGTTGACCCTTCAGGCGGTTTCTACCATACATTGACCCTTCAGGCGGTTTCTACCATTGTTTTGACCCTTCAGGCGGTTTCTTCCATTGGTTGACCCTTCAGGCGGTTTCTACCATACATTGACCCTTCAGGCGGTTTCTACCATTGTTTTGACCCTTTAGGCGGTTTCTACCTTTGTTTGACCCTTTAGGCGGTTTCTACTTTTGTTTTGACCCTTTAGGCGGTTTCTACCTTTGTTTGTTTTGAAAAGGGGTCTCATGACGAGGGTTCTCCACGTCCGATGAGACTGCCTAAATTTTGAAAAGAGGTCCTGAGACGAGGGTTCTCCACGTCATGCTAGGACTGCTTGATTTTGAAAAGGGGTCTCATGACGAGGGTTCTCCACGTCCAATGAGACTGCCTGATTTTTTTAAAAAGGGGTCTCATGACGGGGGTTCTCCACGTCCGGTGAGACTGTTTGATATTTTTGAAAAGGGGTCCTAGGACGAGGGTTCTCCACGTCATGCTAGGACTGCTTGATTTTTGAAAATGGGGTCTAACCTCACCCCTTCTTTTGAAAGATCCTGAAATTTGCCGGGAATTCAGTTTTGAAGCAGTGAAAAATTTTATTTTGACAAAGCTTCACTTGAGTTTGTTGAGGCGACATTCTGGGAGCTGGGTTCTCCAGGTATCCTGCAGAAGTTTGAGCCTGAAAGATTTTTCTTCACCAAGAAAACGTTAGTAATCTTTGGGGAGACCACGGCTGTCCATTTGACAAAAACCGTATGACTTAAGTTTTAATCGTGAAATGTGCATTTTGATGTTGGAGGTTATCCAAAGCATTCTTGCAACATGCAAATGTGATCACAAATCCCTTGCACGGAAAATCTGGACCAACAGTTTGAAAATTCCAAAAAGAGTTTGTTCAAAACACCAATTGGAATATTTTTCGACAAGGAGGTTTTCTCACCTGTTTTGCGATAATGGTTTTTTTTTTATAGGGAGCGCATTCAATTCTCTACTAACCTGTGCCTAGGTTTTAGGCTCATTCGCAGCGCATACATTTTGATCGGTCGGGAGGTCTTCCACGGGACCGTAATGTTGGGCTTGGATATTGGTCTTCAAGGGGGACTCACTTGAGTCAAGGTCATTGAATGAAAGTTTTCACCATCTGCTCCGGGTTTACAAGTCAAGAACCCTGCAAAATGAGAAAGAAATAGTCTTGCTCGTACTTCTTCGAGCTAAGCTATATGTTAACCCAAGTGTCTTAGTCAGAGAAGACTGTTTCAAGGTTATGATGTTGGTAGGATTGGGGACCGAAACAGGCTTGTTTTTGGCCCAGAATTCATGAGGGGATTGACGTTGGTGATCATTGCAAACTTGTCACCTGTCTTTTCCATTCTGCATCTTCAATTTTTGAGGCATGCAACCGCTTTTGACAACTCTGTCTGCGTCTTCCACGCCTGACATCATTTGGAGGAGTAGTCTTTTTGATCTGACTCCATTAGGGATTTCCTCTTTTCCCATCCGGCTTCATTGCGGATCAATCAAACAACTTACACGAGCATCGGCCTTGCTTTTACCAGGCACTTTGCTTTTTCTCGATGCCGTGGATTTTTTTTTTTTTTCATTTATTTTTGAAATCCCACTTTTCTCCTCTTCATGGGATCGTGTTAGACATATGTCTGAAAGTCTAAACATCTTTAAATATCAGCCCGGGAATCTTCTTCGTAATCCCTGAGTCTTGAACTCTTCCATTTTTGAAGTGGTGCTGCATCCGTCTTGGAATGATCACCAATGGGTTCATGAAATGAATTTACAGGCTCAAGTTGGCTGTGCAAAGGATTCAGTGTGTGGGATAGAGAAATGAATGCTTCTCGTCATCCTATGGCACTTGGATTACCATATAAACAACACACAAAGATTAATGTTAGTCCGAGCAAGAGAATTTCTAACCATTTTCTCCTGATGCTGCTGGACTCACCTCCATTTTGCCCCGATGTGGGGTGGTTCTTGACAGGGTTAAGAATGAAAACCGTCGTTCAAAGGGGTATATCAACAGTCACCTGTAGTGTTTGGGGGATATGAAACGAATGCCTCCGTCGTCCCAACCCATGTAATCGCTGCGACTGGTCCCTATTTCCGTAGGTCCAGATTTTGCTGTCTTATCCGCTCCACTTCTCTCTCAAGTGTGCATAGGACGTGTTTGGATTTAGGCTTTGCCTCTCGTCTTTTGAGAAAGCGTCCTTTTGGAAGTTTTGAACAACTTTTGATTGGAAAAATCTCTTTCGTTTTCTCCAAAAATTTTACCCGTCAATGGGATTTTATGATGCACAATGCATGTTCTTATTCATGTTCAGACCACCTCCTGTTTTAAAAACATGAAAGCCAATGAATTTTGAATTCTATGTCTTTTCTAGACATTAGATTCTGAAAGCTTTTCTTTTCTTCTCAGTTTTTATTCAACATCTTCAATGGATTGGGGAAAGGGATACTTACCTGTCCCCCGCGGCTGGAGATCCCTGAAAATATGGAAGAAACATGTTATTGTACGTTCACGCATTTTTCAAAAAATTAGAACGATACATCTTACCCTTGGTCGTGTGCCCCTGCGAGTGCACACAGGTTGTGAAAATCTGTCCTCCTTGATGGTGAGTCCCTATCAAGGATAAATAACAAGTGTTAACTCATATTCCCAAATTTAAAACAAATTGGGACGATACAACTTTACTCTTGGTTCTCATCCCGTTCTGACGTCGCGTATTGATATGAACCACGTCTATCAAATCCGCTTATCCATGCTTGGAATATTTGCAATATCAATGGTTCCGCTGCCCCTGGTTGGACAACGTCTGTTTTGTTATTTGAACAGATGGCTCCTTGAGTGATTTATCCACGTTTATCACCTGAGAAGGGAAAGAAATGAGACATTACTTTGGTATTCGGTTGAAGATCGTTTAGGAACGATACATCGTTTTACCAAATGGGAGGCTTCGTGACCAAACGTATTTCGTGTTGAATGGGGTAGATCCCATTATGCTCCGCGGGTGATAGTCATCGTTCATGGAATTTGCTCCACGGATTAAGTGATTAATCCATGGCCCTTGGCTCGAAGACGTTCAAAGGGTAATGTTGACACTCAGATCGGTTAGTTTTAAGCGTTAATTAAAATGTTCCCGCGGGAACTTTACAACGAGATCCGTAACACATTCATTCGACGTATTCACCTCTCACTCTCCTGAGCCTTCTAATGATTTAGCACACGAGCTTCGAACCAGATGTCCGGTCGCCGGTACCGGTCACGACTGCGAAGATGCACTTGTTCCAAAATGCTTGACCCATAGGCTGAGTTGCTCATTCAGGAGATCGTCCGACCGCTCGAGTCGTCCAAGTTGAGCATCCTTAATTGCTGGTGACGGACTTCTCCCATTTTCGGCATGAACAACCTGGTTCCTCGGTTTATGCGTGATCCACACGCCGAGTTGCTCACTGAGGGACTCACTTGAAATTTCAAGCCATTGACGCCCAAGTCGGGCATCCTCAACCGTTGGCGATGGGTTCCTCACACTACTTTCGACATGAACAACCTCACTTCTCGAGTTGGTATTTTCATCGTTGTCCGGTAGGTTTGTACCCAATGCTGGATTCGCCGTAGGAATAACACTAACGATCGGTTGATGCTCAAATTGGGGAGTCCATACCTGCTGAAATTGTTGTATATACTCTTGAGGAGTACCAGGGTAACTCAGGGGGGAATTCAGCCGATCGAACCAAGAATAGATGTTTTCAAGGAGATCGTCTGAACCATCGAGCGACTGACACTCAGGTTGAGTATTGTCGACTACTGGAGAATGAATCTTTTCGCCATTTTCGTCATGGACCACCTGATTCTTCGAGCCGGAATCTCCGTAATCGTCTCGCAAGATTGTACGTGCATCTCCTGCCAATGTTAGATCCGCTGTAGGACTAGCATTAACGGCCAGTCGGTGCTCAGACTGGGGAGTCCCGATTTGCTGAAATTGCGGTACATACTCCTAAGGAGTACTAGGATAACCCAGGGGAGTACTCTGATTGATGCCTGAACAATCGACCGTGTAATTGTCAGTCCCATCGGTGTTAAGAGGTGATTGGATGCTTCCTGCTGTATGAGGATTGCGATCACAGCCATGCTCATCGTTTAAACTTGAACTGCCTCTATCTTGGTCTAGTGCCACTCGTCCATCTCTCAGTAGTCTTTTGTAGCACCAAAGGTGGTTCCTGACTTTATTTCTATCCAGTTCCGGCATGTTCATGATCTTGAGTATGCGCGATGGGCGAGCCAAACTGATCCCTAACTGTTGAACTGCATCAACAAATTTGCTATGAAGCTCCGAGGTCCAATAAAACCTTGTTTTCTTGCTAGCCGAAGTAGGGTTGGCAACTCGGCGGCTACTCTTCGCGGAATCTGGTCGTGTTGAACCGCCTCTATTTTGATCTAGCGACGCTCGTCCATCTCTCAGTAGTTTCTTGTAGCGCCAAAGGTGATTCTTGACCATATTTTTAGTCAGTCCCGGCACGTTCACGATTTCGAGTATGCGCAATGGGCAAGCAAAACTGATCCCTAATTGTTGAACTGCATCAACAAATTTGCTATGAAACTCCGGGGTCCAACGAAATCTTATTTTCTTGTTAGCCGAAGTGGTGTCAGCAACTTGGCGGTTACTCTTCTCGGAATCTGGTCGTGTTGGAGGTTGCTCTGGAGGGGATTTAGTGGTCTCAGATCGGCTGGTCATGATGGTGAGTTCATCATTGAGCGGACCCGACTTGTCATGACGCATGTTCCCTTCCACAATGGGCGTCAACTTTGACCTTATAGCACTAGTTTCCTCTTGTAGATCCTCGGCGGTACCCGCCTGTTCCGAAAGATGTTGCGAAGGGCATTGCAACAAATGAGCATTATAAACCCCCAGATCTGGCTCTTCAGTGAATACTCCGTCCGTGGGAACAGGGTTACCGCACTCAAGGCAAATAGCGATGCTTAGAGCTTTTTTGTACTGAATGTTTTTTATTCGAAGCTTTTCATTTTCCTCCCTTACAATCGCTAACTCGTGCCGATCGCGTTGCTGCTTCAGCCGGGTTCGTTTGTTTTCAAACCAGCACTTGACCTTCCGAGGCTCCCACCCTATCTCCTGGCCCATTTTGATTTTCTGTTCCATGTCCGGATAGGGGTATTCCCTGAAAAACAATTCGAGTTTATGGACTTGACCTGAAGTGTTGCGTTGGAGATATTCCCCTTTCTGACGCTGATCACCGTCGCGGGTACTGTTCTCGTTAACCAAGCCGCGGGTTTCATCATTAGAAGGATCGGTCTCCATGGCCCTCGTGTCAGGTTCGGTCCTGAGATCTTCAAACTCTTCCAGCAGTTCAAGCTCGGAGACCTCCAAGTCTGGCGCTTCCAGTAAATGACAGAATCCCTTGAACATTTTGACCGGAATATCACTGTTTGATTTTCCGTTAACTCAGCTTTCTTTGTTCCTCCTTGGATCTTCACTTTCTCTGCAAATTCTGAGAGGTTAAAGGAGCCGGATCACCGTTCTTCGATCAAAGGTGATGGCTACCCGACGAGCGCTCTTCTCCATGTTTCGAGATTCCCACTTCGTCCTTTTGTGATGGCTACCTGACGAGCGCTCTTCTCAAGGCTTCGTAATTCCCACTTCGTCTTTTGTGATGGCTACTTGACGAGCGTTCTTCTCAAGGCTTCATAATTCCCACTTTGTCCTTTTTTGCTCTTTTCTACGTGAACGGAGCCTGAAGATCTCTTGCGTTGATTTCGCTTTGTCGAGCACTACGCTTGTCCCCCTGGCCCAGTCTCTAGAGTAACAGCCTGCCCACCTTTCGGCGCCATTATGTTTCGTAAAACCCGAGATCACAGGACGGTGGTGGATTCGTGACTCATCGGGGATGCATTAACGAAACCCGCTTGGCTCTACTGCACATAAAATATTATTACCACTTCTCCCTGTTTACTCGAGCATTTATAAGGTGATAGATTGATGTCAAGAAGATTAACACTTTAGCCTTATCAGACTCAGCCTCTCAAACACTCTTCACATTCTCACTCTCCTCTCCGTCATTCCATCGCATATGGATTCCTCCTCTGTGCCTGCTGCCTTAGCTGAAACTTCGACCCAATGGGAGAGATTTTACCATCTCTTGGGTAGAGGTTATGGCTACATAAACAATCATCCTGAAGCTGCGGTTGAAGTTCGTACTCTGATTCCGGCCCTGGATACTGTGTGTATTGAAGGTACGAAACTGCAAAGGGAGTTTGTGATCTTCCCAACTCTCTTCAACAATTTCCTGCAGGCTTATGAAGTTGCTAGTCGGGAGGTCACTTTGGCTGGTATCGTGCGAGCCCGTTATCAGGACCGAGCTGAGTCCCTGATGTTGGCCATGCTGACGGCCGATAACCATAAAAAGGCTGTTGAATACGCCCACGCCCAGGTTTCGATGCTGGTCCGTGAGAGGGACAACTTGGTGGAGCGTCTGGCTCTTTTTGACACCGCCTTTGAGCAATACCAGCACAACTTCGTGCTGAGGTTCCAGTGTGCCTGGTTGGAGGAAAGGCTTGAAGACCTGAGCATGGATATAGCTCGCGGGAGGGTGCTGGCTCATGACTTAGAGCTTGAGTTCGAGTACTATGACACCAAGGTGAACGAACTTAAGGAGAAATGTCGTCTCCTTTTCTTCAAGCTTGTAGACCTCGATTCCCGGAGTGTGGGTTGTAAGCAAGGCATGGATAGCATGGAGAGTCAGTTAAGCTTTTTTGTGATGCTTGTCAGAACTCATTTTGGGTTTACTGCTCCCCCTCAGTGATCCACTTGTAAACTTTCCTGCTGAATGAAATAAATGCGAGTTTGTTTATATATGCTCTTTCATTCTGCATTGTTGACTAGCCAAGAAAGGTTTTTGCTTTCGGATCTACGCGACTCCTTTTTCGCCTGTGTCAACAGATTGACTACGCATCATTCTCACAGCCCGACGCTTTATATTTGATTGACTTGAATGCCTCGTGAGAAATAGATTTGTAGTTGCTCGAAACTTAAAGATTGCCCCTGATTTTGCGGTTGTCGTGACCCGTCCGAAAGCGGACGCGGCTAATGGATTACCGATCGCGGGCCTTTTCCCCAGCACCGGAGTGCGGATCGCGGGCTTTAGATCGGCGCGGGCCCTCCCAAGGGCATGTCGGAGAATGCAGAGGCCACTCTTACCAGCGCGATTCGCAAGGTTTCCCAGTCCCAGTCGCCGATAAACTCCCTCAAGGAGTTATCCCAATTGAAGGGCGTTGGGAAGTGGATTCTGAAGCTCGTGCGACGATATTTTGAGAATGATTCGCCCAATTCTGAAAATGAAGACTTGACCACCAAGGGTAAGAATGCCAAAGCAACCAAGCGTTATCTTCCAAAAAAGAATTCCGTTGCCTACGCATTGCTGATTACTCTTTATAGGGGAACCTCAAATGGGAATGAATACATGCGTAAGCAAGAGCTCATTGATGCAGCTGAAGCTAGTGGACTTGCTCGGGCACCAATTGTTCCAGAAAAAGGAAAAGGGAAACCTGGTCAATTTGGAAGTTCTCCAAGGGAATGGTACAGTGGATGGAGCTGCATGAAGACACTGATAACAAAGGGATTAGTTATGAAATCTAGCTGTCCAGCAAAATACATGCTTTCTCAGGAAGGCAAGGATGCAGCACGAGACTGTCTGCTGAGGTCTGGTTTGGCGGACTCAGCTCACTCCGACGAAGGATCTCGTGACCTGGACATGGTCAAAGGGGTGAATCTGGAGACTGTGAGCCTTGAATCTTCTGAAGATTTGACAGTCCATCCTATTTGCGGGAGAAAGCGGCAAAACCCACCCGATATTCCCCCTCAAACTCTTGAGAGATGGCGGGTGAGCCTCAGCGTCGTGGTCTGAGTGTTCGGCGAACGAAACCAATCGGCGGCTCAAGGGAGCTCAGACCGTGATCTGACAGTGGCGAGGTGAACTTGACCTTAAGCAAAGCATGGCGGAGACTAGATTGACCGAACTGGCAATGGCATGCGAGTCCGAGCTTGACCCGAGGTAGTGGCGTGGTGGTCTCGGCGTTCGGTGAAGAACCGGCTAGAGGCGGCGGCGAGCGGCCCCAGCCGTGCGTCGAGCCGGTCCCGACAGATGCGAAGGCCACTCGAGCTCGGGCCAAGGCGACGCGAGAGTGATAGTGGCAGCGGCATGATGAACGAGTCCGGACAGCGAGCCGAGCGAGGGCTGTTGGCGTCGAAGGAGCAGAGTCGCCGTCGGGTTTCGCAGAGCAAGAAGGTAACGCGAGGATGAAGACGATGAACAGTGATAATAAGGTTAGTGGGCTGTTCAAGTGGGTTGTTGTAAAAAAAAAGGGGTCTGGTTAGTGGGCTTGGCTGTTTTATGTTAAAGAGTTCAAAGGCTGAACGTGAACGAATTGGGCCAGTAGTTTGAATTAGAGGCCCGGTTCGTACGAGGAACAAGTATGGGGGCTTGGGTCTCTCGTTGTGTCCGTCGGGCCTGGACTGGTTCTTCTTATCCGGGCTTGATCAGGCTCGACGGCTTGATCCAGACCCGAATCCGGAGCCCAACCCGAACCGGTATTAATAAAATAATAGTAATAATAATAATAAAACCCAAAAAACGGCGCCGTTTTGACTGGACCGGTTTTGACCCTTACGGTCGGGCCGGGCGCCCGAGGAGCGTGGGTCGTGTCCGACTCGGCCCGGATAATATTTTCGAATAATAAAAATTCATTAATAATAATTAATAATAATAAAAAAATTCAAAAAATCAATAAAAAAATAGAAAATCATAAAAAACTCAAAAAAATTCGAAAAATTCAGAAAAATTATAAAAATTTCAAAAATGGGAAATGGACACAATCAACTGGCCATGGAATATTTTGGGTAATTCGGTATCCAAATCTCCCAAAAAATCTTCCCATTTTACCTCGGTCCTAAATCACGCCTTCCCTAAGCCCTTATGGCTTTACTAGGAGGCCATGTGATGTGAATTGACGTGCATTGATATGATTTATTTATGCACTTGATTGCGCTTTCATTTAAATTGATTGTGATTGATAGGAATAGTCTTCCAATCTGCATGACATCCGGAATCAAACCTACCCCACCTAAAATTGCGCCTGCATGAATTCTTAGCTAGGAAAATCACTCGTGTTAGGTACCGAAAGGGCGTTGGTAATGACACCAGCGTAACCAAGTCCCCGAACCCAAAATCTCTGGTTCCGTAGAACTGATCGATCTCTCCCAATCGGTCAGTAAGGTTTCCGGTCTACCCTCCAAGAAAGACCGGTGGCGACTCCAAATGCATGTACAATTTGCACATGCCACCACGACCACACTGAAGGTCGAAAGCGATCGACTCTTATCGTCGAATCCCTCAAAAAAACTCCCGTCGCGATTTGGTATGGGCTTGGGAGGGCCCGCGCCGATCTAAAGCCCGCGATCCGCACTCCGGTGCTGGGGAAAAGGCCCGCGATCGGTAATCCATTAGCCGCGTCCGCTTTCGGACGGGTCGCGACAGCTGGCGACTCCGCTGGGGACCTTTGTTCTAGAACACTTGGTTCTGGACCTTAAGTGGACTTAGGCCGTAATTAAAACGCTGAGTGATTTTTCTAACCATGCAGGCGCTCTTGAAGGTGAGGTAAGTCCGCTTATGGTAGGTGTTATATGTTTTTGCAGATTGGAGAAATAAGGGGTGTAGTCCGTGATTAACATTGTCTTATGCAGGTTGGGCGTAGGAATGTATGTTGTGTGGATGATTTGAAGTGCTGATTGATAAACTGTTGTGCATGAATTGCATTGTGATGATCACAACACGTGGACACACACAACCTCGCCTAAAACCCCGGGCGCCGCCTTTAGGAACACAATAGAAGGAATTGAAAATGGAACCTCCGTGAGGAAAAACACAGGGTAATCCACTTTTCAATTCTGCTCGCTTCGAACTATGGATCGAGTCCCAATGCAACGATAGTTGTGCAATGGAATCGGCTCTTTCTAGAACTCGAGGTGGGAGCCTTGACCTTAGGTACCAAACCCTCTGATTTTTAGAAGTTCATCATCACTTGTCTCATGCGCATGTCTCTGGGCGGTTGGTACACCTAAAACCGCACATAAGTCGACGAATTTGGTTGGTAAGACTCTATATCCCTCCAATCTATTACAGTTCATATAAATATAGGCATTTCATCCGATGCATTCCGGTGATTAGATTAAATGCCATTTCAACGTCCTTGATAGAAGACGAGGAGGGTGATATCCCATGACGAACACCGAGTATGCGAAGAGCATACTGTGGACATTATTGAGGTATCATCCAACGAAGCGAGTTGGGGCAAGTGATCCTGAAGATACAGATCGAAACTGCGGCATCCTTAAACGTTAGGATCACATTCCTTTGTTTCATTTTTCATTACTAGTCCTCTTGTATAGGGTTTATTTTTACCGAGGTTTTCTCTATCTCACCCCTTAGAGTGATTGTATTAGGGATCTATTGGTGTATACATTCAGATGGAGCTTGGTTGTATTTCTTTTGACGGGTCATGGGAATGTGATAGTGGCATTTTCTCTAATCATCCGAATACTCCCAAGTCAAGTTTATAATTCCTTTAGAGGAAATCAATTTCGCTAGAAGGAATTATACACTTGAATTGATTCATGCATGTCGTACGTCATTGGTAATCCACGATAATTGATCAAGAGTATCGGCATTGTTTCGAATTTAATGACGAGATAGATGTCCAAATTACCCTCGTTCTTACAAAACGGCCTTGATTTGGATGCCGTATCTTCAATTAAATTTAAAACACGTCGTTATGCTTTGTACTTTTGACTAGTTCGTTCTTCTCGAAATTGATCAAAAGCGATTATCGTAAATTACATTCCTTTCAACAATATGCTTTCCTTCGAAGAATACTGATAAAAAAAAACTTTTGCGCAAGATTAAAACCCTTGTAAAAGTTTTTGTCCTTATTAATCACGAGCAAGCATAAGATTGAAAGGGGTTTATGCTTTCTTTTTCAAATTATTTCTTCTGATTCAGTCGTTTCATTTGCAGGTGAAAAATAGGTAATAGAGAGAAATCTTCTCCTGGATGAATCTGAGGCTATTCTTTCATCTGATCATGAGCAAGTTAGAAAATCAGGACATATTTGCTCAACTTATTGATATTATGGTTCAGCTCACCCAAGTTGAAGATGTTCGGATGCTCGAAGAAATGGACCATATAAAAAGCTAAAACACACACACATGAGCTTTCATTCACTTTCGCTCAATCGAAAGACTTTCAAAGCAGATTAATACAGATTAGCGAGGCGGAAAAGTAAAGCCGAACTGAGCCCTAATCAGCAGCATGAAGGAGCTCAATTGGCCCTCCATATGGTTGATTCCCTGCCTACACTCACCGCTCCGTATATCATAATCCGCGAGCTGGAGAAGAAGGCGCTTGCACTCATTCTTAAGGTCAGCAACCTTGGCCCTGTGATCTTCAGCAGCAAGTTCCAAGTCCCGGACCAATTCCCTCCCACGGGATACATCCGCCGTAACAGTATCGAGTCGCTCTTCCAGCCAATCGCTCTGAAACTTCAACATGATGTTACGACGATCGTGCTCATAGGTGATCAGGCACAAGGCCAAACGCTCCACCAAATGTCCACGTTCACGAAGCATCGTCGAGACCCGCTCGTTGGCAGTTTCCATAACCTTGTTGTGGCTGTCAGCCACGAAGTTAGTCAACGTCAGGCAGTCACAGCGGTCTTCGTAGCGGGCTCGCAAGACACGAGCCACAAGAACTTCACGGTGAGCAACGCGGTAAGCCTCTAGAAAGTTTGCAAAGAGGGCTGGGAATGTTTTATACTCCTTCTCCAACTCAGTACCCTCGATGGAAGTAGTGTCTGCGGCCGCAAATAGAACGCAGATCTCAGCCTCGATCTCCGGATGATCGGCTATGTAAGCATAACCCCGACCCAAGAGATTATAGAGTTTTTCCCATCGGGCTGGGACTGCGATTGAAAAGACGCAAGCATGGGAAGAGTCAGAGGAAGAAGCAGAAAACGAAGCCATTTCTTGTTGGAAGGATGGAGAGGAAGACGAGTGCGATGGAATGAATGAAAGTGAAAGCTGGGCAAATGAGAGCACTAACCTTCTCCTCGTTTCATAGTAGCTCAAAAATGGAGAAAAGTTACAGCAATAATGCTTGTGGAGCCGGGGTAGTTAATGTAAAACAGGGGCTGCTCCTCCCGTGAAGCATCAGACATGTCTCGATCCGCGATTTCAGGCCTGACGAGTTTGAAAAGTTGTAAAAGAGTTGTCTATTTCACCATTATTGAGATGGAGCGGGAGTCGAGCGCAGATATCGAAGGAGCCGCGATAGGGTTGATAGCTTTGTCATGATGAAAAGCTGAGCGGGTGGTGGACGTAATTTAGTCTTTTGAGAGATAGTGGGGGACAGGTTCGGCTATCGAGGAAAGAAAAGCGATCCGTGATCTCTCCACCATGAAAAGGAAGGAAGACGACAAGACGAGAAACTCAAAATCTCTAGAAGAGCGCTCGCCTGGTGATCGTCTTCCATGCTCGAAGAGCGACTCCTGAATACGCAAAGTCACTCAAAAGAAAGTTTAGAGAGAGTAAACATAGGAAGAGGATTACAAGACCTTGAGTGAATAAAAGAGGACGAACAAACCTTTTCTTGATCCAGTATGTTTAACAGTCATAGTCATTTGTTGGAGATGACTGACCCAAATGTCCTAGGTAATGTGCAGTTGGGAGACCTCGAAGTCTTTGGGATCGAGCCAGATGTCGAAACCATACTACCCAACCCTGCTGGCAACGAGGTTCAGGATCAGGGCAGCGACAATGACAGTGGTGGCGACGACGACAGTAGCAGCAACAACGACGGCAGCGGCGATGTCCCATCTCGTGGAAGAAGACGTCGCCGGCTCTATACTGAGAGGGAAATCCAGATACTCGAAGCCGCCTTCAATAAGTGTCGTTACCCGGATACGAGACGAAGAAGAAAATTAGCCCGGAAATTAGAGATGGAACCCTTAAGGGTCAAGCACTGGTTTCAAAACAGACGGGCCAGATCAGTGGTTCGGGGAAAGTGTCAAGAGCTCGAAACTCTAAAAGAAGAATACGCCAAGCTTCGAGCAGAAAACATGTGGTGTAAGGAAGTCCTCATCAACGCCGCTTGCCTTAACTGCGGTGGTTCTATCGACACTCGCGAAATGTTCCGTGATAAGTTTTCTATGAGAATCGCAGGTGGTCGTCCGCCACCCCACTCCCTCAAACCATCTTTGGAAAGAGGGGAGGCGCGTTACTACAATTTCCCTGACAATGGGCTTACTATCACCACAGACCAGTTCGAAGTCAACCAGCTTCCCCTGCAACAACCTCTGGCACAACCAGACCCCGCCGAGAGTGAATCGAGGAATGATCGCCGAGTCACGGATGCTATCCTGAGTCGCCAAAAGAAGTTCATATGGTCTCCAGAGCTTCACAGAAAATTCCTTGATGCGGTTCACCAAATAGGGAATGACTCATTATGTCCAACACGCGTACATGAGGTCATGAATGAACCGGGGCTCGCTAGAAGGTTAGTCGCAAACCACCTTAATGGTTACCGCAGGAAGCTACGACGGCGTCATGCCGCACGGCGCCTAGAAGAGCCCGACTCGAACTTGAACATTAGGTACGGCTACGAATGCAACAGCCATGCCTCAAGAAGAGCCCTGCCGAGTCTCGATACCAACCAAGCCGGTAGCTCTACCACCAACTGTTGGAGAACTGGTCAATATAGCCCTATCAGTCATCTTAATGTTCCTCAAGAATACGTGCCACCGGTGCAACAAATATACACTTCCCCGCTCGAGCAGCAGCCGTCCACCGGCGCTCTTCCTGCTGCTGATCCACCCACGACGTCTAATGTTCAGGAGTTCGCCCAACTAGGGCATATGATCTCAGATGATCTAGTGGGGGAACACTTCGAACAATTTTGCTTCCCTGATCTCTGAGTGAGACACGCTTTTGATAGGAAAGAGGTCGACCATCCTCTTTTCTTCTCAAACAAAGATGGTGGTCACAGTTCGAAGAATCCATCAGGAGGAGGCTAGCAAACCTTCACGGCCATGATCTGGAGTCGATGACCGCGCACCTGAACCCAGACATGATGGGGTGGTGATCGAACATACCCAGAGAAAAGGGGGGGCTTGTACACAAGTAGAACTTATTTCTTATTTGCGCATTGTAAAGTTTCAATCGGAGCAGTTCCTTTCTTCTTTAAGGCCTAGGGTTGATTTCACACAATGATGCTTGCTAACATCATCATGTTTAGCTACAACAATCTTTTGTCACGATGGGTTCGAGATAAATCGACCAAGCGCACGAAGGCAAACGTGACAGCATAGGTTACAAACATAACGTGAGCGGGCTCGAAAGCGTAAAGATCGTCAGTTGCCTCAAACACTATGATTGCGAAACCAAGGGCAATATTGAATCTTGCGAAGGATAAGCGGAAATGTGCATACACTCTCATTTATAGCACTTAACATGAGACTTTACAAACAGACTACTGAGGAGGAACCGTAAATCCAAAGTGAGTTCTAATGAGCATCACAAATGAGCTCAATTGATTCTCCATGCTATCCATGCCTTGCTTACAACCCACACTCTGGGAATCGAGGTCTACAAGCTTGAAGAAAAGGAGGCGACATTTCTCCTTAAGGTCGTTCACCTTGGTCTCATAGTACTCAGACTCAAGCTCTAAGTCCTGAGCCAGCACCCTCCCGCGAGCTATATCCATGCTCAGGTCTTCAAGCCTTTCCTCCAACCAGGCACACTGGAACCTCAGCACGAGGTTGTGCTGATCTTGCTCAAAGGCGGTGTCAAAAAGAGCCAGACGCTCCACCAAGTTGTCCCTCTCACGGACCAACATCGAAACCTGGGCGTGGGCGTATTCAACAGCCCTTTTATGGTTATCGGCCGTCAGCATGGCCAACATCAGGGACTCAGTTCGGTCCTGATAGCGGGCTCGCACGATACCAGCCAGAGTGACCTCCCGGCTAGCAACTTCATAAGCATGCAGGAAATTGTTGAAGAGAGTTGGGAAAATCACAAACTCCCTTTGAAGTTTCGTACCTTCAATACACACAGTATCCAGGGCCGGAATCAGAGTACGAACTTCAACCTCAGCTTCAGGATGACTATTTATGTAGCCATAACCTCTACCCAAGAGGTGATAAAACCTCTCCCATTGGGTTGAAGCTTCGGCTGAGGCAGCGGGTACAGGAGAGGAAGCCATCTGCGATTCAACGACAGAGAAAAGAAGGAATGATGGAGGAGTGTTTGAGAGGTTAGATCGAAATGTTAATCTCCTCGATGTCAACCTCTCGCCCTTTAACGCTCGAACGAGAAAGGGAAAGCTGCAATAATTTTTCTATACGCAGCAGGGCTAATCAAGCCTCATTAATACATCCCTGGTGAGTCACAGATCCACCTCTGTCCCGTGATTTCGGGCTTAGAAAAGGTAACAACACCTAAAGGCCGGCGGACCTATTACTTTGGAGACCGAGCTAGGGGGACAGGCGTAATGCTCGATAAAGCAAAAGTCGACACGGGAGATCTGCACGCTCCACTCAGGCAAGAGAGAGTAAGAACGGACGGGGGGAATCACGAAGTCTCGAAAGGAACGCCCGTCAGACGCTCGTTACTCGATTTCAAAGCGACGCTTCTTGGAACACGCCTAATCTCTGATAATTACAGAGAGGGCGGACATCTGAGAAAGGGTGGAGAAGATCAAGCGAACGAAGATCAGGAAAAGACATTTCGACCCAAAATGTTCAAGGGGTACCATCATCTGTTGGAAACGCCTGACCTGAATGTTTCCGAACTTGAACGGCTAGAGGAATTTGAAGACCTCGGAAATCAATTCGTCACGAAGGATATGGAAATCGACTCGACCATCCAGGAGACTCAAGCCCTCAGCGACCAAGACGCCAGCGACGATGATCCGCGCCAGAAAAGAAAGCGTCGCCAGCTCTACACTCCGGATGAGGTCCAGATACTTGAAGCTATCTTCAAGGGATGCCCTTTCCCGGACACAGAACAGAGGAAGAAGTTGGGTCAAATACTAGGGACGAGCCCTTTGAGGATCTTGAATTGGTTTCAAAATAAACGAACCAAGCTGAGTAAGCAGTACAAACGACGGGAGACCGCATTTCTAAAGGAACAGAACGAGAAGCTTCGAACAAAGAACGTGAGGTATGAAGAAGTTCTTAGCACTATTGTCTGCCCTAACTGCGGTGGCCCTACCACTCTCAGTAGATTGCTTCCCGTTAAGCCTTCTGCTAGGATCGAAAATACTGGTGATTTGCATGAACAAATCAATCCTACAAAGATAGTGCCAGTGCCTTCTGGAGGAGGGAATATATGCCACTATGATGAGAGTCACCACGAGTCTTCTCCACCACGACTTATGGCAGGATCAGATCCTGCTCGAGAAGGGTTAAAGATCAGCCGTCAAGCTGTCGACGCTATTCTGAACCAAGAGAAGAGGATTTTCGCGTGGCCCCTTGAGCTTCACCGCCGGTTCTTAGACGTGGTTCGGCGAATAGGGCTCGACTATGCACGCCCGAAGAAAGTAATGGAGGCCCTGAATGCACCAGAACTTACCAAGGCTATGGTCTCAAATCACCTCGGTTGTTACAGAAGAGCGCTAAGACAGCGTCATGCTAACCTCGGTTACAAATTCAACACTTATTGGGAAATTGATCAGAATATTCATCTGAGTCATCCCAATTTTCTTCAAGAGTGTGTGCCACAGATGCAGCAGGCGCAGCACCCATCCGTCGCTGTTTTTCCGCTTACTAATGAGCTTTCCGCGCTTAGTGCCCAAGGACTTGCCGAACTAGGGCATGTGGTTTCAAAGGATCTAACAAGGGAATGCGTTGAGCATTTTTGTTTCCCTAATTCCCAAGTAGAAGATGCTTATGGGGACCAATCAGTCAACTCCCCTCTCATGTTCTCGAGAAGGGATGGAGGTTCCAGTTCGAAGAACCAGTCGGGCGATACTACCGAACCCATACACCAATATTTCGAAGGATCAGATGACTTCTGCGATGATCAGTCAGTGATACTTCGATCCAAAATGTTCCAAGGATACCGTCATTTGTTGGAAACGCTCGACTTAGAAGTCTCCGAGCTTAAACTGCTGGAAGAATTTGAAGATCACGGGACCGAATCCGGCACGATGGTCATGGAGATTGACACTTCCAACGATGAAACTCAAGGTTGTGGTAACGAAAACAATGCCCATAGCAGTGATCAGCGTCAGAAAGGAAAACATCCCCTTCACCGTACTTCAAGTCAAGACCGGGAGCTTGATTTTTTCTTCGAGGAATGCCCCCATCCAGATGAGAAGCAGAGGGCTGAGCTAGGTCGAGAGTTAGGGTGGGAGCCTAGGAAGGTCAATAATTGGTTTCGTAACAAACGAGCCCGGCTGGGGAATCTACATAGACAGCAAGAGCTAGCGATTCTGAAGGAAGAAAATGAAAAGCTTCGAACAGAAAGCGCTAGGTATGAGGAAGCGCTGAGCAGTGCCACTTGCCTTGATTGCAATAACCATATTCTCATCAGTGAAATATTCTCTGAAGAGCCACTTCTAGAGATTGGTAGTGCTCATATGTTACAATGCCTTTCGCAATGTCTTCCGGTGCAGTCAGATACCGTCGAAGGCTTACAAGAGCAGTTTCCAACACAATCAGATCTCATAGAGATTAGTCGGCAAGCTGTTCTTGTTGACAAGAAAGCGCGATTTTCTTGGACTGCTGAACTCCATCAGAAATTTGTTGATACAGTTCGACAGTTGGGGATCGACACGGCACGATCAACGCGCATACACGAAATCCTGAACGTGCCGGGACTCTCTAAAGTTAACGTCGCGAGCCACCTTGGATATTTCAAGAGGTTGCTAAAAGAGGGACGGGTGACACTAAGCTCGGATGGAGCTGGTTCGAGCTTAAATGTTGGTCATAACTGCAACCACGATGATTGTAGAGCCGGGAACACCCAACCATGTTTCGGTGTTGACGAGACCAGCAACCATGTCACCGACTCCTCTAACCCAAATCAGAACGCTCCACCAAGCAGTCTCAATACCCCTCAAGTGTATATACCGCAGTTCCCGCAAATAGGAACTCCCCAATTTGAGTACCAACCTGTTGCTAGTGCTCTTCCCATGGCAAATCCAACATTTACATGGGACATGTCTACATATTTGCCGGTCAACAAGGGAGGTTCCAGCTCGAGGAATCAAATCATCCAAGGCGAGAGTGATCTATCGCCAGCGGTCGGTAACACTCGACTTGAGCATCAATGGCTCGGAGATTCGAGCGATTTCCTTGGAGAGGAACTCAATTTCTGGCTCGATCAGCCTGAAGCTGGCGGACTCTTGCAATAGTGATACAGAGCCGACGATCAGGTGTTTGATTCAAGGCGCGATTTGTAAAAAAATGTTCGGAGAAAAGAGGTTGAATAGCCTGAACGAATGTATTGGCAATCCCATTGTAAGGCTCCCATTGGGGCATTTCTCATTTACGCTTAAAACTAGTCGTACGAAGATCCGCCTTACCTTCTGAGCATCTTTAAGCTCAGGGGCGAGCTCCCCAAGCAATGATCATCGTTCGCAGAGCATAATGGAATCCATCCCTTCAATGCAAAATGCATCTGGCCGCGAAGCCACCCATTTGGTAAAACGATGTATCGTTCCTAAACGATCTCCAATCGGATACCGAAATAATGTCTTCTTTCTTTTCCTTCTCAGATGATAAACATGGATAAATCACTTAAGGAGTCATGCGTTCAAATGGCAGAACAGACGCTGCCCAGCTGGGGGCAGAGGAACCATTGATGTTGCAAACACTCCAAGAATGGATAGGCGGATTTGATAGTTGTTGTTCATATCAATATGCAACATCAGAATGGGATGAAAATCAAGAGTAAAGTTGTATCGTCCCAACTTGTCTTGAATTTGGGAATATGAATTGACACTTATTGTTTATCCTTGACAGGGGAGTCGCCTTGCAGACGAACAAGTTTTTACATCCCATGTACTACTCGTTAGAGTACATGACCAAGGGTAGGATGTATCGTTTCGATTTTTGAAAAATTCGTGAACCTACAATGATATGCTTCTTTTACATTTGCAGGGATCCGCAGCTGCGACGGACAGGTAAGTATCCCTTTTCCCAGTCAGCTGGAGATAAAAAAATGTCAGAATCCTTTCAGCCGGCATAAAGATTTTCCAATGCATCGATATTCATGATTTAAATCGGGAGGTTGCCCAAAGCATGAATAAAACATGCACGGTACATCACAAAATCCCCTCGATGGATAAATTTTGGGAAAGAAAGAAATGAATTTTTCCAAATATGATTATTTGTCAAATCATTCAAAAGGAAGTTTACTCAAAAGAGAGGCGAGCCCAGTCCAAACACATCCTACATACACTTGAGAGATGAGGGAAGTGAATCGGATAGCAAAATCTGTACCTACGGAGGTAGGGACCATTCGCAGCGATTACATGGATTGGGACGACGGAGGCGTTCGTTTCATATTCCCAAATACTACAGGTGGCCGTTGATAACCCCTTTGAACGGCGGTTTTCATTCTTAACCCTGTCAAGAACCACCCCACATCGGGGCAAAATGGAGGTGAGTCCAGCAGCATCAGGAGAAAATGGTTAGAAATTTTCTTGCTCGGACTAACGTTAATCTTTGTGTGTTGTTTATATGGTAATCCAAGTGCCATAGGATGACGAGAAGCATTCATTTCTCTATCCCACACACTGAATCCTTTGCACAGCCAACTTGAGCCTGCAAATTCATTTCATGAACCCATTGGTGATCATTCCAAGACGAATGCATCACCACTTCAAAAATGGAAGAGTTCAAGACTCAGGGATTACGAAGAAGATTCCCGGGCTGATATTTAAAGATGTTTAGACTTTCAGACATATGTCTAACACGATCCCATGAAGATGAGAAAAGTGGGATTTCAAAAATAAACGAGAAAAAAATCCACGGCATCGAGAAAAAGCAAAGTGCCTGGTAAAAGCAAGGCCGATGCTCGTGTAAGTTGCTTGATTGATCCGTAATGAAGCCGGATGGGAAAAGAAGAAATCCCTAATGGAGTCAGATCAAAAAGACTACTCCTCCAAATGATGTCAGGCGTGGAAGACGCAGACAGAGTTGTCAAAGGCAGTTGCATGCCTCAAGAATTGAAGATGCAAAATGGGAAAGACATGTGACAAGTTTGCAATGATCACCAATGTCAATTCCCTCATAAATTCTGGGCCAAAAACAAGCCTTTTTCGGTCCCCAATCCTACCAACATCATAACCCTGAAACAGTCTTCTCTGACTAAGACACTTGGGTTAACATATTGCTTAGCTCGAAGAAGTACGAGCAAGACTATTTCTTTCTCATTTTGCAGGGTTCTTGACTTGTAAACCCGGAGCAGATGGTGAAGAATTTCATTCAATGGCCTCGACTCCAAAGCGGGTCCCCCTTGAAAACCAATATCCAAGCCCAACATTACGGTCCCGTGGAAGACCTCCCGACCGATCAAAATGTATGCGCTGCGAATGAGCCTAAAACCTAGGCACAGGTTAGTAGGGAATTGAGTACATCCCCTATAAAAAACCACTATCGCAAAACAGGTGAGAAGACCTCATTGTCGAGAAATATTCCAATTGATGTTTTGAACAAACTCTTTTTGGAATTTTCAAATTGTTTGATCCAGATTTGCCGTACAAGGGATTTGTGATCACATTTGCATGTTGCAAGAATGCTTTGGATAACCTCCAGCATCAAAATGCTCATCTCATGATTAAAACTTAAATCATACGGGTTTGTCAAAATGGACAGCCGCGGTCTTCCCATAGATTACTAACGTTTTCTCGGTGAAGAAAAATCTTTCAGGCTCAAACTTCTGCAGGATACCTGGAGAACCCAGCTCCCAGAATGTTGCCTCAACAGACTCAAGTGAAGCTTTGTCAAAATGAAATCTTTCACAGCTTCGAGAACTGAATTCCCGACAAACTTCGGGATCTCTAAAAAAGAGGGGAAGAAAAATCCTTTTAAAAGAAAAAGTCTCACCGGACGTGGAGAACCCTCGTCATGAGACCCCTTTTCAAAAATCAGACAGTCTCATCGGACGTGGAGAACCCTCGTCATGAGACCCCTTTTCAAAATTTAGGCAGTCTCACCGGACGTGGAGAACCCTCGTCATGAGACCCCTTTTCAAAAATCAGACAGTCTCATCGGACGTGGAGAACCCTCGTCATGAGACCCCTTTTCAAAATTTAGGCGGTCTCACCGGACGTGGAGAACCCTCGTCATGAGACCCCCTTTTCAAAATTCAGGAGATCTCATCGGACGTGGAGAACCCTCGTCATGAGACCCCTTTTCAAAATCAAGTGAAGGTAGATACCGCCTGAAGGGTCAAACAAAGGTAGATACCGCCTGAAGGGTCAAATCAAAGGTAGATACCGCCTGAAGGATCAAACAAAGGTAGATACCGCCTGAAGGGTCAAATCAAAGGTAGATACCGCCTAAAGGGTCAAACAAAGGTAGAAACCGCCTGAAGGGTCAAAACGAAGGTAGATACCGCCTAAAGGGTCAAAACAAAGGTAGAAACCGCCTGAAGGGTCAAAACAAAGGTAGATACCGCCTAAAGGGTCAAATCAAAGGTAGAAACCGCCTAAATGGTCAATCAAAGGTAGAAACCGCCCGAATGATCAACACAAAGGCCCGATCCACCATACGGATCAAAATCCTTGGCAAATCCCAAAGTGTGGGAGGCGTTTTCCTTAGGTTCCTACTAGTTAGGGATCTCATAACGGTATGACCTACCATACAGGTCAGAGCTTAACCTCCCTAGAATTTTCTGAAACGAGTCCTAGGTATCTTCTTGAAAATTGTTGCAACCGGCAGCATTCGGCAAGTAAGGGGCAAGGAAGTCTATCTACTCCTTAACTTTCTTACATCATATCAGGGAATTAAATGAGCACATCTCTTTAAGGGAAAGTACACATTGATGGGCATGAAAATTGGATGTCATGATTTCTTTTCTTTTCTTTTCCCAGTCGAGTCGATCGGAATACAGGTGTCACCTTGTCTTTGAGAGAAACCTCTGACGAGCTTACTCTCGAAGAGGGGCAGCTGTTGACACCTGGTTTTTTGTCATCTTTTATTTCATTTTTTTTTTCTAAAATTAATTAAAAATACCAAAAAAGTCATAAAATTATAAAATCAACTTTGGAAGCCTTGGCCTATCAAGAACCAATTTTGAAGAAAAAAATAATAATAATAAAATTTTCGTATTTTTTTTAATATTTTCAAAAAATAGAAAAATACATGAAAAATCAAATTTGAGGTCACAAAAATAGTAAAAAATAGTATATATTTTAATTCTCTTTTCATTTTGACCTCACAAAAAGAGAAATTCAAATTCAATTGCATGTGTTCTTTCACAACACATAGAGTCGAATTTAGCAAATACATATATTTTAGTCTTTTAATTTGTATTTTTTTGATGTGTGATATCCAATTTTGATTGTCCTATCATTCTTTTAGCAGTCGCTAGTGTTGTATCATTCTTTATTCAAAATATGTCAAATCAACAGGGCGATATGTATCGGGACAAGAATCAAAAGGAGTTCTGGCCGATCAAATATGAAGGGAATGGCGCTGCCAAGATAAATAAATAACAAAGCAAAACAAGTGGATGGTTGGTCGACCATTAGAGCAAAGGAAAGAAGATCAGATTCGCAAAATAAGGGATGTCATCTTGCCTTTACCTGTGGGGAATAAAGAATGTGGGTGTGCTTGGCATCCAAGCTTAAAAGAGAGTGGGTGGGAATAAAATAAAAAAAAAAGAGACCTGAAGAAGCTTAAAAAAATCCACCCGTTGCTAAATGGGAAGGGAGGGACGTCCTGCAGAAAAACGAAGAGGGAATAAATAAAGAGAGGGGGGGTTCGAGGTGGAGAAAAAAAAAAAAAAAGACCGGCCACCGTCGTCGTGATCCGAGACAACGGTGGCCTCGTGCGCGAGCCACCACGAGCCAGGTTCCCGTTTGTCCCAAGCTGGTCGTGAGTCTCCATTCCAACCTCCCGTGCGTCCCTTCCAGCTCGACCTCGGCTTGCCAGGTGAGCTCCGAGTCCATGACGGCGTCCCCGCCAGTCGCTCCAGTGTGTGAGGATTTTCCCCAGCAGCGTTGATGGCACGGGTTGGCGGTCAGGGAAGATCGATGGCCCGGTGATGATGCTGTTGGTCGGCGCCTCCAGGTTGTCTCGTTTCGGGTTCGTCTCTGTGGATACCGATAGCGAGGCGGAGGCGGGTGCGATCCGGCAACCACGAAGGTGACGTCCATACAAGGCCTGCCCGCGTTCGACAGCCACGAGTGGATTCGTGGCGGCCTGTTCGGCATGGAGGCGTGGGGTCTTAGCGGGTCTGACCAGCAAGTGCGACGGCCAACTCAGTGGTGGCGTGACGAATCTGGAAACAACGCTGGTCGCGAGCAAGCCTGGCGTTAGCTTGACGAGCAAGTCCCACTGTTGGCGCGACGAGTAGATCCTGACGACTTGGTGACGAGACGAGACAAACTCGGTGGCGATCGATGAAGATTTGTGTCGTTGAGGGTTGCAAAGAGGACTCGCACGAGGAAGAGGAAGTTGACGCAAGCGAGTATCAACGGTCCGGCCGAGCTGATGGCATGGGAACGTGACCACAGGTGACGCACGGTTCGGACTAGAGAAGAGCAGGTCTGGTAGCAGCATAGTAAGTCGACCTGGTGGAGAGCGTCCTCGTAGTCGTCACGAAGAGCTCCTCTTCGCAACGCCGATCGGATAATCGGAGGACCGGTCGTTGTGGTCGTCGAATGCTGCGGGTACCTCTCGAATGGAGGACCAGACCGGAGCGATGAGTCTGTCAAACGAAGGACTGGTGCACTTCATGTTGCAGAAGAAGCTTGAGCTCTCGCGGGCCCCCAAGGGCATGTCGGAGAATGCAGAGGCCACTCTTACCAGCGCGATTCGCAAGGTTTCCCAGTCCCAGTCGCCGATAAACTCCCTCAAGGAGTTATCCCAATTGAAGGGCGTTGGGAAGTGGATTCTGAAGCTCGTGCGACGATATTTTGAGAATGATTCGCCCAATTCTGAAAATGAAGACTTGACCACCAAGGGTAAGAATGCCAAAGCAACCAAGCGTTATCTTCCAAAAAAGAATTCCGTTGCCTACGCATTGCTGATTACTCTTTATAGGGGAACCTCAAATGGGAATGAATACATGCGTAAGCAAGAGCTCATTGATGCAGCTGAAGCTAGTGGACTTGCTCGGGCACCAATTGTTCCAGAAAAAGGAAAAGGGAAACCTGGTCAATTTGGAAGTTCTCCAAGGGAATGGTACAGTGGATGGAGCTGCATGAAGACACTGATAACAAAGGGATTAGTTATGAAATCTAGCTGTCCAGCAAAATACATGCTTTCTCAGGAAGGCAAGGATGCAGCACGAGACTGTCTGCTGAGGTCTGGTTTGGCGGACTCAGCTCACTCCGACGAAGGATCTCGTGACCTGGACATGGTCAAAGGGGTGAATCTGGAGACTGTGAGCCTTGAATCTTCTGAAGATTTGACAGTCCATCCTATTTGCGGGAGAAAGCGGCAAAACCCACCCGATATTCCCCCTCAAACTCTTGAGAGATGGCGGGTGAGCCTCAGCGTCGTGGTCTGAGTGTTCGGCGAACGAAACCAATCGGCGGCTCAAGGGAGCTCAGACCGTGATCTGACAGTGGCGAGGTGAACTTGACCTTAAGCAAAGCATGGCGGAGACTAGATTGACCGAACTGGCAATGGCATGCGAGTCCGAGCTTGACCCGAGGTAGTGGCGTGGTGGTCTCGGCGTTCGGTGAAGAACCGGCTAGAGGCGGCGGCGAGCGGCCCCAGCCGTGCGTCGAGCCGGTCCCGACAGATGCGAAGGCCACTCGAGCTCGGGCCAAGGCGACGCGAGAGTGATAGTGGCAGCGGCATGATGAACGAGTCCGGACAGCGAGCCGAGCGAGGGCTGTTGGCGTCGAAGGAGCAGAGTCGCCGTCGGGTTTCGCAGAGCAAGAAGGTAACGCGAGGATGAAGACGATGAACAGTGATAATAAGGTTAGTGGGCTGTTCAAGTGGGTTGTTGTAAAAAAAAAGGGGTCTGGTTAGTGGGCTTGGCTGTTTTATGTTAAAGAGTTCAAAGGCTGAACGTGAACGAATTGGGCCAGTAGTTTGAATTAGAGGCCCGGTTCGTACGAGGAACAAGTATGGGGGCTTGGGTCTCTCGTTGTGTCCGTCGGGCCTGGACTGGTTCTTCTTATCCGGGCTTGATCAGGCTCGACGGCTTGATCCAGACCCGAATCCGGAGCCCAACCCGAACCGGTATTAATAAAATAATAGTAATAATAATAATAAAACCCAAAAAACGGCGCCGTTTTGACTGGACCGGTTTTGACCCTTACGGTCGGGCCGGGCGCCCGAGGAGCGTGGGTCGTGTCCGACTCGGCCCGGATAATATTTTCGAATAATAAAAATTCATTAATAATAATAAAAAAAATTCAAAAAATCAATAAAAAAATAGAAAATCATAAAAAACTCAAAAAAATTCGAAAAATTCAGAAAAATTATAAAAAATTTCAGAAAATAGGAAATGGCCATATTCAACTGGCCATGACCCGTTCCGGGTCTTTCGACCCCCGATCTTTCCAAAAATAACGGCTTTGCCCTTCCGGCAAACCGTTTTCCAAAAACAATTCTAAAAAATCCAGGAAAATCTCAAAAAAATAGGGAACGGCCACAAACAACTGGCCAAGACTCATTCCGGGTGTTTTGAAACCCCGAACCTTCTTAAAATGACGATTTCGCCCTTTGGGCGAATTGTCTTCCAAAAATTGAAGAAAAATCGAGAAATTCCAAAAAAATTCGCAAAAATGGGAAATGGCCACAATCAACTGGCCATGGAATATTTTGGGTAATTCGGTATCCAAATCTCCCAAAAAATCTTCCCATTTTACCTCGGTCCTAAATCACGCCTTCCCTAAGCCCTTATGGCTTTACTAGGAGGCCATGTGATGTGAATTGACGTGCATTGATATGATTTATTTATGCACTTGATTGCGCTTTCATTTAAATTGATTGTGATTGATAGGAATAGTCTTCCAATCTGCATGACATCCGGAATCAAACCTACCCCACCTAAAATTGCGCCTGCATGAATTCTTAGCTAGGAAAATCACTCGCGTTAGGTACCGAAAGGGCGTTGGTAATGACACCAGCGTAACCAAGTCCCCGAACCCAAAATCTCTGGTTCCGTAGAACTGATCGATCTCTCCCAATCGGTCAGTAAGGTTTCCGGTCTACCCTCCAAGAAAGACCGGTGGCGACTCCAAATGCATGTACAATTTGCACATGCCACCACGACCACACTGAAGGTCGAAAGCGATCGACTCTTATCGTCGAATCCCTCAAAAAAACTCCCGTCGCGATTTGGTATGGGCTTGGGAGGGCCCGCGCCGATCTAAAGCCCGCGATCCGCACTCCGGTGCTGGGGAAAAGGCCCGCGATCGGTAATCCATTAGCCGCGTCCGCTTTCGGACGGGTCGCGACAGCGGTCATTGCGTTTGGGGCCGCTAGTAATCTTTCACTTTCGAGCTCGATCACATTCTGCTAGTAACTCATGCTATCAATTCTGCCTTCACGCGTCGGGTCTGATTTTACCTTGAACTTAATAACAAGGAATTACCGTATACACACGAGATGACGTTTGCGAAAAACATTATGCAAAATCAACTCTAGCTATTGAAGAAACAAACGCATGCACCGATGAGAACTTTACAATAGGAGATACATCCTTCTCGCGTACATCCCCTTCTTTCTTTGGGCATGTCCAATGACTAACCAGTCTGGCCTCAGCTTAGGTGTGCCATTACCAACTGCAGATCATGGTTGCCAACCTTTAATAGCTTCCAACTGATCGAACCAGGTATCAAGTCCTTCATCGAAGAAATCACCCGACCCCTCGAACGATTGATGTGTAGGTTGAGCTGCATCGCCCGACGGGTTCTTCGAACTGGAACCTCCATCTTTGTCTGGGATTATAAGAGGAGATTTGATCGATTGACTACCACAAGCATCTCCCACTTGGGGATTAGGGAAATAAGAATGCTCTAAGCTTTCTCCCATTAGATCATCTGAAGCCATATGCTCTGATTGGGCAAACCCTTGAGCACTGGGCGTGGTGGGCTGATCTGCGACAGGATGAACACTGACTAGCTGCTGCTCGGACGGAGGAGTGCTTACTCATTGCACTTGTGATGCGTGTTCTTGAGGAATATTGAAATGACTCGCGAGGATATCCTGATCAAATCCCCAATAGTCGTCCAGATTCGACCGGGCCTCATTTGTCATAAGGGTGCTGGGTTCGCAGCCGAGTCTATTGCTCGGATTCAGTTCTGCATAACGCTGTCCTAACGCCCTTCTGTAGCAACCAAGGTGATTCGCGACTAATTGCTTGGTAAGTCCCGGTACGTTCATGACCCTAAGTATGCTTGTCGGACCTATGAAGTCGAGTCCTATCTGTCGAACTGCGTCCAAGAACTTGAGATGAAGCTCCGGGGGCCAAGTGAATTTCTTCTTCTCGTCGTCCAGAGTGGCGTAGATAGCCTGCCGACTAACCTCTAACTCCTCTTGAACCGTATCTGATCTTACCGGAAGCTGTTGTGGAGGAGATTCATGGGCTTCGATGAGGTGACTCCGATCATAACGACACGTAACTTCTTCCTCCGAAGACACTGGTATAATTTCTGTAGGATCGATCTGCTCATGCGCGCCATTAGCAGGATCTGATTGTACCGGAGATGGCTCAAGGGAGCAGGGGGATAAATGAGCACCTTCCATCTTCGTAGAAGGCTTACCGGGGAACAATTTACTGAGGGAGGTAGGGCCACCGCAGTGAGGGCAGGTAATAGTACTGAGGATTTTCTCATACCACATGTTTTCCATTTGAAGGTTTTGGTTCTGCTCTTTTAGGGCCGTGATCTCCTTACGCCTGTGTTGGACACCTAGTCTGAAACGTCTATTCTGAAACCAAAAATGGATTCTCATAGGATTCATTCCCAGCTTCCGGCCCAATTCAATCTTTTGTTCCTCGCCTGGGCAAGGGCATTCATCAAAGAAAGCTTCAAGCTCTTGGATTTCTTTCCGAGCGTAGCGCTGACGACTTTTTCTTTTCCGGGGTTGAGCGTCGTGGCCACTGCCGTCGTCACCACTGCGATCCTGATGTTCGTCACGGGCAATGTTGAGTTCCATGGCTTTGATGTCGAATTTGATTCTAGAGAATTTGAGGTCTTTCAACGAACTCGTCACTCGGGGTTCTCTGTTCTCTTTTGTATACTCGCTCTTTCGATTTGTTGCCTCCTTTTCCTCGAAAGCTAGGTCTGTTCAGCGTTCTGTTTTTGAAACGACGGAACTGTTTGCCTCTTGCTCAGCTTTCCGACACGAAGGGGTAACCAAATCCTTCCACGGCTTCTTCGATAGTAGCGCTCGCCTTTCACTTTTCCTCAATAGTCATGCCTGTTCAGCACTGTCTTCTCTTTTTAAGTGGCAGAGCTGTTCACTCGCCGCCCAGCTTTATGCGTGATGGAACAACACAATCCTTTCGCGGCTTCTTCGATAGTTGCGCTCGCCTTTCACTTTTCCTCAATAGTCATGCCTGTTCAGCACTGTCTTCTCTTTTTAAGTGGCAGAGCTGTTCACTCGCCGCCCAGCTTTATGCGTGATGGAACAACACAATCCTTTCGCGGCTTCTTCGATAGCTGCGCTCGCCTCCCTCCCAGCTTTAATAATGGCGAGACCGAATTTGTCAGGCCTGAAATTGCGGACCAGGACATGTCTGATGATTCACGGGAGGAGCAGCCCTCGCTTTACATTAACCCGGCTCCACAAGCATTATTGCTGCAACTTTTCTCCACTCTCGAGACGCTATAAAATGCGGAGTTGGTGTTTGGGGGATTAATGCTCTCATATAATTTGCTTCCATCTTCAAATCGCTCCATTACGCACCTCTCCGTCGAAAATGGCCTATTCCCATGTTCCCACTTTCCCAGCCGAAGCTTTGGCTCGATGGGAAGAGTTCTATAACCTCTTGGGTCGAGGCTACGCTCACATAGCTGATCATCCCGAAACCGAGGATGAAATCCGAGTCATGTTCGGGGACCTGGACATCACCTCCCTCGAGGGTACTGCGCTGGGGAGGGAATACAGAATTTTTCCAACGCTCTTTACAAACTCTTTGGAGGTCTACCGCGCTGCTCACCGGGGACTTACCGTGGCTCGTGTCCTGCGAGCCCGTTATGAGGATCAGTCCGACCGCCTAGCGTTGGCTGACTACCTGACCGATAGTCACAAAAAGGCTGTTGAGTTCGCCAAAGAGCGGGTTTCGACATTGCTACGCGAGAGGAGGAATCTGGTGGAGGACTTAGCCCTATCTCTGGCTACCTATGAGCGCGATCGACGTAACGCCCTGCTAAGGAACCGAAGCGAGTGGCTGGAAGAAAGGCTCAACGGCATAAATGAGGATATAACTCGTGAGGATGGACTTGTTCGGGACTTGGAAGCAGTCGCCGAAGATCACGAGACTCAGGTTGTTGCAGTCAATGATGAACGCAAACGCCTTCACCTCAGGCTTGCGGACCATGATACGCGGAGTGGTGCGTATAAACAAAGCATCCATAACCTGGAGGGCCAGCTGGGCTCCTTTGTGTCTTTGATCAGGGCTCACTTCTGCTTTACTTTTCCACCCCAATGAATTATATGATCTGGTTTAGGCGAGAATGAATGAAAGCCCCTGTGTGTTTGTTTCAGCTTTTATATGATCCATTTCTCCGAGTATCCGGACATCTTAGACTTGGATGAGCCGATCCATAATAAGTCGAGTAGATGTGTTCTGATTTTCTAACTCGCTCATGATCAGATGAAAGAATAGCCTCAGACTTATCCAGGAAAAGATTTCTCTCTATTACCTATTTTTTTACCTGCAAATGAAACGACCGAATCAGAAGGAATAATTTGAAAAAGAAAGCATAAACCCCTTTCAATCTTATGCTTACTCGTGATTAGTAAAGATAAAAACTTTTACAAGGATTAATCTTGTGCGAAAAGTTTTTATCAATATTCCTCGAAGGAAAGCATACTATTGAAAGGAATGTAATTCACGATAATCGCTTTTGACCAATTTTGAGAAGAGAGAATTAGCCAAAAGTACGAGACATAACGACGCGTTTTAAATTTAATTGAAGATACGGCATCCAAATCAAAGCCGTTTTGTTAAGAACGAGGGCAATTTGGACATCTATCTCGTCATTAAAATCGAAACAATGCCGATACTCTTGATCAATTATCGTGGATTACCAGTAGCGTAACATATGCATGAACCGATTCAAGTGTATAATTCCTTCTAGCGAAATTGGGGTTGGATTACCCTATACGACCAAAAGGTCGTGCAAGACTTCCAATTTTAATTTCCTCTAAAGGAATTATAAACTGGACTTGGGAGTATTCGGATGATTAGAGAAAATGCCACTATCATATTCTAATGATCTGTCAAACGAAATACAACAAACTTCCCATCTGGATGTATACACCAGTAGATCCCTAACACAATCACTCTAAGGGGTGAGATAGAGAAAAACCTTAGTAAAAATAAACGCTATACAAGAGGATTAGTAATGAAAAATAAAACAAAGGAATGTGATCCTAACGTTCAAGGATGCCCCCAGCTCGATCTGTGACTTCCGGATCACTTGCCCCAACTTGTCGTCTTCATTGGACGATATCTCAATAATGTCCATAGTAGGCTCCTTTGTTGCTCACTCGGTGTTCGCCATGGGAAATCGTCCTCCTCGTCTTCTATCAAGGACGTTTGGGAAAAACACACACATCTATCCTTGAAATGGCATTTAATCTAATCACCAGAATGCAATGAATGAAATGCCTATATTTATACGAACTGTAATAGATTTGATTTGAGGGATAGAGAGTCTTACCAACCAAACTCGTCGACTTATGTGCGGTTTTAGGTGTACCAACCGCCCAAAGACATGCGCATGAGACAAGTGATGGTAAACTTCTAAAAATCAGAGGGTTTGGCACCTAAGGTTAAGGTTCCCACCTCGAGTTCTAGAAAGAGCCGATTCCATTGCACAGCTATCGTTGCATTGGGACTCGATCCATAGTTCGAAGCGAGCGGAATTGAAAAGTGGATTACCCCGTGTTTTTCCTCACGGAGATTCCATTTTCAATTCCTTCTATTGTGTTCCTAAAGGCGGCGCCTGGGGTTTTAGGCGCGGTTGTGTGTGTCCATGTGTCGTGATCATCACAATGCAAGTCATGCACAACAGTTTATCAATCAGCACTTCAAATCATCCACACAACATACATTCCTACGCCCAACCTGCATAAAACAAAGTTAATCACAGACTACCCCCCTTATTACTCCAATCTGCAAAAACATATAACACCTATCATAAGCGGACTTACCTCACCTTTGAAAGCGCCTGCATGGTTAGAAAAATCACTCAGCGTTTTAATTACGGCCTAAGTCCACTTGAGGTCTAGAACCATAGGTTCTAGAACAAAGTCCCCAGTGGAGTCGCCAGCTGTCGCGACCCGTCCGAAAGCGGACGCGGCTAATGGATTACCGATCGCGGGCCCTTTGATCGGCGCGGGCCCTCCCAGGCCCATACCAAATCGCGGCGGGAGTATTTTTCAGAAGGATTCGACGATAAGAGTCGATCGCTTTCGACCTTCAGTGTGATCGTGGTGGCATGTGCAACTTGTGCATGCATTTGGAGTCGCCACCGGTCTTTCTTGGAGGGTAGACCGGAAACCTTACTGACCGATTGGGAGAGATCGATCAGTTCTGCGGAACCAGAGATTTTGGGTTCGGGGACTTGGTTACGCTGGTGTCATTACCAACGCCCTTTCGGTACCTAACGCGAGTGATTTTCCTGGCTAAGAGTTCATGCAGGCGCAGTTTTGGGTGGGGTGAGCTTGATTCAGGATTTCATGCAGATTGGAAGACTGTTTCTATCAATCACAATCAATTTAAATGAAAGCGCAATCAAGTACATAAATAAATCACTTTGATGCACATCAATCCAAATCAATGGCTTCCTAATATAGCCATAAGGGCTTAGGGAAGGTGTGACTTCGGACCGGGGTAAAATGGGAAGACTGGGAGGCGATTGGCCCGAAGGGCAAGATCGTCAATTTTTGGAAGACTTGGATACCAAATTACCCAAAATATTCCATGGCCAGTTGATTGTGGCCATTTCCCATCTTTGAGAATTTTTTGGAATTTCTTGAATTTTCTTGAATTTTTGGAAAAACGATTCGCCCAAAGGGCGAAATCGTCATTTTAAGAAGGGTCGGGGTTCAAGACACCCGAGATGAACCTTGGCCAGTTGATTGTGGCCATTTCCTATTTTTTGGAATTTTTTAGAATTTTTAGAATTTTTTTGGAAGACGGTTTGCCGGAAGGGCAAAACCGTCATTTCGGAAAAGATCGGGGGTCGAAAGACCCGAAACAGGTCATGGCCAGTTGAATGTGTCCATTTTTTATTTTCTGTAATTTTTTTAGAATTTTTTAGAATTTTTAGAATTTTTTTGAATTTTATTGAATTTTTATTGAATTTTTGAATTTTTTATTACTTTTTATTATTTTTTTTTTGAATTTTGAAAATGGTGATCCGGGTTGGGCTTCTAAGCCCAACCCTGCTAAAGCCACGGGTTTAGAAAGGACACGAAGCCTAAATAAGGTCTAGAAGAAAGGCCTATTCTCATACTTTTTAAATTATAAGAGAGGCCCGAATTGGAAGCCCAAATGTGATTAGAATTTAGACAAGCCCACACGCCAGCCCAAAACCAGGTTGACCTAATCTGTGCAACCGAGGTGACACCGCCCCACCACCCACGTTTTTTTTATATTCTTCTACTCTTTTTATTTTTCGTTTTCTTTCATTTTTTTTTATATTTATTCTTTTCTTTAATGGAACATGATTGCATCTCTTTTTTTAAGAAAATACCTTTGGTGGCCTCTTACTTTGTCTTTGGGCGCACGCCCTCAGATCCTCAAGATCTCCCTCATTTTTTATTATTCCCCCAAATTTCCTCATCCTCTTGCTTTCGATCATGTCTTCCTCCATCTTTTCCTTTTTTTATTCATCCTCCCCTCTTGTTCTTTTCTAGACCATCTTCTTCTTCGGCATTACTCTTCGTGAAGGATGAACGGAAGGTCCTTTTACTCAGAAATTTATCGGACCATCTTTGACAACTACTTTAAACGACCAAATCGACGACGGCCGCCAACCTCGTCGCCGGTCAGTCGCGACCGTCGCAAGACCTCCGACCACGATTCCGACCAAACTCAACTTTTGAGTGATCTCCTGTTTGTACATTTTTGTCCGTTCGTTTTCTATTCTAAACACGCAACAAACATTAATGCAAGTCGAGAAACTTACGAGGGTGGCCTCCAACCACGGGCTACCGTCGCGCCGCCTCCGAGCAGGTGGTCGTGCTATCTCTGAATCGATGATGACCGGCGCCACTGCACTCTCGGGATCTACTAACGGGGCCGCCTTCAAGAACTACCCGCACATGACCACAGGCTTGGGTCGCCTCGACACCGTCGTAAGGACTTGCTCGCGCGCGCCGCCATACCATTTCGCCTGCTCGTGCATCGCCGCCGTCGGATCTACTTCGAGTTCGTTCTCGGACGCCGTGGATGAACGTGTGGCCGCCGAGTGGGTGCCAGCCTCGCTCGACCGTTGGCTCTAAGACGATCACGAAAACAAATGCATGTTGCTCTCTGTTCCTCCCACGAAACTCATTGAGAACTCTCTGCCCAAGCCCTCTCCAGATCTCCTCTTTTTCTTCTTCTTTTTTTACTATTCCCCCGTATGCCTCCCCAAAAAAAAAAAAATCAAATTAAACCCACACACCAGCCCAAGTGCCAATTGGTCCCAATCCACGAAACAAATCCCACGTGTACCTACTTTGCTCGTTCTCACCATCCATCTTCACTAACCTGATGTGATTTGATTTTCTCTTTTTTTTTTCTTTTTTTAAAAAAACAAAAAAAAACAAAAACAAAAACCAACCCATGAAACCAACGTAAGATTAGAGGAAGCATGCAGATCCTATCTCTCACTTCTTTTAACTTTTCCTTACCCTTTTTTACGGCATCTTCTTCGACGTCTTCTTCCCCGGACATTCTGTTCCCTTGGCAACATGGCAAAACTCCAGCTTCGTCACCCGTCAACTTTCAACCACTGCCGAGCACCGACAACAACCACGCTATTCGACCAATACTATGACCGGACTAAACAACTTCGGAGACCACAATTTTTTTACGGTTTGCTCTCCGGCTTTCATCATCAAGGTTCATTTTTGAGCATCCATAAGCAACAAAAAGGCCATCCAAACTTACCTCAACGGACTCAAACCGAGGGCCGTCGCTCGTTAGCGACCTTCGGTCCGTCGATCCTCGGTCGCCTTGGCAAGCTAACGGTCTCGGTTTGGCTCGAAGCGAGCACACGAGCTCACGACGAGATCTCAAGTTCAAGGCCGAACTTTTTTGACGATGAAGAATGATACGGTTGGATTCCGGATACTCCGCGGGTCGCTTCAAAGCTCTAAGAACCGCTGGTGTGGCTTAGGACAAACTGAGATGGCCCTAAACCGAGTTGAGAGCTCTCAGCTTAGCACCTCATCCTTCTCACTCTCTTCCTTTTTTTTTTCCTCTAAAAATTCTGGAACCACTGAACAAACTCCCCCTGCTTCCTTTTGTAGCTGAGAGGCTCTTCTAATGATCTCGCTTTTGTCCTCTTCCGCTGCCTTGAAAGGGACTCTTGACAGTCCTTCCTCCGACGCTTGCCGACCTCATCCCTTGAGAAGGGCTTCTTGCTTCTTTTAGTCAAACTGGCTAGGTCTTTCTCCAGCTTCTTTTCGCTGTTAGGGTTTCAAGAGTCAAAACTATCACGGATTGGTGTAAGCTTTTTTGAAATTTTCTCCTAACTCCTTCGATTTACAAAGCAGACATGGATGGAAATGGGAGCAAGAGGTCCATGACTTTTGTCCTGCTGCCTTCGTCGAAGATGCCTCCAGTCCTCTCCCCAAGCTCAGCCATCCACAGACACATCCCCCCTTCCACTCTCCTTCTCGTTCTCTCTTTTCCTCTTTTTTTTTCTTGCTGGTGGTCCTCCTTTTTTATTCTCAATGCTTCCTCTTTTAGTCTTTTTTTTTTCTCTTGGCCGCCTTGCCTCATGATCCGGTCTCCCACTATAGTCATCCAACATCCTCCCACCATCTTCCCTTTTATTTTTTAATCGTTGGTGGTCTCCCCTTTTATTTTTCAATACTCTCTAGCTCTGTCCACCTTCTCTCCCACCATATAAAATCTTCTTTTGGTTGGCCAACTATGCCATTTTTTACTCTTTTATTTAGCGGCGCCGATGGCCTTAAGGATTGCATGTGCGCGAGGAAGAGCTTATGCGAAAGTTTCTATGTGGCTTTAATCAACTAGAATTAGGTCTTTAATGCCAAAATTGAGAAAATCAGTGCACAATTGGACCAATTTGAAAAGTAGGTAACCAAATTGAATGTCTAAGTTCTAAAATCGTGAAAATTGCAAATTAAAAGACTCGAATGACATTTTTTTTGCTCGGTTCGGGTTTATGTTTGTTATGGGACATAGTGACCCAAGCCGAATTTTCAAGATTTAAGATTACACACTTGAAGAGGAAATTAAAACAAAATTATTGAATATTTTTTTGTATTTTTCTGACCACGAATGGTATTTTTCTGATTTTTTTGGGTATTTTTATAATTAAATAAATTCGAAAAATATTATAAAATACCAAAAAATATTTTTTGCTCAAAATTGGTCCCCGAGGCTAGGCCAAGGCTTCCAAAGTTGATTTTGTAATTTTATGATTTGTTTTGCTATTTTTAATTAATTTTAAAGAATAAAAATCACAATAATAGATGGTCAAAAATCAGGTGTCAACAGGCATATCTCTAACAATCTCCCACTTGCACTAAAGCCAACTAGTTTGGTACCTCAAACCCATTTTATCAAGGTGTCTTTCAAATAAAGACTGAGGTATTGCTTTAGTAAAGGGATCTGCCACGTTTTCCGCTGAGGCAATTTTCTGCAAGGCGATATCACCTCTCCCAACTATTTCTCTGATGAGATGGAAGCGTCTCTCAATGTGCTTGGATTTCTTATGAGACCGTGGTTCCTTAGCTTGAGCTATAGCCCCATTGTTGTCACAAAACAATGTAATCGGCTGCTCAATGGAAGGAACTACTCCAAGTTCAGAAATGAACTTCTTCATCCAAACAGCTTCCTTCGCTGCTTCAGAAGCAGCTACATACTCTGCCTCAGTAGTGGAATCAGCAGTTGTGCTTTGTTTGGAACTCTTCCAACTAACTACACCACCATTCAGTGTAAAAACAAACCCAGATGTAGACTTAAAGTCATTCGGATCTGATTGAAAATCAGAATCAGTATACGCTTCAACTTTAAACTCTCCTTCTCCGTATATCAAGAATAAATCCTTAGTCCTTCGTAAGTACTTCAGGATATTCTTGACAGCTATCCAGTGCTCTTCCCCTGGATCAGACTGATATCTGCTAGTAACACTTACAGCATGCGCGATATCAAGTCGCGTACATAGCATAGCATACATTATGCTTCCAACAGCGGATGCGTAAGGTATATTTGCCATCCGCTGTCTTTCTTCAGGAGTGTTGGGACACATCTCCTTGGAAAGACGGATTCCATGCCTAAAAGGCAATAATCCTCTTTTGGAACATTGCATGTTAAACCGTGTTAACACTTTATCTATGTACGTAGATTGTGAGAGGCCAATCAATCGTCTCGATCTATCTCTATAGATCTTGATACCTAAAATATAGGTTGTCTCTCCTAAATCTTTCATGGAGAATTTCTGTGACAAGAATAGTTTGATCGATGATATCATCGGTACATCATTCCCGATCAAGAGTATATCATCGACGTACAAAACTAGAAATGCAATTGCGCTTCCGCTGACCTTCTTATATACACATGATTCATCCAGATTTTTAATGAAGCCAAACGATTTGATTACTTCATCAAAACGGATGTTCCAACTTCTGGATGCTTGTTTGAGTCCATAAATGGATCTCATAAGCTTACACACCTTTCGACTTTCACCACAAGATTCAAAACCCCGTGGTTGTTCCATATAGATATCCTCCTCAAGGAAACCATTTAGAAAAGCCGTTTTGACATCCATTTGGAATATCTCATAATCAAGGTGCGCAGCTATAGCCAACATAATCCGAATAGATTTCAGCATGGCTACAGGTGAGAAAGTTTCGTCATAATCGATCCCTTCTTTTTGACGACACCCTTTCGCCACCAACCGTGCTTTGTAAGTTCCAACCTGACCATCAGCGTTTATCTTCCTCTTGAAGATCCATTTACAGCCAATTGGTACAATACCATCAGGCAGATCAACTAGAGTCCAAACATCGTTGGAATACATTGAATCCATTTCGGTTTGCATGGCTTCTAGCCATTTACCAGAATCGATGTCCAACATCGCCTCCTCATAGGTGCTTGGATCACTCAATTGATCACTATCATTCATAATGAATAGTGACTCAATATTTTCAACTGAGTGTCCATAGCGAATAGGTATACGAGACGTTCTCGCACTTTTCCTAAGAGGTTGTGTATCAGAAGCTCCCACTGAATCAGAGATCGGTGTCTGAACTTGGTTATTTGATACTTCATTATTATCTTCTTGTAAGACTATTTTCCGCCCAGCACCACCTTCCTGAACGAACTGATTCTCCAGAAAAGAAGCGTGCTTGCTGACCGAAACTTTTTGGTCAGAGTGAAAATAGAAATAATATCCAAGAGTTTCTTTTGGATATCCAATGAAGCGACCATGTTCAGACCTTGCCTCCAATTTTTCTGTTCTCAGCTTCTTGACAAAAGCTGGACAACCCCAAATCTTGATATGATTAAGACTTGGTTTCCTACTATGCCATATCTCATAAGGCGTAGTTGGAACAGATTTGGATGGCACTCTATTCAGTAAATATGCAGCTGTCTCAAGGGCATATCCCCAAAGGGACATAGGCAAATCGGTGTAGCTGATCATAGATCGCACCATATCTAATAAAGTATGATTTCTTCTTTCAGTTACACCATTATGCTCTGGAGTTGCAGGAGGTGTCCATTGTGATAAAATGCCATTATCTTTAAGATAATCCAAGAATTCAGTACTAAGGTATTCACCTCCTCGATCAGATCGAAGACCCTTAATACTTTTTTCCTGTTTGTTTCTCAACTTCATACCTAAATTCCTTGAACTTTTCAAAGGATTCAGATTTATACTTCATTAAGTACAAATAGCCATACCGTGAACAATCATCGGTAAAGGTAATGAAGTAAGAATAACCACCCCTAGCAGTTTCATTAATTGGTCCACATACATCTGTATGTATCAATCCTAGTATGTCAGCAGCTCGCGCACTATGTCCTACAAAGGGCACTTTGGTCATTTTTCCTAGAAGACAAGCATTACAAGTCGAGTATGGTTCAAAACCAATTGGATCGATATATCCATCATTACTCAACTTGTTAATCCTATCTTCTCCAATATGACCTAATCGGAGATGCCAAACATACTTTGGATTTGGAGTATCTCTAGGGCGTTTATTGGTTATGGCATTTACATAATGATTATTTTGCTTATTGGTAATCGTATTATCGGACATTGTAATGGTATAGAGATTATTCATTAATAATCCAGAACCAACACACATTCTATTATAATAAATAGAACATACATCATCAGCAAAAGAAAATTCATAATTTTCTTTGCCCATACGAGGTATAGAAATGATGTTTTGTATAGCATTCTTATAATGCAAACAGTTCTTTAAAACCAAAACATGTCCTGAAGGCAAACATAAACGAAAAATCCCTATAGCTAATGCAGCAACTTTTGCCCCATTTGCAAATGTAAGGACAATCTCATTTTGCCCCAGCATCCTGCTTATTTCCAGATTCTGCAAAGACATACAAATATGTGACGTTGCAGCAGAATCTAGAATCCATAAGCTGGACTCAGCACTAACCATAAGATTAGTTTCAATAATCATAGACACAATACCTTCACAAGGTTGGTTCTTTGGCTTGACCTTCAAGCTTGCGAGGTACTTCTTACAGTTCCTCCTCCAGTGCCCCATGACACCGCAATAATGACATTTCCCTTTTTCAATCTTGGGTTTTGATTGCACAACAGCTTTCATAGGCTTCTTCCATTTCTTTTTCTTCAAAATAGTCTTACTATTTGAAGAAGAAGCCTTAGCCAAAGCCACAACATTTGGCCTTGTATTGTGCATTTCCTTCTCATAAATTACCAGCATGCTATGTAACTCAGCAAGAGTTTTTTCCATTTTATGCATGTGGAAGTTTTGAACAAAACTAGAGAAGGAATCGGGTAAAGATTGGAGGATCAAATCCACAGCTAAGTCATTGTCCATGACAAGATTCAGCCTAGCCAATTCTTCTATGTGCCAGATCATTTTCAAGACATGATCATTAACAGATGATTTCTCAGTCATCCTCATGCGGTACAATGCTTTAGATATCTCATATCTTGAGGTTCGACCATTCTCATCAAAGAATTCCTTTAGATGCAATATGATCGACCCAGCATCTACCATTGCTTCATATTTTTTCTGAAAATCATTGTTCATTGAAGCAAGCATATATGACCTAACTTTTAAGTCATAATCATGCCACTTATCATAAGTGATACGTTCCTCTTGGGTCCCACCCTCAGGAAAAGAGACTGGCATATTTTCATCAAGCGCATACCCGAGTTTTTCAGAATTGAGAACAATTCTCAAATTCCTTACCCAGTCGGTGAAATTGGGACCAGTCAAACAATTCTTGTCGAGTATTGAAGCGAGCGGGTTTGTATTCACCATTTTTCAGAGTAATTTATATCTGTGCAGAAAATAAATTGTTAGCCGTTGTCTTTCAAAATAACTATTTCATTTTGGCCTTTAAATGAAATAGATCCTCCCACTAAATTTATACACGGATCCCATACTCCTTAAAATGAGAAACGGTAATCTTTGTTGGGTAAAGATTACTAGCGGGGATTGGAGTCCCACGAGCTCATAGTCCACCTCACCTAACAGTTATTGGTGTTCTATAAACTTAGTGAGTGAATCAACTTATTCAACGCATCATATGCGAGTCCCAATCATAACTTTGGCCTCTAGATCATGAAAGTCTCACCTGACAGTTATTGACTTCATAATCGTAGTTAAGTCTAACCCATCGCCTTATGTAAGTATTGAAAACACAAACGATCCCCTCACCTAACAGTTATTGGAAATCGTTTGGTCTCAACCCCACAACATCATATGCTCAATGGATTGGTCCACAATTATAAATGACAATTGACCCCTATGTATCCATAACCGATCAATCAACCACTATAATATAGGATCAAACCACGACGATGGAAGGCCACGAGTCCGAAACCCGTCACGACTTAATATATATTAAAGGAGATTTTGAGTCGTTTATAGGTCTCACTTTGCACATTAACCGGTTTAACATGCTCACGTAAACATAATAAATAAATAGATGTCAATCACATAAACATCTATCCTACGTGGTGATCATGGAATTATGATTTAATGGGTCTCGAGCCAATGAGACCACATTTAATCATTTTAATATTTTAATAACGGTGAGCCGCTCTTCACTTCTTCTTGGTTCCTTGAACTCTTCAAGAACCGGGCCCAAAGAGCTCGCCGGCTTAAATGGCTCCTCCACGTAATCCTCGTAGCATTTACATCAACAATTGACTATGCTAAAAATAAAGATTACATGAAAAATAAAAGGAGTACGCAGCCTCCATTTAATAATTACAACCCCAAAAATATAAATAATCACCATACATTCATATATACATCAATCATATTGATTAGGGATTTTTCCATGATCACCACCCTTCCACGTAAGTAATAAATTCACAATTTAAAACTTAGGAAGGCACAATAAAAATTCTACGTTGAATCATATTCAGAATTTTTACGTAAAATAAGATAGCCATAAATTTTCGATTCAAAATTGATTTAGTCTCAATTTTTGCTACGTTGATTAATTTATCATATAAAATAATCAACCTCCATTAGCCATGTAAGACGAACAATTCGTTAATACAAATTGGCCATGGTATTGCAAAAATTACTACGAACAAAAATCAATTAAATGCACGAAAACGCCTAAGGATTGGCTCTGATACCACTGTTGGGATTCACGTAACACGTACGGGCAAATAAAAATTAGTAAACGCAGCGGAAATAAATAACAACCCATACATGTATCTCCAGAGGCGTACTTCGTGCATTTCAATCGAAAAATCACAAAGCACCAAAGGGAGTAAATAGACTACCTCTTGTAGCGTGCTTGAAACGGAGGTGTCGGTTCGATGTTCTTCGATCTCAGCCCCACAAGTGTCGGGCCTCTAGTTCAGACACACCACCAATTGACGAACGGGAGACGACTAATAATTCCACAACAATTGTGCTAGCAATTTGCGGAATCAATATTCCAAACCAATTTACGGAATCAATATTCCGAACTTGGTATATTTTGGTCACTCAAAATTATGAGAATATAGAGAGTGTTTGTGTTCTTCTCTCAAAGCTCTCAAAAATCTGCTCACTCTACAAATGTGCTAACCTTAACCTCAAAACTCTTGCCATCCTTTTATAGCCAAAAACACCTTCCAATAAATTGTATTGTAAAATAGCACTAACAAATAATAAATGCTTTCTAAAAATAGCACTCACAATTTATGATAAATTAATGCCATATAAAAATAGCACTAACAATAGCACTCACAATTTATAAATAGCACTCACATCTTATGATACAAAAATGCTATTTAAAAATAGCACTAACAATTATAAATGCTATCTAAAAATAGCACTCACAATTTATCATAAATAAATGTCATTTAAAATTAGCACTAACAAATATAAATGCTATCTAACAATAGCACTCACAATTTATCATAAATAAATGCCATTTAAATTTAGCACTAACAATTATAAATGCTATCTAACAATAGCACTCACAATTTATAATTAGCACTAACATTTTACAATACAAAAATGCTATTTAAAAAATAGCACTAACAAAGGTGTTAAAAATAATAATAACCATTATTATTATTACAAGAGTTAAAAGAGGTTACCAAACAGTAAAATACGTATAACATACAAATACGTAGAGCATACGTGTACATCATATATACACGTGCAAGTGACCAAAAAGAGAAATAAAATTAAATCTCATTTAATTTAATTTCAACCCAACTAATTGGTATAATTGCAAACAAATTTGCAATGTCGTCTTTCCACAATGCGTTGTCATGTATTGGTTAAGGTGTGTGACATTCCTAGGTTCATCACCGAGCTGGCAGTAAGACATGTACTAACACATTAGTACTTCCAAGAGAATTGATTGTCCCGATCATCCTCTAGGTCCTACAAGCCACGAGTGACATCTAGCAATATGTCATGGCTACCCAGACAGTGTGAATTCTTTTTAAGAACATTATGAACCTGTCAGCTTTGGCTACAGTGTAATTCAATCCTTCTATCTAACTATGTCCCGATCGAACAAAGGCCATGGAATATTTGTCAAGCCACCAATTCGATCATATGTACAAATCTAACTTGACATGCATTTATATGAGACATGAACATTTCATTCTCAATCATAACCCCGGCCGAGGATTTCAATGCATTGTTACAATTAGATCATATAGGACATCATACCTTTATTAATAAGGAGACAGATTCCATATTGCGTACACATGTGACTTCGTATGTGCCTGAACTACGACCATCAAGTACAGAGACGAATCAACGACCCGCCAATATGCGCACTTGTGAACCATAGCCATTTATCACACAAGTCAACACTGTACCTCAGGTCTAAGGATTATTTACACAAGACCAAAGCATGAACGATTAGACATTGACCACGCAAAAAGCTTCCATGTCGCTAATCATTCAATACGTGTCACGTTCAGTGAACTTGTCCGATACAAGCACCTATGTTTTAACTCGGATATCGCAATACCTAATGACTTGTGACTCGTCATTCCCTTAAGTATCTGATACTTAATTATGAAGTTAAGAACATACCGACCTCAACAGGATCATTGATATCCATTCAATAATCCATTGATCGGGAACTGTTTTAAAGATTCAGTCTAACCGTAAACCTGTCACACATATTCTCAACGTCTTAAGAATAGGTTCGGTTGCAACTGATCTTATGGATTTTATTCATTTATAGTTGGACAAATGAATAAATACGTCTTTGCCACTGATAAGAAATCAGAAGTGCAACGGATATACCCAATATGTAACTATTACATAATTGCTTTAGGGCATATCTCTAACATGTGAAAACTGCATTCTTGAATGGTGATCTCGATGAGGAGATCTATATGGAACAACCTGAAGGATTCAAGGTCAAAGGACAAGAATACAAAGTGTGTAGACTTGTCAAATCATTGTATGGACTTAAACAAACTCCTAAATAATGGCATGAAAAGTTTGACCATGTGATAATCCAAAATGGATATAGAATCAATGAATGTGACAAATGCGTGTACACTAAATCTACGCCCATTGGATGTGTACTTATTTGTCTATATGTTGATGACTTGCTTATTCTTGGAGATAACGCTGAGGTTATCAAAATCACCAAGAGTGTTCTCAAGAAGAATTTGAGATGAAAGATTTAGGTGTTGCGGATGTTATACTCGGCATCAAAATTCTAATAAATTCAGATGGCCTAGGTTTAACACAATCTCACTACATTGAAAAGGTAATTGACAGATTTAAAGGATTTGGCATTAAAAATGCAAATAATCCTTTTTTGTCGCACTTAACTTTAAGAAAGAATACTGAAAACAGTATCAGACAGTTGGAATACTCTCAAGTAATCGGCAGTCTCATGTATATCATGAATTGCATTAGACCGGATATTGCATACTCAGTGGGAAAATTGAGTAGATATACAAGCAATTCTGGTTACGAGCATTGGAATGCATTGTTGAGAGTGTTAGGATATTTGAAAAATACCAAAGACTATATTCTACAATATAGTCAATATCCAGCTGTGTTGGAAGGCTATAGCGATGCCAATTGGATTTCCGATTCTAATGAATCGAAATCAACTAGCGGATACGTGTTCACGCTAGAAGGGGGTGCAGTATCATGGAAATCTTCAAAGCAAACTCTAATAGTGCGCTCCACGATGGAATCTGAATTTATTGCTTTAGAAAAAGCTGCTGAAGAAGCGGAATGGCTTCAACAATTTTTAGAGGATATTCCTCTGTGGCCAAAACCTGTGCTTGCGATCATTGTGAGAATCAAGTAGCAATTGCAAGGGCACAGAATGTGATACATAACGGTAAGTCTAGACACATTCGTCGTAGACATAATATCATAAGATAGTTGCTCTCAAATGGAATAATTTCTTTAGACTTTGTAAAGTCAAAGGAGAATATTGCGGATCCGCTGACAAAAGGTTTGTCAAGAGAGCAAGTAAACTGCGCATCGAGGGGAATGGGGTTAAAAGCCTTAACCCAATAAAGAGCTTTCGAGGTGGAAACCTAACTTATACGATTGAAGATCCCATGAAATAGGTTCAATAGGACAACGTAAATTTCGAAATCTCTAGAGCGAGCACTATCTCCTATTCCTATGATGCAACAGTGCTTCCTACAACGTTTTAAGGGTACACTATACGTTTAATGATTCCTATAGCTTGGATTTTTACATCCTAGTAAGGTACAGTAGGATACCTCTATTAGGAATGCACCTATATGCGTGGAGCTGGCCGACTCTATGAAAAATCTTTAATGTTAGATTTTCTAAAGCACGCATGAATCCCGAAAGGTTCAGGCTGAAAAAATGAACACAACCGAGAACCAATCTTGACTCGGAGATACTCTGTGTGAGGTCTGTCGTCTGAGCTCACACCAACAACTGGCGGTTCAAGACTAAGTTCACCGACTGGTTAAGTAAGCCAGATATGCTTTCACTAAAGAAGATTCAAAGCGAAAGCTACCTATCTTGATGCAGTGTATTTCCACATGCACATTTAGAATTCATCGAGTCTTAGTTCTGTTGAGTCATTATGTGGGGGATTGTTGCAATTGTGAGGTGTAATGACTCAATGTCAGTTGAAGATTCAACAATTGATTTCATCAGTTTTCTGCAGCAAATGAGAAGACAATTGATTCCACGTGGATGCGTTATTGATGAGTTAATGGGAGCCATCCCTCAGCTTTCATGCGACAGTTTGTGGATGCATCAACGGAAGCGTTTTTCACAATCATATTGTAGAGACATCGGGGGAGCTCTCCAGTATATATATATAGGATGTGTCATTGGTCTTTAAAAAATAAGGATCTCAATAGGTATCTCTAGAATTCCTAGTAATCGTGCTCTAATTGTGCCAGTGTCGAGAAGTGTTCGATTGAGTCCCGTTTTGTATAGTGCTAATACGAATGGGTTCGAGGTGTTGTATCTTGGGAGGCATAGTTTGTGAAGCTGCAGAGCACCGTTGTTAGGAACTAATTGCCTTAAGGACTTTCGGTTAGCCGTACCTCACCTCCTATAATTCGTTGCAATTTTATGGCTATACTTATTAGTCTAAATTTGATTGTAACATTGATGTCCTCTTCACTTGTCCCGAAGATTCATTAAAAAGGTTCTCTGATTTACATTATCAATTTTTAAAGCAATCTCCACGTGCTATTATTATTTTATTTTTAATACAACAAAATTGTCACGTATTTTTCCAATAAATTTACATGTACGTGTATTTCAAATAATTTTGCATGTTTATATATTACGTGAAGTTCCCAACAGAATATATGCCGAAGGAAAACTCATTTTACAGCCTTCCAAGTCACTACTTCTCAAAGTTTATTTTCTCTGCCACTCACTCGAGAAGATCTAGCTAGCTAACGGCGAGATCGGGATGGGTCGGCCTACGACACTTTGGATTAATACGATCAAAAATCTCAAACGAGTGTGTGTATATATATACAGTAAATTTACTTTAAATTAATTTTTTTCACCACAAAAAAAAAATGTATCCGTCTTGAAATTGAATTCAACATAGGGTTGCTTGCTGAAACTGGTGCAATTTATGTTCCTGGTCTGGGCGGGCCAGCATGTGATGGTCAGGTGGCAGGATTGCATATAACATCTGCATTATGTGCGGTCTCTCTTAAAAAAGAAAATTCAGAAATGACAAGTAACCAATGGCTCCCGCTGATCCCATATAACTTCAGCTGCGAGGCTATGGTTGGAGCCTTCAACGACCTAGTCTTCTTCGAACAAATTTTGGTTGGAAACCGCTGACGTGATGCCGTTTATCACGTGATATCGCCGATGCTGATGTGAATTTTTCTATAACTAAAAAAAAAAATTAATTTTTTATTAGTTTTTTCTTTCTTTTCCTGTTTGTGGCCGAGTGACCATCAGAAACAGGCAAGGGTTCGGCCTCGTTGGGCCGAGGGGGAGGGGGAGGGGGAGTAGCGGCGAGGGTCGGCCTCATGCGTTCGAAGCCAACTCGATTAACTCTGCTCCAATCTCAGCTTCGTTCGAAGGATAAGAGGTCCGAGGTTCGAAATCTCATAGAACTGGCCGTCTAAATCTTCTATGTCAAACCAGGTTTTTCAGCTCGTAGATTTTTAAAAAAAAATTGGTTCCTTTTCGGCTTTCCTCTTATTAGACACCGATTATTGTCGAAATCGGTTTATCTTGGAAGTCAGGATAGCTGTGGCTTCGAAGAACTCTTATGGCGAGGGTCGTCCATTCCTAATTTTTCGGTTTGCGCGGCTCAGACATTTATGGGATTGGGAGGTTCGATCTACATTCTCGAATTGCGATATGGAGAAAAGCTGTTCTCTAAGATGGCTATTGTGTATAGGTAATAATTCCATATTTTGTTTTCGGGCAGAAGGTTTTCCTGGGTTTAAGATGGGAAAGAGCTAGCAAATCTGGGTTTTGGGGCTGAATCAAATTTAAAAGTCATGCTGTCTGAGTAACTATAGAATAATTCGGCGCTTTGCTTTTTTTTTTTAGCTGGATTTTGACTTGCTTTATAAGAACAGGGGGGAAGGGGGGAAAAAGCAAGGGGTAAAAAAGAAGTAACAATAATAATAAATTTAAAAACTATTTAAATTTTTTTAAAAAAAAAAATCCACTTCAATACCGGCATTGCCATGTAGAACGGCCGGTGCTTTCTGGCTAAAATTGATCGGATAGATTGAAATGGTGTCAATACGAAAATGTTTATGATTCAATCAAAAGATTTAAAGCTGAATTTTTACCAAAGCAACAGGTATATAATTTTTTATTTTTTATTTTGTACTTTTCCCATGAACACGCAATGCACCGGCCGTTCTAACCATACGACTTTCACAAATGCAAGCATACGACTTTCTAACCACTCAATGACGTACCATTCTAAAGTCAAATCTCTAAAAGCTATGCGGGTTAAAATTTCACTTGCCTCTTGAACTGAAGTCCCAACACAATCCAAGCTCGTCCTCCTCGCCGAGCATGTACACGAGATGATGCTTACAAGAGTTCTGGACTTGAGGCCTTTGACAGGGGAAACAGACGTGCATAGCGGGACAGAATGAGGGCGTGAGCGACAAACGTCGATGGCGGCCAGTCGAGAGTGAGTGTTGGGTGAAGGATAATCTTATCTGGCCATCGAGGACGTAGTGAAACAAAAGGCTGTAAGAGGTATTAAATGGTGAAGGGAAAGATGTGTTAGAGGTGTGCCGCCTCGCCACCCCGTGGTGACACATGGTGCCACTTGGCAGCCACCCGCAATGAGTCACCATGGTGGTGACATGTGGCGCCGGAGGGCCCCGCTTGGTGTCCTTTTGTCACGTGTCATCTTCGACACGTGGCGCCACATTGCGCTTGTTCGTCACTTGCCGCCGTTATGATCTCAATTTTTCATGTGTTTAGCTCAACGAGACTGAATTCAAGCATGATGTGTTTCCCCATCGCCTTGTCGTCAATCTCTTATACCAAATCAAAACTCATGCATGATTACTGTGACAGTACCTTGAAAATAAGCTGACTGGAAATTTGGGGCCATTACAGAAAAACCTACCCGTCATCTCACCCTCATTTCCCCCCTCTTCTAACTCTTCCGTTGGTGGCACCAAGCAAGATCATCCAACCTCTCGCCGCTCCGTTCGTCGCCATTGCCAAGCTCTCAAACTCTGAAGCTCGTTTGTGGTCAAGGTCGAGCGGTGAAACAAAGCTCGATGACGTAATGATAGTCCATGGTAATCTTCATTCGTTGGAAAACTAAGGCAAATAGTCCTTTTTACTAGACTACCTATGGTTACTTAGCAATTGTGAGTGTAGAGCACCCATCGATTTTCATTGTGATGACTTCAATTTTGTATGATCGATTTTAAGACCATGCGCTTCTGTGTGCTTTGTGTCTAAATAGTATGGGCCTTTCTTACAATGTTGTGGTTCTATAGATGGTTTAGTCATTTAGATTAGTGTTCTACTTGTTTGGTTTTGTACTTACTCCGTCAGTTGAAATCTCTTCCAGAATAATAGTATGCCAGATCCACCAACTCCTGTGCAGAAATGTTTTTATGGCAAACCCTTATGGGTAAGTCGGTCCACAGTAGAATATACTGAGGTCCGACCCAACAGTCCATTACGAATCCGCTACAAGATTATCCATTCTAGGGTTTATGTGGATGAGAGTTCACCCATTGGAAGAGTTGTATTCGAGTTCAGAATTGGGTACCGTCGTGGCTTAACGAGGTGGATGGACCTCACCAATTTGATGTGGATGGTCAGGCGGGTAATGTGGATAAAAACGGGATTCCATGGCAAATGCCACTTTAGTTTTTGCCTAAAAGGAGATCACATTCCCTCGCAATCCTCCCAGTTGTCTTTTGAACTGAATAATGCAATTAAATGATAAATGTCCGTATAGATCCATATAAATTAAATTGTTGACTCTCATATATATATATATACACAATTATGAAGATATGACTGCTGCATTGTTAACATTTATGATATGAGTATGAGTAGTGAAACCTATGAAAGGCCATACCCTATTAGGCATGCCTGTAGCTTGTTTTTCATGCGCCTGTATTTGCATAACGACATGACTGTTTTTAGTTAGTCTTCTAGTATTCCGCATGCGCCATTACATCTATATAATACAAGATTAATGTAGAGCGCGAAGTTAGTAAACTGATGGCGGATTGAGACGCCACATGAACAATCTAATTATTCGGCCTCTTTTTGCAAGTTGAAGATGCACTAATGTAGGTAATCCAAGAGACCCTTTTATAGACATGGCCATTTGGGCCCGTGGGCCCGGAACCGGCCCGTTGACCGGGCCCGCGGCCCGAACCGGAACTGGCCTTCAAGGGCCGATTCCAATTCCACATTTTTCGGAACTGGCCCGGAACTGGCGTTCCGGGCCGACTCCGAACCGCCATTTAAAAAAAATAAAAGGAAAAAATAGAGAAAATGATAATTGCTTGAAGTAGGATTCGAACTCTTGATCTTTTGGTTAAAATAAGTGCCCTAAACCACTTGACTACCTTCAATTTGATTGTTTATATTGCAAATAAAATATAAAAAAAAAGTATGGACAATTGAATCGGCGGAACCGACGGTTCCTTGAACCGAGCCCGGAACCGGAACCGGAACCGCCTCTTCAAGGGCCGGTTCCGGTTTCAGCTTTTTTAGGAACCGGAACCGCCGGTTCCGCCGAACCGGTCACGTCTACCCTTTTAAATGTCGAGACCCCTTTTGAAAGTTGATGATTAACCGCAAGTTTTTCATAACATGTTGAGACCACTTTCAAGAGTTGAAAAGGTTCAGGCGGTTAAAGAACAAGAAACGTGATCTCATATAATGCCAAACAATCGATTAAAGAATAAGGTTGTGGAAATACCCAACTTTGCAGATGGAGATCCCAACTTGGCATCACCAGAGAGATGGCCTACTTGACTATCGCCGACACTGAAGAGTCGCCTCCCATTGGAGAGGCGGCTCGAGGCGGTGGAAAGGTGGCCCAACGCTGAGGAGAGGCTGTGGTTGTGAGAAAATTGATTCTTCTCGTATCTGCCCTTTTGATAAATCTTATCCTGGTCTATCTCATTCCTCTTCTAAGATTATTTTATCCTGGCTATATCTCTCTATATCCCTTTTATCATATCATATCCTGACTTATATCTTGATAATCAAATGCAGCTTGAGAAGATCTGGGTGTGGCTTTTGCATAGAGAAGAAGACGAGCTGATTTTATGAAGGAAAAAAAAGGCACTTTAATAATATTGCATCTTGAACTTTCATAACATATTAGTGCACCTAGTTCTTATCTAAACATTTAGACAAAAAAAAAAAACAAGGTTCTTATCTATGCATGCCCTAGAAAATAAGGGTAAGGACAAAATGGTAATTCTAGACTGATATATCTGTGACCAAATTTACCCTAAATTAATTTAATACCCCAAACTAGTATAATTGTGACAAATTTACCTTACATTAAATTGAGTTAATGTCACAAAAAATTCTAAATTAATAAACTTGTGACAAACAGAGGATAAAAATCCCAAAATGGTATACTAGTCAACTGGTACGTGTCATCCGACTTAGCAATTTGATAGTTAAATTTATTGAAAAGGTAAATTTATCAGAAATATACCAGTTTTGGTTAAATTTATCATAAGTGTATCAGTTTGGATTTTTTTGTAGTTAAAAAAATGATTTAAGAAATATTTGTCACAGATATACCTATTTGGCCGGGTTTGTCACACGTGTATCTGTTGGGGATTTTTCATGGTATTAATCCTATTTTTTAGCGTAGAATTAGAAACACGTTTCTTTTATATAAAAATAAAAGTAAAGAAATTTTTTTGAAAGGCACATAAAGAAGAAAAGTGATTTCCTTAATAACCAAAATAATAATTTCATTTGCATTTTCGCAGAATTATTTTTTTTAGTCCTTTTTTGCACCCTTCTAATAAGAAGCTTTATTTTTTTTTAGCGTAGAATTGGAAACATATTTCTTTTATATAAAAATAAAGTAAGAAATTTTTTCGAAAGGGACATAAACAAGAAAGCGAAAAACTTTTCGAAAACCAAATAATCATTTCATTTGCATTTTTGCATAATTATTATTTTTAGCCATTTTTCACACTCTTCTAATAAGAAGTTTTTTTAGGGGTAGAATTAGAAGCATGTTTCTTTTATATAAAAAAAAGTGAAGAAATTTCAAACTTGATGGTATTAATTGAAATTTTTGATTGTATATTCGCGATCAATTGCAAGTTTTTCGATTTGTTTATCTATTTATTTTCAGGTACAGATGTTCATAAACCTTTGAGAAGGCGCGAGTGTTCAGAGGCTCGACGATCGCTGCCCATGGCCGGATGGTAGCCATTTTCCGAAACTTCAGCACCCCGCACGCTCATCCCTCCAATATATTCCCAGACAGCTCTCCCTATACGCAGTGAACCGAGACCTCCATCGGCTGGATGGGAACTCCTTCCCTTTCTTCGACGAGAGAAAGCAACTCGAGTCCCGTCTCGTCTCTCTCCTCGATGGCTGCGACGGTCTCGCTCAGCTCAAGCAAGTCCACGCCCATGTCTACCGCAAGGGTCTCGACCAATGCTGCTACGTCCTCACGAAGCTCGTCCGCACGCTCAACGAGCTCGGCTCCCCGTGTACTCGTATCAGCGCCTCATCTTTCGGCAGGCCAGGTGCCCAAACCCGTTTCTGTACACTGCCTCCATTCGCGGGTACTCGGCTCAAGGGCCGTTTAGGGAGTCCATTGGGTTGTATACGAGGCTACGAGCATGAGGAAGGTCGGTGTTGACCCCGTGTCTTTCACGTTTACGGCGTTGCTCAAGGCTTGTAGGGCGGCTCTTGATTTGAATTTGGGTCGTCAGGTGCATGCCCAGACGATGTTGATTGGTGGGTTCTGCTCTGATTTATATGTGGGGAACACGTTGATCGGTATGTATGTGAGCTGCTGCGATTTGGGCAGTGGGCGTAAGGTGTTTGACGAAATGCTGCACACAGAGATGTTATTTCCTGGACGACATTGATAGTGGCATACACGAAGACCGGTGAAATGGTGTCCGCTGACAATTTGATAGGTTACCGTTGAAGGATATGGTGGCTTGGATTGCAATGGTTACTGGGTTCCCGCAGAATGCCAAGCCAAGGGAGGGATTGCAGTTTTTCAAGAGAATGCAGGATGCTGGTGTTGAGACTGATGAGGCTACATTGGCTGGTGTTATCTCAGTTTGTGCTCAACTGGGCGCAGCTAAATATGCTAAATGGGTTCGGGATGTGGCCGAAAAATCTTTACTTGGGCCAACTGATAATCTTTAATAATACAAAATATGAATTATGTAGTATTTTTTTACTTTTATAAAATATATAAATTTTATTAATAATACTTTTATCAAAATAATATTAAAATTTTATTAATAATACTTTGAAAGGGCATATCTCATCGCCCGGGTGTCCGTTTGGAACGAATTTTTTTTTTGATTTCCCATAATTTTTCGAGACGAATCCATTGAAAAAATAAAATAAAATAAAAAATAAATTTAGGCCCCAATCGGCACTTGGGCCGCCGAATGGGGCCCAATGGGTGCCAATCGGCGGCCCAAGTACCGATTGGCACCCAATTCAGTAATTAATTTTTTTTTTACTATTATTTTGGTAAATATTTTTTTAAAAAAATTAATTTGGAAAAAAGCCCGCAAATTTGCGGATAGGTCCCCCACCAGAAGCATTCTTTCTTTAAGAAACCAAGTCACCTCTTTCAGTCTATTACAATTCACGAATGGGCAACAGTGTCTTTTCTCAGTTTGATTTTGAGCAATTTTTCAAATTAGCATTTTTAAAAAAAATATTTGCCAAATTAATATTTTTTAAAAAATATTTATCAAATTGGATGCCGCTCGACAATTGGGCCGCCAAGCGGCATCCAATTCGCGAGTTGGGCCCCACTCGGCGGCCTAATTGTCAAGCGGGTGGCTGCCCCGCCCCCTAATCAGCAATTGGGCCGCCAATTGGGGCCCAAAACTAAGATTTGGCCTCCGCTGGGCGACCCAATTGCCTAGCGGGGCCGATTTTTTTTTTATTTTCTTTTTTTTCAATGGATTTATCTTGAAAATTTACGCGAAAAAAAAAATTCATCCCAAATGGACACCCGAGCGATGAGATATGCCCTTTCAAAATATTATCCCGTTAGATCTTTAAAATTTTGTTAATTTAGGCATCCATTTAAACGAGTAAATTATCATCCCCGCCTTTTATGGGTGGGCGGCTTGCCGCTCCTTCTCAGAATTTGACCTCAGATTCGAATTCGCGAGTTGGTCGCTTGTTAATGATAATTTACTCGTTTAAATGAATGCCTAAATTAACAAAGTTGTAAAAATCTGACGGAATAATACTTTGAAATGGCATATCTCATCGCTCGAGTATCCATTTGGGACAATTTTTTTTTGATTTCGTGTAATTTCTTGAGACGAATCCATTGAAATAAAAAGAAAATAAAATAAAAAATTAAATTTCGACCTCGCTCGGCAATTGAGCCACCTAGATGGGCCCAAATCTTGGTTTTGGGCCCCCATTGGCGGCCCAATTGCCGATTGGAGGGGGGAGGGCGAGGCAGCCACCCGCTCGGCAATTGGGCTACCGAGCGGCACCCAATTCATGAGTTGGGCCCCACTCGGCGGCCCAATTGCCGAGAGGCACCCAATTTGATAAATATTTTTTTTTAAAATATTAATTTGATAAATATTTTTTTAAAAATGCTAATTTAGAAAATTGCCCTTTGATTTTCCCGTCTAGGACTGGCTTCTGAGAAAAATACAAACATTTTTTCATTAAATTTGCTAGGCTATTAGCCTTTCTCTTGATTTTTCTTCCAAATTCAAATATCTTCTTTTTGCTATTATGAACAAAAGTCGTCATATGAATTCGACGGACCTGAAAAATCAAAAATAATTTCAATATCAATAAAACACCGTTATCAACCTAGATGGAGCAACTTCTTGAATCAAAGCACTTGACACAGTTCTTCATTAATCATCTCCGCGTCAATATTTTTTTCAAATTTGAGAGTGAGAAATTTTACTATTTTTTTGGATGGGAGGAACAGTTCAACCTCTCCGACAATCAAGATAGGAATTTCTTAAAATTGAAGTCGACAAAAAGAAAAGTGACTATCTAAACTTGGAAATTGCTTCCATAGGTTGCGAAAACAAAATTTGAGGAAATGTATTCATCAGACATGAAAATCCAAATTAACAAAAACTGATGAGAATTTTCTTTTTTTCAAAAGATATTAATTCAGTCACGTATCATACACAATTCGACGACATTAAAACAATTTGCTCACACGATCTGAACAAAAATGTCATGACACGCTTTCGTATGACGCAAGTAAGATAGATAGACGAAGGAGCACAAAATTATACAATTATACTTGACATCCCCTCCGATTCTCACGCCCCTACTATTCGTACGCTCTCTCGTCGCCCTCGCAGCTCGTGGGACATCCCTCTCCTCGTTCTCGCTTGTCCCTGGACATCTCCTCTTCTCGCTTATCCCTCCTCGTGGCATTTTCTTCGCTTTCTCGCTTGGCCCTGGACATCTCCTCTTCTCGCTTGTCCCTCCTCGTAGCATTTTCTTCGCTTGGAATGACTGCATTCCTTCTGCGTGCAGCTGCGATTGCTAGGGCTCTTGCGATTACTAGGGCTGCGATTGCTAGGGCCATTCGTCTACAAGATGGCATTCTGCCTGCCAGCCATAGCCATTCGTCTACAAGAGGCATTTGCAGCAAGAGGTTGGTGCGAGCCCTATTCTTATATTATTGCTGATGTTGAAAACCCCACATGTAATCCTAATTACTATTCACATAAAACAGACCTACTTTACAATTGTATCCATAAGGTTCGTAGTAAATTTTAGGCTAGTCTGCTTGGCGGCTCTATGTTTGGTTGGAAGAATGGTTTATGGAAATATGAGTGTTAAAACACTACTACTTATTAAGTAGTACTTAACAGGGAAGTCCCACCTTACCTTACCGAGGTAAGGTCTTATTTGTCCGACGAGGAGGGCACGGACAATGATGAGCTGGAGTTTGTACTGCCTGAAAGTACGTGAACCCACGTACTTTCAGGAAAAATCATGAATTAGTTCTGCCCAATCCGATGGAGGAACATGTTTCAATTTTTGAAAACCGGTTAAAACAAGTCCGATTTTCGATTCTAAGTGAAGATCCACATGGATTGGTTTGAGAACCGGTTTTGTAGTTTTTATTTTTTTATCTTTTAATATTTTAAAATTTTGATTTTTTTTATGCTAATCTGGAAGTTCTAATACGCCAGGTAGAAGCCACCTTAGATTTTCGTGAAGCTCATCGGAGTTGGCACTAAAATAACTATTTAAAAAAATGTTACTTAAATGATCTGAAAAAAAAAATTAACACTAAAGTGGGTGTCATATAAAATTTTGGCATTCTTAATATCCTTTTGCCAATAATTTATGCTATAAAAGATTTTGTGTCGAAACGAAAAGATGAATATCATCCACGGAAAAAAAAAAAAACAAAACAAAATCATAGCAGAGGCACAGTCAATGCCAACGGATGCTACCGCCATTATGATTTTGAGAAGAAAATTTTATTTCATTTGTCTTTCTTGTTTTGGGTACCACTTGAAAACCAAGCTAAACGACGCATGACACCACGGAGTAATTGATGCTGAGCTCGAGAGTTATTCAAGATCGGCTCACTAATATTTCAAGCCCAAGATACACGAGTATCTTGTAAAATTCAGTGTGACAAAAATTTTGTTTGGGGGGAATTTTGATCATTTTGCGATCGAACTAGGACTAGAAAGCAAGTCCGTTGTTTGTTTTCCCAATTGCCCGAAATTCATATTGACTTTGCTAGCACGGCTATATATAAATAAATTAATTCCGCTAAATCGAGCAAATTAAGTTCAAACAATAGTGAGACCACCTCGGACACCAAGTGTAGATATACTTCTTATTAATCTTCTCTAACGACAGAGTATGGAAAAAAATGTTCTAAACCTATTAAACTTTGGCCACATGAGTGCTAAATTTTTTTTACGCTTTACTTATTGAGCCTATCTGACCAATTTTAGTTAGAAATCAATGACATGGACTATAGCCGTTTCAAGTGGCATGGTCGATGCTGACGTATATAATAATTTAAAAATCTGGATCTTTATTTATATTTTTTGTTTTGTTTTTCTTTCCTTTTTTCCCTTCCAAGCCCTATGAGGGTCATTGGCCATGGCCTGTGGTCGGCGATCGGCCGTCTCTCGCCTACGACCACTGACCCTTGCTAGGCTTGGCAGGAAGAAAAAGGAAAAGAAAGAAATGAAAAAAGAAAATTATATAAAAGACTAAAAAATTCATAATTTAAGAAAAATAAAAGATTTGTTTGTGTAAGCATTGGCCATTCTCCATGACAAGTGACAACACCAACATCCACGTTACTAATTTCAAGGTAAAATTGACAGAATAGACATAAATGATAAAATATGAAAATGTTTTAGGACTCAATTGTCAAAATTGAAATGTTTATGAATGAATTGGCCAAAGTGCAATAAACTTAGAATTTTTTGGACAATTTTCTCATAAAAGTATTGGTCATGGTTTCAATAATCTCAGTCTTGGAGACCCAACGTAGTCGAAATAAGAGACTAGTATTATTGGCCATAGCACGATCACAAAGTTCCATCTCAGTGGAATCGGCCATGTTATTCTATTCACATCTCAAAATTGCTCGTGTAAATAAGCTCATCACATCGATTTTGACAGAGTGGTCAAAAGCAATGCCCCCTTCGCTCGGAAGTTTGTAAAGGCTGATCCTATCTGTCTTAAATAGGATTGACAAAGAGCTTCTTGGCTGAACGATGGGGCCGATCCATGGGGAATTGGGACTAGGGGTGTCAATGGGCAGGGCCGGGTCGAAGGTGGACAGTACCGAGTTCGGGCCGGCCGGCGCCGGGCCGGGCCAGGCCAAATTATTATTCTTTTTTTCTTTTTTTTCGAAATTAAAATTAATTGACAAATCTACCAAATGAAAGAATATAAAAAGAAAAAAATAAATTAAAGGGAAAATACGGATGTTGAAAACATCCGGACGTCGGGCCGGCCCGGCCCAAAAAGGCCCAAAAATTAACTGAATTTTCGGGCCGGGCCGTCTGGCCCGGGCCTTTTTGACACCCTTAATTGGGACCTCCCCATCGTCCGATGGGCCCGATCCATGCTCTGTCGAGAGATTGCGGTACTACTTCAGCGCTTTTTATCTGAAGAATTTCGGAGCAAACAGTGCTCTTGAAAGTGTGACCAGGAAAATCATGACCTCATCTTTACATTGGTGTATATTCATACAGGTCATACATCGATTGTAAAAGAGAAAATTTTGTCTGTGGAAAATGAGCGATTTGAAAAATATTTTCCGAAAAATGATTGTTTATATCGTTTAGAAAAATTACAACATCAATATCAATTATCTTTATCCCAACCTAATTGGGGTTGGCGGTCGATGAACCAAAAATAAAAATAAAAATAAAAGCAAGACTGATTATCGTTTAGAAAAATTAGCCAACGGAAAATGTTGTCCTCATCGATAACAATTTATGGCTAACTATTTTCGCAAATGATGAATTTTTTTTCATTTATTCATTTTTTTAAGTGGCATAAGCGATTACTTTTTAAAAAAATATTTTTCAAATCGCTCATTTTCCGTGAAAGAAACATACCATATAAGTGACCAAGGGAACACTCGTTAATTAAGCGAAAATTGCTTAGTCACAAGAATATTCCTATAACGACATTATGCTAAGAAAGTGGCAACAGTTCGAGAGAACTCATGACAATAGCTAACATAATTAACTCTCAAGTGCAAAGTACAGAGCCCATATTTCACCTCTCTTCGAGTCTCTCTACATTCTGTCTCTTTTCTTCATCTTTTTTTTACCTTTTAACTTATAAATATGCGTAAAGTTCCATCAATGATCCGCTCTAGACAGCAACACCGAGACGATGCAAAGAATTCTGAAACTCATCACTCCCTCTGATAATCTAAAACGACTCCATCTGTATGCAACCAAGTGACATCAACGATTCTCCATGTTAGTTTACACAGAAAATGTTGCTTGGCTGGATGGTGACTACCCAAACAGCATCAGTTGAAAAAAGAATTGCATATAGGGGTGCAGATTCCAACATCTAGCTCCTCTCGTCGCTGACCAAGCTGTTCTTTTCCTTTGGCCCTGTCGGGCCGTCTTCGCCATATAGCTCGGCTGGAAGCTTGTCGAATATGTACACCGCCGAGCATCCCAACATAACCGGCAAAGATTTGATTGTCTTGTCTAGCTTGGTTCTTGAATCATAGGTGACGGTCGGACCCCATTTTCTCATATATTGCAACCAGGAAGGCTCATCGACGACGCCATTTCCTAGATATTCGGCAGCAACGATCTCATAGCTGGTGCTTGATTCCACTTTAAAATCACTCCGAGCTGCATCGTTCCTTATCCCGATGCCAAGCATTTTCGAACCATGAATGTAGGTTCCGGGACAATGGTAGCTAGCGTGCCCACTTTTCGATGAGTAAACAGCCACTTTGTTTCCATCTATGAATTCCAAATCACATGCATCCACCCTTTGGCCACTGCTGTGCTATGAGAAGTAGATGCTCCACAGCTCTCCAGTGAAGTTGCTTATCCGGAGAGTAATATGTTCCCAGTCCCCTACATGCTGTCCAATGCTCAGATGAATACTCATGCCAACTTTGAGAGTGGCTGGCCCATTGAAGGGACAAAAGATCCACATCACAATGTCCGTAAATGTACCGCCCAAAGCTGGCTTCACATGAACATAAAGTTTAGCCGAACCCAAGTTCCCATTCTTGATACTATCTTTCCGCCCATCACTAGGCAAATCAATCCAATACTCCTCGTCGTCCTTCCCCTGCTTGGTAAGTTTGAACCACTTATGTCTATGGACTCCCCTACAAGATCTCCTTTACTGTATAATTGTGATCCATTGTCGAAGAACCATGAAACAGAGGACGGCAAAAACACCTCATCTGGGTGAAAGAACACAGTTGGCCCCTAGTGATTAATGAGTGTGTGGACCTGATCAAGGTTTGGCATCGCATTCAGCGTGGGGTTGCAGTTCTTTAGGCATGAAATGCGTTGTTCATCGCCAGAAATCCAGAAGCTACTGCAGAAAAAAGTCCCCACTGAGACACCTTTACCCAGCATTCCCTGGTCTAGTGCTACATACTTTAAATGGTAATTGCGGATATTTTGAAATCAAGCTGAGAATCACGTGATGATTTTCGCATGTATCAGTCAAGTCAGACCGAACAACTCTGACTACCTCCATTGCAAGTTTAGCTGGCTGGTTAGTGACCAAAGTCCAATAGGCTTGTACCCCTCAGGCGCCTGAGGTAGCCAGAAATAACCACCTTCAGCCCCACCTTCGGCCCCATCTTCCCCTCCATCATCTGAACTCCAAACAAGCGTGTAATCGACTGGCTCCACCAGAGCTGGTGATCTATCAAATGGGCATTGATCAGCAAGTTCTACACCAGAAGAAATAACTTCCCTTGCCACTAGTACAAAACCTCGCAAAGGTCGATCGTTTGATTGGCAATAGTGCTCCAGACAAAAAAATCCATCAGGTATTGCCACAGGCCTATAGAAACTGACACCGTTTCTCTCATCCCTTGACGGATTCCAACCCCAGATATATTCAAACCTGTTGACTTCACAGACTTCAATTTCCTCAAGATTTATCCTTCCGCTGGCAAATCCTCGACCTGGGATCACAAGTAAAAAATGGAGAGAAGAAAAGGAAATAAGTAAAGGATGAGCTCTTTTGTCAATAAGCCAGAATGTCATAAGACATGAGATAACAATGCAAAAATATTCTGCAGTAATTGATATGCAGAGAGAGACCCACCACCTTTAGCATCATCATAGAACCAACTTCTCAAGCACGATAAGATCATCAAAATAGCTAAACCAGAAACTAGCGGCCTTCTTCATACAGTGTGGCAAAAAGTAACCAACAATCAAGCAAATTAATAAACAGGATTTGGGAAAGAACATACATTTAGGTCCTTGGAAATTAAATCACGTGTGGAATATAGCAATGGCCAGGGAAAGCGAAGAATCCGCAGATTCTAGCTATATACACAAGCATGTTGGCAATGACACTTGACAGGCAGTCTTGCAATAATCATTTGCTTGCTCTTGTTTCGGTAAGATGCTTTACTCGTTGACCCAAAGAAGCTATCAAACTCCATAATCTAGAAGTTGAAGGAAGTTTTTCACATTCTAGAATGGATAACATGTCCAAAATAATTCTGCAGTGACTCCACATTTCGCCTCCAACAATGCAATGTTACATCTTAATAGTGACACCATTGACTACTTGAGGTTTGGTTCCCAGGGACACTTAAACATTGGAGTTTTAAGGCTAAATGTCGCCAACACGTCCTAGTTTCCCCTGTTTCGTGCAAATCGATTCATTCATGACTTCTTCAGGATTCTATAGGCCTGTCGGGAGCCGCTCATTATCTGGACCTCTCGCCCAAGGATCACATCCGGCTCCCGTCGGACCTTTACGTTACATTAGTGAATAGCAATCAGCAAAAACGACCGCCCGCCAACCAAATCCAGCAAAAAATCTAAGAGGCCACCGGAGCTTCGCCATGACCCGACCAAGGAAAATAAAGAACCAACAATGCAACCAGGTACGAGCAAAAGAAGGAACGAAAAAGGAGGCGATCATTCGTTCATCTCCATCCACATCACGAGACAAAAAAACACGTCGGAGTTTCAACGTCCGGTCACGTGCTATTTTGCGTTACTTATTTATTTTATTTTATTTTGGTCAATACCACTTGTGTACATGTATCTGCATTTTAAGGAGAGATTGGACAGGATGCTAACTAACCGGTCGGGGATATCCATTTGGGTAAATGTGTCATTGAGTTACCGATTTGAAATATCTTACAAAACAAAAATATGTACAATATTAAAGCTTGAAGATTAGTATCTCTGAGCAGAGATTTTTATGCCTTCTAAATGTTCCTAATTTTTTGACCCAAAAAAAAAATGTTCCTAATTGGAACTAGAGAAAAAGAAGAAGAAGAAGAAGAAAAGCAGATAGGAGTAGCTCATTAACATTGGTGACGTGGATATTGATATAGAAACAAAGGTATAGACGCTTACCTTGTTTTTACGAATTAGCGGCCTTTTGAGTATTTATATGTGAATGGGGAGTGTCTTCAATTTTTTTTTTGAAAAAAAAAAGGCGGGGTTTGTTGCACGTATTGGCTCTAAAATTACTACGATTATCCGAGTAGCAAATACCATCAAACAAACTATAATTGATTTAATTAGCCATTCGCAATTTTATAGTCTGAATTAACAATATGGAAATGCGTACACAATTGAGAGTGCTCAATGAGCAATGGACAACTATGCTAGTGGCTCTTCCTTTAAGTTAGTTGTCTCATTTTAGTTAACTTTGATCCCGTAAAAATGAAACTACTTTTCCAAAGTAGATCATGCTAAAAAGGCAAGTTCCAAAATGAATTTGTCCCAAAAGTATTCCCCCAAGTAGATTTCCCATTGTCACAACATGCCCAAGGTTGCTCGCATCCTAGTCACACTTAACTCTCCTAAAATTATAATTGTTCACCTTTTCCACAACCTTTATTCTTCAAAATTGAAAACGATATCACACAACCTCTGATTTTACTTTTAGATTTTAGTACTCCATATGTGCAATCGAATGAAGAATCGAAAATGGGAAAACTGTCTTATGTTTAGACTTGTCTACATTTTGAATATCTTCACGTCCTACTCATAAAAACAAAGAGAGACGGAATAAGTAGTCTAGTTTGGGCAGCAATGAGAAGTCTAATTCGAAAAATAATCATGCGAATACCTATCTTGGGAATTACCTTTTCTGAGGGATTTATTTTGGAATACGAAGGTCCTGAAAATGACATTTGAGTGCTAATTATGACAAGAAATTCAAGTCAATGGACCACTATTGACAAAGTCTAAAAAGGTCCAAATTGGAGTCCGGCACAAATACATGCGCTAGAAGATTAATTGGCCCGAAAAACTCGAGATGCTAGAACTGGGCTACTTAGTTATAATCTTGCTGCGCAAACCGCTTGTATCCTCCTACACTTACAAATTTTTGTGCAGAAAATAATCCCACAGCTTAATAAAATCGTACAATCTTGTACTACGATTGGTAACAGGCCTTCTAATTAGTGATTTTTACGCACGTGCACTACTCAGATGAAAAGCCAATCGGGAACAGAGCTCCCAAGGGATCTATCGGAAAGGTATCGCCAAAGAAGCCGAAAGACTGATAGCAGTGCTAGCCAAGCGAATCGCTCGCTACTTATGGCCAAGATAGGAATTCCACCAGCTTCTGGATTAGGTTATGAGATAAAATCAACTGCCCTAACGGTCTCCATCAATAACGAAAAACAGCAGAGTAAGTCTTTCACATACACCCCTCAAGAATTGAGAAACTTTTGTTCCCAATGATAAGAGGGTGCCGAGCAAATCAATCCGAAATAAACGACCAGCCAAGGCCATGAAGATGAACGGACAAACAGAGGACATAGCTGAAAACGTGGAGGAAACAAAACAAGATAAACCAAACACTATAAGGGCTTGATGTTGACCAAAACTCCAGGATCTTGTTGCACCCCTCACAGTGTAAAGGCTCAATAGGGCCCAAAACTCCCACTTGAACTGCATCACAAAAACCATTCAGGGGGAAAGGCTCATCTAAGCTCCACCCTCAAGGGCCAGAAGGAAAAAGGTCTTAACAATCTAATGATGCCAAGAGGGAAGAAACACACCTCAAGAAGCAGAGACCACGACTTCAGGAAACCATCATACATGGAATCACCATAGCAACCTAACGAGCCTATGGCCACAGCTATAACGAGTACTCATTGTGAAGCACGGAAGTAAGAACCATTGCCTCTTGGACGGCTGTAGTCATTATGCAGATTGGTTGCCCTGCCCAAACTCTGACCACCCAGGCATCCCCTTAGGCCCTCTTCTTAGTATCCGCCTCTGCCTCTTCCTCGTCCTAGCATTTTCAAATAAAGAAGTTATCATAATATTTTTTTTTAATGACAATGAAGATTAGCATAATATAATCTTCATTGTCTCCAAAAAGATGCTCAGGAAGCATAATCAAGATTTTAGCTGTCCCGCAATTTACAAGCACTTGCAGAGAAATGTCACTCAAACCCCAAACAACACTAATCTCTCTCCTTCTATTTTTCCAAAAGAGAAGGAAATTATCCATGTAACTCATAAAATCTAGTCTCTCGCCCTCCCTCTCTCTCCCACCTCCCCCAGCCAGCCCCCTTTCTCTTTTCCCCTTTTCTCTCCCCACAATCCAAGAGACCAATCTTGTACACAGATGGTGAAGAAGCTGCAAAAGCTAGCTCTCTCTCCATACAGTCAGTCATTTACATTAAACATCCAAACACACCAAGAGCCATGAAGCTAAGCACTAGGCACAGCTACTGCTTCCAATCTTAAGTCATCATTGGAGGTGAGTAGACAGACTAATCCAGAACTGCCCGGACCGGATCGATTTCTCGGTTCTATAAAACTGATTTTTTTTCCACTTTTTAAGTTAACCAAATAAACGGTGGAAAAAAAAAGTAAACCTAATAAACCACTGATTATTTTTTTTCTTGAATGTTAAACCTAATTTCAATTAAATATATTATAATTAAAATCCGTGCTGCCCACCCTTATTACCACCGGTACCATTAGACCGCCCAGTCTGATTCCACTACCATCCAGTCCGTTCCTAGTTCATGGGTGGAAATGGACCAGATCCGAAACACATCATCATCCCTAATCATCATTGAACACTTTCTCTAGGAAAGGGCAAAAAAAAAAAGCAACTAGTCTTAAAATGCAACTTAAAAGAACAAAAAAAAAAAAAAACAATAAGGCCACATACTTCCTCCTCGAGCACCACTGGTGATGTTTGCTCTTCTCTCTTCCACGTAGACTGCCTTCCGGCCATCATAATAGGAGAAGCCTACAATTTGAAAACAAAATTATAACCATGTTGTTTTCCACACATATGTACAGTCAGAAGTAGATTATGCCAGTAACCAAATCAATTACAAGATGAAGAGCATGCATGCACATAGTCCCCCCTAATTCAGAAAGTAAGATTTAATGGATATACTCCTACAGCACTTACATGCATCACAATAGTCCGGGACTACAGAGTTAGCCATTATTCCCAAAATTTTAAGATTCTGGTAAACGATTCAATCATGTCTATCAAGCATATTCATTAAAGACTACACACATGTAAGCCAGAGCCGAATTTTTTGCATCTAACAGACACGATGACAACAGCCAGAAGACAGATAAGAGTAATAGACATAACCATAATAATAGATGAGATAATTTGAACCCTTAACCCGGATACCATGTGAACAAACCGGGTTTCCTAACAGCTTAAGTCCACTATGTGAATCAAGCATGTTTCTTAACAGATGATAATCAACGTGTGAATAGATATTTGGATCTTAATATAAGGACGAACGACGGCTCAAAAAAGGATCCACAATAACACATCTACATTACCCAAATAACTAATAAATAAAGATAAATGCAATGTGTAATAGATAAGCTACCCTTAATGCATTCTGGACACCAAAAATGTCTTCAAACTCAACAAAAGCATAACAAACACCAATTTCCTGCATGTTCATTCCTAATTTAGCCCCCACCAACATTGCATATCAAATCCATGCCAAGTGGCTCGTATCAAAAGAAAAAGGCCAATGCTGAGTGGACAGAACCTTCGGTATCTTGATTGCAACACCATCTAGCCAGATGCTGCCAAAGTTCCCGAAAACTTCCTCAATGCCTGTATTGATAACAGTTGGAGGCAAATTTCTCACATAAACAGATTTCGAAAGACCTGCCAGAAAAGTACAATTTCAAAATGGGCCTTTCTGCAAAACTCCAGTGATAATGCACAATAATGTCTCTGTAGATAAACATTCAGGACCTACCAGCTAACTTATTCAAAGTAAACCATCAGATGTAAAGTAGAAAATCGACCTTCCAAATCACAAGTTACATCTCTTCTAATGGACGAATTGCCCAATCTCCGGTGTTTTTAATATTTAATATACCCTTCACAACAAATTAGGACAACAGTATACATTTATCATAGAAAATGATTAAAATGAGAATGCAATCATTAAAAAAAAAAGAGTTATTACAATGCAGACACCTTGAAATAAAAGTTTAATGACTCATTTAATGGATCAAATGTAACATTATTTTTCACAGCAAAGAAAAACAACAGACATAATTATCCCGTGGTACAAGTCATAATTCACCACAAACCCAGTATAACTTTTAACTAATTCCTTGTGGAAACATAATGGCAACCTATCATGAACTTCAAACACAATTACACCCCACCCACCAACAAAATAAATAAATAAAAAGACAGTAGCCTTAGCAACACTGAAAAATTATCAACAGCGAGCAGGCCAGAAAGAAATAGGAAATCACAATTCAATGACATGATTCGGCAACAAGAAGACATATACAGAATACAACCTTCATCTTCACCAAAACCATCATCTGCTGCCTCAACAACTGATACAGGCTCGACATAAGACGCCTGTTTTGGTGGCTGAGCCTTGGGCAGTGGATTATATTCCCAATCCGACACGTTGGGAGGAGTTCTGCGATAAGATGGCAGTGCGGTGCCTGCTGATGCAGACTCTGCCCTCAAAGCTCGTAACTGGCAAGAATAAAGCATATAGAACAATTCAGACCACATCAAGCAAAGGGAAAAAAAGAAAAGAATAAGACTTCATTTATTAAAATAAAAAAGGAGATCGTAAAAGGTTACATCATGGAAAAAAAAAATATTGGGCTACATCCTCAGCCCCTAATTTGTTTTTGCATCATGTATCCGACGAGTTTCTTTTCTCCATGCCCTGAGCATAAAACCAACCAATCTAAAGCACAAGCCATAAACAATAACATGATTAGCACTCCGCTCCCAATTGGTCCCAGAATGTCTTCACATATATGAGGTGTTAACCATTCACCATCAACTAAACATGATCCGTAGAATATTTCATTACCAACTGAAATTTCAGATGCCCAGCAATTTATTTATTTACAACCACAGAAAAACAATCCTTTCATTTGTGCAGATGATATACTTGATTAACTCCACATCAGAACTCTTCAGCAAAATTAAAGCTGATACTAAAATGGCTCAGAGACGCTAGTCTATTTTCTGACAAGTATTTAACTTGATAGACAAGTCAATCAACTGTAAGCCCGTAGAGATAAGCACAACCACAATTGTCAGCCAAATTGCATCTAATCACCATTTCATGCAGATCAGACATGACTAGATTCATTATGTCTAATTAACATGTACCGTACAAGCAAACAACAAGAACAAATAGCATCAAGCAAACAGCCACTTTTTGATGAGTAAACAGCCACTTTGTTTCCAACTATGAATTCCAAATAACATGCATCCACCCACTGGCCACCGCTGTGCCATGAGAAGTAGATGCTCCACAGCTCTCCAGTGAAGTTGCTAATCGGGACAGTAAAATGGTCCCAGCCACCTACATGCTGTCTAATGCTAATACTCATGCTAACTTTTGAGAGTGGCTGGCCCATTAAAGGGACAAAACATCCACATCACAAAGTCCGTAAATATACCGCCCAAAGCTGGCTTCTCATGAAGATAAAGTTTAGCGGTATCCAAGTTCCCATTCTTGATGCTATCTTCCCGCCCATCACTAGGCAAATCAATCCAATACTTCTGGTCGTTCTTCAGTAAATTTGAACCACTTACGTCTATGGGCTCCCCCAGAGCTGGTGATTTGTCAAATGTGCATTGATCAGGAGGTTCTATACCAGAAGAAATAACTTCCCTTGCCACTAGTACAAAACCTAGCAAAGGTCTATCATTTGATTGGCAATAGTGCCCCAGACAAAAAAATCCATCAGGTATTGCCGCAGGCCTATAGAAACTGACACCTTTTCTCTCATCCCTTGACAGATTCCAACCCCAGATATATTCAAACCTGTTGACTTTACAGACTTCAATTTTCCCAATATTTATCCTTCCACGGGCAAATCCACGACCTGGGATCACAGGCAAAACATGGAGAGAAGAAAAGGAAATAAGAAAAGATTGAGCTCTTTTGTGAATAAGCTAGAATGTCATAAGACATGCGATAACAATGCAATGCAATTGATACGCAAAGAGGGACACAGTATCATCAGAGAACCAACTTCTCGAGCATGATAAAAACATCAAAATAGCTAAATCAGAAACTAGCGGCCTTCTTCATACAGCATGGCAATAACTAACCAGTGAACAAGCAAGCCAATTAATAAAGAGGATTTAGGAAATAACATAGATTTAGATTCTTTGAAATTAAATCAAGTGTGGAATATAGCAATCCGCAGGGAAAGTGAAGAATCCGCAGATTCTAGCTATATACACAAGCATGTTGGCATTGACATTTGAAGACACTATATATGAAGTATAACCTTGTTTTGACTTGTAGGCATTCAAATCGGATTTCAATCTCAGCTACGGCACTTGGAATGAATTCTCATGACCTTCTCCCTCTCAGTCTTTTTAATATTCCTATTATGTGGTACAAGCCCACAACAACCGCAGCAGAAGTGCAAAATGGTATTATATGGCTTGTGATGTTGTCAGCCATAATCCTGAATCCATTAAATATAGCAAATTAAACAATAAAATAAAAAATATCAAATAAAAACTAGCAAATGAACAGATAGGATACGGATACTTACCGATTTCTTTCGTGCAAATACACTCTTGTCGCATTAGGAAACTTGCATTCCAGAATAGAGACTTGCTCTTGGGGAGTCAACTTTGACCACCCTTCATTTTCTTCTTGCTCTTCCGAAAATGAATCAAACTCCTCGACCTCGTCTTGTGATACTTCTGACAGATTTTCTTCAAAGACCTGAAATTATAGAACAAATATAAGAGAGAATAATAAGAATACTCGTTAACGAAAAATAAAAAAAATCTTACGCTATCGAGCATATCCCTAGGAAGAACCTTCCCCCATACTTTTGGCATTCAAGCCACGCCACCATCATCTCGTCGTCGTCTTGATGTATCTTCGAGCTTTGCAAGATTCCAACAAACCTCTCCCAACACAATTCCGCTAATGTTGATTCCGGTCCGGAGAACTGCGGTTACTATCCTACAATCAAGCTGATACAGAGAGAAAGAGATCAAATATAAAATAAAACAAAAAAGCAAGATAGAAAAAATACCGATGTTAAATGATCCACCCCGATAAAGATAAAATGTAGGGTGCAATTGTTGAGCTGGAGTTGGAAGTAAGCAAATACTTGAGGCAGCACTAACAAAAGGCATATACTTGGTCAAAATGGTTATGGTTATGTGAAAATTTTTCAAATTTATGCTGAAATTTGAAATTCGGCAGGATTTAAGTTTGTTGAATTAATTGAGGATTTAATTAGTTATGTTAATACATATGAATGAAAGTCTAGGTTGTTGCGAAGCCATTGGATTTGACGGAACTTAATTTGATGCTGCGGATAGCCCAAAATGAGTTTTTAAAAACTGGCGTGCAACTTTACTACATGAGTAATATATTTAGAGGGCAAATATCTTTGACATTTGATTATCGATTGAGGTTGATCATGGAAGGAAATTTATAGTACGTCGAGTAAAGATAATACAACATGGTCTTCTTTTGGGACATTCTCATTCCCCATACTTTTGGCATTCAAGCCACGCCACCATCATCTCGTCGTCGTCTTGATGTATCTTCGAGCTTTGCAAGATTCCAACAAACCTCTCCCATCACAATTCCGCTAATGTTGATTCCGATCCGGAGAACTGCGGTTACTATCTTACAATCAAGCTGATACAGAGAGAAAGAGATCAAATATAAAATAAAACAAAAAAGCAAGATAGAAAAAGTACCGATGTTAAATGATCCACCCCGATAAAGATAAAATGTAGGGTGCAATTGTTGAGCTGGAGTTGGAAGTAAGCAAATACTTGAGGCAGCACTAACAAAAGGCATATACTTGGTCAAAATGGTTATGGTTATGTGAAAATTTTTCAAATTTATGCTGAAATTTGAAATTCGACAGGATCTAAGTTTGTTGAATTAATTGAGGATTTAATTAGTTATGTTAATACATATGAATGAAAGTCTAGATTGTTGCGAAGCCATTGGATTTGACGGAACTTAATTTGATGCTACGGATAGCCCAAAATGAGTTTTTAAAAACTGGCGTGCAACTTTACTACGTGAGTAATATATTTAAAGGGCAAATACCTTTGACATTTGATTATCGATTGAGGTTGATCATGGAAGGAAATTTATAGTACGTCGAGTAAAGATAATACAACATGGTCTTCTTTTGGGACATTCTCATTCCCCATACTTTTGACATCCAAGCCACGCCACCATCATCTCGTCGTCGTCTTGATGTATTTTCGAGTTTTGCAAGATTCCAACAAACCTCTCCCAGCACAATTCCGCTAATGTTGATTCCGGTCCGGAGAACTGCGGTTACTATCCTACAATCAAGCTGATACAGAGAGAAAGAGATCAAATATAAAATAAAACAAAAAAGCAAGATAGAAAAAGTACCGATGTTAAATGATCCACCCCGATAAAGATAAAATGTAGGGTGTAATTGTTGAACTGGAGTTGGAAGTAAGCAAATACTTGAGGCAGCACTAACAAAAGGCATATACTTGGTCAAATTGGTTATGGTTTGTGAAACTTTTTCAAATTTATGCTGAAATTTGAAATTCGGCAGGATCTAAGTTTGTTGAATTAATTGAGGATTTAATTAGTTATGTTAATACATATGAATGAAAGTCTAGGTTGTTGCGAAGCCATTGGATTTGACGGAACTTAATTTGATGCTACGGATAGCCCAAAATGAGTTTTTAAAAACTGGCGTGCAACTTTACTACATGAGTAATATATTTAGAGGGCAAATATCTTTGACATTTGATTATCGATTGAGGTTGATCATGGAAGGAAATTTATAGTACGTCGAGTAAAGATAATACAACATGGTCTTCTTTCTGGACATTCTCATTCCCCATACTTTTGGCATTCAAGCCACGCCACCATCATCTCGTCGTCGTCTTGATGTATTTTCGAGCTTTGCAAGATTCCAACAAACCTCTCCCAGCACAATTCCGCTAATGTTGATTCCGGTCCGGAGAACTGCGGTTACTATCCTACAATCAAGCTGATACAGAGAGAAAGAGATCAAATATAAAATAAAACAAAAAAGCAAGATAGAAAAAGTACCGATGTTAAATGATCCACCCCGATAAAGATAAAATGTAGGGTGCAATTGTTGAGCTGGAGTTGGAAGTAAGCAAATACTTGAGGCAGCACTAACAAAAGGCATATACTTGGTCAAAATGGTTATGGTTATGTGAAAATTTTTCAAATTTATGCTGAAATTTGAAATTTGGCAGGATCTAAGTTTGTTGAATTAATTGAGGATTTAATTAGTTATGTTAATACATATGAATGAAAGTCTAGGTTGTTGCGAAGCCATTGGATTTGACGGAACTTAATTTGATGCTACGGATAGCCCAAAATGAGTTTTTAAAAACTGGCGTGCAACTTTACTACGTGAGTAATATATTTAGAGGGCAAATATCTTTGACATTTGATTATCAATTGAGGTTGATCATGGAAGGAAATTTATAGTACGTCAAGTAAATATAATACAACATGGTCTTCTTTTGGGACATTCTCATTCCCCATACTTTTGGCATTCAAGCCACGCCACCATCATCTCTCTTGATGTATCTTCGAGCTTTGCAATATTCCAACAAACCTCTCCCAGCACAATTCCGCTAATGTTGATTCCGATCCGGAGAACTGCGGTTACTATCCTACAATCAATTACTTTCTCTCTCCTCAAGACGATCAATCGACTTCCAGATCTGGTGTTCACTCCACAAAGTGATAACGTAGAGTTCCATTAAGATTTGGGTAAAGTGGATCTCTGCTCCGTCCGCGTATGAAGCCACCTCGATTGCCTTCTCTTTCTTGAAGACATGAATTCAGACTTCGAAGTTGCCAGTCCTATTACAACTATCCGTGACCACGAGTTCTATTACATAGCCATGGACCATATCAGTTTACTCGTCAAAAGAAGTGAAATGTATGGGTGACCGCCTATAATATGTAATTATTTATATAAAATTAGAAAATAAAAATGTTTGAAACAAAAATCTCAGTGTATTGCAGGAGATACTTCAACATCCATCTTCCCTTATAGCAGAATGACGTAGAGTTTCATTAAAATAGTGCCGTTTTAGTCGAGGCCCATCTATGGGAGGCCCACGTCCCCCGACTTTAATCTGTATATATCTGTTATAGACCAAAATCAAATTTTTTGTATGAAACACATGTCAGAAAAAATCATGAATTAGTTCTTGCCCAATCCGATGGAGGAACAGTTTCCAATTTTTGGAAACCGGTTAAAACAAGTCCGGTTTTCGATTCTAAGTGAAGATCCACATGGATTGGTTTGAGAACCGGTTTTGTAGCTCTTATTTTTTGACCCAAAAAAAAAACTGTATTGCTTGCCAACTTCACCTCATCTCAGCTTTAAATTTTTATAAAGTAAAATCCCTTGCCTCTCCAACTTATGCTTTTTTTTTAAATACTTTTAAATTTTTATTTTTTTATTGCTAATCTGGAAGTTCTAATACGCCAGGTAGAAGCCACCTTAGATTTCCATGAAGCTGCACTAAAATAACCATTTAAAAAATGTTACTTAAATGATCTGAAAAAAAAAAAAAAAAAACATCAACACTAAAGTGGGTGTCATATAAAATTTTGGGATTCTTAATATCGTTTTGCCAATAATTTATGCTATAAAAGATTTTGTATCGAAAGGAAAAGATAAATATCATCCACGGAAAAAGAAAAGAAAAAACAAAATTCATAGCAAAGGCACAATCAATACCAACGGATGCTATTGCCATTATGATTTTGAGGAAAAAAATTTATTTCTTTTATTTTTCTTATTTTGGGTACCATTTGAAAACCGAGCCAAACGACCCACGACATGACAGAGTAATTGAGGCTCAGCTCGAGAGTCATTCAAGATCGACTCACTAATATTTCAAGCCCAAGATACACGAGTATCTTGAAAAATTCAGCGTGACAAAAAATTTGTTCGGCGGGGATTTTGATTATTTTGCGATCGAACTAGGACTAGAAAGCAAGCCCGTTGTCTATTTTTCCTAATCACCCGAAATTCATATTGAGTTTGCTAGCACGGCTATATAAATAAATTAATTCCGCTAAATCGAGCAAATTAAGTTCAAACAATAGTGAGACCACCTCGGACACCAAGTGAAGATATACTTCTTATTAATCTTCTCTAACGACAGAGTATGGAAAAAAAATGTAAAAAATGTTCTAAACCTATTAAACTTTGGCCACATGAGTGCTAAATTTTTTTTACGCTTTACTTATTGAGTCTATCTGACCAATTTTAGTTAGAAATCAATGACATGGACTCTAGCCGTTCCAGGTGGCATGGTCGATGCTGACGTAGATAATAATTTAAAATTTTGGATCTTTATTTATATTTTTTGTTTTGTTTTTCTTTCCTTTTTCCTTCCAAGCCCTATGAGGGTCATTGGCCCTCGCCTGTGGTCGGCGAAGGTCGGCTGTCTCTCGCCTACGATCACTGACCCTTGCTAGGCTTGGTAGGAAGAAAAAGGAAAAGAAAGAAATGAAAAAAGAAAAATATATATATAAAAGACTAAAAAATTCATAATTTAAGAAAAATAAAAGATTTGTTTGTGTAAGCACTGGCCATTCTCCATGACAAGTGACAACACCAACATCCACGTTAGTAATTTCAAGCTAAAATTGACAGAATAGACATAAATGATAAAATGTGAAAATGTTTTAGGACTCAATTGTCAAAATTGAAATGTTTATGAATGAATTGGCCAAAGTGCAATAAACTTAGAATTTTTTGGACAATTTTCTCATAAAAGTATTGGTCATGGTTTCAATAATCTCGTCTTGGAGACCCAACGTAGTCGAAATAAGAGAGTAGTATTATTGGCCGTAGCACGATCACAAAGTTCCATCTCAGTGGAATCAGCCATGTTATTCTATTCACATCTCAAAATTGCTCGTGTAAATAAGCTCATCACATCGATTTTGACAGAGTGGTCAAAAGCAATGCCCCCTTCGCTCGGAAGTTTGTAAACCGCCTTAGATAGGATTGACAAAGAGCTTCTTGGCCGGACGATGGGGCCGATCCATGGGGTATTGGGACTAGGGGTGTCAATGGGCCGGGCCAAGCCGAAGGCGGACAATGCCGAGTTCGGGCCGGGCCGGGCCGGGCCAGCGCAAATTATTATTATTTTTTTTTCGAAATTAAAATTAATTGACAAATCTACCAAATGAAAAAATATAAAAAGAAAAAATTAAATTAAATTAAATTAAATTAAAGGGAAAACACGGATGTTAAAAAATCTGGCTGGGAGCTCGGGCTGGCCCGGCCCAAAAGGCTCGAAAATTAACAGAATTTTCGGGCCGGGCCATCTCACCCGGGCCTTTTTGACACCCCTAATTGGGACCTCCCAATCGTCCGATGGGGCCGATCCATGCTCTATGAGGGCTGATGATTCTGTATTTAGGCCAAGTCCGAGTGTCGAGAGATTGCGGTACTACTTCAGCGCTTTTTATCTGAAGAATTTCGGAGCAAACAGTGCACTTGAAAGTGCGACTAGGAAAATCATGACCTCATCTTTACATTGGTGTATATCCATACAGGTCATACAGCGATTGTAAAAGAGAAAATTTTGTCCGTGGAAAATGAGCGATTTGAAAAATATTTTCCAAAAAATGATTGCTTATATCGTTTAGAAAAATTACAATATCAATATCAATTATCTTTATCCCAACCTAAGTGGGGTTGGCGGTCGATAGACCAAAAATAAAAATAAAAGCAAGACCAATTATCGTTTAGAAAAATTAGCCAACGAAAAATGTTTTCCTCATCGATAACAATTTATGGCTAATTATTTTCACAGATGATGAATTTTTTTTTCATTTATTCATTTTTTAAGCGACATAAGCGATTATTTTTTAAAAAAATATTTTTCAAATCACTCATTTTCCGTTAAAGAAACATACCATATAAGTGACCAAGGGAACACTCGTTAATTAAGCGAAAATTGCTTAGTCACAAGAATATTCCTACAACGACATTATGCTAAGAAAGTGGCAACAGTTCAAGAGAACTCATGACAATAGCTAACATAATTAACTCTTGAGAGTCTCGCTACATTCTGTCTCTTTTCTTCATCTTTTTTTTTTTACCTTTTAACTTATAAATATGCTTAAAGTTCCATCAATGATCCGCTCTGGACAGCAACATCGAGACGATGCAAAGAATTCTGAAACTCATCACTCACTCGGATAATCTAAAACGACTCCATCTCTATGCAACCAAGTGATATCAACGATTCTCCATGCTAGTTTACACTGAAAATGTTGCTTGGCTGGATGCTGCCTACCCAAACAGCATCAGTTGAAAAAAGAATTGCATATAGGGGTTCCAGATTCCAACATCTAGCTCCTTTCGTCGCCGACCCAGTTGTTCTTTTCCTTTGGCCCTGTTGGGCCGTCTTCGCCATATAGCTCGGCTGGAAGCTTGTCGAATATGTACACCGCCGAGCGTCCCAACATAACCGGCAAAGATTTGATTGTCTTGTCTAGCTTGGTTCTTGAATCGTAGGTGACGGTCGGACCCCATTTTCTCATATATTGCAACCAGGAAGGCTCATCGACAACGCCATTTCCTAGATATTCGGCAGCAACGATCTCATAGCTGGTGCTTGAGTCCACTTTAAAATCACTCGGAGCTGCATCGTTCCTTATCCCGATGCCAAGTATTTTCGAACCCTGAATGTAGGTTCCGGGACGAGGGTAGCTAGCGTGCCCACTTTTGGATGAGTAAACAGCCACTTTGTTTCCATCTATGAATTCCAAATCACATGCATCCACCCACTGGCCACCGCTGTGCTGTGAGAAGTAGATGCTCCACAGCTCTCCAGTGAAGTTGCTTATCCGGAGTGTAAAATGTTCCCAGTCCCCTACATGCTGTCCAATGCTAAGATGAATACTCATGCCAACTTTGAGAGTGGCTGGCCCATTGAAGGGGCAAAAGATCCACATCACAATGTCCGTAAATGTACCGCCCAAAGCTGGCTTCACATGAACATAAAGTTTAGCCGAACCCAGGTTCCCATTCTTGATACTATCTTTCCGCCCATCACTAGGCAAATCAATCCAATACTCCTCGTCGTCCTTCCCACCGCTCGGTAAGTTTGAACCACTTATGTCTATGGACTCCCCTACAGGATCTCCTTTACTGTATAATTGAGATCCATTTTCGAAGAACCATGAAACAGAGGATGGCAAGAACACCTCATCTGGGTGAAAGAACACAGTTGGCCCATAGTGATTAATGAGTGCGTGGACCTGATCAAGGTTTGGCATCGCATTCAGTTGGGGGTTGCAGTTCTTTAGGCATGAAATGCGTTGTTCATCACCAGAAATCCAAAAGCTACTGCAGAAAAAAGTCCCCACCGAGACACCTTTACCCAGCATTCCCCTTTGAGTTGGTCGAGTGCTACATACTTTAAATGGTAATTGCGGATATTTTGAAATCAAGCTGAGAATCACGTGGTGATTTTCGCATGTATCGATCAAGTCAGACCGAACAACTCTGACTACCTCCATTGCAGGCTTAGCTGGCTGGTTAGTGACCAAAAGTCCCATAGGCATGTACCCCTTAGGTGCCTGAGGTAGCCAGAAATAACCACCTTCGGCCCCATCTTCACTGCCATCATCTGAACTCCAAACAAGCGTGTAATCGACTGGCTCCACCAGAGCTGGTGATCTATCATATGTGCATTGATCAGGAAGTTCTACACCAGAAGAAATAACTTCCCTTGCCACTAGTACAAAACCTCGCAAAGGTCGATCATTTGATTGGCAATAGTGCCCCAGACAAAAAAATCCATCAGGCATTGCCGCAGGCCTATAGAAACTAACACCTTTTCTCTCATCCCTTGACGGATTCCAACCCCAGATATATTCAAACCTGTTGACTTTACAGACTTCAATTTCCCCAAGATTTATCCTTCCTCTGGCAAATCCATGACCTGGGATCATAAGCAAAACATGGAGAGAAGAAAAGGAAATAAGTAAAGGTTGAACTCTTTTGTCAATAGGCTAGAATGTCGTAAGACATGCGATAACAATGCAACAATTTTTGGCAGTAATTGATACGCAGAGAGCGACGCACCACCTTTAGTATTATGAGAGAACCAATTTCTCAAGCACGATAAAAACATCAAAATAGCTAAACCAGAAACTAGCGGCCTTCTTCATACAGCATGGCAATAACTAACCAGCAAACAAGCAAGCAAATTAACAAACAGGAATTGGGAAGAACATACATTTAGGTTCTTGGAAATTAAATCATGTGTGGAATATAGCAATGGGCAGGGAAAGTGAAGAATCTGTGGATTCTAGCTATATACACAACCATGTCGGCATTGACATTTGACAGGCAATCTTGCAATGCTCTTACGTTTAACTAGGAACTCTTGACATCTGCTTGCTCTTGTTTCGGTAAGACGCTTTACTCGTTGACCCAAAAAAGTCATCAAACTCTATAATCTAGAATTTCAAGTAAGTTTTTCGCATTCTGGAATGGATAACATGTCCAAAATAATTCTGCAGTGACCACACCTTTTCGCCTCCAACAATGCATTGTTACATCTTAACAGTGACATCATTAACTCATTTAAGGTTTGGTTCCTAAGGATTCTTAACATTGGAGTTTTAAGGCGCCAAGAAGTCCCAAGTCTCCCCTGTTTCGTGCAATTCGATTCATTCAAGACTTCTTCAGGATTCTGTAGGCCTGTCGGGAGCCGCTCATTATCTGGGCCTCTCGCCCAAGGATCACTTCCAGCTCCCATCCGACCTTTTCGTTACATTACCGAATAGCAATCGGCAAAAATTACCGCCCACCACCCAAACCCAGCAAAAAGCTAAGAGGCCACCGGAGCTTCGCCATGACCCGACCAAGGAAGAAAAGAAAAAAGAACCAACAATGCAACCATGTACGAGCAAAATACGGAACGGAAAACGAGGCGATCATTCATTCATCTCTATCCACATCACGACACAAAAGAACGCGTCGGAGTTTCAACATCTGACCAAACAGAGCAAAAAGGCTTGAGACCAACCCGGCGGCCATTGGGGGATCGCAGCGGGCAGAGAGAAGGGCTCGGGCTGAGGATGGGGACGACCGGTGATCCCGTTCCAAGACAGGCACTTGCATCCGAACATCCGTCCCTCTCTTTCGGGCAGCGAACCGGATCAAGAACGTTTCTCCCCGCCTCGATCTCCGCCGGAGAAATGTAGGAGAGGAGGAGGAGGAGAAGGAGAAGATGGGCTCAAAGGGTAACGCGCGCCGTCGTAGCCGGCGAGGGTGTGCAGCATTCTTGGCAGGGGCCCCTTGTTGTTGTTGCAGCAGCGCCATCGTCTTTCGTCGACATAGCAGAGAAAGAGGAGGTCGGTTTTGACCCTGGGAAAAAAAGTTCAAAAGCAAAATGCCGGAAGGATTCGATTCCCTCGCATGATTACTATTATACCCCTCGATGTTGAGTAAAATTACAGTTAAGCCACCTTGAATTTTCAGCTCCGATGTCGATCCAATGGGTGCCAAAACAATGAGCAGGCGCTGTTTCGGAGATGTACAGATATAGGTAAGTAACGGTGAAACTGCTCTCAGACAACGGTTCCCCTTATTTCGCAAAAAATAACTAATTTTAAAAAATATTTTTTTAAATGATTATTTATATCGCTTAAAAAAATCAATCCGTAAAATTTTTATTATTATCAACAACAATTTATATCGAAACATTTCTGGTGAGCGATGAAAATTGAATTTTATTTATTCATTTTTTAAGCGACGTAAGATATTATTATGTTCGGAAAATGTGTTTCAAATCATTTATTTTTCGTAAAATAAACGTAACACACTATATTAATTTTCATCCGACAAATAGTCTCGAAATCGATGTTCCAAAGCACATTTACCACGGACTAATTTTCACCTTGCGAAAATTCCCAAACAGGTGCCCCTGGCCCGAATCTACCTTCAGTTAAAATTTATAAATGTTAATTTTCTTGCACTCAGGTGCCACTTGCGTTTTCTTTTTTTCCTTTTTGGGTCAATACCACTTGCATTGACGCATCTGCATTTTAAGGAGATATCGGACAGGATGCTAACTACTCGATCGGGGATATATCTGATAACGTTCCTCGTCAGCAATCTAATCTCTTGTATCTAAATTAAGAATATTGCTCCTGTAATCTCTCTAATTACCTTAATCATCCTCAATCATCCCTAATTTTGGGATCTTGTAATATCTATATATTCAAGGCAGAATACAATAAACACAGCAAGATACAATTCCTTTAATATCCATTTGGGTAAATGTGCCATTGAGTTATAGATTTGAAATTTCTTATGAGACTGAAAATTTGTATTAAGATAAGAGCGGCAAAATAATGATTCTTCAGAAACATGGTCAGGCAAATCTAAGAATAAGTACATGAATCTTTTGAAAGGGTTTTGACTGTGCACGTTTAACTTGTACTCCAAAGTGGATGGACAATAGGGTGAGTGGGTCTTCTTTCTTGAAGATTACCTTTTTAAATGTTCCTGATTTTTCAAACCCCCCCACCCTCCCCAAAAAAAAAAATGTTTCTAATTGGAACTAGAGAAAAAAAAAAAGAGATAGGAATAGCTCGCTAACATTGCTGACGTGGATATTGATCCACAAACAAATGTATAAGTTTTTATCTTATTTTCATGAATTAGTAGTTTTTTGAGGATTTACATATGAATAGGATGTATCGTTCAATCGGCATACATATCAGCAATATGGAAATGCTAGCATAACGGTCCACTGCTATGCTTGCATAACGGTCACACTGCTTAATCAGCAGTGGACCGTTATGCTAGCGGCTCTCTTAGCAATATGGTCAATCCTTTATGATAGTTGTGCCATTTTGGTTAATCTTGCCCCAAAAAAAATGAAACTGCTTTTCCAAAATAGATCGTGTCAATTCTCCCAAAAGTACTGCCCAAACTTAGATTTTCTCAATTGCCACATCATTCCCCAAGTAGCTCACGTCCTAGTCTCATTTACCTATCTCCAAAAATTACGGTTGCAATTTTTAACCTTTTTCCACAAGCTTTATTCTTCTAAATTGAAAGAGATACCGCACTCAACCACTAATTCATTTAAATTTTACTACTCAACACACGTAATCTTTCAGAATAAAATTAAAATCTAAAAATAACTGTGCTATGGGTTGCCATTCACTTAATTTAAACAATACGATTATATTAAGAATCGAAAATGGGAAAACCATTCGTCATACGTTACAGAAAACTTGACTACACTTTGAATATCTTCACGTCCTACTTATAAAAACAAAAAGACAGAGAAGAGGCGAAATAAGTAGTCTGTGTTGGAAATCTTTGGGCATGATCATGCGAATAACTATCTTGGGAATTAATTTTTCAGAGGGATTTCTTTTGGAACCCGAAGGTCCTGAAAATGACATTTGAGTGCTAATTTTGACCAGAAATTAAAGTCAATGGTCCAAATTGGAACCCGACACAAATATACGCGCGAGGAGATTAATTGCTCCATAAAAACCAATTCAAGATGTTAGAACCGTGAAAAGACTGGGCTCCTTGGTTTATAAACTTGTGGAATTAACTCATGTTGCGCAAATTGCTGGCTAAAGGATCCCAACTCTTATTTTTGGCAACGAAAGAGATCTACTCTCAACCACTAGTATCCTCCTACGCTTCAAATTTTTTGTCCAGGAAATAAAAATCCCTCAGCTTTATCCAGATAAAAAGCAAATCCAGAACGGGGCTCCCGAGGGATCTTTTGGAAAGGTATCACTGAAGAAATCGAAACACCGATAGCAGTGCTAGACAAGCGAAAGGCTCAATACTTATGGCCAAGATAGGAATTACACTAGCTTCTGGACTCGGTGATGAGATCAAATCAACTGGCCTAACAGTGTCCCTTAATAACGAAAAACAGCACAGTAAGTCTTTCACATACACCCCTCAAGAATTGAGAAACTCTTGTTCCCCATGATAGAGGGCACCAACAGCAAATCCATCCAAAATAAACGACCAGCCATGGCGATGAAGATGAGCAGACGAGCGGAGCATATGTATAGGGAACAAAACAAGAAAAACCCTATAAGGGCTTGATGTTGACCATAACTCCAGGATCTTGTTACACCCCTCACAGTGTAAAGGCTCAATAGGGCCCAAAACTCCCACTTGAATTGCATCACAAAAACCATTCAAGGGGAAAGGCTCATCTAAGCTCCCCCCGCAAGGGCCAGAAGGAAAAAGGTCTTAACAATCTAATCATGCCAAAAGGGAAGAAACACACCTCAAGAAGCACAGACCACCACTTCAGGAAACCATCATACATGGAATCACCATAGCAACCTAACGAGCCTTTGGCCACAGCTATATCGGTTCAAAAAGATCGAACGAATACTCATTGTGAACCACGGAAGTAAGAACCATTGCCTCTTGGACGGCTGTAGTCATTATCCAGGTTGCTTCCCCTGCCCAAACTCTGACCACCCAGGCGTCCCCTTAGGCCCTCTGCTTGGTATCCACCTCTGCCTCTTCCTCGTCCTGGCATTGTCAAATAAAGGAGTTAAAGGTGATTCATAAGCATAATATAATCTTCATTGTCTCCAAAAAGACGCTCATGAAGCATAATCAAGATTTTAGCTGTCCCACAATTTACAAGCACTTGCAGAGAGATGTCACTCAAACCCAAAACATCATTTTACGGCTTAATCGCAACATCGCCAATCTTTCTCTTTCTATTTTCCAAAAAGGAAGGAAATTATCCATATAACACATAAAATCTAGTCTCCACCTCCCCTTCCTTTTTCTCTCCCTCTCTTTCTCTCCCTCTCTCTCTCTCTCTCCCTCTCCCCATATAGTCCGAGAGACGAAGCCTGCACATAGATGGTGAAGATGCTGCAAAAGCTAGCTCTCTCTCCATAGAGTCAGTCATTTACATTAAACACCCAAATGCACCAAGAGCCATGAAACTAAGCACTGGGCACAGCCACTACTCCCAATCCTGAAGACACCTTGAAAAATTAACCATATCATTATTAAGAGTGAGTAGACGGATTGATCGAACCGGAAAATGCCCAGATCCGATCGAACCGGCCAGTTCGGTCCGGTTCTCAGTTCCATAAAATTGAAACCAATGATTTTCAACCAGGTTCCCAATTCACCAGACCAGACCGATTTTTTAAATTTTTTTTTTTAACTTAACCTAATAATCCACCGATTATTTTTTATCTTTTAAAATGTTAAACCGAATTTCAATTAATATATTATAATTAAAATCCGTCTTGCTCACCCTTGGTAATAAATCCACCAGTACCATTAGACCGCCCGATCCGATCCCAAGACCATCCGGTCCGGTTCCCCAGTTCATGGGTGGAAATGAACCAGATCCGGAACAGATCATTCCTAATCATCATTGAACACTTCCACTATGGAAGGGGGGAAAAAGCAGCTAGTTGTAAAATGCAAGAAATTAAAAAAAATGATAAGACCACATACTTCCTCCTCGAGCACCACCTGTGGTGTTTGCTCTTCTCTCTTCGACGTAGACTGGCTTTCCGGCCACCATAACAGGAGAAGCCTACAATTTAAAAACAAAACAAAACTATAACCATTTATTTTCCACACATCTATTTTCTGAATTAAATCACGCAAGTAACCAAATCAATTATAAGATACAGAGCATGCATGCACATAGTCCCCTCTAATTCACAGAATAAATTTTAATCTATATATTCCAACAACACTTGCATGCATCGCAATAGTCCGGGATTATAAAGTTAGCCATTATTCCCAAAATTCAAGATTCTGGTTAAAGATTCAATCATGACTATCAAGCATATTCATTAAAGATTCCACACATGTAAGCCAGAGCCAGACCTTTGGCATCTAACAGACTAGATGACAACTGCCAGAAGACAGATAAGAGTCATAGACATAACCACAATAACAGATGAGCTAATTTGAACCCTTGACCCGAAGTAATGGATACCATGTGAACAAACTCGCTTTCCCAACAACTTAAGCTTTTAGGGAACGCACCCACAATGCAATCAAGCATGTTTCTTAACAGATGATATTCAATGTGCGAATAGATATTTGGGTCTTAATATAAGGACAGAAGGATGACGGCCCAAAAAGGGGACCACAATAACACATCTACATTATGCAAACAACTAATAAATAAACATAAATAGCTGTAAATGAGCTACCTTTAATGCATTCTGGACACCAAAAAGGTCTTCGAACTCAACGAAAGCATAACAAACACCAATTTCCTGCATGTTCAATCCAAATTTAGCCCCCACCAATATTCCATATCAAGTCCATGCCAAGCGCCTCATAGCAAAAGAAAAAGGTCAATGCTAAGTGGACAGAACCTTCCGTATCTTGATAGCAACACCATCTGGCCGGATGGTGCCAAAGTTCCTGAAAACCTCCTCAATATCTGCATTCATAACAGTCGGGGGCAAATTCCTCACATAGACAGATTTCGAAAGACCTGCCAGAAATGATAAAGTCCAATTTCAAAATGGGCCTTTCTACAAGACTCAAGTGATAATGCACAAGAATGGTCTATGTAGATAAACATTCAGTACCTCCCAGCTAACTTATCTAAGTAAACCATCAGATGTAAAGTAGAAAATCAACATTCCAAATCACAAGTTACATCTGCTTTTCACATATTCTGTATGAATGGATGAATTGCCCAATCTCTGCATAAAGGTTTTTAATATCTAATATACTCTTCACAATAAAGTAGGACAGCAGTATACATTTCTCAGATGAAAATGATTAAAATGAAAATGCAATCATAAAAAAATAGAGTTCATTACAATGCAGACACCTTCAAATAAAAGTACAATGACTCATTTAATGGATCAAATGTAACATTTTCTTCACAGAAAAGCAAAACAACAAACATAATTATCCCGTGATACACATGTCACAATTTACCAGAGACCCAGTAAACTTTAACTAATCCCTCGTAGAAACATAATGGCAACCAATGATGAAATTCAAACACAATTACAACAAACACCCCCCCCCAAAAAAAAAGAAAAGAAAAAAAAAGACAGTAGCCTTAGTAACAGTGAAATATTATCAACAGCGAACAGCCCAGAACGAAATAGGAGATCACAATTCAATGACATGATTCAGCAACAAGAAGACAAATTTACAGAATACAACCTTCATCTTCACCAAAACCATCATCTGCTGCCTCAACAACTGATACAGGCTCAACATAAGACACCTGTTTTGGTGGCTGAGCCGTGGGCTGTGGATTATATTCCCAATCCGACATGTTGGGAAGAGTTCTGCCATAAGATGGCTGTGCAGTGCCTGCTGATGCAGCCTGTGCCCTCGAAGCTCGTAACTGGCAAGCATAAAGCATACAGAACAATTAAGACCACATCAAAGCAAAAACAAAAGAAGACTTCATTTATTAAAAATAAAAAAGGAGATCGTAAAAGATTACATCATGGAAAACAAAACAAAAAAACAAATATCAGGTTACATCCTCAGCCCCTAATTTGTTCTTGCATCATGTATTCGAGAAGTTTCTTTTCCGCGTGCCCTGAACATAAAACCAAATAATCTAAAGCACAAGTCATAAACAATTACATAATTAGCACTCCATGTCCAATTGGTCATCCCACAATGTCTCACATATATGAGGGTGTTAAACATTCACCATCAACTGAACATGATCCGTAGAATATTTCATTACCAACTGAAATTTCAGATACCAAGCAATTTAATTATTTACAACCACAGAAAAATGATCCTTTCATCTGTGCAGATGATATACTTGATTCAAACTCCACATCTGAACTCTTCAGAAAAATTAAAGCTGATAATAAAATGGGTCAGAGACGCTAGTCTTTCTTCTGACAAGTATTTAACTTAATAGTCAAGTCAATCAACTATAAGCCTGTAGAGATGAGCACAACCACAATCGTCTGCCAAATTGCATCTAGTCACCATTTCATGCAGATCAGACATGACTAGATTCAAACTTACATGTCTAATTAATATGTACCATACATCTAACGCACAAGAACAAATAGCATCAAACAAGTTGTAGAAATAAAAGCAGCACAATAGAAAAAGAAAATATAAGCAGCAACAACAGAGCAGATTCATACAATAGAAGCGTAGGTTTTCCTTTGAGGTTCTTCCGCAGGTTCATCCAGACCAGCATCTGGAGCAAGAGGAACAGCATCCAAAGTATGAAAAGAAGTAGAATTGTCCTCCGCATAGGCATTTTCCACAGTTTCAGATTCAACTTCATCATAGTGCTGTTGTTCTTGCAGATTGTATTCATCATCCAGATTATCTTCTATATTTCCTGAGTTCACGTATTCCCTTGGCTCTTCCTCCAAAACATAGTTGTGAACTGCCAACAACCATGTTAGATAGAAGAAACAAGAGAACAGAAATTAAACCTATGTAAAAGCAAAGGCTCAGGAGTTCTTCACGTTTAACCAACCCCACACAATTGTGGTGGACTTTTTGTTAAATATGGGACAATTATTTGAAAGGAATCACAAACTTGTTACACAAAGACTTCCGATCCTTCCATGTTGTTATACCTCTTTTGAAGTAGAGCAAGCTTGACAGGAACAAAACCGTTGTCCATGTTGATAATATAAAGGCACACACAATCAACATTTTGGGTAAAAGAGCAAATATTCCATGACAGCAAGCAGAGACATCAACGTTACAAGGAGACCCTCTCAATGACACTGCAACTCCAAGGCAGGGGCAGTCTGGCAGTCGCGACACTTTCCAAATAGAATGTAGCATGTACCAACATGTCACTCATATTTACCTGGTGGATCCATGACAGGGCTTGATGCATTTAACTGCACGTCAATTTTGCTTTCTGATACCATGGGTGCAGTGTGTTGAGGTACTGTTGCATCTTCAAAGAATTGGAAGATATCATTGAGGACAAAGAAACCCTTATCTTGAGGTGCAAGAAAGAAGGTTTGCACGAACTTTCTCCGGACGGTAGAGTCCTTAGTTTTAACTAGACCAGAGACCATCACCACAATACCCCCTCTCCAAGATTCAAGAGAGTTTATTGTCTTGACCTCGATTGTAGCTAGGTTCAGCGATGTGAGAAGAGAATGGATTTGCTACACATGAAAGGGAGAAGATAATTTAACAAATTCAACTAAATCAATACCATTACGCTCAAATTTAAAATAACAAAACTCAACATAAGTGGAATGAAGAAAAAGGGAAAGATAGTTGATTTTCAAGGTTTAGCCACTACTGCCGATACAGCAATTGATAGAAATCCTGTCACAGCCAAAAATTTTCTGAACAAAAAAAAGGTCATGTATATCACGGATAGTGTTAGGCTTCAAAAACATCGAGAAGCCATTGCCGCCTTCGAGAACTAAGAATTTAAACACGGGTAATGTTTCGCAAACGAAAGCTCTGTCAAGAACCTCACATCACTTCCCGGAATAGAGTATGTAAAAGGTTTTGTGCTCTAACTTCGCGTGTAGTAAAATATATGTGCAAGCCTCTGGGGGTTCTATGTATGATTAGATCTTATTGATTATTTTGTATGTGGATAACTGCATTATTCCGCTCCCTTAAGTGGGATATCTCCACTTACCACATAAATGTTGGTCACAATACGATTGCAGAAACATTCTGATGAAGAATAGAATGTCATCCCCACACAACTTAAACAGAGAGGAACAGTTGGAAATCAATTCTCAGTCACAAAGATTCTAGACTTTTTTTTTTTTTGGGAACTGGAAGCGTCGCCTAAAGTACCTGAATGTTTTAATCTACAGTGGACATATACAGATCTCCGACAAAGGGAATCACACTGTGCTCGGGAGAAAAGATAAAAGCACCCCCTCACACAGACCTCCAATGCGGACCACTCAACAACAGCAAATTCAGGACTTGCTCGCACAAGGCCTAAATATAGATATATATAAAGAGAGAGAGAGATGAAACATCACTAGCCAAAAGCTACTGCAATCAGCAGAAAAGAGCTACTACGACTGTCATAGAACGAAAGAAGGAGCGCAAGCGAAGAACGAGCTTAGAGCACATCACTCCAGCGCATCCACCACCCCCCAAAAAGCAAACGACCACTCACCAGCATGGTCGACCCGGACTCGCTGCTATCGCCGTCGACCCGAACCATGGAGCTCGTCTCCGTGTAGAACTGATGCGCCAGCTCCGGATGCTCTTTGAGAATCTGATAGTACTGGCCGACGAAGTACGAACCAACCTGCGCACCCCACAAAAAAAAAGAAGGGGCCCCGATAAGCATCAACCTCGGAACCTCTCCCCCCCCCCCCCCACCCAACCCAGCCACCAAGGTCGAATCACAGAGCGTCTGAGTGGTAGCGAATCACCTGCATCGCAGTGACGGGAGCTTGGTACGAAGTCGCCATTGCCGAACCGCTCACTAAATCTCAGTCCTCGCCAGCCCACGGCAGAAGCATCAAACAAACGAAGAAAGAGGTAAGAAAAGGGAGGGAGGAGAAGAAGCTCAAGCCCAAAGCAGAGACCAGATCGAGCCGGTGGACCGACAGCAGGGAGGCAAAAACCCTAAAAATCTCAGAGAGAGAGAGAGAGAGTTAGGGTTGATAGGTGCGGAAGAGGAGAGAGAGAATACAGCTCAAAAAGGAAGCGTTGGGCGTGCAAAATTCCCAAATGAAATGGAAACGATAATTTAAAAAAGGAGGAGGAGGAGGAGGTGGAGGAGACGAGAGATCTCTGGGCTCCCATTTTCGGTCTCTTTAACACAAAAATCTATTTTATAAAAAAAATCCGAAATTAGGAAGAATCAATCTGGACTTTTTAGTTTTTACCATAACTTGGAAAAAGGCAGACAAAATTGGGCAGCCATTTCTCTGTTTCCTTTTTTTTTTTTTTTAAATTGGGAGAGGGAGGAGGAGGGTCAGTCTGTCAATCTCTGGCATGTGCTGACCTTTGTTTTGCCGTAATTGCATAAAGACAATCTCGAGGGGAGTTAGATTTTGCACTCCCCCCCTCTTCCAGTCTTTAGAGCCAGACCCTTCTTTTGCCATGCTGAAAAATTGGGTCTCAAAAAAGCCCACAACATCATATCATCCCCAATTGGGGAATTCTGTGGCGTAGGGTAACGCTTTTTTTTTTTTTTTGCCCTAATTGTCCCAGACCTTTCGTTAGGCCAAAGATCTGATCTTTCATGATTCGATCTCCAATCATTTCCTTTCACGAAAAAGAGAGAGAGAGAGAGAGAGAGAGAGAGTAACCCCAATGATAATGATTTTGAATGCTTTGGAAAACGTTTTTATTTTGCTCTAAAGCAGTTAGTGAAGAGAGACGAGATCGAGACTATTCACGAAACCCTAGTTTTTGAGTGCCGTGTTTCCTTTGGAGTACTCAAAAGACATATCCTGTGCCGACCTCCAAGTTTTACATTGAGGAAGCCGAGAATAATCTTAGCGCATGCTACCCCCCTTTCCTTCCGGGGAACTACTTCATTCGGTCGCTTCGGGACAGCAAACTTCTGGCAAGGATGAAGATGACACTTGATCGGTCCACAAATAAGAGAGAGACCGAGGTATGGTATCGATACTCTGGACACTAGTGTGAGCTACGCCATGAAGAATCTACATCTAGGTTATCTAGTATCTATTGTCCCGTTCCGACCTGCCCTACAATTCAGTTCCCCGGGTGAGTTATCAGGATTATCAGAAAGCAAAGGCAGCAAAAAATTGTAATGAGTAAAAGCATCGGGAGAGGTAAGAAAGATCCGAGCACCGCGTTAAAAGGGCATCGCTCTTTTTGGACCAAATACACTAACCATAAAAATGTGGAAGAAACAGAAACAAAAGGAACTAACAGTACCTAAACAATCCGGGAAAGGCAAAAAGAAAAGAACAGAAAAGAGGAACGACTATCAATCCCCACGAATATCATCATACAGCCTATCTCAGATACTGATGTCAAAAGACAATGACCATAGCAGCAATCATTCAGACCCGACATGATCAAGAACAAGAGTCCACACTTCTGCTCTACCGTCGACATCATCAGCTCCCCCTCGCTGGGTTCAAAAACCACAGGTGAAGTAAATTCTCGTGAGACCTAGGGATGAGTGTTCTATACAACAATTATGCTAACAAGGATGCTGTCGCTATCCCTGTTCAGTAGTAAGTCCCATAATAAGCCTGAGGCGCCGATGCTGCTTGCTGAGATGGGGCTGCTGCGGCTGTGGCGACTGGTTGTGCATAGCTCTGCTGTGGAGCGGCCTGATTACATTGTGACAAAACTTCAGCTCTTAATACCACTATAAATTTAAAGGCAAAAAGAAAATATTGATCATGGCTTATCCCTTTCCAGCGATGTTCGTTAGTCAGACAGTAGCTACTAAACAGCAATGCTATGTCACTCTCGTGAATAATTACGTCTATTGAATAATTACGTCTATTCACATAGCAAAGACAATTCCAAACAAACTCAACAGTATTTAAAAAAATGACTTTTAACTAATCCATCCATGAGAGACTGCAATTAGTGCTACTCCAAGGCTAACCATTTAAAAGAACACAACCAGCAAATACCGATTTGGGAGTCTAGAGCTTATGCAGCTAAGCAAAATAGGTTTTCGAGGTTCATCATTACCAACAGAACACAAATAATAGCAATTGCCTCCAAATTGATAAGCCACCAAGGCAACTGCTTCCAAAGTCATGTCACGTGAAATAACATATCAAGTTCGACAAAAGAAGCTTCTGTACAAACTGTAAATAATGACAACCAAATCCAATAAAACTCAAACTAGTAACGCTGACATGTGACTTAATGACAAACCCCAATATCAGAGAACGGAAAGCAAACACCAATAAAAGTGATCATCATAAGCATCCTCTGCCCACTTGTTTCCATTCTAAATTCTAGATGTTAAATATTGCATATTATATAAAGAATCTAAGCAAGAAATATATATAGAAACTGCAATATTAAATGCTAAAGTTTTCGGTACCTGCACTGGATAAGTTGGAGGATAAGCCCCATATGAGGCAGCTGGTGCCACCGATGTTGATACTTGTGGAGTAGCATAGCTTGCCGGGTAACCACCATATGCAGCCTGATTAAAGGACAGTGAGGGTCAAAATGATCATGTTGTTTTATGGTGGAGAAATTTCAACGTATGAGAAGGATACCAAGAGCCAATGCCACACTATCATAATAAGCAGAAGATTTAAAACAACAAGGTCATAATTGCCATCTAATCATTGAAGCAGTCACTGTAATTCAGCCAGTACACGACAAGGACCAATGCAAGTGACACATTATGAAAACTCAATACACCTATTCCACATTTTATTCTTTCTTCCGTCATTTGCAACAAATGCTTTGCCGGATAGGCAAAAGGTAAATTAGCAAAAATTGAAATACTTTATGAAGCAGATGAAAAAGATTGTTCCGCAACAAAAAGATTGCATATGGTGGTTACCCGGCAAGGTGTAAAAATTGAAATGTACGGAACAATCTTCAACCAACATCTTTACACCAAGGTGTTTATTTTGTATTGTAAAGCAACAAAAAGATCATATGCATACAGCACAGTACAGCAAGCAAGCCAAGGGACTGGTTAGAGATGCAAACGAGAGTATTTTTACCCAAAGTAAACATGTACTTGTCACAAAATTGTCCAACAGGCACAACAGCAATCGAATTGCCACATCGGACAGAGCAAGATATAGATATGTATGAATATTGCATTGGATATACGTCTCTAAATTACCGTCTGCTGGGCATAGGAGGGGTTCCATTGTTGCGCTGGTGCTTGGGTAGCATGCGGCCAAGTTTGTGGCTGTACACCATAACCAGCTGTCCACTGATTCTGTACACCTGGATATGCACCCATCAAAGACTGGACAGATGGAGGAGCAGAAGCATCAGATTTCATTAGCTTAGATTTGTCTGAAGCTAGACCATCCTCTGCCTGACGCTTTTTCAACTGTGAACCCAACCTATTGTGCAGGAATATCTTAAGATGTCTATCATGAGCCTTCTTTATAGCCTGGGCATCTCCCACTAAATCCAGAAACTGCAACAGAAAATGGCAAGAAAATGACCTCGATCCGCATAATTCATAAATCACACTACAATCTCTGCTGCATCACCTTTGACCCTTGAAATCATTCAATAGCAAGTATAAATATAAAAGTAAATGACAGAAAAGGTCCCTCAACTTTGGTCCAATATGCAATATAGCCTCTAAACTTTCAATTTGTTCAATGTGAAACTTGAACTATCGGTAACTATTTAATCTAGTCGCCATACTATATGTAAATCTTCAACATTGTCCTTCTGTTACTTCAAGTTAATGAAATCTGTTGATGTGGCTTCCAATCCGTGAAGTTTGAACAGTGAACAAAAATAAAAGTAAAACGAGGATTATTATTCACGTAAGATATTACACTACAAATAAGGATAAAAAAATCCAGGACATATTAACCCCTAAGTTTTTGTCATTCTCTAAAGCACATAAAAAAAGGATGGACATGATAACTTATCATTTTTTAAAAATCCAACTCAGCATATAATAATCCATGTCATCAAAATAAAATCTGATTTGTCATTTGAGTAAATGAAATGAGTACATTGAACATTTACCGGTGGACTGTAGTTTATGGACCGCATCGAACATGTTAAAAGTTCAGGAATAACATTGCACATTGGGACAAGCTTCAGGGACCATTTGTGTCATTTTCAATGTTATAATGACAATAAAAAACAGACTATTCACTTCTAAATCTCAAAATTTTTACCTCCAAAAAAATGGTAGATACATCCTCTCTCTCAGCTATACTCGTAGTATGAGGATTGTCAGTGTTGTGAACAATGAACTTCTCAACCAAGGTATCTAAATGATCAATTCTTTTCGGCAATGGCATCACTGTCTCCATCAAAATTAAGCTCTGCCCAAACCAAAAAGGCAAATAATCAGCATTACATTGGTTTATGAGCAAAAGATTAAAAAGATCCTCCTAAATGTAAGGAGACAAGGCAGTCAGGAGCACCTCAAGAAATGGCTTCGACAACTGGACATGTTCCGGAGCCTCATCCAGAACTTCTCTAGCTTTTTCCACTTTGCCCGTGGCCTACAAAAGGAAAGAGAGAGAATCAAAAGAATTAGATACACTGTTAACAAGAGAGATTCACTCCAACGAAAGGACCATGCTTACAGCAGGAAAATAACTTTCTCAGAATTTATCTGCACACTAGACCATTAAATCGTAACACTACCAGACAGGCAACAGCAATCCATTCTTGCAGATTTTCCCGTTCAGGTGCTTGATAAAGATCAGCTGCCCCATAGACTAAGATCATCAAAGATGTAGAGTGCGACAAAAACGCAGTCAAATGTTTGCGCACTATGGACCAATTCACACAAAGAATTACACCAAGACAGGTGAAAAATGTCAAACACTGAGAACCTCATCTACTAGGTTTTTGGTCAACATGCTAGTTTGAGCCTCACTTCTCATCTAAATTCAAATGTGATTTTAAGGCCCTAGCAGCACCTGAAGGGATACAAAAGCTGGGTAAATGCGCAGCCGATGACCTCCCCCTTCGGAAAAAAACAAGACTATTCTTGCATGATTCCCTTATGTTAAAAATACAAAAGATGAATAGCCCGTGGTAATGCTTCCACACTGCATGAGTTCCACCCTTTCACACAGGCTCTGAAACCAAGTGACAGCAATTATTTCAATGATAATAGCAAGGTCTAACATAATGTGTTTGATCAGCTCATCCTTCAATCAATAAGTCCTTTCTGCTCTATTTGATTGACAAACTAACATAAAGCTAACAGAAGCTGAGTGAAAATATCTATATATATATATAAATATAGATATATATATATATTTATATTTTTTTTTCCTGTCAGAGGCACGGCACTCTTCCAGTATTACAAGCAGAGAGACATATAGCACTAAAAGGTAAGACAAGCAGAAATTTTATAGTACAAGACCCACCAAGTACAGAAAACGCGCATACTGAGCAAACAACACTGGTAAAGCTTGTGAGTGTTCCTTTCCTTTCTCAATAGCAATTGCCTGTTCATACACTGCCAAAGCATCATCCAAGTTCCCCTGAAATACCAGAAGCCATAAAATGCATATGACAATCGACATAAAAATCTTTAACAACCCTGATGTTATACCCTACTATGCAAAAGAAAAATGGTATTGTTAAGAGTTCAAAGCTCTATTTCTAAGACAGCAAGCAAATTGTCAATTTCCTAATGCAATCACCAACAAGAAAATAACTGATTTCATCTAGGAAATCTCACATGGTTGCATGAAATACCAAGTTAGCATCATATTGAAATGCATTTTTCTAATGAGTTTGTAAATGACCCAAGCACAAAAATCCCCTTGCCTTAATAATCTAACAAAAAAGGGTTACAAGTTGGGCTACAGGAAACTCGATTGAGAAAAGATAAGAAAAATCCCAAAAGCTAGAAACATGATTCATGCATTTCAGCAGAATCTATATAACAGAGAACCTGGACTCCCAAAACAATGGTCTAGCAAACAGACCCAAAGATAGTCTTACGTAATCCCACCATTCTTTGAACATCCCCCCCCCCCCCCCAAAGAAAAAAAAAAACCACACACACCAAAAAACAAAAAAAAACAAAAAAAAAAAAAAAGAAAAGGAAAATAGCGGTTTCTTAGGTCAAGAGGAAAACAGGATCAAATTATTAATGCTATTCAACCGAAAAATAAGGATTGAGTTGGGGTAATTTGAAACAAAATACGTTCTACGTTTGAGTTTTTGACAAAATATAATATAACTTTCTAAGAAAAAACATTATCAACTTTAAACGCCTTCAAACTATTATGAAAAGGTGATGGATGTTCAATATAACCGAAAGTCGAGTTTGTAATGTTGAAAGGGGGAAAAATGTTCCAAGCATAAGTCAAACCAAACACACAACCATGAACTTACCAGCCTTCTTTCCATATTGGCATGCTTTATTATGGCCTCAAGAAGACCTGGTGAAATTTCAGTGTGGACAAGTTGATAAGCAGCTCGAGCAGCCAGTATGTCATCATTATGTTCCTTAAACCAAGCTGCAAAAAGGTGGATCTCCGGTTGTCTCTGGAAATTTACTCAATGATAAGTTGCAAGTGGATAACCCAAATATATACATACAGCACAGACAATATAAATCATAGAGCTCACTGGGTCAACTGGAGTACAGAAAACTCAATTGGACTACAAGAAGCAGGGCAGTTTACTTCCAAAATCAGAATCCTTTTATGGTCCTTATTTTGTTTTTGTTTTTTTGTAATGTACTTCCTGTAATACACTCTAATACACTCCCTCGCCTTGTCCCTATATCTAGATTCTAGTACTCTCTATGCAGTACATATTATCATATCCAAAAGAAAGAACCTAATTCAAAGTATCTAACCAGTCAACTATAGAAATCATCTAACATTGAGTTGAATTACTACCTTTCCACATCACAATAAACTCCAACATCTCATTGCACACAATTGTCACTAGAAACTGTGTTTTATTTTATTTAACTCAACATTTGCAAGAGTTCATACGTTTCCGGATACACCCCCTAAATGCAAGGGAGAAGTCTGTTTGTTGACAGAGATAAATGGAGGGGTGGCAAGGGATGGCCGTTGCCTCCCCTCCCTGATTCATCCAGGGCACTAATGTCCAATAGCAAGATAGAGCCCGCCAATTTTTTTTTTAGAAAAGGTCAATTAGCCCCTATGTTTGAAAAAAGACAATTCATGTCCACTAATTTAACATTGCTATTGATGCTTGTTTCACAGGTCATATGAAACCAGTCATATGAAACTAGATGAGATAAACCCGTTAAAAAATCCAGATAACTCCATTTAAACTGATAATAGTACATTAATTTTCAAATCATGTAACTTTTAAAAGAGCAAAATCACTAATTTCTACTTGCCTATACCTTTAGCTCAAACACTTTAGTCATCCACAAGAATGCAACACACTGGCACGGTCACATGTGCTCATTCACATAAGGTGCAGAAGTGTCCAAATTTGGAAGAGAGAAGGAAAAGAAAGAAAAGAAGTGAGCTGAGATCTGGAACCCATGCACTTAGCAGGTATATTACTTAGCCTAGGAATCCACATTTGGAGACAAGCAATTGGGACTGCATAAACAGCTAACCCTAACTCAGGCACACTCGCACGATAACACATAAGAACACTCAAATAGGGACTAGTGACAAAAACAAGGACAGACACAGGTTGAGAGTAGACCGCAATAAGAATTATCCACATCACAAGTCTCACAATTAATCGTAACTGCAAATAGGACATAAGATCAAGCAACCTAAATCCTGCCCAAGGACTTGGCGATAAAATGTTTGAAAAGTCAAACTGTGTATTTAAATGTACGCAACCAAAAATGACAGCTAAGGCCAATTTATATAGATAATATGTCGCTGAACTGAAAATCCAATCACTAAGAAGCAAGCTTCCACAACTACACCGTGAGAAATATGAATAGAAGTACGTTTCATACCTTAACGAAAACTTGAGTAGCACGGATAAGTGCATTTTCTGCAAGATCCATACTTCCATGTGCTTCCATGCTTTTAACATATCTTATCCAATACTCGGGGTAATTGGCACATGCTATTAGACATCTTTCATACAACTTTACTACCTGACACCCACAAAATATTACAATGTCAATACATTGCGGCATGCTACACCAGAGAAATAGACAAATAACACAAAGCACGGGGAGATATGCATAAGAAGTACTCCGTTGCGGAATAGAGAGGCCCCTCAAATAGGAAAGGAGGGAACCTCCTTGCCTGACAGACAGATGGTTAGGAAGATAAGTAGACACCTGCATGCATAACATTGGAACTTTAAAAATAAAAGAATTTATGGAAGACATCACAAACCTAATATGTCCACTGACAAATGAGGGTTTGAAATACTTAGCCTCAAAGAAACCAAATGGTAGGCCCATGCTTTAGTCTCAGTACAATTTGCCGTTTAAAAAGTAGCTTCATCCAACGGTTTACCCAAAAAAGCATATCATGCAGGAGATATTACTGATTGTAAGCCAATGCTGAATATCAAACACAACTGAAAAATCAAATGATAGTGATAATCAACTTGACAAGAGATCCCATTACCTTGCTAAAGTCACCTTCTCTTTCAATAAAATTCAGATAGTTATGCCAATTTTCAAGTTCTCCAACATTCAGGGGCTTCACATGAAAGTAGGGCCTCCCAATAGCTGTTTCAAAACCAACGATCTTAGAATCGAACTCTTTAGCTTTCTTATACATCTCTTCTCTAATGGCGATATACTTCTCCAACTCCTCTGCTTCTGTTAAGCCAGCACTTACAAGTTTAGGAGACTGTCCACTAGCATCAGGACGAACTTCCCCTTCATTCACTTGGTCAACAACCTCTGATAATATACTGGCTGCTGATGCTGCTTCCTCAGCAGTCCTTAACTCGGATAGAGGCCGATTGGCAGCCAATTCCTTAAAGCTGCAAATCAATGGAAGTTATTTGCTTGTCACTAATCCATTCCTTCGAAAATGGAACAGGACATCAAATTGGCAATGTAAAATAATCAGATGAAAATAAGAAGAGAAGGAAAATCAACCAACTACAAAAGGATATCGAATCAAGTAAGTATTTATGATGCTTCACACATTGACTCGTATCCAAAGAAATAGTGAGTACATATCCGCACCACAATCAAACTACACAAGCTAAGAAACAGCCCAACCAAATTTCAAGCAACTGTAGGAATTCACACTTTAGATGGCATAGAACCCCAAGAAAAGAATGGTCAACATGAATCAACCACAAACTTTTTACGAAAAACCAGAAGTCTACAACTTACATATAAAGGACTAAGATGAAGCAACAATAAAAACTCTGAAATAAGGTACTGCAGTTGAAGCTCAACCAGCACCCTTGGACAGTATTTGCAGGGTCTAACCACAACAGTGCTTACAACCAGCTAAAATGCAGGTCTTTCCACAACATCACTTCTAAAACTTACCAAGTTAAGCATTATTCCAGCCTACTGCTGACAATACAAAAATTAATTTACAAAACGAAAAGAACCTTCACATGGCAATCTCAAGACATGCCACATGGTAATGACTTACAAAAATAAAAGAAAAATATCATACAGCACATATATGTGGTTAAGGCAATCAGAAGAAATTCTTATGATATTTGAGGAAACCCAACACATGAGTACCAATTATTTTAACATGGCAACTCAACATTGTAACTGGTATCCAATAAGGGCCAAATATGAAAAATTAGTTCATGCTCCAGAATAGACGTCCAATTCATCTGATTTTAAAAAACTAAGGGAAAGAACCATTCTGGAGTAGAAATTGACTGGCGCAGACTCGCTAAATTACGTGTGGGCATGCTAGACAACATTCTTTTTTAGGTAAAAAATGTGTTTTTGATCCTTCATCGCTATCTTTGTTAAGGAGCAAACATATATTCTGATACCTCAGGAAGGCTTGAGAGTAATTAATGGGTTTATAAACATCTACAAAATCTAACCATATATGAGGTCACTATAGATGTCAAGTAGCACATTATATAACCTCTTTCTTTGGTAACTCCTCCTGTATTATGAGGACAGGTCTTTCGGCCAGAAGACAATTCTTATAGTTTGACTTGATAGTGCACTGGACAAGACACGCTTTTCTCCGGCCTTTCCTACTTTATTTACCGCTCTCTGCTTTGACTCTTAGATGAAAGATGCATGATCAGGTGCATAAAAAAGAACAATCCCACAACCCGAAGAAAAAGGGTCCCCAATCAAGCTAGAAAAACTTCATGCGGTAAATGTCGCTCAAAGGACCCAATCAAGTTAGATCCCCCCTCGCGACTTGGGGGCTGATTTGGAGGTAGATAATTCTCCACCAATACAGAAAGCCTTTTTGTAAAAATCAGGGGATTCCTGGCTTTTTGCTTTAAAATTCTGGTATACAAAAAGTCCAAGTATAGATCGAAATGCTTTTCTAGACGTAGAGGACTCCTTCTCCAGAACTTGATTTTGTATATGGGTTGGCATCCCCTTGGTGCCTCGTATTATCAATATATCGTACTACCCAGTTTTTATATTAAGCCTTGGATTCATGATGAGACAAAAGAAATATGGAGAACTAAGACTACCTGTTATAGTACTTATCCAGGTACAAAATTGGACTCTCAAATATCCTTGTATAGATCATTGCGATACGGCACCAGTCCTGCTGTCTATACTCGTATTCTATGTATTCATCCCAAAGAGAATAAGAGAGGTAATCAGTTCCAACATACGCTAATCCCCGTTCAAAGAGCCTGCAAAACAAGCAAAATTACTCGACATAAGCAGAATCGCTAACTCCAAAATAAAATAAAAAAAGTTAGACTACGGTGCTAACATTGAAGAAACAATTCACTCTAACAGCACACAATGCTGCCAAATGGCACATTTACCTTCCTCTAATAAATCATACAATGTCCGTCAAATTGAGGAGATAAGGTCATCTTAGCCCATAACTGGATGAATCTTCCCAGCAGCGATTTGCATATCGATGCACCGATATCAAAGCTAAATACAGCCATAAGTTGGGCACTAGATGACTACGACTAATTCTTCCAAAGAAAGAACACCAAGACTTAGGCTTACCAAAGGTGCATTTAAGAGAAACATGTCCTAAAAAATTCACAATCTATGAATAGAATAGTGACAAAATAAATCTCTTATTCCATCGTTCCTCCATACACGTGGGCATCACTGTTCCATGGATATTAAGAAACGGTGAGAGAGAAGAAAAGGAAATGACCAAGGTGACTAAGAACAGAAAGGAATGGGCAAAACTAACCCAAAAACACAGAAACAGATAGACACACAAAGAGCTTTACCTTCTTATGACCTCTGGATCTTCATACTTGCTGATGGCAAATCGGCAATAGTGCAACCAGATGTCAACAGAGTAAGTCACCCCCAGCACAGCTCTCTCATAAACCTCCACAGCTTTTTCAGTAGAGCTGGTTGCCTCGTGCTCTGCGTACTTCTTCCAGTAACCATAGCACAGTGGAAATTCTGCCAAAAAGGCATCATAGACTCTCCGAATTTTCAGTAAATTTCCCTGCATATGAGATAAAAATAAATGATTGAGAATTACGATTAAGCCATTCTTGAAGTAAAAGTCACATGCAAGAAATGCCTAAGCCAACAAAGATGGGAATTCTTCCACAAGGTAAAAGGGCGGGACAAAAAGACTAAATGCAAAACATATCACGGCAAATCGGTAAGAAGAGTAGCAATCCCAAAGCAGAAATCAAGTACAATAAGTTAACAGAAGGGTAAGATACAAATTGATATACAAATATCCAAGTGCATAAGCATGCTTAAGGCTGTACCCAGAAGCAACTCAGCACACGATTACAAGCAACAATAGTAGGAATCTAATCCCCCCTCAACCAAGCAACAATAAGAACAAAGTAGTATGTTTTCTAAACTTATCAACCGCAGGACAATATACTGATGACTAAGCATAGTTATATTTCCATATTTCAAAGAATAGATAACGTGATAGCATCATTACAACCAAGTTATCTATATAGCCATGACAATACCAGGCTTTACATGGTCTTTTTCATGCAAGAGGCTTTGAAATATGAAAACAAACAGAAAGTTGCAAATGGGCCGTAATTTCACTCGCGGGGAATAAACTTTACGTAAATCATCTGGTTTAGCATACAAGAGAATTTTAAGGAATACCCCTTATATACAAGCCTTTTGGATCCTCATTCAAGTCAATTTCGGGATTCAGCACAAAAAGAGAGCTCGAAAGTCAAAATACATTGTTAATAGGCCTCCTGGAAAATAGAGAAGTAATAACCTTCCCATAAGGCTTATGCAATTGTCTTCTCCAATAGGAAAATGGGAAAAAACAGTCAATGTGGTACAGCCAAAATAACTTAGCAAATCATGTCTGGCTGCAGCCATTTCCAAGCTGGTGGTGTGGGAAGCAAATCAAGATAAACAAAGCATTTACACAATGGCTATATTTGGCTAGTGGCCCTTTGGAAAAAAGGTTAATGGAAATTGCGCAATGCCAAACATCAATAGTGTAGTGAAAGATTGATTGCAGCCGTTCAGCTGGTGGTATAAAATTCCAAAAGATTTGGGTTTCAGTTGAATGTTCCTCTACTTCGGAAGGGCATTCCGACATGTCCTTTGAGAACGATAAAGTAATTAGATTGGTGAAGCCTTCTTGTGAAGTTTTCCCCTTATAGGTGAAGGTTATTATTTTGCTGGAGTTTCACATATCATTCGTTCACAAGCCGTTCAGGTACAGTTTATTTCCTTACCTCAAGGATTGTGACAGTCCTAAAAAAAACAAACGCTTCTAATGTGCCATATCAGATCTGTCCCACAAAATTCTCTCAGATCAATGCCATAATAAAGATGGACCCTATTAAAACCTACGATATCCAGTATGCTGTGGATGTACCTCAGTGACCTTCTCTGTCTCTTCAATCAAAGCAACCCAAGCATCAAAATCTAGAGAATTCGTCCTCACAATGCTCCATAATCGATCTTCTTCCGCAGACATGGCAAGCACTACACATGAAAGGAGAGACTATGCATATCAGAACCAGAAGAGAGTCAGAAAGATAATGAAATCAAGAATAAACTGAGCCTGAATAAAAGGAGTACTGAACTACAGAACAACAGGAAAAGAACTTCATGATGTGATTTCTCAGCACACCATGTTCTAGCCATACATAAGCACCCAGAAGAGAAGACACGGGAGAATAATGATGCATAACAGTGGTTTTAACATTGCAAGGGGTATCCAAGTGTAAAGAAAGGGGCAGAGTTTTAGACTATTCCACATTCCCACTAAAAGGCTCAAGGGATATTCAAGCTAATTGCTTTTCCAGGTCCACATATACTAGCACAACTCTATATAAGTTGGTAAGACACATTCAAACAAAAAGCACCTCGAGAACCATTACATCAGCATTTGTAAAACTCATTATTATGATGTCAAAAGAAGAAGTATCCTTGAATCTCGTCCTAGAGGACATGTCTGCAAACAGCATTCCTGATTATCGATTAACATCAATTTGGAGCAACCACTCTTTATAACCTTCAGAACTGTACGGCATAAAAACTTTTGTTCTGTTAAATCCCCATAAAGAATCAGAATTGCTCAAAAATAGTTCTTGCTAGTTCCTATGCTCAAGAAAGAGCACTCCAATGCACGATAATGCAAATGACAACAGAAACAAATGGACGCCTATAAGTGGCCAATAGCCAATGTCCAATAATCCAGTCATAATAAGAAACGCAGAAGAGAACACACCAGAACCATCTTCTAACAGCGGCTCCGCTGCACTGACGCCTGCATCATGAGAACTGTTGCCATTCTCAGCAGACACAGCCTCACTTGTAATGCTACCATTAACAAAGGAATCATAAGCAGAAGCTCCAGATGAAACAACTCCTGCATTCTCAAAGTTAGCAACGCCCTGATTTATATTAGCCATCCCAACAGTTGGTTTACCCTCATATGTCTTATTCACATATGGTGCCTGAGTAGTAGCATTCAAATCCATGTTGAAAGCGTTAGCTGAAGTCGTAGATGCTGGAAACTCTCCTGTAACCCCACTGAAGGCATTAGCTTCCTGGATGATATTCGAAGCCCCATCAACATTAGCAATAGAATTGTTCCCAGCAGTTGAATATCCCATTGTACTAGATGTTTGGGCAATCAGCGTTTCACTATCTCCCATGCTTATGGACAAATTTTAGACTGTATGGAGTAAACTGCACAACAAATTACATGTAAGGACCCACCTCGGTAGCAAAGTTATCTATATTTTTGTTTGGAGGATTGCACTATTCTACTTTGAGTCATTTTCTGAATACAAAGTGCATTGACTGATTGTAACTCAAATTTGTATGTGCATGAATTCTTTCAGAATTTAATCTCAGATTAAATTTCATTGCCGCTCGCACTGACTAGAAAGGAAACCAGAACCATAACTCATGCTATTACCAAAGGATTACTAAATGGAATGTGGACAAATTTTGATAGAATATAATAGACCTGAGTGAAACTCACGCAACGAAACCGCTGAGTTTAAACAAAATACATGGAAATGATAAAGTAGCACATGCATACAAGAGTGCCGAGGAGGCGCGATGGTACCAGGGCCCGAAAGGTAATTGTGAAATAACACAAAAGTCGTGCAATTGCTTGTATCACACAGTTTCTATCGCATTGCTTTTCATATTTTTCTAGCAAAGAAGATAAATGCAGGAGTCCTCAAGATGTGTGGCACTATTAAGGGCGCCCCACGTATACAATGATGTATGTAGAGCTCCTCCGCTAACTAAATGCTATAAAGTTCAACCCAGCCGCCCATAGAGTCAAACTGCCCTCGACAACAAGGGAAGGATCCCAATACTAGCAACACAGCAGGTGGCAGTTAGACTAAAGAATCGCCATCTCACTCGGTTCCTCTGGGAAAACCGAAACACGGCCAAGAATTTCTCGGCGCCAAATACCACGAAAGAATTTACTAAACGCTTGGTATAAAACAGCTACAATTGCTACAGATGAAAACTGACTCCAAACCAAGGCTGCAAGCGGAGGAGCACCGCAACAAATCCGGAAATCGCGAGCACAAATCAATCTGCGAGACACGCCGAAACGTGGTCGAGAGAGATGAAGAGTGCGTGAGAGATGGACATTACCGTCACGGAGCAGCCGTGCCAACGCCGAAGGAGGAGGACCGCGGTCGGTGGTCAGCGAGCGCTCGGCGCAGGCGCAGGCGCAGGAGCTGGCGCGGCGAAGATAGGGGCTGAGCAGCGCCGAGAGAGCCGCGAGAACGCGAAACCAGGCCCACCGAGAGAGAGAGAGAGGGAGAGAGGATTTGAGGATTAGGGTTTGCTCTTCTACTGGTTTTGGGAGGGAAGTTATACGCAGCAGTGTTTCTCTGGAAGGAGGTGAAAGGCGTGGGGCTGTGGAGTCAGGCAGACACACAGTTGCTCGCATTTTCTTTCTGACGAAATTAAAATAATTTTTTAAAATTAAAATAAATCTCTTTCGCTCTTCTAATTTTTCTCACAAATCTGGTTTTTTTTTCCCTTTTTTAAGCTTAAGCCATAATTTCTTTGGACAACTAGTAGGCTATGTTTGACAGTCAGGATAGGATAAAATTTATCTTATACTGTGTTTGGTTCCTACTCGGGATAGGATATAGCATGCATATAATTATCTTGAGGGAGATAGGATAAAGGTGGATAGGATTTCTTTTGTTTATGATATAAAAATTATTTTTCTAAATAATAAATTTATTATATAATAAAATTAAAATAGTAATTTATTTTAAATAAATTTGAATTCTAATGTTAGAAAAAAAATCAAAATAAAAAATAATTTTTTATTTTTTTATAAATCATATTTATAATTTGATTTCTTTCTTCATTATAATATATATTTTGTATATGTATACACACACATATGTTATTTAATGAAGAATTTTATTAAGAAATGGTGGAAGAGAGTCAAAATAATAATAATAATAATAATAGATTTGTAATTAAAAAATAATAAAAACGAAGTAGAATGAACTACATTTTAAGTAAATATATTCAAACTTGAAAATGATTTCTCTAATTCGTTAAGAGAATAAATAATGAAATTTCTAAAAAAAATAGCATCTCCATCTCCGTCTCTCTAACTCTAATTCATATGGAAGTTTCGTGATTGTTTTGTAACTTTATAGTTTATTATAAAACTTTACGAAAATAGCGAGATACTTGAAACTTGCTCTCATTCTTATCTTTCCAGTTCACATCAAAAGTCTAATAAAAAAGCAGAAAGAGAGTCAAACCTCTTTCTCCTCGATAACATTGTGTTTTATATTGAGGTTTAACGAATGTCGCGAAAAAGATAAAACTTTTTGGCAAAAGTTGAATGTTTCTATTTTCTTTCTTTTACTAGATTCAGCAGTGAATTACAAATGATTCTTATATTTTTCGCTTGTGCTTTTTCAAATTTATTTTACATTGATATATCGTATATACCAAATAATGAATATGATATGATATGAATATATTCGACTCTATTACTGCGATTCACCAAACACAGGATATGATATAGCAAAATCCCTGAATTTCATATCATATCCTATCCAATCATATCCTGACTAAAAACCCGGACGACCAAACGCAACTGTAGAATTTGGCTAGCCTAATCTCCGCAATCCATTAAGATGTTAGCCGTTAAGAAAAGTTTTTCTACATGGGACATCACACTTGTGTCACAAACCGAGAGTTGATCTAGCATTTCCCACGATCTGTGTGGCCTTAGGAACGATCCTAAGTCAGCCAACACACACACTCACACTCACTCGAGGGTCGGGTAATCCGAACCTAACCGATAGGCACAAGAACACTCGCACAAGGATCACACGACTAGAGAGAGTAGAGGGAAATCTGAGTTGTATTAATTCTCGAATGATTTACAAGGGAGGGACGAAGCCCTTTATATACAAACAATGCGCAGCTCACGGGTGACTCTTAGTTTACCCGAGCTTGTCTTGTTTTATTCGTCTGTTCATGTCAGACACCTCTTGCATGGTGTACACATCATGATTACACGACTCACGCCTGCCAGCTTGGCTCATGGAAGGGTCTGGATCCCTCAGCTAAACGGTCGTGTCCGTTCGTCTGCCCCGCTCGCTTAGATTATGCTCGAGTGGGCTGAAGGGTCGATTTGGGCTAGTGGTTCGGTTCGGGCCGTCCACCACTATCTTGTTCAGCTCATGGATCAGCTCACTCATCATGTCGCGATCCATTTTGATCGAGCAAACACTTGGGCCGTGATACTCGCAACTCGAACCGAACTCATGCAGTTAATTTCAATTACGGATTTCGTGAATCTCCTTGCTTTGATTTTCCAATGCAATTATTGTTGTTTCGGATAAGATATACACCTAGAGGGGATGAATAGATGCATCAATCGAATTTCGACAAACAATGCAGAATTGATAAATTAATCGAATTCAAGAGAGCACGAGTAACAGTAAAGTATCGCAATGTTTCTACCAGACAGTTAATAGAAGCAAAAGGAGTAGAAAAGCAATGCACACAAGATTACAATGGTTCGGCTTTTGAAGGCCCACGTCCACTCTCCCACATTAACAGCCTATTAACTGGATTCCACTAAGTAATCAAGTAAGAGATTACATGAACAAGAGTGATCACTTAAACTCCAAGCACTTCCAACAGACGTGAGTTATGCCTCTACCAAGGCCTTTCCACTCTACACACTTTTTCTCTGTATAACTCTCTTACAATATTTCAATATGATGTGCTCATAGATAACAATGAAGCTCTATTTGAATAAGGTTGATGATTTCGTAGTCGTCTCACGTTCTTTGAACTTCGTGCTCTTTATAATCCTCGTCTTCCAAGCTTCCCGCTGGACAGATTTACTTCGAGGATCAATCACCAATACTAACCGTTGGTTGATTAATAAAAGATCACTAGTCATTTGCGGTGAGATACATGTTGACACCTGATTTTTTACCATTTATTATTGTGATTTTTATTCTTTAAAATTAATTAAAAATATCAAAAATGGTCATAAAATCACAAAATCAACTTTGGAAGCCTTGGTTTAGCCTTAGGAACCAATTTTGAACAAAAAATATTTTTCGGTATTTTTAATATTTTTCGAGTTTATTTAATTATAAAAATACCCAAAAAATCAGAAAAATACCATTCGTGGTCAGAAAAATACCCAAAAATATTCGATAATTTTGTTTTAATTTCCTCTTCAAGTGTGTCACTTTAAATCTCAAAAATTCGGCTCGGGTCACTATGTTCCTTCACAAACATAAACCCGAACCGAGCCTAAAAAAAAAATCATTTTCGAGTCTTTTAGTTTTCAATTCTCACTTTTTATAAGCTATGACATTGGATTCTAAAGTCTTAAAGTGCAATTAGGTCAATTTGCCCTCCAATTTAATCAATTTTTACCAAAAGGGCTTAATTGCACATTTTTCTTTCAATTAGTCCCCGGTTTCACGGATGTATACGTATGCTCTACGTATTTATACATCATACGTATTTATACGTTATGCATATTTGTATTGTTTGGTAACCTCTTTAACTCTTGTAATAATAATAATGGTTATTATTTTTAACACCTTTGTTAGTGCCTTTTTTTTAGCATTTTTGTATTGTGAGTGCTATTGCTAGTGCTATTTTTAAATAGCATTTTTTGTATTATAAATTGTGAGTGCTATTGTTAGTGCTATTTTTAAATAGTATTTTTGTATTATAAATTGTGAGTGTTATTGTTAGTGCTATTTTTAAATGGCATTTATTTATCATAAATTGTGAGTGCTATTATTAGATAGAATTTATAATTGTTAGTGCTATTTTTAAATAGCATTTTTGTATTATAAATTGTGAGTGCTATTGTTAGTGCTATTTTTAAATAGCATTTTTGTATTATAAATTGTGAGTGCTATTGTTAGTGCTATTTTTAAATGTCATTTATTTGTGAGTGCTATTTTTAGATAGAATTTATAATTGTTAGTGCTATTTTTAAATACAATTTATTGGAAGGTATTTTTTGGCTATAAAAGGATGGCAAGAGTTTTGAGGTTGGAGGGGAGAGACATTTTGTAGAGTGTGCAAATTTTTGAGAGCTTAGAGAGAAGAACACAAACACTCTCTATATTCTCATAATCTTGAGTGAGCAAAATATACTAAGTTCGGAATATTGATTCCGCATATTGCTAGCACAATTGTTGTGGAGTTATTAGTCGTCTCCCCGTTCGTCAATTGGTGGTGCGTCCGAACTAGATGCCTAACACTTGTGGAGGCTGAGATCGAAGAACATCGAACCGACACCTCCGTTCAAGCACGCTACGAGAGGTAATCTATTTACTCCCTTTGAGACTTTGTGATTTTTTTTCGATTGAAATGCACGAAGTACGCCTCTGGAGATACATGTATGGGTTGTTATTTATTTCCGCTACGTGTTACGTGGATCCCAACAGTGGTATCGGAGCCAATCCTTAGGTGTTTTCGTGCATTTAATTGATTTTTTGCAATTTTTGCTATACTATGGCCAATATGTATTAACGAATTGTTCGTCTTACATGGCTAATGGAGGTTGATTATTTTATATGATAAATTAATCAACGTAGCAAAAATTGAGACTAAATCAATTTTGAATCGAAAATTTATGGCTATCTTATTTTACGTAAAAAATCTGAATATGATTCAACGTAGAATTTTTATTGTGCCTTCCTAAGTTTTAAATTGTGAATTTATTACTTACGTGGAAGGGTGGTGATCATGGAAAAATCCTAATCAATGTGATTGATGTATATATGAATGTATGATGATTATTCATATATTTGGGGTTGTAATTATTAAATGGAGGCTGCGTACTCCTTTTATTTTTCATGTAATCTTTATTTTTAGCATAGTCAATTGTTGATGTAAATGCTACGAGGATTACGTGGAGGAGCCTTTTAAGTCGGCGAGCTCTTTGGGGCCCAATTCTTGAAGAGTTCAAGAAACCAAGAAGAAGCGAAGAGCGGCTCTCCGTTATTAAAATATTAAAATGATTAAATGTGGTCTCATTGGCTCGAGACCCATTAAATCATAATTCCATGATCACCACGTAGGATAGATGTTTATGTGATTGACATCTATTTATTTATTATGATTACGTGAGCATGTTAAACTGGTTAATGTGCAAAGTCAGACTTACCTCACCCAAAATTGCACCTGCATGAAATCCTAGTTAGGAAAATCACTCGCGTTAGGTACCGAAAGGGCGTTGGTAACGACACCAGCGTAACCAAGTCCCCGAACCCAAAAACTCTGGTTCCGTAGAACTGATCGATCACTCCCAATCGATCAGTAAGGTTTCCGGTCTACCCTCCAAGAAAGACCGGTGGCGACTCCAAATGCATGCACAAGTTGCACATGCCACCACGACCACACTAAGGTCGAAAGCGATCGACTATTATCGTCGAATCCTTCTGAAAAATACTCCCGCCGCGATTTGGTATGGGCCTGGGAGGGCTCGCACCGATCCAAGGCCCGCGATCGGTAATCCATTAGCCGCGTCCGCTTTCGGACGGGTCGCGACAGCTGGCGACTCCGCTGGGGACTTTGTTCTAGAATCTATCGTTCTAGACCTCAAGTGGACTTAGGCCGTAATTAAAACGCTGAGTGATTTTTCTAACCATGCAGGCGCTCTTGAAGGTGAGGTAAGTCCGCTTACGATAGGTGTTATATGTTTTTGCAGATTGGAGAAATAAGGGGTGTAGTCCGTGATTAACATTGTCTTATGCAGGTTGGGCGTAGGAATGTATGTTGTGTGGATGATTTGAAGTGCTGATTGATAAACTGTTGTGCGTGACTTGCATTGTGATGATCACGACACGTGGACACACACAACCGCGCCTAAAACCCCGGGCGCCGCCTTTAGGAACACAATAGAAGGAATTGAAAATGGAATCTCCGTGAGGAAAAACACGGGGTAATCCACTTTTCAATTCCGCTCACTTCGAACTATGGATCGAGTCCCAATGCAACGATAGCTGTGCAATGGAATCGGCTCTTTCTAGAACTCGAGGTGGGAACCTTAACCTTAGGTGCCAAACCCTCTGATTTTTAGAAGTTTACCATCACCTGTTTCATGCGCATGTCTCTGGGCGGTTGGTACACCTAAAACCGCACAATAAGTCGACGAGTTGGGTTGGTAAGACTCTCTATCCCCCCAAATCTATCACTGTTCATATAGATATAGGCATTTCATTTATTGCATTCTGGTGATTAGATTAAATGCCATTTCGAGGATAGATATGTGCGTTTGTCCCTAACGTCCTTGATAGAAGACGAGGAGGGTGATATCCCACGACGAACACCGAGTGTGCGATAAGGAGCATACTATGGACATTATTGAGGTATCATCCAATGAAGATGACGAGTTGGGGCAAGTGATCCTGAAGGCACAGATCAAAACTGGGGCATCCTTAAACGTTAGGATCACATTCCTTTATTTCATTTTCCATTACTGGTCCTCTTGTATAGGGTTTATTTTTACTGAGGTTTTCTCTATCTCACCCCTTAGAGCGATTGTATTAGGGATCTATTGGTGTATACATTCAGATGGAACTTGGTTGTATTTCTTTTAACGGGTCATTGGAATGTGATAGTGGCATTTTTTCTAATCATCCGAATACTCCCAAGTCAAGTTTATAATTCCTTTAGAGGAAATTAAAATTGGAAGTCTTGCACGACCTTTTGGTCATGTGAGGTAATCCAACCCCAATTTCGCTAGAAGGAACTACACACTTGAATTGGTTCATGCATGTTGTACACCACTGGTAATTCACGATAATTGATCAAGAATATCAGCGTAGTTTCAAATTTAACGACGAGATAGATGTCCAAACTACTTTCGTTCTTAGCGAACGACCTTAATTTGGATGCCATATCTTCAATTGAATTTAAAACGCGTTATTATGTCTTGCACTTTTGAGTAAGTCATTCCTCTCGAAATTAATCAAAAGCGATTATCGTGAATTACGTTCCTTTCAATAGTATGCTTTCTTTCGAGGAATATTGATAAAAACTTTTCGCACAAGATTAAAACCCTTGTAAAAGTTCTTGTCCTTATTAATCACAAGCAAGCATAAGATTGAAAGGGGTCTATGCTTTCTTTTTCAAATTATTCCTTCTGATTCTGTCTTTTTATTTGCAGGTGAAAAACAAGTAGTATAGAGAAATCTTTTCTTGGACAAATCTGCAACTATTCTTCCATCTGATCATGAGCGAGTTATAAAATCAGGACGTATTTGCTCGGCTTATTGCTATTATGGTTCGGCTCACTCAAGTTGAAGATGTTTGGATGCTCGAAGAAATGAACCATACAGAAGTTAAAACACACACACGAGAACTTTCATTTATTTTGCTCAGCGGAGGGTTTTCAGAAGCAGGTCATACAAGTCGGGGTGGAAAAGTAAAGCCAAAGTGAGCCCTAATTAACGACACAAAGGATCCCAACTGACCCTCCATGTTATTAATGCTCTGCTCATACTCCCAGCTCCGCATGTTGTGGTCGGCAAGCCTGAGGAGAAGACTTCTGCATTCTCCCTTAACTTCGGCGACCTTGGCCTCGTGTTCTTCGGTGACTACTTCCAGGTCCCGAACCAGTCCATTCCCGCGAGCTATGTCCTCGGTTATCTTGTCGAGCCGTTCTTCCTGCCAGTCGCTCTGAAGCCTCAACAGGACGTTGCGGCGGTCATGCTCGCCGGTGGTCAGGGATATGGCCAATTGATCCACCAGATTTCTCCTCTCGCGAAGCAACGTCGCGACCCGCTCATTAGCAAACTCGACGGCCTTTTTGTAACTATCAACCAGATAGTTGGTCAGCACCAAATGATCAGATCGATCCTCATAACGAGCCCGCAAGACGCGAGCCACGAGAACCTCCCGATTAGCAACACGATAGGCCTCTAAGGAGTGTGCAAAGAGAGTCGGGAAAGTTCTATATTCCCTCCCCAGTGTAGTACCTTCGAGAGAAGTGGTATCAAGGTCCTCGAGCAGGACACAGATTGCATCCTCGGTTGCAGAATGATCGGTTATGTGCGCGTAACCGCGACCCAGTAGGTTGTAAAGCTTTTCCCACTGGGCCAAGACATCAGTTGAAAAAGTGCGTACGGGAGAGGAGGCCATTTGCGTTGGGTTGGCTTGAGAATAAGACGAGTTTAACAGAGAGATTAGAAGGAAGAAGCTGATTATGCGAGAACGTTAACCTTCCATACATTAATTCCTCATTTTATAGCAACTCGAGGATGATGAAGGGTCTCAGTAATAATGCTGGTGGAGCCCAGTTAGGGGGGTAAAGCAGGAGGTCCCCTCACGAGAACCATTGGATTCGTTTCGGTCCGCGATTTCCGGCTCATCAATTAAAAGATGTAAAAGATTTGTCGGGATCATCATTATTGGAGTTAGGTGGGAGGTAAGCGCAACTATCGAAGAGAGCCCTAACAGGATTTGGCAGTCCCATCACGTTGAAAAGCTAAGCGAGAAATTCAAAGTCTTGAGGGGGAACGTTTGCCTAATGATGCTTGAAGAGCGTCTCCTAAACATACGAAGTCACTCGAAGAAAACTTTATAGGGAGTGAGCATACATGGGAGAGTGGAGAACTCTGAGTGGGCAAGAACCAATCAAACATTTCTCAATCCAACATATTTAAGAGGTTATTGTCAGCTGCTAGAGGCGACTGACTCAAAAATCTCAGAAATTGAACTACAGAGGGATCTCGAAGATTCCAAGATCAAGTCTAACGCCAAAACCATGGAGCCCAACACTTCTGGCAACGGAAATCAAGATCACGGCGACGACGACAACGACATCCACGATGTTCAACTCGGGAAAAGAAGACGTCCTCACCAATACTCTCAGGAGGAAACCCAAATGCTGGAAACCCTTTTCAGTAAAAGCCATTACATGAAAAAGAAGTGGAGAATTGAATTGAGCCGGGAGTTGGGGATTAATCAGTCGAGGATCCAGTTTTGGTTTCAAAATAGGAGATCCAAATCGAAGGCTCAACGCAAACGTCAGGTGGTCGAGATTTTAAAGGAAGAAAACCAAAAGCTGCGAACAGAAAACATGAGGTATGAAAAAGCTCTCAATATTACCGTTTGCCCTCATTGCGATAACCTCGTCGCCCTCGGTAAGATATTCCCCGATAAGCCTCACGCGATGATTGAAGACGTTCATTTACCACCTTACTCCCTCGGGGCATCTCCTGCTCAACCAGATTTTGCCGGAGTCACGCATGAGCAGGATGATCCTACGAAGATGATACAAATGCCTCCTGGGGGATGGGATTTGCATCGCTTTGATTGGAGTTATAGTTTCAAGGAGCTGGACGTTACCGCCGACCAGCTCAAAGCATATCAGCCTCATGCACAACAATTTTCGATAGGGTCGGGTCCTGCTGGAGATGAGTTAATCAGTCGTCAAGCCATCGATGCAATTTTGGGCCACGATAAGAGGAGGTTCGCTTGGCCCCCTGAACTGCATTCCAGATTCCTAGACGTGGTTCACCAAATGGGGATCGACTCAGCAACTCCGACGCGCATATTTAAGGCCATGAATGTACCGGGGCTTAGTAAGGAGCTGGTCAGGAATCACCTTGCTGCCTACAGAAAGCTATTAAAACAACGTCGAGCGGAGCTAAACCGGGAGGAATCCGTCTCGAGCTCAAAAGCTAGGGGCGACCGCCATTGTAATGCTCAGGCATCAAGAGATACCCGGCCAAATCTAAGCATCAATCAAGCTAGCAACCCGACCACCGGCAAACTGAAAGCTGATCAGAATGTCCTCCCAGGCCATTTCAACACTTCTCAAGAGCGCGTGTCACAAGTACAGCGAGTGCGCACTCCTCCATTCGAGCAACAGTCGGCTGGTGCTCTGCCTGCCGCTGGTCAACCCACGACAGACGATTTCTTCGATGAGGGGCTCGATGCCTTGTTCAATCAGTGGGAAGCTGGCATGCTTGGACAGCCATGATCTAGCACCTGGCTCGGGGCACGATGGGTCGGTCACTACGAACACCCATAGGAAGAAGAACATGTTCACGAGTAGATCACTCATTTTATTCGTTGTAAAGTTCCTACGGGAACATTTTTCTTTAATGACTATAGTTAATTCTATATTAAAACCAACGCTATCGACGAACATCGTCATGCTCAGTTGTGACGATCCCTTGTTAGATTAAGTCTGAAACCAGAGACGGTCTTTAAAATTTTGAGTGGCCACGAACTCATTCCTCACCAAGCGCCCGGGATGCTGAAATGAAGAGTAACAGCATGCACAGGGAAATGTCACCTTCGTTTGAACGATGAAAAGGGGTTGAGAGAAGATCATAGCGTTAATTCCCATGGAGCTAAATGAATTAAACGGAGTCATTAATTGCGGGTCCACCGCTGCTCCCCACGTTCTCGGGCCTAGCAAATCATAAAAGGCGCCGAAAGATTGTAGACCCACCACTTTGAAGACTGAACTAGGGGACGAGCGCAATACTCGATGAAACCGAATCAATGCAAGAGAGTTTGTGATCCTATCACGAGGAAAAAGAAAGGGGAATACAGACGATGAGTAATTGCAGAATCTCGGGAGGAGCGCTTGCTTGCTGGTCTTCATATGCAGCCTGAAGGATGGTTCCAGGACACGCACAATCACTTGAGAAAATTTCTAGAGTGAGCAAACACGTAAGAGCGAATTGAGAAAGCTGAGTGAACTAGATCAGTCCGAGATACCCCGATCCATCATGTTTAAAAGTTATTCCCATCTGCTAGAAATGCCCGACCTGGACATTTCTGAGCACGAACTGCTGGGAGACTTTGAAGATCCTGGAGCTGAATCCTGCCCGAAGGCTATAGAGACTGACTCCTCCAGCGATGAAATTCTAGGTTTCAGCTACGAAGAAGGAGTATACAATGATGACCGGAGCCGGAAAAGGAAGCAACTACAACGCCACACTCCAGGCCAAATCCGAGAGCTCGAAGCTTTCTTCAATGAATGCCCCACTCCAAGCAGACAACAGAAAATGGAGTTGAGCCGAAAGATAGGATTGGAGCTTTCGAAGGTCAAGTTTTGGTTTGCCAACAAACGAACCCGGGTGAAACAGCAATACGCAGACCATGAGTTACTGGTCCTGAAGGAGGAGAATGAGAAGCTTCAAGCTGAAAGCGCGAGATATAAGGAAGCTCTGACCAAGGCCACCTGCCTTAATTGTGGTAATCCTGTTGTCCTCGGCGAGGTGTTCCTCGATGAACCATCCCTATTGACGAATAACGCTCAGCTGTTACCGTATTCTCCACAGCATTTTCCGACACAGCCAGATACCGCCGGAGATCTGCATGAGCAAGTCAACACCATAGGATCAACACCAACATCCTCTGAGAAATGGGATATGAATCATCACAGGGGGAATTCTCTCAATGACGAACTCGCTGTCGCAGCCAGCCAATCCAAAGTCGGTGAGTCCCTCCCTGGACAACTTTTGAAACGACTAGATCCCGTAGAGAATAGCTACCGAAGTATTGACGATATTTTGGGTGATAAGAGAACAAGGTTTTACTGGACCTATGAGCTTCACACCAAATTTGTTGATGCAATTCGAGAACTGGGAGTTGATTCGGCTAGCCCACTGCGCATACTCGAGATTATGAATGTGCCGGGGCTCTCTAGAATTAACGTTGAGTCTCACCTCAAGTACTATAGGAGATTGCTAAGGGATGGAAGGATAGCGTTAAACCATCATAAAGCCAGTTGGAGCTCAAGTGCTGGGCAGAGTTACAACCATGATGATTGGAGAGCCAAGAGCACCCAACCGTGTTTCAGTAATGACGGGACTAGCAGTCGTGTCAGCGACTCCTCTAACCCAAATCAGAATGCTCCGCCGAGCTATCTCAATACTCCTCAGGAGTATATGCCACAGTTCCAGCACATAGAAATTCCTCAGTTTGAGCGCGAATCAGTCATTAATGTTGTCCCTGAAGTGGATCTGGCATTGGTAGAGAGTGCACATATGAACCTATCGGTCATCGGAGGAAGTTCCAATTCGAGGGGTCAAATTGCTCACGGCGAGAGCAAAGAGAGGAATCCCTCGCCTACAGTCGACGACACCCAATCTGGGCACCAAGGGCTAGAAAGAACAGGTGATTTCCTTGATGAGGAGCTGGACACTTGGATCAATACTCTTCGGGAATGTATGTCTCAACCCCAACAGGGCAATGATGAAGGTTCCAGCTCAAAGACTCCAATCCCTCACAACGAAGGCAATGAAAGAAATCTGCCCCCAACAATCGTTGATACCCAACTTGAACATCAATGGCTCGAAGACCCGAGCAATTTCCTTGGCGATGAGTTCAATCTTTGGCTCGATCAATTTGGAGCCGGAGGACCATCGCAGTGGTGACGCGAGGCCGGTGATCAAACGTCTGATGCAAGGCATGGCTACTCGATGAAAAATGCTTCGAGAAAAGGGGTTGAATACTCCTATTGCATATGTTGTTGATCGCACTGTAAGGTTCCCACGGGAACATCTTTCATTAATATCTAGAACTAATTGCGCGTGAGTGTCAACATCACCCTTTGAGCATCTTCAAGCCGAAGGCCGTGGATTAATCACTTAATCCGTGGAGCAAGTTCCATGAACCATAATTATCACCCGCTGAGCATAATGGGATCTACCCCTTCAACACGAAATACGTTTGGCCGCGAAGCCACCTATTTGGTAAAACGATGTATCGTTCCTAAACAATCTTCAATCGAATACCGAAGTAATGTATTCTTTCTTTTCCTTCTCAGATGATAAACATGGATAAATCACTCAATGAGTCATGCGTTCAAATAGCAGAACAGACGCTGCCCAGCTGGGGGCAGATGAACCATTGATGTTACAAACACTCCAAGCATGGATAGGCGGATTTGATAGAGGGGAATCGCCTTGGAGACGAATGAGTTTTTACATCCCACATACTACCTGTTAGGGTACATGAGGGTAGGATGTATCGTTTCAATTTTCAAAAAATTCGTGAACATACAATGATATGCTTCTTTTACATTTTCAGGGATCTCCAGCCACGGTGGACAGGTAGGTATCCCTTTCCCCCAATCCATTGAAGATGTTAAACCAAAAACACAGAGAGAAAAAGAAAAAAGCTTTCAAAATCTGATATCTAGAAAAGACATGGAATTCTAACTTCATTGGCATTCATGTTTTGAAACATGAGGTTGTCTGCACATGCATTGTGCACCATAAAATCCCCTTGACGGGTAAAATTTTTGGGAAAACGAAAGAGATTTTTCCAATCAAAAGTTGTTCAAAACTCTCAAAAGGATGTTTCCTCAAAAGAGAGGCAAGCTCAAATCCAAACACATCCTACATACACTTGAGAGATGAGTGGAGCGAATCAAATAGTAAAATCTGGACCTATGGAGGTAGGGACCATTCGCAGCGATTACATGGATTGGGACGACGGAGGCGTTCGTTTCATATCATAAACACTATAGGTGACCGTTGACAACCCACTTGAACGGCGGTTTTCATTCTTAACCCTGTCAAGAACCACCCCACACCGGGGCAAAAAGGAAGTAAGTCCAGCAGCATCAGGAGAAAATGGTTAGAAATTTTCTTGCTCGGACTAACATTAATCTTTGTGTGTTGTTTATATGGTAATCCAAGTGCCATAGGATGACGAGAAGCATTCATTCTCTATCCCACACACCATATCCTTTGCACAGCCAAGTTGAGCCTGCGAATTCATTTCATAAACCCCTGTTGGTGATCATGGGATGTTTCAAGATAGAAACTGCATCACTCCAAGAACGGAAGAAATCAAGAGATGGGATTTATAGAAAAATCTCATATCGGCGTTTAAATGTGCTATGATTCAAGTTGTATATCTAGCACAATTTTCTGAACATCGTAGTTCCAAAGGAAAAGAAAAGGCGGGATTTCAACAAAAAATCCCCAGCATCAAGAAAAAGCAAAGTGCCTGGTAAAAGCAAGGCCGATGCTCGTGAAAACTGTTTGATTGATCCCCAATAAAGCCTAGTTGGGAAGAGAGAAAAACCCATAAAGGAGTCAGATCAAGAAGACTGCTCCCCAAACGATGTCAGCCGTGGTACAAAAACACGGACAGAATTGTCAATCTCTTAATACCACAAGAGACGTTCTCTAAAGGACTTGTGCACACCTCAAAAGCGGTTGCACACCTCAAAAATGGAAGATGCAGAATGGAAAAGACATGTGACAAATTTGCAATGATCACCAATGTCAAATCCTTCGTGATTTCTAGGCCAAAAATAAGCCTTTTTCGGTCCCCAATCCTACCAATGTTACAACCCTGAAACCGTCTTCTCTGACTAAGACACTTGGGTTAACATATAGCTTAGCTCGAAGAAGTACGAGCAAGACTCTTTCTTTCTCATTTTGCAGGGTTCTTGACTTGTAAACCCGGAGCAGATGGTGAAGATTTTCATTCGATGGCCCCGACTCCAAAGCGGGTCCCCCTTGAAAACCAATATCCAAGCCCAACATTACGGTCCCGTGGAAGACCTCCCGACCGATCAAAATGTATGCGCTGCGAATGAGCCTAAAACCTAGGCACAGGTCAGTAGGGAATTGAGTGCATCCCCTAAAAATCATCACCTCAAAACAGGTGAGATGGCCTCCTTGTCGAGAAATATTCCAATTGACGTTTTGAGCAAACTCTTTTTGGGAATTTTCAAACTGTGGATCCAGATTTTCCATGCAAGGGATTTGTGATCACATTTGAATGTTGCGAAAATGTTTTGGATAACCTCCAGCATCAAAATGCACATCTCATGACTAAAACTTAAGTCATAAAATTTTGTCAATTGGACAATTATTGTCTTCCCAAAGATTATTAACATTTTCTTGGTGAAGAAAAATCTTTCAGGTTTGAACTTTCTACAGGATACCTGGAGAACCCAGCTCCCATAATGTCGCCTCAACAGACCCAAGTCCTAGCATGACGTGGAGAACCCTCGTCTCGGGACCCCTTTTCAAAAATCTGGCAGTCTCATCGGACGTGGAGAACCCTCGTCATGAGACCCCTTTTCAAAGTCAAATCAACGGTAGATACCGCCTGAAGGGTCAAACCAAGGTAGAAACCGCCTGAAGGGTCAAATCAAAGGTAGAAACCGCCTGAAGGGTCAAAACAAAGGTAGAAACCGCCTGAAGGGTCAAACCAAAGGTAGATACCGCCTGAAGGGTCAACTCAAGGTAGAAACCGCCTGAAGGGTCAACTTATGGTAGATACCGCCTGAATGGTCAACGTATGGTAGATACCACCTGAAGGGTCAACACAAGGTAGAAACCGCCTGAAGGGTCAACACAAGGTAGATACCGCCTGAAGGATCAACTCATGGTAGAAACCGCCTGAAGGGTCAACACAAGGTAGATACCGCCTGAAGGGTCAACACATGGTAGATACCGCCTGAAGGGTCAACACAAGGTAGAAACCGCCTGAAGGGTCAAATCAAAGGTAGAAACCGCCTGAAGGGTCAACTCATGGTAGAAACCGCCTGAAGGGTCAAACCAAGGTAGAAACCGCCTGAAGGGTCACATATGGTAGAAACAGCCTGAAGGGTCACATATGGTAGAAACCGCCATAAGGGTCAATTCATTGGTAGAAACCGCCATAAGGGTCAACTCATTGATAAATATCGCAGTAAGGATCAATACAAAGGTCTGATCCACCATACGGATCAAAATCCTTGGCAAATCCCAAAGCGTGGGATGCGCCTTCCTTAGGTTCCTACCAGTTAGGAATCCCATCATGGTATGACCTACCATACATGTCATAGCTTAATCTCCCTAGGATATTCTGAATGACGAGTCCTAGGCATCTTCTTGAAAGTCGTCACAACCGGCAGCATCCGACAGGTGAGCTTCAGGTAAGCCTCTCTCACTCCGGCCCATGTTCAAATTGTTAGAGCAAACCGGTGATTGATTTGAGCTTTTATCAATAGGCTTAAGGATCCGATGTCATAACATTTCTTCTCTTATTTTCCCAGTTGAGTCGGTTAGGAATCAGGTGCCACCTTATCTTTGAGAGAAATCTCTAACGAGATTCCTCTCAAAGAGGGGCAGCTGTTGACACCTGATTTTTTACCATTTATTATTGTGATTTTTATTCTTTAAAATTAATTAAAAATATCAAAAATGGTCATAAAATCACAAAATCAACTTTGGAAGCCTTGGTTTAGCCTTAGGAACCAATTTTGAACAAAAAATATTTTTCGGTATTTTTAATATTTTTCGAGTTTATTTAATTATAAAAATACCCAAAAAATCAGAAAAATACCATTCGTGGTCAGAAAAATACCCAAAAATATTCGATAATTTTGTTTTAATTTCCTCTTCAAGTGTGTCACTTTAAATCTCAAAAATTCGGCTCGGGTCACTATGTTCCTTCACAAACATAAACCCGAACCGAGCCTAAAAAAAAAATCATTTTCGAGTCTTTTAGTTTTCAATTCTCACTTTTTATAAGCTATGACATTGGATTCTAAAGTCTTAAAGTGCAATTAGGTCAATTTGCCCTCCAATTTAATCAATTTTTACCAAAAGGGCTTAATTGCACATTTTTCTTTCAATTAGTCCCCGGTTTCACGGATGTATACGTATGCTCTACGTATTTATATGTCATACGTATTTATACGTTATGCATATTTGTACTGTTTGGTAACCTCTTTAACTCTTGTAATAATAATAATGGTTATTATTTTTAACACCTTTGTTAGTGCCTTTTTTTTAGCATTTTTGTATTGTGAGTGCTATTGCTAGTGCTATTTTTAAATAGCATTTTTTGTATTATAAATTGTGAGTGCTATTGTTAGTGCTATTTTTAAATAGTATTTTTGTATTATAAATTGTGAGTGTTATTGTTAGTGCTATTTTTAAATGGCATTTATTTATCATAAATTGTGAGTGCTATTATTAGATAGAATTTATAATTGTTAGTGCTATTTTTAAATAGCATTTTTGTATTATAAATTGTGAGTGCTATTGTTAGTGCTATTTTTAAATAGCATTTTTGTATTATAAATTGTGAGTGCTATTGTTAGTGCTATTTTTAAATGTCATTTATTTGTGAGTGCTATTTTTAGATAGAATTTATAATTGTTAGTGCTATTTTTAAATACAATTTATTGGAAGGTATTTTTTGGCTATAAAAGGATGGCAAGAGTTTTGAGGTTGGAGGGGAGAGACATTTTGTAGAGTGTGCAAATTTTTGAGAGCTTAGAGAGAAGAACACAAACACTCTCTATATTCTCATAATCTTGAGTGAGCAAAATATACTAAGTTCGGAATATTGATTCCGCATATTGCTAGCACAATTGTTGTGGAGTTATTAGTCGTCTCCCCGTTCGTCAATTGGTGGTGCGTCCGAACTAGATGCCTAACACTTGTGGAGGCTGAGATCGAAGAACATCGAACCGACACCTCCGTTCAAGCACGCTACGAGAGGTAATCTATTTACTCCCTTTGAGACTTTGTGATTTTTTTTCGATTGAAATGCACGAAGTACGCCTCTGGAGATACATGTATGGGTTGTTATTTATTTCCGCTACGTGTTACGTGGATCCCAACAGTGGTATCGGAGCCAATCCTTAGGTGTTTTCGTGCATTTAATTGATTTTTTGCAATTTTTGCTATACTATGGCCAATATGTATTAACGAATTGTTCGTCTTACATGGCTAATGGAAGTTGATTATTTTATATGATAAATTAATCAACGTAGCAAAAATTGAGACTAAATCAATTTTGAATCGAAAATTTATGGCTATCTTATTTTACGTAAAAAATCTGAATATGATTCAACGTAGAATTTTTATTGTGCCTTCCTAAGTTTTAAATTGTGAATTTATTACTTACGTGGAAGGGTGGTGATCATGGAAAAATCCTAATCAATGTGATTGATGTATATATGAATGTATGATGATTATTCATATATTTGGGGTTGTAATTATTAAATGGAGGCTGCGTACTCCTTTTATTTTTCATGTAATCTTTATTTTTAGCATAGTCAATTGTTGATGTAAATGCTACGAGGATTACGTGGAGGAGCCTTTTAAGTCGGCGAGCTCTTTGGGGCCCAATTCTTGAAGAGTTCAAGAAACCAAGAAGAAGCGAAGAGCGGCTCTCCGTTATTAAAATATTAAAATGATTAAATGTGGTCTCATTGGCTCGAGACCCATTAAATCATAATTCCATGATCACCACGTAGGATAGATGTTTATGTGATTGACATCTATTTATTTATTATGATTACGTGAGCATGTTAAACTGGTTAATGTGCAAAGTCAGACTTACCTCACCCAAAATTGCACCTGCATGAAATCCTAGTTAGGAAAATCACTCGCGTTAGGTACCGAAAGGGCGTTGGTAACGACACCAGCGTAACCAAGTCCCCGAACCCAAAAACTCTGGTTCCGTAGAACTGATCGATCACTCCCAATCGATCAGTAAGGTTTCCGGTCTACCCTCCAAGAAAGACCGGTGGCGACTCCAAATGCATGCACAAGTTGCACATGCCACCACGACCACACTAAGGTCGAAAGCGATCGACTATTATCGTCGAATCCTTCTGAAAAATACTCCCGCCGCGATTTGGTATGGGCCTGGGAGGGCTCGCACCGATCCAAGGCCCGCGATCGGTAATCCATTAGCCGCGTCCGCTTTCGGACGGGTCGCGACAATACACTAGAAATTTGGAAAGATTTATTCGCCCATACAAACAAATCTTAAAACCTTTATATAAAGAATCTAAATAAGGTATGTGTCTAAAAGTTTGAATATCAGTTAAGATCTCTCTTAAGGAAAGCCTTTAGAAGATATTGTGATTGACAAAAAAATAATATGACTTAGACACGAAATCATGTCCAAATCATTGATCGTTAGGGGGAAATCCAATCAGTCAAAAATAAGAAAGATTAAGTTTGAATTGATACAGAGGATAATTCATAGAATATATCTCATCTTTTCGCCAGAATTAAATTTGCTTTCTTCACGACACTTGCATGCTTCTACCAAGATAGATACGTTAGAAACTATAAGCAACAGAGATATGAGTCCTCTGATTTTAAACAAAAGTATTTTCATCAAAGCATGCTAATTTTGTTTCCTCAAAGGCAGGGGATCCATCAAATCCCCACCGCCTAGCTCCCCATTAATATAGGGGTATTTTGGTCAGTGATGGGCGATGGAGATCCACCATGTCACCTACCTTAAAGGCAGGTGATCCCCACGCTTTGAAGGATCCGAATCCCTTGCCTTAAAGGCAAGAGATCCATCAAATCCCCACCGTCCGTCTCCTTTTGATATAGGGGATATTTTAGTCATTGATGGGCGATGGGAATCCACCATGCTCCATGCTTTGAATGTGGGCCTGAAACTCGACAAAAAAGAGGGTTTGGCTGTCGCGACCCATCCGGAAGCGGACGCGGCTAATGGATTACCGATCACGGGTCTTGGATCGGTGCGAGCCCTCCCAGGCCCATACCAAATCGCGGTGAGAGTATTTTTCAGGAGGATTCAACGATAAGAGTCGATCGCTTTCGACCTTAGTGTGGTCGTGGTGGCATGTGCAACTTGTGCATGCATTTGGAGTCGCCACCGGTCTTTCTTGGAGGGTAGACCGGAAACCTTACCGATCGATTGGGAGAGATCGATCAGTTCTACGGAACCAGAGATTTTGGGTTCGGGGACTTGGTTACGCTGGTGTCGTTACCAACGCCCTTTCGATACCTAATGCGAGTGATTTTCCTAACTAGGATCATGCAGGCACAATTTTGGGTGAGGTAAGTCTGACTTTGCACATTAACCAGTTTAACATGCTCACGTAATCATAATAAATAAATAGATGTCAATCACATAAATATCTATCCTACGTGGTGATCATGGAATTATGATTTAATGGGTCTCGAGCCAATGAGACCACATATAATCATTTTAATATTTTAATAACGGAGAGCCGCTCTTCGCTTCTTCTTGGTTTCTTGAACTCTTCAAGAATTGGGCCCCAAAGAGCTCGCCGACTTAAAAGGCTCCTCCACGTAATCCTCGTAGCATTTACATCAACAATTGACTATGCTAAAAATAAAGATTACATGAAAAATAAAAGGAGTACGCAGCCTCCATTTAATAATTACAACCCCAAATATATAAATAATCATCATACATTCATATATACATCAATCACATTGATTAGGGATTTTTCCATGATCACCACCCTTTCACGTAAGTAATAAATTCACAATTTAAAACTTAGGAAGGCACAATAAAAATTCTACGTTGAATCATATTCAGAATTTTTACGTAAAATAAGATAGCCATAAATTTTCGATTCAAAATTGATTTAGTCTCAATTTTTGCTACGTTGATTAATTTATCATATAAAATAATCAATCTCCATTAGCCATGTAAGACGAACAATTCGTTAATACATATTGGCCATAGTATTGCAAAAATTGCAAAAAAATCAATTAAATGCACGAAAACACCTAAGGATTGGCTCTGATACCACTGTTGGGATCCACGTAACACGTAGCGGAAATAAATAACAACCCACACATGTATCTCCAGAGGCGTACTTCGTGCATTTCAATCGAAAAAAAATCACAAAGTCTCAAAGGGAGTAAATAGATTACCTCTCGTAGCGTGCTTGAACGGAGGTGTCGGTTCGATGTTCTTCGATCTCAGCCTCCACAAGTGTTAGGCATCTAGTTCGGACGCACCACCAATTGACGAACGGGGAGACGACTAATAACTCCACAACAATTGTGCTAGCAATATGCGGAATCAATATTCCGAACTTAGTATATTTTGCTCGCTCAATATTATGAGAATATAGAGAGTGTTTGTGTTCTTCTCTCTAAGCTCTCAAAAATTTGCACACTCTACAAAATGTCTCTCCCCTTCAACCTCAAAACTCTTGCCATCCTTTTATAGCCAAAAATACCTTCCAATAAATTGTATTTAAAAATAGCACTAACAATTATAAATTCTATCTAAAAATAGCACTCACAAATAAATGACATTTAAAAATAGCACTAACAATAGCACTCACAATTTATAATACAAAAATGCTATTTAAAAATAGCACTAACAATAGCACTCACAATTTATAATACAAAAATTCTATTTAAAAATAGCACTAACAATTATAAATTCTATCTAATAATAGCACTCACAAATAAATGACATTTAAAAATAGCACTAACAATAGCACTCACAATTTATAATACAAAAATGCTATTTAAAAATAGCACTAACAATAGCACTCACAATTTATAATACAAAAATTCTATTTAAAAATAGCACTAACAATTATAAATTCTATCTAATAATAGCACTCACAATTTATGATAAATAAATGCCATTTAAAAATAGCACTAACAATAGCACTCACAATTTATGATAAATAAATGTCATTTAAAAATAGCACTAACAATAGCACTCACAATTTATAATACAAAAAATGCTATTTAAAAATAGCACTCACAATACAAAAATGCTAAAAAAGGCACTAACAAAGGTGTTAAAAATAATAACCATTATTATTATTACAAGAGTTAAAGAGGTTACCAAACAATACAAATATGCATAACGTATAAATACGTATGATGTATAAATACGTAGAGCATACGTATACATCCGTGAAACCGGGGACTAATTGAAAGAAAAATGTGCAATTAAGCCCTTTTGGTAAAAATTGATTAAATTGGAGGGCAAATTGACCTAATTGCACTTTAAGACTTTAGAATCCAATGTCATAGCTTATAAAAAGTGAGAATTGAAAACTAAAAGACTCGAAAATGATTTTTTTTTAGGCTCGGTTCGGGTTTATGTTTGTGAAGGAACATAGTGACCCGAGCCGAATTTTTGAGATTTAAAGTGACACACTTGAAGAGGAAATTAAAACAAAATTATCTAATATTTTTGGGTATTTTTCTGACCACGAATGGTATTTTTCTGATTTTTTGGGTATTTTTATAATTAAATAAACTCGAAAAATATTAAAAATACCGAAAAATATTTTTTGTTCAAAATTGGTTCCTAAGGTTAAACCAAGGCTTCCAAAGTTGATTTTGTGATTTTATGACCTTTTTTGATATTTTTAATTAATTTTAAAGAATAAAAATCACAATAATAAATGGTAAAAAAAATCAGGTGTCAACAGCTGCCCCTCTTTGAAAGGAATCTCGTTAGAGGTTTCTCTCAAAGATAAGGTGGCACCTGATTCCTAACCGACTCAACTGGGAAAATAAGAGAAGAAATGTTATGACATCGGATCCTTAAGCCTATTGATAAAAGCTCAAATCAATCTCCGGTTTGCTCTAACAATTTGAACATGGGCCGAAGTGAGAGAGGCTTACCTGAAGCTCACCTGTCGGATGCTGCCGGTTGCGACGACTTTCAAGAAGATGCCTAGGACTCGTCATTCAGAATATCCCAGGGAGATTAAGCTCTGACCTGTATGGTAGGTCATACCATGATGGGGTTCCTAACTTGTAGGAACCTAAGGAAGGCGCATCCCACGCTTTGGGATTTGCCAAGAATTTTGATCCGTATGGTGGATCAGACCTTTGTGTTGATCCTTACTGCGATATTTATCAATGAGTGGACCCTTATGCGGTTTCTACCATATGTGACCCTTCAGGCGGTTTCTACCATTAATGTGATCCCTCAGGCGGTTTCTACCTTGGTTTGACCATTCAGGCGGTTTCTACCTTGAGTTGACCCTTCAGGCGGTTTCTACCTTTGATTTGACCCTTCAGGCGGTTTCTACCTTGTGTTGACCCTTCAGGCGGTATCTACCATGTGTTGACCCTTCAGGCGGTATCTACCTTGTGTTGACCCTTCAAGCGGTATCTACCTTTGATTTGACCCTTCAGGCGGTATCTACCATGAGTTGACCCTTCAGGCGGTTTCTACCATGAGTTGACCCTTCAGGCGGTTTCTACCTTGTGTTGACCCTTCAGGCGGTATCTACCATGTTTGAAAAGGGGTCTCATGACGAGGGTTCTCTACGTCCGATGAGACTGTTTGATATTTTGAAAATGGGTCCTGGGACGAGGGTTCTCCACGTCTGATAGGACTTTTTCTTTTAAAAGGATTTTTCTTCCCTTTTTTTTGAGACCCCTGTTGACACCTGATTTTTTTTACCATTTATTATTGTGATTTTTATTCTTTAAAATTAATTAAAAATATCAAAAAAAGGTCATAAAATCACAAAATCAACTTTGGAAGCCTTGGTTTAACCTTAGGAACCAATTTTGAACAAAAAATAGTTTTCGGTATTTTTAATATTTTTCGAGTTTATTTAATTATAAAAATACCCAAAAAATCAGAAAAATACCATTCGTGGTCAGAAAAATACCCAAAAATATTCGATAATTTTGTTTTAATTTCCTCTTCAAGTGTGTCACTTTAAATCTCAAAAATTCGGCTCGGGTCAATATGTTCCTTCACAAACATAAACCCGAACCGAGCCTAAAAAAAATCATTTTCGAGTCTTTTAGTTTTCAATTCTCACTTTTTATAAGCTATGACATTGGATTCTAAAGTCTTAAAGTGCAATTAGGTCAATTTGCCCTCCAATTTAATCAATTTTTACCAAAAGGGCTTAATTGCACATTTTTCTTTCAATTAGTCCCCGGTTTCACGGATGTATACGTATGCTCTACGTATTTATACGTCATACGTATTTATACGTTATGCATATTTGTACTGTTTGGTAACCTCTTTAACTCTTGTAATAATAATAATGGTTATTATTTTTAACACCTTTGTTAGTGCCTTTTTTTAGCATTTTTGTATTGTGAGTGCTATTGCTAGTGCTATTTTTAAATAGCCTTTTTGTATTATAAATTGTGAGTGCTATTGTTAGTGCTATTTTTAAATGACATTTATTTATCATAAATTGTGAGTGCTATTGTTAGTGCTATTTTTAAATGGCATTTATTTATCATAAATTGTGAGTGCTATTATTAGATAGAATTTATAATTGTTAGTGCTATTTTTAAATAGCATTTTTGAATTATAAATTGTGAGTGCTATTGTTAGTGCTATTTTTAAATAGCATTTTTGTATTATAAATTGTGAGTGCTATTGTTAGTGCTATTTTTAAATGTCATTTATTTGTGAGTGCTATTTTTAGATAGAATTTATAATTGTTAGTGCTATTTTTAAATACAATTTATTGGAAGGTATTTTTGGCTATAAAAGGATGGCAAGAGTTTTGAGGTTGAGGGGGGAGACATTTTGTAGAGTGTGCAAATTTTTGAGAGCTTAGAGAGAAGAACACAAACACTCTCTATATTCTCATAATCTTGAGAGAGCAAAATATACTAAGTTCGGAATATTGATTCCGCATATTGCTAGCACAATTGTTGTGGAGTTATTAGTCGTCTCCCCGTTCGTCAATTGGTGGTGCGTCCGAACTAGATGCCTAACACTTGTGGAGGCTGAGATCGAAGAACATCGAACCGACACCTCCGTTCAAGCACGCTACGAGAGGTAATCTATTTACTCCCTTTGAGACTTTGTGATTTTTTTCGATTGAAATGCACGAAGTACGCCTCTGGAGATACATGTATGGGTTGTTATTTATTTCCGCTACGTGTTACGTGGATCCCAACAGTGGTATCAGAGCCAATCCTTAGGTGTTTTCGTGCATTTAATTGATTTTTTGCAATTTTTGCAATACTATGGTCAATATGTATTAACGAATTGTTCGTCTTACATGGCTAATGGAGATTGATTATTTTATATGATAAATTAATCAACGTAGCAAAAATTGAGACTAAATCAATTTTGAATCGAAAATTTATGGCTATCTTATTTTACGTAAAAATTCTTAATATGATTCAACGTAGAATTTTTATTGTGCATTCCTAAGTTTTAAATTGTGAATTTATTACTTACGTGAAAGGGTGGTGATCATGGAAAAATCCCTAATCAATGTGATTGATGTATATATGAATGTATGATGATTATTTATATATTTGGGGTTGTAATTATTAAATGGAGACTGCGTACTCCTTTTATTTTTCATGTAATCTTTATTTTTAGCATAGTCAATTGTTGATGTAAATGCTACGAGGATTACGTGGAGGAGCCTTTTAAGTCGGCGAGCTCTTTGGGGCCCAATTCTTGAAGAGTTCAAGAAACCAAGAAGAAGCGAAGAGCGGCTCTCCGTTATTAAAATATTAAAATGATTAAATGTGGTCTCATTGGCTCGAGACCCATTAAATCATAATTCCATGATCACCACGTAGGATAGATGTTTATGTGATTGGCATCTATTTATTTATTATGATTACGTGAGCATGTTAAACTGGTTAATGTGCAAAGTCAGACTTACCTCACCCAAAATTGAGCCTGCATGAAATCCTAGTTAGGGAAAATCACTCACGTTAGGTACCGAAAGGGCGTTGGTAATGACATCAACGTAACCAAGTCCCCGAACCCAAAATCTCTGGTTCCGCAGAATTGATCGATCTCTCCCAATCGGTCAATAAGGTTTCCGGTCTACCCTCCAAGAAAGACCGGTGGCGACTCCAAATGCATGCACAAGTTGCACATGCCACCACGACCACACTAAGGTCGAAAGCGATCGACTGTTATCGTCGAATCCCTTTGAAAAATACTCCCGCCGCGATTTGGTATGGGCCTGGGAGGGCCCGCGCCGATCCAAAGCCCGCGATCCGCACCCTTGTGCAGGGGAAGGCCCGCGATCGGTAATCCATTAGCCGCGTCCGCTTTCGGACGGGTCGCGACAGCTGGCGACTCCGCTGGGGACACTGTGTTCTAGAACCTATGGTTCTAGACCCCAAGTGGACTTAGGCCGTAATTAAAACGCTGAGTGATTTTTCTAACCATGCAGGCGCTCGTGAAGGTGAGGTAAGTCCGCTTACGATAGGTGTTATATGTTTTTGCAGATTGGAGAAATAAGGGGTGTAGTCCGTGATTAACATTGTCTTATGCAGGTTAGGCGTAGGAATGTATGTTGTGTGGATGATTTGAAGTGCTGATTGATAAACTGCTATGCATGAATTGCATTGTGATGATCACAACACGTGGACACACACAACCGCGCCTAAAACCCCGGGCGTCGCCTATAAGAACACAATTGAAGGAATTGAAAATGGAATCTCCGTGAGGAAAAACGCGGGGTAATCCACTTTTCAATTCCGCTCGCTTCGAACTATGGATCGAGTCCCAATGCAACGATAGCTGTGCAATGGAATCGGCTCTTTCTAGAACTCGAAGTGGGAACCTTAACCTTAGGTGCCAAACCCTCTGATTTTTAGAAGTTCACCATAACTTGTCTCATGCGCATGTCTTTGGGCGGTTGGTACACCTAAAACCGCACATAAGTCGACGAGTTTGGTTGGTAAGACTCTCTATACCTCGAATCTATTACAGTTCATATAAATATAGGCATTTCATTCATTGCATTCTGGTGATTAGATTAAATGCCATTTCAAGGATAGATGTGTGTGTTTTTCCCAAACGTCCTTGATAGAAGACGAAGAGGATGATATCCCATGACAAGCACCGAGTGAGCAACAAAGGAGCCTACTATGGACATTATTGAGATATCGTCCAATGAAGATGACGAGTTGGGGCAAGTGATCCGGAAGTCACAGATCGAACTTGGGGCATCCTTAAACGTTAGGATCACATTCCTTTGTTTCATTTTCCATTGCTAGTCCTCTTGTATAGGGTTTACTTTTATCGAGGCTTTCTCTATCTCACCCCTTAGAGTGATTGTATTAGGGATCTATTGGTGTATACATTTAGATGGAACTTGGTTGTATTTCTTTTGACAGGTCATGGGAATGTGATAGTGGCATTTTCTCTAATCATCCGAATACTCCCAAGTCAAGTTTATAATTCCTTTAGAGAAAATTAAAATTGGAAATCTTGCACGACCTTTTTGGTCATATAGGGTAATCCAACCCCAATTTCGCTAGAAGGAATTATACACTTGAATTGGTCCATGCATGTTTTACGTCGCTGGTAATCCACGATAATTGATCGAGAATATCGGCGTTGTTTTGAATTTAATGACGAGATAGATGTCCAAATTACTCTCGTTCTTAACAAAACGGCCTTGATTTGGATGCCGTATCTTCAATTAAATTTAAAACACGTTATTATGCCTCGCACTTTTGAGTAATTCGTTCCTCTCGAAATTGATCAAAAGCGATTATTGTGAATTACATTCCTTTCAATAGTATGCTTTCTTTCGAGGAATATTGATAAAAACTTTTCGCGCAAGATTAAAACCCTTGTAAAAGTTCTTGTCCTTATTAATCATGGGCAAGCATAGGATTGAAAGGGGTTTTTGATTTCTTTTTCAAATTATTCCTTCTGATTCTGTCTTTTTATTTGCAGGTAAAAAAATAGGTAATAGAGAGAAATCTTTTCCTGGACAAGTCTAAGGCTATTATCTCATCTGATCATGAGCGAGTTATAAAATCAGGACATATTTGCTCGGCTTACTGATATTATGGTTCGGCTCACCCAAGTTGAAGATGTTCGGATGCTCGAAGAAATGAACCATACAGAAGTTAAAACACACACACAAGAGTTCTCATTTATTTTGCTCAGTGGAGGGTTTTCAAAAGCAGGTCATACAATTCGGGGTGGAAAAGTAAAGCCGAAGTGAGCCCTAATTAACGACACGAAGGAGCCCAACTGACCCTCCATGTTATTAATGCTCTGCTCATACTCCCAACTCCGCATGTCATGGTCGGCAAGCCTGAGGAGAAGACTTTTGCATTCTCCCTTAACTTCGGCGACCTTGGCCTCATGTTCTTCGGCGATTGTTTCCAGGTCTCGAACCAGTCCATTCCCGCGAGCTATGTCCGCTGTTATTTTGTCGAGCCGTTCTTCCTGCCAGTCGCTCTGAAGCCTCAACAGGACATTGCGGCGGTCATGCTCGCCGGTGGTCAGGGATAGGGCCAATTGCTCCACCAGATTTCTCCTCTCGCGAAGCAACGTCGCGACCCGCTCATTAGCAAACTCGACGGCCTTTTTGTAACTATCGGCCAGATAGTTGGTCAGCACCAAATGATCAGATCGATCATCATAACGAGCTCGCAAGACGCGAGCCACGAGAACCTCCCGATTAGCAGCACGGTAGGCCTATAAGGAGTGTGCAAAGAGAGTCGGGAAAATTCTATATTCCCTCCCCAGTGTAGTACCTTCGAGAGAAGTGGTATCAAGGTCCACGAGCAGGACACAGATTTCATCCTTGGTCGCAGAATGATCGGTTATGTGTGCGTAACCGCGACCCAGTAGGTTATAAAGCTTTTCCCACTGGGCCAAGACATCAGTTGAAAAAGTGCGTACGGGAGAGGAGGCCATTTGCGTTGGGTTGGCTTGAGAATAAGACGAGTTTGACAGAGAGATTAGAAGGAAGAAGCTGATTATGCGAGAACGTTAACCTTCCATACATTAATTCCTCATTTTATAGCAACTCGGGGATGATGAAGGGTCTCAGTAATAATGCCGGTGGAGCCCAGTTAGGGGGTAAAGCAGGAGGTCCCCTCACGAGAACCATTGGATTCGTTTCGGTCCGCGATTTCCGGCTCATCAATTAAAAGATGTAAAAGATTTGTCGGGATCACCATTATTAGAGTTAGGTGGGAGGTAAGCGCAACTATCGAAGAGAGCCCTAACAGGATTTGGCAGTTCCATCACGATTGAAAAGCTAAGCGAGAAATTCAAAGTCTTGAGGGGGAACGTTTGCCTAATGATGCTTGAAGAGCGTCTCTTGAACATACGAAGTCACTCGAAGAAAACTTTATAGGGAGTGAGCATACATGAGAGAGTGGAGAACTCTGAGTGGGCAAGAACCAATCAAACATTTCTCAATCCAACATATTTAAGAGGTTATTGTCAGCTGCTAGAGGCGACTGACTCAAAAATCTCAGAAATTGAACTACAGAGGGATCTCGAAGATTCCAAGATCAAGTCTAACGCCAAAACCATGGAGCCCAACACTTCTGGCAACGGAAATCAAGATCACGGCGACGACGACAATGACATCCACGATGTTCAACTCGGGAAAAGAAGACGTCCTCACCAATACTCTCAGGAGGAAACCCAAATGCTGGAAACCCTTTTCAGTAAAAGCCATTACATGAAAAAGAAGTGGAGAATTGAATTGAGCCGGGAGTTGGGGATTAATCAGTCGAGGATCCAGTTTTGGTTTCAAAATAGGAGATCCAAATCGAAGGCTCAACGCAAACGTCAGGTGGTCGAGATTTTAAAGGAAGAAAACCAAAAGCTGCGAACAGAAAACATGAGGTATGAAAAAGCTCTCAATATTACCGTTTGCCCTCATTGCGATAACCTCGTCGCCCTCGGTAAGATATTCCCCGATAAGCCTCACGCGATGATTGAAGACGTTCATTTACCACCCTACTCCCTCGGGGCATCTCCTGCTCAACCAGATTTTGCCGGAGTCACGCATGAGCAGGATGATCCTACGAAGATGATACAAATGCCTCCTGGGGGATGGGATTTGCATCGCTTTGATTGGAGTTACAGTTTCAAGGAGCTGGATGTTACCCGCCGACCAGCTCAAAGCATATCAGCCTCATGCACAACAATTTTCGATAGGGTCGGGTCCTGCTGGAGATGAGTTAATCAGTCGTCAAGCCATCGATGCAATTTTGGGCCACAATAAGAGGAGGTTCGCTTGGCCCCCTGAATTGCATTCCAGATTCCTAGACGTGGTTCACCAAATGGGGATCGACTCAGCAACTCCGACGCGCATATTTAAGGCCATGAATGTACCGGGGCTTAGTAAGGAGCTGGTCAGGAATCACCTTGCTGCCTACAGAAAGCTATTAAAACAACGTCGAGCGGAGCTAAACCGGGAGGAATCCGTCTCGAGCTCAAAAGCTAGGGGCGACCGCCATTGTAATGCTCAGGCATCAAGAGATACCCGGCCAAATCTAAGCATCAATCAAGCTAGCAACCCGACCACCGGCAAACTGAAAGCTGATCAGAATGTCCGCCCGGGCCATTTCAACATTTCTCAAGAGCGCGTGTCACAAGTACAGCGAGTGCGAACTCCTCCATTCGAGCAGCAGTCGGCTGGTGCTCTGCCTGCCGCTGGTCAACCCACGACAGACGATTTCTTCGATGAGGGGCTCGATGCCTTGTTCAATCAGTGGGAAGCTGGCATGCTTGGACAGCCATGATCTAGCACCTAGCTCGGGGCACGATGGGTCGGTCACTACGAACACCCATAGGAAGAAGAGCATGTTCACGAGTGGATCACTCTTTTTATCCATTGTAAAGTTCCTATGGGAACATTTTTCTTTAATGGCTATAGTTAATTATGTATGAAAACCAACGCTATCGACGAACATCGTCATGCTCAATTGTGATGATCCCTTGTTAGATTAAGTCTGAAACCAGAGACGGTCTTTAAAATTTTGAGTGACTACGAACTCATTCCTCACCAAGCGCCCGGGATGCTGAAATGAAGAGTAACAGCATGCACAGGGAAAATGCCACTTTCGTTTGAACGATGAAAAGGGGTTGAGAGAAGATCATGGCGTTAATTCCCATGGAGCTAAATGAATTAAACAGAGTCATTAATTGCGGGTCCACCGCTGCTCCCCACGTTCTCGGGCCTAGCAAATCATAAAAGGCGCCGAAAGATTGTAGACCCACCACTTTGAAGACTGAACTAGGGGACGAGCGCATTACTCGATGAAATCGAATCAATGCAAGTGAGTTTGTGATCCTATCACGAGGAAAAAGAAAGGGGAATACAGACGATGAGTAATTGCAGGATCTCGGGAGGAGCGCTTGCTTGCTGGTCTTCATATGCAGCCTGAAGGATGGTTCCAGGACACGCACAATCACTTGAGAAAATTTCTAGAGTGAGCAAACACGTAAGAGCGAATTGAGAAAGCTGAGTGAACTAGATCAGCCCGAGATACCCCGATCCATCATGTTTAAAAGTTATTCCCATCTGCTAGAAACGCCCGACCTGGACATTTCTGAGCACGAACTGCTGGGAGACTTTGAAGATCCTGGAGCTGAATCCTGCCCGAAGGCCATAGAGACTGACTCCTCCAGCGATGAAATTCTAGGTTTCAGCTACGAAGAAGGAGTATACAATGATGACCGGAGTCGGAAAAGGAAGCAACTACAACGCCACACTCCAGGCCAAATCCGAGAGCTCGAAGCTTTCTTCAATGAATGCCCCACTCCAAGCAGACAACAGAAAATGGAGTTGAGCCGAAAGATAGGATTGGAGCTTTCGAAGGTCAAGTTTTGGTTCGCCAACAAACGAACCCGGGTGAAACAGCAATACGCAGACCATGAGTTACTGGTCCTGAAGGAGGAGAATGAGAAGCTTCAAGCTGAAAGCGCGAGATATAAGGAAGCTCTGACCAAGGCCACCTGCCTTAATTGTGGTAATCCTGTTGTCCTCGGCGAGGTGTTCCTCGATGAACCATCCCTGTTGACGAATAACGCTCAGCTGTTACCGTATTCTCCACAGCATTTTCCGACACAGCCAGATACCGCCGGAGATCTGCATGAGCAAGTCAACACCATAGGATCAACACCAACATCCTCTGAGAAATGGGATATGAATCATCACAGGGGGAATTCTCTTAATGACGAACTCGCTGTCGCAGCCAGCCAATCCAAAGTCGGTGAGTCCCTCCCTGGACAACTTTTGAAACGACTAGATCCCGTAGAGAATAGCTACCGAAGTATTGACGATATTTTGGGTGATAAGAGAACAAGGTTTTACTGGACCTATGAGCTTCACACCAAATTTGTTGATGCAATTCGAGAGCTGGGAGTTGATTCGGCTAGCCCACTACGCATACTCGAGATTATGAATGTGCCGGGGCTCTCTAGAATTAACGTTGAGTCTCACCTCAAGTACTATAGGAGATTGCTAAGGGATGGAAGGATAGCGTTAAACCATCATAAAGCCAGTTGGAGCTCAAGTGCTGGGCAGAGTTACAACCATGATGATTGGAGAGCCAAGAGCACCCAACCGTGTTTCAGCAATGACGGGATTAGCAGTCGTGTCAGCGACTCCTCTAACCCAAATCAGAATGCTCCGCCGAGCTATCTCAATACTCCTCAGGAGTATATGCCACAGTTCCAGCACATAGAGATTCCTCAGTTTGAGCGCGAATCAGTCATTAATGCTGTCCTTGAAGTGGATCTGGCATTGGTAGAGAGTGCACATATGAACCTGCCGGTCATTGGAGGAAGTTCCAATTCGAGGGGTCAAATTGCTCACGGCGAGAGCAAAGAGAGGAATCCCTCGCCTGCAGTCGACGACACCCAATCTGGGCACCAAGGGCTAGAAAGAACAGGTGATCTCCTTGATGAGGAGCTGGACACTTGGATCAATACTTTTCAGGAATGTATGTCTCAACCCCAACAGGGCAATGATGAAGGTTCCAGCTCAAAAACTCCAATCCCTCACAACGAAGGCAATGAAAGAAATCTGCCCCCAACAATCGTTGATACCCAACTTGAACATCAATGGCTCGAAGACCCGAGCAATTTCCTTGGCGATGAGTTCAATCTTTGGCTCGATCAATTTGGAGCCGGAGGACCATCGCAGTGGTGACGCGAGGCCGGTGATCAAACGTCTGATGCAAGGCATGGCTACTCGATGAAAAATGCTTCGAGAAAAGGGGTTGAATACTCCTATTGCATATGTTGTTGATCGCACTGTAAGGTTCCCACGGGAACATCTTTCATTAATATCTAGAACTAATTGCGCGTGAGTGTCAACATCACCCTTTGAGCATCTTCAAGCCGAAGGCCGTGGATTAATCACTTAATTCGTGGAGCAAGTTCCATGAACCATAATTATCACCCGCTGAGCATAATGGGATCTACCCCTTCAACACGAAGTACATTTGGCCGCGAAGCCACCTATTTGGTAAAACGATGTATCGTTCCTAAACGATCTTCTATCGCATACCAAAGTAATGTCTCATTTCTTTCCCTTCTCAGGTAATAAACGTGGATAAATCACTCAAGGAGCCATCTGTTCAAATAACAAAACAGACGTTGCCCAACCGGGGGCAGCTGAACCATTGATATTGCAAATATTCCAAGCATGGATAAGCGGATTTGATAGACGTGGTTCATATCAATACGCGACGTCAGAACGGGATGAGAACCAAGAGTAAAGTTGTATCGTCCCAATTTGTCTTCAATGTGGGAATATGAGTTAACACTTGTTATTTATCCTTGATAGGGACTCACCATCAAGGAGGACAGATTGTCACAACCTGTGTGCACTCGCAGGGGCACACGACCAAGGGTAAGATGTATCGTTCTAATTTTTTGAAAAATTCACGAACATACAATAACATGTTTCTTCTGCATTTTCATGGATTTTCGGCCACGGGGGACAGGTAAGTATCCTTTTCCCCAATCCATTGAAGGTGTTAAATAAAAAGAAAAGCTTTCAGAATCTAATGTCTAGAAAAGACATAGAATTCAAACTTCATTGGCATTCATGTCTTAAAACAGGAGGTTATCTGAACATGAATAAGAACATGCATGGTGCATCATAAAATCCCCTTGACGGGTAAAATTTTTGGAGAAAATGAAAGAGATTTTTTCCAATCAAAAGTTCAAGACTTTTAAAAGGACGTTTTCTCAAAAGAAAAGAGGCAAAGCCTAGTCCAAACACGTCCTACACACACTGGAGAGAAGTGGAGCGGATCGGATAGCAAAATCTGGACCTACGGAAGTAGGGATTATTCGCAACGATTACATGGGTTGGGATGACGGAGGCATTCGTTTCATATCCCTCAAACACTACAGGTGACCGTTGATAAACCCTTTGAACGACGGTTTTCATTCTTAACCCTGTCAAGAACCACCCCACATCGGGGCAAAATGGAGGTGAGTCCAGCGGTATCAGGAGAAAATGGTTAGAAATTTTCTTGCTCGGACTAACATCAATCTTTGTGTGTTGTTTATATGGTAATCCAAGTGCCATAGGATGACGAGAAGCATTCATTTCTCTATCCCACACACCATATCCTTTGCACAGCCAAGTTGAGCCTGCAAATTCATTTCATAAACCCCTGTTGGTGATCATGGGATGTTTCAAGATGGAAACTGCATCACTCCAAGAACGGAAGAAATCAAGAGATGGGATTTATAGAAAAATCTCATATCGGCGTTTAAATGTGCTATGATTCAAGTTGTATATCTAGCACAATTTTCTGAACATCGTAGTTCCAAAGGAAAAGAAAATGCGGGATTTCAACAAAGAAAAAAATCCCCAGCATCAAGAAAAAGCAAAGTGCCTGGTAAAAGCAAGGCCGATGCTCGTGAAAACTGTTTGATTGATCCCCAATAAAGCCTAGTTGGGAAGAGAGAAAAACCCATAAAGGAGTCAGATCAAGAAGACTGCTCCCCAAATGATGTCAGCCGTGGTGCAAAAACACGGACAGAATTGTCAATCTCTTAATACCACAAGAGACGTTCTCTAAAGGACTTGTGCACACCTCAAAAGCGGTTGCACACCTCAAAAATGGAAGATGCAGAATGGAAAAGACATGTGACAAATTGGCAATGATCACCAATGTCAAATCCTTCGTGATTTCTGGGCCAAAAACAAGCCTTTTTCGGTCCCCAATCCTACCAATGTTACAACCCTGAAACAGTCTTCTCTGACTAAGACACTTGGGTTAACATATAGCTTAGATCGAAGAAGTACGAGCAAGACTCTTTCTTTCTCATTTTGCAGGGTTCTTGACTTGTAAACCCGGAGCAGATGGTGAAGATTTTCATTCGATGGCCTCGACTCCAAAGCGGGTCCCCCTTGAAAACCAATATCCAAGCCCAACATTACGGTCCCGTGGAAGACCTCCCGACCGATCAAAATGTATGCGCTGCGAATGAGCCTAAAACCTAGGCACAAGTCAGTAGGGAATTGAGTGCATCCCCTAAAAATCATCACCTCAAAACAGGTGAGATGGCCTCCTTGTCGAGAAATATTCCAATTGATGTTTTGAGCAAACTCTTTTTGGAAATTTTCAAACTGTTGATCCAGATTTTCCATACAGGGGATTTGTGATCACATTTGCATGTTGCAAGAATGTTTTGGATAACCTCCAGCATCAAAATGCACATCTCATGACTAAAGCTTAAGTCATAAAATTTTGTCAATTGGACAATTGCTGTCTTCTCAAAGATTACCAATATTTTCTTGGGGAAGAGAAACCCTTAAAAAAAAATCCTTTTCAAAATCAGACAGTCTCATTGGACGTGGAGAACCCTCGTCATGAGACCCCTTTTCAAAATTCAGGAAATCTCATCGGACGTGGAGAACCCTCGTCATGAGACCCCTTTTCATTTAGGCAGTCTCATCGGACGTGGAGAACCCTCGTCATGAGACCCCTTTTCAAAGTCAAAACTGATGGTAGACACCGCCTGAAGGGTCAAACAAAGGTAGATACCGCCTGAAGGGTCAAATAAAGGTAGATACCGCCTGAAGGGTCAAATGAAGGTAGATACCGCCTGAAGGGTCAAAATAAGGTAGATACCGCCTGAAGGGTCAACTCAATGGTAGATACCGCCTGAAGGGTCAAATCAAAGGTAGATACCGCCTGAAGGGTCAAAATCAAAGGTAGATACCGCCTGAAGGGTCAAAATCAAAGGTAGATACCGCCTGAAGGGTCAAAATCAAAGGTAGATACCGCTTGAAGGGTCAACACATGGTAGATACCGCCTGAAGGGTCAACACAAGGTAGAAACCGCCTGAAGGGTCAAATCAAAGGTAGAAACCGCCTGAAGGGTCAACTCAAGGTAGAAACCGCCTGAAGGGTCAAACCAAGGTAGAAACCGCCTGAGGGATCACATTAATGGTAGAAACCGCCTGAAGGGTCACATATGGTAGAAACCGCCATAAGGGTCAATTCATTGGTAGAAACCGCCATAAGGGTCAACTCATTGATAAATATCGCAGTAAGGATCAACACAAAGGTCTGATCCACCATACGGATCAAAATCCTTGGCAAATCCCAAAGCGTGGGATGCGTCTTCCTTAGGTTCCTACAAGTTAGGAATCCCATCATGGTATGACCTACCATACAGGTCAGAACTTAATCTCCCTAGGATATTCTGAATGACGAGTCCTAGGCATCTTCTTGAAAGTCGTCGCAACCGGCAGCATCCGACAGGTGAGCTTCAGGTAAGCCTCTCTCACTCCGGCCCATGTTCAAATTGTTAGAGCAAACCGGGGATTGATTTGAGCTTTTATCAATAGGCTTAAGGATCCGATGTCATAACATTTCTTCTCTTATTTTCCCAGTTGAGTCGGTTAGGAATCAGGTGCCACCTTATCTTTGAGAGAAACCTCTAACGAGATTCCTCTCAAAGAGGGGCAGCTGTTGACACCTGATTTTTTTTAACATTTATTATTGTGATTTTTATTCTTTAAAATTAATTAAAAATATCAAAAAAAGGTCATAAAATCACAAAATCAACTTTGGAAGCCTTGGTTTAACCTTAGGAACCAATTTTGAACAAAAAATAGTTTTCGGTATTTTTAATATTTTTCGAGTTTATTTAATTATAAAAATACCCAAAAAATCAGAAAAATACCATTCGTGGTCAGAAAAATACCCAAAAATATTCGATAATTTTGTTTTAATTTCCTCTTCAAGTGTGTCACTTTAAATCTCAAAAATTCGGCTCGGGTCAATATGTTCCTTCACAAACATAAACCCGAACCGAGCCTAAAAAAAATCATTTTCGAGTCTTTTAGTTTTCAATTCTCACTTTTTATAAGCTATGACATTGGATTCTAAAGTCTTAAAGTGCAATTAGGTCAATTTGCCCTCCAATTTAATCAATTTTTACCAAAAGGGCTTAATTGCACATTTTTCTTTCAATTAGTCCCCGGTTTCACGGATGTATACGTATGCTCTACGTATTTATACGTCATACGTATTTATACGTTATGCATATTTGTACTGTTTGGTAACCTCTTTAACTCTTGTAATAATAATAATTTTTATTATTTTTAACACCTTTGTTAGTGCCTTTTTTTAGCATTTTTGTATTGTGAGTGCTATTGCTAGTGCTATTTTTAAATAGCCTTTTTGTATTATAAATTGTGAGTGCTATTGTTAGTGCTATTTTTAAATGACATTTATTTATCATAAATTGTGAGTGCTATTGTTAGTGCTATTTTTAAATGGCATTTATTTATCATAAATTGTGAGTGCTATTATTAGATAGAATTTATAATTGTTAGTGCTATTTTTAAATAGCATTTTTGAATTATAAATTGTGAGTGCTATTGTTAGTGCTATTTTTAAATAGCATTTTTGTATTATAAATTGTGAGTGCTATTGTTAGTGCTATTTTTAAATGTCATTTATTTGTGAGTGCTATTTTTAGATAGAATTTATAATTGTTAGTGCTATTTTTAAATACAATTTATTGGAAGGTATTTTTGGCTATAAAAGGATGGCAAGAGTTTTGAGGTTGAGGGGGGAGACATTTTGTAGAGTGTGCAAATTTTTGAGAGCTTAGAGAGAAGAACACAAACACTCTCTATATTCTCATAATCTTGAGAGAGCAAAATATACTAAGTTCGGAATATTGATTCCGCATATTGCTAGCACAATTGTTGTGGAGTTATTAGTCGTCTCCCCGTTCGTCAATTGGTGGTGCGTCCGAATTAGATGCCTAACACTTGTGGAGGCTGAGATCGAAGAACATCGAACCGACACCTCCGTTCAAGCACGCTACGAGAGGTAATCTATTTACTCCCTTTGAGACTTTGTGATTTTTTTCGATTGAAATGCACGAAGTACGCCTCTGGAGATACATGTATGGGTTGTTATTTATTTCCGCTACGTGTTACGTGGATCCCAACAGTGGTATCAGAGCCAATCCTTAGGTGTTTTCGTGCATTTAATTGATTTTTTGCAATTTTTGCAATACTATGGTCAATATGTATTAACGAATTGTTCATCTTACATGGCTAATGGAGATTGATTATTTTATATGATAAATTAATCAACGTAGCAAAAATTGAGACTAAATCAATTTTGAATCGAAAATTTATGGCTATCTTATTTTACGTAAAAATTCTTAATATGATTCAACGTAGAATTTTTATTGTGCATTCCTAAGTTTTAAATTGTGAATTTATTACTTACGTGAAAGGGTGGTGATCATGGAAAAATCCCTAATCAATGTGATTGATGTATATATGAATGTATGATGATTATTTATATATTTGGGGTTGTAATTATTAAATGGAGACTGCGTACTTCTTTTATTTTTCATGTAATCTTTATTTTTAGCATAGTCAATTGTTGATGTAAATGCTACGAGGATTACGTGGAGGAGCCTTTTAAGTCGGCGAGCTCTTTGGGGCCCAATTCTTGAAGAGTTCAAGAAACCAAGAAGAAGCGAAGAGCGGCTCTCCGTTATTAAAATATTAAAATGATTAAATGTGGTCTCATTGGCTCGAGACCCATTAAATCATAATTCCATGATCACCACGTAGGATAGATGTTTATGTGATTGGCATCTATTTATTTATTATGATTACGTGAGCATGTTAAACTGGTTAATGTGCAAAGTCAGACTTACCTCACCCAAAATTGAGCCTGCATGAAATCCTAGTTAGGGAAAATCACTCACGTTAGGTACCGAAAGGGCGTTGGTAATGACATCAACGTAACCAAGTCCCCGAACCCAAAATCTCTGGTTCCGCAGAATTGATCGATCTCTCCCAATCGGTCAATAAGGTTTCCGGTCTACCCTCCAAGAAAGACCGGTGGCGACTCCAAATGCATGCACAAGTTGCACATGCCACCACGACCACACTAAGGTCGAAAGCGATCGACTGTTATCGTCGAATCCCTTTGAAAAATACTCCCGCCGCGATTTGGTATGGGCCTGGGAGGGCCCGCGCCGATCCAAAGCCCGCGATCCGCACCCTTGTGCAGGGGAAGGCCCGCGATCGGTAATCCATTAGCCGCGTCCGCTTTCGGACGGGTCGCGACAACCCCGAAGTTTGTCGGGAATTCAGTTTTTTGAAGCAGTGAAAGATTTTATTTTGACAAAACTTCACTTGAGTCTGTTGAGGCGACATTCTGGGAGTTGGGTTCTCCAAGTATCCTGCATAAGTTTGAGCCTGAAAGATTTTTCTTCACCAAGAAAACGTTAGTAATATTTGGGAAGACCACGGCTGTCCATTTTGACAAAACCGTATGATTTAAGTTTTAATCATGAAATGTGCATTTTGATGCTGGGGGTTATCCAAAGCATTCTTGCAACATGCAAATGTGATCACAAATCCCTTGCACGGAAAATCTGGATCAACAGTTTGAAAATTCCAAAAAGAGTTTGTTCAAAACATCAATTGGAATATTTCTCGACAATGAGGTCTTCTCACCTGTTTTGCGATCGTGTTTTTTTATAGGGGATACACTCGATTCCCTACTAACCCGTGCCTAGGTTTTAGGCTCATTCGCAGCGCATACATTTTGATCGGTCGGGAGGTCTTCCACGGGACCGTAATGTTGGGCTTGGATATTGGTCTTCAAGGGGGACTCACTTTTGAGTCAAGGTCATTGAATGAAAGTTTTCACCATCTGCTCCGGGTTTACAAGTCAAGAACCCTGCAAAATGAGAAAGAAATAGTCTTGCTCGTACTTCTTCGAGCTGAGCTGTATGTTAACCCAAGTGTCTTAGTCAGAGAAGACTGTTTCAGGGTTATGATGTTGGTAGGATTGGGGACCGAAAAAGGCTTGTTTTTGGCCCAGAATTCATGACGAGTTTGACATTGGTGATCATTGCTGATTTACCTCCTGTCTTTTCCTTTCTGCATCTTTAGTTTTTGAGGTGTACAACCGATTTTGAGGTGTGCACCAGCTCTTTAGAGAGCGTCCCTTGTTGCATTCAGAGACCGACTCTCTCCATGTCTTTGTTCTGTGCTTGGCAGCATTTGGGGAGCAGCTTTTTTTATTTGACTCCTATAAGAATTTTTTTTTTTTTTCATCCAAGTTTCACTGGGGATCAAGCAAACAGCTTTCATGAGCATCGGCCTTGCTTTTACCAGGCACTTTGCTTTTTCTCGATGCCGTGGATTTTTCTCATTGATTTTTGAAATCCCACTTTTTCTCATCTTCATAGGATCGCGTTAGACCTATGATCAAAGGTCTAACAAGGTTAAACATTAACTTAGGAATTCTTTTGCAAACCCTAAGTCTTGAACTTCTTCGTTTCTGAAGTGATGCTGCATCCGTCTTGGAATGTGCAATGATCACCAACGGGTTTATGAAATGATTCCGCAGGCTCAACTTGGCTATGCAAAGGATTCGGTGTGTGGGATAGAGAAATGAATGCTTCTCATCATCCTATGGCACTTGGATTACCATATAAACAACACACAAAGATTAATGTTAGTCCGAGCAAGAAAATTTCTAACCATTTTCTCCTGATGCTGCTGGACTCACCTCCATTTTGCCCCGATGTGGGGTGGTTCTTGACAAGGTTAAGAATGAAAACCGCCGTTCAAAGGGGTTATCAACGGTCACCTGTAGTGTTTGGGGGATATGAAACGAATGCCTCCGTCGTCCCAACCCATGTAATCGCTGCGAATGGTCCCTACTTCCGTAGGTCCAGATTCTGCTGTCTTATCCGCTCCATTTCTCTCTTAAGTGTGTATAGGACGTGTTTGGACTAGGCTTTGCCTCTCGTCTTTTGAGAAAACGTCCTTTTGAAAGTTTTGAACAACTTTTGATTGGAAAAATCTCTTTCGTTTTCTCCAAAAATTTTACCCGTCAATGGGATTTTATGATGCCCAATGCATGTTCAGATAACCTCATGTTTCAAAACATGAATGCCAATGAAGTTAGAATCCTATGTCTTTTCTAGACATCAGATTCTAAAAGCTTTTCTTTTCTTCTCTATTTTTTATTCAACATTTTCAATGGATTGGGGAAAGGGATACTTACCTGTCCCCCGCGGCTGGAGATCCCTGAAAATGCGGAAGAAACATGTTATTGTTCGTTCATGAATTTTTCAAAAAATTAGAACGATACATCTTACCCTCGGTCGTGTGCCCCTGCGAGTGCACACAGGTTGTCAAAATTTGTCCTCCTTGATGGTGAGTCCCTATCAAGGATAAATAGCAAGTGTTAACTCATATTCCCAAATTGAAGACAAATTGGGACAATACAACTTTACTCTTGGTTCTCATCCCGTTCTGACGTCGCGTATTGATATGAACCACGTCTATCAAATCCGCTTATCCATGCTTGGAATATTTGCAATATCAATGGTTCAGCTGCCCCCGGTTGGGCAACGTCTGTTTTGTTATTTGAACAGATGGCTCCTTGGGTGATTTATCCACGTTTAACACCTGAGAAGGGAAAGAAATGAGACATTACTTTGGTATTCGGTTGAAGATCGTTTAGGAACGATACATCGTTTTACCAAATGGGAGGCTTCGTGACCAAACGTATTTCGTGCTGAATGGGGGTAGATCCCATTATGCTCCGCGGGTGATAGTCATCGTTCATGGAATTTGCTCCACGGATTAAGTGATTAATCCATGGCCCTTGGCTCGAAGACGTTCAAAGGGTAATGTTGACACTCAGAGCGGTTAGTTTTCAGCGTTAATTACAATGTTCCCGCGGGAACTTTACAACGAAATCCGTAACACATTCATTCGATGTATTCACCTCTCACTCTCCTGAGCCTTCTAATGATTTAGCACACGAGCTTCGAACCAGATGTCCGGTCGCCGGTACCGGTCACGACTGCGAAGATGCACTTGTTCCAAAATGCTTGACCCATAGGCTGAGTTGCTCATTCAGGAGATCGTCCGACCGCTCGAGTCGTCCAAGTTGAGCATCCTTAATTGCTGGTGACGGACTTCTCCCATTTTCGGCATGAACAACCTGGTTTCTCGGTTTATGCGTGATCCACACGCCGAGTTGCTCACTGAGGGACTCGCTTGAAATTTCAAGCCATTGACGCCCAAGTCGGGCATCCTCAACCGTTGGCGATGGGTTCCTCACACTACTTTCGACATGAACAACCTCACTTCTCGAGTTGGTATTTTCATCGTTGTCCAGTAGGTTTGTACCCGATGCTGGATTCGCCGTAGGAATAACACTAACGATCGGTTGGTGCTCAAATTGGGGAGTCCATACCTGCTGAAATTGTTGTACATACTCTTGGGGAGTACCAGGGTAACTCAGGGGGGAATTCAGCCGATCGAACCAAGAATAGATGTTTTCAAGGAGATCGTCTGAACCATCGAGCGACTGACACTCAGGTTGAGTATTGTCGACTACTGGAGAAGGAATCTTTTTGCCATTTTCGTCATGGACCACCTGATTCTTCGAGCCGGAATCTCCGTAATCGTCTCGCAAGATTGTATGTGCATCTCCTGCCAGTGTTAGATCCGCTGTAGGACTAGTATTAACGGCCAGTCGGTGCTCAGACTGGGGAGTCCCGATTTGCTGAAATTGCGGTACATACTCCTGAGGAGTACTGGGATAACCCATGGGAGTACTCTGATTGATGCCTGAACAATCGACCGTGTAATTGTCAGTCCCATCGGTGTTAAGAGGTGATTGGATGCTTCCTGCTTCATGAGGATTGCGATCACAGCCATGCTCATCGTTTAAACTTGAACTGCCTCTCTCTTGGTCTAGCGCCACTCGTCCATCTCTCAGTAGTCTTTTGTAGCACCAAAGGTGGTTCCTGACTTTATTTCTATCCAATTCCGGCATGTTCATGATCTTGAGTATGCGCGATGGGCGAGCCAAACTGATCCCTAACTGTTGAACTGCATCAACAAATTTGCTATGAAGCTCCGAGGTCCAATAAAACCTTGTTTTCTTGCTAGCCGAAGTAGGGTTGGCAACTCGGCGGCTACTCTTCGTGGAATCTGGTCGTGTTGAACCGCCTCTATCTTGGTCTAGCGACGCTCGTCCATCTCTCAGTAGTTTCTTGTAGCGCCAAAGGTGATTCTTGACCATATTTTTAGTCAGTCCCGGCACGTTCATGATTTCGAGTATGCGCAATGGGCAAGCAAAACTGATCCCCAACTGTTGAACTGCATCAACAAATTTGCTATGAAACTCCGGGGTCCAACGAAATCTTATTTTCTTGCTAGCCGAAGTGGTGTCAGCAACTTGGCGGTTACTCTTCTCGGAATCTGGTCGTGTTGGAGGTTGCTCTGGAGGGGATTTAGTGGTCTCAGATCGGCTGGTCATGATGGTGAGTTCATCATCGAGCGGACCCGACTTGTCATGACGCATGTTCCCTTCCACAATGGGCGTCGACTTTGACCTTATAGCACTAGTTTCCTCTTGTAGATCCTCGGCGGTACCCGCCTGTTCCGAAAGATGTTGCGAAGGGCATTGCAACAAATGAGCATTATAAACCCCCAGATCTGGCTCTTCAGTGAATACTCCGTCCGTGGGAACAGGGTTACCGCACTCCAGGCAAATAGCGATGCTTAGAGCTTTTTTGTACTGAGTGTTTTTTATTCGAAGCTTTTCATTTTCCTCCCTTACAACCGCTAACTCGTGCCGATCGCGTTGCTGCTTCAGCCGGGTTCGTTTGTTTTCAAACCAGCACTTGACCTTCCGAGGCTCCCACCCTATCTCCTGGCCCATTTTGATTTTCTGTTCCATGTCCGGATAGGGGTATTCCCTGAAAAATAATTCGAGTTTATGGACTTGACCTGAAGTGTTGCGTTTGAGATATTCCCCTTTCTGACGCTGATAACCGTCGCGGGTACTGTTCTCGTTAACCAAGCCGCGGGTTTCATCATTAGAAGGATCGGTCTCCATGGCCCTCGTGTCAGGTTCGGTCCTGAGATCTTCAAACTCTTCCAGCAGCTCAAGCTCGGAGACCTCCAAGTCTGGCGCTTCCAGTAAATGACAGAATCCCTTGAACATTTTGACCGGGATATCACTGTTTGATTTTCCGTTAACTCAGCTTTCTTTGTTCCTCCTTGGATCTTCACTTTCTCTGCAAATTCTGAGAGGTTAAAGGAGCCGGATCACCGTTCTTCGATCAAAGGTGATGGCTACCCGACGAGCGCTCTTCTCAATGTTTCGAGATTCCCACTTCGTCCTTTTGTGATGGCTACTTGACGAGCGTTTTTCTCAAGGCTTCGTAATTCCCACTTTGTCCTTTTTTTGCTCTTTTCTACGTGAACGGAGCCTGAAGATCTCTTGCGTTGATTTCGCTTTGTCGAGCACTACGCTTGTCCCCCTGGCCCAGTCTCTAGAGTAACAAGCCTGCCCACCTTTCGGCGCCATTATGTTTCGTAAAACCCGAGATCACAGGACGGTGGTGGATTCGTGACTCATCGGGGATGCATTAACGAAACCCGCTTGGCTCTACTGCACATAAAATATTATTACCACTTCTCCCTGTACTCGAGCATTTATAAGGTGATAGATTGATGTCAAGAAGATTAACACTTTAGCCTTATCAGACTCAGCCTCTCAAACACTCTTCACATTCTCACTCTCTTCTCCGTCATTCCATCGCATATGGATTCCTCCTCTATGCCTGTTGCCTTACCTGAAGCTTCGACCCAATGGGAGAGATTTTACCACCTCTTGGGTAGGGGTTATGGCTACATAAACAATCATCCTGAAGCTGAGGTTGAAGTTCGTACTCTGATTCCGGCCCTGGATACTGCGTGTATTGAAGGTACGAAACTGCAAAGGGAGTTTGTGATCTTCCCAACTCTCTTTAACAATTTCATGCAGGCTTACGAAGTTGCTAGCCGGGAGGTCACTTTGGCTGGTATCGTGCGAGCCCGTTATCAGGACCGAACTGAGTCCCTGATGTTGGCCATGCTGACGGCCGATAACCATAAAAGGGCTGTTGAATACGCCCACGCCCAGGTTTCGATGCTGGTCCGTGAGAGGGACAACTTGGTGGAGCGTCTGGCTCTTTTTGACACCGCCTTTGAGCAAGACCAGCACAACTTCGTGCTGAGGTTCCAGTGTGCCTGGTTGGAGGAAAGGCTTGAAGACCTGAGCATGGATATAGCTCGCGGGAGGGTGCTGGCTCATGACTTAGAGCTTGAGTTCGAGTACTATGACACCAAGGTGAACGAACTTAAGGAGAAATGTCGTCTCCTTTTCTTCAAGCTTGTAGACCTCGATTCCCGGAGTGTGGGTTGTAAGCAAGGCATGGATAGCATGGAGAGTCAGTTAAGCTTTTTTGTGATGCTTGTCAGAACTCATTTTGGGTTTACTGCTCCCCCTCAGTGATCCACTTGTAAACTTTCCTGCTGAATGAAATAAATGCGAGTTTGTTTATATATGCTCTTTCATTCTGCATTGTTGACTAGCCAAGAAAGGTTTTTGCTTTCGGATCTACGCGACTCCTTTTTCGCCCGTGTCAACAGATTGACTACGCATCATTCTCACAGCCCGACGCTTTATATTTGATTGACCTGAATGCCTCGTGAGAAATAGATTTGTAGTTGCTCGAAACTTAAAGATTGCCCCTGATTTTGCGGTCATTGCGTTTGGGGCCGCTAATAATCTTTCACTTTCGAGCTCGATCACATTCTGCTAGTAACTCATGCTATCAATTCTGCCTTCACGTGTCGGGGCTGATTTTACCTTGAACTTAATAACAAGGAATTACCGTATACACACGAGATGACGTTTGCGAAAAACATTATGCAGAATCAACTCTAGCTATTGAAGAAACAAACGCATGCACCGATGAGAACTTTACAATAGGAGATACATCCTTCTCGCGTACATCCCCTTCTTTCTTTGGGCATGTCCAATGACTAACCAGTCTGGCCTCAGCTTAGGTGTGCCATTACCAAGTGTAGATCATGGTTGCCAACCTTTAATAGCTTCCAACTGATCGAACCAGGTATCAAGTCCTTCATCGAAGAAATCACCCGACCCCTCGAACGATTGATGTGTAGGTTGAGCTGCATCGCCCGACGGGTTCTTCGAACTGGAACCTCCATCTTTGTCTGGGATTATAAGAGGAGATTTGATCGATTGACTACCACAAGCATCTCCCACTTGGGGATTAGGGAAATAAGAGTGCTCCAAGCTTTCTCCCATTAGATCATCTGAAGCCATATGCTCTGATTGGGCAAACCCTTGAGCACTGGGCGTGGTGGGCTGATCTGCGACAGGATGAACACTGACTAGCTGCTGCTCGGACGGAGGAGTGCTTACTCGTTGCACTTGTGATGCGTGTTCTTGAGGAATATTGAAATGACTCGCGAGGATATCCTGATCAAATCCCCAATAGTCGTCCAGATTCGACCGGGCCTCATTTGTCATAAGGGTGCTGGGTTCGCAGCCGAGTCTATTGCTCGGATTCAGTTCTGCATAACGCTGTCCTAACGCCCTTCTGTAGCAACCAAGGTGATTCGCGACTAATTGCTTGGTAAGTCCCGGTACGTTCATGACCCTAAGTATGCTTGTCGGACCTATGAAGTCGAGTCCTATCTGTCGAACTGCGTCCAAGAACTTGAGATGAAGCTCCGGGGGCCAAGTGAATTTCTTCTTCTCGTCGTCCAGAGTGGCGTAGATAGCCTGCCGACTAACCTCTAACTCCTCTTGAACCGTATCTGATCTTACCGGAAGCTGTTGTGGAGGAGATTCATGGGCTTCGATGAGGTGACTCCGATCATAACGACACGTATCTTCTTCCTCCGAAGACACTGGTATAATTTCTGTAGGATCGATCTGCTCATGCGCGCCATTAGCAGGATCTGATTGTACCGGAGATGGCTCAAGGGAGCAGGGGGATAAATGAGCACCTTCCATCTTCGTAGAAGGCTTACTGGGGAACAATTTACTGAGGGTGGTAGGGCCACCGCAGTCAGGGCAGGTAATAGTACTGAGAATTTTCTCATACCACATGTTTTCCATTTGAAGGTTTTGGTTCTGCTCTTTTAGGGCCGTGATCTCCTTACGCCTGTGTTGGACACCTAGTCTGAAACGTCTATTCTGAAACCAAAAATGGATTCTCATAGGATTCATTCCCAGCTTCTGGCCCAATTCAATCTTTTGTTCCTCGTTTGGGCAAGGGCATTCATCGAAGAAAGCTTCAAGCTCCTGGATTTCTTTCCGAGCGTAGCGCTGGCGACTTTTTCTTTTCCGGGGTTGAGCGTCGTGGCCACTGCCGTCGTCACCACTGCGATCTTGATGTTCGTCACCGGCGATGTTGAGTTCCATGGCTTTGATGTCGAATCTGATTCTAGAGAATTTGAGGTCTTTCAACGAACTCGTCACTCGGGGTTCTCTGTTCTCTTTTGTATACTCGCTCTTTCGATTTGTTGCCTCCTTTTCCTCGAAAGCTAGGTCTGTTCAGCGTTCTGTTTTTGAAACGACGAAACTGTTTACCTCCTGCTCAGCTTTCCGACACGAAGGGGTGACCAAATCCTTCCGCGGCTTCTTCGATAGTAGCGCTCGCCTTTCACTTTTCCTCGATAGTCATGCCTGTTCAGCACTGTCTTCTCTTTTTAAGTGGCAGAGCTGTTCACTCGCCGCCCAGCTTTATGCGTGATGGAACAACACAATCCTTTCGCGGCTTCTTCGATAGTTGCGCTCGCCTTTCACTTTTCCTCAATAGTCATGCATGTTCAGCACTGTCTTCTCTTTTTAAGTGGCAGAGCTGTTCATTCGCCGCCCAGCTTCATGCGTGATGGAACAACACAATCCTTTCGCGGCTTCTTCGATAGTTGCGCTCGCCTTTCACTTTTCCTCAATAGTCATGCCTGTTCAGCATTGTCTTCTCTTTTTAAGTGGCAGAGCTGTTCACTCGCCGCCCAGCTTCATGCGTGATGGAACAACACAATCCTTTCGCGGCTTCTTCGATAGTTGCGCTCGCCTCCCTCCCAGCTTTAATAATGGCGAGACCGAATTTGTCAGGCCTGAAATTGCGGATCAGGACATGTCTGATGATTCACGGGAGGAGCAGCCCTCGCTTTACATTAATTAACCCGGCTCCACAAGCATTATTGCTGCAACTTTTCTCCACTCTCGAGACGCTATAAAATGCGGAGTTGGTGTTTGGGAGATTAACGCTCTCATATAATTTGCTTCCATCCTCTAATCGCTCCACTACACACATCTCCGTCGAAAATGGCTTCTTCCCAAGTTCACACTTTCTCAGCCGAAGCTTTGACTCGATGGAAAGAGTTCTATAACCTCTTGGGTCGAGGCTACGCTCACATAGCCGATCATCCCGAAACCGAGGATGAGATCAGAGTCATGTTCGGGGACCTGGACATCACCTCCCTCGAGGGTACCGCGTTGGGGAGGGAATACAATATTTTTCCAACGCTCTTTACGAACTCCTTGGAGGTCTACCGCGCTGCTCATCGGGGAGTTACCGTGGCTCGTGTCTTGCGAGCCCGTTATGAGGATCAGTCCGACCGCCTAGCGTTGGCTGACTACCTGGCCGATAGTCACAAAAAGGCTGTTGAGTTCGCCAAAGAGCGGGTTTCGACATTGCTACGCGAGAGGAGGAATCTGGTGGAGGACTTAGCTCTATCTCTGGCTACCTATGAGCGCGATCGACGTAATGCCCTGCTAAGGAATCGGAGCGAGTGGCTGGAAGAAAGGCTCAACGGCATAAACGAGGATATAACTCGTGAGAATGGACTTGTTCGGGACTTGGAAGCAGTCGCCGAAGATCACGAGACTCAGGTTGTTGCAGTCAATGATGAACGCAAACGCCTCCACCTCAGGCTTGCGGACCATGATACGCGGAGTGGTGCGTATAAACAAAGCATCCATAACCTGGAGGGCCAGCTGGGCTCCTTTGTGTCGTTGATTAGGGCTCACTTCTGCTTTACTTTTCCACCCCAATGAATTGTATGATCTGGTTTGGGCAAGAATGAATGAAAGCCCCTGTGTTTGTTTTAGCTTTTATATGATCCATTTCTTCGAGCATCCGGACATCTTAGACTTGGATGAGCCGATCCATAATAAGTCGAGTAGATGTGTTCTGATTTTCTAACTCACTCATGGTCAGATGAAAGAATAGCCTCAGACTTATCCAAGAAAAGATTTCTTTATGCTACTTGTTTTTCACCTGCAAATGAAAAGACCGAGTCAAAAGGAATAATCCGAAAAAGAAAGCATAGACCCCTTTCAATCTTATGCTTGCTCGTAATTAATAATGACAAGAACTTTTACAAGGGTTTTAATCTTGTGCGAAAAGTTTTTATCAATATTCCTCGAAAGAAAGCATACTATTGAAAGGAATGTAATTCACGATAATTGCTTTTGACCAATATTCAGAAGAGCGAATTAGTCAAAAATGCAAGGCATAACGACGTGTTTTTAAATTTAATTGAAGATACGGCATCCAAATCAAGGCCGTTTTGTTAAGAACGAAAGCAATTTGGACATCTATCTCGTCATTAAATTCGAAATAACGTCAATACTCTTGATCAATTATCGTGGATTACTTAGTGACGTATGACATGCATGGACCAATTCAAGTGTATAATTCCTTCTAGCGAAATTGGGGTTGGATTACCCTGTACGACCAAAAAGGTCGTGTAAGATTTTCAACTTTAGTTTCCTCTAAAGGAATTATAAACTTGACTTGGGAGTATTCGGATGATTAGAGAAAATGCCACTATCACATTCCCATGACCCGTCAAAAGAAATACAACCGAGTTCCATCTGAATGTATACACCAATAGATCCCTAATACAATCACTCTAAGGGGTGAGATAGAGAAAGCCTCGATAAAAATAAACCCTATACAAGAGGACTAGTAATGGAAAATGAAACCAAGGAATGTGATCCTAACGTTTAAGGATGCCCCAAGTTCGATCTGTGACTTCCGGATCACTTGCCCCAACTCGTCATCTTCATTGGACGATATCTCAATAATGTTCATAGTAGGCTCCTTTATTGCTCACTCGGTGTTCGCCATGTGATATCATCCTCCTCGTCTTCTATCAAGGACGTTTGGGAAAAACACATGCATCTATCCTTGAAATGGCATTTAATCTAATCACCAGAATGCAATGAATGAAATGCCTATATTTATATGAACTGTAATAGTTTTGAGGGATAGAGAGTCTTACCAACCCAACTCGTCGACTTATGTGCGATTTTAGGTGTACCAACCGCCCAAAGACATGCGCATGAGACAAGTGATGGTGAACTTCTAAAAATCAGAGGGTTTGGCACCTAAGGTTAAGGTTCCCACCTCGAGTTCTAGAAAGAGCCGATTCCATTGCACAACTATCGTTGCATTGGGACTCAATCCATAGTTCGAAGCGAGCGGAATTGAGAAGTGGATTACCCCGTGTTTTTCCTCACGGAGATTCCATTTTCAATTCCTTCTATTGTGTTCCTAAAGGCGGCGCCTGGGGTTTTAGGCGCGGTTGTGTGTGTCCATGTGTCGTGATCATCACAATGCAAGTCATGCACAACAATTTATCAATCAGCACTTCAAATCATCCACACAACATACATTCCTACGCCACACCTGCGTAAAATAAAGTTAATCACAGACTACACCCCTTATTACTCCAATCTGCAAAAACATATAACACCTATCGTGAGCGGACTTACCTCACCTTCAAGAGCACCTGTAGGGTTAGAAAAATCACTCAATTTTTATTACGGCCTAAGTCCACTTGAGGTCTAGAACCATAGTTTCTAGAACAAGTCCCCAGTGGAGTCGCCAGCTGTCGCGACCCATCCGGAAGCGGACGCGGCTAATGGATTACCGATCACGGGTCTTGGATCGGTGCGAGCCCTCCCAGGCCCATACCAAATCGCGGCGAGAGTATTTTTCAGGAGGATTCAACGATAAGAGTCGATCGCTTTCGACCTTAGTGTGGTCGTGGTGGCATGTGCAACTTGTGCATGCATTTGGAGTCGCCACCGGTCTTTCTTGGAGGGTAGACCGGAAACCTTACCGATCGATTGGGAGAGATCGATCAGTTCTACGGAACCAGAGATTTTGGGTTCGGGGACTTGGTTACGCTGGTGTCGTTACCAACGCCCTTTCGGTACCTAATGCGAGTGATTTTCCTAACTAGGATCATGCAGGCACAATTTTGGGTGAGGTAAGTCTGACTTTGCACATTAACCAGTTTAACATGCTCACGTAATCATAATAAATAAATAGATGTCAATCACATAAATATCTATCCTACGTGGTGATCATGGAATTATGATTTAATGGGTCTCGAGCCAATGAGACCACATATAATCATTTTAATATTTTAATAACGGAGAGCCGCTCTTCGCTTCTTCTTGGTTTCTTGAACTCTTCAAAAATTGGGCCCCAAAGAGCTCGCCGACTTAAAAGGCTCCTCCACGTAATCCTCGTAGCATTTACATCAACAATTGACTATGCTAAAAATAAAGATTACATGAAAAATAAAAGGAGTACGCAGCCTCCATTTAATAATTACAACCCCAAATATATAAATAATCATCATACATTCATATATACATCAATCACATTGATTAGGGATTTTTCCATGATCACCACCCTTTCACGTAAGTAATAAATTCACAATTTAAAACTTAGGAAGGCACAATAAAAATTCTACGTTGAATCATATTCAGAATTTTTACGTAAAATAAGATAGCCATAAATTTTCGATTCAAAATTGATTTAGTCTCAATTTTTGCTACGTTGATTAATTTATCATATAAAATAATCAATCTCCATTAGCCATGTAAGACGAACAATTCGTTAATACATATTGGCCATAGTATTGCAAAAATTGCAAAAAAATCAATTAAATGCACGAAAACACCTAAGGATTGGCTCTGATACCACTGTTGGGATCCACGTAACACGTAGCGGAAATAAATAACAACCCACACATGTATCTCCAGAGGCGTACTTCGTGCATTTCAATCGAAAAAAAATCACAAAGTCTCAAAGGGAGTAAATAGATTACCTCTCGTAGCGTGCTTGAACGGAGGTGTCGGTTCGATGTTCTTCGATCTCAGCCTCCACAAGTGTTAGGCATCTAGTTCGGACGCACCACCAATTGACGAACGGGGAGACGACTAATAACTCCACAACAATTGTGCTAGCAATATGCGGAATCAATATTCCGAACTTAGTATATTTTGCTCGCTCAATATTATGAGAATATAGAGAGTGTTTGTGTTCTTCTCTCTAAGCTCTCAAAAATTTGCACACTCTACAAAATGTCTCTCCCCTTCAACCTCAAAACTCTTGCCATCCTTTTATAGCCAAAAATACCTTCCAATAAATTGTATTTAAAAATAGCACTAACAATTATAAATTCTATCTAAAAATAGCACTCACAAATAAATGACATTTAAAAATAGCACTAACAATAGCACTCACAATTTATAATACAAAAATGCTATTTAAAAATAGCACTAACAATAGCACTCACAATTTATAATACAAAAATTCTATTTAAAAATAGCACTAACAATTATAAATTCTATCTAATAATAGCACTCACAAATAAATGACATTTAAAAATAGCACTAACAATAGCACTCACAATTTATAATACAAAAATGCTATTTAAAAATAGCACTAACAATAGCACTCACAATTTATAATACAAAAATTCTATTTAAAAATAGCACTAACAATTATAAATTCTATCTAATAATAGCACTCACAATTTATGATAAATAAATGCCATTTAAAAATAGCACTAACAATAGCACTCACAATTTATGATAAATAAATGTCATTTAAAAATAGCACTAACAATAGCACTCACAATTTATAATACAAAAAATGCTATTTAAAAATAGCACTCACAATACAAAAATGCTAAAAAAGGCACTAACAAAGGTGTTAAAAATAATAACCATTATTATTATTACAAGAGTTAAAGAGGTTACCAAACAATACAAATATGCATAACGTATAAATACGTATGATGTATAAATACGTAGAGCATACGTATACATCCGTGAAACCGGGAACTAATTGAAAGAAAAATGTGCAATTAAGCCCTTTTGGTAAAAATTGATTAAATTGGAGGGCAAATTGACCTAATTGCACTTTAAGACTTTAGAATCCAATGTCATAGCTTATAAAAAGTGAGAATTGAAAACTAAAAGACTCGAAAATGATTTTTTTTTAGGCTCGGTTCGGGTTTATGTTTGTGAAGGAACATAGTGACCCGAGCCGAATTTTTGAGATTTAAAGTGACACACTTGAAGAGGAAATTAAAACAAAATTATCTAATATTTTTGGGTATTTTTCTGACCACGAATGGTATTTTTCTGATTTTTTGGGTATTTTTATAATTAAATAAACTCGAAAAATATTAAAAATACCGAAAAATATTTTTTGTTCAAAATTGGTTCCTAAGGTTAAACCAAGGCTTCCAAAGTTGATTTTGTGATTTTATGACCTTTTTTGATATTTTTAATTAATTTTAAAGAATAAAAATCACAATAATAAATGGTAAAAAAAATCAGGTGTCAACATTGGCTAGTTCAAATGACGATGATCGGTCCATCCGGTTCACTGAATGGGGGACTGACAATCGACAAAAAAGATGGTTTAGCCTATTCAAATGATAATGATTGATCTATCCGATCCACCATGTCACCTGCCTTTAAGGCAAGTTATCCCCGCGCTTTGAAGGGCAGGGGATCCATGAAATCCCCACCGCCCATCTCCCCCTTGACATAGGGGAGGGTATTTTGGTCATCGATGGGTGATGGGGGTCTACCATGTCACCTGCCTTTAAGGCAGGTGATCTCCACACTTTGAAGGATCCTAGTCCCCTACCTTAAAGGCAGGAGATCCATGAAATCCCCACCGCCCATCTCCCCCTTGATATATGGGTATTTTGGTCATTGATGGGTAGTGGTGATCCACCATGTCACTTACCTTTAAGGTAGTGATCTCCACGCTTTGAATGGGGGGCTAACACCCTACAGAAAAGAGAGTTTGGCCAGTTCAAATGACGATGATCGTGTCCGATTCACTAAAGCGTAAAGAACCTGGCGGAAAAAGTGTGGTTGTTCTTGTTCAAGACCGTGTAGCACCACAAGATACGCGACAGGATACACAGTTAATTTTTTAAAAATATGTTTTTAAATATACAACATCTCGCAACATGTCGCAATTTTTTATTTTTTTTATAAATAACATGTCAGTATGTCATGATGTATATATAAACATATCAACAATTAATTTATTCTTCTTCTGTTAGGGATTAACGATTAGAATTTTTTTTTTTTACTTGTTGAGTATATTAATATTAGGATGGCTAAATATATCACTTAAATATGTATTTTTTTGTAACCGAGATTTTCCACATGTTTCCACATGTAATGGACTATTCATCGGAGTGGTGAAGGTATGAGCGCCAATGCCACTGGTTAAGTCCCCCAAAACGCGGCCGAGGAGATTCGAACCCGGAACCTCGTCAGTTTAACTGTCTAAGGCCTATGGATCTCACCAACTCAGCCAACGCTTCATTGGCTTAACTACATTATTTTAACCCATAATCTATTGAAAATGCTTTAATTGATCTTGTGCATATCAAAATTGCGTGTCATGGTACTAGACTCGCTTGTTGTTAGATTGTCTCGAGCACTGATCATGAATCGATCAGAGAGTGTTAAAGAGCATCGGAGTGTTGAAGAATGTCAAATACCACATTAGGCCCTAGGGTGTTGGTGCTTCATAGATTCTAGACATGAATACTTAAACCTTACTTGAATCGAATAGAATCAAACCAAACCAAACCAAAATATATCATGCTAAATGAACTGGTGTGGTTGTGCCCTTTGTGGCATGTGAATCATGACACATGCGATATTACATCACATGAAATACGTTATTGACATCGCAGAGAATATAATGGATCAATTATTGTCTTTAGATTGATTGTAATTAGAGCGAATTTGGTAACCGATATTAATGTGCAGTGAAATATATTTATACCTACAATTTAATCTCGTAAAAGAGCGTAATTTCTAACTACATACTTTTCAATAGTTATTTTTGATGTTAATATTACGAAAAATCCCAAACTAGTAGTACTGTGACAAATATACCCCGAATTATTTTTTCACTATAAAAAATCCTAAACAAATACGCATGTGACAAATTTACCATCTGTCAATTTTCGTTATATTTATCGTCAAATTGCTGAGTTGGATGACACGTGGCAATTATTGGATGTACATGTTTAGGATTTGTACCTTGTATCTGTCAAAAGTGCATCCATTTTGGATTTTTTGTGATATTAATCCAATTTAAGAGAAGCTAATGGAGGGTAAATTTATCACACCAATTTGAATTTCTGGTTGTCGAAATAATTAATTTGGAGTAAATTATCATAACTAATAACTATAACAGTTTGAGGTTTTTGGTGGTTAAAAGATGGGCCAAATTTATCATATGTGTATAAGTTTAAGATTTTTTATGGTAAAAAAATAGCTTAGGATAAATTTATCATATGTGTACTAGCTTGAGAATTTTCGTGATATTAACCTGTTGTTTTTTTTATAAGTACGGAGAAATTTCGCACAAATTGTTTTTTTACTCATAAGTACGTATTATTTCGATGGAGATTCGTAATTTTATTTTTGGGGGGTCAAGATTCTCGATTGTTTGTTCCATGGAAATATTGATTTCGATATATATGCAGAGGAAATAAATTAAAGTTTCACTCCGCGCGTGGGGATCACCTGCCGCCATTCAAAACCCTAGCTTCTCCTCCACTTTCTCTCTCTTCCTCTCTCTTCATCGCTGTCCTTCGTCGCCGCGAGATCAATGGCGTCCTCGGCGCGCAAAGGCGGAGTGTCCCTCCCCGACAAGCGGAACACCAAGAGCGACGGCGGCGCCGGCTTCGGAAGCAGCATCATTTCCAGAATATCGGAGTCGCAGATCGTCGCCACGGGGAAGCGGGCGGCGGGCGACGCGGCGTTCGTGACGAAGAAGCTCCTGAAGAGCACGGGGAAGGCCGCTTGGATCGCCGGCACCACCTTCCTCGTCCTCGTCGTGCCCCTCATCATCGAGATGGACCGCGAGCAGCAGCTCAACGAGCTCGAGCTCCAGCAGGCCAGCCTCCTCGGCACTCCTCCCGTCGGGCAGAAATGAAAGAGTGTGGTAACAGTTCTGGTCCCTCTTAGATTTGTTGCTGGTGTGAATTTGATGCACTACCGGGGCTGGGATTTCGAGCTTTCGCTTTCTTTTTACATTATAATTGTAGTCGTAGCCGTTGGATAATGGTCGTCTTAATCATTGTAATTTCTGGAATTTTGTTAGTTCAATATGAATTCGAGATAAGATTTGGCGATTATTAGTTCTGTTGAAGTGGTATCACCTCTTTGTTTTCCTTTTTTTTTTTTTTTCAATTTTGCAGAAGTTTATATGTTCGTCTTGCGTGTTTAGTTTTCTACTTTATGCCTAAATTGAGCGGTGCTATGTAGGCCGAGATGTGTTCTTTGCCGAGGATTCTTAGAATTTAGTTAATTCTAAGTTCGGAATAATTCTAAAGGATGCACCTATTGAATTTCTCATTGGCATGGATTCGTGCCTTCAAGAATTCCCTATTAGTTCTTCTGTGTTACTCATAGCATGACATTGCTTTTGGATGGGGTGCTTTTGATAAAAGAGAAGCCATCCACTGATTACTGGGGAAAAAGAGATGAAAAGGAAAGAACGAATCAAGAGCACATCATGTTTTGCAGGAGGGATTATAAGGTTAAGATGAATGAAACGGAATTTGCTATCTCGTAACAATATGCAGTCTTTATGCAGCCTTTCGAGATATTTAAACTTACTTCAATATGCTCGGATGGATTTTGGAGGGAGTAGGACATTTTTCTTATTAGTTTTAATCCTTGCCTTCACTATGGCATACCCAACAAGGTGTAGATGGTTATGGATCCAAATTTAGGTTGTTTTCGTGTTAGGATATATTCATCGTTGGGTTTTTTAGGAGGAATGACTCCATAGATAGACAATATAAGTCGAAGTACCTATTTTCAAATCTACTCCTGGATGAGCTCAAGTTGAAAATTGATCTTCCATTTGCTTTCCACTTCTTGTTGATTGGTAGGCTGGGAAAATAAAACTACTCCTGTAGATTAAACATCTATGACCAAACCAAAGATGTTTGATATGCATGCAGAAGGTGTGGACGTGTCTGATCAGATGACGCTCGATTTCTGTGCGTTTGTTCATGAGTGCTTGAGTTTATATGTTTGTGTGGTTCCGTACATGCCTGCGTGAGAGAGAGGGAGAGTGCGTGTAAACTAGAAGAGTATGTGCGAGGTAAGCGACTGTCAAAGGGGAATTTTTCCTTGCCTTGCGTGGATCAAGCAGATGCATCTTAGCAGAGGACTATTGGGGAAAATTTACCTTTGTTCTATAAATATGATTCGCCTACCCCACCTAAAGTCCTTCCAATTTCTAACCCAGTAAAAGTACCGGTCTCTATCTGTCGACATTTATGGCGAACAAGAAGAAAATAATTGTGCATATTTGGCAGTGAGTTGCATAGGTTCTTAGGATGAACTATTCTTTATTTTGCAGGTCATGTTTGGTATTGTTTTGCATGCGTGGATTATATACGCGCCTTTACCTTTAACAGGTAATGGTGGGAGCGGTTACTTATGTCAAATTTGGTTTTTCCCCTCCCATGAAGCTGGTAAGGAGGATGTTATCCTTTTGATAAGGCTTTTTACATGAGGCCAATGCCAATATGGTGAAATTAGATTGGGTCATTGGAAGATGTGGATGGAGAGAAGAGCATGACAAGAATCTTCCTCTCCTCCCAATTCTAATAAGCTTACCTTATACTTGTTAACTGATCAAATGTATTCCCGTCCTTGCTGTTATACTGCATTTCCAATTGACTACAGAAAATATATCCCCCTCGAGGGTCTAGCAACTAATAGCATGTATCCATCCACCTCGAGCTCGTGTTTTCTCCTGTAATGCAACTTGAGTTTTGTCCGGAGTGGTCAATGCTTTCAATTGCTTTTCACTGTGAATCCATACGCCGTCATTGGATTGTTTAATGTTTTCCATTGCTTTTTTCCAGAAGTTTGTTTGGGTTGATTTGGCTGGATCCAGCATGGGGTAGTCATTGCAAAGGAAGATGCATATCTTGAATTTCCTTCTTGATAGAAGATAATATGCCACTTAGCACGAGCAGTAAATGTGTTGGAAACTTGCCTTGGATATTATTGTCTTGTTTTTCACTCTCCATTGCCGTTGGCATACTCAGATGCCGTCTTTAAGATAGAATCTTTTCTTCATCCAAAGTTAGCTATTTGCTGGAAATTACTCTTCTTTTAGGGTTGCAATTTGTGTCCTTGTTGCGATCACGTCAACAGTTAGGGGTGCATGAAAATGTGCCAGAAATTGTTTCTGGAACTGACTTTTATTTATGGAATAAGTTTGGAACAGAAACTCGTTTGGTAACGCAATTATAAGAAATTATTTCTGGAACAATTATTGTTCCAGAAATAGATTTGAAGCAGAAATGATAAACAAAAAAAAAATTTACTTCTCCGAGAAATAAAAATCGAAATAGAAATTTCTGCCAACGACCACCATCCCTTGCCACCCTCGGACACCGCCGCCGGTCAAACAAATTTATATTCTAGAATCAGAAATTTTATGTCGTTATCAAATACATTTTTTTGCTCAAAAACTCATCCAAAAATAGAAATAAAAAAAAAACTATATGTGTTCCAGAAATTTATTTTGGAATAGAAATGTTTTCATGCACCCTCTTAGTGTTGATTAAGCGGGTATAGCGTTGGCCGGGTTTAACCGGACACAACATGGCTAATTCATCATGGCATGGCAACTTATGAAACACGGACATAATCCAAGTATCGGCGATCATCCTGACCCGCCTCGCACATCATTACTAAATAGCAGGTTGGCTGGTTACATGAATACGCCACTGGGTTCGAAATGGTTTGGCCTGTATATGAACCTGCTGCCGGAAGTGTGACCTATTTTGATTGGTGATCTATCATTTGTACGAACAGCTAAAACCCTCTCAATTACGTTGAGCTGTTAATCTGTTAAACTAAGCTTGACAATGTGATTGGTCATATTACACTATAAAACGCATTTTTTCAAACCGAAATTACATTGGACCCAAAAAGAAAGATAAAACCGAAACTGCAAAAATTCAAGTTACAAAAGCTTCCAAATTCACATCACAATCAACAAAATAGATAGCTTGTGCCACATTGACATATCGACAGACAATCATAACCATTCTTCGGTTCGATTAATGAATCTTAACGAGCATACCGGGGGGGCACGAGTTTGAAACAAAGTCATTTTTTGGGCGTCGCGTAAGCTGTACAGGAAAGTCGAGACTTCAAAGCGGGCTATTCTCATTGCATCCCGATAAGACAAACTAAATAAAGATCCGAAGAGCAAGAGTTGGGTACGAAACAAAATGTCATTAAAAACAGCCCTAAATTCCTACTTTACTTTAAACACATAAAGAAGAAAGTGGGTCCGAATGGTAATGGCCTACTTCGCTCATCAGCTTTCGAAAAAGAAAGCAATGCAATCTTTTAAACTTTCTCTATGTATATTCCTAATTCTTTGTCCGCCGTGACAAAAACAAAAAATGCACAAATCTCTTTCAATTTTGTTGTGTATGCTTAATCTAATTACAGACCGATCCACACATGAATGCCGCGGGGGTGACATCAACTATCGTACTTGCTGGCGTCCCGCTTCTTGAAGAGCGACTTCGCGAAGAGCAAGCAGACCAAGCAGAATCCCGCCGCGGCCACCCCTCCTAACACCACTGCCACCGTCTTCTGCGTGTGGTGCCCGCCCCCGGCGCCGCCTTCCCCTGTTCCTGGAACAACAACCCGCAAGCCCCTTTTACTCCTTTACTTGTTCGAATCATGTCCCATGCATTGTCGGTGTACATAAATGGTGAACTCATGTTACTTCTCGGTAAAGGAAAGAGTCTACGCACTTTCATATGCCAGAGGCCAATTTTCTGGCCGAAGCAGCGTCGCTTCGTAGCCATTGATCTTAAACAAAATTCTTTGAAAACAAAATTTAAGAGAACATACTAGAGAGAGAGAGAGAGAGAGAGAGAGAGAGAAATTTATTTTACCTGACAGTGACGCCGACGGAGGGGAGACGCCGGCGACGCCATTGGGGTAGTAGCTGAAGCTCACATAGCACTTATTCATATACACTTGCCCTGAAATCGCCTCGCCGCACTCTGCCTCCAGTCTCTCCAACGCATTCTTCACGCACCCCTGACAGTCGCCGCCAATCACAGCGTCGCCCTCGCACTGTCCCAGAACATACACATTCCCGTAACTCCCCGTATAGAACCCGCCGCCGTCGACGACGCCGCTCTCCACCATCCCGAACGCGGCCTCCCTCTTCTCCCCGAAACCCGCGTCCTTCTCCGACCCGCAGACCTTGTACACCACATCCGTGTCCGGCGCCTCTACGAAGCCGCTGATTTGGTACTTCAGATAGCACCCTTTGAGCTGGACCCTCGCGGCGGCGACGGCGCCACCGCAGAGCTTCCGGGCCAGGCCAGGTGTCTTGCCGATGCAGTCGCCGCATTGGGCAGCCGTGAGGTCGCCCCTGCATTGGAAGAGCCCAGAGACGGCTGTTGTGCCGTCGCCGACGGTGGTGGAGTAGAAGGTCTTCTGGGAGGCCTGCGAGGTGAGTGTGGAAAGGAGGGATTTGAGGTTCTGGGCGGAAGCATCGGTCGGGTCCGGGAGCTTCTGTTGGCCGCAGCCCTTGAAGACCAGGCCAGTGAAGTCGGAAGAGGGTTCAGCGGGCGAGAGCGAGAGGAGGAGGGAGAAGAAGAAGACCCGGATGGTAATCCAAAACAGAAGCAAGCCCATTTCTTTAAGGGATGATATTGATCAGAATTTGGGTCCGGCCATTGATATGTGCTCTGTTCTCGTTGAATTCTGAATCTTTTATTCGGGAGCTTCTGGAAATGGGTATTCCGCTTCTTTTTCTCGATTGAAACGGAAAGCGATGAAAACAGAGCAACTTTGATTGAAAACAGGGGAATTAGTAAGGGCGTATCCGATGTGTACTTCCAAATTGGTTCTGGCTTTCTTCGTAGTAGCTGCAAATTGGGGTTTCACCTCTTTTTCGGGGGGGCCGCCTTTGCTTTGCTTTGCTTTGTTTACTTTAGGGTGTTTTTACTTTGCTGTAGCTTTTCCTCTCATTTTCTTCACAGCTCTGGTTTGACAGCGAAATGACTAAAGACGATCTCTTGTGCTTGATTAATTCTGATAATGAACTGATCAAAAGACGAGAACTTTGTGCGGGCTGAGTCTCGAGTTGGTTGCGTGTTCTCTTTTTCAATAATTGGAGTAGTTATTAGACGGCCTTTACTGATGTGGGGACGAAAGATTAGTGCAAATCTTGCTGTTTGGACTCTGCAACAGAGCCATAGAGGGGGCAGAGTACGTATGGGAACGGTATGATCCGATTCGGATTCGATTCTCTGTTTCTGATGCAGGGCTCACTGTGCTCAGGCCGTGACGCCTAACAAGCGCAATGGAATTTAGTTTGACCGGAGTCTGCAATTTCCTTTAGAAAACAAAAGAAAAAGGCATGTTTCTCAGTATTGATTTTTGGGACAATGGCGGTCGAAATTTTAATTTGTTCGATATTGTAAACTATAATATAGCTCAATATTCAATGCAGCTCGAACTATATGAGCATGTACCAAAAGTTCAGCGAATACATGGAACATGTACCGAAAGTTCAGGATTTATATTGAATAAATTAAAAATTCAGAGATCATATTACACATTTGACTAAAGTTCAGGAAATATATTGAACAAAAATAAAAGTTCATGGATCACATTTTGTATCGGATCAAAGTTCTTGGACCATTTTTGTCATTTTTCCTTGATTTTTTTTTTAAATGGTTGCTTTGTATATTTGCTCTTTTTATCATGGGTTCCTTCATTACAAAATCTCCTGCTGCTAATTAAAATATGCACCGTCTCTCTATTACCAAACAGTCGGGCTCAGGCACACTATGAAAACTTAAATTTAAAGTTCCAATGTTCCCAAAAGTTTCTTCCCGTGTATCCAAACATCAATCAAACTCTAGAGACTTAAACAATAATCATATACTTCAAGTCGCTGCACGAGACGACCCCCCAATGAAGTTCCATGCCGATTTCGACGTGGGTGGCGAACCGAAGTAGGCTTATATGCGCAGAACAGGGGTCCGGGCAAAGGTCTTGAGCTCAATGTTGCCGATCCTTGCGAAAGAAGTTGGTCCCGGAAACTTGTTGCTCGCGCACGTAGCACCGCGAGCATCTTACTGGAGATGGTTCTAGTCTCAAGTTGCCATGAGCATAATAACTTCGCAGCAAGGACCTTCACCTGAACGAACGAATGAAAGCGAAAAAGTTGCTGAGAGCGACGACAAGCATTTGGGGGGGGCCCTGATTCGAAGAGGTGGCCAAGAGCATCCTTCCTGATGTTGTGGCTTTGAACAAAATTCTTGAAAATCACGATTCGTTAAAGTTCCATGGCTTAACTTCTTATGGACGAAATGTTAACTTTTTTAAGTAATATTGTGTTAATTATTTGGTCATTGCATCCTTGGGCTTTGAAACTAAATCGATGATTAGATTTTTTTTTTTGGACGATAATTAGATTTTTAAAGACCATAAAAAAAGAGAAACTGACCCTTGTGCTGGGCTTAAACCAGCTCTCACATGATTTAATTAATTTGGTTTGAGCAGATCTAGGTTGATTCAGGCTTGAAACGAGAAAATCATCCTTTTAATTTTAAACCTAATGTATAAGTACTAATTCAGTTTAGAATTTTCTACTTTTGCCGGTGAAATCTTATACCTTCATGCAAAATTTCAGTGTAGTTTTTCCGGTCAATTGCTGCCGGAAATCATTGACATGGCAGTCCACTCATTATCGGTTATCCTACGTGTGTCATGCCCATAGATGTGAAGTGTATAACTCTACTCAAAATGACATAGTTTTGCTTATTTTTCTCAATGCTTATTTTTTTCTATTTCGGATTTTTTATTTATTTCTCATTTATTTTTTTGAGCATCTTCTCTGAATCCTGGCTTCTCCTATTATCTCGGCATGCAGAATAGCTGCCTCATTTCTTCAGCATAACCGTGAAGCTGGAGTTGTGCATGTGCGTGTATGAATATGCTTGTGCAAGCTGCTTGTAGTTGTTGCAGCTTTTCTGAAGGCTCGGCCAGGGCTCGACTGAGATCTGGACAAGGCTTGGCCATGTCTCGGCTTTTTGGAAGGCTTGACGGCGAGTCGCTTAGAGGAGGAGTCACCGAGCTCGCCGAGATCTGGTGGCTCGGTCATGGCCATTGAGCTTGCTGAGATCTCAATGACCAGAAGCTCAACAAGCACGCAGAGGGGTGTTGAGCACTCGAGATGGGGTCCAACGGCGGCTACGTGGTGCTGTCGTTCGATGGAGGCTTTGCGACCGAGAGTGGATTGATCGAGCTGTGCCCTCGTTTCGCAAACATCATGGTACTGTTCATCTAAATAGGAAAAAAAAAATTAGCAAAGCCACGTGGTTTTATCTAAAATTATTCAAATCAAATCACTAGTCAAGTAACGTAGGATGACCGGCGATGGTTGGACGCCTTGTTAGTGATTTGAAATGTTAATATGAAGAACCAAAATGAAACGCCCCGCAAATGTTTATGATTACATTAGCAAAATTTTTAAAAAAATTACAATTGAATTGTCATCCGTATGATAAATCTATGACCAATTGGATAATTTTCTCAGCTTAAAAGTATTCTTCCCTAAAAACTTGAGGTTAGGCATAATTTGGGATAAAAGCTTGGTCGAATCGGTGCGTTAATAGTCGTAGCCACCAAGTTTGTGCGATCCGAAAGAGGTCGGATATAATGTGAACGTGCCGGTTATATGTTATACGCCTTATATCCAGGTCACAAAAGATGCCCTATGCAATCAAACACGATGAAGAATGGGTAATCTAGTCCGCCCCATTTTTTTTTTCCTTATAAATCCTCAACTTTCGCTCTAGTCTTAAATCTACCCGTACATCAAAAAATCGCCAGTAGTATACTCAAAATTACGATATCCAAAACCAATTAGAAGTTTATTATCGGAACCCGCGTTTTCATCTACACAGGACGTAAAATTGATGTCGATAACAACAGCCTTATGATGTTGATAATGTCGAAGAAATTGAATAGATATTGAACCTACAATTGATGATTTGTTAGGGAATTGGGCCTTTTATTTTCAGTTGCTAATATAGGTAAAAAGGGAAAAAAAGAAAGTTGATAAAGAAATCCCAAAAGATGACCTCACGTGCCTGATTAGTTTTGATAATGAACAGATCAAAAGACAAGAACTTTGTGCGGGCTAAGTCTAGAGCTGGGTGTGTTGTGTGCTTTCTTTTTCAAAAATTGGAGTCATCGCTCGACGGCCTTTACTGATGTGGGCAAAAGTTGGTAAAGAGGATGAGGATTAGTGCATATCTTAGCGGGTTAGTGCGTTTTTGGAACTGTGCAACAAAGTAAGAGGGGTAAAGAGCGGCCGCCTCATAACCAAACAGAAAAATCGAATCGAACTGAAATTCGTGCATATTTGTTGAATTGGAGTTTCGGTTCGGATAATAGAAGATGACTCTTCTTTTTTTCCAGTTTGAATTATTTCGATTTTTCGACCCAAAAAAAAGTACTATTTCGATTTGGTTTGGTTAACTGAACCGTAACTAAACTTCTCAACAAAAATTGAATATCCAAATTAAATTCTCTCTTCTTTCTCAACCTAATATTTGTCTCTCTTTTCTATTACAAAAATCGAAATCTCGAACCGAACTGAACCGAACCTTTCGATTTGTGATGTAATGCGATTCGGTTCGGTTCGAATTTTTTGAAAACTAGAACCGAGCTGAACTGTTGATGCCCCTAGCAAAAGAGTATGTATGGGAATGGTATGATCGGATTGACTCTCTGCATTAAGATGCAGGCTCAGAAAAGAAAAGCTCTTCGATGATCGGATGGGAATGCATGAGCCAAATGCTTCTTAGCACAAAGGGTTGCCGTGATGTAAGCTTTTCCCGCTATTCGGACACATGAGCACTGATAAACAACCATACAAAAGTAGACCAAGATCCAATAAGACATGAATCTTCTAAAAAGGATGTTAATCGGTTTAACATATGTTTTCTGGGTACAGACTTTATGTACTTGATGACACGTAGGTTTAGCAAAAACAAAAACAAAAAGTGGCAGAGTTCGTGTATATATATATGTCCGTGGAGGTACAACATTTAAAATATAGATAAGTACGTCAAAATGCCTAAAATTTATTACGAAAGTGCAATCGAGTCCCGAAACTTTTAAAAAGTATCCTAAAACTTGCCATGAAAGTGCAATCTAATTATAAAACTTTTAAAAGTGCAATCAACTTAAAAGTTTCAAGACTGGATTGCACTTTCGTGACGAGGTTTAGAACTTGATTGTACTTTTTGAAAGTTTTAGAACTCGATTACACTTTCATAACAAATTTTAGGACTTGATTGTACTTTTTGAAAGATTTAGGACTCAATTATACTTCCATGACGAGTTTTAAAGTACTTTCGAGATGCAATTATCCCTTTAAAAAATCACGAAAAATCCTAAATTATACCAATGTGACACCAATGTTCCAAACCTTTATTGTGTAGCCAAATATTCTAAACTGTACCTGCAACGATTCGTCCCATTGGTATAAGTTTAAAGTACTTATGACACAAAAAAAAAAATTGGGTATTGATATCACCGATCGGCAAGGTTTATGATGACCTTAGGGGCAACCAAAGGGCATATTTTTATCAAACTTGGTGCAGGAATCTTGATGACGAAAACAAGTTTGGGTTATTCATGTCATCGTGGCCATAATTTAGGATGTTTGATGATATCTTCTCAATTTTTAAATAGATTGGATTAAAGTGAAATTTTGCTTCGTTTATAAGAATCGACGATCCTGACAAAAAGGCATGCTTTTCCCATTGATCTTTTTTGGCTGCTTTGGCACTTTTTTAATGATGAAATGCCATCTTTTTGTGTTTTGGGACCTTCGTGGGAAGTCCTCTTGTGCTATTTAAATATGCAAGCTGTCCCTACAATGCCAAAAAACTTTGGTTCATGCACGCTATCAAAACAAAAATAACATAAAAGTTCGAATGTCACGATAAATCTCTCCCTTGTACAAATACATAAATCGAACGTTAGAGACTTGAAGAGCTACGATAACATATTTCATCTTGTTGCATGAGGCGAGCCCCCGCGTGATTCAAATTTTTCTGGCGCTTTCGACGTGGGAACCGAACGAAAGTAGGTCTGCGTATTTCAAAAAGGGATTCCGCTACTGCTCGTAAGCTCTGGTTGCTGATTCACTTGGAAGAAGTTAGTTTGAAAACTCATCACTCGCATTGCAAGTAATGATACCAGCATTTTACTAGAGATAGTCTAACTAAGTTGTGCTGAATGTAGTAAAAATTGTACCATGGTTGTGTCAAAACCGCAAGACTTGGGTCAATGCTCGGCTCTCTCTCTCTCTCTTTGCTCTATGATTGTTAATATACTCCAAGCGGCTCTAGATTTAAATTTCGATTGGGGCCTAAAAGCCCACCAAGGCCCAATCATATTTAAAGAATTAGAAATACCTTTAAAACAATTAAAATTAAAAAAGAAAGCTTATATAGCTAAAAATAAGGCCAACTGTCTTTAACTTTTACCATCCTGATGCGTGGCTTTGGACATAATTTACGGAAGTCATGAGCCATTAAAGTTAGTTGGCACAGATTATTAAGTTAATAATATTAACCCACAAATGTCTAAGTAATATTACGTTAATTATTCGGCAATTGCGTGCTCGGGTTTCAAAACTACATTTAATACTTGGATTTTTTAAAAAAGAAGAGATTTTGACTTTGGGCTGGGCTTAACCAGCTCTCACCCAATATGATTAATACTGACATGAATCTCACTCCATTGCAGATGCAAGGACACTAGAAGAAGTGCTAAAGTTGGTGTACAATGCTCATTTTGGAGCCAATTTTTTGTTTTTAGATCACTTAAGTGTCATTTTTTTTTAAAAACTATTATTTGAGTGTCAACTTTGACAAGCTTTGCTAAAAATCTTACGTAGCATCTACATGGTTCGTCAGGGGATCCCAGTCAGCAGTAAAATAAGATTAAAATTCAAAAACTGAAAAACAAGCCCTCCAGGAACCCCTCCTTTTATGTTTTTTTTTATTGTTTTTTTTTAAATTGTTTTAGCTTGTTTAAGATTGATATTTGAGTAGAATTGCCATGTGGAGTTCACATGGACTGATTTTTTTAAAATAAAATTGCCATGTGGAGTCCACATGGACTTATTTCTCAATAATAAATGACGTGTAATTAAAATGTTTTAAATATAAATGCACATATATTTTGGCCAGAATCTCTCATCGTTAACAAATTGTTTTTTTCTTCGATTTAGCACTTCAGTGAGTCGGCGGAAAATTTTGGCATCAAAGTGAGTGCTGTACACAAATTTTGGCACTTTGCTTGTTCAAAATTTTACTCTGTTCAATGATGATGTTGGGTACACCAAATCTAAGTGCGCACCGCCGAAATGTAAAATCATAGCAACAGATGGATATTTTGGTGTATGCTCATTGTTGAAGATGGATTCGGTGATAAACCTTTCAATGGTGTAAATAAAAAAGCCCTTCCTGCCTAGACAAGATTGTACCATCCCTTCAAATCTCTTTTTAAAAAGAAAGTGTAATTTGGTGATGTGCTCTTTGAGCGTGTGTGACCCATAATTTTCTTCTGACGATTCATCTTATTTTCTAGAACTTGTTTTGGTTTGAAGTTGTCTGAGATTTTTCTTGATTTACAGTTGAATTGCGACGTTCTTCTCTTGTATTTCATGAAAGTGTATGAAGCGTTATTTTGATATAAAAGAATTCGGTACTCCACGAATTTAATATGTTATTAAGTTTGAATTCAAAATATTGGTGGCGCATATTCCCCAAACTATTTTTTGATCATCAAAAATACTAAACTGATACATCTGTGATAAATTTATTGGTAGGAGTTTTGCGTGTTATTAATCTTTGGAAACAGATGGTTTTTTTGGAAATGTACGAGTGACTTAGTCCTGGACATCCGCCTCCAAACAAAAATTAACCAAATGTAAGTGTGTGCAGTGTGGATGATCGTAACCCATCGGTCATAAGGGTGGTCGGAAGGAAAAGCACCATCCTTTTTCGGAAAAGTGCTATATATCGCGACATACAGTTCACACCTATGGAATCATTAGTTTTGAAATTACAAATGGCTGAAACCAATGTATTCTAAAAGTAGGTTTGAAGACCTCCATTTTATCGAGAGTCAGAATAGAAATTAAAGCAAATAACTACCACAACATGTTATTATTACAACAAATTATGTACTTAATTAAGTATAACATCATTTTCATTCGGCAAAATAAGCTATGATATTTAGTTTTGACAGGATCCACACGAGACCCACATGAAAACTAGAACCGAGCTGAACCGTTGACGCCCCTAGCTAAAGAGTATGTATGGGAATGGTATGATCGGATTGACTCTCTGCATTAAGATGAAGGCTCAGAAAAGAAAAGCTCTTCGATGATCCGATGGAAATGCATGAGCCAAATGCTTCTTAGCACAATGGGTTGCCGTGATGTAAGCTTTTCCCGCTATTCGGACACATGAGCACTGATAAACAACCATACAAAAATAGACCAAGATCCAATAAGACATGAATCTTCTAAAAAGGATGTTAATCGGTTTAACATATGTTTTCTGGGTACAGACTTTATGTACTTGATAACACGTAGGTTTGGCAAAAACAAAAACAAAAAATAAAAATGGCAGAGTTCGTGTATATATATGTCCGTGGAGGTACAACATTTAAAATATAGATAAGTGCGTCAAAAGGCCTAAAATTTATCACGAAAGTGCAATCGAGTTCTGAAACTTTTAAAAAGTACAGTCAAATTCTAAAACTTGCCATGAAAGTGCAATCGAATCATAAAACTTTTAAAAGTGCAATCAACTTAAAAGTTTCAAGACTGGATTGCACTTTCGTGACGAGGTTTAGGACTTGATTGTACTTTTTGAAAGTTTTAAAACTCGATTACACTTTCATAACAAGTTTTAGGATTTGATTATACTTCTTGAAAGTTTTAAGGCTCAATTGTAGACGAGTTTTAAAGTACTTTCGAGATGCAATTATCCCTTTAAAAAATCACGAAAAATCCTAAATTATACCAGTGTGTCACCAATGTTCCAAACCTTTATTGTATAACCAAATATTCTAAACTATACCTGCAATGATTCGTCACATTGGTATAAGTTTAAAGTACTTATGACACAAAAAAAATGGGTATTGATATCACCGATGGGCAAGGTTTATGATGACGAAAACAAGTTTGGGTTATTCATGTCATCGTGGACATAATCTAGGGTGTTTGATGATATCTTCTCAATTTTTAAATAGATTGGATTAAAGTGAAATTTTACTTCGTTTATAAGAATCGACGATCCTAACAGAAAGGCATGCTTTTCCCATTGATCTTTTTTGGCTGCTTTGGAACTTTTTTAATGATGAAATGCCATCTTTTTGTGTTTTGGGACCTTCGTGGGAAGTCGTCTTGTGCTATTTAAATATGCAAGCTGTCCCTACAATACCAAAAAACTTTGGTTCATGCACGCTATCAAAACAAAAACAACATAAAGTTCGAATGTTACGATAAATCTCTCCCTTGTACAAATATATAAATCGAACGTTAGAGACTTGAAGAGCTACGATAATATATTTCATCTTGTTGCATGAGGCGAGCCCCCGCGTGATTCAAATTTCTCTGGCGCTTTCGACGCGGGAACCGAACGAAAGTAGGTCTGTGTATTTCAAAAAGAGGTGGCCAAGAGCATCCTTCCTGATGTTGTGGCTTTGAACAAAATTCTTGAAAATCACGATTCGTTAAAGTTCGATGGCCTAACTTCTTATAGACGAAATGTTAACGTTTTTAAGTAATATTGTGTTAATTATTTGGTCATTGCATCCTTGGGCTTTGAAACTAAATCGATGATTAGATTTTTTTTTTTTTTTTGGGTTGGACGATAATTAGATTTTTAAAAACCATAAAAAAAGAGACTCTGACCCTTGTGCTGGGCTTAAACCAGCTATCACATGATTTAATTAATTTGGTTTGAGCCGATCTAGGTTGATTCAGGCTTGAAACGAGAAAATCATCCTATTAATTTTAAACCTAATGTATAACTACTAATTCAGTTTAGAATTTTTTTGCTTTGGCCGGTGAAACCTTATACCTTCATGCAAAATTTCAGTGTAGTTTTTCCGGTCAATTGCTGCCGGAAATCATTGACATGGCAGTCCAGTCATTATCGGTCGTCCTACGTGTCATGTCCATAAATATGAAGTGTACAACTCTACTCAAAATGACATGGTTTTGCTTATTTTTCTCAATGCTTATTTTTTTTTTATTTCCTATTTTTTATTTCTTTCTTTTTTATTTTCTTGAGCATCTTCTCTGAATCCTGGCTTCTCCTATTATCACGGCATGCAGAATAGCTGCCTCATTTCTTCAGCATAACCGTGAAGCTGGAGTTGTGCATGTGCGTGTATGAATATGCTTGTGCAAGTTGCTTGTAGTTGTTGCAGCTTTTCTGAAGGCTCGGCCAGGGCTCGACTGAGATCTGGAGAAGGGTTGGCCATGTCTCGGCTTTTTGGAAGGCTTGACGGCGAGTCGCTTAGAGGAGGAGTCACCGAGCTCGCCGAGATCTGGAGGCTCGGTCATGGCCATCGAGCTTGCTGAGATCTCAATGACCAGAAGCTCAAACAAGCACGCAGAGGGGTGTTGAGCACTCGAGATGGGGTCCAACGGCGGCTACGTGGTGCTGTTGTTCGATGGAGGTTTTGCGACCGAGAGTGGATTGATCGAGCTGTACCTTTGTTTCGCAAACATCATGGTACTGTTCATCTAAATAGGAAAAAAAATTTAGCAAAGCCACGTGGTTTTATCTAAAATTATTCAAATCAAATCACTAGTCAAGTAATGTAGGATGACCGGGGATGGTTGGACGCCTTGTTAGTGATTTGAAATGTTAATATGAAGAACCAAAATGAAACGCCCCTCAAATGTTTAGGATTACATTAGCAAAATTAAAAAAAAAAATTACAATTAAATTGTCATCCGTATGATAAATCTATGACCAATTGGATAATTTTCTCGGCTTAAAGTATTCTTCCCTAAAAACTTGAGGTTAGGCATAATTTGGGATAAAAGCTTGGTCGAATCGGTGCGTTAATAGCCGTAGCCACCAAGTTTGTGCGATCCGAAAGAGGTCGGATATAATGTGAACGTGCCGTTATATGTTATACGCCTTATATCCAGGTCACAAAAGATGCCCTATGCAATCAAACACGATGAAGGGGTAATCTAGTCCGCCCCATTTTTTTTTCCTTATAAATCCTCAACTTTCGCTCTAGTCTTAAATCTACCTATACATCCAAAAATCGCCAGTAGTATACTCAAAATTACAATATCCAAAACCAATTAGGAGTTTATTATCGGAACCCGCGCTTTCATCTACACAGGACGTAAAATTGATGTCGATAACAACAGCCTTATGATGTTGATAATGTCGAAGAAATTGAATAGATATTGAACCTACAATTGATGATTTGTTAGGGAATTGGGCCTTTTATTTTCAGTTGCTAATATAGGTAAAAAGGGAAAAAAAGAAAGTTGATAAAGAAATCCCAAAAGATGACCTCACGTGCCTGATTAGTTTTGATAATGAACAGATGCAAAAGACAAGAACTTTGTGCGGGCTAAGTCTCGAGCTGGGTGTGTTGTGTGCTTTCTTTTTCAAAAATTAGAGTTATCACTCGACGGCCTTTACTGATGTGGGCAAAAGTTGGTAAAGAGGATGAGGATTAGTGCATATCTTAGCGGATTAGTGCGTTTTTGGAACTGTGCAACAAAGTAAGAGGGGCAAAGAGCGGCCGCCTCATAACCAAACAGAAAAATCGAACCGAACTGAAATTCGTGCATATTTTGTTGAATTAGAGTTTCGGTTCGGATAATAGAAGATGACTCTTCTTTTTTTCTAGTTTGAATTATTTCGATTTTTCAACCCAAAAAAAAGTATTATTTCGATTTGGTTTGATTAACCGAACCATAACTAAACTTCTCAACAAAAATTGAATATCCAATTTAAATTCTCTCTTCTTTCTCATCCTAATATTTGCCTCTCTTTTCTATTACAAAAATCGAAATCTCGAACCGAACCGAACCTTTCGATTTGTGATGTAATGCGATTCGGTTCGGTTCGAATTTTTTGAAAACTAGAACCGAGCTGAACCGTTGATGCCCCTAGCAAAAGAGTGTGTATGGGAATGGTATGATCGGATTGACTCTCTGTATTAAGATGCAGGCTCAGAAAAGAAAAGCTCTTCGATGATCCGATGGAAATGCATGAGCCAAATGCTTCTTAGCACAAAGGGTTGCCGTGATGTAAGCTTTTCCCGCTATTCGGACACATGAGCACTGATAAACAACCATACAAAAGTAGACCAAGATCCAATAAGACATGAATCTTCTAAGAAGGATGTTAATCGGTTTAACATATGTTTTCTGGGCACTGACATTATGTACTTGATAACACGTAGGTTTAGCAAAAACAAAAACAAAAAATGGCAGAGTTCGTGTATATATATGTCCGTGGAGGTACAACATTTAAAATATAGATAAGTGCGTCAAAAGGCCTAAAATTTATTACGAAAGTGCAATCGAGTCTTGAAACTTTTAAAAAAATACAATCAAATCCTAAAACTTGCCATGAAAGTGCAATCGAATCATAAAACTTTTAAAGTGCAATCAACTTAAAAGTTTCAAGACTGGATTGCACTTTCGTGACGAGGTTTAGAACTTGATTGTACTTTTTGAAAGTTTTAGAACTCGATTACACTTTCATAACAAGTTTTAGGACTTGATTGTACTTTTTGAAAGATTTAGGACTCAATTATACTTCCATGACGAGTTTTAAAGTACTTTTGAGATGCAATTATCCCTTTAAAAAATCACGAAAAATCCTAAAGTATACCAATATGACACCAATGTTCCAAACCTTTATTGTGTAGCCAAATATTCTAAACTGTACCTGCAATGATTCGTCACATTGGTATAAGTTTAAAGTACTTATGACAAAAAAAAAAGAGGGTATTGATATCACCTATGGGCAAGGTTTATGATGACGAAAACAAGTTTGGGTTATTCATGTCATCGTGGACATAATTTAGGGTGTTTGATGATATCTTCTCAATATTTAAGTAGCTTGGACTAAAGTGAAATTTTGCTTCGTTTATAAGAATCGACGATCCTAACAATAGGCATGCTTTTCCCCATTGATCTTTTTTGGCTGCTTTGGAACTTTTTTAATGATAAAATGCCATCTTTTTGTGTTTTGGGACCTTCGTGGGAAGTCCTCTTGTGCTATTTAAATATGCAAGCTGTCCCTACAATACCAAAAAACTTTGGTTCATGCACTCTATCAAAACAAAAACAACATAAAGTTCGAATGTTACGATAAATCTCTCCCTTGTACAAATATATAAATCGAACGTTAGAGACTTGAAGAGCTACGATAATATATTTCATCTTGTTGCATGAGGCGAGCCCCCGCGTGATTCAAATTTCTCTGGCGCTTTCGACGCGGGAAGCGAACGAAAGTAGGTCTGCGTATTTCAAAAAGGGATTCCGCTACTGCTTGTAAGCTCTGGTTTCTGATTCACTTGGAAGAAGTTAGTTTGAAAACTCATCACTCGCATTGCAAGTAATGATACCAGCATTTTACTAGAGATAGTCTAACTAAGTTGTGCTGAATGTAGTAAAAATTGTACCATGGTTGTGTCAAAACCGCAAGACTTGGGTCAATGCTCGGCTCTCTCTCTCTCTCTTTGCTCTATGATTGTTAATATACTCCAAGCGGCTCTAGATTTAAATTTCGATTGGGGCCTAAAAGCCCACCAAGGCCCAATCATATTTAAAGAATTAGAAATACCTTTAAAACAATTAAAATTAAAAAAGAAAGCTTATATAGATAGAAAGGGAAAAGTGTCAAAAAAGTCCTAAACCTATTGTACTAGTGCCAATTTAGTCCTAAACTTTTTTTTGGTGCCAATTCAGTCCTAAACCTTTTGCATTGGTGCCAATTTAGTCCTAAATCTTTGATAATTTATACTAATTGAGTTAATCCAACTAATTTTGATCGAAAATGATTGATGTGGACATCGATTATCCTAAATGGCATGACAAACGCTGATTTGGATATTTTTTTTAATATTATTCTATAATTTTAAATAATTTTTAAACATTTTTTGTTTTTTAAAAAATTATTTTTAAAAATTATTTAAAATATCACAAAATATTAAAAAAATATCCACGTTAGCGCAAACCGTGCCACGTAGGACAATTGATATTTGTGCCAATGATTTTCGGCCAAAATTGATAGAATTGACTCAATTGGCATAAATACAAAATATTAAGGACTAAATTGGCACTAATGCAAAAGGTTTAGGACTGAATTGACACAAAAAAAAGGTTTAAGACTGAATTGGCACTAGGGCAATAGGTTTAGGACTTTTTTGATACTTTTCCCTAGATAAAAATAAGGCCAACTGTCTTTAACTTTTTACCATCCTGATGTGTGGCTTTGGACATAATTTACGAAAGTCGTGAGCCATTAAAGTTAGATGGCACAGATTATTAACTCACAAATGTCTGAGTAATATTAAGTTAATTATTCGGCAATTGCGTGCTCGGGTTTCAAAACTACATTTAATACATGGATTTTTGAAAAAAGAAGAGCTTTTGACTTTGGGCTGGGCTTAACCAGCTCTCACCCAACATGATTAATACTGACATGAATCTCACTCTAATGCAGATGCAAGGACACTAGAAGAAGTGCTAAAATTTGTGTACAATGCTCCTTTTGGCGCCATTTTTTTTTTAGATCACTTAATTATCAATTTTTTTTTAAAAAATTATTATTTGAGTGTCAACTTTGGCAAGCTTTGCTAAAAATCCCGGAGGATCTCAGTCAGCAGTAAAATAAGATTAAAATTCAAAAACTAAAAAACAAGCCCTCCAGGAACCTCCCTTTTATGTTTTTTTTTTCTTGTTTTAATTTTTTTTTTAAATTTTTTTTAGCTTGTTTAAGATTGATATTTGAGTAGAATTGCCATGTGGAGTTCGCATGGACTGATTTTTTTAAAAAAATAAAATTGCCATGTGGAGTCCACATGAACTTATTTCTTAATAATAAATGATGTGTAATTAAAATGTTTTAAATATAAATGCCACATATATTTTGGCCAGAATCTCTCGCTGTTAACATATTATTTTTTCTTCGATTTGGCACTTCAGTGAGTCGGCGAAAAATTTTGGCATCAAAGTGAGTGCTGTACACAAATTTTGGCACTTTGCTTGTTCAAAATTTTTACTCTGCTCAATGATGATGTTGGGTACACCAAATATAAGTGCGCACCGCCGAAAGGTAAAATCATAGCAACGGATGGATATTTTGGTGTATGCTCATTGTTGAAGATGGATTCGGTGATCGACCCTTGATTTTGGTGATGTGCTCTTTGAGCATGTGTGACCCATAATTTTCTTCTGACGATTCTTCTTATTTTCTAGAGCTTGTTTTGGTTTGAAGTTGTCTGAGATTTTTCTTGATTTACAGTTGAACTGCGACGTTCCTCTCTTGTATTTCAAGAAAGTGTATGAAGCGCTATTTTGATATAAAAGAATTCGGTATTCCACGAATTTAATACTTTATTAAGTTTGAATTCAAAATATTGATGGCGCATATTCCCCAAACTATTTTGATAACATCCGTTGGAGTCAATACGCTATGTCATCGCGGCCCGTGAGCATCACTTTTTCGATAACTATCGAATGGACTAATTAAATAACCATGTCTTCACATTTTGGCGTTTCTCACAAGCTCGGCGTGAAGCCAAAGAAGTTCTCAGTGAAAATTACTGTGAATATCGCTACTTGCTTGACCAGAATACGGAAATCCGTTTAGGATTATTGGACGAGCACGGAACTTTGTGACAACACCGTGCTGGACCTTCGCTTGACTGGATTGTGTAAATTCCTGGCCCGGATCGAATCGCGTTCACCGAAGAGAACCTGTGACAAAGGAATCACCAACTCTAAAGTGGTGGATTTGATTGTCGAATTCGAATGGATTCGGCGGATCGAATTCAATTTATAACTAGAAGGTTGGATTTTCGTTTTACTAAACTAACATTGCAATTATTATACCCACTTATCGAGTAACTGCTCACTTCTTAAACAAAAGAAGTTGCAAGATTGTGTTAAAAGCAGTTCTACACGCACGATGTGTGACAGCTGAAAATAAATGGTCGTCAATAAAAATATAGGTCTGATTCCAATTTTAAAATTTTGGAGATTTATGTGTTTTGTTCATTTTCAGAATCATTCTTCGACTTCATTCTTTTGATTTTCGTTCTTTCAAAACAAAAGAAATATAATCACTCTTCCAATTATTTCTAGAGAGACTCTAGAGAAATATCAGAATTTCTATCTGCTATTCTCATTGAGATTTTGTTGTACCCTGGAGGTTATTTGCCGAAAACTATTAGCAACTTTGTGGGGCAAATGAATCCTTAAAGAAAGTGATTACGCGCCTCAAACTCTGATTCCGTTGTTCATCTCATTCGACGAAATTTCCCAACACTGATTTCGCTAAGCAAGCTTGTATTAGACGGGACAGGCATTTCAGGATTGCCAAAAAGCATTTGTAAGCTCCCTTCTCTTCAAATCCTCAGCTTTCGATTTTGCAAGAAGCTTCAAGAAGTGCTAGAACTGCCCTCTGGCTCAAGAGAACTACGTATAACCTGCCAAAATCGGCTATGGCCACATCTTTCCCAGCTGACCCTTCTCAACAAACTCACCTGTCGGATTGCCCTTGGCTTGTATGTCTGCCGGATCTTCCAGTTGGACTAACTATGCTTTGGATTACGGATTGTAGCAAACTGAAAGCGATGTCGAATTTGTCAAATTTGCAGCACTCATCTGAATTGATTCTCAAGATGTGCCGTGAGCTAAGAGAAGTCACCGGCTTGGAAGGTTTAGGGTCCCTATCCAACTTACAGGTAGGGCAATGCCCTAAGATATATAGGATTGGTGCAGTCGAATCCTCAGAGTGATTGAGAGGCTTAAACGTGGATGAGGCGCTCCAGGATTCTTCCAAGATAATGAGCGCAAAGGTACCTCAAGTTGAAGGTGTTAGAAATATGCCCTAAAGCAATTATGTAATAGTTACATATTTGGGATATTAGTTGTAATTCTAATTTCTTAGCAGTGGCAAAGACATATTTATTCATTTGTCCAAATACATAAATGAATAAAATCCATAAGATCAGTTGTGACTGGACCTATTCTTAAGACGTTAAGAATATGTGTGACGGGTTCACAGTTAGACTGAATCTTTAAACAGTTCCCGATCGATGGATCATTAAATGGATATCAATAATCCTGTTGAGATCGGTGTGTTCTTAACTTCGCAAATAAAGTATTGGATGCTTAAGAGAATGACAAGTCACAAGTCATTGGGTATTGCGATATCCGAGTTAGAACACAGGTGCTTGTATCGGACAATTTCACTGAACGTGACACACATTGAATGATTAGCGACATGGAAGCTTTTAGCGTGGTCAATGTCTAATCGTTCATGCTTTGGTCTTGTGTAAATAATCCTTAGATCTGAGGTACAGTGTTGACTTGTGTGATAAATGGCTATGGTTCACAAGTGCGCATATTGTCGGGTCGTTGATTCGTCTCTGTACTTGATGGTCGTAGCTCAGGCACATACGAAGTTACATGTGTACGCAATATGGAATCTGTCTCCTTGCTATATGCAAGGTTTGATATCCTATGCGATTTAATCATGACAATGCATTGAAATCCTCGGCCGGGGTTGTAATCGAGAATAAAATGTTTATGTCTCGTTTAAATGCATGTCGATTGAATTTGTACATATGATCGAATTGGTGGCTTGACAAATATTCCATGGTCTTTGTTCGATCGGGATATGGTAAGACAGAGGGATTGAATTACACTGTAGCCAAAGCTGACAGGTTCATAATGTCTTTGAAGAATTCACACTGTCTGGGTAGTCATGACATATTGCTAGATGTCACTCATGGCTTGTTAGACCTAGAGATTAATCGGGACAATTGATTCTCTTGGAAGTACTAATGTGTTAGTACATGTCTTGCTGCCAGCTCGGTGATGAACCTAGGAATGTCACACACCTTAACCAATATATGACGACATTGAACGGAAAGAAAATTGTGCAAATATGTTTGCAATCATGACTATCGAGATAGTCAGTCTGAAATTAGATTAAATGAGATTTAATTTAATTTAATTTTTTTTGGTCATTAACGTACGTACATATAATGATATACACGTATTGTTCGGACACATATTGATGTGCCCAAATTGCACACGTGAGAATAGTGTACCTTTTTACTTTTATAATAATAACAATTGTTGTTATTATTTATCTATCCCCTCAATCAAACTTGCCGTTTGCTTCTCCCCTCAATCAAACTTGCTTTCCCCTTTTCTCAATCAAACTTGCTTGCACAAAGTGGGTGTTGTGATTAGGGGTGATGATTGATCATTAGGGGTGATGATTGATCACTTTGTTTTTTTTTTAAAAAAGGCATTCCCATGATGAGATCTATGGGAGAGCTAAGGGAGTGTTCCGTGTGAAATTGGCAAAAAGTGGTGGTGACCATTTTATAATAAAAACCTCCATTCCCTTGAAGAGAGAGGAGAGAGGAGTGTGCGTGTGTTTTTCAAGATAGAGATCTTGAGAAGAAGAGGGAGAGCAGAAAATTGGTTTTCTCAAATTCCCTTGTGTGACGAGCGTGTGCAATTCTTCAAGGAGAGAAACATTCTGATGCTCTCTCTTTCGGGTGACCAAAAATTTAACAAGTGAGAAAAATATCACCACGAATTGCTAGCACAATTTAGGTGACGTCTTATGCGTGTTCGTTCTTCCGTTCGTCGTCGCGATTGGTGGTGTGTCTGAACTAGAGGCCCGACACTTGTGGGGCTGAGATCGAAGAACATCGAACCGACACCTCCGTTTCAAGCACGCTACAAGAGGTAGTCTATTTACTCCCATTAATGCTTTGTGATTTTTCGATTGAAATGCACGAAGTACGCCTCTGGAGATACATGTATGGGTTGTTATTTACTTTCGCTGCGTTTACTAATTTTTATTTGCCCGTACGTGTCACGTGGATCCCAACAGTGGTATCAGAGCCAATCCTTAGGCGTTTTCGTGCATTTAATTGATTTTTTGTTCATAGTAATTTTTGCAATACTATGGCCAATTTGTATTAACGAATTGTTCGTCGTTGTCGCGACCCGTCCGGAAGCGGACGCGGCTAATGGATTACCGATTGCGGGCCTTGGATCGGCGCGAGCCCTCCCAGGCCCATACCAAATCGCGGCGGGAGTATTTTTTTTAGAAGGATTCGACGATAAGAGTCGATCGCTTTCGACCTTCAGTGTGGTCGTGGTGGCATGTGCAACTTGTGCATGCATTTGGAGTCGCCACCGGTCTTTCTTGGAGGGTAGACCGGAAACCTTACTGATCGATTGGGAGAGATCGATCAGTTCTGCAGAACCAGAGATTTTGGGTTCGGGGACTTGGTTACGCTGGTGTCATTACCAACGCCCTTTCGGTACCTAACGCGAGTGATGTTCCTAGCTAAGAGTTCATGCATGCGCAAGTTCGGGTGAGGTAGGTTTAATTCAGGGTTTCATGCAGATTGGAAGACTATTCCTATCAATCACAATCAATTTAAATGAAAGCGCAATCAAGTGCATAAATAAATCACATCAATGCACGTCAATTCACATCACATGGCCTCCTAGTATAGCCATAAGAGCTTAGGGAAGACGTGATTTAGGACCGAGGTAAAATGGGAAGATTTGGAGGCGATTTAGCCCGGAGGGCAAAATCGTCAATTTTTGGAAGACGATTCGCCCAAAGGGCGAAATCGTCATTTTTAAGAATGATCGGGTTCAAAACACCCGGGATGAGCCTTGGCCAATTGACTGTGGCCATTTCCTATTTTTTGGGATTTTCCTGGATTTGTTTAGATTTTTTTTGGAAGACGGTTTGCCGGAAGGGCAAAACCATCATTTCTGGAAAGATCGGGGGGTCAAATGACCCGGAATAGGTAATGGCCAATTAAATGTGGCCATTTCCTATTTTCTGGAATTGTTTAGAATTTTTTAGAATTTTTCCGAATTTTTTGAATTTTTTTTTATGATTTTCTATTTTTTATTGAATTTTTGAATTTTTTTTTATTTTTTATTATTAAAAATAATAATAATAAAAAGATTATTCGGACCGGGTCGGATGACCCGGCCCACGCCCGGATCCGCGACCCAGACCCGGCCCGTACCTGAAACGACGCCGTTTCGATACATTTTTGGGTTTTTTCAATTTTTTTATAATTTCCGAAAATTAAACCCTCCGACGGACCAGATCGTGCCACATGGTCGATTCTGGAGCATCCGATCGTTGGGCATGATCAGACGACTCTCAGAGCGCCACGTGGCGAAATATCGACCATCAGATCTAATTTTTTTATTTATCCGAAATCCATTTATTTAATCCGAAAATCATTTTTTTATTTTCCAAAAATCCAGATCGCGACACGTGGCACATTCTCCACCGTCCGATCTGGTTTTATTTTTATTCACGGCCGGGCCCACCACGCTGACGTGGCTGCTGACGTGGCATGCCACGTCAGCGTTGACCCGTTGACCGCCGGCGACTTCGCCGGAGAAGACGATGAATAGTGCTTTTTTCCGGCGAAGTCGCCGGAAAACACGCCGGAGGACCCCAAACCGACGTAAAAATAACCGTTTCAAGCCCCGATTTCGACACTGTTCAACCCCCCACGAGCTCTACGTCGACATTCGGCGAAAACATGATAAAAACAACACCGGGAACCGCCCCAAACGGACATGACAGAATCGGCGCCGGCGAGAGGTTTTTACAAAATTTTTTTATCGTTTCAAACTCAATATTAAACCTTCATAATTCATCTGAACAGGATTAGGAAGCTTACCTGAGCCTATTCGAAGCTCGCCGACGGCCGTTTACGCCGGGCCGAGCTCGATGCTCAGATAGACCTCGGGGAGCTCCAGCCATGGCTTCCCGGCGTGTTTCGATGCCAAATAAACACATAAACGAGCTTAGGACAAGTTCCAAAGAAGCCTAGAAGCAAATTTAGCACAGATGGAGCTCGGGGATGGCCCGGCCGAGGCTTGAGAGTTCGAACGTTCATATTGTCATTTTGTCAAACAACTTCTGTGCATGGAGAAAAGAGGAATCGGGGAGAAAAAACCGACCTGTTCGGGGATGTCGACGGCAACGGCGACCTCGGTGGTGATGAGCAAAGTCCGCTGGAGGTCCGGGGTCGCCACTTTTCCATGGTTTTTCGCTCAAAAAAATTCCCCTCTCCCTCACTGTTCAGCTCGGTCTAAAACCCGAGAACCCCCTTCGCTTTTCCCGTGGCCGACCGGCCTTCGTGGCCGTCCCCGCCACTCCGCCGCTTGCTCCCACGACAACCTTGCTTTTGTACCCCATAGCCAGCATTTCTTTTCTTTAAAAAAACGCCCACCATGCCCTGCTTTCTCGTTGTTTTTGCGCCGGTGGGTCTGCAGGTTGCAGACCCGGTCGGACCCGGGCCGGGTCGGGCCTGACCCGACCGGCCCGGTTCGACTTAAGTTTCTCAAATCGGGCCCCAAATCGTACCCTTTTCATGAAATTGATGGCAAAATCGGACTCCTTGACATGTTTTCTATCAAATAGGGATATTTTCATGAATCAATTGATTGAAATTTAGTGAAAACCCCAAATTGTCCCTAAGATCCGAAATTCATTTTTGCTTAATCGAGGGCCCAAACGTCAAAATTAGTCAAAATTGAGGCCTCCAATGGATTCATCATGATGAAAAATATAGGGTAGAGATGTTTAATTTCAATGGGTATGCCCGTATGAAATTTAATTTCAAAAATTATGAAACCGAGGACTAAATTGAAAGATTTTTATGCAATTAAGCCCTTTTGGTTAAAATTGATCAAATTGGAGGGCCAACTGACCTAATTGCACTTCAAGACTTTAGAATCCAATGTCATAGCTTATAAAAAGTGGAAATTGAAAATTAAAAGACTTGAAAAGGAATTTTTGGGCTCGGTTCGGGTTTATGTTTGTTAAGGAACATAGTGACCCGAGCCGAATTTTTGAGATTTAAAATGACACACTTGAAGAGGGAATTAAAACAAAATTATTGAATATTTTTTTGTATTTTTCTGACCACGAATGGTATTTTTCTGATTTTTTGGGTATTTTTAATAATAAAATAAATTCAAAAAATTATTAAAAATTACAAAAAATATGTTTTGTTCAAAATTGGTTCCTGAGGCTAGGCTAAGGCTTCCAAAGTTGATTTTTGTGATTTTGCGACCTTTTTTGATATTTTTTTAATTTATTATTTAAAAAAATAAAAAATCACAATAATAGATGGTCAAAAATCAGGTGTCAACAGTCGTACATGGCTAATAGAAGTTGATTATTTTTATAAGATAAAATTAATCAACGTAGCAAAAATTGGGACTAAATCAATTTTGAATCGAAAATATGTAGTGAGTTTTATGTTACGTATGCATTATGCAAAAATGATTCGTGGCTGCGAATATATGATTGAGGATGCTACTAGCGTTTAAATTACGCACGTGAAATTTGTTTCGCCTGCGTTAATTTATTGATACGGCTTGCGTTGCTCGATTATGAATATTGATTCAATACATAATTTTTGGTGCCTTCCAAAGCTTTAAATTATGAATTTGTTGCTCACGTGGAAGGGTGGTGATCATGGAAAAACCCTAATCAATGTGATTGATGTTTATATGAATGTATGGTGATTATTTATATTTTTGGGGTTGTAATTATTAAATGGAGGCTGCGTACTCCTTTTATTTTTCATGTAATCTTTATTTTTAGCATAGTCAATTATTGATGTAAATGCTACGAGGATTACGTGGATGAGCCTTTTAAGCCGGTGAGCTCTTTGGGCCCGGTTCTTGAAGAGTTCAAGGAACCAAGAAGATGAGAAGAGCGGCTCTCCAATTTTAAAATATTAAAATGATTAAATGTGGTCTCATTGGCTCGAGACCCATTAAATCATAATTCCATGATCACCACGTAGGATAGATGTTTATGTGATTGACATCTATTTATTTATTATGTTTACGTGAGCATGTTAAACCGGTTAATGTGCAAAGTGAGACCGTTAATGACTCAAAATCTCCTTCGAATAATATTAAGTCGTGACGGGTTTCGGACTCGTGGCCTTCCATCGTCGTGGTTTGATCCTATATTATAGTGGTTGATTGACCGGTTATGGATACATAGGGGTCAATTGTCATTTATAATAATGGACCACTTCATTAAGCATATGATGTTGCGGGGTTGAAACCAAACGATTTCCAATAACTGTTAGGTGAGGGGATCGTTTGTGTTTTCAATACTTACATGAGACGATGGGTTAGACTTAACTAAGATTATGAAGTCAATAACTGTCAGGTGAGACTTTCATGATCTAGAGGCCAAAGTTATGATTGGGACTCGCATATGATGCGTTGAATAAGTTGATTCACTCACTAAGTTTATAGAACACCAATAACTGTTAGGTGAGGTGAACTATGAGCTCGTGGGACTCCAATCCCCGCTAGTAATCTTTACCCGACGAAGATTACCGTTTCCCATTTAAAGGAGTATGGGATCCGTGAATAAATTTAGTGGGAGGATCTATTTCATTTAAAGGCCAAAATGAAATAGTTATTTTGAAAGACAACGGCTAACAATTTATTTTCTGCACAGATATAAATTACTCTGAAAATGGTGAATACAAACCCGCTCGCTTCAATACTCGACAAGAATTGTTTGATTGGTCCCAATTTCACCGACTGGGCAAGGAATTTGAGAATTGTTCTCAATTCTGAAAAACTCGGGTATGTGCTTGATGAAAATATGCCAACATCTTTTCCTGAGGGTGGGACCCAAGAGGAACGAATCACTTATGATAAGTGGCATGACGATGACTTAAAAGTTAGGTCATATATGCTTGCTTCAATGAACAATGATTTCCAAAAGAAATATGAAGCAATGGTAAATGCTAGGTCGATCATATTGCATCTAAAGGAATTCTTTGATGAGAATGGTCGAACCTCAAGATATGAGATATCTAAGGCATTGTACCGCATGAGGATGGCTGAGAAATCATCAGTTAATGATCATGTCCTGAAAATGATCTGGCACATAGAAGAATTGGCTAGGCTGAATCTTGTCATGGACAATGACTTAGCTGTGGATTTGATCCTCCAATCCTTACCTGATTCATTCTCTAGTTTTGTTCAAAACTTCCACATCATAACATGGAGAAAACTCTTGCTGAGTTACATAGCATGTTGGTAATTTATGAGAAGGAAATGCACAACACAAGGCCAAATATTGTGGCTTTGGCTAAGGCTTCTTCTTCAAATAGTAAGACTATTTTGAAGAAAAAGAAACGGAAGAAGCTTGTGAAAGCTGTTATGCAATCAAAGCCCAAGATTGAAAAAGGGAAATGTCATCACTGTGGTGTCATGGGGCACTGGAGGAGGAACTGTAAGAAGTACCTCGCGAGCTTGAAGGTCAAGCCAAAGAACCAATCTTGCCAAGGTATGGTGTCTATGATTATTGAAACTAATCTTATGGTTAGTGCTGAATCCAGCTTATGGATTCTAGATTCTGCTGCAACCTCACATATTTGTATGTCTTTGCAGAATCTGGAAATAAGCAGGATGCTGGGGCAAAATGAGATTGTCCTGACATTTACAAATGGGGCAAAAGTTGCTGCATTAGCTATATGGACTTTTCGTTTATGTTTGCCTTCAGGACATATTTTGGTTTTAAAGAACTGTTTGCATTATAAGAATGCTATACAAAACATCATTTCTATACCTCGTATGGGCAAAGAAAATTATGAATTTTCTTTTGCTGATGATGTATGTTCTATTTATTATAATAGAATGTGTGTTGGTTCTGGATTATTAATGAATAATCTCTATACCATTACAATGTCCGGTAATACGATTACCAATAAGAAAAATAATCATGATGTAAATGCCATAACCAATAAACGCCCTAGAGATACTCCAAATCCAAAGTATGTTTGGCATCTTCGATTAGGTCATATTGGAGAAGATAGGATTAACAAGTTGAGTAATGATGGATATATCGATCCGATTGGTTTTGAACCATACTCGACTTGTAATGCTTGTCTTCTAGGAAAAATGACCAAAGCGCCCTTTGTAGGACATAGTGCGCGAGCTGCTAACATACTAGGATTGATACATACAGATGTATGTGGACCAATTAATGAAACTGCTAGGGGTGGTTATTCTTACTTCATTACCTTTACCGATGATTGTTCACGGTATGGCTATTTGTACTTAATGAAGTATAAATCTGAATCCTTTGAAAAGTTCAAGGAATTTAGGTATGAAGTTGAGAAACAAACAGGAAAAAGTATTAAGGCACTTCGATCTGATCGAGGAGGTGAATACCTTAGTACTGAATTCTTAGATTATCTTAAAGATAATGACATTTTATCACAATGGACACCTCCTGCAACTCCAGAGCATAATGGTGTATCTGAAAGAAGAAATCGTACTTTATTAGATATGGTGCGATCTATGATGAGCTACACCGATTTGCCTATGTCCCTTTGGGGATATGCCCTTGAGACAGCTGCATATTTACTGAATAGAGTGCCATCCAAATCTGTTCCAACTACGCCTTATGAGATATGGCATAGTAGGAAATCAAGTCTTAATCATATCAAGATTTGGGGTTGTCCAGCTTTTGTCAAGAAGTTGAGAACAGAAAAATTGGAGGCAAGGTCTGAACATGGTCGCTTCATTGGATATCCAAAAGAAACTCTTGGATATTATTTCTATTTTCACTCTGACCAAAAAGTTTCGGTCAGCAGGCACGCTTCTTTTCTGGAGAATCAGTTCGTTCAGGAAGGTGGTGTTGGGCGGAAAATAGTCTTACAAGAAGATAATAATGAAGTATCAAATAACCAAGTTCAGACACCGATCTCTGATTCAGTGGGAGCTTCTGATACACAACCTCTTAGGAAAAGTGCGAGAACGTCTCGTATACCTATTCGCTATAGACACTCGGTTGAAAATATTGAGTCACTATTCATTATGAATGATAGTGATCAATTGAGTGATCCAAGCACCTATGAGGAGGCGATGTTGGACATCGATTCTGGTAAATGGCTAGAAGCCATGCAAACCGAAATGGATTCAATGTATTCCAACGATGTTTGGACTCTAGTTGATCTGCCTGATGGTATTGTACCAATTGGCTGTAAATGGATCTTCAAGAGGAAGATAAACGCTGATGGTCAGGTTGGAACTTACAAAGCACGACTGGTGGCAAAAGGGTATCGTCAAAAAGAAGGGATCGATTATGACGAAACTTTCTCACCTGTAGCCATGCTGAAATCCATTCGGATTATGTTGGCTATAGCTGCGCACCTTGATTATGAGATATTCCAAATGGATGTCAAAACGGCTTTTCTAAATGGTTTCCTCGAGGAGGATATCTATATGGAACAACCACAGGGTTTTGAATCTAGTGGTGAAAGTCGAAAGGTGTGTAGGCTTATGAGATCCATTTATGGACTCAAACAAGCATCCAGAAGTTGGAACATCCGTTTTGATGAAGTAATCAAATCGTTTGGCTTCATTAAAAATCCTGATGAATCATGTGTATATAAGAAGGTCAGTGGGAGCGCAATTGCGTTTCTAGTTTTGTACGTAGATGATATACTCTTGATCGGGAATGATGTACCGATGATATCATCGATCAAACTATTCTTGTCACAGAAATTCTCCATGAAAGATTTAGGAGAGGCAACCTATATTTTAGGTATCAAGATCTATAGAGATAGATCGAGACGATTGATTGGCCTCTCACAATCTACGTACATAGATAAAGTGTTAACACGGTTTAACATGTAATGTTCCAAAAGAGGATTATTGCCTTTTAGGCATAGAATCCGTCTTTCTAAGGAAATGTGTCCCAACACTCCTGAAGAAAGACAGCGGATGACAAAGATACCTTACGCATCCGCTGTTGGAAGCATAATGTATGCTATGCTATGTACGCGACTTGATATCGCGCATGCTGTAAGTGTTACTAGCAGATATCAGTCTGATCCAGGGGAAGAGCACTGGATAGTAGTCAAGAATATCCTAAAGTACTTGCGAAGGACTAAGGATTTATTCTTGATATACGGAGAAGGAGAGTTTAAAGTTGAAGCGTATACTGATTCCGATTTCCAATCGGATCCAAATGACTTTAAGTCTACATCTGGGTTTGTTTTTACACTCAATGGTGGTGTAGTTAGTTGGAAGAGTTCCAAACAAAGCACAACTGCTGATTCCACTACTGAGGCAGAGTATGTAGCTGCTTCTGAAGCAGCGAAGGAAGCTGTTTGGATGAAGAAGTTCATTTCTGAACTTGGAGTAGTTCCTTCCATTGAGCAGCCGATTACATTGTTTTGTGACAACAATGGAGCTATAGCTCAAGCTAAGGAACCACGGTCTCATCAGAAATCCAAGCACATTGAGAGACGCTTCCATCTCATCAGAGAAATAGTTGGGAGAGGTGATATCGCCTTGCAGAAAATTGCCTCAGCGGAAAACGTGGCAGATCCCTTTACTAAAGCATTACCTCAGTCTTTGTTTGAAAGACACCTTGATAAAATGGGTTTGAGGTACCAAACTAGTTGGCTTTAGTGCAAGTGGGAGATTGTTAGAAATATGCCCTAAAGCAATTATGTAATAGTTACATATTTGGGATATTAGTTGTAATTCTAATTTCTTAGCAGTGGCAAAGACGTATTTATTCATTTGTCCAAATACATAAATGAATAAAATCCATAAGATCAGTTGTGACTGGACCTATTCTTAAGACGTTAAGAATATGTGTGACGGGTTCACAGTTAGACTGAATCTTTAAACAGTTCCCGATTGATGGATCATTAAATGGATATCAATAATCCTGTTGAGATCGGTGTGTTCTTAACTTCGCAAATAAAGTATTGGATGCTTAAGAGAATGACAAGTCACAAGTCATTGGGTATTGCGATATCCGAGTTAGAACACAGGTGCTTGTATCGGACAATTTCACTGAACGTGACACACATTGAATGATTAGCGACATGGAAGCTTTTAGCGTGGTCAATGTCTAATCGTTCATGCTTTGGTCTTGTGTAAATAATCCTTAGATCTGAGGTACAATGTTGACTTGTGTGATAAATGGCTATGGTTCACAAGTGCGCATATTGGCGGGTCGTTGATTCGTCTCTGTACTTGATGGTCGTAGCTCAGGCACATACGAAGTCACATGTGTACGCAATATGGAATCTGTCTCCTTGCTATATGCAAGGTTTGATATCCTATGCGATTTAATCATGACAATGCATTGAAATCCTCGGCCGGGGTTGTAACCGAGAATAAAATGTTTATGTCTCGTTTAAATGCATGTCGATTGAATTTGTACATATGATCGAATTGGTGGCTTGACAAATATTCCATGGTCTTTGTTCGATCGGGATATGGTAAGACAGAGGGATTGAATTACACTGTAGCCAAAGCTGACAGGTTCATAATGTTCTTGAAGAATTCACACTGTCTGGGTAGTCATGACATATTGCTAGATGTCACTCATGGCTTGTTAGACCTAGAGATTAATCGGGACAATTGATTCTCTTGGAAGTACTAATGTGTTAGTACATGTCTTGCTGCCAGCTCGGTGATGAACCTAGGAATGTCACACACCTTAACCAATATATGACGACATTGAACGGAAAGAAAATTGTGCAAATATGTTTGCAATCATGACTATCGAGATAGTCAGTCTGAAATTAGATTAAATGAGATTTAATTTAATTTAATTTAATTTTTTTTGGTCATTAACGTACGTACATATAATGATATACACGTATTGTTCGGACACATATTGATGTGCCCAAATTGCACACGTGAGAATAGTGTACCTTTTTACTTTTATAATAATAACAATTGTTGTTATTATTTATCTATCCCCTCAATCAAACTTGCCGTTTGCTTCTCCCCTCAATCAAACTTGCTTTCCCCTTTTCTCAATCAAACTTGCTTGCACAAAGTGGGTGTTGTGATTAGGGGTGATGATTGATCATTAGGGGTGATGATTGATCACTTTGTTTTTTTTTTAAAAAAGGCATTCCCATGATGAGATCTATGGGAGAGCTAAGGGAGTGTTCCGTGTGAAATTGGCAAAAAGTGGTGGTGACCATTTTATAATAAAAACCTCCATTCCCTTGAAGAGAGAGGAGAGAGGAGTGTGCGTGTGTTTTTCAAGATAGAGATCTTGAGAAGAAGAGGGAGAGCAGAAAATTGGTTTTCTCAAATTCCCTTGTGTGACGAGCGTGTGCAATTCTTCAAGGAGAGAAACATTCTGATGCTCTCTCTTTCGGGTGACCAAAAATTTAACAAGTGAGAAAAATATCACCACGAATTGCTAGCACAATTTAGGTGACGTCTTATGCGTGTTCGTTCTTCCGTTCGTCGTCGCGATTGGTGGTGTGTCTGAACTAGAGGCCCGACACTTGTGGGGCTGAGATCGAAGAACATCGAACCGACACCTCCGTTTCAAGCACGCTACAAGAGGTAGTCTATTTACTCCCATTAATGCTTTGTGATTTTTCGATTGAAATGCACGAAGTACGCCTCTGGAGATACATGTATGGGTTGTTATTTACTTCCGCTGCGTTTACTAATTTTTATTTGCCCGTACGTGTCACGTGGATCCCAACAGAAGGATCGCTACATCTTTCTTATTCCAAGATTCTGTAGTCCCTAGACTTTTCAATATTAAAAAGTCTAAGGGAACTTCATGTTACAGACTGCACAAATGTAACTGAAATTCGTGGCCTAGATGGATTAGAATCCTTGCAAACTTTGGACATTTCCGGGTGCACATCACTCAGACAATCATTGGACCTGTTGAATTCAAAGGAATTGCAGGAATTTTATGCTATAAACTGCCAGAACCTAACTGAAATTCGAGGCCTTGAGGGATCAGAATCCTTGATAGATTTGGGAATTTCTGGGTGCACGAAACTTACTCAATCGTTGGACCTGTCAAATTCAAAGAACCTGCAGACATTCGATGCTGCAAGCTGCAATAACCTAATTGGAATTCGAGGCCTTGAGAGATTAGAATCCCGGGTCGTTTTAAACATTTCTGGGTGCTCATCCATTGGACCATCACTGGACCTGTCAAATTTAAAGACTCTGGAACTATACGCTGCAAACTGCGAGTGCCTAAGGGAAATTCGAGGCCTGGACAGCTTAAAATCCTTGAGAAAGTTGGATACTTCCTGGTGCACATCCCTCGAACAACCGCTGAATCTTTCAAAGTTAAAGAAACTAGAGGTTATTTGTGCTGTGAATAGCCAGAACCTAGTCGAAATTCAAGGTATTGATGGATTAGAATATTTGAAGAAATTGAGTATATCTGGGTGCACATCCCTTAGACAAGCAATTGACATATCGAAGTTAAGGTATCTTGAGGAACTCAGTGCTGCAAACTGCAACAATCTAGTTGTGCAAGGCCCTCGTGGATCAAAGTACTTGAAGAAGTCACTTCGACTCTCCAAGTTTAAGGAGTCTGAGGGAATCCTATGCTGCAGACTGCGGTAGTCTAGCTGAATTTTGAGACCTTGACAGGTTAGAATCATTGGAAAACTTGAACATCTCCAGATGCATGTCCATTGCACAAATAAACTTTCAAGTTCAAATTATCTGCAGCTATTATTTGTTGCAATATACAAGATCTGGTAAGTTTGAATTTACCTGGTTGCATGCTCACACTTGACCTTTCAAGTTCAAAGAGTCTAAAAGAATTTGCTTGCAAGTCACTATAACATGTTATTGTTGTTGTTGTTTTTTTTTTTTTTTTTAATACACCCGAGTTAAACTTTTCTATAATCTGTTTGATCCTTGTAAGGCCATGAATACCGGTCTATATGACGGATCCGCTTGCTTTTCCTGAATGCTTGAATTGATTTTTCGTTGTTCTGCGATATTTGAATTGTAATTCTCTCTCTTGTCTGTTCTCATATGACTACTCTCAAGGTAATTTAATTATTAAGATGTGGATTACTAGGGATGGTTCTGGAGGCAAACTACAAACACAGAGACAAAGAAGAGAGATCATACTGCTGGATTATGGCTCTCTTGAACCACAGAATTCGTTGGGTTCTTTCCAGCTATTTTCCTAGTGTGTGAATTTGATGTGCTCCAGATCTGCAAGGGTGAGATTGTCATTTTAAATTCTCGCCGAACATCGAGTTTTTATCCTAACAAGATTTACAGGGCTTAACCTGTTGGTCATTCCATCGCCGGCATTTTTTCGCTAAGCTAGTGAGGATTTTTGTTCAAGCGATGCTATGTTTCTGACTTTCCAGTTTGCGAGTTTTTTCTCCTGCTGCTTGGAAATCTGTTAATAATGTTGGTCTTCATGCTATAGGAACTACATATAGAGCCGAGTTTTGGAATCTTGGAAAAGAAACATGTATGTATTTCAAGAAAACTTACGAACTATTACAAGTTTGAGCAATGTCTTCTGTGCGAATTGTGCTGGAATCGCGAGAGTAAGCCTCTTAACGAGCTCAACACTTTATGGGGAGTAGCAGCAGCATCTCACAATGTATCAATAGTCTCCCTATATCTTGTGGAAATAATGATCCTCATGTTTTATAAACTGACATGACAAGTTTATGGCAATGGACAAGAACAGCAGCAGCAGAGTCTAGCACCAAGAGTTGAAGCCTCGCTTTTGGGTGGGGGCGGAGATGTGCTGGCGCCGGTGGGTGGGGCTGACAGTGGTGGGATCTGGCGGGACTGGAGGTTGGGCCATCGGAAGTTTCACTGATCACGACCGCCACTCTTAAATTATGCTTCGGGTTTGAGTGGTGTTACTGGTGTACGTTTGGGCGGTCAAACTTTCCCATTATACATATTATGAGGTTGTTATTTGCTGGAGACAAAATCTCCAAGTTTGAAAGCAAGATTTGACTTCTTAAAAACGACGTACGGCGACGTTTTCTTGGGTCACACGTGAGGAAAAATCCAAGCGATTGGAATTCTAGTTCTCCTATTATCAGTGGATCATTTGTCGCTGGACTCTCCATGTGATAAGGATTACCGAACCATGTAAATTTTTTGTGTTTCCTTGTGTTATTTCACTGGCGAAATTGCATTGGCTTAATTTGCAACGTTCACCGTTAGCAAAGATGCACACGGAATAATAGTCGCCTGAGTTTCGAGGATGGAGAAGCGGCGGCACAGTTGTCATCTTGTCACCCTTTGACACATTCACAACATTGTGTGACCCCCAAGTCGAAGTTGAACACCGGAAAAATAATGAAGATCATTGGCACTAAAGAAACGAAGCTCGAGATTTATTTTTTGACCATTGAAGCTCGAGATTGATTGCTTATATAAGTAATAGAGAGAGAATGGACTGGTCGGAGCACACTGCTTAAAAATTATGATAAAATCTGCAGCAAAACTAAAATCGAATTACCAGACAGTCGAAACACACCGTAAAATCTTTCTTAGGGAGTCCCTCCCTGGAAATTGGGTATTTTGCTTCTAATTCTCGATTGAATTTGAAAATGTTTTCGATTGGAAACAGAGGAATTAGTAAGCAACATCCATTGTACCCTCCCAAACAGTTTCCTACTGTTAGATTTACTTGATTTCTCGATCCAATGATGCCCCTGCTGCACAGAAGTTCCAATCAGAGGAAAAAAGCCTTCTCGAGCAAAACTGTCATGCTGGGAGCATACCGATTGTGTCGGTGCTATATGTTGGAGTTGGCGAATACTTCGGGGACCCTTGTTTCTCATACTGGGTACGCCTACGCGAGCTTAGGGAAACCAAAGTGTTATCCGACGACATGTGACTCATGCGCACAGGATGCGGGGGTTCGGGGGCAGCGCCCCCGACACGGGTGTCCCACTGCCCGGTCAGCAGGCGGGGCTTCCGCTGCCCGGTCAACGGACGGCTGCCCCGCTCGCCGGTGAGCTGGAGGGGGTTCGGGGGTAGCGCTCCCGAAACCTCAACGGGTTTGGACTTTTATTTAAGTTAACTCGTATGTTATGTGCTTAATAAAGGTTTCGCTAGGTTTAGGTTTTGGGCCCGTTTGGGGCATATATATTTTGCTCGTTTATACTGATCATTGTAACGAGTTGAGTGGCTATAAATCGAATATCATAGTGAAATCTCTTTGCAGGACGTAGCCCTATTTTAGGGTAAACCTGGATAAACTGTGCGTCGTCTGATGTTTCTTGATTCTCTGTTTGATTGTTCTGATTCGGTTGCGATAAATCCCACTTATCCCCTTTTTTCTTTTGGACCAGTTGCGTTTCACATTGATGCTAAAAGGGAGAGGTTCATGACGGCTTCATTTGAAAATAATTTCAATCGGTGGCTGAAATCTCACACTCTCCTAACATCAATTCTAACCTCCTTTTGAGAAAATTTTCCATTTACTTTTTCCCCCTTCAATTGAACTAAATACTTTTGCTTTCCTTGCTTTTTGGTATTTTCATATTTGGTACTTTCATATTTGCTCCTGTGTGCTTTTGATTAACTCTGATAATGAAATGCGCAAAAGACGGACAACTTTGTGCGGGCTGAGTTTCGAGTTGGGGGTGTGTGTCTCTCTTTTTCAACAACTGGAAATGTTGCTCGATGGCCTTTGTTGACGTGGGAAAAGTTGATAATGGGGACGAGGGTTGAAACAGAAAGGGACGAAAAACAGAGCAAAGTTTGATTGAAAACAGGGTAATCAGAAAGCACATATTGATGTGTACTACTTCCTAAGTGGTTCCAGCTTTTCTTCACTGTCAGCACAAGTTGGGGTTTCGTATTATTTTTTGGGGGGTTTCCTTTTGCTTTGCTTTTCTTTGGGGTGTGCTTATCTTTGATGTTTGCTTTTTCTCTCATTTTCTTCGGCTTGATAGCAACACAGTTTAGAAGTATAGAATCATGGAGACTTTTGAATTTATAAATGTTTGACAATAAATGCATACTGAATAAAAATAATTTTAAACATCTCCATTTTATTTAATCGAGAGTTAGACTAGAAATTAAAGCAAACAACTAATACTATATTTACTTCTTGATAACATCAACTTCATTCAGCCAAATCGCAACAAGTTTGCATGCAAATTTGCGACGCACGACAAAGAAAAAAGAAATTACTTGTTTGCCAGTTCACCAGGACAATTTTAGCCAACATCTCCATCATGGACTCTCCTTGTTTAGATGGCTTATCCAGCCATCCACGACGAATCAGTACATCCTCGATCGATCCTCATCCTCAGTCAAATCTTAATCCGGGTCGCGGAGCACGTTGACCGAGTCCCCTCGACCAAAGTCGCTCGACCAATTTCGGATGTTGTTCGGGATTAAAAAATTATTTAACAAGTCATGTTGATGTTAAAAAAAAAAAAATCGTATAATCGGCCGATTGATAAGTTTTTGTCGTTGGCTGCATCTGCAACTTTTTCTTCTCTCTCTTTCTTTTATTTGAAAAAGCAAGTCAAAGTCTAAGTCAAGAAGCACCTTCCGCGTCATGCTGCTAATTCTCCTTTCCGATCACCATCCATCGCCCCGGTTCGACTTAGCGTGAAGAGTCTTGAATCATTGGACGCCAAGAGCTCAGCATCGTTTCAAGCACGCCGAACAGAGAGTGTTGTGAATCTCTGGAGATAACACCAGTGGGTGGATTGTGTTGTTTGAGCATTCCTCAGGTAATCCATGACTCCTCCCTCTACTCCTCTCCTTTGTTTCCTGCTTCGATTTCTCCGTTTTCTTCTGATGACTTCCGGATCGAGCTCTTTGAGAGATGTTACTGCAATCGCCAGATCTGGGTTTCCATACTTCTTCTCTATGTTTCCTGCTTTCTTTTGAGACTCTGCTCCCATCAATCTCTTTTACCGCCTTTTTAGGTGAATTTTGAACGCGGAGCCAAGAAGACCCGATATGCTGGGCGTCTTCCTCAATTTCTTTTACTGGCTTTGTAGCATCTGCTCCGCCAGCTCGCCCGAGATGGAAAGAGAAGAACCCACTCCTTCAGAAGACCAAACATACAGGGCGTCTTCTTCGTCGACCTCTCCTTGTATCGGTGACTACGAAGGAGGAACCCAGAAGACGAATGGAAATAATTACGAAGTGTTCTTGAGCTTCAGAGGGAGAGACACCCGCAAAGGCTTCACCGATCATCTCTATATGAGCCTTGTCGATGCTGGAATTCGCGTGTTCAGAGACGACAATGATCTCCCCGTTGGCGAGGAGATTGGTGAGGAACTTCTCTGCAGTATTAGGCAGTCCAAGATCTCGATCCCGATTATCTCGGAAGACTACTCTTCTAGCAAGTGGTGCCTTCGTGAACTGGCTCAGATGCTGAAGTGCAGGAAGAGCAATGGGCAAATAGTGCTGCCAATATTTTACAAAGTAGAACCCTCGCAGTTGCGACATCTTAGTGGGAGATTGGCAGATTCTATCAATAGACACAAAGCGAATCTGGACAAAAATACTGTGAAGGAATGGGAAGAAGCGCTCAAAGAAGTCGCTAACTTGAAAGGATGGGAATCCGAGAAAACTGATAATGGGTACGTTACTCTCCATCGAAAGACGCTGTTTAGTTTCTTATAGCTAGATCTTGCTTGAAAAAGAAAATAAATATTGCCATCACATATTGAAATTTATGTTGTAATTTGACAGGCATGAAGGAGCATTAGTAAAGACGGTTGTTCGAAAAGTTATGAGTGAGCTAAAAAGACCTTTTCAACTAATTGTTCCTGAAAAATTAGTGGGAATTGATGCTCGTATGGAAGAGATTATGAGCTCAACAGATCATAAATTCAATGGTACAAGGATTATTGGAATTCATGGAATGGGTGGCGTTGGTAAAACTACTCTTGCAAAGGTGTTATATAACGAACTCTCATGTAAATATGGGCATCGTAGCTTTATCGCAAATATTCGAGAAACATCTCTACGCAAGGGTATTGAATGTTTGCAAAACCAACTCATTTCTGATGTATTAGGAAATTCGTGGAATGTCTCTAATGTCGACGAGGGAATCCATGTCATCAGATCTTGCTTTATAATTAAGAAAGTCCTTCTTCTTCTTGATGATATGGATGATATTTCTCAATTGAATGCCTTGGCCGGAGACGGTAGTTGGTTTGGAGATGGAAGTATAGTCATTGTAACATCTAGAGACAAGAGTATTCTTGATGAGACTAGGGGAAGCCACATCTACCAACTTGATGAATTGCCTTTGGATCAATCATTGATTTTATTTAGTAGACATGCATTCCGAGAGGATTTTCCCCGGAGTGATTATGTGGATATCTCTCGTCATATTGTTTCTACTACTGGGGGGCTTCCCTTGGCGCTTGAAGTTATAGGCTCATTCTTATGTGGAAAGAGAAAAGAAGTATGGGAAGATACATTAAAGAAATTAAAAAAGGTGCCTCACAAGAAAGTGCAAGAGAAGTTGAAGATAAGTTACGATGCATTGGATTATGAAGAGCGACAGATATTTTTGGATATTGCATGTTTTCTTATTGGATCGCATAAGCAAAGTCCAATTTATATGTGGGATGCTTGTGATTTTTTTCCGACGGAGGGGATCGAAGTACTCAGTCTTTTGTCCCTAATTAAAATTGACGAACTTGGCAATCTAATGATGCACGATCAATTGAGAGATTTGGGAAGGCAAATTGTTCGTGAAGAAAATCCAAAAGAGCCTCGAGACCGCAGTAGATTATGGAATTATAAGGACGCCGAAGATGTGCTTGACAACAACAAGGTAAGAACTTTCTTTGCTTATCTTAACATTTCTTTGCTTATCTTAACAAATGAATATGAGTCCATCTTCTTTTTCTTGTTCGACAGAAAGATTGTTGTCAATCTACACATTTGTTCCTTTCATTCTATGGACTTCCCATTATATTCTATGATTTTTTTTTTCTACGCACTTGCTAATACTTAATTTTTTTTGCGACCATCAATAAGTTTTATATCAATCGCCTTCTGAAATATATTTGTTAAACATAGGCTATGACGTGATTACATCTATTTCTAAATTGTTCAACTCTTAGTGAGAATCTTATTTAGCAAATATATAGTTAGTATCCCTATAATCGTGTGTTAAATATGGTCTATCATGTTACATAAATGTGTTATCGATATTGTATATGTCAAACATTGGCCGCCACATGATAAGAGATATTTCTACATCGATCACCTCTAGGTGATATTTAGCACATATTTAGAGCATTTACATCAATCATTTAACATAATTTGTTTGTCCTTTTGTTAATGACATTTACTTATGAAAAACGAAAAAATATTTTCTCATAACGAGTATCCATAAAAATAGCATACATTTGATTAAACTTGTCATTGAAAACATGTAGCCATGTAGAAGAATCCTCCAAACATATATTCTTTTATCTTCAACGATGGACACTTCTGTAATAAATTATAGCTCCATCCGTCTCTTTCTGTGATGATAAATATCGAATGAGACATGTAAATTTTCTGTGATGATAAATATCGTGTTCATCCGTCTTTTAGTATTATTCATCTTGTCAAATATTAGCCTAATACGATATTGATATTTTGATATTGTCATTTGATCAATAGGGTGTTTGTATTATTTGTTTGTCCAATATGAGCCCATTCCACGTAATAAATTATAGCTCCATAATTGTTTCAATTGCTATAACATATGTGTGTAACCATTACTTAATATAGACGTACAACTCAATGGCATATCGTATGTGGTGAGATCTATAATTCACAGCTAACAGTCCGCAATGTTTCCTACTTGCAGGGTACTAGAATGATTGAGGCCCTTTGTCTTGGCGAGTCTAATGGGGGAAGAAGTTATATGGCTGAACAATTTAAAGAGTTGGCCAACTTGAGATTCTTTCAAATGAATGGTGGGAATTTGACTGGAGATTTCCATAACTTGTTTCCTCAATTAAGATGGCTCCAATGGCAGTATTGTCTGTCAGATTTCACAGCGGGCAACTTTTATCCGAAGAAATTAGTCGTGCTTGATCTATCGCATAGTGAGATTTCGGAGTATTGGGGAGGATGGGGTCCACTCAAGGTAAGATGTAGAGAAGACATATCTTGTGAATAATTACGCATTCTAGAAGGTCCAATTGCACCAAATTCTTCTTTCCTTTTTTTTTTAATATACTTCCTCATCTAATAAAATTATATTACAATATTCTTTTGACAAAAAAAATCTAAATGATTTTTGGTCTCTTTTTTTTTTTTCCTAATTTTTCCCGAAGCAAAAGCATGTCTTTTCTTAGCGACTCTTGTTGGATGTGTATGTCCATCTTCTTTCGTAGTTTCATGGAGAAATAGAAACTCTGTCGCAATGACTTGTGGTATATGCATACTAATATTCTGAATTCAATTTTATCTTAGCGAAACACAAATCATTTACGAATTGTTCTGACTTGTTGCACGTATTATCTGTTCGATATAAATGCTGATTATTGAAATTAACGTATAACACCGTTATAAGCTATTAGTCTAACAACAGTGGCGCAATTATACTTTCAATGACATTTAAACGTTTTCGGACCTAACGCTTTTTTTTTTTTTGGGTAAGGAAACCTAACGTTTTTTCATATCCTGCACTTATAAAATTTAAAAATTGCTCTTCGTAATTAAGCTAGCCGTTTATGTTGAAAGAGGCAATGGCATCGAGTGAAAAATCTTTTCTTCGATTTGAATTTCTCATATGCTTTTTGATGATAAAATCTGCTTATGTTTAATAACGAGGAGGTATTTTTTTTCTTTTGGTTCCTTTGCAGATGGCAACGGCTCTCAAAGTTCTCAACCTCACGGACTGTCGATATATGAGAAGTACTCCTGAGTTGTCCGCTTTCAAAAGCTTGGAGATTTTGATTCTTGAAGGTTGTTTGAATTTGAAAGAGATTCATCCTTCTATTGGGGACATCAAGATGCTCATCTCTTTGAATGTAAAGGGTTGTCGTGCATTGAAGGAGCTACCGGCTGGAATAGGTAAAATGGAGAATTTGAGGGAGCTTATCTTAGATTATAGTGCTATACGAAATATTCCTATTTCAAGAGGTTATTTGATGAAGCTGGAGACTCTAAGTGCCCGTGGTTGTGGAAACCTTGCTCAAATTCCAGAATCTATGGGCTCTCTTGCGTCTTTAATATGGTTGGACCTATCTGAATCAGGGATCGAAGCATTACCTAAAACCATTGGTTCTTTGAAGGAGCTCAAGGTTCTCGATGTCTCCCATGGTAAACTTGCTCAACTTCCGAACTCCATGGCCTCCCTCACGTCTTTGACCAAATTGGATTTAGCATGGACGGCAATTGCGAAATTACCAGAAAGCATTGTGAATCTGCAGAATTTGAAGATTTTGCTCATTGCTGGGACCCACATAACGGAATTGCCTCGTGAAATTGGAATGTTGGCGAAACTCCAAGAGTTGAATGTTTGGGGATGCAAAAATCTGGAAGGACTACCCAGCAATATAGCCCAACTGACTTCGCTAGACAAGCTTCGATTAGGCAATTCGGGCATCTCGAGCCTGCCAGAAATCATTTCTAAGCTCTCTTCTCTCCAACTCCTCGATTTTGAATACAGCGCAAAGATTCAGGAAGTACCAAAACTGCCCTTTGGCTTGAGAGATCTATCGATAACCAGCCAGAGTCGCTCATTGCCACATCTTTCCCAACTGACCCTTCTCAACAAACTCAGTCTTTCTAATTGCAGTCGACTTGATTGTCTCCCAGAGCTTCCGGTTGGACTATCACTGCTTCGTATTACAGGTTGCAGAAAATTGAAGGCGTTGCCGAATTTGTCAAGCTTGAAGCGCTTATCTGTATTGAGTCTCGCGAGGTGCTTTGAGCTAACAGAAGTCACCGGCTTGGAAGGTTTACACTCCCTCTCCAGTTTACATGTACTGGAATGCCCTAAGATATTTAGGCCTGGGGCGGTCGAATCCTTGGAGTCATCGAGAGGCTTTCGCATTGAGGAGGCGCTCTCAGAAGGAGTGCTAGACTTTTCACATCCGAAGGTTCTGCGGGAAACAATTGCCGGAAATTTTGCAGAAATTTATTTTCTTGGTGTATCAAAATCCTCACTGACGTCGGATATCTCTGAGTGCACTTCCGCTGGTCAATCTCAAGACCTTTCATGTCTGGAATGTGTGAGGGAATCACAGTCTACAAATTGCCTGAATCTAACTGAAATTCATAGTCTGGATGGATTAATGTTCTTGGAATTTTTGGATATCTCCGGGAGCACATCCCTTGCACAATCGTTGGACCTCTCAAATTTAAAGAGTTTGAGGGTCTTTTATGCTGAAGATTGCAAGAACCTAGTTGAAATTCGAGGTCTTGATGGATCGAAATCCTTGGTAATTTTGTCAATTTCTGGGTGCACGTCTCTTGGACAATCACTGGACTTGTCAAAGTTGAAGAATCTGTGCACACTCGAAGCTGCAAACTGCAAGAAACTAGTTGGAGTTCGAGGCCTACATGTATTGGAATTGTTGGAAAAATTGACAATTTCTGGGTGCACGTCTCTTGGACAATCACTGGACTTGTCAAAGTTGAGGAATCTGCGCACACTTGAAGGTGCAAACTGCAAGAACCTAGTTGAAATTCAAGGTCTTGATGGGTTAGAATCTTTACGGAAGTTGAATATTTCTGGGTGCATATCCCTTAGACAATCACTCAACCTTTCAAATCTGAAGCATCTTTCGACTATCCTTGCTGCAAGATGCACAAACCTAGTTGAAATTCGAGGTCTTGATGGGTTAAAATCTTTACAGAATTTGGATGTTCCCGAGTGCACATCCTTAGACAATCAACTGGTCGTCAACTTTAAGATATTTGTAGAAATTCTGTGCTGCAAACTACGAGAACCTAGTCAAAATTCAAGGCCCTGGTAGATCAAAATAATTAAGAGATTAGGATATTTCTGGGTGCAAGATCCAATGAACAATCACTGAATCTATGAAGTTTAAGGAAGCTGAGAATATTCCAAGCTGCAAACAGTGAGAATCTTGCTGTAAACAGTGAGAATCACTCGAGGCCTTGATATTTTGGGCATCTGTCGTTACACTTCCCTAGGAATGTTACATGACCTATGGTGCTTGAAACCCTGATACTGCTGAACATCAACCACTATGAAGGCAAAAAATGGCAGGAATGAAGCTGGCGGTCTTGGTGAATCATCTGTGAGTGATTCTTCATTGTACATTACCGAGTGATTCATGTTTCTTGGTTGGAACGAAAGCTCTGTTGATCACGGTAGGAATGTAACTGGCAGCCCTCGTTGGAGGACTAGACCGTCATAAGCATGACTTTTTATAAAATGTTTTTGCAAATCCTGTGTTTTAAGGTGGTGTGCTTGCTCGCAAGTTATTATAACAGTGTTCTTATTTTGTTTCCACGGTGAATGGAGCTTTTCTATCTTCAGTAATGCCAAGAATGACGTAACTTTGCTTGCTTTTCCTGATTGCTTGAATTGTTTTTTTTTCCCTATCTATTGTTCTGCGATATTTGAACTGTAATTCTCTCTTTTTTCTGTTCTTATATGACTGCTCAAGGTTATTTAATTATTAGCATGTGGATTATTAAGGACGGTTCCGGAGGCAAAGTGCAAAAGCACATAAGCAAAGGAGAGATCATTCTGCTCGATCATGTGGCTCTTGAACCAGAATTCGTCGGGTTCTTTCAAGCTAATTTCATATAGTCTGCAAGAGTGAGTTCACAAAATCATCGTCATTTTTTATAAATTCCTTGCTGAACTGTTTATTCATTGGGTTTTAATCCTAATAAGATTTACACCATTTAGCCTGTTCGTCATTCCAATGCTGGGATTTTCTTGCCGTGGTAGTTAGGATTTTTTTTTTCCTTCTAGCGATGCTCTGTTTCTGACTTTCCAGTTTTGCGAGTTATTGTATCCTGCTGCTTCAAAATCTGTTAATAGTCCCCTTATATCTTGAGTGTTGAAAGGGTAGTCTAGTCTTTTCCATAGTTAGTGAGCCCTAGTACTCACTATATATACAAGATGATGTATTTGATTTGATTAGTGATGACGATTATGTTTTACAACATGGTATCAGAGCCAATGTTATTCCTTTCCGCGTATGTGAACCCACCCGATTAGTTAATTTCCACGTGCAGATTGCTTGCACGTGAGAGGGGGTGCTGGAAGTTCTCGTTATTGCAATCATTGTCAGCGAACTGGTCATACTGAACCTTATTGCTATATTCTACATCCTGAGCTTCGTCCACAGGTTGCTTATGCCGAAGCAGCAGAATCTCCAGTACATAAGGTTCACGACCAGTCACAGGAGTTACCTAGTACCATTATGTTGACTCGCACTGAGTATGAGTCCTTAGTGCGTCCCAATCAGGTTGTCGATTCCTCTGCTCCTACAGCTACTTTGGCACAGACTTCTTCAGGTAGTCCATCTTGTTTACTCTCATCTGCGCCTACTTCTTGGGTCGTAGACTCAGGTGCTACACATCATATGACCGGTAATTCTAAGTTGTTGTCTGATATTACTTCTATGTCACCTAGTTCCGTTACACTTGCTGATGGTTCACAGTCACATATCACTGGTCAAGGAAATGTAACCCTGGGTCCCTCTCTTACTCTTTCATCTGTTTATCATTTGCCAGCTTTCCCATATAACTTGCTTTCTATTAGTTCTCTTACTAGAGATTTGAATTGTTCTGTAACTTTTACTTCCACTCATTGCATCTTTCAGGATCAGAGGACCGGACGGATGATTGGTGGAGGACATGAGTCCAATGGGCTGTACTACCTAAACAAGGACCTTATTGCTGCAGCTGCTCAAAAGAATTCTGCCTCTGATTTGTTTCATATGCATTGTCGTATGGGTCATCCCCCTCTTGACATTCTTCGTCATTTTTCACCTATTTCTGAATCTATGAGTCCTATCCAGTGTGATGTTTGCCAGGCAAACACCATCGGGTGTCGTTTCCTTCTCGTGTCCAGCGTCGTGTGTCAAGTCCTTTTGAGTTGGTCCATTCTGATGTTTGGGGACCATGTCGTGTCAGTGATATGTCTGGTTATAAATATTTTGTTACATTCGTGGATGATTATTCTCGAGTGACGTGGTTATATTTAATGAAAGATCGCACTGAAGTTTTTTCTTGTTTTCGTATGTTTTACTTTGAAATTCTCAATCAATATCATGTTTCTATTAAATGTTTGTGTTCTGATAATGCCAAAGAATATATGGCTGTTTCTTCTGGCTTTCAATCATTTCTTATATCTCATGGGATTTTGCATCAGACTTCTTGTTCTTATACTCTCCAACAGAATGGGGTGGCTGAACGAAAGAATCGACCTCTCCTTGATGTGGCTCGTTGCCTTCTTTTTCATATGAATCTCCCCAAAATGTATTGGGGGCATGCTGTCCTTACAGCATGTTATCTAATAAATCGCCTTCCATCCTCAGTGCTTCACGGGGGCATACCGTTCTCAACTATCAATCCTAAAAGTCCACTTTTTACTTTACCTCTTCGTGTATTTGGATGTGTCTGTTTTGTGCATCGTCTTGCTCCCGGTCATGATAAACTCGATCCAAGAGCTGATAAGTGCGTGTTTCTTGGATATTCTAGAACTCAGAAAGGATATAAGTGTTATTGTCCAGTTAGTCGGCGGTTGTATGTCGCAGCAGATGTCACTTTCTTTGAGGATAAGTCATATTACTCCTCTACCACAGGTCCTTCCGAAGATGTTCTATCTTCGACTATGACTCAACTACCACCTATTCCACTGGCGAGTATGCCTGAGCCATCAGCGTCATCGTCTAATTTTCAGTTTGCTGACAAGACTTATCAACGGCGTCCACCTGTTCAACATGAGGTAGTACAGTCGCCGCCTACATTGGATATGCCTGATTCTCCACCAGTCCATGTCCCATCTTCTGATCCACCAGCTATCTCTGACCCTGCTTCTACTATTGATATTCCTATAGCATTACGCAAAGGTACACGTTCTTGTGTTGGTCAACCCAATCCTCGATTTACTCCATATAGTGGATTGTCTTGTCATACACGTACTCGTTATCCTCTTTCTCAATTTTTATCCTACGATTGTCTTTCTCCTCAATACTCCTCGTTTGTTGCTTCTTTATCTGCTGTGTCTGTGCCCAGTACTGTTGTAGAGGCTCTTGCTCATCCAGGTTGGCGACGGGCTATGGAAGATGAAATGCAGGCTTTACATGATAATGGGACATGGCTACTTACATCTTTACCTGCTGGAAAACAGGCTGTGGGGTGTCGTTGGGTTTTCACAATAAAGTTTCAACCAGATGGCACTGTTGAGCGTCTGAAGGCACGTCTAGTCGCTAAAGGTTACACCCAGACCTATGGAGTTGATTATGATGATACATTCTCTCCTGTAGCAAAGATGCCTTCCGTTCGTGTTTTCATCTCTCTTGCTGTCCATTATGGTTGGACTCTTCACCAACTTGATGTCAAGAATGCGTTTCTTCATGGCGACTTGGCAGAGGAGGTCTATATGGAGCAACCCCCAGGGTTCGTTGCTCAGGGGGAGTCTACTAGTGTTTGTTGCCTACGCAAGATATTATATGGGTTGAAGCAGTCTCCTCGTGCTTGGTTTGGTCGTTTCAGTGATGCAGTTACTCGGTTTGGTTTGCGACGTTGCACTGTTGATCATTCTGTCTTTAGCACTACTTCCCATGCTGGGTGTGTTCTCCTAATCGTGTATGAAGATGATATTATCATTACTGGTAGTGATTCTTTACGCATAAAAAAATTGAAACAGTTTTTACAAGCAGAGTTTAGCACAAAAGATATGGGTTGTTTGCGATATTTCTTGGGCATTGAGGTGGCCTACTCACGTGATGGTATCTCATTATCACAACGGAAATATGTACTCGACATTCTTAGTGATGTTGGTTTTCTTGGAGCGAAGCCTGTTAATGCTCCGATGGATCCTAATGTGAAGCTTGACGCAGAACGTGGTGAACTACTTCATGATCCAAGTAAGTATCGGAGACTGGTAGGTAAGCTCAATTACCTAACTGTTACCCGACCAGATATCTCTTTTGCTGTTAGCGTTGTTAGTCAATTTATGAGTAGTCCCCGTACTTCACATTGGGAAGCAGTGCTATGCATAGTTAAGTACTTGAAGGGAGCACCAGGAAAAGGGTTGTTGTTCAAGAATCACGGATATCTTGATGTTGTCGGCTACTCTGATGCTGATTGGGCCGGTTGTCCTTTTGATAGGCGATCAACTTCTGGTTATTGTGTATTCTTGGGAGGCAACCTCGTCAGTTGGAAAAGTAAGAAACAACAGGTGGTGTCTCGATCGAGTGCTGAGGCGGAATATCGGGCCATGGCTCATGTAACTAGTGAGTTGATTTGGTTGAGGATGTTATTATCCGAACTTAGTATGTCATCTTCAGCTCCTTCAATTCTATGTTGCGATAACCAGTCTGCTATGCATATTGCTTCAAATCCAGTTTTTCATGAACGTACGAAGTATATTGAAGTAGATTGTCATTTTGTGCGAGAAAAGATTCAAGACAAGAGCATAGCACTTCAATACACACGGACTGAAGACCAGCTTGCTGATCTTTTCACTAAGTCACTGCAGAGCAGTAGGGTAATTACTTTGTGTAACAAGTTGGGGCTCTTTGATATTTATGCCCCACCTTGAGGGGGAGTGTTGAAAGGGTAGTCTAGTCTTTTCCATAGTTAGTGAGCCCTAGTACTCACTATATATACAAGATGATGTATTTGATTTGATTAGTGATGACGATTATGTTTTACAACATTGAGGAAATAATGATCCTCATGTTTCATGAGCTGACATGATAAGCTTGTGGCAATGGACATGAACAGGACTTGCAGTGTGGCACCTGGAGATGAAGCCTCGCTTCTGGGTGGAGGCGGAGATGTGCTGGCGCCAGTCGTTGGGGCTGCCAGTGGCGGGACCTGGCTGGACAAGAGGTCGGGCCATCGAAAGTTTCACTGATGATGACCGCTACTCTTAAATTATATCTTGTGCTTGAGTCTCTGGGTGAAAAATGGACGCCTTCATTCAAGTCGCGTAGGGCAGGAGATATATATATATATATATAGGGCCAGATGGGGCAGGAGATCTTAACTGGTCAATCTACCTACTCGGGAGATTTTTTCTGAACAGGAGAGACTCTTAATTCGGCCACGTATTGAACTCCTTTATTGAGCTGCACAGAGTGGAGCGTTTCTTTAGGTCCTACATAAGAGAGTTCCGGACACATGGACGATCTGTGCTGTGAATTCTGCATTCGATTGAGTTGTTTTTTTGGCACAACGTTGGTTTTGGCTTAAGAAACACTCGAGTGTATTAGCAATTGTAGCTCCAACTCTCCCCGTAGAATAGGTACACTCGGGATTAAATCACGTAAATCTTTAGTGTCCTTTATGATCCCTCATTTATTTATCTGGGTGATTTCGCATCGATTTAAATTGCAAGATATTTGGTTCCTAGTTATTTTCTCCCAAAAAAATCAGGCAAAAGAATAAAATCTAATTACCAGGCCATCCAAACACACTCTGAACCGAAAAAAAAAAAAAATCTAAAATATTAGAACGATAGCAATGTCGGCTATGGAGTATATATTCTGAATTCTCAATTTACTCATGCTCGTATAATATCTCCGTCGGAGGAAGATAAAACAAGACGCAGAGAACGACGGAGAACGACTTCAAAAAATGATGGGCCTCCTTCAGTTACTGATGCAGAACCTAAAGATGCTTACCAAATGCCACTTCAGACTCCAATTCTTTAGTAGTCAAGATGCTTATTCTCATCTCAGCTATGGTAGTGGTCAGGTTTGAACATTACGGAAGTTTAACTTGGTTCACTACGCGAGACAACATACTGGGGGGAGGCAAGGTCTTCGCTTAACTTGTTGCACCTGCCTTGATCATCCTTTGCTTCAGAACTTTTTTTCACACGGGTAGCAAATGCTAAATTATCGCCTTTGTTAGATTGAATTTGTTAATAGTCCTAAGTTATCGGTCCAATCTTAGTGCACTCAAATAATGGAGTTATTGCAGAAGTTGCCATCATGTGTCTGGATGAATTCTGGTCAAGAGCTAAATATCAGACAGTTGCTGACCCACCCTGCCGCAGAGCATTGTCCATGGAGCCCATGTGAGGCATCATGAGGACCTGAGCTGGGGCCTTAAACTCGTTGATCCTCATGATAATTGATAGATGCGTTCTTGCATTTTAAGTGGATTAACGCAGTTGTGCTCACTGTTGTAATTGCAGACGTTCCCAGGAAGCGGCAGTGCTTTCATTTGCTAGCAAAGCAGTTCGTTAACGACTATTGCCGAATATATGGATTGAGAAGGTGGCAACTGCTGCTGAAAGGAAGGTTTTTACGAGGGAGAATTGGTTCGTAAAGAGTTTCAACTGAGATGAATGGGGGCGTTAAGTAGAATTCAGCTACATTTTGCACCTATTGAGTTCGAGACCGATTCCCATTGTTGATTTACTAACTGTATACCAAATTGTAATTCGTCGACACATCAGTTAGTAATCATTGTTTTTAATCAATTTTAATCAGGACCACATGTTGATTTTGACGTTACAATTGAATCATAAAAACAAATATATTTCCAAAGCATCGGGACATTGACGAGTCACGACAACTGCACTCAGCAATCGCGTTTTCCTGAAGACTAGGGCTTTCAAACTGGGGACATTGACAAGTCTTCATGTAACCATTCTGGATTCCTCCTCTTCCTCCTCCTCAATGTTTGACTTTGAAAGTTGGAAGTGAATTCAAAACCACAATTTACTGAACCTTACCTTACGAGGGGCTAAGAAATGCTTAGAGGCAGCAATAATGCCTACTTCAGGCGCAGTTCTCTCGGTGTAATCCTTCCCAGGATCCCCTTTTATTGGCGAAGCCGAGAAAGAAAAGGTCTCGAACTCGGGTATGATTTCCCATGTTTCCACACGGTCTGGTCAATTGCCATGACCTTGGACATCAAGGGGATAAGTACACTACAAGTGCCATAACTTTCGTACGGCGTTCACTTAAGTGCCATAACTTTCAAAACGTTCACTTGAGTGCCATAACTTTGCAAAAGTGTTCACTTGAGTGCCAATTCCGGCTAAAAGTGTTCGCTTGAGCGCTATTCCGGCCAAAAGTTTATTTAATGAATTTCTGAGTGCCAGGTGGAAATTCCATGTCATTTTTTAGTAGTTTATATTTTTCATTAATTATTGAAATCATAAAAATTAATGAAAAAATTAAAAAAAAAAAAGAGAAACCTTAAATTTCTCGGTGGTGGCCGGCGAGGGTCGCAGCCGGCCACCATCGGCAGGCCCAGGGGCAAGGATCGGCTCACCCTGGGCCGGCGAGGCCACGACAGCCTTGGTCAACGGCCGCGACAACGGCAATTGAGGGCGTGAAGCCCTCGATCGCCCTAACCCAGGCGCGATCGAGCCTTCGATTGCGCCGGGTTAGGCCGCGACGACCGTCGGCTAGGGCTGTCGCGGCCTCGCCGGCCCAGGGCAAGTCGACCACAGGCTGGCGAGGCCGCGACGACCCCAGCCGACAGCCGTTGCGGCCTCAGCTCGAGCAGACAAGGGCTTGAAGCCCTCGCGCGATTTGAACGAGGGTTCATGCCCTCTCCAACCATTGTTGAGGCCGCGACGGCCGTCGCCTATGGCCGTCGTAGCCTCGCCGGCCCAGGGCGAGCCGAACCTGGCCCTAGGTCGGCCGGTGGTGGCCGGCGAGCCGAGAAACCCTGATTTCTCCTTTTTTTTCAATAATTAAATAAGCTAGAAAATTAAAATTTGCAAAAAAAAAAAAAGATTTTCGGTGCCATGTCAGCTTCCCGGCGAGCCACGTAGGATCATTTAATATTAAAAAAATGATTTCCGACGCCAAATCAGCAAGTGGCACTCAAGTGAACACTTTTGCAAAGTTATGGCACTCAAGTGAACGTTTTGAAAGTTATGGCACTTGTAGTGTGCTTATCCCGACATCAAGTAACATGGCTTCTGTATTTACATAGAGAAAACAAGGTTTTCGTAAAATAAAGAAAACAAGTAGCAAATTTAGCCAGCAAAGAAGCGAGTTCACAAGTTCAACTCTATCTTCATCCTCTGAAGACCAGGTCAGTGAAGTCGAAAGAGGGCTCAGTGGGCGAGAGCGAGAGGAGGAGGAAGAAGAAGACCAAGATTGTAATCCAAAACAGAAGCAAGCCCATCTCTTTAAGGGATGATACTGATCAGAATTTGGATCCGGCCATTGTTATGTGCTCCGTTCTCGTTGTATTCTGAATCTTTTCTTCGGGAGTTTCTGGAAATGTGTATTCCGCTTCTTTTCTCGATTGAAACCGAAAGCGATGCAAACAGAGCAACTTTGATTGAAAACAGGGGAATTAGTAAGCGCGTATCCGATGTGTAACTTCCAAATTGGTTCTAGCTTTCTCCACAGTACTCCAATTTGGGGTTTCACCTCTTTTTCTCGCGCGGGGGGGGGGGGGGGTCGCTTTTGCTTTGCTTTGCTTGGTTTACTTTGGGGTATTTTTATCTTTGCTGTTGCTTTTCCTCTCGTTTGATAGCGAAATGACTAAAGACGATTTCTTGTGCTTAATTAATTCTGATAATGAACTGATCAAAAGACGAGAACTTTGTGCGGGGCTGAGTCTCGAGTTGGTTGTGTGTTCTCTTTTTCAATAATTGGAGTTGTTATTCGACGGCCTTTACTGATGTGGGGACGAAAGATTAGTGCAAATCTTGCTGTTTGGACAGCAGCAAAGCCTTAAGAGAGGGCAGAGTATATATGGGAAGGGGTATGTACTAAATAAAACAACACCAGCTCGCACAGTCATCGTGATCAAGGATTGCTTATTTATGTTTATTTGTTTTTCTGCTACAGAATCCTAATCTATAAGAATTGTCAATTTTCTGTTTTACGTGAGATCCTAGTTTGTAGGGGTTTATTTCTACAGATATTCTAGTTAGTGGGATATGTTAGTGGGTTTTTGTTATTGCTATTCTGTTGCTATTTTCGTGCTAAGTGGTTTTGGATGTTATGCCTATTTAATAGGTTTTTTTTGATCTGATGAACAAAAATATGGGAGATAGAGCAGAAATTCCCTCTACCGTCTTCTTCTCCAAAGCTTATCAAATAATTTTGTCGCCATTGAACCATTTTTTTGCTTGCTCGTTCAACAAATCTGGTATCAGAGCCAGGTTCCGGGCGTTCGGTGAGCATCTCTGTTGTCAAGATGGGTGACCTTCAAGTCGTTGGCGGAATCAAGAAACTCAACAACCAGAGCCACAATTCTTGGTCCACCTGCATGATGTCTTATATGCAGGGCCAGGATTTGTGGGAGGTTGTGAATGGAAACGATGTGAGACAACCGGAGGCTGAAGATGCGAATGGGATATTGCGAAAATGGAAGATTAAAGCGGGCAAAGCCATGTTCGTTTTGAAGACGACGGTTGAAGAGGATGTGCTCGAACATATACGAGATGTGAATACTCCCAAGGAAGCTTGGGATACGTTTGCCAAGCTGTTCTCTAAGAAGAACGACACGAAGCTCCAACTTTTAGAAAGTGAGTTGTTGTCGGTGACGCAGCGCGACATGACGGTCACACAGTACTTTCACAAAGTGATGACGCTATGCCGAGAGATCACCGAGTTGGATCCGGAGGCTCCTATTGGCGATACCAGGATGAAACGAATCATTATCCATGGTTTGAAGCCAGAATTCAGGAGTTTTGTCGCTGCCATACAAGGATGGAAAATTCAGCCGTCGCTTGCCGAATTCGAAAATTTGCTAGCTGGTCAAGAAGCCTTAGCTAAGCAAATGGGAGGAGTCTCATTGAAGAATGAAGAAGAGGCACTCTATGCCTACAAAGGCAAGTGGAATTCCAAGCAGCATGTCTACGGTGGATCTAAAAAGAATGATGACAAGGTGAGAAGTCATCAAGGTGAAGGGAGCGTTCGCTCATGGAATGGTTCTAAGAACCGTGGCAATGGCCAAAAATTTGAAGGGAAGTGCTACAACTGCCAGAAGAAGGGTCATATGGCGAAGGATTGCTAGTCAAAAAAGAAGGCCGTCGAGAGTAACACTGCTACTTCCAAAAGCGAAGAATGATGGGATGCTGAGGCTTTCCTCACTGTAGATGAGGAGGAGTTAGCCCTTACGACAACAACATTCAATCAAATCGATTATGAGAATGATTGGATCGTTGACTCAGGCTGCTCAAATCATATGACCGGTGATAAAGAGAAGCTGCAGAACTTGTCAGAGTACAAGGGAAGTCGGGTGGTGGTGACGGTGAATAACTCAAAGTTACCGATAGCTCACATCGGTAATACGGCCGTCTCTCCTCAATGTAGTGATGCCGAGGTACCACTCCAAAATGTCTATCACGTTCCAGGTATGAAGAAAAATCTTCTCTCAGTAGCACAATTAACATCGTCTGGCCATCTTGTCCTATTTGGTCCACGAGATGTGAAAATATATCGAGATCTTGAGATTACAAAAGAGCCGGTAATGAAGGGACGAAGAACAGAGTCTGTCTATGTGATGTCTGCGGAAACTGCATATGTGGACAAGACGAGAAGGAATGAGACGGCAGACTTGTGGCACATGTGGCTAAGTCACGTTAGCTATACTAAGCTAGATGTGATGATGAAGAAGTCGATGTTGACGGGACTTCCACAACTTGAAGTGAGAACAGACAGTGTTTATGCAGGCTGTCAATATGGAAAAGCGCACCAGCTGCCGTACGAAGAGCCAAAATTCAAAGCGAAGGAACCTTTAGAGTTGATTCACTCTGATGTGTTCGGACCAATTAAGCAAGCTTCCATTGGTGGAATGAAGTACATGGTGACCTTCATTGACGACTTCTCGAGGTATGTTTGGGTCTACTTTATGAAGGAAAAATCTGAAACTCTTTCAAAGTTCAAAGAGTTCGAGAAGGTAGCAAAAGTGGAGATTGATAAGAGAATCTGTTGTTTACGCACCGACAACAGGGGAGAGTACACCTCGGATGAATTCACAGATTTTCTTCGAGAGTGCAGAATACGCCATCAGTTCACATGTGCTGGTACTCCGCAGCAAAACGGGGTAGCGAAGAGAAAGAACAGGCATCTAGCAGAAGTATGTAGAAGTATGCTTCATGCAAAGAATGTTCCGGGGCGTTTTTGGGCGGAAGCAATGAAGATGGCGGTTTTCATAATCAATAGGCTTCCTCAACAAAGGTTACGTTTCCTTTCACCTTTTGAAAAAATATGGAACATGAAGCCTGCTGTTGGTCATTTTCGAGTTTTTGGATGTGTATGCTATGTATTTGTACCTGATCACTTACGTAGCAAGATGGAGAAAAAGGCTGTTAGGTGTATCTTCGTAGGATACGACAGTCAAAGGAAAGGATGGCGATGTTGTGATCCAACAACTGGGAAGTGCTACACGTCTCGGAATGTGGTGTTTGATGAAGCTTCCTCATGGTGGTCCTCAAATAAAGAAGTACTACTGGACTCATATGTTTTTAAGGAAGTGTCAGGAATTTCTCAATTCCAGTTGAGTTCAAGTGAAACAGAAGCTGTAGATGATGATGTAGATGTTGCAGAAGGCATAGCTCAAAATCCTTGGCAAACAGGTGTATACCAAAGACCAAGCGAAGAAGATGAGCCGAATGGAGCAGGTACACCAACTACACTTAGAAGATCAACAAGAGCCAGAAAACCAAATCCCAAGTATGCCAATGCTGCCATTGTTGAAGAAGCAGATGCAAAAGAACCAGAGACATTTGAGGAAGCGTCTCAAAGTTCGGAGTGGATTAAAGCTATGGAAGAGGAAATTGCGGCATTAGAGCGAAATCAGACTTGGGAGCTCGCACCAAAGCCAAGAGATGTGAAGCCTATTTCTTGTAAATGGGTGTATAAGATAAAGCGCCGCACAGATGGATCAGTAGAGAGGCACAAGGCTTGTCTGGTAGCCCGAGGGTTCTCTCAACAATATGGACTAGACTATGATGAAACATTTAGTCCAGTTGCAAAGTTTACAACTGTAAGAGTTCTACTAGCGCTTGCAGCAAGCAAAAGTTGGAACCAGCGGCAAATGGACGTGAAGAATGCATTCTTGCATGGGGAGCTGGATCGGGAGATTTACATGAGTCAACCGATGGGCTTTCAGAGTCAAGATCATCCTGAGTATGTGTGTAAGCTCCGAAAGGCTCTCTACGGGTTGAAACAAGCACCAAGGGCTTGGTATTGTAAGATTGCTGAATTTCTTACTCACAGTGGTTATTCGGTGACATGTATGGATTCTAGCTTGTTTGTCAAGGCCAAAGGAAGGAAAATAGCTATTGTGCTGGTGTATGTGGATGATTTAATCATCACAGGAGATTGTGAAGAAGAAATTCTTCAAACCAAGAAGAATTTGTCAGTTCGCTTTCAGATGAAAGAACTTGGACAGCTCAAGCATTTTCTTGGTTTAGAGGTCGACTATTCTGAGGAAGGAATATTTCTCCATCAGCAAAAGTATTCCAAAGATTTGCTGAAGAAATTTGCAATGCTTAAATGTAAGCCAATCTCGACACCAATGGAGCCAAATGCTAAAATGTGTGCTCATGAAGGGAAAGATTTAGAAGATGCTACCATGTACCGGCAGTTGGTAGGTAGTCTTATCTACTTAACTTTAACAATACCTGATATTTCTTTTGCAGTTGGTGTGATGAGTCGCTACATGCAAAATCCAAAGAAGACTCATTTGGAATCAGTTCGCCGAATCCTGAGATATGTGAAGAGCACACTTGGCTATGGCATTATGTATAAGAAAGGTGGAGCTTGCAGACTAGTTGGCTACTGCGATGCTGACTACGCAGGTGATCATGATACCCGGCGCTCTACTACCGGGTATGTTTTCATGCTTGGGTCTGGAGTAATTTCTTGGTGTAGCAAAAGACAACCAACAGTGTCTTTGTCAACCACGGAAGCAGAGTACTGAGCAGCAGCAATGGCAGCTCAAGAAAGCACTTGGCTTATGCAATTATTGAAAGACCTGCATCAACCAACAAAGTTTGGTATTTCTTTATATTGCGACAACTTGTCGGCAATACGTTTAGCGGAGAATCCAGTTTTTCACGCAAGGACTAAGCATGTGGAGGTGCATTATCATTTTATAAGAGAAAAAGTCTTGCAAGGAGAAATTGACTTGGATCATGTCGGAACAGAACATCAAGTTGCAGATTTGTTTACGAAAAGTTTGAGTAGCAACAAGTTCGAAAGTTTTCGTCATCAGCTCGGTTTGGTGAAAAGAGTGGAAGCTGGTGTTGAGGGGGAGTATTAAATAAAACAACACCAGCTCGCACAGTCATCGTGATCAAGGATTGCTTATTTATGTTTATTTGTTTTTCTGCTACAGAATCCTAATCTATAAGGATTGTCAATTTTCTGTTTTACGTGGGATCCTAGTTTGTAGGGGTTTGTTTCTACAGATATTCTAGTTAGTGGGATATGTTAGTGGGTTTTTGTTATTGCTATTCTGTTGCTATTTTCGTGTTAAGTGGTTTTGGATGTTATGCCTATTTAATAGGTTTTTTTGATCTGATGAATAAAAATATGGGAGATAGAGCAGAAATTCCCTCTACCGTCTTCTTCTCCAAAGCTTATCAAATAATTTTGTCGCCATTGAACCATTTTTTTGCTTGCTCGTTCAACAGTATGATACGATTCAGATTCTCTGTTTCTGATGCAGGGCTCACTGTGCTCAGCCCGTGACGCCAAACAAGCACAACGGAAATTTGTTTGACCAACGTCTGCAATTTCCTTCGGAAAACAAAAGAAAAAGGCATGTTTCTCAGTATTGATTTTTGGGACGATGGTTTCTAAACTTTGACCCAACTTACAATCTGCCTTTTGAAATTTTAATTTGTTTGATATGATGCCTAAACTATAGCTCAATATTCAATGCGGTTTGAGCTATATGAACATGTATCAAAAGTTCAACAATTACATGGACCATGTATCGAAAGTTCAGGGTTTATAATGAACAAATTAAAAATTGAGGGATGATATTACACATTTGACTAAAGTTCAGAAAATATGTTGAACAAAAATAAAAGTTCATGGATCACATTTTGTATTGGATCAAAGTTCTTGGACCATTTGTGTCATTTTTCCTTGATTTTTTTTTTTATGGTTGCTTTGTATATTTGCTATTTTTATCATGGGTTCCTTCATTACAAAATCTCCTGCTGCTAATTAAAATATGCATTGTCTCTCTATTACCAAACAGTCGGGTTCAGGCACACTATGAAAACTTAAATCTAAAGGTCGAATGTTCCCAAAAGTTTGTTCCCGTGTATCCAAACATCAATCAAACTCTAGAGACTTTAATAATAATCATATACTTCAAGTCGCTGCACGAGACGACCCACCTATAAAATTCCATGCCGATTTCGATGTGGGTGGCGAACCAAAGTAGGCTTATATGTGCAGAACAGGGGTCCGGGCAAAGGTCTTGAGCTCAATGTTGCCGATCCTTGCGAAAGAAGTCGGTCCCAGAAACTTGTTGCTTGCGCACGTAGCACCGCGAGCATCTTACTGGAGATGGTCTAGTCTCAAGTTGCCATGAACGTAACTTCGCAGCAAGGACCCTCACCTGAACGAACGAATAAAAACGAAAAGTTGCTGAGAGCGACAAGCATTTGGGGGGGCCCCTGATTCGAAGAGGTGGCCAAGAGCATCCTTCCTGATGTGTGGCTTTGAACAAAATTCTTGAAAATCACGAGTCGTTAAAGTTCTATGGACGAAATGTTAACATTTTTAAGTAATATTGTGTTAACTGTTTGGTCATTGCATCCTTGGGCTTTGAAGCTAAATTCGCTAATTAGATCAACATCAACATCAACAACACATTTAATCCAAATTCGCTAATTAGATTTTTGAAAAAAAAAAGGGACAATGACCTTGGGCTGGGCTTAAGGCAGCTCTCACATGATTTAGTTAATTTGTTTTGAGCCGATCTAGGTTGATTCATGCTTGAAACGAGCAAATCATCCGCAGCCATCGATTTTAGAATTTTTTACTTTTGCCACTGTAATCTTATAACTTCAAGCAAAAGTTTAGTGTAGTTTTTCCGGCCAATTGCGCCGGAAATCATTGACATGTCAGTCCAGTTATTATCGGCCGTCCTACGTGTCATGTCTATGACCTGATGTATACAACTCTACTCAAAACAACATCGTTTTGCTTATTTTATCACTTTTCTTCTGTTTTCTATTTCTTTCTTTTTTATTTTCTTGAGCATCTTCTCTAAATCCTGGCTTCTCCTATTATCCCGGAACGCAGAATAGCTGCCTCAATTTCTTAAGCAAAACGGTGAAGCTGGAATTGTGCATATGCGTGTATGAATATGCTTGTGCAAGTTGCTTGTAGTTGTTGCAGCATTGTTGAAGGCTAGGCCAGGGCTCGACTGAGATCTGGAGAAGGCTTGGCCATGGCTCATCTTTTTGGAAGGCACGAGGGCGAGTCACTTAGAGGAGGAGTCACCGAGCTCGCCGAGATCTGTAGGCTCGGTCATGGCCATCGAGCTTGCTGGGATCTCAACGACCAGAAGCTCAACAAGCATGCGGAGGGGTGTTGAGCTCTCGAGATGGGGACCAATGGTGGCTACGTGGTGCTGTCATTCGATGGAGATTTTGCGGCCGAGAGTGGATTGGTCGTGCTCTACCTTTGTTTTGCATACATCGTAGTACTGTTCATCTAAATAGGAAAAAAAAAATAAAAATAAAAAGTAAAGCGAGTCGTTTAGTCTAAAATTATTCAAGTCTTATCACTAGTCAGGTAACATAGGACAACCAGCGATGATCGGACGACATGTCAGCAATTTACGATGTCAATAGGAATAATTACATTGAGATGCCCCACAAATATTTAGGATTACATTAGCAAAATTTTAAAAAATTAAAAGTGAATTGTCATCCATAAGATAAAGTTATGATTAATTGGATAATTTTCCTAGCTTAAAATAGTCTTCCCCAAAAACTTGAGGTTAGGCATACTTTCGGATAAAGGCTTGGTCAAACCGGTGCGTGAATAGCCATAGCCATCGAGTTTATGTGATCCGAAAGAAGTCAGATATAATGTGAACGTGTTGTTATATGCTATATGCCTAATATCCAGGTCACAAAAAATGCCCTATGTAATCAAACACGATGAAGGGGTAATCCGGTCTGTCCCTTTTTTTTCCTCATACATCCTCAGCTTTCACTTTAGTCCCAAATCTACCTATACGTTCAAAAATTGCCACTAGTATACTCAAAATTATGACATCAGAACCAATTAGAAGTTTATTATCACAACCTGCGTTTTCATCTACATGCGACGTAAAAATGATGTTGCTAACAACAGCCTTATGATGTTGATATTGTCGAAGAAATTGAATAGATATTTGACGCAGGGAAACAATATCTTGGAAAGTAATTCCAAAGGAAGACTCAAATTTGATTGAATGATAATCTGAATAATACAAAGAGAGGACGTCCATATATATATAGATAGGACTCCTAAAAGAATGCAGATAATTAAAGATAACATTAATCGACTCAAATCTAATCTTACCTAAAAGGAATCAAAGTGAAATCTCAAAAATTACGCAAAAATTCAAAAACTACGAAATAGAAAACTGCCTAAAAAGTGGTCTAAACGACTCCGGAATACCAAAATCCATCGTATAGCACAGCAAAGCAGTGACTTTGAATTAGACAGCCGTTTCGCTTCAACCGACCAATTTTGAGCGCTATCCGAGATCGTTTGTCCCAAGATTCGAAATTACCGGTGAAGCCGCGCGGGCTTCTGGCGATCCAATTTATCAAGATAATCGCATGCCAACTGTTCTACATCATTCCACCTTCTTCAGAAGAACTCGTCCTCGAGTTATCATCAGGATAAAGCGGAATGTCTGGAGAATGATACTCGGATAGGTTCGCCACGTTGAATGTTGAGGATATATTAAGATCGCCAGGTTGATCAACAATGTAGGCATTGTCGTTGATCTTCTTAATGATGCGGCAAGGACCGATTTTTCTGCTCTTCAGCTTGTTGTAAGTAACAACGCGGAATCGCTCCTTACGTAGGACGACCATGACCTCATCGCCAACTTCAAAAGTCTTGGAACGACGTCGCTTATCAGCATGCTCCTTATACTTTGCATTGGATTCAGCAAGTTGGCGTGTAACATCAGCTTGAACTTCTACAATTTTCGTCGCCAAATTTTCTGCCGCCACACTATAATCAGGAATCTTAGGCAGAGAACCAGATCAAATGTATGCTGAGGTACATGGCCATAAACAACTTCAAATGGTGATTTTTCAGTGGAACAATTAACTGTATTGTTGAAAGCAAATTCCGCTGGAGCTAAATAACGATCCCACTGTTTTGGCGTGTCGCTACAAAGGCAACGAATGATGTCTGCCATTGTCCGATTAACCACCTCGGTCTGCCCATCAGTCTGAGGATGGAAAGAACTGTTGTACTGCAAATTAGTGCCAAATAATTTCCACAGAGTCCTCCAAAAGTGACTGAGGAACTTAGTATCCCTATCAGAGGTGATCGTCTTTGGAAGACCATGTAAACGAACAATTTCGCGAAAGAATAGACCAACAACATGAGAAGCATCGGAAGTTCTCTTACATGGTATAAAATGTGCCATCTTCGAAAATCTATCAACTACCACGAAAACGGAATCCATACCTCGTTGTGTTCGTGGTAGTCCCGGAACAAAATCCATGGATATGTCCACCCAAGGTCCAGTTGGTATTGGCAACGATGTATAGAGGCTAGTGTTATGAGAATGCCCCTTTGCAACTTGACAGACAGGACACTTCTGCACAAAACGCCCCACATCGCGTTTTAATTGTGGCAAAAAATAACGCTCTTCCACCAAGGCGATGGATTTATCACGCCCAAACTGTCCTCCAAGGCTCCCCCCATGTAATTCCCGAATCAATTTCTCACGAAGGGAACTACGTGGGATGCATAACCTGTTGCCATAAAAAAGGAAATTACCATGAGTAATCATATCACCTGCAGAGCCAGCAGCTTGATACTTCACCCAAGTGTCTCGAAAATCTTCATCTTCAGCATAAAGGTCGCATAAACTTTCAAAGCCCACTACTTCATTTGTTATGGTGACAAGTAAAGCAGATCAGCGGCTTAAAGCATCAGCCACTTTATTCAAATGACCAGCCTTATGTCGAAGTACAAAATTAAATTGCTCCAAGAATGAAACCCAACGCTCATGCATCTTGTTTAAATGCTTTTGGCCCTTGATGTATTTGAGCGCTTGGTGGTCAGTATTCAATATAAATTCACGCTGATAAAGATAAGGCTTCCAGTGCTTAATAGCCCGAACTACTACATAGAATTCCTGCTCATAGGTGGACCATCGTCGTCTAACTTCATTCAACTTCTCACTGAAATAAGCAATTGGTTTCCCTTCCTGCGATAAAACCGCGCCAATTCCTACCCCAGAAGCATCACAATCTAGCTCGAACAACTTATCAAAATTCGGCAAAGTATGAACAGGAGTAGTAGATAACCTTTCTTTTATCAATGCGAAACTCGCCTCAGCCTCTTCACTCCACCTAAATTGGCCTTTCTTAAGACATTCTGTAATAGGAGCTAAAATAGTACTGAAATTACGAATGAACCTGCGATAGAATGTCGCCAGTCCATGAAAACTCCGCTCCTCCCCAACAGTCTTGGGCGTAGGCCAACCCTGAATGGCAGCAACCTTCGCTTCATCAACTCGAAGCCCATCTGCACCAACAATATATCCTAAAAACAGCAATTGATTCGTCATGAAACTGCATTTAGGTAGGTTGATATAAAGCTGATTTTCCTCCAAAACTTGCAAAACATCTCGAAGGTGTTCTACATGTTGCTGCTCATCTGGGCTATAGATAAGTATATCGTCGAAATAAACCACCACAAACTTGCCCAAGAAAGGCTTAAGGACTTGCGTCATTAGACGCATAAAAATGCTGGGCGCATTGCTAAGCCCGAATGGCATGACAAACCATTCATAAAGTCCTTCGCTGATTTTGAATGCCATATTCCATTCATCCCCAGGTCTCATGCGAATCTGATGGTAACCGCTCCTCAAATCGATCTTCGATCCAGACAACCTGTCAAGCATATCATCCAAACGAGGAATATGGAAGTGATACCTCACAGTAATTTTGTTTACCGCTCGACTATCCACACACATCCGCATGCTGCCATATTTCTTCGGTGTAAGCAAAGCAAGAACAACACAGGGACTCATGCTTTCTTGGATAAAACCCTTTCGCAGAAGTTCTTCCACCTTCTCTTTTAGTATCTGATTCTCCTTTGGGGTCATGCGGTAATGTGGCAGATTAGGTAGACTAGCGCCGGGCAGGAAATCGACTTGATGTTGGATATCTCGCAATGGTGGTTGTCCATCAGGTAGGTCTTTAGTAATAATACTAGAGAAAGCCCTCAATAAAGGTTGCAGAGCTTCTGGAATTTCGATGGCTTCCTATTTGGCTCTACTATCCACGATCAAGTACATACCATTCCTTTTTTGAACATTAAGCAAAACACCAGTTTTATCATTGTCTTGCTTTCGAGTAGTTCGCGGCACCCGTACAGTTTCATCCAAGGGACGAAGGGTAATTTTCGTCCTATTCCACACAAATGAGTAGACATTCTCACGCGCTCGGTGAGTAACGTCAACATCATACTTCTATGGCCGTCCCAGCAAGACGTGGCAAGCATCCATTTCTACAACATCACATCCATTTTTATGACTTGATTGTACTTTTTGAAAGTTTTAGAGCTCGATTAAACTTTGGTGACAAACTTTAGGACTTGATTGTATTTTTAAAAAGTTTTAGGACTCAATTGCACATTCATGATAATTTTTAAAGTACTTTCAAGTGCAATTGTCCCTTTAAAAAATTCAAGAAAAATCCTAAATTATACCACTGTGACACTAATGTTCCAAACCTTTATTGTGTAGCCAGATATTCTAAACTGAAGCTACAATAATTTGTTATTGGTATAAGTTTGAAGTAGTTATGACACAGGAAAAAAAATTTGGGTATTGATATCAAACCGATGGGCAAAGCTTATGATGACCTTGGGGGTAGCCAAAGGGCATTTTTATCAAACTTGGTGCAGGAATCTTGATGACGAAAACAAGGTTTGGGATACTCATGTCATCGTGAACATAATTTAGGGTGCTTGGTGACATCTTCTCAATTTTTAAATAGCTTGGATAAAAGTGAAATTTTGCTTCGTTTATAAGAATCGACGATCCTAACAATAGGCATGCTTTTTCCCATGGATCTTGTTTGGCTGCTTTGGAACTTTTAAGGCAATGATCAAATGCCATCTTTTGTGTTTTTGGGACCTTCGTGGGAAATCCTCTTGTGCTATTTAAATATGCAAGCTGTCCCTACAATACCAAAAACTTTGGTTCATGCACGCTATCAAAACAAAAATAACATAAAGTTCAAATGTTGCAAAAAGCCTCTCCCGTATCCAAATATATAAATCGAACATCAGAGACTTGAAGAAGATAATATATTTCGTCTCGTTGCATGAGGCGAGCCCCCGTGTGATTCAAATTTCTCTGGCGCTTTAGACGCGGGAAGTGAACGAAAGTAGATCTGCGTATTTCAAAAAGGAATTCCGTTACTGCTCGTAAGCTCTGGTTTCTGATCCACTGGGAAGAAGTTAGTTTGAAAACTCATCACCCGCATGGCAAGTAATGATACCAGCATTTTACTAGAGATCGTCTAATTGAGTTGTGCTGAATATTGCAAAAATTGTACCATATGGTTGTGTCAAAACCGCAAGACTTGTGCATGAGCCATTAAAGTTAGATGGCACAGATTATTAAGTTAATAATATTAACCCACAAATGTCTAAGTAATATTACGTTAATTATTCGGCAATTGCGTGCTCGGGTTTCAAAACTACATTTAATACTTGGATTTTTGAAAAAAGAAGAGCTTTTAACTTTGGGCTGGGCTTAACCAGCTCTCACCCAACATGATTAATACTGACATGAATCTCACTCTAATGTTGACAGAAGGACACTAGAAGTGTTAAAGTTTGCGTACAATACGCATTTTGGTGCCCATTTTTTTAGATCACTTAAGTGTCAATTTAAAAAAAAAAGATTATTTGAGTGTCAACTTTGGTTCGAATCTCCTGATCGCGTTCTGCTGACTTAAGTGGGGGGCCCCGGCTGGTGGGTTGCTGGGCCAGTCCCCCTCGAGGAATATTCGAGCCCGCGAAGCGGGCCCGGACACCTCAATCATAAAAAAAAAAACTTTGGTAAGCTTTGTTAAAAATCTTACGTAACATCTACATGACTCACCGGAGGATCCCATTTAGCAGTAAAATAAGATTAAAATTCGAAAACTGAAAAAAAGGGTCTCCCTGCTGCCAGGAACCCCTTTTATGTTTTTTTTTCTTGTTTTAACATTTTTTTAATTGTTTTAGCTTGTTTAAGATTGATATTTGAGTAGAATTGCCATGTGGACCTGATTTTTTTAATAGAATTGCCGCGTGGAGCCCACACGGACTTGACTAAAATTTTTAAAAATAAATGCCACATATATTTTTTGGCCAGAGTCTCTCGCTGTTAATAGATTTCTCCGATTTGGCACTTCAGTGGGCAGGCAAAAAATTTTGGCATCAAAGTGAGCGTTGTACACAAATTTTGGCACTTTGGTTGTTCAAAATTTTTACTCTGCTCAATGATGATGTTGGGTATGCGAAAGGCAAAGTCACAGCAACGGATGGATATTTTGGTGTATTGCTCATTGTTGAAGATGGATCGTGATTGGCGCTGATTTTGGTGATGTGCTCTTTGAACCTGTGTGACCCATAATTTTCTTCTGACGATTCCTCTTATTTTCTAGAGCTTGTTTTGTTTTGAAGTTGTCTGAGATTTTTCTTGATTTGCAGTTGAACTGCGATGTTCCTCTCTTGTATTTTGGGAAAGTGTATGAAGTATTATTATGATATAAAAAATCCGGTACTCCAAAAACTTAATAGGTTATTAAGTATTAATTCAAAATGTTGATGGGGGCACATTTCCCAAATTATTTTTTGACCATAAAAAATACTAAACTGGTACATCTGTGATAAATTTATCGATGGAGTTTTGCGTGTTATTAACTTTCAAAATAGACGGTTTTTTGGAAATGTATGAGTGATGAGTTATGGACATCCGCCTGCATACAAAAATTAACCAAATGTAAGTGTGCGCAGTGTGGACGATCGTAACCCATCAGTCATAAGGGTGGTGGAAAGGAAAAGCACCATCCTTTTTCGGAAATGTGCCATATCGCGAAAAGCAGTTTTTTGTTTTGTTTTATTTTGTTTTGGTAAGAGTAAGTATTATATTAACTTAAACTAAAGCGCAACTATACAAAAGTAGACGGAACCCGACATTACAAAAAATGTGTCCTGCACTTGTGATGACACAAAATGATGTCATTAGACTCATTACGAGTGCAAGAGTGTCGTGGGTCCAATAATGGGAGCCAAAATTCCCACAAAAAGAGAAATATGGCCAAAACAGCGCGGCCAAAGAGAAAGAGAAGACAGAAGCTAACGGGACAATCCTCTCAAGAGCCAAAAACAGTCGGATCAATATCCCAGCTAGCTTGCAACCTCCTCTTACAAGGAGTGTCTTCCACATGTTTAAATGTCATGGCTCTATCTTTAACAATCTTCTGTAGGTGCAGCTTCATTGGCTGGGATGAAGAGAGGCGGGTTGTGAAACAGGGCTGAAACCAATGTATAACAGTTCACACCTAAGGAATCATTAGTTTTGAAATTACAAGTGGTCGAAACCGATGTATTTTAAAAGTAGGTTTGAAGACCTAGTCAGAATAGAAATTAAAGCAAATTAACCACCACAACATCTTGTTGTTATAAAAAAAATATTTATTTATTAAGTATAACATCATTTTCATTCGGCGAAATAAAGCACGAAATTTAATTTTTGATGGGATCCACGTGACATTAGGATTGTGGTGGACTGGGGCTCGATGACGTCCGTTGGAGTCGACACGCAATGTCATCGTATCCCGTGAGCATCACTTGTTCGATAAATCGACTAATTAAATAACCGTGTTTTCACATTTCGATGTACCTCACCAGCTCGGCGGGAAGACAAACAGCACTTGTGTCTCAAATCTGTATGAGGATCGACAAGAGCATGTCATAAAATCGAGTGGAAAGCATCTCTCTCTCTCTCTCTCTCTCTCTCTCTTTTTGACAGAATGATGCCAATTCCTCGAGTTCAATCAGTCGAAATAGGATAACGATTAATCAAGTTCAACTGGTCACAAATAAATTAATCGAGTTCAAGAGAGTACTCATCTATTAGTGATGTTGACCGAGTCTGCTCAGCAAACGTCGTTGACCAATAATTGTTTTCTTTTTGGGTAAGGTTGACCAATAAGTTATGTAGTTGGGGATTCAATAATAATTTAAAAAGCCATGTTGATGTGCCAAAAAAAAAAACATCATATTACGGGTCGAAAATAATGAACTTCCTTATTTTTGTTCTACCGAAAAATCTTACATAATCTGACGATCCAATAGTAATTTAAGAAAAAATCTCAGTCGCCACTCTTCTCACTTGGGAATAGAGGTGTCAAACGGGTGGGTCGGGTCGGGTTTGGGTCGGGTCGAATATGGTCCGACCCATATTGACCCATCTGACCCATATTGACCCATATATAATGACTCATACCCGACCCGACCCGCGACTGACCCATACCCGACCCAACCCGTTTTGACCCATATTATCAAAACACAATAATATTTTAAGAAAATAATATTACTAAGGTACTTCCATACAATAAAAAATCTAGTGAAATTTTTAAAGCGATCGAGATTGGCGAAGGCGATTAGATCGCGGGTCCCGACCTCGGCCCCTGCCCCAATCCCCGTCCCCAGTGATGATGCACCAAAAACACCACCTTCCATTAAGCTCTCTAATATATAAGGTTCGTAAATGATTCAACAAAAAATCATTTTGCTGTCTGTGGAAACTGAAATCAGCAACTAGAATGGTAATCAGATTCGTTCGCGTAGGTAATGGTTCGACCACATCAAGAATAAGTTAGTGCATCTGGCAACACGACAACAACATTGAAAAGGAAGAAAAACATGGTTTTCATGGGGGTGTGTGGCAGATGGCCATCAAGCGAGAGATTGGATCACCGATGGCAGCGGCAGTGGCAAGCACAGGCTGCCGTGTCACCGTCGGAGACTGTACGAGGCCTTTAGACATGCGCAAACCCGATGTCTTGCTTGTCGAACTAGTAGTATTTGCTATTGTTCTAGCGCAACACCAAAAGCAGACACATCTGACACCAGGAGAAAAATTAACATTCACTGTAAAAATAGATCCGGTTGAGTTCTTAACTTCATATGCCATGGAATTGCCCCGAATTTGACCCAAAGTTGACACGATCCTGACGAAGCATCAGTTCAATGCATAACGTATTTTATGTTGGAGAGAAGTGAGTGGCACTAACATTGCATCAGATGATACTAACGCAGTTGTACAATATAACAGAAGTTAAACAAATATTGCTCCATTGTCACTGTGCAGTTGAAAGCCGGCATTTCATAACAACCAGTTAGTGAAAATTCAACTCCTTCCTCGAAATCAATCTTTCACTGATGTCCGCAATATCTTCACATCATGGATTGGCCTGCAAAAACAGAGAAGGTACATAAAGCTTAATAAACTATATAGTCTTTTCACAACTATCAGCCCATCTTTTTTTTTTTTTTAACACTCACCATGAATGCATTTTCGATTTTTTCATTCTAAGGTTAAGCTCAGCTCATCATATCTAGTGAAACTAAAGACAACTGACTTGCTTGAAATGAGTAAACCAAGAGGAGAATGAAATAAAAGAAAATACCTAATGCAAATAGTCTGCAAAGTCGACAATGAGAGACTCATCATCGAATTCTTCCTCAGGCGGAACTCCAAATAACCAATCTCTAGTGCACAGCTCAGCCTCTACATTTTCAGGCGAAAGAGAACTACGATATTTACTTAGAATGCGTCCTCCAATGCTAAACGCCGGCTCTGAGGCAACGGAAGTGATAGGAATGCTCAATATATCACGTGCCATAAGAGACAACTCGGGATACCTCTGTGAATGAGCTTTCCAATAATCAAGGACATTGAGACTCGGATATTTTTTTCTATCAAGCCTATTCTCCTCCAAATACAAATCCAATTGTGACTTACCAGATTGTGAGCCAAAGTGTTCACTCTCGAATGCATCATACTCGTCAAGATCATTCCCAATGTTCTCTACAACGCCCTCAACTGAAGTCTTACCTCGACTACCTGAAGATGTGAAGTGTTCAACTCTCGAGGTTACATATTCATCAAAAAGCATATAGAGCTTTTCTCGAATGCTTCGTACAAAATCCACGTGATCATCCATGTTCAATTTCGAATTCAGACCATACAGTGGAAATGAATCTCTTTGATCTTTTAGAGCAAATAGAGTTATTTTCCTCATGAAGTGATGATGCAACTCTACGTCTCTTGGATTGTTCTGTACTAGAAAACTCTTCTGGATCTTCAATAGATCTTGACATTTCGGCTATAGCAAACAAAAATGCAGCATTTTATAATCTGTACTTGTGGACAGATAGACTTGTAGGAAATTATGCAAGCACGCAACTCTTGACAAAAGACATTGAATTGAAACTTGAATATCGTAAGAATTGTACTACTCACAAGCCCTATCGAATGGATCCAATGGGTCAGACATCTCCGAATGGGTTGTCAAGAAGGTTGATTCCTTGGCTGCTACAAAGTGGAAAACAAGAGAGAGAATAAACCAGTGCTCACTGCAGGAAATGCTTCCAGCTCATATTCTAGGTCACTGTCATCATCCTGAAAAACAGATCCTCATTGCTATGATGCTATCTATATAGGAAAAAAAAAACAGATCTCAGTAAAAGTAGTGCACAACATGAACATACTTGAGAGTTGTTGGTAATAACAGTTCGTGACACATTACATCAAATACAAGATGTAAACTAGACAGGCAGACCTGGAATTTATGATTAATATCGCACTAGCTAAACCATTTTCGACCCGACCTCACCCCGTTTCGACATGTCTAGCTGTGCTAAATTCGAGATCTCTCGCGTTGAAACGTCGGGAGACATCTCAGACATTGGTTGGGTTTTCGCTTACACGCACGACCATGTGTTGGGATCATGCTTTTAATCAAGGCTAATCAAGGGGGGGGAGTGGGATTGTGAATAGAGGCTATGCAGATAGCTTTTAATCAAGGCTAATCAAGGGGGGGAAGTGGGATTGTGAATAGAGGCTATGCAGATAGCTTTTAATCAAGGCTGTGCAGATATCTTGGAGTGCTACCACCTTTCAATTGCATATAATATTCACTTATCTACACACTACCAGATGGAGGGCCAGAATGATCATTTGCCTTTTTGCCAACTGCCGTGAACATGCAACAACGAAGGTCCCCCCACCACCACCATCACCACCACCGAGTCGGCCTTTCCAACACGGAAACGAACGCTCCTCTTTTCGACTTTCTCCCTCCCCAGACAAGACACATGCAATTGAGATCTAAAATCACTTGTTGATTTCAAGGCAATAGGACGATGGCTTACCTTTGGCGAGTCCAGAAGGGGAGGCATCTTCCCGAAGGTGATTCGAGGTTGACGATGGTGGCGATCGAACGTGAATGGGGAAGGAGAGGACAAGGAGCTGAGGGAGGGGAAGAGAGACACGACCGGAGGCGGGCGCGATGGAGGCGGGCGACGGAGGCTCGACGGAGGCCGCGACGGAGGCGGGTGACGACTCCTTGCGACTTTGCGCTGCAGGCTGCCAGGGCAAGAAGTTCTCGCGAAAACTGGGTAGAACTGGTCACTGGTCACGATATGTCGTGGGCCTGTGGCTTTGATGGGTCAAAGTGGGTCTAAAATGGGTTGAGAGTGGGTTCAAGCGTGGATCATTTTCAACCCATCAAGTTTTTTTGATATTTTATTGAACCCATATTTAGTGATCTTTTTAAAAACAACAACCCATATGTGATCCATTTTATGTAAAATATGGGCCAAAAACAGATCTTTGACCCATATTGACGGCTCTACTTGGGAAGGAGGAGGCGGTGGGTTCAATTCCTACCTTCAGGGGGTTGGGATGGAGATGCGTGAAGAGGGAGCATGGTTTTGCAACCTGCGCACACATATAGCACACATGTTGACTTGTAAAATAAAATAAAATAGGACCAGACAAAAAAAAAAATTTCAAAAGGCCATTTGAAAAAAAAAAGAAGCCATGTTGGAGTGTCGGGGTATTGCTCGTTAGTTTTCTTCTTCTCTGTTTCGTTTATTAATGGGAAAAATCAAGTCCCAAGTCAAAGAAGCACCTCCGGAGGAGATTCCAGGCGCCTTTCGCGTAATGCTGCTCTTGTCCTTTTCCGCTCAGCATTCATCGCAGCGGTTCGATTTAAGCATGTCGAGTCTTGAATCGTTGGGCGGACGACGAGAACTCAGCATTGTTCAAGCACGCTGAATAGCGAGTGGATTGTGTTGTTTGAGCACTCCAATAGGTAATCCATGACTGCTTTCTCTCCTCCTCCTCCTCCTCTGTTTCCTGCTTTGATTTCTCCATTTTCTTCTGAGGAGTTCCGAGAGACATTTCTACAATTTTCCGGATCTGGGATTCCACATTTTCCTGCTTTGATCTTTTTTACTGGCTTTGTAGGCTCTGGTTCGTTAATTCTCTCGAGATGGAAAGAGACGAACCCACCCATTCGCAGGATTCGACACACGGGGCGTCGTCCTCATCGGCCTCTCCACACGAACGTGATTATGAAGGTGGAAGCAAAATTCCAAGAGGATATGATTACGAAGTGTTCTTGAGCTTCAGAGGGATAGACACTCGCAATGGCTTCACCGATCGTCTCTATTCTAGTCTTGTCGCTGCAGGAATTCACGTGTTTATAGATGATGACAAGCTCCATGCCGGTGAGGAGATCGGTCTGGAGCTTCTCCGCGGTATTACACAGTCGAAGATCTCGATATCGATCATATCAGAAAATTATGCTTCTAGCAAATGGTGCCTTCGCGAGCTGACTCACATATTGAAGTGCAAGAGAACCAGAGGTCAAAGAGTGCTGCCCATATTTTACAAAGTGGAACCCTCGCAGGTGCGATATCTTACAGGAAGATTCGGAGATGACATCAATGCACACAAAGAGAAACTGGATGAAAATGTCGTGAATGAATGGGAGCAAGCCCTCAAAGACGTCAGTTCCTTGAAAGGATGGGAATCGGCAAAAATACATAATGGGTACGTTATCCTCCACCAACACGTTTTTTAATATGTCATAAGTGGATCTATCTTCAACTGAAATCCATTATTCTTTGACAGGAATGAAGGAGCACTTGTTAAATTAGTTATCAGAGAAGTTATGAGCGAGTTAAAGAGAACTTCTCAGCTAAATCTTCCTGATGAGTTGGTTGGAATTGATGATAGTGTGAAAGTGATTATGAGCTGGATAGATACTAAACTTGAAATTACAAAGATCATCGGAATTCATGGAATGGACGGTATCGGTAAGACAACTTTCGCAAAGGTCTGTACAACAATCTTTCTAGTCGTTTCGAACATCTTAGCTTCTTGATGAATATCCGAGAAACATGTGCACGCAAGGGTATTGAAAGCCCACAAAAGCAGCTCATTCGCGATATACTGGGATGTCCATGTGATGTGTCTAATGTCGATGAGGGAGTCAATGTCATCAAATCTCGATTTCCAAGTAAGAAAGTCCTCATTGTCCTTGACGATGTGGATGTTGGTATTCACTTGAGAGTTTTGGCCGGAGACGGTAGTTGGCTTAAAGATGGTAGTATAGTCATCATAACAACTAGAAATGAGAGTATTCTTAAGGAGGCTAGGGCAAACTACATCTATCAATTCAAAGATTTGTCTTTGGATCAATCATTGATTTTATTCAGTAGGCACGCATTTCAAAAGGATTCTCCTCATAGCAATTACGAGGATATCTCTCGTGAGATTGTATCAACTACTGGCGGACTTCCCTTAGCTATCGAAGTTATAGGTTCATTCTTATGTGGAATGACAGAAGAAGTATGGGAAGATACACTGAAGAAATTAAAAAAAATGCCAGATAAGAAAGTGCAAGAGAAGTTGAGGATAAGCTACGATGCATTAGGTTATGAGGAGCAACAGATGTTTTTGGATATTGCATGTTTTCTTATCGGGTCACATGAAAAAAGTTCGACTCATATGTGGGATGCTTGTGAGTTCTTCCCGAAGAATGGGATTGCACGACTGGGACTTTTGTCATTAATTAAAATTGATAATGGTTATCTAATGATGCATGACCAACTGAGAGATCTTGGAAGGGAAATCGTTCGTTATGAAAATCTAAGGGAGCCTCAGGAGCGCAGTAGACTATGGAACTTTGAGGAAGCCGCGGATGTGCTTGACAACAGCAAGGTAAGGGATTTCTCCACTTATCTTAATTAATTAATGTGAGTCCATATTCTCTTTCTCGTTTGACATACAAATTGTTGTCAGTCTTGAGTCTCCAAAACTTCGATCTTCTACTAACAAAAGCTCTTTTGATTAAGGGTGCGTTTGTTACTTAAAATGAATGATTTAAAAAATATTTTTTTGCGAAGTCATTTCTTTCTTTTTTCTTTTATTAACTTCTTGTGAGTTGTATGCTGCGATAAACAAGACCCTCATTCATTTATGACCATCAACCATGTTGGTTCATGTACTTCTCGAGTTGGATCGAGTACATATTCATTTCCCTAAGTATTACTGTTATGAGACTTAGTTCACTATCTATTTTTTCTTTTTATCTATGTAGTCTGTTATTTTTGTGCGGCAAAATTACAAAAAAATCCTAATCCTATTGCAATTATGTTAATACAATACTAAAATTTTTTCTTCAACTGAGTCCTTAACCTTTTGCATATGTGCCAATTTAGTTTGTTCGGTCAATTTTGGTCGAAAATCCCTAACATGAAAGCAGCTGTCCTACGTGTCATGGCCGAAGTGTCATGACCGACTCTGACAAGGATAGTTTGCAATAATTTCTAGCTATCCTTTCTAATTTTTTTATTTTCTTTGTTTTTTTAATTATTTTTTTCCTTTTCTTTCCTTCTTTTCTTTTTCTTTTGTGAGGACTATGGCCGTGAGCTGTGGCTGATGGGTTTCACCAGTCATTAGGTGAGGGCCGCGTAGCCTTCACCGAAAAAATTATTAACATGTTCTTAAAAATGATCCACGTTAGCATCGGCCACGTTAGCATCAGCGATTTCAAGACAAAATTGGCTGGATGGACTAAATTGACACAAATGCAAAATGTTTAGGAGTCAATTGGAAAAATAAAAAATTAAGACTGAATTGACACGATTGCAATAGGTTTAAGTTTTTTTTTTTTTTTTTTTAACAATTTCCCTCTTTTGTGCAATTGAGCCCTTTGTCCTCAATACCGGTGGCTAACACCATCAATTTGCTGGAGTGGCTTTCATATTTACATGTGATATTGCGCAACGATGTAATATAAACCTTTAACCATTTACTATTTTCATTGAATAAATTTTCATTATAGTTGATAATTCTTTTCTATGCATTCGCTAATGCTTTACCATTTACATATGTTTTTTTATCCATTTGTTACCATCATTTACTTATGAAAAATGACAATATTTTCATTATGTGTGTCCATAGTAACATCATTCATTGGTTCCTCTAAACATATACTTTTTCCCCTTGCATGATGGGTAATCATATCAAGTCATTTCTCAAGCATGTCGTATAATTCTTTTGTGATGATAAATATGATATTGATATTTTGATGTTATTATTTGATCAATACGACTTTCGTAATATATATATTTTTTAGAATGTGAGCCCATTCCACTCGATAAATTATAGATCCATAAATTGTTTCAATTGCTAAAAGATATGTACGTAATTTGTTTGTACAAACACAATGGCATATTTTGTGTGGTCAGATTTGTCATTCAGAACTAACGGTCTACAATGTTTCCGACTTGCAGGGCACTAGAAAGATTGAGGCCCTTTGTCTTGGCAACTATGGTAAGGGAAGAAGATATACAGCTGAACAGTTTAAAGAGATGACCAACTTGAGGTTCTTTCAAATGAATGGTGCGAATTTTACTGGAGATTTCCAGAACTTGCTTCCTCGGTTACGATGGCTCCAATGGGAGGATTGTCCCTCGGATTTCTCGGCGACCAACTTTCATCCGAAGAAATTAGTCGTGCTCAATCTACCGAGGAGTAAGATTTCGAAAGATTGGGGAGGATGGGGTCCACTCAAGGTAAGATGTAGAGAAGGCATATAACTTGTGAATTATTACATGTAGTACAAGGTCAAATTGTACCAAGTTCTCCTTCCTTTCTTTCTTTCTGTCATAAAGGTATAATACCAGTCCTCAAATTAAGGATTCTCCTCTAAATAGAAAAGGAATTTATGGGGGTCTGAATATACTGGAAGCTTCTTCCCCTTAAACTCCTAATTTCAAACTATTGAAAGAAAACACGAAGCTCAGTGAATTTCTCATTTTTTGATGATAAAACAGCTGTGAGGAGTGGCAGAGCATGGATATTTTTGAGGATCCTTAACAAGTCCAAAAAAAAAAAAAATTTAACAATGAGTAGTGGAAAATTATAAGTTGCAGAGGTCCATCACAATGAGGTATCTTATTATTATTATTAATTTTTTTTCAGATGGCAACCGGACTCAAAGTTCTCGTTCTCACGCACTGTTCACATTTGAGAAGAACTCCCGAATTATCCACTTTCAAAAGCTTGGAGATTTTGAGTTTTGAACGTTGCTGGGATCTAGAAGAGATTCACCCTTCTATCGGGGACGTCAAGATCCTCGTCTCCTTGAATGTCGCGAGATGTTATAAACTGAAGGAGCTACCAGCAGGAGTAGGCAGAATGGAAGAATTGAGGGAGCTTATCTTAGATCACACCATTATACGAGAGATTCCTGTTTTGGAAGGCTGTTTGGCAAAGCTGGAGACACTGAGTGCCTCGCATTGTGAAAAGCTTACTCAACTTCCAGAATCCTTGGGCTCTCTCGTGTCGTTAACTCGGCTGGACCTATCTCATTCGGCGATCGAAGAACTACCCGAATCCATTGGTTCTTTGAAGAAGCTTGAGACTCTAGATGCCTCTAACTGTAAATCCTTAACCGGCATACCCAACTCCCTAGGCAATCTAGCATCTTTGTCTCGTCTCAACCTAAAAAGATGCTTTAAACTTGCTAAACTTCCGGCCTCCATAGATTCCCTCACATCTTTGACTGAACTTCATCTAACAGAGACAGCAATCACGGAGTTACCGGAAAGTATTGCGAGACTGCAGAAGTTGAGAATATTGGACCTTTTCAGAACGAAGATAGCAGAATTGCCTCGTGACATTGGAATGTTGACGGAACTCCAGGAGTTGAGAGTTTTAGATTGTAAAAGCATGGTAGGACTGCCTAGTAGTATGGGCGAACTGATTTCGCTAAACAAGCTTGTATTAGACGGGACAGGCATTTCAAGATTGTCAGAAAGCATTTGTAAGCTCCCTTGTCTTCAAATCCTTAGCTTTCGATTTTGCAGGAAGCTTCAAGAAGTGCTTGAACTGCCCTCTGGCTCAAGAGATCTCGGTATAACCTGCCAAAATCGGCCATGGCCACATCTTTCCCAGCTGACCCTTCTCAACAAACTCACCTTGTCGGATTGCCCTTGGCTTGTATGTCTGCCAGATCTTCCAGTTGGACTATCTACGCTTTGCATTACGGATTGTAGCAAACTGAAAGCGTTGACGAATTTGTCAAAATTGGAGCACTTATCTGAATTGATTCTCAAGATGTGCTGCGAGCTAAGAGAGGTCACTGGCTTGGAAGGTTTAGGGTCCCTATCCAACTTACAGGTACGCCATTGCCCTAAGATATGTAGGTTTGGTGCGGTCAAATTCTCAGAGGCAATGAGAGGCTTAGACGCAGATGATGTGCTCCTGGATTCTTCCAAGTTGACGAGCGCAGAGGTATCTCGGCCTGAAGGATCGCTACATCTTTCTGATCCAAAGATTCTGCAGTCCCTGGACTTTTCAAGTTTAAAAAGACTGAGGGAACTGCATGTTACAGATTGCACGAATGTAACTGAAATTGGTGGCCTAGATGGATTAGAGTCCTTGCAAATTTTGGATATTTCCGGGTGCACATCACTCGGACAATCATTGGACCTGTCGAATTTAAAGAAATTGCAGAAATTTTATGCTAGAAACTGCCAGAACCTACATGAAATTCGAGGCCTTAAGGGATCGGAATCCTTGATAGATCTGGGAATTTCAGGATGCACGTACCTTGAACAATCACCGGATCTGTCAAATTCACAGAACCTGCAGACATTTGATGCTGAATGCTGCAAGAACCTAGTTCGATTTCGATGCCTTGAGGGATTAGAATCCTTGGTTGTTTTAAAAGTTTCTGGGTGCTCGTCCATTGGACCATCACTGGACTTGTCAAATTTAAAGACTCCGCGGGAATTATACGCTGCAAACTGTGAGTGCCTAAGGGAAATTCGAGGACTGGATAGCTTAAAATCCTTGAGAAAGTTGGATGTTTCTGAGTGTACATCCCTTGAAAAATCTCTGAACCTTTCAGAGTTAAAGAAACTACAGGTTATTTGTGCTGTGAATTGCAAAAACCTAGTTCAAATTCGAGGTATTGATAGATTAGAATCTTTGAAGAAATTGGATGTTTCTGGGTGCATATCCCTTAAACAATCAATCAATGTGTCGGATTTAAGGTATCTTGAGGAATTAAGTGCTGCAGACTGCAAGAATTTAGTTATAATTCAAGGCCCTAACCAATCAAAACAATTGAAGTTGGATATTTCCGGGGCACGTCCATCAAACAATCAGTGAACCAGTGATGCTTATAGAAGCTGAGAATATTCCAAGCTGTGAACTGTGATAATCTTGTTGAAATTCGAGGCCTGTGTTTAAGAGTCCTTCGAAGATATCTCAGGTTTGTCGTCTTTTGTACAATCACTAGACATTCAATTTTGTAACATTTATTGTGGGCTGCAAATTGGAATCTAATTGAATTCCCTGGCCTTGACAGGTTGGAGTGGTTGGTTAGTTTGGCGGTCTTTGGGTGCACGACCATTCAACAATCACTAGACATTTCAAGTTAAGGAGTCTGAAGGAATTCTATGCTGCAAACTGCGGTAATCTAGCTGAATTTCGAGACCTTGACAGGTTAGAATCCCTGGAAAACTTCAACATCTCTGGATGAATGTCCATTGCACAATGACCTTTCAAGTTCAAATTATCTGAGGCAGATTGCAAGATCTGGTAAGTTTGAATATATATGTGATTGCATGTCCATCGATGCTTGACCTTTCCAGTTTACAGAGTCTAAAAGAATTTGATGCTGCCAACTGCAAGAATCTAATTGAAGTTCGAGGCCTTGACCAGTAAAAATCTCTGGAAAGGTTAAATATCACTGGATGCACTAAACTGATTACATGCTGCAAATTGCTGGAATCTTGTTGAAGTTCGTGGCCTTTTTACAGTTTGGATTTACTGGCAAGTTTGAATATCCCGGGTGCATATCCATTGAAAGATAACCAGGCCTTTCCAGTTTAAAAAATTTGAGGGGATTTCACGCTGCAAACTGCAAAAATCAAGTTGAAGTTCTAGACCTTGATCGATTAGAATCTTAGGAAAGCTTTATCTGGATGCATCTCCATTGAAAGATTACTACCAAACACCTTTTTGTATAATTAGAAATAGACTGAAATTCCTCAATTCTCTTTATCCGCTCTATTTGTCAAGTGGCTGGAATTATTGCGGTTGAACATGAACCACTGCTTAAAGCTGCATGAAATTCCAAGCCTACAGGAATTCTCATCCTTCAAATGTTTGTCATTCAGGGATGCAAGTCCTTAGCAAAAGTTTCCGAGGAGTTGAAGTTTGGAGATTTAAGGAGCTTGATGGCGTCAGTTTGTTGGGAAACTTTCAGACATCCCACAGCTCGAAAGATCGAGATACCTAGAAAGAATAGAAATTCCCCGACGCTTGTCAATTGGGACTTTACCCGGTTTGTCTGGGTGAAAGAACTTGCTATATTTGGTTGCACAACTGCGACAGATCTTGGAGATTCTACAAGCTCTGGTCATTTCTTGATGCAAGTCGCTAAAAGGGATACTTGAATTATCTGGAGCTTTCCTCATACAGAATTATCAGCAGTTGTTATGTCAGGGTGCTCACGAGATCACATTCTGGATATAGTTTGATAGTGAGATGTCCCCTGACAAGGCAAAATCTTGGTCTTGATAATGGCGGGAATGAAGCTAGCGGTCCTGGTGAATCATCTGTGAGTGATTCTTCTTTGTAAATTACCGAGTGATTCATGTTTCTTAGTTTGAATGAAATCTCTCTCGATCATGGTAGGAATGTAACTGGCAAGCCTTGCTGGAGGACTAGATCGTCATAAGAGCGACGTTGTAGAAAATACTTTTGTCATCTGTCATCCACTGTGATTCTTCATCCTCAACATGATATGGAAAACCAGAATTTTGGATTAATAATCTTTTTGCAAGTTCTGTATTTAAAGGTGGTTGTGCTTGCTCGCAAGTTATTATATATATATATATATATATATATATATATATATAATGTGCCAGGCGTACTGGTTTACATGCGATGTTGATACAGTGGAAATTTCAAGAATGCCTGAATTGTGTTTTCATTGTTCTGCAATATTTGAACTGTAATTCTCCCTTTCTGTCTGCTCTCAATATGACCGCTCTAAGGTAATCTAATTATTAACATGTCGATTATTAAGGATGGTTCTGGAGGCAAAGTACAAAAATACATGGACAAAGGAGAGAGCTCATTCTGCTGGATTATGGCACTCTCGAACCACAGAATTCGTGGACTCCTTTCAAGCTAATTTCATGGAGTGTGAATTTGATATGCTGCAAGTCTGCAAGAGTGAGTTCGCAGTTCCATTGTCATTTGAAATTCTTGCCAAACTGTTTATGTGTTAATCTTTAGTCCTAACAAAACTTACACCGTTTAACCTGTTAGTCATTCCATTTTTGGGATTTTTCCTCCATGCCAGTGAGGATTTTGTTCAAGTGATGCTCTGTTTCTGAATTTCCAGTAAGCGAGTTCTTGTCTCCTGCTACTTCAAAATCTGTTAATAATGTTGGTCTTCATGCTACAGGAACTGCTGATACCTTATTCTTGGTTCCTTTTCGATCCCTTGTGGGAAAAAAAGAATTTGTTCCATTACAAGTTTGAGCAATGTCATCCGTGTGAATCACGCTGGAACGTATATCTTGTTGAAATGATGATCCTCGTGTTTATGAACAGACATGATAAGCTTATGGCAATGGACATGAAGAGGACTAGCAGAGTGTAGCACCGAGAGATGAAGCATCACTTCTAGCTCTAGGTGGGGGCCCACAGTGGACAGGAGGTCGGGCCATCGGAAGTTTCACTGATGAGGATCCTACTGTTAAATTACGGTCTCGAGCTTGAGTCCGTGCATGAAAAGTGGACATCTTTGTTCGAGCCGCGTATGGGAGATCTTCAGTGATTGTGTCAATATATATACTCAAGATTTTTTCTGCGCAGGAGACTCTTAATTCAGCCACATATTGAATTCCTTTCTTGAGCCGCACAGTGGAGAGTTTCTTCGGGTCGTATATAAGGGAGCTTCGGACACATGGAATACTAATACCGTGAGTTTTGCATCCTATTGAGTTGTTTCGTTTTTTTTTTTTTTTTTGGGGTAAGCAGCAAGGGTTTGGGCTTAATCTCGGTGTGGAAACTGAAAATTAGTGGAGCATATAAGTGATTGTAACTATGATTCTTCGATTATCAGTGGATTATTTGTTGCTGGCTCTTCCCATGGAGTAGGTTCATACACTTGGACCGAATCACGTAAATCTCTGGTGTCCTTCATTGATCCTCGTTTATTTCTTTGATGATTTTGCGTTGATTTAAGTCGCAAGATCTCGTCAATTTCCTCATTAATGTTACAACAGCTACTTTGCGGCCGTGAGAGCAATGGTTGCCGTTAGCAAAGATATAGACAGAGTAATACTCGCTGGCACTGTCGAGGGTGGCTGGTCCTAGCTATTTTCTCCCCCTGATTTGATCCAAGCATACTGTAAAGGGAAAAAAGAAGAAGCTAAATTCTGTCTTTCATGTTAAAGGATGCAATATGTAGAAGATAGTATCTTTCCTGGTACTTCATACGATTGACAACACTGTAAATCAGATTGTACTCGTTATTTGAACTTCTTAGGGAAAATTGTCAAAATAATCCTGAACCTATTGAATTTTTGCCAATTAAGTCCTACACCTTCTGATTTTGCCTATTCAGTCCTAAACGTTTTACATTTATGCCAATTTAGTTCTATTTTTTTTTGTATGAATTCAGTTCTAAACCTTTTACATTTGTGTCAATTCAATGCCTCCGGACAACTTTGGCAGCGTGGCACTGATGGGATATTTTTTTTTAATAATATTTCAATTTTTTTTCTCTCTTTTCTTTGTTTTTTTTTCTCCTTCCTGACCACAAGCGCTGCCGGCGTGGCTAGCTCGGCTTTGCCAACCATGGCGACATGTTTCTCCTTCTTGACCACTAGCGTCGCCAGCGCTGGTTATGGCGAAGCCACACCATGGCTAGCTCGGCCCGTGGCGTCGTCGTTGTCGCTATCGTCCCTTACCCCCTTCAAATCTGTTGTCCTGTTCCCAAGCTGCCCACCACTCTCTCTCTCTTGCTTGGTCGATAGTTCTCTGTAACGTCTAGAGTTCAAGTCAGAAGAAGGAATCGGCAACAACGACGACATGGCGAGCCATGCCTAGCTAGCGTCGGCAGTGCTAGTGGCTTGCCAACCCTCTCCTTTAGCCAAGAGCCGGTGGTTGAAGGAAGAAGGAGAAAAATAAAAATAAAAATAAAAAAGAAATGAAAAAAGAAAAAGAATCAAAAAAATAGTAAAGTATTATTAAAAATTATCCCGTCAATGTCACGTCAGCACCGGCCGGATGGATTGAATTGGCACAAATGCAAAAGATTTAGGACTAAATTCGCTCAAAAAAAGATTTAGAATTAAATTGGCGTAAATGCAAAAGTTTTAGGAGTAAATTTGGCAAAATCAAAAGGTTTAAGACTGAATTGGTAAAAGTGTAGTAAGTTTAGGACTTTTTTTTTGTAATTTTCCCAAACTTCTTCAAGACAAGCTCCAACAATGGCCCAAGAAAAATATGCTCCACTTGTTAATTTTCATCTACTTTAAAGGATGAGATCATTGTATGTGATATTTTGTGAATTAGAAAATTAACGGCAAGGAAGAATGAATTCGATGGAGTAAAATGCTCATCCAAAGCACGACGGACCGCGAGGTAACCTAATATCAAAAGAATAAAAGAGTAAATCAGTTTCAACACCATTTAAATAAATGTAAAATTTCATAAAGGAAAAGAGAAAGAAAGCGATAAATAATTTAGCACACATGTGTTTTAATTGACATATATTATATATATGGAATGAAAAATAAATGCAGAAAATAAAATGACAACTGCCCCCCGCTCTTAGAATATTTCAATATCAAATTACATTTCCATATGATAGGTTCGATTTTTGGAACAGTTGGCAGTTATCCCCGTAAAAATTCAAATCCTAGCAGAGTTGAAGATCACAGAGTCTAAATCTTTCTGGATTCTTTATATGCTTCCCAGGCTTTTAAAACTATTGGGAGGCAAACGGAGCCGAGAGGAATTGGACCGGCCATTGGAAGAGAACTTAAAGCAGGGAAAAGACTATCCTTTTCCTGGTGTAGTTTTTGACAAAACTCAAATCCAATCAGAGTCCTTCGTCTCTGGGGACACCCTTTTTACGGGAATATACAGAAATGGTCAACATTATTGCAATTGTCATCAGAATTCATTCACTTCGTTGTCTTGTAATGCGCCTCGTGGTGCATTGGGAAAGAAAGAATGAGAATGCAATGGAAGATAGTTTGAGGGATCAGAGTCTTCACATTCTTCAGCTCTCGCTTTGTAAAAAGCATTTATGGAATGCCTGCTCTGGTCTCGCTTAGTATTGGTGTGGTCGGGTTATCTAATTTTTCTTGGTATGATCTTTTTTGACTCGAAGTTGTGTGTTTGGTGAAATTATATATGGAGCTCTAGGAAGCTTTCACCTCACAATTCGAGAAATCTAGGCTCTTCCAGCAATTGTAAGCCCTCTTTACTGAGCAAGGATTTCCTACCATAAATGTAGAAAATCATTGCCCCCATGGCCATTAGATCTTCCCCCTTAGGACAAAAAAATCATGATCCCCTACATTTATGGTAGGGGATCCGGATCCGTCTTTACTTCCAAGAGCTTGAAAAGTTATGGCACCTAACCCCATAGTAGAGGCGTCAAATGGGTGTGTTGGATCGAATCGAATATGGCTTGACCCATATTGACCTGTTTAACCCGTTTTTTTTTTCATTTCTTTTAATTTTTAATTTTTTTGACTTTTTTCAATTTTTTTTTCAATTTTTCTGATTTTTTTAATTTTTTACTTTTAAATATTTTTTTAACAAAAATATTTTTATTTTAGTTCTTCTCCGGCGATCGGTGATGGGCGGCGGCGGCAGATGTTGACAGCGACCGGCGGCCACTAGTTTTTATATTTTTTATTATATTTTTCTTTTCCGATTTCTTTCATTAACTTATAAAAATAAAAAAATAAAAAAATAATCAAGCCTTTTAAGGCTCCTGGCCCAAGTGCAATTGTGGGGCTGCTCTCATGGGTCGAATATGGGTCTAATATGAGTCAAAACTGGGTTAAATATGGATCGAAAATAGGTTTAAGTTTGTGATTTATTTATGACCTATCTGATTCAAGTTAGATATTTCAGATCCATTTTTATTGAGCTCTTGAAATCTTGGAACCCACATATAATCCATTTCTATGAAAAAATGGGTGGTTGACCCATATTGACCGCGAGTAAAGGCAGCCTTTATGGCAATGAGGGAACTCAGAGAAGACAAGGTGTGATTTTGATAAGAATTTGGGCCATGGTACTTTATAGGACTGAGACCACTGTAAATCAAATAGTAATTGTTATTTGAACTTCTTACAAGACGAACAATGGGCCGAGTAAAGAACGCCACACTTGTTAATCGTCATCTATGGTAAAAGCATCATTGCAGCGGAGATCAATTTATGCGACATTATGTGAATTTGAAAATTAACAGCAAGGAATAATGAATTTGGTGGAGTAAAATGCTCACCTAAGACCCAGCCGACCTCGCAATAATGTAATATTAAAATGATAATGATATTGAAAGTAAAAGAGTAAAATAGTAAATCAGTTTCCACACCTCATTTAAAGCTACATGTTTTTACATGAAAGCTACTGAGAGCATGAACCAAAACGCATCATCTTAGACAAAGTAAAAAAAAAATAATAAAAAAGCCCTTCACATAGAAAGGGAGTGTGTAATGAAGTTGGAGTGTTGACCAAATAGGGCATTCGCACATTTAAATGTGAAATTCCATAAAGGAAAAGAGAAAACAACATATAATTTAGGCTCGCGCTTTTTCCACTCCCCTTATGATTTTGACACTCTTTTTTGTATGTGTTTTGACTATTATATCCTTTGTGTGTGGCCCGCCAAATCTGATATAATTTTATTTGATTCTTTTTATGTTAATTCTTTATTTCGTTTCTTTTTTTTCCTTGTGGGTCCCAACTTCCTCCCTTTCTTCTTCTTCTTCTTCTTCTTCCTCCTTCCCACGCCTCCTACACGTCTCTCTGTTTTCCCTCCTGCACGAGTTTGCTTCGATGCCGTCCTCTCCATCCAGAAACCCCGACTTTATGACGTCAATCCCGTTCTCCTCCACAATTTCGCCGGCACGGGCATTGGGCTCACCAATAACCTCCCCAACCGTCCCCTTTTCTTCGCACGAAGGTAATATTAAGAAGTGCGTAGGTTAGGTGAGTTTTGTTCTAATAGATAATAGGAAGCGAGATTCGAATTAGTGGTTTAATCTTATTTTAGTTTTCAATGTCGTGTGCGAGTGTTGAAACAAAATTTGTGCTTTTATAGATCAACTTCTTTGAACATGATGTACAGTGCGGTGTTTGTTCTTATGTTTGTGTCGCAGCTATTGCTTTTTACCCTATATTATAGTTGTGCATAGAGTTGAATTTGATCTCTCAACAATCATTTCGTAATCACATTTTTGTTGGAAAACTTATAATTGTTTAGCCTATTGTTTCACTCTCTCATGCTTTGTCAGTAATTACATGTTGTGTTATTATGAGTAGGGTAGATTGTTTGCTATTATAATACAAATGAAAGATTATCTATTTTAATTGGGCATCTACTTGACTCTAAGCAGGTAATATTCAAGAGGATCAAAATTTCTCGAATGTATCGATTGATGATGAAAATTCCAATGGAGAAGAGCAATTGATCATGTCAAAAAGTTCATTTGAAACTTTACCCGGTAATTTTCTAACTCGAGAAGATCTTTTGAGTAGTGTGCGGAGCCATTTTCTTGCTCAGGGTTATGTTATCTCTATTAAAAGGTCAAAAAGAGAAAAATATGTTCTTCTGCAATGCGATAGGGGAGGCAATTATCATGATCGACGTCATATTTATGTTGCACGTCAAAGATGAAAGACTGGATCTCGTTTGATTAATTGTCCTTTAGACGTCCGTGGTTATAAAAAGAAGAATGGATCATGGTCACTCAAAATAGTGAATGCATCACACAATCATGATCCCTCAAGTGATATGTCAGGACATCCTACCTGTCGTCGCTTTTCTAAGGTTGAAGCTTTGCGTGTGAAAGAGATGTCTAAGGCCGGTATACCTCCTCGCCAAATCCTTTCTTCCTTAAGACAAAGTAATCCCAAAGTTCAAGCTATAGCTAAAACTGTTTACAACGTGAAAGCGAAATTCTGTCGTGAATATCTGAATGGTCCCAGTATGGTCCAAGCTTTATTGGATGAGCTTAGTACAGGTGGATTCATCTACAATTTTAAACATGATGCTGAGGGTCACTTGACGCATTTATTTTTCTCCCATCCTATCTCCATGGCACTAACAAAGAGTTTCTCAAGTATCTTCGTAATGGATTGTACTTACAAGACTAATCGATACAAAATGCCTCTGTTGGATATTATTGGAGTTTCCTGTTTTAATACTTCTTTCTACTCATGCTTCGTCTTTTTGAGAAAGGAGGAAGAAGAAGATTATATTTGGGATTTGACGATGTTTAGTAACATTTTGAATATTGGTTGTCAACCTTCAGCTATCGTCACTGATAGGGAATTGGCATTGATGAATGCAGTTCGATTCGTCTTTCCTAGAAGTGCGAATTTATTGTATGTTTGGCATATTGAGAAAAATATCGTCGCAAAATGTAAATCTCAGTTTGAAGAAGGAACACATTGGGATTCTTTTATGTCTGATTGGTCCAAGGTTTTGAACTCCAAGACTAAAGCGGAATATGAGGACAACATTCAGCAATTCGAATATCATTGTAAGGAAAAGCCTTGGGTTGTTAACTACATAAAAAATACATGGCTTCCGTTCAAAGAGCTTTTTGTGACAGCTTGGATAGACGTGTACATGCATTTCGGAAACCGTGTTACTTCAAGAGCTGAAGGGGCACATTCGACTTTGAAAGCATATCTACAAGTTTCAACGGGGGATTTAGTTGAGGTGAAAAAGAAAATATGCCTTGCAGTTGAGAATCAGTAGTATCTAGAAATTAGAAGCAAATTATCAAGCGAAAAGGTAAGAGTTCCTCATCATCTTCATATTCCTCTTTTCAGGAACTTGATTACTCGTGTGTCAGTATTTGCTTTAGACAAGCTTTACAAGCAAAATGAGATTGCCAAAAGTAGGGCTGAGCTACCTACTTGTACTAGGCATTCTGTGCAATCCATGGGACTTCCATGTGCGCATGAGATTAGATTTCGATTTTCTGATGGTTTACCTCTTGATGCAATAAATCCACAATGGAGGCTGGATATAAGGTCCTTTTTGGATAGTGATATTACTCAAAACAATGAAGGAGATTCATTTAAGCAACTACTTCACGAATTGGAAAGGAAGTATCAACAATGGCCACTTTCCAAAAAGGAAGTTGTTCGAAAGCAAATTGAGCATTTTGTTCGAGAAAGTGATACTACTTTATATGAGCCCCTAGTTACATCTCATAAAGGCCATCCTTCTAGTTCAAGAACTAAAGGGGAAGCAACTTCTACAAGACGTGATCCTTCAGCATTTGAGATTGTTGAAAAAGGGAAGAGATGTGGTACATGTAGGTGTTATGGTCATAATAGTCGCACATGTAAATCAAAAGGCGAAGATCTCGGATCAAACACACATTTGAGGACCATTGAAATTCCCGGTGATGAAATATAGGCAAAGTGGGGTTTCTTGAGGGGAGCCAAGCAGTTGAATGGAATTCTTTTTTGTTAAGTTGCATATGCAATTTGTTACTATTGTAGTTTGTGGTATGTAATGCCAATATCATTTTGATGTATTTAGAATTGACATTTTAGTGCAACATTTGGCTCCTCTTACCTTTTCTGGTGACTCATAGAAAGGTGTTAACTTATCACTGCAATTGAATGTTTTGTGAAGTCGGTACTCGGTCGCGTTTGCTCAGCTTTGAGTTGTCATTTGCCTCGAATCTGAAAGCAATCATTGGGTGAAATTTGTCACGACACTTAGTTCTTCTTTTTAGAAAGTGCAGCATGTTTATCTGCAGCATTGTGAAATCATTGTCAAATGGATAGAGAAATAACCTTGCACAAACAAGATATGCTCACAAGGCTGCCTTCGTCAATCGTTAGTTCACATGCCTCGGAATACCGATCCGTTCCTAATTCTCAAGACAACCCCATAAGAACCAAGGATGATGTCTCTTTAGACCTTGAAACTTTTGTGTAAACTTTTTGCTTTCATGAGCATGCAATTGGTTATCCTGATGAGAGCGTTCACTAATGTGCTTCTTGATGATTTCTTGTCATTTTCGATGTGATCTTTACTTTAATGTTCTTCCTATTTTATTTGCTCAAGAGTTGAAATACAAACCCCGAGTCCCAACCATAGAAAACGGCTCCACAGCATGGATAACATAGACGTATAGTGTAGGTATGTACATTCAGATTGAAATGCCAAGTAGCGAGATCTTTAGCAGCCATCAATCAAATTCATGAACTCTGTCACAGGAAGTTGCTCGATATCTACATTACTTTTGCTAGGGTACTTTATTGGTCAAGATTTATAGAGAGCGGCCCTCTCAAACCCACGATAAGTCTTGGGAGGCTTCTGTTTTCTAGATTAGCTTGAGTAAGGAGGTTTTTTTTCCGATTTAATCTTAAAAAAATATTTACAAAATTAGGTTAAAAAAATTATTTACCAATTTGGGTCTCGCGCACCACTTGAAGCGGCGCGCGAGACCCGCGCTCTGCTTAAGGCAACGCGCAAGTGCCTGCTTCTTTTTTTTTTGGGTTTTTTTCTTGCTTTTTTTTTGCTTGCTTTGCTTCTTTTTTTTTTTTTGCTTTTTTTTCTTATTTTTTTTTCTAGAAGCCATGCACATTTTTTTTGCTATCCACAAACAAAAAAAATTATTTTTATTATTAATTTGCGATGAATATTATTAGCGACGAATTCTACGATGAACGCGTCGTTGGAAATGTACTTATATATTTTTCGACGAAACATCATATTTGTTGCAAATTTCGTCACAAAATATATAACGTACATTTCTAACTACATGTTCGTCGTAGAATTCGTCGCTAATAAAATCCGTCCCTAATAAAATTCATCGCAAGTTCATCGCTTAAAAAATTATTTTTTACGATATATATTTTGGGAAAATTTTGTCATGCGACACGTTTATATTTTACGACAAACTCATGTGACACGTTTGTCGCATGATATAAAGCATACATTTTTAACGACACATTCGTCGCAAAATATATACTTAGTGTGCTTCACGGTGACGTCTAACGTGTCGTTGGAAATGTACGCTTTATATTTTGCAACAAATGTGCCGCACATTTCGTCGCAAAATATATACTTTAAGTGTTGCGCAAGACCCGTGGTAAAGTGTCTCACAATGCGCTTGAGTCAAATGTGCCGCACATTTCGTCGGAAAATATATAACGTATATTTCTAACGACACGTTCGTCGTAGAATTCGTCACTAATAAAATTCATCGCAAATTAATAATAAATATAATTTTTTTGTTTGTGCAGCAGCAATCAAGCGTCGCTTCTAGCAAAAAAAATATGTGCATGGCTTCTAGAAAAAAAAAGTAAAGCAAGCAACAAAAAAAAAGATATTCTAACTGCTTGAAAAAAAAAAGCAAGGCAGGCAACAACAAAAAAAGGCAAGGAAAAAAAAATAGCAAGCACTTGCGCGCTGCTGCCTTAAGCAGCGCGCGGGTCTCGCGTGCCGCTTCAAGTGGCGCGTGAGACCCAAATTGGTAAATAATTTTTTTAACCTAATTTTGTAAATATTTTTTTTAAAGATTAAATCAGAAAAAAAAACCTGAGTAAGGAGGTCCTTCCCATTGGATCAAAATCACATGGAAGTTGGGAGTAACGAGGAAAGACATAATCTAAACTCTTGACCCCGTAAAATTCAAGCTGCAAAGTCAGGAATTGTGGAAAGATCTCGGGATCGAAACTCTGATTTGCAGTGTGACGATGATCCTATTCCTGTCTTTCATTGCCGAAACGAAGGTCTCGCAGGAGAAAAAATTGCTTTGACAGTGCGAGGTGTGGGAAAGAGGAAGTTAGAAGAAAAGGAGAAAGGTGGGACCCGCAAGGGAAAAAAAGAAACGAAATAAAAGAATTAACAGAAAAAAGAATCAAATAAAATTATATCAGATTTGGTGGGCCACACACAAAGGATATAATAGTCCAAACACATATAAAAATGAGTATCAAAGCTATAAAAGGAATGGAAAAAGCGCGAGCCATAATTTAATATGCATGTATTGTAGTTAATTATGAAACATTATATGTGGTACCTTAAGTATATAGGGTACCTTGCACAAGGTAGATAATTGAAATACTACACTCAGGAATGACGTAAATTGGCTTGCTTTTCCCGATTGCTTGACTTTTTTTTTATATATTTATTCTTCTACGATATTTGAATTTGAACTGTAATTCTCTCTTTTGTCTATGACTGCTCCAGGTAATTAAGCTGTTAACACGTGGATTATTAAGGATGTTTCTGTTAGATCGATAGGATCTTTCAATCACACGAACATAAGATTGAATTGATAAATAAAGCGTACCCGAATCAAAAGAAGCCATTGTTGATCCGATGAAAGTGAATATGTCGTCTATGGGTGTAGATCTTCACTACTCTCCTTTATCTAGAGATGGATGTGTATTTTTCTCTCAGAGAACAGAATCATAAGAATGTGGAAGCGCAAGGAAGCGTTAGCCGTTCTCCACAAAAGGAGATCTTATATAGAGGGAGTGATGGGACCAACCCTAGAGCTGCCTAATCTCAACTGTCCATCAAGGTTTAAAGATAATGTTCTAGAAGCCCAATCGGATGTCGTAAAATATTCTCTAGTATATTTACTTAGATGATAGAACTGATAGGCCACATAATTGGAATGAATCTCATCAGATCCAACATTCTCCCACTTGGCCAAAGGTTCTATTAACGATCTAATTCATGAGGCTTGAGATAACATAATCAAGCATATATAACATAGAGGCGTCAAACGGGTGGGTCGGGTCGGGTTTGGGTCGGGTCGAATATGGTCCGACCCATATTGACCCATTTAACCCGTTTTGACCCATATTCATTCAATATAAATTCTATGACCCAAACCCGACCCGACCCAAACCCGACCCATACCCGACCCATATTTCTTAAACAATTCTATATTTAACAAAATCATGCAATACTTATTTCTTGTAATTTGATAAAAAAAATGATATTGCTAAAAATGATATTTAACAAAACCCTACAATAAAAGTTTTTTTTTATTATGCATAAATTTTAATTTTTTTTTAATTTTATAAAAATATTTTTATTTTCTATTTTATTTTATCCTTTCTTTTTTTAATTTACGATAATTTTATTTTATTTTCTCTTTTTTATTTTTTATTTTTTATTTTTATTTTTTTATTTTTTTATGTTTTCCTCCTGCCATTCTTCTGCGACCTTTGTTTGCAACTCCTTCTCCCTCCTCTGCAACGTTTATTTTTATTTTTTACTCTCTCTCTTCTGCAACTCCTTCTCCCTCCTCCATCTGCGACTCCTCCTTCGTCTGCTGGTTTCAGGGCTTCGACTAGCTCGCGGTTCGCCAGATCCCGCCACCTCGAGCTCATCCGAAGCCGGCGAGCTCGGCTCGCCTAATCCCGCGCCTTAGGCCAGATCCCGACTAGCCCCAAGCTCCCTCGAGGTCGGGGCCAAATCCTAGCGAGCAACGAGCTCGCTCCGCCCAATGCCGTAGAGCTTGATTTTTGAAGTCACAGCTCAGAAAACCAGTTCTTCCTCTCCGTGTTCGTCACTCTTGGTCTCGGTGAAGAAGACGCAAATGGAGGAAGCTAAATGAAACGAAGGAAAGTCGAGACGGTCAGGGTTGGCTTCATGGACTTTGACTGGGCTTTTCTATTTCGAAAATATGGGTCACTTAAATGACCCATATTTTAACTTGCTACTTGGGCCATAACTTTTCTCAACCCATTTTAACCCATTTATACATAAAACGAGTTACCCATTTAAAGTTGAACACCTTAAATCTGAGTTAAAAAATGGGTCCACCACCCATATTGCCGGCTCTGATATAACATCCCTTAAGTAAGGTTATGTTTAACATTTATACAGAAAAGAATTGAAGCCAGTATCCATGTTCCAATGCCACAGTACCGTTCTCCAGTTACTATTCCAGCATAAATATCAAACACAACATTTAAAAGTCATGAACAATAATGTTTCATACTATAAAATGTTCATGAGGTCTATACGTAATTGTTTGTTTCAAAATGCTTCAAATGTGCACATATAACAAGAAGCAACAAACCATAAATTCAAAATCCATTACATGAGGTGATCACAAATATAACATAATCGTTATAACATAAGCATTATTAGAGTCAGGAATGGCTCCCCGAATAGCGGTCGTTATGGAGCCTTTCATAATCGTTAGAGATATGCGATTAGATCGCTCCCACTTTTCATAAGTAGATTTTTGCTCAGTTGAGCTTTCATCTGTGAGTTCAGTAGGAGCGCCAACACGTAATGCATAGTCCAAGTCCATGACTCCAAGAATGAGGCTTATTTACTCTTTCCACTTTTTAAAGTTTGTACCACTCAGTTGTTCAATAGAGGAAAGATAACTGGTAATAGCAGCAGGATTGTATGCTAGATCAATAAAATTATGCACATCAGTACCTTTTATAAAATCCACAAAAACAAACAAAAATTTAATTCATCATCATAGTACACTGAAAAATAAGCAGTTCACTTACTTGGGAGGTAAAATACACAAAACCTTGCCAAAAGAAATCCAAGAGTCATCTATAGCTTTCCTTTGGGCCGACTATAGACACTTTAAATGGATTCTTACAAAGATCATTAGCAAATTTAATAAGGTATTAATAAGTCAAATTAAATCACCGTTGGGCAGAATTAATTTGAATCGCATATTTGCAATTTATCTGCTTATCAGATTATCATTCTACTAAAAACTAAATATTACAACTTTCCGTTGGGCCAATTGCAAATTTAATCAAGAGTATAACATAAGGCGGTCTTAGCAAAATCTAAATCTATTTAAAACAATAATCTTCCGTTGGGCTGATCACCGAATCAAATAATTTAGAACCGCAATGAAGATTAAAATTTATTCGATGTAATAGATTATCTTGCCCCAAAGCTAGCGTCCATCATCACATAAACTAGTTCTTCTCGACATCCGAATAAACACAGGTTACTTAAAGAACAGCTCTAACAATTTGCCTAAACCCGAATTCGGCGTAGCAATATGAAACATTTGCACATGTAAGAACCGATAGTCGATGGAACAGATCACAATATACGCATGCAAGACAAAAAAACCATGGCGTTTTATTTATTTATTTGTTTATCAAAACCCCATTCTGGACATGACAATACGAATGGATCTTGGGTAAAAGAATAAATAAATAAATATATGTAGTGGGAAGCAGAAGCCAGTCATTGAAGAAGAATCGCCCTTAACTTTTCTATTCTTTTCCTCAACCCAATGCTTGATCCGAATCAAAAGAAAGGGAACGACGTAGGATTGCAGGTTTCGGTGATTTCAGAACAAAATACAAATCAAGCCCGAATCCGAATAAAAACATTATAACTATATTCGTGCTTTGAATAAACCTAAGCTCTGATACCACATGTTAGATCGATAGGATCTTTCAATCACACGAACATAAGATTGAATTGATAAATAAAGCGTACCCAAATCAAAAGAAGCCATTGTTGATCCGATGAAAGTGAATATGCCGTCTATGGGTGTAGATCTTCACTACTCTCCTTTATCACAATAGAGATGCATGTGTATTTTTCTCTCAGAGAACGGAATCGTAAGAATGTGGAAGCGTAAGGAAGCGTTAGCCGTTCTCCACAAAAGGAGATCTTATATAGATGGAGTGATGGGACCAACCCTAGAGCTGCCTAATCTCAACCGTCCATCAAGGTACTTGAGAAATATAACGCGGAAGAGAAAATGAGAAATTCTAATGTAATTTGATATATTGAAATGAGTACATGAGGAGCCTATTTATAGGCTTTATCTTAGTAACAAAGAAGGTAACAATATATTATAACGCTAAACAAATCAATCAGGACTAATCAATGATATTTCCTGATATCCATCAATGATACCCGATATCCGTCAATGATCTTTAGCATCCAGAATATCTCCGATATATGCTAATAATCTCTAACATCCCCCCTCAAACTCAATGTGACTAAGTCATTTGAGTTTGAATCAATCTCTAACAGTGCTCCAAAATCAATCTCTAACAGTGCTCCAACACGTTGCATGACATCAAGCTTGATGGATCCACAATGTCCGATGTGTGAGGCATCTGGCTGGTCTGAGGGCGACGAGTCTGATGATAATGTCGGCTTCTCGAAACGAGAAGTGAAAAGTCGAGAATCGGAAGCAATTGAGCCGAACAACATGCGTCCTTTGCGGTCGACTTTGTTGTCAGGACAGTAACTAAACAAACGCGGTCGATACGGCTGGCGTGGCTACGGCAAGCGGATTAGCTAGGAACTGCTGAGCAAAGGTTACTACACGAAGACGCGTCTTCATTGCGTCGAAAAATACCTCAATGAAAAAGAAAAGCTCGACTTGGTGACGCTTCGTCGACGTCGTGACACTATCACTGTAGGGGCGCCTACTCAGACGGAATGAAGCACTCCAATGAACACTGCCGAGTGGGATGGATGGATTTATTTGACGAAGTTGAGAATGAAAAAGCGAAAAAATAGAATTGGAAATTTCCGGGGTGCACCGGGTGCGATGTGCACCCGGTGCACTAGGGTTGCCTTAGCAACGAAGGCTCCGATACCAACTTGAGAAATATAATGCGGAAGAGAAAATGAGAAATTCTAATGTAATTCGATATATTGAAATGAGTACATGAGGAGCCTATTTATAGGCTTTATCTGAGTAACAAAGAAGGTAACAATATATTATAACGCTAAACAAATCAATTGGGACTAATCAATGATATCTCCTGATATCCATCAATGATACCCAATATCCGTCAATGATCTTTAGCATCTAGAATATCTCCGATATATGCTAATAATCTCTAACAAAGGTTTACAGATAAGGTTCTAGAAGCCCAATCGGATGTCATAAAATATTCTCTAGTATATTTACTTAAATAATAGAACTGATAGGCCATATAATTGGAACGAATCTCGTCAGATCCAACAGTTTCTGGAGGCAAAGTGCAAAAACACAGGCAAAGGAGAGAGATCCTTCCGCTGGATTATGGTGCTCTCGAACCACATGATTCGTCGGGTTCTTTCAAGCCAATTTCATATAGGGTGTGGATTTGATAAACTGCAGGTCCGCAAGAGTGAGTTCATGGTTTTGTCGTCATTTTAAATTCTCGCCGAGGTATTTACGTGTCGAGCTTTAATCTAACAAGAGTTACACCGCTTAACCTGTTGGTCATTCCATTGTTGGCATTTTGTTCAAGTGATGCTCCGTTTCTGAACTTTCCGGTATGCGAGTTTTTGTCTCCTGCTGCTTCGAAATCAGTCAATAGTCTTGGTTGGCATGCCGTAGGAAATGCAAATAGAGCCGGATCTTGGAATTTCGCAAGAGAACCATGTATGTATTTCAAAGAAACATATGATCTATTACGCAAAGAAACTTATGATCTATTACAAGTTTAAGGAATGTTATCTGTGTGAATCTTGCTGGAACTACGAAGAGGAAGCCACCTATATCTTGTGGAAATGATGATCCTCATGTTTTATGAACTGACATGATAAGCTTATGGCGAAGGACTGAGCAGGACTAGCAGTGTAGCAAAGAGAGATGAAGAAGCATCACTTCTAGATCGGGGCGGAGATGCGTTGGTGCCGGTGGTTGGGGCTGACAGTGGCGGGATCTGGCTGGACAGGAGGCCGGGCCATTGGAAGTTTCACTCATCGTGACCGCTACTGTTAAATGATGTTTCTAGTTTGAGTGGTGGACGTTTGGGCGGCTGATATTTGCTGGAGCCAAAATCTCCAAGTTCGAAAGCAAGATTTGACTTCTTAAAGAAGACGTACATCGGACCTTTTTTGGGCCATACATAAGGGAGCTCTGGACACATGGAGGACTTTGTGTCGTGAGTTTTGCATCAATATTCTTTTTAAGCAGTGTGGGTTCGGCCTTAATTTAGGTGTGGGCAACGCTCGAATTAACGAGCAATTATAATTCCGATTCTCAATTATCAATAAATTATTTTTGCTGCCAGCTCTTCGCGTAGAGCAGGCACTGACACTTGATCGAACCAGGTAAAATCTCTAGTGTCCTTTATCATTCCTCATATCATTTCACTGGCGATTTTTTATCGATTTAATGCAAAATCCTGTCAATTTCTCAGCTATTTCTCGGCCTCGGAGAGCAATGGTCACCGTTAGAAAAGATGTAGACGGAATAGTACCTGCCGGCGTTTCAAGGATGGAGACGCGGCAGTGCGCTTGTCATTTTGTCAACCCTTTTACACATTCGTAACGTCGTGTGACCTCCGACTTGAAGTTGAACACATTGCAAAAATAATGGAAGATCATCGGCATTATAGAAACGAAGCTCGAGATTGATTTTTTGGTCAATGGAGCTAGAAATTGATAAGCCCCCCAAAACTTTTCTTTGGGTACCCCCTCTCCAAGAGGAAGGGTCCCTCCCTCTCCCTATGCCTTTTTAAAGTTGTTTTGGTCTTTTATTTATTTTTGCTTTCATTCTTCCTGGTTGGAAGCTTTTCTCTTCCGATTTAGTGTAAATCTGGAAGTTTTTCTCTATCATTTTTAGAGATATATCTCTATCCCGTTCTAGTTTAGATTTGGGATTTTCTACATGTATGTTTTCGAGATTTTGCTCACCTCGGGTTTCGTTTGTGAACAAGTCAAGTTTCGAAGGAGCTCAGAGGAGCTTCGTGAACGTTTTGCTTTCACATATGTCAAATTATGCTATTTCAACTTTTTTACCCTACTTGTTGATGGTGTTGCGGACGCCAAACCTAGGCACACCCCACCAAAAGGCGAAGATAGCAACAAATGAAGTTATGGGTGTGTGCTCATTACTGAATACGGATTCGGTGATCAGCCGCCGATTATGATAGATGTGCTATTTCTCTTCTTATCTGGAGCTTGTTTTGTTTTTAAGTTGTCTGGGATGTATTTTAGTTTGTAGTTGAAGCGCGATATTTCTCTCTTGTATCTTGAGGAAATGAATGAAATGAAATGTTATTTCTAACAAAAAAAAAAAAGCTCGGGATTGATTGATTGATTGTATAAGTAATAGATAATGGAATGATCGGAGCAAACTGCTTAAAAATTATGATAAAATCAGAAAGCAAAAATAAAATCGAATTACCAGACAAAGAAACACACACTAAAACCTTTCAATTCATTATCTCATGTCGCTTTGTCCAAAAAAGGAAAAAAAATCTAAAATCTGTCTTACATGGTAGAGGATAAATAAGTAAAAAAAATTGTGATTGTTATTTGAACTTCGGTTAAAGTACATTACAAGTGCCAAAATTTGTGTACGGCGCTCACTTTAATGTCAAAACATTCAAAATGATCACTTAAGTGCTAACTTTTTTTTTTTTTTTAAAAAACATTCACTTCAGTGCCAATTTTTTTTTAAAAATGATTATTTTAGTGCAAACTCCGATTTGACCTGATGTGGCTCGCCGGAAATCCAATGTGGTCTATTTTTATTAATTTTTGAGTGATGTGGCTCGCCGAAGTTGGCACTAAAATGAGTGCTTTTAAAAAAAATTGGCAATTAGGTAGTATTTTTGAAAGTTTTAGCAATAAAGTGATCATTTTTTTTAAAAAAGTTGGCACTTAATGATCGTTTTGAAAGTTTTTGTACTAAAGTGAGTATCGTACACAAGTTTTGGCATTTATAATGTACTTAAACCTTTGAACTTCTTACAAGACCACCTCCCGTCCCTTAGTTCGGCAAAATATTGAAGTCTTTCTTGAGCCGCACGATGGAGCCTTTTTTTTGGGTCGCACATAAAGGACCTCTGGACACAGGGAGGATTCATCCTTTGAGTTTTGCATCCAATCTACTGTTTAAATGTAAATAACTTTGGGCTTAATCTAGGCGTTGGAAATAATTGTAACTCTGATTCTCCGATTACCAGTGGATTATTTGCTGGCATTGCTGCCGGCTCACCCCATGGAGTAGGTACCAACACTCGGACCAAATCGTTGACCGAACCACGTAAATCTCTAATGTCCTTTATCATTTCTCATTTATTTCTCTAGTGATTTCGCATTTACTTAAATCAATTTTCACTCTTCTTTTAATTCTATGACTTTACATGAGTGTCTAACCCACTCTCCTGATAGCATGAACTAAAATGTAAGAGGGTGGAGATCTCTGTTAATGGGATTTGAGAGTGCTTGACCGACTAGGGCTTTCTCACGTTTAAATGTGAAATTTCACACGGGAAAAGAGAAACTAATAAATATCAAAGTACCGTATATTATTATTCAGAAATAGTACCAATGGTTTGTATCTGCTGGAGAGGCTTGGTTTTCGCAGTAATGGATGATTAAATTCTATTTTTTTAGGGAGAGCGGTTGCCGATGATTCGGTCTCTCTGTAGTTTCGCTAGCGCTTCAGAAAAGTCCATAGCGTGTGAGCTGCAGCTGTTTTCGGGCGGTGGAACTTTCATAAAGAGTCGAAAATGTGGCATCTCTGTTGTTGTTTCCGATGGTGGCAGCTCTGTAGCTGGAGAAAGCTTAACGAGCTGCAGCTTGAGGGTAGCTGTTTCTGAGCTCTATGCTCGGACTCTAGCGTGATCATTTGGTTGATCGGTTTAACAAATATGTTTGTCAAACTTACACCGCGGTCCCATTTTCTACGGTGAAAGTTAAGGGCATGAAACACTTTCGGTTGGAAAGTCTGCGCTACGGTACGAGTGGAACATGTTCAGCTTTGTGCATAGGAAAAAAGGCGAAAGCAATTATAAGAATGTACATTAGCACACGGGAATCTCCCCCCAAACCCTCTCATGGCAATAAGTCTGCTAGGAATATGCAGAAATGGTCAACATTGCTGCAACTGTGATCAGGATTCGTTCAATATTGTCAATACATGCTTCTCTTAGCTCGTCTTGTAATGCCTATCTTCTGCCACCACTTTATGTTAAGTCTTGACGGTTTAAATGGAATTTGCGTATATGAACTAGTTGAGCTTTTTCCCTTGTGCCTCATGTGATGCAGTGGAAAGAAGAAGAATGCAATGGAGGATAGCTGGAGGGATCCGAGTCATCCCATTCTGGGAGGCCTGGGAGGTGAGTGAGGAGAGGAGGAATTTGATGTTGTGGGCGAAATTGCTTTCGGAGCTTCTAATTTGTTAAAGCCGCATAAGGGAGTTCCCGACACATGGAGGCTTTGTGCCGTGAGTTTTGCATCCAATTGACTAGTTTGGGTAAGGGTTTGGGTTGAATTTAGGTGTGGGAAATATTAGAGCGCATGAGTAAATCATTTGCTGCGGGCTCTTCTTGTAGTGTAAGTATCTACATTCGGATCAAATCACGTAAATCTCCGATGTCATTTTTTGTTAATCGTATTTCACCGATGATTTCGCATGGACTTAAATTGCAAGATGCTATCATCAGCTACTTTTCGGCCTTGGAGAGAAATGGTCATTGTTAGCAAAGATGTAGACGGAGTATTATTGGCGGGCCTTCCGAGGATGGAGAAGCGGCTGTGCAGTTGGCATTTTGTCACCCTTTGACACATTCCCAACGTCGTGTCACCTCGGAGTTGAAGTTGAACGCTGCAAAAATGATGGAAGATCATCGGCATGAAAGAAACAAAGCTGGAGATTGATTTTTTGGCCACTGAAGCTCGAGATTGATTGCACATATAAGTAATAGAGAATAGAATCGTCGGAGGAAACGGCTTAAAATTATAATAAAATCGGAAGCAAAAATAAAATGGAATTACCAGACAATCGGAACACACAGTAGAACCTTTTAATCCATTATCTCATGTTGCTTTGTCAGCAAAAAAAAAAAAAAAAAAGAAAATTCTAAAATCTGTCTTAGATGTTAGAGGATAAAATACGTAGAAGATAGTGTCTTTTCTGGTACTTCATGTAATGTTTTGCGATTTGGGCCATGGTTTTTCACAGGATTGAGATAATCTAAATCAAATTGTAATTGTTCTTTGAACTTCTTACAAGAACACCTCCCACATCCAAAAATGGGTATAATTTTCAATTTATGTGAATTTGAAAATAACGGCAAGGAATACCTGACCTTATGGAGCCGGCTGTGGATGCGGAGGTGTATTGGCTTGCCAGAATGTTTTTACAGCCGCACAAAATAAACGGAGCATAAATTGTAAGCTGCGTATTTAATCTTGTATGCAGCGATCCAAGATACACACGTACAGATACAAAAATCCCTGTTCCATCCATAGAGTCAAAGAGTTAACGCACCTTGTTTTGGATTCATTGTTCTTGATGCGGAATTGCGAGAATCCGACGCTTAAGAGCTTCTCCTCTATGAATCCCCTTGATCACTCGCTTCAATGAGACGGCCCCTCACTGTCGTTTCTGACGATTTCTATATGTGAGGTTATGTGGACATTAGGGTTTAGAGGAGGGACTTAAGCACTATTTATAGAGAATAAACCCTATCCCCTCGTCAATGATAAGGATATCTCGGCCCATACTATCCAGGACCATATCCTACTTGAATTAGGAAATAATATATCTCTTTCTTATTAGACCAAATAATAATTACAGTAACAATTAATAAAGCCCACAATTGAATATTAAAACAGAATATTCTAACATTCTCCCACTTGGGCTAAATTAATTGAAACTGTACTGTATATACGCATCTTTATATTGGTCTAGAGATAATTCCCAACAGTCAATCCGATCCCATAAAGTCTTAAGTACCGGACCATGCCAGTAACTGCATCAGAAGACACAGAGCCATCCACAATCACAAATACTCTTAACTTTACTGATATGGATTTGATATGGTAGTATGGCAATCGGATAACATCTCAAATAATAGAGATGCCTTATATGTTATCCTCATTGTCAGTCACCATTCTCTCACTTTATGTGTCACAAAACCAGATGTGTCACGAGAGAACATCTTTACGATTCCAACGAACCAACATATGTCTCACCTTTATAGTTAACTATGCTTTACGTGTAACAAGATATATGTCTTTTGGCTAAAATAAATGCCCCAGCCATCACTCAAGATTTACACAATTCCTTGAGATTTTCAACAGATATATGTATTCAACCCCTCTTAATCATTATAACTTTATTGCATGCAATGGAGTTGATGCATATCTAGATGTTACAAAATGTAACAAACACAGATGTGAACTTTATTAGAGCAAATATCGAATACAGCTCCCACTGAACAACAGCATCTCATGATGCTTACTCAACCCATCAATTAACACGTCATATCAGCATCCCATGATACTTTTATATTTGCGACATGTCATCTAAATGTGTATGGGAAGAGACCTTAAGTTAGTGAGTCTGCAGCCTTATCATCTGTGTAATAAGCTCTACTATAGTGTCACACTTTCATCTGTTACCTTTATGGTCAAAAACTTGACCGCCAGATATTTAAACCCCTTAGGACCTCTACTGTTGTTAATGAATAATATTGCAGAGTTATTGTCACAACACAACTGTATGGGTCTATTCACAAAATTAAATACGGCCAACTCTTTAATGAGATTTCGGAGCCAAATAACCTGAATAGTAGCTAACAAGCATACTACAAACTCCTCTTTCTTGATCGAGGATTACATAGATTTCTGTTTACGTTTCTCTGTAATACTACACTTTTCTGTAGACATATAAATGTCTGTAGTTGTCAACTTCACATCATCCTAACAGCCAACAAAAACTGAATCTGAATGCTCTACTAGCTGCATGCCCTGAATATATCTGTAAATTAGCATACAGTATTTTGTCATCTTTAAGTACCTCAAAACTTTCTTAGTAATCACCTAGTGAATGTGTCCTGGATTTAACCAATACATTACAAGAATGATCCATACGAATCTCAATGACTAGGACAAAACACTCTATATCAAGATCAATCACGTAAAAAATGCTTCGACAATATCTGCTTCATCTTATGCAATAATTCAAGAAAATTCCTTTCAAGCAAGATATCGCCTGCATAGAACAGAAGGAAAATAAATTCCTCCCACTGATCTTGTAGTATATATATACTAATTTACTTTGTTCTTGACAAAACATGATAAAGCTACAATACTATGAAACTTCAAGCCACAATTGTCTAAAAGCATACTTGATCCCATAAAATAGACTTTTCAGTCTAGAATCTCCACAAATATGATCAAACTTTATTCCATGATAACTTTGTGAGATTCTTCGTTCTTTATGCACAAGTTTATTTAAATCATCTGCTGCAAAACCTTCGGGTTACATAAAAAGACTACCTCGAAGTATCCAATTAAAAAGAAGTTTTAATACCTGTATAATAAAGCTCCTTATAATAATGAGCTATTAATACCTTAATCACTTTGAAAAACTCTTTATGAGAGACTGAATAAAAATTATTTTAAGTCTGCTTATTCTTTATGAGTGAAAAATTTCGCTACCAATCTGTCTTTAAACTTCTTAAATAAAAACATTGATCAAAATATAATTTGATATAATAAAGTAGACAAAAAACTTTCATATGGAGTCCCTTAAGTTATGCACACCCAATTGCAGCAGATGGACTTGTGACCTTGAGGCATACTAATAAGCTTTCAAACACCGCATGTTTTATAGTCTATATCTCATCTACCATGCACCCAATCACAATTATAATTAAGAACAAGAAATAGCAACTGTATAAATTACTAGATTATTTACATAGTCGATTTTGTAGTCATGCTCTTCCGGATAGACTATACAATGTGACTTGATACAACTGATCGTCTATGCCTGATAGATCTTTTAGGTAGAGCTACTTTAACCTTTATTCTGCACTTGTAGGGTTTGATAAACTTCATCAGGTATTATCTTAATAACAAGAACCTGAACCCCAACAGAATCATACTGTAATGTAGAATGCTCCATGATCATCTGTATAGACAGAGAAAAACGATACAATTGTCCCTACCATACTGTTACCTTTAATAGTCTGTGAGCAACTACCATTATTCGGCTATATCAAGCTCCAGCAATTTAGCTATCTGTAATTCCACAATTCTTGTTCCTCTTTTGGGATGATAAATCAATACCCCTTTAGATGATATGGGTAAGGCACGAAGTAAAACCGAGTGGTTCTGGAGTCCAATTTATCTAATGTTGGATTATGTAACTTTATTTCTGCATGAACACCTCAAACTTTAATATGGTTCAAACTATATTAACGTCTAGTCGATGACTCAAAAGAAGTCAATGAAATATTTTGATAAAAACATAATGGGTTATTTTTAAAGTTTTACCCCACAGAAAAAACATATAAATTGATTTTACATATCATACTCATCATCATATCCGTATGGTGTGATTTTGCCTTTCAGTCACACCTTTCTATTGAGGAGTATCAGGTACAAAATCACAACCCAAAATCCTCTCAAATATTTGGCAAATGGCTCTTTAAGCTATCCAGCATTGCCATGTCAACCTTGATACTCACCACCTTAGTCAAAAATGACTTTTTTTTTATAATAAATTTATCGACTATAGTCAAAAATATGTTGAACTTGTCACGGAAATAAATATTTTCTTTAACCAAGTTATGAAAAACACATAGAGAAAAATCATCATTTAAATGTGATAAAAACTCTACACAATATTACCATATAAGATCCACTTATACTAGTATAAATGACCTTCAATAGGTCATAACTATCGACTACAGTTTCACCATTTATCTTAGTTATCTTATATCTGCTTCAATCTACGCATGTGTCTAGGTCACTTTTAAGAGTGAACAGAATGCTTACCTTTATCTATCTTTTCACTCTTTCTTTACTGATGTGACCAAGAAATTTATTGCATAATACGCATGATTGTTTCTTAGGCAGATAAATTTTGTAAACAACTTTTCAGCTGTATAAGTTACGTATAGTTCATTGGGAGATAAACATAATCTGTACAATTCATTGGACATGGAGTAGTAACCAACTTTATTTTAAAAGAAATGGTAATTATTTTATTTGAAATTTCAAAAAAAGGAGTAACTACACATGTCCATACTTGATACGGAAAATAAATTCCGTCTTTAAGAAGGGTACATAAAATATGTTTCATAATGTCACAATAAAACCAGAATCTGGAATGACATTCCCATCAATTTAACGTCAACTTTATAGTTGTTTCCATAATGAGCTTGATTCAACCTGATTTGGTACCTTTTAGTTTATGAATTCCTATATAGTAAACGCAACACAATATGTCGCACCACTATCTAACCATCACATAACCTGATGAGGCCTAAGATAGAATGAATTCACAAACCAATACAAAAAATCATTACTTTATGCTCATACTTAGATAACCAAGTCTTTGTATTAACTGTAGTATTTCTTTATGTGATATTTCTTCTTATAAAAGAAGTAGCGATCACCATCCTTTTCAAAGGACGCATTTCATGGATCCAAATCATCAGAATGACCGGTGGTTTAATATAATACTTTATGAGTATGATTTTAGAACTATTCAAAATATAATTTCATCAACTTTAAGACGTAATCTTTAATCTTAATAGAATCATTACACTTAATGTTGAGGAGTCATTGCAGATATTTACCACTCTTAATAATAAATGAGATATAATTTCAAAGCCTTCAAGGCTTCATTTACTTACTTAGCAGTGCAGTTAACTGGTAGAAAATATTTTTCAAGTGTTCTTTAGTGGACCGCTTCATATCAAATAAGCGAATCCGATCACTCTTTACCCAATAAGCACATAATGCTCTTGAAAATTCTCACCAATGAATGTGAGAACTACGGGTCTTTCTTGACAAGAGTAATATAAGTATTTGCTAGTTCTTTGTAAATAGATAATCCTCATTCAGTTCTCAATAAGTCTTAATTCTAACAGAGTTGCCGTTCACAGAAATGGTGACTAAAAATAATCAATATTTTTAATTAGCATAATGTGAAATTTCACCTTGAGAGATACATACATCATCATATAATCACCTTTGGGCAGAAAACAGACATACAGTTGTATACTCCCTACATTACAGCGGCCATGAAAATTTATTTCAATCTTCGTTGATCACCACCTTTGGGTGTATGACAGCACTTAGACCAATCAATCCTCAACCATATGCTGTACATGTAACCCTCCATGCAAGAATACACAATTACCTCCTTTGGGAGTATAACTACGCATTAAAACATGAGATCCCAATACTTTGTATAATGTTCTTTATTAAACTCAACTAAGTGTGCCGCTTTGGCGGTCACAACCCAATTGAATTTACCTAAAATTGGGATATAACTTTATATTTCACATTTACTGTATACATGTAATTTCAGAAATTAGGGGCAATCATCCTCAAAATTACACACTGCTAATTTACATCGATACTATCAGCAATACATGTCAAACCATAAACATGTAATCGATAAATCATGCTCCACATAACTGCATGTGCTACTTTCATATAAACTTGTACTTCACAAATCCTTACAGAAATACCAGAAAATACCTCAAAAATACCCCAAAATACCATCGTATTTGGCGTTCCGTACGTATTTCCATCCATGAAAATACCAAACATGAAAAATAAATGTACCATCCTGTAGAGCACGAGCATACGAGTACGCCGGTACCTGGAACACCTCCATCGGAGCTCTCACGCGCCCTCACGTGCCGCCTGAAGCTTCGGCGCGTGAGCTTCACGCGCCGACACGTGCATCGCACGTGTTCAGTGGCTCAGCCGGTCTTCGAACCGGTCCAACCGGTCCGACCGCAACCTTAAATCGGTTTAGCGAACCGGGTCGAGCGGATCCGGTCGAACCGGTCAACGACCGGTCTGACCGGACAGTCCGAGTCAACGGTCAACCATCCGGGTCTGCGGGTCGGGTCGGGTCAAAGGGTCGGGTCGGGTCTGCCGGGCTAAGATGACATCAGCTGACGTCAGCCCCCACGTGCCGCGCACGTGCGGGGCCTGGAGCCAGCGCGTGATGCGCGTGGGGCGCGTGGCCGCCACGCGCCCGATAGCCACCGGCGAGTGGCGGCGCGTGGCGGCGCGTCCGGCGGCTTCTGGCGGCGATCTTTATATGTTTTTGCTCGTCTCGTCGAGCCCTTTCCGAATATATAATTTTCTTTGAATTTTGATAAAAATAAAATTTCGAAAATACACCGGGAACGCGATTCGTGACCTAAACGTGCAGGCTCTGATACCACATGTAAGCTGCGTATTTAGTCTTGTATGCAGCGATCCAAGATACACACGTACAGATACACAAATCCCTGTTCCATCCATAGAGTCAAAGAGTTAACGCACCTTGTTTTGGATTCATTGTTCTTGATGCAGAATTGCGAGAATCCGACGCTTAAGAGCTTCTCCTCTATGAATCCCCTTGATCACTCGCTTCAATGAGACGGCCCCTCACTGTCGTTTCTGACGATTTCTATATGTGAGGTTATGTGGACATTAGGGTTTAGAGGAGGGACTTAAGCACTATTTATAGAGAATGAACCCTACCCCCTCATCAAGGATAAGGATATCTCGGCCCATACTATCCAGCACCATATACTACTTGAATTAGGAAATAATATATATCTTTCTTATTAGACCAAATAATAATTACAGTAACAATTAATAAAGCCCACAATTGAATATTAAAACAGAATATTCTAACATAAATATTATACTTTTCGAGTGGTTTGGTGAGGGAGACTAAGATTGAAAATAATGAAGAACATCATAGTCAATTTAACGAAAGTCTCAGAAAGTACAGTGAAGTTGTCATTTTAGAGGCTTCTTCAATGAAGTAGACGGATTAAGATTTCCATTGAAATAGGAAAGGGAGCAAAAAGTAATAATGGAATGGTTATTAGGTTGAAGGAAACACTTTATTTGCAAGAAAATCAATCAATTAATTATGGGCGGCGCTATTTCCACTCTCATTTTGGCTAATGCACTCATATTTTCAATTAGTAGACCGAAATACCCTTCTCCTTAATGTTTCTTTTTTTTTTAATTAACCTAACCGACATAAGTGCCTTTATTTATTTTTTCCCTTTTAAACATCAAATTCACATTATAAATGTCAAATTACACAAATAAAGTATCATTCTATAATGCATCATTTTATCACTTTTCCTAGAAAAGTTCGTTTTTCTTAATTTATGATCTCATGCTTTTAATTGGAAAAGCTATATAAAATGTTAGAAATTTTTAGTTATAGTGGCTTATGAGCACACAATTAATTGTCTATTATTTATAAAATAGTTTGAGGGAAACTTTATTTCAAAGTTGAAATTTAAAATCTAATATAATTATCAAGCAGTTTTTGATCTTGTAGTTAATTTTCAAATTGACTTTTAGGTTTCTAAAGTTACAAATCGTTTTTTTTAAGCTTTTCATATTTTAATATGAATTGCAAGATGGGGATGAAAATTTGTTTACATTCAAACTCGCGTAAGTTGATCCACTTGCTATGAGATTCAATTTACAATTGATTTTGATTTTTTTTTATTTATATCAAGAGTTGAATAGCACGGAACTTCATGTTTTTTTTTATGTGTTTATCTTTTGTTAAAACTTATTTAAATACAAATATGTATGACACTTTATTATGCTTTTAATACCATTTTTTGATCAATTTTACTTTTCCGTTTTTATCAAGATCGACTAAAAAATAAAGGTAGTTGTAGATTAGCGTAATAAAAAAAGAAACATTTAATTGAAGAAAGATGAGGATATTTTAGTAAGTTAACGAGTAGAAATAGTGTCTTAACCAAAATGAGAGTGAAAATAGCGTTGCCCTTAATTATTTGTCAAATATGAGCCCATTGCATGCAATAAATTATAGCTCCATAAATTGTTCGATTGCTACAGGATATGCATGTAACCATCATTTAATATAGACGTACAGCTCAATGGCATATCTTATGTGGTAAGATCGAACATTCAAAGCTAACAGTCCACACCGTTTTCCGAGTTGCAGGGCACTAGAAAGATTGAGGCCGTTTGTCTTGACAAGTATGGTGAGGGAAGAAGATATATGGCCGAAGAATTACCGTAGATTTCTAGAACTTGCTTCCTTAATTAAAACATGGCTCACAGTTTAAGCTTTTAGAACAGTTAAAGATATTTAGGATATCTCTAATAATGGGGTGGGGATCCCATTACTCGGAGGTTCAAGGAACACTTTATTTGCAAGAAAATTAAAGAGTAGTTTTGTAAACAACTAAAAAAATCTACCGGGTGTCCAGAGATTAATTTTATCCAATTTATAAAATCAAATTTCAGTAACAATTTTCCGTTGGGGGGCATGATGTTGATCAGCATTTGGGTGTCTAGGAGCACTCTGGCTTTTCTCTCCTTTCTTAGGGAGTTTGGGAAATAGGGTACTCTGCTTCTAATTCTCGATTGAAATTAAAACCGACGAAAACAGAGCAACTTTTATTGGAAACAGAGGAATTTGTAAGCACGTACTGATGTGTACATGCTTCCTTATTGGTTCCGGCTTTCTTTCCCCTATGACTTCAATAGCTCCTCATCTTCATTTTCTTGCCAAATCATCTATTGCACAGCTCCCAAACAGTTCCCTACTATTAGACTTACTTGATTTCTCCATCCAATGATGCCCCTGCTGCGCAGAAGTTCCAATCAGAGGAAATAAGCCTTCTCGAACAAAACTTCACTCGGGCGTTTCTGTGAACAAACTGATTGTGTCGTTGCATTAAGCTTTGCCCCTTTTTTATTTTGGACCAGTGCCTTTTTCACATTGATGCTAAAGAAGAGGGTCGTGATGGCTCTGGATGGAGACTCGGGAAGAAGAGTGGGATGCTAGACGGGTTGGACTTGCTTACGTCTTTATTTGAAAATTAAGTGGTTCTCCAAAACAATTTTATTAAGTGGCTGAAAAGTCTGACATCGGTTCTAACTTTCTTTCAGGAAATTTTCCCTTTACTTCTACCACTTCGATTGAACTAAATACTTATGCTTTGCTTGCTTTTTGGTGTTTTCATATTTGTTGTTGCTTTTTCTCTCATTTTCTTCCTTCCTCTGGTCTGAAAGCGAAATGGCAAAAGATGATCTCTTTGTGCTTGATTAATTCTGATTGTGAACTCTGCTAAAAAAACAGAAACTTTGTGCGGGCTGAGTCTAAGTTGGGTGTCTGGTCTCTCTCTAAATAATTGGAGTTATCGTTCGATGGCCTTTATTTGACTGAAAACAGAGGAAAATTTGATATAGGGGACGCAGATTGATAAAGGCAACTTTGATTGAAAACAGAGGAATCAGTAAGCACGTATGGATTAGGGGTGAACAGTTTCAGGTTCCGGGTAGGTTCCACCTGAAACCTGGAACCTACCCGCTAGTACAGGTTTATCATTTTTCGGAACCTAGAACCTAGAACCTATTCTGCATACCTTGGAACCTGGAACCTACCCTGTCATAGATTCCAAGGTCCGGTTCAAAGGTACCCAAGAATCTGACAATTTCACTAAGAACACTTAAAAAAACATCAATTATTAGAAACCTCACATATAACATGAACTCAGAAAGGGTACAATCAAATAACACGAACTCAAATAAGTGAAAACACAGCAAATATCAAAATTTTGCATCTCAGGTATCATTGGTCAGTTAAGAAAGTGCCACAATGTCATACTAGAAATGGTACATTCGCTTGATCTACAACACCAATATAACTACTCATTAAAGTTTCTCATCATCAATAAAGTTCTTGTCACTTTCTTGTTCAAAATGATCAAGGTAAAGCTTACTAACAAAATTGACAGCCCTGATTTCTCCACTCAACGTATATTAAGACTTAGAGCTTCATTTGCTTTTTGCTGATAGACCTTAGGCAGCAACTGTTTGCTTCTGTACGAATGCAATACCCTTGTCAATTCTGGCCTTCAATTCAGGCTTCACCGTGTCTAGGGCCTTCTGCTCATACTCAGTCAAACCTTGGAGGTCAGATGGAATCAGTGCTTCAATCCCTTTCCTTCCAAGCTTCACCCTGGATGCAAAAAATGGAAGCTCAGTCAAATCTAACTGAACGAAAGAACACTCATACACATCATCATCTCCATCCAAAGCATAAAGAGATGTCTATGAACTACACTGAAAACAAACCATAGAATTGGTAAATACTTATGTCAAATTGGGACATGAGCAAAAAAAGTAGCAGAAGGAACTCAGCAACAAGACAGAGGTCTGTAGAACTTGGACACAAGGAAAAGTGAAAAGAAACTATGGTAATCCCCGAAAACACAAATGTTGCTCCTCCCTAGAAGCTCTGATGACGCAAAGCTTCGTGATGGGATTTACTTAGTTGACTGCATGAATAATCACACGGTTGACCATGACTGAATCACAGTACTTCATAGCAAATAAAAAAGGAAACACAGACTAATTTAGGATAGGATGGATCCGTAAACGATGAGTACCTTGAAGTTGAAAGGATCCGAGAGACAAAGCGAGACCACACTCCCCAAACAGTAGAACTTAAAAAAATCACGAATTGAAAGATGGAACCCGAGATCAAAGATCGACAGTGCATATAAAACTCACGAATTGAACAGAACATGAGATCGAAAAAGGAAGTGGAAAAACGGAACCTGAGATCGGAGTGAGGACAGAGACGAGAAGAGAAAAGGAAGTCAAAATCTTTCTCAAAATCTTACCTGATAAATCCACCTTGGTCAGATCTCACTGGGGAGTAGGGCGTAAGCGACTCGGCAAGCAAGAGGAATTTGGGGAAACCGTCGGAAGTGTAGGTGCCGAGAACGAGGTGGTTGACAACGAAGGAAGGGTTATCGTCGAAGGGCTGAGGAAGGATGGCCTGTGGGAGATCGTCAGCGAGGGAAGACTCGACAGCGAGGAATTTGGCTAATGCTTTTGTCGTTGAGAGACTTGAGAGAAAGAAACAGAAACGGCAAGTTAGGCTGCGTATGGTAGCGTTTCTATTCCAGGGAGCATTTTTTGAGCAGAAATATTTTTTTGTGTTTTTATTCAAAATTACGATTTTTGGGAAAAAAACACATTTGGTAATTTAAAAAAAAAACATTTTTTTCAGTCGCCGACCGGCGATCGACGGTGGCCGGCGATCGGAGGTGGGCGACGATCGGTGGCGGACGATGGGCGGCGGCGGCGGCGGGCGACCGGTGGCGGGGGGCGGGCGACCGGTGGGGGCAGACCGGTGGCGCGCGGCCGGCGACCGGCGGGGGCAGCTGGCGGACGAGCGGCGACAGGCAACCGGAGGCCGACGGGGGGTGGCCGGCCAGCGACCGGCGGTGGGCAACCGGCGACCGACGGCGGGCAGTGGGAACCGGCGACCGGCGACGCCGGCTGGACCCGGGCCGAGGCGGCGGGTGGTAGTCGAGTTGGCGACGATGGATGGTGGTTTCAAAAGTGTTCCAAAAAGTGTTCCAAAACCCAAAAGCAAGTTTTTTTTTGTTCCTTCAAAAGTGTTCCCTGGCACAAAAGTGTTCCGCGGAACACTTTCGGAACATTTTTGAACCATACGCGTTTCTGCTCCAAAAGTGTTCCCGGAACACTTTTGGAACAGAAACAGTTTCCCCAGCCACCATCCATACGCAGCCTTAGAAACAGGAAAGCCTAGTTTACTTTAGGGTTTATATGTTCCGGTTCTAGTCCCGTGTCCGGTTCCAGTTTGGGTCCAGGGTAGAACTGGGAACCGGAACCGGAACCGGCTATTCTTATAAATGCGGAATCGAGAACTGGACCCTGGTTTATCAGAACCGGGAACCACATGTTCGGTTCTTCGGTTCTCGGTTCTACCCTGAACTCATCCTCACCCCTAGTATGGGGAGCTTTTTTCCAAATTAATTTTTTTAAAAAAAATATTTACCAATTTAATATTTAAAAAAATATATTTACCAAATTGGGTGCCAATGTCGATTGGGGCAATTGGGCACCCAATCAGCACTTGGGCCGCCGATTGGGGCTCAATTTTTTTTTAATGGTTTCGTCTCGAAAAATTATGCGAAATAAAAAAAAATTGTTCCAAATGGACACCCGAGCGATGAGATATGCTATTTCAAAGTATTATTCCATCTAATTTTTAAAACTTTGCTAATTTAGACATCCATTTAAACGAATAAATTATAAAAGTATTAATTAAATAATAAATTATATTGAAATTACGTAAACTTTGAGGGAAAAAAATATTACATAATTCATATTTCACCATTAAAATTGACTTTTAATTTATATTTTTTATAAAAGTTTTCAATTGATGCCTAAATTATTAATAAAATTTCAATTATAATTTATTATTTAATTGATACTTTTAGAAAAAAAAAACACTACAGAATTCATATTCCACCATTAAAATTGAATTTTAATTTATATTTTTTTATAAAAGTTTTCAATTAATGCCTAAATTATTAATAAAATTTCAATTATAATTTATTATTTAATTGATACTTTTATAAAAAAAATATAAATTAAAAGTCAATTTTAATGGTGGAATATGAATTATGTAGTGTTTTTTCCTCAAAGTTTACGTAATTTCAATATAATTTATTATTTAATTGAAAATTTTTATAAAAAATATAAATTAAAAGTCAATTTTAATGATGGAATATGAATTATGTAGTATTTTTTTCCCTCAAAGTTTACGTAATTTCAATATAATTTATTATTTAATTGATATTTTTTAATTTATTCTTTTAAATGGATGCCTAAATTAGAAAAGTTTTAAAAATCCGATGGAATAATACTTTGAAATGGCACATCTCATCGCTCGGGTATCCGTTTAGAACGATTTTTTTTATTTCGCATAATTTTTCTAGAAGAATCCATTGAAAAAAAAATAAAATAAAAAAATAAAATTGAGCCCCAATCTGCAATTGGGCCGCCGATTGGGGCCCAATTCCCTGTTTTGGGTGCCAATCGACGGCTCAATTGCAGATTGGCACCCAATTTGGTAAATATTTTTTTTAATATTAAATTGGTAAATATTTTTTTAAAAAAAAATTAATTTGGAAAAAAGCCCTAGTATGGATGTGTACTTTCCTAATTGGTTCCAGCTTTCTTCACTGTAGCACAAGCTGAGGGTGGGTTTTGCTTTTGCTTTTGCTTTGCTTTTCTTCTTATGACTTCTAGATCGAGCTCTGCGAGACATTTCTGTTAAAATATATTTTATTATATTCGTTGTGGGCTTTATTAATTGTTATTGTAAATTAATTTGTCTAATAAAGAAAGATATATATAGTTTCCCAATTCTAGTAGGATATATGGCTGGATAGTATGGGCCGAAATAAACCTTATCTTTAATAAGGGAATATGTTTCATTCTTTATGAATAGAGCTCAAGTCCCTCATCTAAACCCTAATGTCTGTATAACCTCACATAAAGAGCCGTTAGACACGACGCGTGAGGTGGCTATCTCATTGAAGCCAGTGATCATAGAGGAGACTTCGGCATCGAATTGTCGCAATTCTGCATTAAGAACGATGGATTTGAAAACAGGTTTGTCAATTCTTTAACTCTATGGATTAGTGGTTCGTGTATCTATACGTGTGAATCTTGGGTCGCTGCATACGGATTGAATTCGCAGCTTACAATTTATGCAATTCCTAGATCTGGGGTTCCATATTTCCCCTATCTGTTTCCGCTTTCTTTTTAGGCTCTGCTACCATCAATCTCTTTTGCTGCCTTTTTAGGTGAGTTTCAAACGCGGAGCTAAGAAGATCCGATATGGTGGGCGTCTTCCTCAATTTCTTTTACTGGCTTTGTAGCATCTGCTCAACCAATTCTCTCGGGATGGAAAGAGAAGGACCCACTCCTTCAGAAGATCAGACGTACATGTCATCTTCCTTGTCGACCTCTCCTTGTGCAGGTGATTGTGAAGGCGGAACCAAAAAGATGAAAGGAAATAATTAGGAAGTCTTCTTGAGCTTTAGAGGGAAAGACACCCGCGAAGGCTTCACCGATTATCTCTACACTAGTCTTGTCGATGCAGGAATTCACGTGTTCGAGGATGACAACGAGCTTCATGTGGGTGAGAAGATTGGTCCGGAGTTTCTCTGCAGTGTCACGCAATCCAAGATCCGATTCGGATTATCTCAAAGGACTACTCTTCCAGCAAGTGGCGCCTTCGTGAATTGGCTCGGATGTTGAAGTGCTGCAAGAGCGGAGGGCAAATAGTGTTACCCATATTTTACAAAGTGGAACCTTTGCAGTTGCGACATCTTTCAGGGAAATTGGGAGATGCTATCAATGCACACAAAGCGAATCTGGATGAAAACGTTGTGAAGGAATGGGAAGAAGAGCTCAAAGAAGTCAGTTCCTTGAAAGGTTGAGAATCGAAGAAGATAAATAACGCGTACATTATTCTTCACCGAGTGGAGGATTTCTTTGGGTTGTACATAAGAAAGCTCTGGACACATGGAGGATTTGTGCTGTGAATTCTGCATCTGGTTGAGTTGTTTTTTGGCACAGCGTGGGTTTGAGCTTAATATAGGCGTGGGAAACACTTGAGTATATGATCGATTGTAACTTCGGTTCTTCAATTCTCAATGGATGATTTGCTACCAACTCTCCCCGTGGAGTAAGTATCGACACTCGAGACTGAATCACGTAAATCTCTAGTGGCTTTTATTATTCCTCGTTTATTTTTGTGATGATTTCGCACTGACTTAAATGGCAAGATACCGTCAATTTCCGCATTAATAAACACAACAGCTACTTTTTGACCTTGAGAGCAATGGTTGTCGTTAGCAAAGAAGTAAATGGAGTAACACTTCCTGGTTTTGCCTAGGATGGCTGGTCCAAGTGGTCAGGATAGTTGCAGTTGTCATTAAAGATATTTAGGCTCTGTTTGGCAATGTTCCCGTTTCTGTGTTTCTATTCCCGGGAACAGTAGAGAACAAAAACATGTTTGGTAATGCAAATAATTATGATTATGATTCTGTGTTCCGGAACACTTTTGGACCACTTTTCAGAACCAAAAAAAGTTAATTTTTGTGTTCCGGAACACTTTTGCAAATCACTGTTTTCCACTATATATTTCTATGAATTTTTCATCGATACTTTCAGTTCTTGTTGAAACATAATTTATAATTATAATTATAATTATAATTATATTTATATTTATTTTTAAAATTAATTTAAAAATTACAAAAAATCATAAAAATTACAAAATCAACTTTAAAAGCCTTAGCTGAGCCTTAGGAACCAATTTTGAATTAAAAATAGTTTTCATATTTTTTAACATTTTTTAATTTATTTAATTATAAAATACCCAAACAATTAGAAAAATATCATTCGTGGTCAGAAAAATACACAAATATAGTTGATATTCTTATTTCAATTTCCTCTTTAAGATGGTATTTTTAAATCTAAAAAAAAGATTAAACTTTCTTTTTCGCAACTCTTTTTTATTTTTTCATTTCTTTTTCTTAATCACTATTTGATTTAATTATTTTATCTTTTCTTTGTCATAAAATATAATTATTTAATTATTTAATTTAAATGCAAATTGAGAACAAAAATTTTATGTAGTTACTAAAAGCGTTTCTGTTTCTGGAACAAAATTTTTAGCAGTTACCAAACGTGTTCTGATTCTCAAAAATCATCTGGGAGCAGAAACACTGAGGAACAGAAACACGGGAACAGAAACATTGCCAAACAGAACTTAGGGTCTATGTGGTAACACTCAAGAAAAAGTGTTTCTATTCCCAAAGTGTTCCCAAAACACTTTGGGAACAGAAACATGTATGGTAAAAAAACGTTCCCAAAGTGTTCCGGGAACACTTTTAAGAAACATAAACACTTTTGAAGCAAAAACCAAAAAAAAAAAAAAAAAAAATTCTTCTGTGTTTCTAGAACACTTTTTAGAAACGAATTTGGAACGTTTTATTAGAAACAATTGGAAATTTTTTTGAACACACTTTGTTTTCTTTTGTTCTTGCATGATGTTGACATTTGAATTTTAATCATTTTATTTTAAAAAATTAATTAAACAATCAAAATAATTCATAAAATTACAAAATCAACCTTGAAAGTTTTGGTCTAACCTTAGGAACTAATTTTGAAAAAAAAATATTTTTCGTAATTTTTGACATTTTTTGGATTTATTTTAATTATAGAAATAGCCTAAAATCAGGAAAAAGTAGCATTCATGATCAGAAAAATGTGTAAAAATAGCCCATATTTTTATTTTAATTCTATTTTCATCTTGGAATCTTAAAATTTTAAAAATTAAGTTTGGGACCATATTCCTCTTCATTAAACATAATCCTAAATTGACTAAAAAATTTCATTTTAAATCATTTCAGCCATTTTTTTTAACTTTTAGAGTCATGACATGAGACTTTGATACTCTGCATCTCATTTCAGTGCTCATGTTTGGAAAAATTGCACAATTGGACTAAACGGATCTAAATGCACAAATATTTTTCATTTTAGTTCTCGATTTCACTCAAGATGCAATTAATATTTTTCTAGGAATCCCCATTTAAAGGTAATCATATTTTTAACTACTTGAAAATATTTTCGTCTGGCTCATAATTATAATTTTTTCTATCTATAGAAAATATATTTGATGTTCTCATTGTCCAATTTCAATTTGTCTTCTCTTTTAGTTTTTTTGTTGTTGTTGTTGATCTCATCTATATTGTAATTTGATAAATCATTCATAAATTACTTATACATATATTAGTCTAATTTGATTTAGAAATTCAACAAATGAGTTTTAATTTGATTTAGTAAATTAAAAAGATAAAGACATATTAACTTTTATATATATATATAGTTTCCTTAGTTAAATGAAAAAATTAGGAATAGTTTTTTTGTATTTATCAAATGCCTTTATTTCTTTTTCTTTTTTATTTCGGGAATATAAATTTTATGCAGCTACCAAACGCGTTTCTGTTCTAAAAAATCATTGCCGGGAACAGAAACAAAAAAATATTTTTGTTTCAAAAGTGTTCTCATGAACAGAAACGTTACCATACAGACCCTTAGTTCCTAGCTATTTTCTCCCCCAAAAAATAGGGAAAAGAATAAAATTGCGACATTATGTGAATTTTAGAATTGTTTTTTAATCAGGGAAAACAAATTGCAATTGTTATTTGAACTTCTTATAAGACAACCACCGACAAAGGGTCGAGAAAAAGACGCCACATTTGTTAATTCTCATCTATGTTAAAGCATTATAGCACCGGCAATCAATTTATGCGACATTACGTGAATTTGAAAATTAATGGTGAGGAATGATGAATTTGATGTAGTAAAATGCTCGCCTAAAACCTAGTCGACCTCACAGTAACATATTATCGAAGAATGATAATAATATCGAAAGTAGGATAAAATAGTACATCAGTTTCTACAACTCGTTTAAAGCAATAAGTTCTACATGAAAGTTACTGAGAGCATGAACCAAAACGTATCATCTTTTACATAGTCAAGCCCTTCACATAGAAAGGGAGAGTGAAATGGAGATGGAGATTTATTTTAATGGGTCTTGACTCAAAACTTAAATCTAGAGGTAGCAATATGGGTCATTAACTTTTAAAGAGTTCATAAAAAATGGATCGCACTTAAATCAATTTTCGACCTATATTGATCCACTTTCGACCCATATTGACTCACTTCCTTCCATAAGTTACAAATGATCCTGGGACCAGGTCCGGGTATGGGGGTCGGAGCCAGGGCTGGGGGCCGGGTCCGGGGGCCGGGGCTGGTCTTGAGGCCTGGTGCCGGGTGCTAGGACCGAGGCCGGGTCTAGGTGCCGGGGCTAGGTGCCGGGGTCGGGGCCGAGTTCCGGGGTCGGGGCCAAGTCCTGGGACCGGGGCTGGGGCCGGATCTCGGGCAGGGGCCGGGGTCGGGTCCCGGGGCCGGGTCTCGGGGCCGTGACTAGGGCCTGGTGCTGGGGCCGGGGCGGGTCCCTGGGCCGGGTACAAGGGCCAGGTCCTGGGGTCGGGTCTCGGGCCGGGGCGGGTGCCGGGGCTGGGGAAGGGTCTCGGGGCCGGGTCCCGGAGGCTTGGGCCGGGTCCCGGGGCCGGGGGCCGAGGCCTGGTCTCAGGGCTGGGCCGAGTCCCGGGGCGTGGCTGAGTCCGGGGGCTTGGTCCCGGGGCCGGGGCCCGGGCGGGTCCCTGGCCGGGGCGGGTCCCAGGGCCGGGTGCTGGGGCCGGGGCTGGGTCTCGAGGCCGTGACCAGGGCCGAGGTCGGATCTCAAGGCCGTGACCGGGGCCTGGTCCCGGGGCCGGGGTCTCGAGGCCATGACCGGGGCCGAGTCAAGGGGCAGGGGTTGGGGCGGGTCCTGGGGCCTAGTGCCGGGTGCCGGTGCAGGGGCCGGGTCCAGGTGCCGGGGCTAGGTGCCGGGGTTGGGGCCGAGTTCGAGGTCGAGGCCGGGGCCGGGGCTGGGGTCGGGTCCCGTGCCCGGGGCCGGGGCTGGTGCAGGGGCTGGGGCCGGGTTCGGGTCTCGGGGCCGGGTCCTGGGGTCGGGCAGGGACCTGGGGATGTGGGCGGGGGGTCGGGTCTCGAGATCGGGTCCTGGGGCCGGGACTCGGGATCGGGTCACGGGGCCGAGGGCCAGGGGCCGGGACCCGGGCTCGGGCCGGGGGCCGGGGGCCGGGTCTAGGGGCTGGTGGACCGAGGTTAGTGCCAGGGCCGGGGATCAGGGACAGGGCCAGGGGTCAGGGCAGGGGGCGGGGCGGGGCGGCGGCCGGTGCAGGGACCGTGGTCGGGAAGTATTTTAGTAATATTATTTTCTTAAAATATTATTGTGTTTTGATAATATGGGTCAAAACGGGTCGATTATGAGTCAGTCGCGGGCCGGGTCGGGTTTGGGTCATTAAATATGGGTCAGATGGGTCAATATGGGTCGGACCATATTCGACCTGACTCAAACCTGACCCAACCCACCCATTTGCCACCTCTACTTAAATCTAAGGTTCGAATGTTCCCAAAAGTCTCCCCCGTGTATTGAAACATTAATCAAACTTTAGAGACTTCAATAATAATCATATACTTCAAGCTGCACGAGACGAGGCCCCTAATAAAGTTCCATGCCGATTTCGATGTGAGTGGAGAACCAATGTAGGCTTATATGCAGAATGGGGATCTAGGTAGAGAAGATATTGGGTGGCCCGGGTGCAATGCACCCGAGCCAATCAGGAGGGGACACCAAAATTTTTCCATCTAGGTAAAGGTCTTGAGCTCAATGTTGCCGATCCGTGCGAAAGAAGTTAGTCCGGGAACTTATCGCTCGCGCACGTAACATTTAATGTTGCCGATCGGTGCGAAAGAAGTTAGTCCGGGAACTTATCGCTCCCGCACGTAACATCGCGAGCATCTTTCTGGAGCTGTTGCCTAAAAGAAAAATCGCGACAAGGATCTTTACCTGATTAAACGAGTAAAAGCGAAAAGTTGCTGAGAGCAACAAGCATTAGGGGCCCCGATTCGAAGCATCCTGATGTGTGGCATTGAACAAAATTCTTGTAAGTCACAGTCGTTAAATTTATAGATGGTTTAACTTCTTATGGATGAAATTTCGACATTTTTAGGTAATGTTGTGTTAATTATTTGGTCATTGCATCCTTGGGCTTTAAACTAAAACGATAATTTGATTTTTTTTTTTTTTTTGGTTGGACTATAATTAGATTTTTTTTTTAAAACCATAAAAAAGAGACTATGACCTTGGGCTGGGCTTAAACGAGCTCTCACATGATTTAATTAATTTGGTTTGAGCCGATCTAGGTTGATTCAGGCTTGAAACGAGAAAATCATCCTATTAATTTTAAACCTAATGTATAAATACTAATTCAGTTTAGAATTTTCTACTTTTGCCGGTGAAATCTTATACCTTCTTGCAAAATTTTAGTGTAGCTTTTCCGGTCAATTGCCGTAGGAAATCATTGACATGGCAGTCCTGTCATTATCGGTCGTCGTACGTGTCATGTCCATAAATATGAAGTGTACAACTCTACTCAAAATGACATGGTTTTGCTTATTTTTCTCAATGCTATTTTTTTTTTCTATTTCCTATTTTCTATTTCTTTTTTTTTTCTTGAGCATCTTCTCTTAATCCTGGCTTCTCCTATTATCTCGGCATGCAGAATAGCTGCCTCAATTTCTTAAGCAAAACCGTGAAGCTGGAGTTGTGCATGTGCGTGTATGAATATGCTTGTGCAAGTTGCTTGTACTTGTTGCAGCTTTTCTGAAGGCTCGGCCAGGGCTCGACTGAGATCTGGACATGGCTTGGCCATGGCTTGGCTTTTTGGAAGGCTCGACCGCAAGCCGCTTAGAGGAGGAGTCACCTAGCTCGCCAAGGTCCGGAGGCTCGGTCATGGCCATCGAGCTTGCTGAGATCTCAACGACCAGAAAGCTCAACAAGCATGCAGAGGGGTGTTGAGCTCTCGAGATGGGGGTCCAACGATGGCTACGTGGTGCTGTCGTTCGATGGAAGTTTTGCGACCGAGAGTTGATTGGTCGTGCTATACATTTATTTTGCAAACATCATGGTACTGTTCATCTAAATATGAAAACATATTTAGGAAAGCGACGTGGTTTTGTCTAAAATTATTAATATAATGTGAATGTGCCTTTATATGCTATACACCTAATATCCAGGTCACAAAAAGTCCCCTATGCAATCAAAAACGATGAAGGGTTAATTTGTGTATTTCCATCTTATTATTACTTTTGGCCTAATCCCCTAAAAAATCTCAAATTTTAAGTCCACCCCTAATTCTGTCCCGATTTTTTTTTTTTTTGTCTTGTAAATCCCCGACTTTCACTCTAGTCTCAAATTTGCCTATACGTCCAAAATTTGCCACTAGCTAGTATATTCAAAATTACGACATCAATATCAGTTAGAGGTTCATTATCAGAATCTGCTTCTTCACCCACATCCTCACCTTGTAGGGAACAATAACAACCTTATGATATTGATGATATCGAAGAAATTAGAAGCTATTTTTGGACGTGCATACAAATTATCTATTTAGCAAACCCCTTGAACAATAACAACCTTATGTTCTTTTCTGTAAGAACATACATGGGATCCTTCAGGTAGCCGACGTTGGCTTTCTTCATTGGAGACTGAGGTCGGAGGTCAAAACTCCGGTCTTCTTCGAGCTGTTTAAGCGGAGTCAACCAGCTGCTGGCGAGGGCTATCAGCGGTGTTTTCCCCTAGGTAATCAGAATCTGGTCGTTCATCTATGATTCTAGTGGTGAACCTTTTGGAGGCATGTGCCCTAGAGGATTCTGCGACGCTCCTAGGATTGCTCAAACCTAACACAAAGGATACCATTGTTTTTGACCGTATATGCTCCTCTGCAAGTGGTAGCCTCTTGAGCCTTCAAAGGGCGTTCTTCCCTCTGGGAATTGAAGTCGTGGATTATTTCTAATTTGCTGACTTCAGTTGGCTGAGGAATCATCCTGGCATCTAAGGTGCTGGGTTTTATGTAAATGCTCTTTCCCTTTGATTCTTTTTTGGCTCTGAACATGTAATCCCTAGACCTGTAGGGAAATGGTTGTTCTAGCCAGGTAAAGTGGGTTTTGATGCTCAAGCTTAAACCCTTACTTTCCTCCGCCACGTTTACCTGAGCTTTCGCATCAACGACACAACAAAATGGCCTGTTTCGGTCCCTGGCACTGAAAGGGGTCGGATATAATGTGAACGTGCCTTTATATGCTATATGCCTAATATCCAGGTCACAAAAAAGGCCCTATGCAATCAAACACGATGAAGGCGTAATCTAGTCCGTCCCACATAAATCCTTAAGTTTCACTCAAGTCCGATATCTACCTATAGGCCAAAAATCACCACTAGCATACTCAAAATTACGACATCATAACCAATTAGAAGTTTATTATCAGAATCCGTGTTTTCATCCACATGAGACGTAAAATTGATGTTGATAGTAACAACATTATAATGTTGATGATATCGAAGAAATTGAATTGATATTGAACCTAAAATCGATGATTTGTTAGGGAATTAGGCCTCTTATTTTGATTGCTAATATTAGAGGTGTCAAATGTGTGGGTCGGGTCGGGTTTGGGTCAGGTCGAATATGGTCCGACCCATATTGATCCATTTAACCCGTTTTGACCCATATTCATCCAATGCAAATTTAGTGACCCATACCCGACCCGACTCATACCCAACCCGACCCGTATTACTTAAATATTTATACATTTAGCTAAACTATGAAATATTGATCTCTTATAATTTATTAAGAAAAATTATATTGCTAAAACATGTAATTGAATTTTTTCTTTATAAAATAATTTTTTTATTATAACCAGCAGCCTACCACCTCTGCTTGCCGCTGCTGACCGTTGCCCGCTTCCTGCCATCGTCGTCCCCGCCAACTGCTGCCCGGTACCTCTGCCACCGGTCGCTCGCCACTTCCGTCCCGGCGTCCCCGAAGTTGTATCTCTCCCCGCACGGGCTACCGCTTCTAAAGGCGTAGGGGGGGTAATCGGAGCTCGGGAAGGGAGGTGCTCTGGCGGGTTTCGACGTCGACTAATTAAGTGGTAGTGGTAGTGGTACTGCGTTGGTGATCGGATCGGATGGGGTCGAGTGGAGAGTGGAGTCGAGGCTAATTTGTGATTTTAGAGGTGCGTGACAGTGCAGGGACTGGCCCCGACCCTACCACATCCAAATGCCAAAGAAATTTATTTCCCTCATCTTTTCATCCTTTTTTTTCTTTTTTCTCTTTTCACTCCTTTCTTTTTTTCTTTCTTGTCATTTTTTTTTTGGAAAAAATTGACGTTCATCCTCGATTGATCCGGAGTTAACTTTTGATGGGTTCTCTCATTGAGAAAATAGAGAAAAAGAAAACTTGTCTTAGGTGCGGTTATGAGTATCCGTCGCGTAAGAGATTCGACCCCATTTAGCTCGAGGAAAGTCCGTCGTCTTCCAATCAGACGAGCCATGATTTCAGCTCTTTCAATTTTAATGACCCGCGGTTCGACCAAAAAAACAATAACGACGATGAGATCGGTCGTACATTTTAGCTTCAAATGTATTGGTGATGGCTCACGAATAAGCGAGACCGTGCGTTTCTGTGAGGTGACCATCGAACTCTCATGGATAACTGAACTGCTACGACTATTAAAGGCGTAAAGCAATGTTTATAGAGGCAACTGCACACGCGTGGCCCATTTGAAACTCATTTCTGACCCCTAAAGTATTAACAAAACTTATTTATGGTTCCCTTAAGATAGTTTTCTTAGTTAACCCATTTATGGCCCATTTGAAACCCATTTCTGACCCATGAAGTTTTTAAGCAACCCATTTATGACCCATTTAAGTACTTAAGCCAATCCATTTTTGACCCACTACCATCAAATATGGGTCAAATGTGTGTTCTAGACCCATTTTGTCACCTCTAGCTAATATAGGTAAGAAGGAAAAAAATTGATAAAGAAATCCCAAAAGATGACCGCATGTGCCTGATTTGTTTTGATAATGAACAGAGCAAAAGGCAAGAACTTTGTGCGGGCTAAGTCTCGAGCTGGGTGTGTGCTTTCTTTTTCAAAAATTGGAATTGTTACCCGACGGCCTTCACTGATTAGGCAAAAGTTGGTAAAGTGAATGAAGATTAGTGCATATCTTAGCGTGTTAGTGCGTGGTTGGTACTCTGCAATAAAAGTAGGGGCAAAGTGCAGCGGTGTCATAATCCAACCCAACTGAAATTTCGTGCATTTTTTTTGTTCAATTTGAGTTTTGGTTCAGATACGGAAATATGATCTTTTTTACCGGTTAGGGTTATTTCTATTCAAATTAATCGAACCATAACCGAAATTTTTGACAAAAACTGAACGCCTAACTTAAATCTCCCATCTATCTCACCCTAATTTTCACGTCTCTTCTCTGTTATGAAAATTAACCGAAATCCCAAACCGAATCGAACCTTTCGGATGGTGTCGTGATTCGGTTCAATTCAGCTACTCACCCTATCGGTTCGGTTCCGTTTGAATTTCTTGAAAATCCAGACCGAACAGCACCGTTGATAGTCCTAGCAAAAGAGTATGTATGTAAATGGTATCATCCGATTCGATTTCTTCGTATTTAGATGTATTGCGGTGACGTCAGCATTTCCCGCTATGGGGACACTTGAACACTGATAAAGAACCCTACAAGAGTAGACCAAGATCTAATAAAACATGAATCTTCTAAAAAGGATATTTTTAGTCTGGGTCGAATTTAAAAAGGATGTTAATCGGTTTAACATATGTTTCATAGGTACAGACTTCAGGTACCTGATAACAAGTATGTTTAGCAAAAACAAAAAGAAAAAATGGCAAAGTTCGTGCATGTATATATGTCCGGGTTGGTACAACATTTAAAATAGGAATAAGTGCGCTATAAGTCCTATTGAATCCTAAAAGTTTAAAAAGTGCAATTAATTCGTAAAACTCGTCAAATTGGTGCAATCAAGTCCTTTCATTAATTGGACTTTTTGAAAGTTTTATGACTTAATTGCACTTTCGTGACAAGCTTTAAGACTTGATTGCATTTTTTTGAAAAGTTTTAAGACTCAATTGTACTTTCGTGACAAGTTTTAGGACTTTTAGTGCACTTTTTTCCTTTAAAATGCCATGAAAACCCCTAAATTATACCATTGTGACATCAATGTTCCAAACCTTTATTGTATAGTCAAATATTCTAAACTGTACCGGCAATGATTTGTCCCACTGATATAAGTTAATTTGAAGCACTTATGACACAGGAAAAAAATATATATCGGGTATTGATGTCAACGATGGGCAATGATTTACGACGACCTTATGGGTAACCAGAGGGCATTTTTATCAAGTTTGGTGCAGGAATCTTGACAGCGAAAACATGGTTTGAGGTATTTATGTCATCGTAGACATAATTTAGGGTGTTTGGTGGCATCTCCTCGATTTTTAAATAACTTGGATTAAAGTGAAATTTATGTTTCTTCTATAAGAGTCGACGATGCTAACAAAAGGCACGCTTTTCTCATTAATTTTTTTGGCTGCTTTGGAACTTTTAATGATGAAATGCCATCTTTTGTGTTTTGGGTCCTTCGTTGGAAATCCTCTTGTGCTATTTAAATATGCACGCTGTCCCTACAATACCAAAAACTTTGGTTCATGCACGCTATCAAAACAAAAATGACATAAAGTTCGAACGTTACAGTTAGTCTCCCCCGACATAAACTTCCCAGAAGAACCTTTGATAAACCCTATTGAATCAACACGTCCTTCATCCTTCTCCGCCATAGTGTAAAATTATTCCTCCCGATAAATCATTCGATATCAAATTCGAGCCCGATATTTCACCGGAGAGATCATCAAGAGAGAGCCCAAATCCGAAGCCGTTAACATATCCAGTTAGACCCGCCTACACTCAAAAGCTTAAGCCAATGAGTTATGGACTAACTTGGATATATTGACTGCTCAACACTATATTAATTATCCCATATAAGACTTCTCAAACACAACTCACATGTTCATCCTAACAGTGCTAGAACTGCCCTCTGGCTCAAGAGATCTAGTCTTAGCGTGATTTGATTGTGGTAATGTGTCACGATTCTTGGGGTGATTTGATTGTGATTTTGATACGCATCTTTATTTGATAGGTTGTCTTTTTCAATCCTTTGTTTATACTTACCTAAAATATAGGAGTAAATTTAGGAAGTATCGTTGTGAATTGTGTATAAATAGGTGCACGGTTTTTGTATCAATACAAGTTGGAAATTTAATTATGTGCCATTTCTTATCATTATTTCTCATGGTATCAGAGCAGATATCGATCCTTGTGTAGTTCCTTCTTCATGGCCGATCCAAATACTCCCATTGCCTCTCGCACAATCGATGTAATTTCTCCATATTTTCTTCACTCAAGTGACCATCCAAATGCTCCTCTAGTCTCTCCTCCTTTAGATGGAGACAATTATCCAACATGGCATCGTGCCATGCTCATGTTTCAACCTTTTCGGATTATCAATTATGGGTACGTTGCAACAGCATGGTGAGATCTTGGTTGATTCATTCTACTATACCAACGATTTCACATAGCATTCTCTGGCATGACTTTGCAAATGATGTATGGAATGATCTTCGAGAGCGTTTTTCTCCTCGTAACGCTCCTTGAATTTTTTAGATCCGTAGGGCTCTATCTACACATCAGCAAGGTACGGCCTCGATATCTGCCTATTACACTGTGATTAAATCCTATCGAGATGAACTGTCTTAGTACCGAAATCTACCGAATTGTAGTTGTGGTGCAACGTTGAACCTGCTGCAGTTTCTTGAAACAGATTCATTATTAGATTTTCTCCAAGGCCATAATGAGTCTTATGCAGCGATTCGGAGTCAGATCCTTCTTATGGATCCACTCCTTACCGTCAATAAAGCGTATGCTTTAATCTTACAAGAAGAACGACAACGTGCTATTCAGGACAATTGTACTGTTAATCACAATCCTGCTGCCATGGCCGTGCATCATAATGCTCGTACTTATCCATCTGTGGGTTCCTCTAAACCCATTTCACATTGTACTTACTGTGGAAAGGATGGACATATTGAAAGCAAGTGCTTTAAAAGGCATGGATATCCAGAATGGTGAAACGACCGTAACAAGCTACCCACTAATGATTATGGCCGCCAACGAAATTCACGGCTAGCTGGTTCTCCTACTGTTGCCGCAGTTGCCTCTGTTGATTCTTCCTCCCCACCGACCCTTACTGCTGCACAAATAGAACAACTCCTTCACCTGCTTCCGGCTGGTAATACCGCAACTTCTTTTCACCCTTTGGTGAATTTAGCAGGTACTTCTATTTGTTTAAATTCCACTTCATCTTGGGTCTTAGACTCCGGTGCAACGGATCACATCTCTTGTGATGTAACTTTATTTTCTGAATTCTATGACAATGCAACTACTAATCCTGTGTCCCTTCCCGATGGGACTATGGTTCCTGTTGAACGAATTGGGCGGATTATTCTGCTACCAGATCTGATTCTTGATCATGTTTTATTTATTCCTCAATTTCGTTTTAACCTTATTTCAATCAGTAGACTTACTATTGTTACCTCTCTCAACATTAAATTTACCTCTGATACTTGCCTATTTCAGGACTCAATCTCGACGAGGACTTTAGTGACGGGTAAACGACACGGTGGTTTATACTATCTTTCCATAACCCAACCTACTTCTTTGACATCTACCACCATACCAGGCGCACATTTTGACCTATGGCATTGGCGGTTGGGACATCCGGGTTCATCATCTCTTCATCATCTGCAAGCTTTAGATAATAAGATTTCTTTTTCTCATACCTTTCCTTGCATTGTGTGTCCGCTTGCGAAACAATCTCGCTTGCCATTTCCTTCTAGTAAAATTTCTACGACGTCATGTTTTGATTTGATTCATCTGGATGTTTGGGGCCCATATCGAACCACCTCTTTAAGTGGGGCACGTTTTTTTCTGACTGTGGTTGATGACTATTCCGTAGTACTTGGCTTTATCTAATGTCTTCTAAAGCGGATGTAAATCATTTTATCGTTAATTTCTTCAACATGGTAAAAACCCAGTTCGATAAACAAATTCGTTGCATCCGCTCTGATAATGGAAAAGAATTTTTTTAATCAACTTACCATCTCTTTTCTCGACTCTATGGGTGTTGTCCATCAATCAAGTTGCGTGTCCACTCCTCAACAAAATGGGGTGGCGGAGCGCAAGCATCGTCACCTTCTAAATATTGCTCGTGCCCTGCGCTTCCAATCTAATATTCCCATTGAGTTTTGGGGCGAATGCGTCCTTACTGCTGCATATATCATAAATAGACTTCCCACTGTCGTCTTGGAAGGGAAAACTCCATATCAAGTTTTGCATGGTCAATTACCGAATCTCACTCATCTTCGAGTCTTCGGTTGTTTATGTTTTGGGCGCAATACATCCATTCAAAATAAATTTGATGCACGTGCTACTCCGGGAGTTTTTGTGGGATATCCTAATGGTCAAAAAGGGTATCGCATTTTTGATCTCCTCACAAAAAATATATATATATATATGTAAGTCGAGATGTTGTGTTTCACGAAACAATTTTTCCTTACTCGTTGCTCCCTAAACCTACTTTGTCAGGGTCGCCTGTATTGCCATTACTTGTCACACAATATGACGAAATAACCCTACCTTCACCTCTAAACCCAACATCATCACCACTAATCCCCACATCACCACAAACCCCCGTACCTCCATTGCTTGAACAATCTATCAGACCTCAACGACTACGTCAACCTCCTTGTTACCTCCAGGACTACTGTTGTTCGCTTACTCAAACGCCAAGTTCCGTCGAAGATAATGGTCTAGGTATTTCTTATCCCATGTCTAATTTTCTTCAATATACCCATTTTAAACAACCCCATTTGGCATTTCTTACTTCTTTATCTACTACCACCGAGCCATCCACTTTCACTGAGGCAATGCGGCATCAGGAATGGCGAGATGCCATGCAAGCTGAGATCCAAGCTCTTTCCCAGAATCATACGTGGTCTCTCATACCACTTCCACCTGGTAAGAAAGCCATAGGCTCCAAATGAGTCTATAAAATTAAATGCAAATCCGACGGTAGTGTTGAGCGGCATAAGGCTCGTCTAGTTGCCAAAGGCTACACCCAGGTTGAAGGAGAAGACTATCATGATACGTTTGCACCTGTTGCTAAACTGGTTACAGTTCGCGTACTCTTAGCCGTCGCTACCGCTAAGGGATGGCCTCTTGAACAGATGGATGTTAACAATGCCTTCTTACACGGTGATTTGGATGAAGAAGTGTATATGAAACCTCCATCTGGTTTTCGACGTCAGGGGGATAATCTTGTTTGCCAACTTCACAAATCTCTATATGGCTTGAAACAAGCGTCTCGCCAATGGTATTCTAAGGTTTCTACTGCCTTATGTGATTTCGGTTTCACACATTCTCAGGCCGACCATTCTCTCTTTATCTTACACAATGGCAATGACTCTGTTTTTGTGATACTATATGTTGATGATCTAGTGATTACTGGTACTAATGCCTTTTTGATTGATTCGGTGAAGACTATGTTGCGCAATCAATTCCACATTAAGGATCTCGAACCTCTAAAATATTTTCTGGGCATTGAGGTGACTCGATCCCGCTCTGGTCTTTACTTATGCCAGCGAAAATATATCTTGGATATTCTGGAAGATTGTGGTTTTAGTGGAGCGCGACCGCCTGATACTCCTATGGAGCAGAATATAAAATTAAGTATTGATACTGGCCCTTTATTGGAGGATCCTTCTCTCTATCGGCCCTTGATTGGTCGATTCATTTATTTGACTGTCACGAGGCCATATATTGCTTATAGTGTCAACATTCTAAGTCAATTTATGCATGCCCCACGCCAACCACATTTGGATGCAGCATATCGTCTTCTACGATATCTCAAGGCTATTGTAGGCCAAGGGCTATTTTACCCGACTGCAAATGACCTTCAACTCACAGCTTATTGTGACTCAGATTGGTCTAGTTGTCCTATGACTCGTCGTTCAATAACTGGCTATTGTATTTTATTGGGAGATAGCCCCATTTCTTGGAAAACCAAGAAACAAAGCACGGTCTCCCGCTCTTCTGCTGAAGCGGAATATCGTGCCATGGCGATAACAACATGCGAAATTACATGGTTATCATATCTATTACAAGACATTGACATGCACCTCCAAGTCCCGGTTTCTTTATACTGTGATAACCAAGCTGCCCTCCATATCGCTGCCAATCCATTTTTCACGAGCAAACGAAGCACATTGAAATAGATTGTCATCTTGTTCGTGAAAAAATAGAAGCTGGACTCATTGCTCCATTGAAGATTCGTACAGACTCACAATTAGCCGACGTGTTCACCAAACCGCTAGGTCGAGATCAGTACATCCGATTACTTTCCAAGTTGGGTGTCCGTAATCTACACACGCCAACTTGAGGGGGAGTCTTAGCGTGATTTGATTGTGATAATGTGCCACGATTCTTGGGGTGATTTGATTGTGATTGTGATGCGCATCTTTATTTGATAGGTTGTCTTTTTCAATCCTTTGTTTATACTTACCTAAAATATAAGAGTAAATTTAGGAAGTATCGTTGTGAATTGTGTATAAATAGGTGCACAGTTTTTGTATCAATACAAGTTGAAACTTTATTCTGTGCCATTTCTTATCATTATTTCTCATCTAGGTATAACCTGCCAAAATCGGCCACGACCACATATTTCCCAGCTGACCCTTCTCAACAAACTTACCTTGTCGAATTGCCCATGGTTGTATGTCTGCCAGATCTTCCAGTTGGACTATCTATGCTTTGCATTACGGATCGTAGCAAATTGAAAGCGTTGACGAATTTGTCAAAATTGGAGCACTTACCTGAATTGATTCTCAAGATGTGCTGTGAGCTAAGAGACGTCACCGGCTTGGAAGGTTTAGGGTCCCTATCTAACTTACAGGTATGGCAATGCCCTAAGACATGTAGGCTTGGTGCCGTCGAATTCTCAGAGTCATTAAGAGGCTTACACGTGGATGAGGCGCTCCCGGATTCTTCCAAGTTGACCAGCGCAATGGTACCTCAACTTGAAGGATCGCTACATCTTTCTGATTTAAGGATTCTGCAGTTCCTAGAATTTTAAAGTTTAAAAAGTCTGAGGGAACTACATGTTATAGATTGCGTGAATGTAACTGAAATTCGTGGCCTAGATAGATTAGAATTCTTGCAATTTTTGGATATTTCCGGGTGCACATTACTCAGGCAATAATTGGACCCATCGAATTTAAAGAAATTGCAAAAATTTTATGCTACAAACTGCCAGAACCTACGGGAAATTCAAGGCATTGAAGGATCGAAATCCTTGATAGATTTGAGAATTTTGGGGGCTTTCCTCATACAGAATTATGAGCAGTTGTTACATGAGGTGTTCACGAGATCACATTCTGGTGATAGTTTGATAGTGAGAATCATAGATATGTGCTCCTGTTTTTGCGTGCCTTGGAGCTCTCTGGCTTTTTCCCCCTTTCTTAGGGAGTTTTCAGAAATTGGGTACTCTGCTTCCAATTGTCGATTGAAATTGAAACTGATGAAAATAGAGCAACTTCGATTTGGAAACAGAGGAGTTCGTACGCAATGTGTATGTACTTCCTTATTGGTTTCGGCTTTCTTTCATTGTAGTGCAAACTTGGGGGCCATATATATATATACACATATATGTTTGGGGGATTGCTTTCGCCTTGCTTGCTTTTCGGTGTTGTTATATCTGTTGTTGCTTTGATTAACTCCGATAATGAAATGCCCAAACGACAATAACTCTGTGCGGGCCGATTATCGAGTTGGGTGTGTCTCTCTTTTTCATGAGCTGGACCCGATGGCCATTATTGACGTGGGAAAAGTTGTTAAAGGGGACACGGATCGAAATCGAAAGTGAAGAAAAACAGAGCAAAACTTTGCTTGAAAACAGAGGAATCAGTAAGCGCGTATTGATGGGTACTACTTCCTAAGTGGTTCCGGCTTTTCTTCACTGCTAGCACAAGTTGGGGGTTCGTCTTATTATTTGGGGGTTGCTTTTGCTTTGCTTTACTTTGCTTTTCTTTTTCTTTTTCTTTTTTTGAGTAAGGCACTTTACTTTTCTTTAATGTTTGCTTTTTCTCTCATTTTCTTCGCAGCACTGGTTTGATAGCGAAACGGCAAAAGACGATCCCTTTATGCTTTGGTTAATTCTGATTAATGAACTGCTCAAAAGAGAACAACTTTGTGCGGGCTGAGTCACAAATTTAATATGTTATTTAGTTTGAATTCCAAATGTGGATGGCGACTCAGTTTACAAGTGTGGAACCATCGACTTTTGAATTCATAAATGGATGACAACAAGTGTATACCGAATAAAATTAAGTTTAAGCATCTCCATTTTATTTTATGGAGAGATGGACTAGAAATCAAAGAAAACAACTACTACCACATCTACTTCTTGTTAATGGAACTTAATAATTTTGCAATTATTAAGTATAACATCGTCTTCCTCAATTTCTTTCACTGGCTTTGTAGCATCTGCTCCACCAATTCTCTCCAGATGGAAAGAGATGAACCCACTCCTTCAGAAGATCAGACGTACAAGGCGTCCTGCTCGTCGACCTCTCCTTGTTTAGGTGACTATGAAGGCGAAACCAAAAAGACGAAAGGAAATAATTACGAAGTATTTTTGAGCTTTAGAGGAAAAGGCACTCGCGAAGGCTTTACCGATTATCTCTACACTAGCATTGTCGATGTAGGAATTCACGTGTTCAGGGACGACAACGAGCTCCGTGTGGGTGAGGAGATTGGTCCGGAGCTTCTCTGTAGTATTACGCAATCCAAGATCTCGATCCTGATTATCTCAGAGGACTACTCTTCCAGCAAGTGGTGCCTTCGCGAGCTGGCTCAGATGTTGAAGTGCAGGAAGAGCGGAGGGCAAATAGTGTTGCCCATATTTTACAAAGTGGAACCCGCTCAATTGCGACATCCTACTGGAAGATTGGGAGATGCTACCTGTGACATTCTGAAATTTCCGCCCTTGCGACTTGAGACATGGAATGGGATCTCGGAATTTGGAAATGGAAATAGAGAATCGTAACAAATATTTTGGATTGGACGACGCCTAATCGAGAATGAAAATTTGTGAAAAAAATAAATTTCCGGACGAAGGGTGTGAAAAGACGATTTTGCCCATAGAGTGTCGACCTTACCTTATCAATCGGCTGAGGGCATTTTAGTCATTTAATTCCCCTTGTGGCTGCCGAATTGGAGGAAGGCAAAAATGGAAGAGAAGATTGGATTTTATAGAGACATGGCCAAGTGTCATTAAAGGATGGTGTCACATTAATTACCCTTACACCTAAGCCATTCTAGAAAACTTTTGGGGATGAGATAAGACTCTCTCTCTTTTGTCTTCAGCTCATTTCCTTCTCTCCTTGCATGAACAGAACCTGCGTCACCCGACCAGAAACTGCCGTCGCCTTCACCGCCGTCCAGCACTCCGGCCGGCGACTTCTAGCCCGCGAGCCGACCATCCTCACCTTCTTCATCCTATTGCCGAACTTTTCCAAGTAGAAGTGCAGCGATTGGTCCACTGTGGAGCTCCGGCAAACGATTTTCCCGCGAGTCAACGGAAACCGTTGCAATTGGAGGTAAGTGGCTGTTTGGACTTCATTGGACCTCGAATTGTTTGAGTTTTTTGTTCAAACTTTGTGAAGACCTAAGGCACACGTGTACTGAGTTAGGGTAAAAATTTGAGCCATTTTCGATGGAGTTTTGATGTTGAATTGATGATGTTTTTGGAAGGTCAGAATTGACCGGTTACAGGCCTGAGGGAAACGCTTGAAATCGTGGACTTACCGGCGTCGCCTTTCACCCAAATTTTTGGTAGGACCTCTTGACTCATAGAACTATATGTTAGTAAGAGGATTTGGTGATGGATATGAGTATTTGGTTGACCAATGGGCTGATTGGTATGGATTGTATAAAAGCCGGTTCTGTTCGGTTGGGGTTCTGTGGAGACCAATTCTGTTTAGGGCTGTTGGAGGTGTCGCCATGATTTCAATTGATCGTTAAGGCATACTAGGGCATTGATTGTGGTGTTAATGGGGAGTATGTGAATTGGATTGGAATATAGAAGTAAAATTAAGGGATGTTCTAAGTGAAAAACGCAGGATTCCTTATAATCTGTCTTTGGTGCACACCAGATTTGAAATGAGTCGTTCTATATCATCCGGTATCCGAATTGAGCTTCGTTTTCGCCTACGCGTCCATAAGACATTGAAGTTAAAGATTCTGTAAGTGGATTTCATAAAAAAGTTTAAAGATCAATGTCAGTTTATTCATGAATGAAACTGAACGTGGAGCCTATATAGGGCAATTTTGTACGGAATGAGGTTTATGATGATTTATCTTGATAGAACGGCAATTGGCATGCTTAGAACCCTTGAATCGGCGCTGCGAGGGAATGATAGCAAAGGGTTATAAATGCAATTAAAGTATTAGCTGAAGGCAATGAGAAATGACTGAGTTTGATGTGATTTTCCTAGATGTGTCGTGGGTGTCCTGTTTGGTCATGAACTTGCTGACCTTAGAAGGCGAATGGAGCTTGCTACTTGACTGAAGAGGTGAGTGATCTCTAACCCTCTCTTAGAACATTCGGACGCGACTGAACGGATTCTTCGAGGAATCGCTAAGTTGAGCAATATTTTCGTGGAACTTGATTGGTTGGGAACCGGATGGTTCCATTGACGCATAGACCATGAGTGCACGATGGCTATGGAATTCTTGGTTTCATAACTGAATTAATGACGTGATGGTCATTGTGCCTTATTGAATTGTGGGATTGCCTTGTACTTTATCCTTGAATTATATTTATGGCAATGCATATTCGTTTAGCAAGTGATTGGTTTTAAACACTTGTCTGAAATTTCCTCGCGATGTTATGTGATTGGAAATCATTGAAGGCACATCTTGTCGAACACTATGTAATACCCTGATGCGATGTAATCGCGGGGTCGAAGCTGTGAATCACCTTGAGATGCCTATATGACACGGGGTTGAGAAGTTGTGAATCACCCTGAGGTGCCTCTATGACACAGGGTTGAAAAGTTGTGAATCACCCCGATGCGCCTATATGACGTAGGGTTGATATGGCCAATGTCCTGATGCGTCGAGAAACGGGACGAGAAATGATATGTGTCGACACAGGCCTGAGATGACATCGATAACTTGATGCGTTTACGCGGGTTCGTCAATGAGATGGTATGAGGTGTAACTACGCGGACCTAGCCTGAGGCGTTCTAAATGCGGACGTGAATGAAATGGAGGTTGGGAAGAAAGGAAGGATCACACCCTGAGGCGATCTAATCGCGGGGTTGTGGTTGAAAGTGGAACCACCTCTTAATTCCTGAGATGATGAAATGTATGCTACGCTATTACGGAAGCTTGGTCGTTTGTACCACAGTTGCTTTTGATTATTAAGCTTGTGAAATGATGATTTGTTGCCACAAGAAATATGCCATGTCTTGCTTCGTTTAATAACTGCAGGTTATTATGTTGGCATGATTGTTTGGTTCGGTGGAAGGATGGTCTAGTTAGGGTTAGGATAGCTCGCTGAGATTTATATCTCACCCCAGTGGGGGATTATATTTTTTTTTTCAGGTTCTTGAAGACGGAGATACCGATGAGCTAGGGATGAACCCTCGAGGAAGTAATTACTTGACTGGTTTCTATATCCTGTGGAGTTAGGATTTAAGCTTTGGGTGCCTGACTGCGATGACTTCTGAGGAGAAATCTTATTTATAAGGAGTGTGTGCCCTTTGTCCTGGGTTATCTCATTGTATTTTGTATGGAGCAGATTTTATGGCTTTCACGTTTTTTGTTTAGTTGGAAAGTTGATGTACTATATTGCCAAAGGATCCTGGGGAATGATTGAAGATTTTATGGCTTGGTGGGATGTTCGTGAACTTGACAGGGTCGGGGCGTGACATCCCCGTTTAAGTGGTTTCAGAGCAAGGTCAGCTCGATTCATTGTGATTGAGGCTTGGAGTGATAATGAGTGATGACTTTAGGACGATGGGATATGGAGACCCTTAGGATTAAGTATGGGTTGTGGAAGCCTGGGAATTATAGGCTTGAATTTGTATACACCCTATTGGTTTTAGAGTGGATTTTGATGAATGATTTTGAGTGATTCTATGGACAAGGCTCGCAAGGAAGTGAGTAGAGATTGAGGAGTCACAAGCTTGGATTGAAGCTGCTAGAGAATAGCCTATGAATGAAGACTCGATTGGAAGATATGATGGTGAATGTGGCTTGTCGCTGGCTTAATTTGGGGGAATATGAATTATAAAGATGCGATTGATATTAATGGACTCAAGCTTGAATGGTAAGGTATCTTGATGATTTTAGGAGATCGATTGCTAAGGATAATCTTGGGAGGTATGAGATTACGGGTATACAAGGAAGTGTGTAAGGAATATTTGGATTAAAGGTCAGCTATGATCTGATGCATGTGGATTGTATTGAGTTGTGGCTAGATTTGGGGTGATTGATTGGGTATAGGAAATTGATTTGGAAGAGTGATGATCGCATATGGGAATCAGAAATCTTTTGGATGGAAAATTGATTGGGAAACGATTGTGGCGTGATGAGTAGTGAGAATAAATGTGTGGTGTATCTGTTCGTAGAATGGAATGGAAACGAAAGTTGACGAGGGTGCATGCATGAGCTTATCGCTGTCAGACTTGATAAACCATCGCTTGGTATGTGACGAGTTGGTGAGATACCTACAAACCGTAATGAAACATGTTATGGAACGTGTTGAATGGGGCTTCCTCCGTAGATATATGACTTGGGACAACCTGCAACGATCAGGTCTGATGAGGACGTGGAGTGATCGCCGGTACAAAGAGGTACGGACAAAGAGCGGCTCCTAACAGGCTTCTAAGATCAAGGAGGTAGGAATGACCTAGGCCATAAATTAAAAGAGAAAGTCTAGGTATCAGGTCAAGTCTGGTCGTGGTTGAGTGAGATGTATGGCACGAGATTGATTCTTGAAGTGAATGTTTAAAAGTGACATGACATGTGAATTGATACCTATGAGTGGCATGGTTAAAAGCTTTGTGCTTGACAGTGGATGTCGATTGAAAAAGAAAAAAATGATATTGTGATTGGCCTGTTAGGCGCGTTTTATGTCGGCATCATGTGATTGGCTTGGCCAAGGTCCAATCGAAAGATTAGATGGCGTGCGGGGAGTTTATACACCGTTGAATTGAATTCTATTGAGGATGAGAAAGCCTGTCGTGTTTGTGATAGATGACAGATACCTTATGTTTAAAATATAAGCGATTGGCTTATAGGAGCAATGCCTTGAGCATTTGTTAATGCTGGCCTAGTTGAATTCTAGCCTAGTTGAGACTTGTCTAGTGGTGGCTGTTGATTGAGAAATCAACTCGTTGAAGTTGGCCTGATATGTGGGTGTTGTTTAAGGATGAGTTAAAATCCTTGTATAATGAGCAATAAGTTAAGAATCATGTGGGAACCACTGATGGTTGATGGCAAAAGACAATAGGAAGGGCAGCCTGAGACTGCTAAACTTAGATGACTTAAGTCTTGATTCTTGGGGGGAAATCATAGTGGTTCAAGTAACATGAGAACATGAGGAAGTTGAATGACCAAAGTATGGTCGTGGAAGAGTATTGGACTCGATTATATATGGTATGGAAGATCCGAGAATTGAAAAAAAAGGATCGTGAGACTTAAGTAAAGATAACAATTGGACTATGAGTACGAGCAGAGCGTATGATTCGATTTTGTTGTTACGTAAGATCCAAGAGCTGAATGGGTCGTGAGAACTTAGGATGGAAAGAGGAAAAGTAGATGGGTAGGCAGACTCAAGAAAGAACTGTCATTGGCAACTAAGTTGTTGAGACTACTGATGTTAGTGCTATTGAGTTAAGTAGTTGAAGTCACGAGGAATGTGACACTGAGACTGTTGATAATTGGTGAAAGGTCACAAGAGGAAGGGTTCCTCGAAGACCTAATATCTGCCTGGTCTACTTCTATTGAGTTGATCGACGGAAAGTACCTTCATGGATTTGCCTGAGAGCAAGAGTTGTTTGGATCTTGATAGTTCTACAAGGATCATAGGATGATCGACCAATGTGAGACAGAGTTCTCACGGTCGCCTAAGTGCATTAAGAGTGGTCAATGACCCATTGAATAAGATAAGTAAATCCCTGAATGCATTGGAACTTGAAAGCCTTATGGCTAGTTGTTATTTCTGATCTTGAGGAATGGTAATGGACTCGGTATAAAAAAGGGATAGTAAGATATATGAATAAGAGAACTCATCCTCATGGATTGCGAGTAGAGAAATGTTCAGCATGGAACATGGAACGTTCCTGCGAGAAACGAAAGTTATCTTGGCGCAAGGCTTGTGATGAGATTTTGATGTTTTGTTTCTTCTGTCACGAGGGAAGTGAAGAAAAATTTCGTCAGTTATTTGACATCTTTGAATTATGGGATTGTTTGGCGTAAATCGGGATCACAAAAAGGGGGGTGTTGCGAATTATCATTCCTAAAGAATATGGTGTTGTTCTTAATTATGATTGGACCATGAGATGGTCGTTGAGGGAAGAAAGGTGAATGGACTTGATAACCTTGACTGTTCATAATTCGAATAAATGGTTGAGTAAGCGAAAAGAGCGCTTGCGGTGTAGTTACAAGGTGACTTGGGGTAGTCGAATTGAGTATTCAACACGTGATTATATGGAGACTGAGGAAGAACCTCGACTCCTAGGAACCTTGTCACTTGATGTGACTAGGTCACTAGAAGGAGAATGTCGGACATGTGAAAATTTGAATCCTGGGGCGAAAGTACCGCCGTTGACATAGACTCCAGGACTGAAGTCCTATGGAATAGGAATGGCAGAATGGATTCGAAGTAAGAGAATGCCACTAAGGTGTATAGTTTCCTTCGTAGAATAAGAGACCCTAGTGTGGAAGAAAGAGGAAATCTTAATGGTCTCGGTATTGAGATTGGGCGTCTGTACTGAGAAAGAAGTCACGGAACTTGGATGATTCCTGGAAGTGAAGTTCGAGAGATTATCATGTATATAACGTTGAATGCCAAGATAATGTGGATGTTCAATGGAATAGGTGAAATTGAGGCAGAGTCACATTAGTCGGTTATGGAACCCATAGGCCAGGGCACTAATACTTCTTGAGAAAGAGGTGAAAAAAAAAATGTTGTTTGGTCCAAGTGGGAACCCTTGAGAATAGTGGGCCAAAGTTGGAATTTTCACGTGAAAGGTACCATGGACAGCGGTAATGAATCGGTATCTTAGTGATGGAATGGATAATAATCGGATTGAATACCTGAGGAATAATGAGATTAGTTATTACCGCCTTGAGAGACGGTGGTTAGACTCGTTCAAGGAGTCATGAGAAATATGAATGACCCTAGAGAGAGTATCCTATGAACTTAAAGGTGATGCTTATAGTATGCTAACCATGAAAAGCACAAGTTGTGAATCAGATGAGGTAGGATTCCTCTGTTGTAAAATTTTGGGAAATGAAATTCCTGTGAAACCCTCCGAGGATTGGAGTATGTAATGAATCGACTAGGGTCGATGTGAGTTGCGGGAAATTGGAATTCCTTGAGATTGGTGAAATATTACAAACAGAATGTGGGAGGTTTCCCCACAAGAGCTATTCCACTAGTAAAATGGACTAAGAACGAAACGTAACACGAATGGATGAAAGAACGTGAAAAGGGTTTTGAAGATGTGAGCTAAACTGGCAACTACGATGTCTATTACATTCCGGTTGGGAGTTGAAAAGTTCGTGAAGGTCGTATTGAAACGACGCAGAATGAAACTTGAAGCATAACGAGGCAACCGGAAGTGGGCATTGCTCGTACTCTGTAATGATGAGGCTATATGAGTGGTAATGCTTATAACACAATTGGAGTTGATTGGTGGATGTTCTCGCGAAAAGTTGAGAAATGTTATTTGAACGATCTTGAGTGTAGACGAGGGAGAACTATTAAGGATCTTGAGTGTAGTCGAGGGAGAACTATTAAGGACTCAATCTCGAGTTGCCTGAGAAGTCAAGAAGACTATGGTTCAATTTGGACAATCGAGGGTAAGTTAATAAAATTTGTGCGTCTTAACGGTACGAAAGGACATTTGAATTGGATTCTTATGCCAAAGGATAGAGGTACTAGAGAGTACGTACTCGCGATGATTTGGTTACAATGGTGATAGAAAAAGAACCTGAAATTAAGGTGATGTTAGGAAAAAGCCTTCTGACTGGGAGTGTTGAAAGCAAGGTTGCAGTGTGATACATGAGTTATCCGTGGAAGAATAGATGAATTGTAAAGAAGATCAGAATGTTCGCAGGGTAGCACCGATGGAGATTGGGAATGTTGAGAAAGAAAAGAGAAAAGTAAATACATGATGAGGATTGAAGGAAACAAGCCTTGAGGAAGAATGTCTTGTATCGGAAAAGATAATCGAGAATGTCAAGTTGAGAAGAGTTAATTTGGAGAGTGATGATACGATGAGGCATATGTACCCCATGAGATTGGACAACGGGAAAATGACGAATTTCGAGGACGAAATTTCGTTAAGGAGGGAAGAGTTGTGACATTCTGAAATTTCCGCCATAGCGACTTGAGATAAGGAATGGAATCTCGAAATTTGGAAATGGAAATAAAGAATCGTAACAAATATTTTGGATTGGACGACACCTAATCGAGAATGAAAATTGGCGAAAAAAATAAATTTCCGGACGAAGGGTGTGAAAAGACGATTTTGCCCTTGGAGTGTCGACCTTGCCTTATCAATCGGCCGAGGGTATTTTAGTCATTTAATTCCCCTTGTGGCTGCCGAATTGGAGGAGGGAAAAAATGGAAGAGAAGATTAGATTTTTATAAAGACAAGGCCAAGTGTCATTAAAGGATGGCGTCTCATTAATTACCCTTACACCTAAGCCCTTCTAGAAGACTTTTGGGGATGAGATAAGGCTCTCTCTCTTTTGTCTTCAGCTCATTTCTCATGACACCAGCAGCTCTTTCATCGCCATCTCCATTGTTTCATTCTCTCCTTGCACAAACAGAGCCTTCTTCACCCAATCAGAAACTGCCATCGCCTTCACCGCCGTCCAGCGCTCCGGCCGGTGACTTCCAGCCCACGAGTCGGCCATCCTCACTTTCTTCATCCTCTTGCCGAACTTTTCCAAGTGGAAGTGCAGCGATTGGTCCACTGTGGAGTCCTGGTCAACGATTTTCCCGCGAGTCAACGGAAACCGTTACAACTGGAGGTAAATGGCTATTTGGACTTCGTTGGACCTCGAATTGTTTGAGTTTTTTGCTCAAATTTTGTGGGGACCTAAGGCACACGTGTACTGAATTAGGGTAAAATTTTAACCATTTTCGATGGAGTTTTGATATTGAATTGCTAGTGTTTTTGGAAGGTCAGAACTGACCGATTACAAGCCTGAGGGAAATGCTTGAAATCGTGGACTTGCTAACGTCGCCTTTCCCCCAAATTTTCGATAGGGCCGCTTGACTCATAGAACTATATGTTAGTAAGAGGATTTGGTGATGGATATGAGTATTTGGTTGACCAATGGGCTGATTGGTATGAATTGTATAAAAATTGGTTTTGTTCTGTTGGGGGTTCTGTGGAGACCGATTCTGTTTAGGGCTGTTGGAGGTGTCGCCATGATTTCAATTGATCTTTAAGGCATACTAGGGCATTGATGGTGGTGTTAATGGGGAGTATGTGAATTGGATTGGAATATAGAAGTAAAATTAAGGGCTGTTCTAAGTGAAAAACATAGGATGCCTTATAATCTGTCTTTGGCACGCACCAGATTTGAAATGAGTCGTTCTATATCATTCGGTAACCGAATTGAGCTTTGTTTTCGCCCACATGTCCATAATACATTGAAGTTTAAGATTTTGAAAGTGGATTTCATAAAAATTCTAAAGATCAATGTCAGTTTATTCATGAATGAAACTGAACGTGGAGCCTATATAGGGCTATTTTGGGCAGAATGAGGTTTATGATGATTTATCTTGATAGAACGACAATTGGCATGCTTAGGACCCTTGAATCGGCGCTGCGAGAGCATGATAGCAAAGGGTTATATATGCAATTAAAGTATTAGCCGAAGGCAATGAGAAATGACTGAGTTCGATGTGGTTTTCCTAGGTGTGCCGTGGGTGCCCTGTTCGGTCATGAACTTGCTGACCTTGGAAGGGCATTGCGAGTGGAGCTTGCTACTTGACTGAAGAGGTGAGTGATATCTAACCCTCTCTTAGAACATTCGGACGCGACTGAACGGATTCTTTGAGGAATCGCTAAGTTGAGCGATATTTTCGTGGAACTTGATTGGTTGGGAACAGGATGGTTCCATTGACGCATAGACCATGAGTGCGCGATGGCTATGAAATTCTTGATTTCATAACTGAATTAATGACGTGATGGTTGTTGTGCCTTATTGAATTGTGGGATTGCCTTGTACTTTATCCTTGAATTATATTTATGGCAATGCATATTCGTTTAGCAAGTGATTGGTTTTAAACACGTGTCTGAAATTTCCTCGCGATATTATGTGATTGGAAATCATTGAAGGCACGTCTTGTTGAACACTGTGTAATACCCTGATGCGATGTAATCTCGGGGTCGAAGTTGTGAATCACCCTAGGGTGCCTATATGACACGGGGTTGAAAAGTTGTGAATCTCCCTGAGGTGCCTATATGACGCAAGGTTGATATGGCCAATGTCCTGATGCGTCGAGATGCGAGACAAGAAATTATATTTGTCGACATAGGCCTAAGATGACATCGATAACCTGATACGTTTACGCGGGTTCGTCAATGAGATGGTCTGAGGCGTAACTACGCGGACCTAGCCTGTGGCGTTCTAAATGCGGACGTGAATGAAATGGAGGTTGGGAAGAAATGATATGTGTCGACATAGGCCTAAGATGACATCGATAACCTGATACGTTTACGCGGGTTCGTCAATGAGATGGTCTGAGGCGTAACTACGCGGACCTAGCCTGCGGCGTTCTAAATGCGGACGTGAATGAAATGGCGGTTGGGAAGAAAGGAAGGATCACACCCTGAGGCGATCTTATCGCGGGGTTGTGGTTGAAAGTGGAACCACCTCTTAATTCCTGAGATGATGAAATGTATGCTACGCTATTACAGAAGCTTGGTCGTTTGTACCACAATTGCTTTTGATTATTAAGCTTGTGAAATGATGATTTGTTGCCATAAGAAATATGCCATGTCTTGCTTCGTTTAATAACTGCAGGTTATTATATTGGCTTGATTGTTTGGTTCGGTGGAAGGATGGCCTAGTTAGGGTTAGGATAGCTCGCTGAGATTTAATTCTCACCCCAGTAGGGGATTATATATTTTTTTTTTTCAGGTTCTTGAAGATGGAGATACCGGTGAGCTGGGGATGAACCCTCGAGGAAGTAATTACTTGACTGGTTTCTATATCCTGTGGAGTTAGGATTTAAGCTTTGGGTGCCTGACTGCGATGACTTCTGAGGAGAAATCTTATTTATAAGGAGTGTGTTCCATTTGTCCTGGGTTATCTCATTGTATTTTGTATGGAGCAGATTTTATGGCTTTCGCGTTTTTTGTTTAGTTGAAAAGTTGATGTACTATATTGCCAAAGGATCCTGGGGAACGATTGAAGATTTTATGGCTTGGTGGGATGTTCGTGAACTCGACATGGTCGGGGCGTGACACTACCAATGCACACAAAGCGAACTTGGACAAAAACGTTGTGAAGGAATGGGAAGAAGCGCTTAAAGAAGTTAGTTCCTTGAAAGGATGGGAATCGAATAAAATAAATGATGGGTGCATTATTCTTCACTGACACATTGTTGAATATTTCATAAATAGATCCTTTTTCAAATCTGATTTAAAATATATGCCGTCCTATACTCAAAATTTTATGTTATTTGATAGGGATGAAGAAGCACCGTTAAGATTGTTGTCGGGAAAGTTATGTGCGAATTAAAAAGAAATTTTCTCTAACTCTTCCCATAGAGTTGGTTGGAGTTGATGATTGTGTGGAAGAGATTATGAGCCTTGTGGCACCCTGGATTTTGGTATTTATAAAATAATAGAATCCAGTTCATGGAATGTCAGTGAATTCCAATTTGTTACTTGAAATTGAATTTCAAGGAATTAAGAGTTGAAAATTGGAAATTTCCCAAATCGCCGATTGAATTAGGTTATGTTTCGACCAATTAGTCAAAGTGCCTTAGAACAAGAATTATCGCATCCGAGCCTATCATAGTAGCATGGATCGAGATAGACTCGAGCAAGGTCTAAAATGTCCTTCGTAGATTGGCCAAATGCCCAAATTACCCTTGGATGCCAAATGACCAAAACGCCCATCTCTCTATCTCTCTCTCTCTCTCTCTCTCTCTCTCTCTCTCTCTCTCTTTTACGTTGCCTTGCCACCGACTCTCTCTCCCTCTTTTCTTCTTATTTTACTTTCTTTGCTCGACAACCCCCTCGCCACACCACCACCGAACACCTCCACCTTCTTCTAGCTCCGTCCACCACCATCTCAATCCGCCGTCGCCGCTACAGAGCTGCCGGAGAAGCCCAAACAGCCCTGTTCTACCCTCAACTGTGCTGTTGTCCCCTGTTTCGCATTGGGTTTTGAGGCTGTCCAGCCCATCCCGTGTCTCTTCAACCACCACCACTACATCTAAATACCACCACACCCTCCTTCCTCATCATTCGACGCCGCTCCACCGTCACATGCCGCTACAGGATCCCTAAAGCAGTCCTGAAACCCTGGTGCCCCTGTTCTGGACTTCCTACCCTGTTTCGCATCGAGATCCACCTCCGACGCCTCTCCATCGCCTCCAGCCCACTCCTCCGACCACCACACACTCTCCAACACTCTCTTAGACCTTTATCGATCACCCTACGGAGCCTCGATGCGTTGGAGCCTCGAACAGCGCCGACCAGCCTCCCCTGCACTCGGTTCCCTTGTTCCCACGACTGCTGCAGCCTCTGTTTGCTACTGTTCTGGCGACTCCGCTCCCAAATCCGCCACCACTGACCACTACTGCATCCCTCCGACTTTACTGAACATCCATCATTGACCCCGGAGCCGACCACCATCCACAGCCCCCGGAAACAGCCACGACCAGTCCCAGAATTCCCATATTTCCTTTGTTTCTAGGTCTGGGCCGGTTCTGTTGGGCCTGATTTGCAGGCCTTCGAGTTGGGCCGTGACCCATTGTGTCTTGGGCCGTGTTCCACGTTGCTGGACTGTGAGTTTGGGCCTTTTCTTAGGCCCGTGGGCCAAGTGGGTTGAGAGATTGAGCCCGTAAACCATTCGAGTCCGGAATTTGTGCCGAGGGATTTCGAGGGTCGCCATCGATCTCATCTCGAGTATTTGACTATGAGTCGACCTCTAATCCTCGGTTAGGTCGCTAAATACGTTCGGATTAGTTTATTTAGATTATTAGATATTTAAGTAGCTCGATTAGGGCCGGTTTAGGTTAGAAACCTGATTTAGGTTCAATGGCCCTAATTGATTAAGTTAGTCTGATTAGCTAGGATTTTGTGGCTAATTGGATTGGATTGATTGAATGATTATTATTGCTTGGTCGTAAGTGAGTGATAGGCTAGAGACGAGTGTATGGTCGATTGACGAATCGGATTTGTTAATACTGAAATGATGTACAAATTGAGCTTAAATAAGCGAGATTGGATTGGATTTCTATGATGATATGTTTGGTCTTGTTTTATTCGATCATCCATATCGATTGTTTGATTGATTGATTTGAATATCTATTGGTTGATTGGATGTTCAATTAAGAGTCATACAATACTGTAATTAAGCAAGCGTTTCTTTCATATACCCGTTTCCAATTTCCAATCAACAACAGATAAACGTCTCGCTATACATGCATAGTTTAGTGTATCATTTTGTGCATTCGTATGACCATATTTAGTATCAATTACATGTATTAGCATGAAAATGGCCTTGGACCGAGTCACGAGCATGTTGTGTGAGCATGTGGCTAAAAATGGGATTATAAATGGATGAAATGCCAAGTGTGCCTGAATGGTCATATGAAGGGTTTTCCCTGACAAAGTTGTGCCGTGTCGATCGGAATACCACGACTTGTTGGATGCACGCGTTTCTATGGCATGGGATTGATCAGATGCCAGTCACAGCTTGTGACAGATCGAAGCCCTTATAGGGAATCCTGATAGTACCGTGCCGTGTCGATCGGAATCACACACTGTTTGCCTTTTTTTGTCTATCCACTTTCCATCCTCAACCTTGTATCCCATCTTGGTAAGCATTATCTCATCAGTGCTACCTTGAGGCATTACAACTGATCTCAATTCCAAAGGGATTGGTATCTGCAGATACTCGAAAATTCTACTGATCAAGGAACCATATGGCAACTGACTCTTGGTCTTTTTCACAACTCTCTTTATACGTAGAAAGATTAAGTGTGGGAGAGAGAAGGGTTTACCATTCAGAATGGCCCAAATGAGTTTAGCCTCATATCTGGAGATATCGGTCTTGGAGGATCCTTTAGGTCTAAGGCAGTTGATTACTACCTTATACAGAATTATGGTTCGCAGAGGAAAGAGGTGATGTTCAACGTGAGGCTTGTTTGCTCTAGAGAGATTAGGATTCCCAAACAGTTACTTGTAGACATCTTCATCAGAAATAGGAATTTTGACAAATGTGGATAGTTCAGATTGAAGAATGTCTACAAAGTTTGCAGCACTTAGAATGAATTTTGGTCACGAAATGAGAACTGAATTGCATCTCTATCAAGCATAGTGAAGTTAGAGTAGAAATATGCAGTCAATTCAGGATAGCAAGGAGTGGCTAATGAGCAAAATTGGTGCAGATGTAGATTAGTAATGGGATAAAGAATATGCAATCCATTTTTCTCAAAGACGTCAAACTCAACAGCTCGGTTGGTCATGACACCTCAAGCTAGCAGTGCCTCATAATATTTTTTGTGCTTTGTTGTTCTCAACAACTTATCTGCAGCCTTTTCATCAGCCAGAAACTTCATCACAATAGGCTGAAAGTGAGCATAAATTCCTTCATCATCATCCTCTCTCATATGATCACTAACAGAGATCCCTTCATCAACATTTTTAGCATAGACAGAAGATTCACCAATTTTTTCTTTTCCCTTTTCTGAAGATTTATCCGTCTTCTTCTTCTCTTTCTTAGCAGTTCAATTGTGCTGAAATTCAGTGCTAACCTTGGTTGTCTGCCTGATTTCGAATTGAGTCATCATCTCACTAAACTTTTGAACTTCTCCCTCATCAAAGAACCCATTGCTACGCACAAGTTCTACAATATCCTGTGGGGGTCTTCCCTCTTCCCTCATAGTTTTAATCAAATAACTCGTAGCTCTAGCTAAGTGTATCCTCTTATTAACGGCACATTAGCTTTCTCATTAGGTGTTTGAGTTACCGTGTTCATGATGTGGTCTTGAAGCTTCTTCTTCTGTTTCTCAATGGTTTTAGGAGAGCCATGAAGCTTGATTGTTGCGACTAGTTTCTCGACTTCTTTTCGTCGTTTCTCGTCCTCACTCATCCTGGGTGAGTCGGTAAGATCATAAGAGGTAGGAGCATCAACGGCGACCCTTGGTGTCCGAGATTCAAATCGACCAGATCGACGGGAACTTGTTGATTGGGTTTTCTTGGTTGAAGATGCCTTGTTTGTCATTGTAGTTAGGAGAGTGAAGGGTATTGATTGAGAGGATTTAGGGTTTTTATGAGAAAATCGAAAGTTTGGAAGCAGTCGAAGAATGTACGAGAAGCAGGGTTGTTTCTCTTCGCTTTTGAGGAGGGATGATGCTTCAGCTTAGGATTTCTTTTGTAATTGTTGGGAAATTGTTTTACTTAAAAGATTTTGGAAAATTTCTTTTTGGAAGGTTTATACAAAATCAATCAATCAACTAACCATTCAATCAACTAATTAATTAAATCAATCACGGCAATCGGCACAATTCACACAATCACAATATTTGCAAAATATCTAGAAAGATTGTGAAGGTGCGTACCTTATTTGTTGTCGGAAATATAACTACTTACACGCCAAAAATTTGAATGATCAAACCTTTAATTGTTCTCCACTCAGAAGATGTTATCTTCATATGATGCTTCAAATTCTGAGTTCCTTGTAGTCATAGAGCTTCTTCAGATGAAACTTTGGCATCTTTGCTTCTTCCAAATATCGCTTTAAACTTTGAAGAAAAATCTTCCTGTCTAGATAGCAACTTAAGCAGGCATCATAGTAATACATAATTCTTGTCTGATATATTCAAATGTATTTCTATCAAGTGGCTTGGTGAATATGTTAGTTAATTGATGCTTTGAATTAACAAATTAAATGTTAATATCACCATTATGCACATGATCATGAATGAAATTATGCTTAATTTCAATATGCTTAGCTCGTGAGTGCAGAATTGGATTCTTGGTAAGATTGATTGCGCTAGTGTTGTCACATTGGATTTCCACGTTGTGAGATTGAACACCAAAGTCCTTCAGTTGTTGCTTCATCCATAGGATTTGTGCACAACAACTCCCTAAGGCGACATACTCAGCTTCTGCAGTTGATAGAGTTACATTGTTCTGTTTCTTGAAAAATCAGGACACTAGCATTGATCCGAGAAGTTGGCATGTTCCTGAAGTAATTTTTTTTGTCTAATTTACAACCTGCAAGATTAGCATCTGAATATTCATGTAATATAAGATCTGAGATCTTAGGATACCATAGTCCTAAATTAGGATAGGTTCCTATGTATTTAATGATTCTTTTGACAGCAGTAAGGTGTGATTCCTTCAGATCTGATTAGAATCTAGCACACATGCATACACTAAAAATGATATCAGGTCTAAAAGCAGTTAAATATAGTAATAAACCAATCATGCTTCTGTAAAGTTTCTGATAAACCTGTTTACCATGTTCATCCTTATCTAGTTTGGATGAGAAGACATAGGCAAATCAGTTTTCTTGCAATTTTCCTGACCAAACTTCTTTACCAGTTTAAGAGCATATTTCTCTTGGTGTACGAATGTGCCTTGCTTAGTCTGATTGACCTGCAGTCCTAGGAAGAACATAAGTTCTCCCATCATGTTCATCTCAAATTCATTCTGTATAATCTGAGAGAATTCCCTGCAGAGGTTTTTGTTAGATGAACCAAATATAATATCATCTACATAAATCTGAATGAGTAAAATTTCGTTACCTTCCTTTTTAATAAATAAAGTTATATCAACTTTACATTTCTCAAAGTCTTGGTTGGTAAGGAAATTACTTAACCTTTCATACCATGCTCGTGGAGCTTGCTTGAATTCATAGAGTGCCTTTTTAAGTTTGAACACTTGATCTGGACATTTTGGATCTTCAAAACCTAGAGGTTGATCAACATAGACCTCCTCCTTGATATATTCATTCAGGAATGCACTCTTGACATCCATTTGATATAGCTTAAAATTATGATAGCAAGCATAGGCGAGTAGGAATATAATGGATTCGAGTCTTGCTACTGGGGCATAGGTTTCACCATAGTTGATTCCCTCTTCTTGAGAGTATCCCTTGGCAACAAGTCTTGGCTTGTTCCTAATTACTTTGCATTTATTATCTAGTTTGTTTCTGAATACCCATTTAGTTCCAATAACAGGATGAGTCTTTGGTTTTGGCACCAACTCCCATACTTCATTGATTTTGAATTGATGCAACTCTTGTTGCATAGCTTCAATCCAACTTTCATCTTCAAGAGCTTCTTCAATACTTTTGGGTTCGTACTCAGAAACTAGAGCAAATGCATTTATCGCACTTCTTAGTTTGGATCTGGATCTGATTGCTTCATTGATGTTTCCAATGACTTGATCTTTAGGATGATTGGATTTTTATTTCCAATTTTTCTTTGATTCTTCAAGTTCAACTTCGATTGATTCTTCAGTATTTGGATCGTCAGGAGTTGTAGCTAGTTGCTTATCTTCCAAGTTCTAAGAAGATTCGGTTGCTTTTTCATCCTCAGAAAATGTATTCTGCTTCTCAGATGATGAGTCCTGCTTCGCAAATGACGATTTCTGATCGTCTGAGACTTCATCAGCAGTGATGACCTCCTGAGCAGTATAATCATTCTCGAATTTTACATTCATGGATTCTTCAACTGTCTGAGAATTCTTGTTGAAGACTCGATAGGCTTTACTTGAAGTTGAATATCCCAAGAATACTCCTTCGTCTGATCTTTCATCAAACTTACTTGGCCAATCACTTGAGTTTTTAAGAATGTAGCAATTACAACAAAAGATATGAAAGTATGATATACTTGGTTCCTTTCCTTTGTAAAGCTCATGAGAGGTTTTCTCAAGTAATGGTGTAAGAAAAACTCGATTTTTAATATAGCAAGCAGTAGAAATAGATTCAGCCCAAAAGTACGATGGTGTTTTGCTTTCAATCAAGAGTGTTCGTGTCATTTCTTGTAAAGATCTATTCTTTCTTTCAACAACTCCATTTTGCTGTGGAGTATATGGAGATGAAAAATTGTGTTGAAAACCATTTTGATCACAAAATTCAGCAAAGTGATGATTTTCAAATTCCCCTCCATGATCTATTTTGATACTTGAAATGGAATAACCTTTTTCATTTTGAACTTTTTTGAAAATGTTTCAAAGTATGAAAAAACATCACTTTTATGTGTAAGAAAGAACACGCAAGTGAATCCGGTATAATGATCCACAACGATCAAGCAATATCTTTTACCTCCAATACTCTGAATTCGAGTAGGTTCGAAGACATCTATATGTAACAGCTGCAGAGCAAGGTTAGTATATACTTCATTTATAGATTTGTAAGAATTTCTTACTTGTTTTCCCAATATGCAAGCTTTACATTGCTTAGTCCTTTCAAACTTTGCTTCTGGGAGACCTCTTATAAGCTTCTTTTTGGAGAGCTTTAATATTTGTTTGAGGCTTATGTGTCCTCACTTTCTGTGCCAAAGTTCTGGGTCGTCTTTAATAGATAGAAGACATTTCTCTTGCTCAGACGTTATATCCAGCAGGTACATATTACCATGTCTTCGTCAAGTGAACGAAGATTCATTGTCTTCAATTGTACCTAAGCACTAATTCTCTGCAAAATAAACTTTATATCCAATATCGCATAATTGGCTTATACTTATAAGATTGAAATTCAAACCTTTAACCAATGAAACATCATGGATAAGAAGGTTTCTAATCTTCACGGTTCCTTTGCCAATAATTGTTCCCTTATTATTTCCTCCAGATGAAACATTTCCACCATCGAACTCTCAATATTGGTGAACTTTGTTGCATCTCCAGTCATAAGTCTGGAACACCCACTATCAAGGTACCATTTGTTTTTCCTTTTCATTGGTACCTACAATGATCAGTAAAAGTTTTCTTTGGTACCCAGATCTGTTCGGGTCCTTTGGGGTTAGCAACATTTGTATAACTAAGAATATATCGAGTAGATCTTTTGATTTTTGAACAATAACTACAAGAGTGTCTAGTATCTCTACAGTTTGAACATGAATATAAATCTTGTCCTTTGAATTTCACAAAATGTTTTCGAAAATGATTTTCGTAAGATTTCTTAGGAGGTCTTCTCCCGATTCTTTCCTTGATAGAAGGAAAATAATTCTCTACGTCAGTTTCTTTTAGTATATGCTGTAACGTTTTAGAACCGGTGGAAAATTTCTTATGAATATTCGAGATTTCCTTCCTTAACGAAACATTCTCTTTTTCGAAGATGTCTTTTTCCTTTTTCAAAGAATTCTTCTCTGTATCAAAAAGATGTCTTTCCTTTCTCAATGAATTAGTTTCTTTCTCAAAATTTTCCAATTCTGATTTAAACGAATATTCTTGTTAGACACACTATCAGAATTCTCTTTTGATTGAAGAAATTCCTTTCCGAGAAGACTAATATTTTCTTTTTGAAAAAGATTTTTCTGTTCGAAAACTGTTATTTCCTTTTTCATTTCAGAGAGTCTCTTAAGAATAGTTCTATATTCTAAACATAGCTCGTCTATATAATTAGATACCTCAACACGAATATTTGAATGAGTTACCTGGAGATCATCATCTAAGTTGGCCATTAGACATATTTTTACATTCTCTTCGTCGCTTTCACATTCAGTGTCGCTCCAAGTTTCTGCTTTCAAGGCTTTCTTGGATTTTTCGTCCATGCCTTTCTTCTTTAATAGAGGGAAATTTGATTTGATATGTCCTCTCTTTCTACATTCATAACAAATGACTTCTTGGCTGTCGCCTTTGGTCTCAGATGATCGTTTTTTATCATATCGTTTGAGATCCTTTTTATCCTTGAAGTTCCTACCTTTCTTGGCCATTCTTCTGAATCTTTTGACCATGAGTGCTAGCTCCTTGTCATCTTCGTCTTCTGAATCTGAAACATCTGAATCAGAGTTAGACTTTAATGAAATGGACTTCTTACCTTTCGAGATTATCTCTTCATTGATTCTTTCTTCCTCGTAGGATTGAAGAGTTCCAATGAGTTCGTCCATAGAAAGATGAGATATCATCCGAGTCTCTCGAACGGAAGTTTTGACGTTGTCTCATTCCTTTGTGAGAGCTCTTAGTAGCTTGTTGACCCTTATTGGTCCTGAAACAGGTTACACGTGGTATGTAAGACCATTTACTATCTCTGTGAATCTGTCAAACAATTATTTTTCAGTTTCTCCGGGCTTCATCTTGAATGCTTCATATTGTCCGAAAGGAAAATTGGCTTTCATCTCCTTTACTCTATCTTTTCCTTCATAGGTGATGTGAAGCTTGTCCTAGATTTCTTTCAATGAGGAACAGTCTGTAATGCATTTGTATTCAGTAGGAGATAAAGCACTATAGAATGAATATACAACTTTTGCATCAAGAGCATCTCTCTTGGCAATCTCGGTGGTTGACAAAGTAACAGTCGGCATTGGATTGGTATCCCCTGCATTTGATGTAGTCGTGAAATTTACAGCTATATTCACTCCTCTTTGTACAACATCCCATATCTGAGGATCTTGGCATCTTAGAAATGCTTTGAATTTATTTTGCCAGTCGCGGTATTCGTTCCCATCAAAATATGATGGTCTGTTATTGCTTCCACCTTCGATCCATGTGGGAGAAAAATTGCTAGCCATGAAGATCGTTAGCTTAGAAGTAAAAACACTTCACAAAATATGAGTACAGGCTTTGATACCAATTGTTGAGACTAGCGTTATCACCTAGAGGGAGGTGAATAGGTGATTATAGTGCAATTTAAAGGTTTTTTTGCCGAATATCAATTGCACATGCGTTTTACAGCGTCTCAGACGATAGCAACACAGTATAACAATATAAACAGATCGTGTGCAGTTCTACTATCACAGTTTATCTAATATGATCAAAGTAGAGATAGAGAACACTGCACATAGGGTTCGTAGTGGTTCGGCTTTGGTTAAGCCTACGCCCACTTCTTTAGCTATTAGCTAATCGGCTGGATTCCACTAGTAAACTGCTCGAGAGGTTACAACTTAGTGATCTTCTTGACACGCAGGATACCCCACCTAGCGCTTAACACTCTTGTGTACACCTCCTTACAATTACAATGGATGAATCAAGAAGTGTGTATGAAATGAAGTACTCTCGATCTAAGAATTATAAAGACTTTTCCCTCTTAACGCCGACCTTTTATTCCTTCGACCTTGAGATGTCTTTTATACTCCTCCGCCTTTAATCCACCCCTTGAAATGCTTCCAGAAGAGGTCTCTCCACAATTTCCCGTTTGGACAAGACATACCAAAAGAAGATCCCGTAACTGTTGGGGATCGCCAAAGGAAAGTCTTCCCCATTCGGATCAAATCGCCCATACAATTATGATCCCGGGTTTCCATACATGATTTCACTCATTTGGAAAGTCGTATGTTTGTCTCCTTGATTTCACATCCTTGAATGATCTCTATCCCCGAGAATCCTCAAGAATGATCCAGCTCGATTGTATCCATTGTAGTGTTGCAAATAGGCGCATTTGAAAGTCATCTTCAAGTTCTGATTACTGCACGTGAATACTCCTCTTAGAGCTTGAGCATCAGTCCAATGTCTGAGCTATCTCCGCTCAATGTTCAACGTCTAAGTTATCCCCACTCAACGTCTAAGCTCCAACCAGCATCTAAGTCCCTCAGAAAATCCCATTTGAGCAAAACCTTTTGACATATTCAATCCTGTGCATCCTCGCACCAAAGGATAATCTGCAAAATAAGTATTCCATGGCATTATCTCGAAAACCTAAGAGCACTTGGATTATCTTGTCAACTTCAAAATCATCTAAGAATTTTCTCAACACAATTCAGAACCAAAACGTGACAACAAAAGGGTATTGGCAAGTCGGTGGCTCGCCGGAAACATTGAGACCGACAAGCTCAGCCGATTGATGTAAAGAAGCGTCGATGCAGCAGCTTCTTGTCGGGTAGATTATGGACTGGAATTCGTCTCAGCTTGACTATGGGTGCAAATTTAACTGGTTGCCAGATGCCAAGAGTTGGCACATGAGAGCCACAGGAGTCGAACCAATTCATGAGATTGTTGCCCTGTCTCTTTCATATATGCCCAAGAAGAATTCTTTGGCTTTTTCTGCGCGTGGAAGACCAAGAATTCTCCTCCTCCCTCAGACTTTTTTTTCTCTCTTGGCTTGCGCACAACACCTTTTTCTGCCGTATATTCTAATTATGTGTGGCCTATCTTTCTATTCTGTATATTATAATGAAAATTGGCGTCCTCCTTTTGATCGAAAATGTCGAATTGACTTTAGTCCTGTCGCCTGTCAAATTAAGCTCGATCGACTTGCCTTACGACTGAATGTCAATGCATGACAAAAAAATAAAATAATAAATAAATAAATAAATATGCAATGCATGAGAATTTATTTTTATGAGAATCATAATTAACTCTCATTTTATGAGATAAATGAATGAATTTCCTAAAAATCAAAATTTAGGTGTCAACAGCTGCCCCTCTTTGAGTGGAAACTCGCAGAGGTTTCGCTCAAAGGCTAAAACTTGAAACCTAAATTTTGCAACTGCAAATAATAATGAATTTTTTTGCGGGAGTTTCAAGCCTCATTTTCTAATGCAAATAGAGATGATGCATGAAATGTAATGCTATAAATAACATGTGCGAGAACTTCTTCTATCCCACATTAAAGAAATCCACACATGGATCATCTATGAAAATACATGTTTTACCAAATACTGTCGCGACCCTCTCCCGGAGCTCGGAGGCGGGAGCGGGCTAATGGGCCGCCCGATCGCTGGCTGGATCGGACGCGGGCCTCTCCCAAGGTCCATTACCCAAATCGCAACTGCTGGATGTACGTGGTCGACCTTCAGTGTGGTCTAGTGACATGTGATGAATGTACATGCCAAGGAGTCGCCACCAATTGTTTCGTGGAGGGTACGATCGGAAAACCCTATCGAATAGTTGGGAGTGGTCTATTCGATCCTGCGGAAACCAGAGAAGTGGGTTCGGGGACTTAGTTACGCCAACTGTCTAAGTTGACGCCCTTTCGGTACCTAAACTGAATGGTTTATCTGATCCTAGGATTTCATACAGACGAGTGGGGTATAGATCCTAAAACTAGGAGTTCATGCAGATGGGAATTACTACCCTACCAATCACAATCAGTGGAAATAAGTGCGCAAATCAAGGATCCAGTACATGCGGATAAAACACATGAAATCAGCGTGGTATCCCTAATGAGGCCCTATTAGCCTAGAGAAGTATCAATCAAGGCTTAGGAATGATTTGGACATGATTCGCCCATGAGGGGCAAAATCGTAATTTTGAATGATTCGGGAAAATTTACCCTTAAAAGGGTAAATTTGTCATTTTAGACGAATTGGGAAGTCAAAAGACAATGGAAATAGGATTGGCCATCAATCCAATCCATTTCCTATTTTTCGGGAATTTCCAGGATTTTTCTGGAATTTTCAAGTGATTTTACCCTTGGAGGGGTAAAGTCGTCATTTGGACAAAGACGAGGAACTGAAAATCTCAAATATTAGGGTTGGTCGTCCACCTGACCCAAACCCTAACTTCAAGCAATTTTCAGAACTCGATTGAGACAAGAAAGACGATTTCCCCACTAAATGGCAAAATCGTCATTTTGAGGAAAGAGGCGGGAGTCGAAAGCCCAAACCTAAGAATTGGTCGTCTAATCGACCCTAATTCTCACCTTGGCATTATCGGCCTTATCTAGCATGCACACAAGAGGCGACTTACCCCTAAAGGGTAATGTCGTCAAGTTTCGGAAAATTGGATAAGAAACCCCAAAAATAGGGTTGACCAGTTGTCTGTGGTCAACCCTCGATTTTTGGTGCTTTCTGGAATGTCTAGGATTTTTCCAATATTTTTCCACATTTTTTTGGAATTTTCTGGAATTTTCTAGCATTTTTTGGATTTTCTAGGATTTTTCTGATTTTTTTTTATTTTTTAAAATCATTTTCGAATTTTTTTATTTAAAAAATATTATTCGGGCCGGGTCGGGTGACCCGGCCCACGACCCACGGCCCAGCCCGGACCCGGGTCCGCGCGACCCGCGCCCAAAACGACGCCGTTTAATGCTTTTTTTTATTTTTGAATTGTCGAATTTGATCTAACGGCCTTCATGGCGCCGCGTGGCTGACTCAGGGTCTTCGGATTGACTTACCGAAACCTACGGCTCAGATTGAATGGAGACTCGACCAGGGCCGTCTGATCTAATTACTTAAATCTACGGCCACGATTAGAACGTGGAATCTGATCTGAGCCGTCTATTTTCATTAACCTAAAACGACGTCGCCTAATCCTTCCTCTAAACGGCACCGTTTCTTATCCTGATTGATTTTACGATTAAAATCAATTTCGAATAATCCTAATTTCTAATCGGACGGTCATCATTTATTAGACTCGATTATTCTCGGCCGTTGGATTCTTTTTATTTGAATAACAGACTCAACGGCCATGCTGACTCGACATCCACGTGGACCAATCACGTGTTGCCACCTAGACCTTTGACCAGTTGACCGCGCCACGTCAGCTTCGTCTTCAACCTCGCGACTCCGGCAGAATGGACGGCTGTAGTTCTCCGGCGATGATCGTGCGGTGAAATCTTAATGGAATCACTCGAGACCAACGGCAATCGATTCGCGATTAGCTTTAGTTTGACATATCTAAGAATCGAAACATCCTATTCACAGAATCAAGAACATCGTGCGAATTGCCGAGTACGGCCATGGAAGCTCAATCATGCGATTCACTCGAAATCAAAGAAATTCAGTCACATAATAACACCAATGGAGGTTCAGAAGACTTACCTCGAGCTCCGATTGAGCTCGCTCGGCCCAGATTCGGCTGGGGAAATATGAACAGTAGCTCGACAATGGAGGTTGGATTTGAAGACTCGATTGGGCATGTTAAGACAAAACCGATGCAAACAAGATACGCGATGATGGTCAGTGATGTTCAGGGAATGAAACGCACACATTAATTGTATGAATGATTAAGAAATGCGCGAATCGCCATGGAAGCTTGAAGAAAAACTCGGGACTGCAACTCACCTGTTCTTACGATTTCACTGGGCGCGGCCGGCGGCGATCGCTTCAGGGGACTCTGGGCGATCTCTCAGCGACCTTGTGGAGCTTTGGTTTTACCTCGGAAGGCCCAACCGGCGCTCTGCAATTTTGAGCTCCAACCTTCGACCACCGCGAGGGAAGGTGAGCTCTTTCTCTCTCTTTCTTTCTCTCTCTCGATTCAGTTTCTTCTCCTCGAACTGAATCCGTTCCTCTTTTCAACAGAATACGATCATGAGCTTATATAGCTCGTTGGATTTTTGGTGCCGAACGGTAGACTGTGTACCGGCCTCAATTGCACGTGTGATCACGTGCAATTAGGTCGAAACGGCGTCGGAGAGGACGGGCATACTGTCCAGTCCCATTTGGTCATCCGGCGAGCTCTATTTCAAGCGAATTTGGCACGAATTTGGACAAGTTTCATCTGAGTTCTGTCGCCGTTGACTTTTGCAGGTGCAGCAGCCTTGACCAACCGATTATTCTCCGTTCTGGCAACCATTGCTCGTGTTTTTGGTTCGAATCGATGGGCAATGATTCGAGGAACAAAACCCCTCTTCAAACTCTTCCAATCATGGTCGTTTTCTCCCTTAATTTAGCCATTGAAATTGACCCTGACACTGTTCATTCGTACGGTTCTCTGAGGAAGAAGAAGACACTATTCTGGACCGGTTTGACCGGTTCAACCGGCGGTCAGACCGGTCCAAGACGGCCCCGACTTGCAATTTTTTCAAATTAAATCCAAATTAACAGGAAATTTTTGCAATTGAACCTCATAATCGAATCTAGGGCATGAATTCTATCTAGAAATGTGGTTTTGCCCAAAAGTTTTCATCAATTTCTACAAAATCCCCAAATTCTCATTTGATTGGAAATTGGGGATTGTGTAATTGAGGGTGTAAATGATCAAATTGAGTTAAACCACCTATGCCAATCGATTTAAAATGGTGAAATCCATTGGGTAGCATGTTCAATTTGCAATGATAGCCCTTGAATTGAAAGTAATTTCAATTATGCTCAATTTCAAGGACTAAAATGCAATTTTAGTATGTAATTTTGTCAAATCCGTGCAATTGAGCAAATTGCACAAACAATTGGGCTAAATTGAAATAGGGGATAGTTAGATTGAACGTCAAGATCTTAAAAAATGCCAAAATTGCAAATTAAAAGACTCAATTGTTATTTTTTCTTCAAATTCAATAGTACGGGTTACAAAGGAACACCTAAAATTGAATCTGATTTTGATTTTTTTGTGAGGTCAAAAATACAAGGGATTAAGAGGAAAAATATTGGATATTTTTCCATATTTTTGTGACCTCAAATGCTATTTTTCTTGATTTTCTAAGTATTTTTTCTATTTTCCAAAAATACTAAAAAATATGAAAAATGTGAAAAATTATTTTTTGGTCAAGAATGGTTCCTTGGGCTTGGCCAAGGCCACCAAAGTTGATTTTGTAATTTTTTGACTTTTTATAATTTTTTTTTTTTTTCAAAAATAAAACTGAAAAAGACCTGGTCAAAAAATCAGGTGTCAACAGCTGCCCCTCTTTGAGAGGAATCTCGTGAGAGGTTTCGCTCAAAGACAGGTGACACCTGAGTCTAGACCGACTCGACTGGGGAAAAGAAAAACGAATCTTGACACTCAACCTTTCTTGTCCCACTGGTAAAGGCTTTGCTCTTCATTCTTTTGCTGACGTGAGAGAGAAAGTAGAGAGACCCACCTGTTACTTACCTGTTGATCGCCTGCCTGATGCTCGTGTGGCCTGCGCGGTGTATAGCGGGTTCTAGTGAATACCTAGGGACTCGTCTTTTGAGTATCCTAGGGCGATTAAACTCTAGTCTGTATGGTAGGCCGTACCAGAATGGGATTCCTACACTTGACAGGAACCTGTGAATGACGCACCCAGTCTCTTAGGGATTGTCGGGGTTTTGATCCGTATGGTGGATCAGACCATGAATAGGACTCCTTTCTGTTAGGAACCTATGGATGACGCACCCAGCCTCTTAGGGATTGTCAGGGGTTTTGATCCGTATGGTGGATCAGACCATGAATAGGACTCCTTTCTGCTAGGAACCTATGGATGACGCACCCAGTCTCTTAGGGATTGTCAGGGGTTTTGATCCGTATGGTGGATCAGACCTTGAATAGGACTCGTTTCTGCTAGGAACCTATGGATGACGCACCCAGTCTCTTAGGGATTGTCGAACATTTTGATCCTATATTCTAATGAATTAACTAGGATTTATACAAATGAGGTGTGCCTAACCTTGAGGCTTTACCAAATGGGCTATTCTGGGTTTAGGGGTTACCTAGAACCTCACAGAAAGCTGATTTTGAAAATTGTCCTTTCGACATGCAAGGCGTTATTCTGGGATTTGGGGATTCCAAGTATCCTGCAGAAAACTTAAACCTGCAAAAACTTTGATAAGATTCTTCTGGGATCTAGGGGCTACCTGAGATCTCGCAGAAAAACTATCTTGAATGTTGTCCTTTCGACATTGAAGGTGACATTCTGGGACCTGGGAGCTCCAGGTATCCTATAAATTTGAAATCTCACAGAGGGATGATTTCGGTGATTGTCCTTTTGACATTGGAGGTGACATTCTGGGATCTGGGAGCTCCAGGTATCCTGCAGAAAGATCAAACCTGCAAAATTGTTCATAAGAATATGTTTTCCTAAGATATGGAATTACCAGGGATCTTGCAGGAAAATAAACTTGAAAGCTCTTCTTCACAGAGCAAGGCATCCTTCTAGAATCTGGGGCTACCATGATTCCTATAGAAGTTTAACCAAGAACAGTAGCATTCTAGAATCTGAGGTTACCAAGAATCTGTCAGAAGCTTAGGCATATAAACTCTCCTTCTTAGAGAAATGTGTCATTCTGAGACCTGGGGTTATCAGGGGTTCTGCAGAAGTTTAGACATGTAAATTGTTTCTTACCAAGAGTGCTGCAAGCCATTCTGGGAGCTGAAGTCATCAAGAATCTTGCAAAAGCTCCAACCTGAAAATTTTCTTACCAAAGGCACATCAATGGTCTTTAAGTGATATGTGATGTCAAACTGACAGCACTTTATGACTTATATCATAGTCATGAAAAAATTTCAATGAATGTATTACGAGGTTGGAGGTTATCCAAAACACCTTGCAACATACGGGAGTGATCAAAAGTTCCTTGCGGGGAAAGTTTGAATCAAACAATCTGAAATTACCAAAAGAGTTTGGTTAAAATGTCCAATGGAGTATTCTCATCAAAGAGGACTTCTCACCGTTTTGAGGTAATGGTCTTTTACCAAGAATGCACTCGAACTTCCTATCAAACCTGCGCCTAGGGTTCAGGATCATTCGCAGTGAATACACCTCGATCGATTAGGAGGACTTCCAAGGGACCGTAATGTTGGGCTTGGTCAACGGTTTTCAAAGGGGGACTTGCGTGCAAGTCAAGGCTTTCGAAGAGAAGTCTTCAACGTCTGCTCCAGGTTTACAAGTCAAGAAACCTGCGAAATGAGAAAGAAATAATCTTGCTCGAACTTCTTCGAGCTAAGCTTAGACATTAAACCCTATGTCAATCCAAGTGCCTTAATCAGAAAAGGCTTTTCAGGGTTGTAACGTAGGTAGGATTGGGGACCAAAAAAGGCTTGTTTTTGGCTTAGAATATGCGAAGGGTCTAACATTGGTGATCACTGCAGGTTTGCCGCCGATCTTGTCCCTTCTCGTCCAAAGAGCGTCTTTAGTCTTTGAAGTGCATATTTGTCTTTAGAGAACGTCTCTCTCATGTCAAGACGGCGTTAACATCTTGTCTACACTTTCGTCATCTGAGTGTGACATGATTTGGGAGCATCTTTCGCAGTCTAGCTCCCTTGGAATTTTTCTTTTACAAATCAGATCTCACTAGTGACCTATACAAAGGTATCATGCCCCCTTTTGGCATTTACAAGATCAAACACATAATTCACAAGTGTACAAGTATTTGGATGGGCATTGGCCTTGCTTTTACCAAGCACTTTGCTTTTTCTTGATGCCCAAGATTAAATTTTTCTCTCTTCTTTCTTTTTGAGACCCCATCTTTTCTTTTCTTTTGGGGATCAGGATTTTCAAATGAATGTGCTAGACGTATAGCTTGAATCTCAGCACTCGAACATTAATCTAGGAATTTTTCACAAATCCTGTGTTTTAAACTCTTCCGCTCTTGAAGTGACGTCGTTTCCACCTTGGAATATGCAATGATCACCAACGGGCTTGTGAAATGAACGTATAGGCTCAATTGGGCAGTGCGAAGGGTAAAAGTGTATAGGATAGAGAAACGAATGCTTTTCGTCATCCTAAAGCACCTGAATTACCATGGAAGTTAAAATGACAAGCAACACACGAAGATTGATGCAAGTCTGAGCAAGAGAACTTCTAACCATTTACCTCCTGATACCTCTGGATGTACCTCCAGTTTGCCCCACTGTGGGGTGGTTCTTGACAGGGGTATAGAATGAAATCGTCGTTCGAATGGTTATCAATGGTCACCTGTAGTGTTTATGATAGAGAAACGAATGCCTCCGTCGTCTCAATCCATGTAATCATTGCGAATAACCCTTACGTCCGTAGGTTAAGGTCTCGCTATCCTTACCATTCCACTTATCTCTTAAGTGTGTATGGGACGTGTTTGGACCAGGCTTGCCTCTTGTCTGAGGAAACATCCTTTTGAATGATTTAAACAGCTTTTGTTTGGAAGAGTTCATTTTGCTTTCTCCAAAACTTACCCTCCAAGGGGATTTATGATGCACAATGCATATTTCAATCATGTTCGGATAACCTCCAAGTTTAAACATGAATGCCAATGATATGACTATGAGAATTTTGCGTCTTTCTAGACATGAGATTTGAATACATGCTAGATTCCAAGAAGCCTTCAAATTCTATCAATAAGGATTCCGACAGTCTTGTAAACCTAAAAGATTAGGGAAGGAATACTTACCTGCCCAGCGCGGCTAGGGATTCCTGAAAAACATAAAAGGAATATGTCAGTGTATGCTCTCGAATTTCAGAAAATTAGAACGATACACCTTACCCTTGATCATGCATTCCTATGGAAGTGGATAGATTCACGAAAATCTGCATTTTTCTTAACAACACAAGATGGTTAAGTTGTTCTAAAATTTCTTGAAATTCTCAGTCTTTGGAGAAGAAGACGTGCACCTGACCACCATGACGTTAGGTCTCCTTGATCATGCGTTCCAACTTATCGCGACCCTGCTTCCTTGGATCCTGCAATATTGAACACATGCTAATGTATGCATAGATGCGTGACATGCTTATGCAAAGACTATCATGAAGAGTAGGCTCAATTCGAGGCAGGGCATATGACCAGAATCTAATTTTATTTCAAGGGTAATATTTCTTCACAGCATCTGAATTCACAGGGTGCCCCAATTCTTCTCCCTCGGAGTTTACAAGAATTAATGTTCCTCCCGTGAGGATCTTCTTAACAATGTAGGGGCCTTCGTAATTTGGAGTGAATTTTCCCCCTGGATGGGTAGTACTTGGCAAAACTTTCCTAATTACCAAGTCATTTACTTCGAAGTTTCTGGTCTTGACCTTTCGATTGAACGTCCTGGCTACCCTCTTCTGGTAAGTTTGTCCATGGCAAATGGCTTTAAGACGTTTCTCATCTATTAAGTTCAGCTGTTCATATCTGTGCTTGAAATACTCTGACTCAGAGAGTTTATCTTCGGATAAGATTCTCAAAGAGGGAATCTTAACTTCTACTGGTAGAACTGCTTCTGTCCCATATACCAAACTATAGGGAGTTGCCCCTGTAGAAGTCCTGATCGACGTTCGGTAAGCCATCAAGGCGAAGGGCAGCCTTTCGTGCCAATCCCTGTAGTTTTCTGCTGTTTTAGCCAAGATTCTCTTGATGTTTTTATTGGCGGCTTCCACTGCCCCATTCATCTGTGGGCGGTAAGGAGATGAATTCATATGTCGAATGCTAAAGTGATCCAGCAGACCATCGACAATCTTGTTGTTTAGGTTGGACCCATTATCTGTGATGATCGCTTGAGGGGTACCATACCGGGATATGATATCTCTTTTGACAAATCTTGCCACATTTCTTGCAGTGACATTCTTGTAAGAGCTGGCTTCTACCCATTTGGTGAAGTAATCAATCGCTACCAAGATGAAGCGATGACCATTCGAAGCCATAGGATTAATAGGTCCTATCATGTCTATCCCCCACATAGAGAAAGGCCAAACTTCAGACATTTGGTGTAGTTCGTTCGGGGGTGCGTTAATCTTATCCCCGTATATTTGGCATTGGTGGCATGACCGGACGTGCTGACAGCAGTCTGATTCGATGGTCATCCAATAATAACCTAGCCGCATGATCTTCCGGGCAAGGAGGTGGCCGTTCATGTGAGGCCCACACGCACCTTCATGAATCTCTTTCATGAGAATATTTGCTTCTTTGGCATCTACGCATCTCAGTAGAGTGGAATCGAACGATCTCTTGTATAGAATTTGTCCGTTGAGGAAGAACTTGCTGGCCATCTTGGTTATGTATTTTCGGTCTCCTGACTGGCATCCTTCAGGGAATTCCCTTTTCAAGAGGTAATTCTTGATGTCATAGTACCATGGCTCTCCATCACATTCCTCTTCGATTAGCATGCAATAAGCTGGCTTTTCAACAATGCCAATCCTCAGAGGTTCTATATCCAACCCTTCAATCGTTTGTAACATCGAGGCTAGGGTGGCCAATGCATCTGCGAATTGGTTGTGAGACCTTGATAGGTACTCGAATGACACTTCTTCAAACTTGAGTATCAATTCTTCAAGGTATTCATGGTAGGGGATGAGTTTTGCATCTTTCGTCTTCCACTCCCCTTGTGTCTGTAGAATAATGAGCATGGAGTCTCCAAAGACTTGTAACCTAGGTATCTCCATAGAAAGGGCCAGTCGTAGACCCAGAATGCACGCCTCATATTCTGAAATATTGTTGGTACAAGGGAAAGTTATCTTTGCCGCGACAGGGTAATGTTGACCATCTGGGGATATCAGTACTGCCCCAGTGCCTGCCCCTGATAGGTTAACAGCACCATCGAAATACATGATCCACTTATCCTCTGCTAAGTTCAGAATTCGGCCTTCTGTGTTCGTTACTTCAGGGGATTCAGTGCTCGATGGGTTTTCTGCCAGCATGTCCGCTATAGCTCTTCCTTTTACCGACTTCTGCGGAGAACATTTAATGTCAAATTCAGACAACATTACTTGCCATTTTGCTAGTTTCCCAATTAAAGCGGGTTTCTCTAGGAGGTATTTGACGGGGTCGTTCTCTGTTATGAGCTGAATGTGATGATGTAGGGTATACTGCCTTAGTCTTCGTAGTACCCATACTGCTGCTACGCAGGCCCTTTCAACTGGTATATATTTTGCTTCAGATGGCGTGAATTTCTTACTCAGGTAATAAATGGCCCTCTCTTTTCCATCTATCGGGCTTGTCTGGGCAAGTAAGGCTCCCAAGGACTCTTGTCGTATGGTCAGGTATAAGGTCAATGGGTGACCGGGAATTGGTGGCACAAGCACCGGTGGTGTGATCAAATAGTTTTTGATCATTTGGAATGCCTTGCTGCACTCGGCGTCCCACGTTATTTTCGCGCCTTTCTTAAGCAATTTGAAGATAGGCTTAGCCACATCAGACAGCTGATTGATGAACCTGGCAATATAGTTCAATCTCGCTAGAAGGCTTCTCACTTCTTTTACTGTGGATGGAGTTGATAAATCGTGGATGGCCTGGATTTTTGAGGGATCAATCTCAATGCCCCTGTTGCTGACTATGAACCCAAGGAGTTTCCCGGATCTTGCCCCAAACACGCATTTGTTAGGGTTCAGCTTTAACTTGTATTTGCGCAGGCGCTCAAATAATTTTCTTAATACCTGTATGTGATCTTGTCCTTTCTTGGATTTAGCGATCATGTCATCAACATATACTTCAATCTCTTTGTGGATCATATCATGGAATAACGTGACCATAGCCTTCTGGTAGGTAGCCCCGGCGTTTTTCAATCCAAAGGGCATGACTTTGTAGCAAAAATTCCCCCATGGTGTGGTAAATGCAGTCTTGGGTTTGTCTTCTTGTTTCATGGAAATTTGGTTGTATCCCGAGAATCCATCCATGAATGAGAATAATTCATAACCCGCCGTACTATCCACCAATACATCAATGTGGGGGAGTGGAAAATCATCTTTTGGGCTTGCTCTATTCAGATCTCGGTAATCTACGCAGATCCGAACTTTTCCGTCTTTCTTCATGACGGGGACTATATTTGCAACCCAGTCTGAATATGGGATAGCTTCAATGAAGCCTACCCTAAGGAGTTTCATGACTTCTTCCTTAATCTTGTCTTCTAACTCGGCTTTCATCCGCCTACTGCCTTGTTTGACAGGTTTGATGCCAGGATCCGTGGGCAATGCATGTTCCACAATCTTAGGATCAAGGCCTGGCATATCCGCGTAAGACCATGCGAAGATGTCTTGATATTCTTTTAGTAGCTTGGTGAACTCGAGCCTTTCATCACGGGATAGGTGTCCGCCGATCTTGACCTCTTTGACGTTCACGGTGTCTCCCAAATTAATGACAATTGGTTCTTCTGAGGTAGGAGGCTTTGATTCTTCAAAGGTGTTCCAATCCCTACGGATAGACGCGTAATCCTCGTCTTCATCTTCCTCAATGTTATAGGAGTGGTTAATGGAGGGATCCGAATTTTGTAACAACCTGGTATGCATGTTTGAGATGATATGCCTGAAATGTCATGAGTATGGTTAGTTTGTGCTCAGTAAAAATGGCATGCATGCTTATGTAAAGTCTTTTTGAAAAAGTTTTTCGAAATAGATGTAGGTACAGATGGGACTAATCCTCATATCATTGGATATCCCGGCCCCTTGAAAATCTTTTGAAGATTAGGAATCATATGGCAAATCAGGCCTCAAGCTTCTATATGGAAGACCATTATCATCATCGGGCTGATTCGTGGTTCCATATGTCCTTAACAAAACATGCGTGGTTTTATTGAATGCGAAATGGGCCGCGTTACAAGATGTGCTATTTGGATCAACGGCCGGAGATCCAAAGGCGTTTTCTTATGCGTTCAATAAGGAAAGAAAATACAGTGAAATGCAGGAAGTTCTAAACGCAGTATTTAAAGATGAAGGAAGAGTCTATTTACTCAGAAGAAGTGGCTTCACTGTCCAACCACTCCATGATGACATTCACAGAGTCATCTTCGAGAAAAGGATTTGTCAGATCTGGTTCCATCGGAGAAGTGATACCCTCTTCAGATAGCCATTTGGAGTTCCGGTCGAAGTAGGTATTTAAGGGATTCTTGAACATTCGAGACCTTCCCTTCCAGGTTGGAGAACCGATGAATGAGCTATTCGGGCTGTTTTCGCCTCCACGGCGTCCCAGGCTTTTGCCTCGGCCTCGGCCTGTTGCTTTCGGGACATAATCATTCATGGGATACTTCTGGTACCCCAAGCCCATTTTATGTGGATTAGCCTTCAACTGTAGCGGGGCATTTATACCCTGATTATGTTTGCCTAGGCCTTTTTCAGGATTGAACCTGTATGCCAGCAGCATCTTAGCTGGTAGAAGACTGGCTTCTGAGATGTAAGGAGTTCTCAACTTCGACCCTACTGGGGTATGAACTGTTGCTACCAACTCTAGGGAGTGATAGCTCGCTTCAGTTTTCTCTTCAGGCTCAATATAGGGAATGGCACTGTTCTGGTATGCCTGGAGGTCGACTTCCCCATATACGGTAATCACCTTCCCATCTACAACGAAACGTACTTTTTGGTGCAGGCTCGAAGGGACAGCTCCTGTTGTATGGATCCAAGGTCTTCCTAGCAGGAATCCAAATGCACTGGGCAGATCCATTACTTGAAAGTTTATAGAGAACTTTGTCGGGCCGATGAATACGTCAAGCTCGATCTCTCCTTCTACAGTCTTCCTCATGCCGTCGAATGCTCTCACAGCTGTCTTGGATGTCTTGATCATCTCTTCCTTGATTCCCAGCCTCCTTATGGTAGCCAAAGGACAGATGTTAAAGGCTGATCCATTATCGATCAATACGTGTGCCACTCTTTTGCTGTTACATTGGGCAGAGATGTATAAAGCTTTGTTGTGCCCTCTTCCTTCCATGGGGAAGTCCTCGTCAGAGAAGCTCAACTGATTTTTTAAGAGAATTGCTCCTACAAAGTCCCCTAGTTGTACCTCATTGATTGTTTCAGGGACATGTACTTCATTGAGTACCTTCAATAGTGCGTTCTTGTGCTTCTCTGAATTGATGAATAGGTCTAGCAGGGATATCTGAGCGGGCATCTTCCTCAGCTGCTCTATCACTTCAAACTCACTGGTTTTGATGATCGATACGAGCTTTTCGGCATCTTCCTTTGAGACATCTTTTTTTTCGGATTCTCCCTCTCTGGGGGCATAAAATCTTCCAGACCTCATTATTGCATCTACTTGTGTGGTCCCATAGTCCCAATGAACAGCTTTGGGATCATACTCTTCTACTGGGGGGACTTTTATCGTTACAGTTGTCTGATGAGGTATCTCTGATCCTGACGTGTTGCTTTCTTCCTCCTGAGGTAATTGAATTACGACAGGCCTCACTGGGCAATCTTCTACCTTGCTCAGGCTATCCAGCTCATCCAATCTGATCACCACGGCCGTGGCTACTTCGATCATCAATATGGCGTTGTCGAGTTCTTCCATACCGTTTGAGGTTTTTGGTTGAGAGAGATCATCCATACCTCCCCATCCGTCTGGTATGATGTCTTCAATCTTCTGATAAAAGCTGGGGGGGGCCGAATATTTCACCTTGAAATTGTATCCTCCAGAATCTTGACCCAGGTTGTCTATAATTTCGCTCTTCTCAAGTGCGCCAACCATAAACTTGAGGTCTGCTAGACTTCTCCTCCTGGCTTCTATTTCGTCTTCTTCAAATTCTTCCTCTGACTGAGTAGCTGGCCCCAGGCTGCTTACCAAGTTCTCATGTGAGGTACCACAGGTGTTACTCTGCCCAGCTGTGATCAAGAAGTGGTTTCTTTTCAAAGATAGAGATGCTTCGATCCCTTCAAATTCTTCATCAGTAATATCGGACACTATCCCCAAGCTCTTCATCTTGTCGATACACAACTTCTTTTGGTCGGTTGATATCTCCCCTTCTTTTGGGTATGATGAAGCGATTGTTAGCAGGGTGTCCAGCTTAGGCATATCTACCTTCAGTTTAAGGTAATCCTCCTCTTCTTCAGTGAATATTGCCCCTATTGCTTGATGATCTGGCAACGGATTTTCTTGTACATTTGGGGCTGCATTGTCAAATTTCAAAATCTGACTATCAATTAGGGCTTGCACTTTCAGCTTCAGGACATAGCAGTTATCCACATTATGCCATCTTTCGCCCATATGGTAGGCACAGGTCTGGCTCTCATCAAAGCCAGGATATCTTGCGGGGTTTGCCCTAGGTGGTTCTTTTGCCACCAAGTGTTGCTCCAGCAGCATCGGGAGTAGCTTGGATAAAGGTCTCGGGAGCTGAGAGAATTGTCTCTGGGGTTGCTTTCTTCTAGGCTCTTGTACCTTTGGCGCTGACCAGGATGATCCGCCTTTGGCCTGATTAGAATTGCCAAATGGCTTTAACTTGTGGGGATCTGGTATAAATGCTATGTCCAGTCCGGCTTCTCTTTCCTTTCTCAGAGGGTACTGCTTCCTAGTAGGAGCTTCCTGAGGCCTTCTTTCTTTCAAGGCCCATTCAAGCCTCTCAGCAACCTTAATCAGGTGTGCGAATGTCTGACATCCAGAAGTGTTCAGTCTGTCAAAGTACTCGTAGGGGAGTGCTTTTAGGAATAAGTCGATCAGCTCCTCTTCTGGAATTGAAGGCTTTACTTGGGTAGCCAAGGCTCGCCACCTCTGAGCATATGTCCTGATCGATTCGCCCCTCGCTTTTGAAGTTCGTAGGAGGTCTTCTCTTGTTGGGGCTGTAGCCGTGTTAAATTTGTACTGCCTGAGGAAGTCTTCTGCAAGGTCCTCCCATCTGTCATAATCCTCTAAGTCTAGCTCAATAAACCAAGCCAGAGCGGCGCCAGCCAAACTCTCTTGGAATGTGTTCATTAACAACGGAATGTAATCCGAGTAGTGCGCCATCTTGCGCAGGTAGTACTTGAGGTGGGCACGGGGACAGCCTGTCCCGTTGTATTTTCTCACGAACTCTGGCTCCCTATAGTCAGGAGGAGTCTCTATTTTAGCAAAAGGAGATATTTTGTCGAAGCGGGCCAGCTCATAGCCTTGACTGCTCAGGCATTCTTCGATCTTGGCCAATCTCTTAGCCTCTGCCTCTGTCTTCACAGTTTGTTTTCCCTTCTCCTCTTTTTCAAGGTTGATGACAACAGGCGAGGCTTTTTGTTGTGCCCGACTATTTGGTTCATGAACGTTTTCCTCTGTATGTTGGGTATCCCTGGTTGCTTCTTTATCTGTTACATCAGGTACCATGGAAGGGCCTGAGTTGTTCTGATTGTGGGCGGTTGTCTGTCTAGCTTGGTTGGTCTCCAGCATGGCCTTAATGTCAGCCATCATAGTTGCCAGGGCAGTCATCTGAGATTCCAACATGCCTACGCGCGGAGTCAATTCCTGCTGTTCCATTCTCGTCTTTAGGCGGGTACGGAAACGATGCGTTGGCAATTCCGTGATGAGAGTGTACCTGTTTTAAAAAGATCTCTGTGAGTGCTTCGCTTATTTAGCAAAAAGAAGCAGTTAATTCTTTCAGTTGCATGCTTCTTGCCAGTAGATGAGAAAAAGGGCTACCTTGTGAGCCTTAGCCTCATGTAAGTAGTTCTTTTAATCATTTCTCGACAAGAATTCATGGAATTGAAAGAAGCGTAATTTCTGACGATAGTTTTTATGCATTTGAAAAAACATGTTCACATTCATGCTCATGTGTTTAAGATAGTATTCCACGGAAATGAGAATGTATGAGAATGCATCACAATGCTTGCTTATTTTACACTTGACAGAATAGTCTTTTCAAGTCTAGGACATTTGAAGCTTAAGGTATCCTCATCATCCCAGTATAGATTCCCCTCTTCAGCTTGGGGCTCCTCGTCTTCTGAACACGACAGTGGCCCTATGTCTTCGGGTATGTAGGGCTCTATTCCAGGTACGTATGGCACGATGTATTCAGGTATGTAGGGCTCGACAAGGCTTCGTCGGATCGCTTTGAAATGTTGAATGTATTCTGTGGTGGCTCTATGAGTGTTTTCTTCTCGAGTCATGTCTTCTGGCCAACTTATTTCTTCAGCCTGGGAATTCTTCAAGGAGAGTATGATGGATGCCACCTTGGCTTCAAGTCGTTTCTTCTCCTCCTCCGTGAGGGTCTGGCTTGGTAAGTCAAAGGAAAAGACACAAGGTCGCGGTGAAGAAGGGATCTCCTGAAGTGCTCCAAACTGTCGAATCACCCTCCTTGGGTAGTATGCAGTTGCGCCCGTGAATCCTAGCAAGGGGACTGGGCCTCCGTCATCGCAGGTCAATCTGACTTTGCTCAGCGTCGGCAACCTTAGCCGCCATCGGAGTTGCTCAGGTTTTAGGACTTTGAGGAAGTTCTTCCATTCTACAAAGTTAAACTTAGGAACACGTGTATGGGTTCTAGCAAATGTTTTAAGAGGGTGTGCATTGGGGCTGATTTCAGTGAAACCCATGCGGATGTGGAATTGTCTGATATGGGATGTGAACCACAGATACAGCAGATCACTAGAAGCTCTAAAGATTCCCTTTTTGCTTTTCTTGAAACGATTTAGGGAGAGGAAGGTTTCGGCAAGGAGGATGTTTGAGTAATCCCACCCACAACAGACTTGCCTAGCTACTATAGCCATGATAGGGTCGAAGGTGACAGTTGAGATTGGGAATAGCACAAAGCCAAAGAATGCCAAGATAAAGGCTCTACCAGATTTGGTTCCTTTAGAAGCAGGAAGGCGGGAAAATCGGTCTATAAGGAAGGACAGGGAAATTCTTCCAGAATTGCTTTTCGCATCTACTTTGACTTCATTTAGGTTTGTGTCGAGGAATTCAGCCACCTGACTTAGGGGTTCAAGTCCTATAGGGGGTCGGACGAGCGTAGGGGTGAATTCAACTCCGATGACAGCGCTGTATTCCTCGATAGTGGGAGTGATCTCTAATCCTTCCATGCAAAATGTAGCGGTGGTAGGATCCCAGTAGAGCGCCATGGCTTGAATAAAAGTAGGTGGGCACTCAATCTTCAGTAGGTCCAGTAGGTATCCTAGTCGTGACTCCGCATACTTCTGGCTGGCTTCGCCCATGCCATCCCACCATGATTGGAGTTCAGCTCGGGGGATCTTGAACACTTGAATATCATTCTTTCCCATCAAGTCTAAAATATGCAAATGATTTTAAAAGGTCAATCGCCAGAAATTACTTTAAATGTATGAATATGCAGATGTCATGAAGCATGCATGAGCTAACTTGATTGCATAGTTCAATTTGAAGAAATGGAGATTATGACCCTTTTTCAGGTCTTGAAAGCCTGACTCAAAGCCTAATTTGCATTTCAGGGAAGTGAATTATGCAATTTAGTCAGGTTTACTCAGTGACTAAAGGGAACAGTAATGTCACGTTCCATTGGTCAACACATCAAAGGAGCAAAGTGGGATGTACTCTTATTACAGTCAAGATGTCTAATAGAAGAACGGTAAAGAAAGGTTTTTCAAACAAGAAAGCCATAAAAGACAATGGAACGTGAGGGTCTAGATCACTCTTCCTTCAGAAGTCTACCCAAATGACAGTCGGTCAGAAATTCTCCTTTAATCTAGGGTAGGGGGGTTATCTTCAGTGGTTTGGTCGAGAGGTTGTAGTTCCTCTTGCCACTTTCTAGTCTAGGGTAGGATGACTTCGGAAGCCTTCTCGGGTTCTACTTTCTTGATCGTGATACGCTTTGGCTTGGTCTTGATCGCAGGGCGTCTCTTCCTACCCCAAGAAGTAATCATGGGTATGTTCTCTTTGGCCAGCAATTCAGCCTTCCTGCGAGCGTACGCTTCCCTAGCCAGCTGGTTGCGACGTTGTCTCTTCATCTCCAGATAATCCTTCATCATTTCGTCTGCTTGTCGCTTGAATCTGAGGTTATCAGCATAGTAGCGGGTTTGACAGTCCTCAGCATACCCCAGCTTACGTCCAGTCAGTTCCCGACCATACACGAATCTAGTAAAGTGTAGCCTCGTGTTTGGTCCGGGGCGAGTAACTTTTCTCAAGTACTCGAAGGTCACCAACTCCGTCGAGCTCTTAGGGAACAGCGACATCCTACCCCATAACCATTGTTGTTCTCGTTAGTCACCCGAGTAATCTTCATGATGCGAATGCATATGGATGTATGCAATGTATGAGTCATATCATGAAGCAGGAAATAAAGTACGTTTAGAGATAAATGTCTTACCAACCACACTTTGGGGGACGTGGAATGCCCCCTGTATCAATGGGTGGTTTTAGGTATACCAACCATCCATGGACATGCGCATGCGACAAGTGGGTATACTCTAAAAAAGAAAACCGAAAGTCAGGTGAGGAACCTACGGCTCAGGCTCCCACGATCCACACGAGGCAGATTCCTCCCCAAGGGTACCTACCCAAGAGGGCTAGATATCGCCAATGCAGATGGTAGGCGGGAACGAATACGAAAGTCTCAAGTGCCATCAAACACAAGATCCTTTTCGTATCCTTTCCCTATCTAAGGTAACCTAAGGGTGGTTGCAGTCGGGGTTTGGCCGCCAGTGTGTGCGATGTGTCGTGATCATCACAATGCAAAGTCATGCACAGCAGTTTGTATCAAACACCGCTTCAGTAAATGCATAAAGTAAACATACATTCCCAACTCCAACCTGCAGGAAAGATGTCAACAATCACGCCACCCCTTATTTCTCCAATCTGCAAAAAACATCTAACATAATGGTTAGCATACGTACCTCACCTTCGAGAGCATCTGCAGAAAACAATGTCAGATAAACCAAACAACTTTTAATCGGCTCAAGTCCTCTGGAATTCGTAACCAGAAATTCTGGTTTTAGAATATTCCCCAACGGAGTCGCCAGTCTGTCGCGACCCTCTCCCGGAGCTCGGAGGCAGGAGCGGGCTAATGGGCCGCCCGATCGCTGGCTGGATCGGACGCGGGCCTCTCCCAAGGTCCATTACCCAAATCGCAACTGCTGGATGTACGTGGTCGACCTTCAGTGTGGTCTAGTGATATGTGATGAATGTACATGCCAGGGAGTCGCCACCAATTGTTTCGTGGAGGGTACGATCGGAAAACCCTATCGAATAGTTGGGAGTGGTCTATTCGATCCTGCGGAAACCAGAGAAGTGGGTTCGGGGACTTAGTTACGCCAACTGTCTAAGTTGACGCCCTTTCGGTACCTAAACTGAATGGTTTATCTGATCCTAGGATTTCATACAGACGAGTGGGGTATAGATCCTAAAACTAGGAGTTCATGCAGATGGGAATTACTACCCTACCAATCACAATCAGTGGAAATAAGTGCGCAAATCAAGGATCCAGTACATGCGGATAAAACACATGAAATCAGCGTGGTATCCCTAATGAGGCCCTATTAGCCTAGAGAAGTATCAATCAAGGCTTAGGAATGATTTGGACATGATTCGCCCATGAGGGGCAAAATCGTAATTTTGAATGATTCGGGAAAATTTACCCTTAAAAGGGTAAATTTGTCATTTTAGACGAATTGGGAAGTCAAAAGACAATGGAAATAGGATTGGCCATCAATCCAATCCATTTCCTATTTTTCGGGAATTTCCAGGATTTTTCTGGAATTTTCAAGTGATTTTACCCTTGGAGGGGTAAAGTCGTCATTTGGACAAAGACGAGGAACTGAAAATCTCAAATATTAGGGTTGGTCGTCCACCTGACCCAAACCCTAACTTCAAGCAATTTTCAGAACTCGATTGAGACAAGAAAGACGATTTCCCCACTAAAGGGCAAAATCGTCATTTTGAGGAAAGAGGCGGGAGTCGAAAACCCAAACCTAAGAATTGGTCGTCTAATCGACCCTAATTCTCACCTTGGCATTATCGGCCTTATCTAGCATGCACACAAGAGGCGACTTACCCCTAAAGGGTAATGTCGTCAAGTTTCGGAAAATTGGATAAGAAACCCCAAAAATAGGGTTGACCAGTTGTCTGTGGTCAACCCTCGATTTTTGGTGCTTTCTGAAATGTCTAGGATTTTTCCAATATTTTTCCACATTTGTTTTGGAATTTTCTGGAATTTTCTAGCATTTTTTGGATTTTCTAGGATTTTTCTGATTTTTTTTTATTTTTTAAAATCATTTTCGAATTTTTTTATTTAAAAAATATTATTCGGGCCGGGTCGGGTGACCCGGCCCACGACCCACGGCCCAGCCCGGACCCGGGTCCGCGCGACCCGCGCCCAAAACGACGCCGTTTAATGCTTTTTTTATTTTTGAATTGTCGAATTTGGTCTAACGGCCTTCATGGCGCCGCGTGGCTGACTCAGGGTCTTCGGATTGACTTACCGAAACCTACGGCTCAGATTGAATGGAGACTCGACCAGGGCCGTCTGATCTAATTACTTAAATCTACGGCCACGATTAGAACGTGGAATCTGATCTGAGCCGTCTATTTTCATTAACCTAAAACGACGTCGCCTAATCCTTCCTCTAAACGGCACCGTTTCTTATCCTGATTGATTTTACGATTAAAATCATTTTCGAATAATCCTAATTTCTAATCGGACGGTCATCATTTATTAGACTCGATTATTCTCGGCCGTTGGATTCTTTTTATTTGAATAACAGACTCAACGGCCATGCTGACTCGACATCCACGTGGACCAATCACGTGTTGCCCACTAGACCTTTGACCAGTTGACCGCGCCACGTCAGCTTCGTCTTCAACCTCGCGACTCCGGCAGAATGGACGGCTGTAGTTCTCCGGCGATGATCGTGCGGTGAAATCTTAATGGAATCACTCGAGACCAACGGCAATCGATTCGCGATTAGCTTTAGTTTGACATATCTAAGAATCGAAACATCCTATTCACAGAATCAAGAACATCGTGCGAATTGCCGAGTACGGCCATGGAAGCTCAATCATGCGATTCACTCGAAATCAAAGAAATTCAGTCACAGAATAACACCAATGGAGGTTCAGAAGACTTACCTCGAGCTCCGATTGAGCTCGCTCGGCCCAGATTCGGCTGGGGAAATATGAACAGTAGCTCGACAATGGAGGTTGGATTTGAAGACTCGATTGGGCATGTTAAGACAAAACCGATGCAAACAAGATACGCGATGATGGTCAGTGATGTTCAGGGAATGAAACGCACACATTAATTGTATGAATGATTAAGAAATGCGCGAATCGCCATGGAAGCTTGAAGAAAAACTCGGGACTGCAACTCACCTGTTCTTACGATTTCACTGGGCGCGGCCGGCGGCGATCGCTTCAGGGGACTCTGGGCGATCTCTCAGCGACCTTGTGGAGCTTTGGTTTTGCCTCGGAAGGCCCAACCGGCGCTCTGCAATTTTGAGCTCCAACCTTCGACCACCGCAAGGGAAGGTGAGCTCTTTCTCTCTCTTTCTTTCTCTCTCTCGATTCAGTTTCTTCTCCTCGAACTGAATCTGTTCCTCTTTTCAACAGAAAACGATCATGAGCTTATATAGCTCGTTGGATTTTTGGTGCCGAACGGTAGACTGTGTACCGGCCTCAATTGCACGTGTGATCACGTGCAATTAGGTCGAAACGGCGTCGGAGAGGACGGGCATTCTGTCCAGTCCCGTTTGGTCATCCGGCGAGCTCTATTTCAAGCGAATTTGGCACGAATTTGGACAAGTTTCATCTGAGTTCTGTCGCCGTTGACTTTTGCAGGTGCAGCAGCCTTGACCAACCGATTATTCTCCGTTCTGGCAACCATTGCTCGTGTTTTTGGTTCGAATCGATGGGCAATGATTCGAGGAACAAAACCCCTCTTCAAACTCTTCCAATCATGGTCGTTTTCTCCCTTAATTTAGCCATTGAAATTGACCCTGACACTGTTCATTCGTACGGTTCTCTGAGGAAGAAGAAGACACTGTTCTGGACCGGTTTGACCGGTTCAACCGGCGGTCAGACCGGTCCAAGCCGGCCCCGACTTGCAATTTTTTCAAATTAAATCCAAATTAACAGGAATTTTTTGCAATTGAACCTCATAATCGAATCTAGGGCATGAATTCTATCTAGAAATGTGGTTTTGCCCAAAAGTTTTCATCAATTTCTACAAAATCCCCAAATTCTCATTTGATTGGAAATTGGGGATTGTGTAATTGAGGGTGCAAATGATCAAATTGAGTTAAACCACCTATGCCAATCGATTTAAAATGGTGAAATCCATTGGGTAGCATGTTCAATTTGCAATGATAGCCCTTGAATTGAAAGTAATTTCAATTATGCTCAATTTCAAGGACTAAAATGCAATTTTAGTATGTAATTTTGTCAAATCCGTGCAATTGAGCAAATTGCACAAACAATTGGGCTAAATTGAAATAGGGGATAGTTAGATTGAACGTCAAGATCTTAAAAAATGCCAAAATTGCAAATTAAAAGACTCAATTGTTATTTTTTCTTCAAATTCAATAGTACGGGTTACAAAGGAACACCTAAAATTGAATCTGATTTTGATTTTTTTTGTGAGGTCAAAAATACAAGGGATTAAGAGGAAAAATATTGGATATTTTTCCATATTTTTGTGACCTCAAATGCTATTTTTCTTGATTTTCTAAGTATTTTTTCTATTTTCCAAAAATACTAAAAAATATGAAAAATGTGAAAAATTATTTTTTGGTCAAGAATGGTTCATTGGGCTTGGCCAAGGCCACCAAAGTTGATTTTGTAATTTTTTGACTTTTTATAAATTTTTTTTGTGATTTTTCAAAAATAAAACTAAAAAAGACCTGGTCAAAAAATCAGGTGTCAACAAATACCTCATAGGCTAATGATCCCACTAACCTCAAGACCTCTAGTGGATGCCAGGATGCTAAGGTACTGACCCATCTGTTGCCAGGAGTTTCCTTCCGACGTGAAACGATGCAAGATCTGTGTAGAGTTTGAAAATGTGCTCGAGTTATGGCTTGAGCTGGCCATTTGTCTCTCGAGAGTGACCCTCGTGCACTATCAACCATGATTCGGTAATTTGTCTCTTGGGAAGTCACCCTCGTGGGCTTCGACCATGAGTCGGTAAGTTGTCTCTTAGGAAGTCACCCTCGTGGACTTCGACTATGAGTCGGTAAATTGTCTCTTGGGACCTCGTGGACTTCGACCATGAGTCGGTAAGTCGACATTTTCCAAAATAATTTTTTTAAAAAATATTTACCGAATTAGGTGCCGATGGGCACCCAATTCGCGAGTTGGCCGATTGGGGCAGAATTTTTTTTTTAAAAAAAAATTATGTTTGGTTTTGGGCCCTAATCGGCGGCCCAATTGCCGATTGGGGCGGAAATTTATTTATTTTTCAATGGATTCGTCTCGAAATATTATGCAAAATAAAAAAAAATCGTTCCAAACGGACACCCGAGCGATGAGATATGCCCTTTCAAAGTATTATTCCATCGAATTTTTAAAACTTTGCTAATTTAGGCATTCATTTAAACTAGTAAATGATAAAGTATCAATTAAATAATAAATTATATTGAAATTACGTAAACTTTGAGAAAAAAAAAAGCACTACATAATTCATATTGCACCATTAAAATTGACTTTTAATTTATATTTTTATAAAAGTTTTTAATTAAATAATAAATTATAATGAAATTACGTAAACTTTGAAAAAAAGAAAGCACTACATAATTCATGTTCCACCATTAAAATTTAATTTTAATTTACATTTTGTTTAAAAGTTTATAATTTATTATTTAATTGATACTTTTTATAAATATATATATATATATATATATATATAAATTTAAAAGTCAATTTTAATGGTGGAATACGAATTATGTAGTGCTTTTTTTTCTCAAAATTTACATAATTTCAATATAATTTATTATTTAATTGATACTTTTATAATTTACACGTTTAAATGAATGCCTAAATTAGCAAAGTTTTAAAAATTTGATGGAATAATACTTTGAAAGGGCATATCTCATCGCTCGGATGTCCGTTTGGAATGATTTTTTTTATTTCGCATAATTTTTCTAGACGAATCCATTGAAAAGAAAATAAATTTCAGCCTCAATCGATAATTGGGCCGCAGATTAGGGCCCAAAACCAAACAGAAATTTTAAAAAAAAATCCCCAATCGGCAGCCCAATTGTCGATTGGGAGGTGCCGATCGGCTACCCAATTGTCGATCGGCACCTAATTAGGTAAATATTTTTTTAAAAAAAATTATTTTGGAAAATTGCCCTCGGTAAGTTGTCTCTTGGCAAATCACCATGTAGACTATAAACCGTGAGTGAGTAAAGATGTGATGTCCTAGCTAATCGGTAAAAACACTGTATCTCTCAGCAAGTCACCATGTGGACTATAAACTATGAGTTGGTAAAGATGTGACACCCGAGCTAATTGGTGTGAACATTGAGGTGTGTGATGCCTGAGCCAATAAGAACAAACACAAAAGGGTGCAACGCCTGAGCTAATCAGAACGAACACAAAGATGTGTGACGCCTGAGCTAATCAAACGAACACAGAGAGATGTGACGCCTAAGCTAATCAGAACGAACACAAAATGGTGATAACTTGAGCTAATCATGTATCAAAATGATATAAGATCCTGGGGACAACTTGAGCTGATCAAGTGTCGATATAAGATTTTTGAAAGGGAATTAGGAAACTTACCTGAGTTTTCGGGCAATGAGCAAGTGATGGCTAGGCTGACTGCAACATACCTGCCCATTTTCTCAAAAAATGATGATGATATGCATAAAATCAATGTAAATGCATATGTCAAAAAAGATGTATGAGCTTTTATTTGCATTAAAAGCTTCACTAGGGATTTGTCAATAAGGAAACCTGTCTGATCATTTCAACAAAATTTGATCAAATAAAATGAGGGACCTTCAGTCAGAAAGGACTTTCACTCATTCTCTTGAAGTGGTTCAGGTTGAAGATATACTTACCTTGAGGATTTGAGGGACTACCTAGTAAGTTTGCTCATGTAATGGTCCTTGGATGAATTTCGAGATCTTGAGAAGTAACTCGATCATCAGGAATTGTTACCTGTCAGACAATATAAGAGGTGATATGTGCAAACATAGTTGCTGAAATTCATCAATGAAATCATGCAAAATTACTCTGTCAATCGTGCATTGTGCATTTTACTTATGACTTATCATGCGGTTCATGCATAACTATTTTGTCAAGTTTGCATCACAAATTCTATTCATGGAGGTTATCACATTGTGAATACCTCGAACGTAATATGAATGGGGGACTCTAGTCCGAAAGGGCTTTCTCTCACTCTAGAGAAAAGTTGTATATTCTGACTGCAGGATTCAAAAGAAATCACTCTACCTTACCATCATCGCATTCGACAAGGGTCCGAGTAATCTCGCAATTGGTATGACCGAGCCGATCTGGAGGTCTTACTCAGGACCGTAAGGAGGGCTAGGTCAAAGGTTTTCAAATGGGACTTCAATTGAGTCAAGGCTATTGAAATGAAGTTTTGTGTCATCTGCTTTGGGTTTACAAGTCAAGAACCCTGTAAAAATGAGAGAGAAATAACCTAGCTCGAACTTCTTCGAGCGATGCTTAAAATCATTCAACTCTACGTTAATTCAAGTGCCCTAATCAAAAGAGACTTTGAAGGATTGTAACGTAGGTTAGGATTGGGACTGAGGAATGAAAAGGCTCATTTTGGCTTAGAAAATATATGAGAGGAGGGCATGATGCTAGTAATCGTTGCTGCTTGTCACCAATCTTCACCTTCAAATGATACCATCATTGATTGAGAGATGGTGGCTTTCTGCTGAGAATTGCATTTTGCGAAGCAACCTCTTTGAGGAATCTTCCTTACAACCAAACCCATTGGGGAATTTACAAGGAAGAACATGTACATGAAATTTACAACTCAACATACAACAATGTACATTTGAAATTTAGAGGAACTTTACAAATGAATGGCATTGGCCTTGCTTTTGGCAGGCATTTGCTTTTTTAATGCCCGGGATTTTCGTGAGATCAGCCTTTGATTTTCTTACTCCCCACTCCTTTTTTTTTGTGGAGAGAGAGCATTTTTCTTCTCATCGATTTTTCTCTCTTTTTTTTAAGAGAATGCTTGTTTTTCTGAAGAGATTTTTCTTCTCTATTATGTCTTTTTTTTTCTCTTTTTTTCTTTTTGAGAGTGTGCCCTTTTCTTTCATGCTGAATTTGCTTCCTTTTTTTTTTTACCATCCCATGATTTTGAACAATAAATTATAACAAGAAAAATCTGAAGTACAAATAATTGGTTCCTTTTTCTTTTTGGGATTGGGCCCTTTTCTTTCAGTGAACGGGGCGGCAGAAACTAGTCGAATAGGGCAGTTCGGGTGAGAGGAAGAAGAGAAAGAAAATGAAGGAAATGAGAGAGAGAGAGAGAGAGAGAGAGAGAGAGAGAGGGGGGGGGGGGGCTCCACAGTAGATGAGGAAGGAAAATGAGAGCTTCATACAAATAATTGGTGCCAAAATTGACAAGATTGATTTTGTGGGCAATTAATGTCAAAGCCCTTCAAATGTGACACATGGCAAGCTCCAATTATTTGCCATTCGAGCTTTGACTTTGAGTCACTCCCCTCAAATTTTCTGCAGCTTCTTGGGAGTCCTAATTGACCATTTTGTCCTTCAAATAATCTTAAGGCAAGGGCAAAAAGGTTGAGGAGCAAAACGGTAATTTGGCACTTTTCATCTGAAACTTCGTTTTTCTTATTTTGAATGACCATTGACGAGACGAAGTCAAATTCTTTTCCAATATTGAAATTTTTCATTTCCAATTGCCAATTCGAGCTTCTATTTCGTGGTCGATCTCTCGTCAATCGTATTCCCAGTTTATCTCGAACTAATAGGCGCCTTTTGCAAACGTTACGCTTATCGACTCTGTGACTCTTGTCACACTTAGGACAACTTAGGATACGACAGCTTTAGTTGTCATGTAATTGTGAGGATTCATTGCTAGTTCCGACGGTCTCGATCGTCATTGTTCGATTTAGGAAAACTTCGCAAATTATACATTGGTTATACGGCATCACCCGCGTTCTAATCATATAGCGCTAGCAATGGATTTCTTAATCGTTATTCGATCGGCCTTAATTGGCTCTAAACGTTCCCTCGGTAATCCTTATAGTCAAAGCGTCATTTGCTTTTTCGAGTTTCCTAGGTCCACATACCTCGTCATACATTAGACTTTCCCTTTTGGTTAGTCTACTCAGGATTGATCAGATTCGAGCGAAATGAAACTGAAATACATCGATAGATATTTTTCATTCCATAGTCTCAAATGACAGGAAAATCAGAATGTCACATGTGGCTTTGGACATAATTTGTGAAAGTCACGAGCCTTTAATTTAAAGTTAGATGGCACAGACTTATTAGCTCACAAATGGCTAAGTAATATTACATTAATTATTCGGCAAGTGGTCCGGTTTTGAAACTACATTTAATACTTCGATTTTTGAAAAATAAGAGATTTTGACTGTGGGTTGGGCTTAACCAGCTCTCACCTAATATGATTAAAAATGGCGCGCATCTCATACTAATGCAGGTAAAAAGGCCCTAGAAGTGTCAAAATTTATGTCCAATGCTCACTTTGATGCTATTTTTTTTTTGGATCACGTAAGTGTCAATTTTTCTGGAAAAACGATTCCGGTGAGCTTTGCCGGAAATCATATGTCGCATTTACATGGCTCGCTGGAAGATCCTAGTCAGCAGTAAAAAAAATAAAAAACTAAAAACTAAAAGTTTCAGCTAAAAACTAAAAATATTAAAAAAAAAAAGGATTCAGCCCTTGCTAGGAACTCCCTTTTATGTTTTTCTTCTTTTAACTTTTTATTTTTCTAAGCTTATTTTTAAGTTTAAGACTAATTTTTTTAATAAAATTATGACGTTGACTTTTTTTGATAAAATTGTCACGTGGAGTCCACATAAACTGATTTGTTTTTTTAAATTGCTATGTGAATTTATTTCTTGATTATAAATGAGGTGGTACTAAAATTGTTTAAATATAAATTATGCGTATAATTTTTGGCAAAAATCTCTTGCCGTTGATACTTAGTTGATAATTTTTCTCCAATTTGGTACTTAAGTGAGCCAGCGAAAAATTTTGGCATCAAAGTGAGTGCCGTACACAAATTTTGACTCTTTAGGTGTCTCCCTACCCACTAATGCAATTTCAAAAAAGATATCGATTGAAATAGATATAGTCTTTGGAGAAAATGCCATGGATCATGTAGCTTGTTTTCGAAATCTCTCAGCTAATATTTTTCTTTCTCAACTAAAAAAAAATATTAAAATTGGCATGCATCTCTGCTTCATATATGCTTCTGGATTTGGAAGTTGTTTTCTAATAGCATTTATGCCTTTCTTTGAGCATGTTTTACTGCGGTCTTCTCGAAAGAGAAAATACTTATTGCCCAAATTAGAACTTCAAACTTTTTAATTTCAGCACATCTACATATAATGTCGACATATAGATCACATATAATTTTGCATAGATATTTCGAAATCATTTCAATGATATTTAAAATTGACAGGAAGCCGAGAAATTTTACCTAATCCTAAACACCGTGCCCTTAATTAATTTTTTTGTCATTATAGTTTATCTAGGGTTTCTATTCGACCATTGTGTCATTATGATGCGAACTTTGAGGCTCAACCTGGTGACTGTTTTTAAACCCAAACATACGTAAGGTTTCGTATAGTTTACTCGTTCCTTTTTTTTTCAGCTTTCCTATATTATTTTCTACCTAGACTTTATTTGTTTCATGGAAAAAGTTTTCATAGAAAAAAAATTTCCGCAATTTCTGTTGTTTGGGGGGTGAAAAAATGTATGGTCAAAGAAAATATCTTCCTATCAATGAAAAATATCTTTCTGAACTTGGAGAAAATGATTTCCATTTTTGAAAGAAGGAAGTCATTTTCCATGCTCTCTTTGACCCCTCTAGCTCTCAGTGCATTCAACGTCGTCCCCACTTACGAATCTGCCATTGACAAGCTCAAGACCATCCCCTTCGCCGCAGGACCCACCCTTGCCCTAGGCGATCCTCTCTGTCCCCTGCTCAGCCTCTCCCTCTCCGACCAGATTTCGTCCTCCAGTCCCTAAACAACCGACAATGCTAATTACTCACATTAAACACTTGCGTCTAATAGCTAACAAGAGAATAGCAAAGTTGCCATGCACAAAAGCACGGGATTAACGGTCCATCTCAATCTTTTTGTTCTTTCTTTCTTTAGTAGTTTGTATTCGTGTACATTCTGATTCTCATGAGATGAATAGAATCATTTTCTTTTTCAAGCAAATCTCGTTTTTCCTTGATTTCGGAAATTTGTTTGCTCAAAACAACAATGTTTTCTTCGTTTGAAAGAATCTGTTGCCTCAGCTTTACATTCTCCTTCTTCATCTCTGAAACTTTCCTTCTTCATCTCTGAAACTTTCTTTGGGGCAGATTTGTACTCCAAGCACAATTCATCAATATATCCCAACAGCAAATCAGGAATTTTAGAATGATTTACCTCATCCTCATCTCCCCAATTTAGGCCGGGAATTATTAACTTGAAAGAAAAGCCGTCCTAAATGGTAAGATTGATGCTGAAGTTGATAAATTTATTAATATTTTTTTGGATGACACTTTTCTTCTTCTTCTTCTATTTTTTTTTTTAACATTATAGATGGCTAGGGTCATCAGAGCTTGCCGACCATTGGGTGAGGGTCATGGCCCTTGCCCGACGTGGGTGAGGCGAAGGTGGCTGCCAAGGAAAGGGGCTTTGCCTCAAGCGTTGCCTTGTCCATGGCCAAAGAGGTTGGTCTCGCTTGCAGCTGCCAGCACCTCACCTTGACCATCGCTAGAAGGCCATGGGCTTGTCGATCGCATTTTCCCATAGCCAATTAGGTCATGGTGAGTTGCTGCCACCCTTACCCAGTGGACAATGAGCTTGCCAGAGCCAAAAAAAAAAAAAAAAGGTGGAGGAGGAAATGTACGGTCCATATTAGATTCACATGATTAAATCTTCTAAACCAATACTTAACGAGCACTAATTAATCACATTGAATAAGAGTCATTCCAGTTTTGATATACTAGTTAGAGGACATGCGAGAGTCAGAGAGGAACTATGATGACTTCAAGATTGAAATCTAATTCCAAAATACATCTCTCCTGAACCTTTTTTCCAGACTAGGCTTATCCATTCCGAGGAAATGTATGAAATGTTGACTTATTCACCAAATCTCTTACCTCACAATTATTTACTGCTCTTCTTTCCAAACTCTCGTTGGTTAACCCACTTTGAGTTTGATGGAGGTGTTCGATATATTGCATATACTAGGAGTAGAGTCTTTTTCCTTTAGCATGTGTATTTACTTTCTTACCATTCTTTGTATGTATATTTATATTGGCTTTGTGCCTAATTATAATCCATCATTCCATTTATTCAATTCTCAAATCTATCATCCTAAATCATCAACTTCCTATCTAGTCCCAAATTTGCCTATATGTGTAAAATCCGCCACTAATACACACAACATCAGAACCAATTAGGAGTTTATTATCAGAACGTACGTCTTCATCCACGCCCTCATCTTGTAGGGAACAATAACAACCTTAAGATATTGATAATATCGAAGAAAATAGTAGCTATTTTTCGATGTGCACAAATTATCTATTTAACAAACCCTTCAAAAAATCTTCCAAGTAGCATTCTTGAATAATGAAGGGTCCAAAGTTATGCTTCAAAAGCGAAAATGGGGAAGAGTTGATTGAAGGAACTCCTTACTCCAAGTTGTGGATGGATTTTTCAATGGGTCGTTTCATTTTTCTGAGCCGTGGCACGGCATGAACGATCTCATTCTTTTGCTGGACTCGACTCCATGCGCTGGAATTCTCTTTGCATCTTCTTACCGAAAAGATTACAAGACTTGCCTTTATATGGGCTAGACACATGACTCTTGACATATCCTAGGAACAAGAAAGAACATGTCTACATGCATAGCCATAATTACACATTGGAAACCTAAAAGACTCTCGAGACACACAACTAATGATGACTCTAGAAAATCACAAAGCAATAAAGATAAATTAACGCGTTCATCGAAGAGACATCCATTGGGAACCGAATAGTCCTTCACCAAAATACGAAGAGTCACGAGAGAGATAGACGGTGATATCTTCAATACTCCCCCTCACCGACTACTCTCTCTAAGGGTAGTCCTCGCGACCATACCAAGTTGAGATTGAAACTCTTCAAACTTTGCAGCTCCAAGACCTTTGGTGAAGATATCAGCAACTTGATCACTCGTCTTGGTGTACTCCATCTTGATCTCGCCCTACAGGACCTTCTCTCGTAGAAAGTGGTAGTGAACTTCCACATGCTTTGTCCTAGCATGGAAAACTGAATTCTCTGCCAAACTTATAGTGGATAGATTATCGCAATATACTGTTGTCGAATAATCTATCGGTTGATGAAGATCCTCCAATAACTGCATGAGCCACGTACTCTCTTGAGCTGCCATTGCTGTTGCTCTATATTCAGCCTCTATCGTAGACAATGACACCGTCAGCTATCTCTTACTGCACCAGGATACTACTGTTGATCCAAAATTAAACGAGTATCTAGTAGTCGATCTACGTGTGTACTAATCTCCAGCATAGTCAACGTCACAATGACCAACCAACTCACCTGATGATCCTCTCTTATAGAGAAGCCCAAAGTCAAACGTCTTCTTAACATACCTCAGGATATGCTTGGCTGCATCCAAATGAGGCTTACGTGGCTTCTCCATGAATCGACTCACTACTCCCACTACAAAAGCAATATTAGGCCAAGTTATGGTAAGATAAATTAGACTACCTACCAGTTACCTGTACATGGTCGAATCTTCTAGCACTCGACCTTCATCGACACATAGCTTTGCATTCCCATCTATCGGACTAGATATAGGCTTGCAATCGAGCATCCTGAATTTTTCCAAGAGATCTCGTGCATACTTATGCTGACAAAGGAACAGTTCCTTTGTCCTATCAACCTCGAGTCCCAGAAAGTGTTTGAGCTCTCCAAGCTCCTTCATTTGAAACCGAACAGAGAGGTTGGCTCTAATTTGATGAATCTCATCTTCATCATCTCTAGTAATGATGAGATCATCCACATAAACCAGCACAGCTGCAATCTTTCCATCTTCTGCCTTCACGAACAGGCTTGAATCTGCTGGAGCTACAAAATAACCACTCTTCAACAAGAATTCTGTAATCTTGTTGTACCATGCTCTCAGGGCTTGCTTCAAGCCATACAACTCTTTCTTTAGCTTGCAGACATACCCAGGATGAGTTTTGCATTCGAAACCATCCGGCTGCTCCATGTATATATCCTTGTCGAGTTCTACATGCAAGAAGGAATTCTTCACATCCATTTGCCACAGATTCCATGACTTGCTTGCTAGAAGCACTAACAGAACTCGAACTGTGGTAACTGTTGCCATCGGGCTAAAGGTTTCTTCATAATCAATTGCATACTTCTGCGAAAATCCTCGAGCCACTAGACGTGCTTTATATCTTTCTATCGACCCATCTGGTCGAGTCTTAAGTTTGTAAACCCATTTGCAAGAAATAGGACACCTCATCAGGTTTTAGTACAAGGCTCACGTCTCACTCTTCTTCAACGCTAGGATTTCTTCCCCCATGGCCTTCCTCCATTCTGCACCTTTCGATGCTTCCTCATATGTCGATGGCTCGATCACACCAACGTCTTCAATCAATGCCGTATTGGCATACTTGAGGTTTGGCATCCTTTGCCTCCTCGATCTCCGAAGTTGAGGCTACTCTTCTTCAATTTCTTCGACCTGACTTGGTCGAAGTTCTTCTGTCAAAATTCGACGCTCGCCAGATGAACTTGTCGATCCTGGTTACTGTTCTTCGACAACTTTGTCGACATCCTTTTCGACAGCTTTTTCGATAGTCTGTTCCTCATCAAATTCCTTCAGCCTTTCTTCGACCTCTTCATCGAAATGATGTGAGTTTAGCAATTCGACAGCTTGAGGTGACCGCCATGATGACAACTCGTCGAACACAACATTATTCTAAGTATAACACCTCCATGTTATAGGATCACAACACTTCCACCCTTTTCGCTGGTCATCATAGCCCACAAAAATACATCGAACCACCTTCTCATCGAATTTTCTGTGAAGATGTTTTGGTACAAAAGCATAACATATACATCCGAAAACTCTGAAATGACTTACCACATGCTTACGATTCCATAGCTTCTCGTATGGAAACATAAAGCTAAGCCTTGGTTACGGCAATCTGTTGATCACATGTGCCGTCGTCTTCATACACTCTGCCCAAAATTTCAGTGGAACATTCTTCGCATGCAGCATGCTCCTACATGTCTTTTCCAAATGCCGGTTCTTTTTCTTCGCATGCAGCATGCTCCTACACGTCTCTGCCAAATGCCGGTTCTTTCTTTAGGTAACTCCGTTCTGCTGCGATGTATACGGACAAGTATATTGTCTACGTATCTTGCACTCACGCAAATACTTCGTGAACTCATAGGAAGTATATTCTCCCCCATTATCAGTTCGAAGGCAAATAATCTTTTTTCCTACATCACTTTCGACCTTCTCCTTAAACTCCTTGAATTTGATAATCACCTCAGATTTATCCTTCATAAAATCAACCTATACGTACCTGGAGAAGTCATCGATGAAAGTGATCATATACTTGAATCCGCTGATAGAGGATTGCTTCACCGGACCAAACACATCTGAGTGAATGAGTTAGAGAGGCCTCCGAGCTTTGAACGACGATTCCTCATAAGGAAGTTGATGTGCCTTTTCGTACTGGCATCTGGCACAAACCACATCTTCTTGAACTTCCAGCTAGGGTAGACCCCTCAGCATGTTCTTCTGCATCATTATCTTCAACTTATGATAACTTACATGTCCAAGCCATGTATGCCACAAGTCAGGTGTATCATTCCTCCAGGTTTTGTTTACGTATGCCGTTTGGGCAGACATCACGTAAACGGACTATAGTCATCGCCCCTCCATGATTGGTTGACTGGTGGGCTTCACGCTTCGGTACACCTTGGCTTCTCGTGGACCAAACACCACATAATTACCCGAGTCTATGAGCTGGGACACAGACAATAGATTCTTCTTCATTTTCGGCACATGATACACATTTTTCAATTCAACCTGCTCTGAGTTGAATCGGGGAATTACCACCGTCTTGCCAATTTGAGAAATTGGCAACCTCGTATTGTCTGCAGTAATGACAACAGGTCCACCAACATAATCAAGCAAGTTTGATAGCTTCCCTTGATCTCCAGTCATGTGATTCAAACATCCTGAATCAACAATCCAGTTAGCATCATAATTAATCGACTTATCACTTATAGTGACTAAAGCCGTCGAATTGTTCATCTCGGCAATAGACGAGGCGACGAGCTCGTCTTGCATCTCCATCGTAACTAATGCATGGAAATCCCATTTCTCATCACCATTGAAATCATTCCTCTTCGATGAAGCTGCGACATTTCCTTCGATTCTCTTGGCTCGACAGTCTCTGGAAAAATGACCTTTCTTGCCGCAAACGTAGCATCGTCCTTTTCGTATTTTGTCATTGCCACCGTGATTTCGCCAGGCTGCCCCTAGTTGGCGACTCATCTCTTTTGGACTCTTTTGCCATTCTCCACGAGCTGATTGATGTTACCTTTCGACAAGGCTTTTCTCCAGCTTGCCGTCTCTACTGTCTGCACCGAAACTCCTTTGGCCCTTGAACCTCTCTTATCACTGAAGAGGGCATTATCGTCTCCCTTGATCGTGACTTTAGACATTTAACTGTCTAGAGCCTCTTGGTTGGCCAAGATATTCTCCAGCTCGATCAGCGTCGGTTGAGTTGCCCATCCACGAGTAGCCGTAACAAGGCCGTTATACTCCGGCTTCAACCCTTGAACAATAATCCTTCTCATTCTTGTTTCTGAGATGGCATTATTCGGATCTAGCTTCAAAATCTCATCACAAAAAGACTTAACTTTGGAGAAATACTGACTTACCGTCATATTCTGCTGTGACATTGACAACAGTTCGTTCTCCAGCCTTTGTAACTTGGCATCATTCGTCCTCGCGAATAACACTGCCAAGTTATCACACGCCTCCTTGAGAGTCTACGCACTCTTTATATGCTACAACAAACCATCTTTAACGGTTACAGCAAGAGCATAAAGAGCCTTACCAACTTTGTTCTTCCATCTCCTTTGCTCATCATCGTCTCTAGGTGCCGTGGTGTTGCTACCGCCAACAATATCCCACAAATCTTGACCCAGCAAGTAGAACTGCATACAGGTACTCCAATTATTATAATTGGAGCTGTTGAGCTTCTCAATAACATTCGTTGAATTTGAAATCTCTAACATCTGACTGGAAATAATTCATGGCACTACTCCAAGAAACTTGGTCCCTAACCAATCGATCACAGTCTCTGACTGTATTTCGGCAGAACTTCGACGTACTCTGGTCCTCGACTGCTTGCACACGAACAATGGTCCCTGACCATCGCGCTCCGTTATGGTCCCAAACAACTGGGCCCTGATACCAAATGTAAAATTTCGGAGGTATGTTTTCATACCACTTGTTGAAATCAGAGAGGTGCAGCTCTGATAATACTCACGCACAAGAAGCTCTCAAAGAAGAAAATGAACTATTTTATGCGCTGGAAATCTCTTTGCATTCTTTGCATCTTCTTACAAAAAAGAGTACAAGACTCGCCTTTATATATGCTAAACACAATACATAGCCATAATTACACATTGGAAACCTAAAGACTAAAAACACACAACTAATGATGACTCTAAAAAACCACAAAGCAACAAAGACAATAAAGACAATTTAACGCGTTCGCCGAAGAGACATCCATCGGGAACCGAATAGTCCTTCACCAAAATACGAAAAGTCACCAGAGAGATAGACGGTGATATCTTCAAACTCCGGTCTTGTTCGAGCTGTTTGAGCGGAGTGAACCAGCTGCTGGATTGGGCTATCAGCGGTCTTTTTCCCTACTTAGTCAGAATCTGACTATGGCCGTTTGTCCATTATGCTGGTGAATTGAGGTTTGTTCCCCAGAGGATTCTGCAACGCTCCTAGGATTAATCAACCTAACAGAAAAGTTATCTTTGACCGGATAGGCTACTCTGGTAGTGGTAGCCTCTTCAGCCTCCAAAGGGGGTTCTTCCCTCTGGAAATTGAGATCGCGGATTATTTCTAATTTGCTGACTTCAATTGGCTGGGGAATCATTTTGGCATCTACGGTGCTGGGTTTTATGTAAATGCTCTTTCCCTTTGATTCTCTTTTGGCTCTGAACATGCAATCCCTAGACGTGTAGGGATATGGTTGTTCTAGCCACGTAAAGTGGGTTTTAATTGTCAAGCTTAAACCCTTACTTTCCTCCGCCATGCTTACCTGAGCTTTCGCATCAACGACGCAACACAACGGCTTGTGTTTGTCCCCGGCACTAATAAGCATATCCAGAAATATTTCTGTATATACCGCTCCGGTGTACAGGTTGGTGGACCAAATTCCTATAATCTGTTGTTCTGGTTCAAGGAAACGTTTGTCCCTCAAAACAACGGTCAGAGGAATATCCATACCTGGGGTTCCGAGCCATTTGGCCAAGATTTGGAGGGCAGATATGTGGTAGTATCCCCGTACGGTAAATGTGCGGAAGTATCCCTGATCTTTGCTAAAATCTCGGTCCTCCAATGCTGTGGCGTGGACTTCAGTGTTAGCATTGTAGTCTTTTGTAATGGCCTTGTACGCCCTCTGACTTTTCTCCTTCTTTGCCCTCTTGGTATCATAGAGCATACTTTCAGTTAAATTCGGAGCTTTGAAGTTGCTTACTTGGTCAACTTCTTCGAAGGTGATCTTGTCGTAGGCCTGATACCGAGGTTTCCGAGCCACCTTGGCTTTGAACCCAATCCTCTCCAGGAAACTCATGGCGCTTTGCCTTTTCACTGCTCGGGCGTTACCTTGTTACAACAGCTGGGCTTCTTCAAGAGAATTCTTATGAGCGAGAATTCGGGGATTGAAGGATGCCTAGAACTGAGGTGAGGAGTGCCTTACATAGGCTTAGTAAAGAAGGAAACATTATTGGTGGTGTCCTCGTGATGCTTTTAGAGCCCCTTTTGTAAAAAGCAAAGATGCTCTTACATTATTGTCATGCTTTTGACATGCAATTTCTCCACCTAGCACTAGAATGCAACCTTTTGAAATGATTGCAGGCTGACTTCACAACCTAACTCAGCATCGACAGATTTGCTACGAGAAAGACGAGAACTGAAGAAGTACGATACCAAAACGTTTCATCTTGTTGCACAAGACGAGCCTCTGTGCGATTCTCTGCTGCTTTCGACGTGAAAAGTGAACGAAAGTAGGTCTGCGTACAAAAAAAAAAGGGTGATTCGAATGGAAGAAGGTAGTTCGAAAACTCATCACTCGCATGGCATGTAATGAAACGGGCATTGTACTAGAGATCGTCTAATTAAGTTGGGCTAATTAAGTTGGGCTGAATATGACATTGATTAGTAAAAATTGTGCCGTGGTTGTGGTAAAACCGCAAGACTTGTCTCTATGCTTGGCTCTGACTCCCCCGTCTCTCCTTCTCTTTGCTCTATGATTGTTCTCAATATACTCCATGCGGGGCTAGATCCAAATTAAAAATGACTATAAGTGGATTACATTAAAAGTTATATTGAAATGCCGCGTTGATGTTCAGGATTACATTAGCAAAATTAAAAAAATAACTATAATAGGATTGTCATTCATATGATAAATTCATCACTTGGGTAATTTTCCCGGCTTAAAATAATCTTCCCTAAAAACTTGAGGCTAGGCATAATTTGAGATAAAAAAAATTGGTCAAATCAGTGCATGAATACCCTAGCCACCAAGTTTATGTGATCCAAAAGAGGTCGGATACAATGTGAACGTGCCTTTATAAGCTATATGCCTAATATTCAGGTCACAAAAAATGCCCTATGCAATCAAACATGATGAAGGCGTAATCTAGTCCATCCCACATAAGTCCTTAAGTTTCACTCAAGTCCGATATCTACCTATAGGCCAAAAATCACCACTAGCATATTCAAAATTACGACATCAGAACCAATTAGAAGTTTATTATCAGAACTCGCGTTTTCATCCACACGAGGCGTAAAATTGATGTTGATAATAACAACATTATAATGTTGATGATATCGAACAAATTGAATTGATATTGAACCTAAAATTGATGATTTGTTAGGGAATTAGGCCTCTTATTTTCATTGCTAATATAGGTAAAAAGGAAAAAAAAATTGATAAAGAAATCCCAAAAGATAACCTTATGTGCCTTTTTTTTTTATAATGAACAGATCAAAAGGCAAGAATTTTGTGCGGGCTAAGTCTCGAGCTGGGTGTGTGCTTTCTTTTTCAAAAATTGGAGTTATCACTCAACGGCCTTTACTGATGTGGGCAAAAGTTGGTAAAGTGGATGAAGATTAGTGCATATCTTATCTTAGCGTGTTAGTGCGTGGTTGGCCCTCTGCAATAAAAGTAGGGATCCGGAGGCATAAAAGTAGGGGCAAAGTGCAGCGGTGTCGTAATCCAACACAACTGATTTTTTTTTTTTTTTAATTTGAGTTTTGGTTCAGATACGGAAATATGATCTTTCTTTTTTGCCGGTTAGGGTGCCTTCTGTAATCCGTTCGATAACCATAACAGAAATTCTTGACAAAAACAGAAGGCCCAACTTAAATCTCTCTTCTTTCTCACCCTAATTTTCGCATCTTCTGTTTTATGAAAACCAAAACCCCGAACCGAATCCAACCTTTCGGTTGGTGTCATGACTCGGTTCGGTTTTGTTACTCATCTTATCGGTTCGGTTTTGTTTGAATTTTTTGAAAATCCGAACCAAACAGCATCGTTGACAGTCCTAACAATGAGTATGTATGAGAATGGTATCATCGGATTCGATTTCTTTGTATTCAGATGTATTGCGGTAATGTCATCATTTCCCGTTATTGGAACACATGAATACTGATAAAGAACCCTACAAGAGTAGACCAAGATCCAAAAAGGCATGAATCTTCTAAAAAGGATGTTTTTAATCTGGGTCGAATCTAAAAAGGATGTTAATCGGTTTAACATGTGTTTCATAGGTACAGACTTCAGGTACCTGATAACAAGTATTTTTAGCAAAAACAAAAAGAAAAAATGGAAGAGTTCGTGCATGTATATATGTCCATGGTGGTACAACATGTAAAATAGGAATAAGTGCGTCTTAAAACTTATCACGAAAGTCGGTCGACTCCTAAAACTTTCAAAAGTACAATTAAGTCGTAAAACTCGTCCAATTGGTAAAATCAAGTCCTTTAGTTAATTGTACATTTTGAAAATTTTAGGACTTGATTGCATTTTCATGACAAGTTTTAAGACGGAAAAAGTGTGAAAAAAGTCCTAAACCTATTGCCTTAGTGCCAATTCAGTCCTAAACTTTTTTTTGGTACCAATTCAATCCTAAATCTTTTGCATTAGTGCCAATTTAGTCCTAAACCTTTTTTTGGGGCCAATTTAGTCCTAAACATTTTGTATTAATGCCAATTTAGTCCTAAATATTTTTGTATTTATGCCAATTGAGTCAATTCGATCAATTTTGATCGAAAATCATTGTCACAAATATCAATTGTCCTACGTGGCACTGTTTGCACTAACGTGGATATTTTTTAAATATTTTTTGATATTTTAAATAATTTTTAAAAATAATTAAAAAAAACAAAAAAATGCTTAAAATTATTTAAAATTATAGAATAATATTAAAAAAATATAAATCAGCGTTTGTCATGCCACGTAGGATAATAGATGTCCACATTAGTCATTTTCGATCAAAATTAGTAGTTGGATTAACTCAATTAGTATAAATTATCAAATATTTAGGACTAAATTGGCACTAATGCAAAATGTTTAGAACTGAATTGGCACCAAAAAAAGGTTTAGGACTAAATTGGCACCAATACAAAAGATTTAGGACTGAATTGGCACAAAAAAAAGGTTTAGGACTGAATTGGCATTAATGCAATAGGTTTAGGACTTTTTTGACACTTCTCCCGTTTTAAGACTTGGTTGCACTTTTTGAAAGTTTTAAGACTCAATTCCACTTTCGTGATAAGTTTTAAGATTTATATTGCACTTATTCCTTGAAAATGCCTTGAAAAATCCCAAAATATACCATTGTGACGCCAAACCTTTATTGTATATGTAGCCAAACATTCTAAACTGTAGTGGCAATGATTTATCACATTGATATAAGTTTGAAGCACTTATGACACGAAAAAAAAAAATACCGGATATTGATGTCAACGATGGGCAATGATTTATGATGACCTTATGGGTAGCCAGAGAGCATTTTTGTCAAGTTTGGTGCAGGAATCTTGACGGCTAAAAAAAGGTTTGAGGTATTGTTGACACCTGATTTTTTGACAATGTATTATTGTGATTTTTATTCTTTAAAATTAATTAAAAAATATAAAAAAGGGTCATAAAATCACAAAATCAACTTTGGAAGCCTTAGCCTAGCTTCAGGAACCAATTTTGAACAAAAAATATTTTTTGGTATTTTTTAATATTTTTCGAATTTATTTAATTATAAAAATACCCAAAAAATCAGAAAAATACCATTCGTGGTCAGAAAAATACAAAAAAATATTCAATAATTTTGTTTTAAATTCCTCTTCAATTGTGTCACCTTAAATCTTGAAAATTCGGCTCGGGTTACTATGTTTCTTCACAAACATAAACCCGAACCGAGCAAAAAAATTCATTTTCGAGTCTTTTAATTTTCAATTCTCTCTTTTTATAAGCTATGACATTGAATTCTAAAGTCTCGAAATGCAATTGGGTCAATTGGCCCTCCAATTTGATCAATTTTAACTAAAAGGGCTTAATTGCATAAAAATCTTTCAATTTAGTCCCCGGTTTCTCAATTTTTGAAATTAAACTTCATGTGGGCATACCCATTCAAATTAAACATCCCTACCCTATAGTTTTCATCATTCTGAATCCATTGATGGCCTTAATTTGGACTGATTCGATCATTTGGGCCTTCAATTTGGCGGTAATCATTTTCGGATCCTAGGGACAATTTGGGGTTTTCACTAAATTTCAATCAATTGATTCATGAAAATACCCATATTTGATAGAAAACATGTCAAGGAGTCCGATTTTGCCATCAATTTCATGAAAAGGGTACGATTTGGGGCCCGATTTGACAAATTGACCGAACCGGACCGGTCGGGCAGGCCCGACCCGACCCGGTCCGGACCGGGTCTGCAACTCAGTGTTGCAGACCCACCGCCGGCGCAAAAACAAAAAAAAAGGCATCGTGGGCAGATTTTTTTAAAAAAAAGGAGAGTTGAAGCGGGGGACAAAGAGAGGTGGTTGTGGAGCAATATTCGGTGGGGAGACGGCGGCCACCAAAAAGGCCGGTCGGCCATCGACGAAAGGGGGCCGGGAGCCGTGAGAGGAAAGAGGTCGGCCGAGAAGAGTAAAAGGAGATCGACGAAAAACAGGAGAGATTAGAGAGGAGGGAACAAAAAAGAAGTGAGGAAGGAGAACTAGCCGTCGTGGTCGTCGCCATACGTCGCCGCCGAAGCCGCCGAAGCTAACAGGTCAGTGTCTCCCCTGTTCCTGCCCTGTTTTCGCGCCATCGAATAGAGCTCCTCGGTCCGGCTCGGTTTCGATCGAGTCGGACCAAGGCTGATAGTACCCGGTCCTCCTGACGTTGTGTGTAGACTTAATCAAGGGTCTTTTTAGCATGGCATCCCTTGTCGAGCTTCGGCGAGGTCGTTTTACCGCATCCCTAAATATGCACATTACCTGTTTGATGAATGGTCGACGGGAACTGAATTGGTGAATCCGAATTGTGAGCTGCGATTATACCTATTGGGTGTCTATTCATTCAAATTTGAGTCAATCACCATTCCAGCCCCCGGCAGGATGGTCATTTTGCATTAAACCACGGTAAAACCGAGCTCCCGAGCTTCGCCGGCCAAGACTCGGACCGCGAGCTCGGCGAGGATGTTCGTGAGGTCGCCGACGCCAATGGTAACTCAGGTAAGCTTCTAAGCTCCATTTGGATGTCGTAGGATCAAGCAGAATCGAGCTTTGAGCGGGAAAAGGAAATTCTGGAATTTCTCGCCGGCGCCGGGACTGAGGGGTGTCTGTTCATCGCCTACCCGACGTTGTCGTGGCCTTGTTTTCGCTGGAGGTCGATGTGGTGTACGTAGGGAGTTGATTGGTGTCGAATCCGCACTTCAAGTCTGTCATTTTGGTATCTCCGGCGAGGCGCCGGCGAGTTTCGCCAGCGCCGGTTGTCTTCTCCGGCGGGGTCCGGTCCGGTCAAAGGGTCAACTGCTGACGTGGCTTACCACGTCAGCAGCCACGTCAGCATTGGCGGGCCCAGGCTGACTAAGTCAAAGCCCAGATCGGACGGCCGTGGCTTCGCCACGTGTCGCGATCTGGGAATTTTGGGCAATAAAAAATAATTTTCAGAATTAATAAATGATTTCCGAAATAATAAAAATAAAATCAATCGGATGGTCTAGATTTGGCCAAGTGGCTCTCCGCGGAGCGTCTGATCTTGTCTGAGATCGGACGCACCAAGACGCGCCACGTGTCCTAATCTGAGCCGTCCGATCGGGGCTCGTGGAACGGCGCCGTTTTTCGCATGGAGGAGGCGGGCCGGGTTTGGGTTGCGAGTCTGGGTTGTGGGCCGGGTCACCCGACCCGGTCCGGATTATTTTTATTATTATTTATTAATCAGAATAATAAAATAATAATAAAAAATTCAAAAATCAATAAAAAAAAATGGAAAATCATAAAAAAATTCAAAAAAATTCGGAAAATTCAGAAAAATTCTAAAAAATTCCAGAAAATAGGAAATGGCCACATTCAACTGGCCACGACCTGTTTCGGGTCATTGGACCCCCGATCTTTCCAGAAATGACGGTTTTGCCCTTCCGGCAAACCGTCTTCCAAAAAAATTCTAAAAAAATCCAAGAAAATCCCCAAAAATAGGAAATGGCCACAATCAACTGGCCAAGGCTCATCCCGGGTGTTTTGAACCCCGATCCCTCTAAAATGACGATTTCGCCCTTTGGGCGAATTGTCCTCCAGAAAATTGAAGAAAAATCTAGAAATTCCAAAAAATTCTCAAAATTGGGAAATGGCCACAAACTACTGGCCATGGAATATTTTGGGTAATTCGGTATCCAAACCTTCCAAAAATTGACGATTTTGCCCTTCGGGCTAAATCGCCTCCAAATCTTCCCATTTTACCCCTGGTCCTAAATCACGCCTCCCCAAAGCCCTTATGGCTATATTAGGAAGCCGTTGATTTGAATTGATGTGCATTGATGTGATTTATTTATGCACTTGATTGCGCTTTCATTAAAGTTGATTGTGATTGATAGGAATAGTCTTCCAATCTGCATGAAACCTTGAATCAAACCTACCTCACCTAAAATTGCGCCTGCATGAACTCTTAGCTAGGAAAATCACTCGCGTTAGGTACCGAAAGGGCGTTGGTAATGACACCAGCGTAACCAAGTCCCCGAACCCAAAATCTCTGGTTCCGCAGAACTGATCGATCTCTCCCAATCGGTCAGTAAGGTTTCCGGTCTACCCTCCAAGAAAGACCGGTGGCGACTCCAAATGCATGCACAAGTTGCACATGCCACCACGACCACACTGAAGGTCAAAAGCGATCGACTCTTATCGTCGAATCCCCCAAAAAAATACTCCCGCCGCGATTTGGTATGGGCCTGGGAGGGCCCGCGCCGATCCAAAGCTCGCGATCCGCACTCTTTTGCGGGGGAAGGCCCGCGATCGGTAATCCATTAGCCGCGTCCGCCTTTCGGACGGGTCGCGACAGCTGGCGACTCCACTGGGAAAGTTTGTTCTAGAACCTATGGTTCTAGACCTCAAGTGGACTTAGGCCGTAATTAAAACGCTGAGTGATTTTTCTAACCATGCAGGCGCTCTTGAAGGTGAGGTAAGTCCGCTTATGGTAGGTGTTATATGTTTTTGCAGATTGGAGAAATAAGGGGTGTAGTCCGTGATTAACATTGTCTTATGCAGGTTGGGCGCAGGAATGTATGTTGTGTGGATGATTTGAAGTGCTGATTGATAAACTGCTTTGCATGAATTGCATTGTGATGATCACAACACGTGGACACACACAACCGCGCCTAAAACCCCGGGCGCCGCCTTTAGGAACACAATAGAAGGAATTGAAAATGGAATCTCCGTGAGGAAAAACGCGGGGTAATCCACTTTTCAATTCCGCTCGCTTCGAACTATGGATCGAGTCCCAATGCAACGATAGCTGTGCAATGGAATCGGCTCTTTCTAGAACTCGAGGTGGGAACCTTAACCTTAGGTGCCAAACCCTCTGATTTTTAGAAGTTTACCATCACTTGTCTCATGCGCATGTCTTTGGGCGGTTGGTACACCTAAAACCGCACATAAGTCGACGAGTTTGGTTGGTAAGACTCTCTATCCCTCAAATCTATTACAGTTCATATAAATATAGGCATTTCATTCATTGCATTCTGGTGATTAGATTAAATGCCATTTCAAGGATAGATGTGTGTGTTTTTCCCAAACGTCCTTGATAGAAGACGAGGAGGATGATATCCCATGGCGAACACCGAGTGAGCAACAAAGGAGCCTACTATGGACATTATTGAGATATCGTCCAATGAAGATGACGAGTTGGGGCAAGTGATCCTGAAGGCACAGATCAAAACTGGGGCATCCTTAAACGTTAGGATCACATTCCTTTATGTCATTTTCCATTACTAGTCCTCTTGTATAGGGTTTATTTTTACTGAGGTTTTCTCTATCTCACCCCTTAGAGCGATTGTATTAGGGGTCTATTGGTGTATACATTCAGATGGAACTTGGTTGTATTTCTTTTGACGGGTCATGGGAATGTGATAGTGGCATTTTCTCTAATCATCCGAATACTCCCAAGTCAAGTTTATAATTCCTTTAGAGGAAATTAAAATTGGAAATCTTACACGACCTTTTTGGTCGTATAGGGTAATCCAACCCCAATTTCGCTAGAAGGAATTATACACTTGAATTGGTTCGTGCATGATTGTGCGCCGCTGGTAATCCACGATAATTGACCGAGAATATCGGCGTTGTTTTGAATTTAATGACGAGATAGATGTCCAAATTACTCTCGTTCTTAACAAAACGGCCTTGATTTGGATGCCGTATCTTCAATTAAATTTAAAACATGTTATTATGCCTCGCACTTTTGAGTAATTCGTTCCTCTCGAAATTGATCAAAAGCAATTATTGTGAATTACATTCCTTTCAATAGTATGCTTTCTTTCGAGGAATATTGATAAAAACTTTTCGCGCAAGATTAAAACCCTTGTAAAAGTTCTTGTCCTTATTAATCATGGGTAAGCATAAGATTGAAAGGGGTTTTTGCTTTCTTTTTCAAATTATTCCTTCTGATTCTGTCATTTCATTTGCAGATAAAAAATAGGTAATAGAGAGAAATCTCTTCCTGGATAAGTCTGGGGCTATTCTTTCATCTGATCATGAGCGAGTTAGAAAATCAGAACACATCTACTCGACTTATTATGGATCGGCTCATCCAAGTCTAAGATGTCCGGATGCTCGAAGAAATGGATCATATAAAAGCTAAAACAAACACATGGGCTTTCATTCATTCTTGCCCAAACCAGATCATACAATTCATTGGGGTGGAAAAGTAAAGCAGAAGTGAGCCATAATCAACGACACAAAGGAGCCCAGCTGGCCCTCCAGGTTATGGATGCTTTGCTTATACGCACCACTCCGCGTATCATGGTCCGCAAGCCTGAGGTGAAGGCGTTTGCGTTCATCATTGACTGCAGCAACCTGAGTCTCGTGATCTTCGGCGACTGCTTCCAAGTCCCGAACAAGTCCATTCTCACGAGTTATATCCTCATTTATGCCGTTGAGCCTTTCTTCCAGCCACTCGCTTCGATTCCTTAGCAGGGCATTACGACTATCGCGCTCATAGGTAGCCAGGGATAGAGCTAAGTCCTCCACCAGATTCCTCCTCTCACGAAGCAATGTCGAAACCCGCTCTTTGGCAAACTCAACGGCCTTTTTGTGACTATCGGCCAGGTAGTCAGCCAACGCTAGGCGGTCGGACTGATCCTCATAACGGACTCGCAAGATACGAGCCACGGTAACTCCCCGATGAGCGGCGCGGTAGACCTCCAAGGAGTTCGTAAAGAGCGTTGGAAAAATACTGTATTCCCTCCCCAACGCGGTACCCTCGAGGGAGGTGATGTCCAGGTCCCCGAACATGACTCGGATCTCATCCTCGGTTTCGGGATGATCGGCTATGTGAGCGTAGCCTCGACCCAAGAGGTTATAGAACTCTTTCCATCGAGTCAAAGCTTCGGCTGAGAAAGTGTGAACTTGGGAAGAAGCCATTTTCGACGGAGATGTGTGTAGTGGAGCGATTAGAGGATGGAAGCAAATTATATGAGAGCGTTAATCTCCCAAACACCAACCCCGCATTTTATAGCGTCTCGAGAGCAGAGAAAAGTTGCAGCAATAATGCTCGTGGAGCCGGGTTAATTAATGTAAAGCGGGGGCTGCTTCTCCCGTGCATCACCAGACATGTCCTGATCCGCGATTTCAGGCCTGGCAAATTCGGTCTCGCCATTATTAAAGCTGGGAGGGAGGCGAGCGCAACTATCGAAGAAGCCGCGAAAGGATTGGGTTGTTCCATCACGCATAAAGCTGGGCGGCGAGTGAACAGCTCTTCCACTTAAAAAAGGGAAGACAGTGCTGAAGAGACACGACTATTGAAGAAAAGTAAAAGACGAGCGCAACTATCGAAGAGGCCGCGAAAGTATTATGTTGTTCCATCACGCATAAAGCTGGGCGGCGAGTGAACAGCTCTGCCACTTAAAAAAGGGGAGACAGTGCTGAACAGACACGACTATTGAGGAAAGGTGAAAGGCGAGCGCTACTATCGAAGAAGCCGCGGAAGGATTTGGTTACCCCTTCGTGTTGGAAAGCTGAGCAGGAGGTAAACAGTTCCGTCGTTTCAAAAACAGAACGCTGAATAAGACCTAGCTTTCGAGGAAAAGGAGGCAACAAATCGAAAGAGCGAGTATACAAAAGAGAACAGAGAACCCCGAGTGACGAGTTCGTTGAAAGACCTCAAATTCTCCAGAATCAAATTCGACATCGAAGCCATGGAACTCAACATTGCCGGTGACGAACATCAAGATCGCAGTGGTGACGACGGCAGTGGCCACGACGCTCAACCCCGGAAAAGAAAAAGTCGCCAGCGCTACGCTCGGAAAGAAATCCAGGAGCTTGAAGCTTTCTTCGATGAATGCCCTTGCCCAAGCGAGGAACAAAAGATTGAATTGGGCCGGAAGCTGGGAATGAATCCTATGAGAATCCATTTTTGGTTTCAGAATAAACGTTTCAGACTAGGTGTCCAACACAGGCGTAAGGAGATCACGGCCCTAAAAGAGCAGAACCAAAACCTTCAAATGGAAAACATGTGGTATGAGAAAATCCTCAGTACTATTACCTGCCCTAACTGCGGTGGCCCTACCACCCTCAGTAAATTGTTCCCCGGTGAGCCTTCTACGAGGATGGAAGGTGCTCATTTATCCCCCTGCTCCCTTGAGCCATCTCCGGTACAATCAGATCCTGCTAATGGCGCGCATGAGCAGATCGATCCTACAGAAATTATACCAGTGTCTTCTGAGGAAGAGGATACGTGTCGTTATGATTTGGGTCACAATAACGAAGCCCATGAATCTCCTTCACAACAACTTCTAGTAAGATCCGATACGATTCAAGAGGGGTTAGAGATTAGTCAGCAGGCTATTGACGCTATTCCGGACAACGAGAAGAAGAAATTCATTTGGCCCCCGGAGCTTCATCTCAAGTTCTTAGACGCAGTTCGACAGATAGGACTCGACTTCATAGGTCCGACGAGCATACTTAGGGTCATGAAGGTACCGGGACTTACCAAGCAATTAGTCGCGAATCACCTTGGTTGCTACAGAAGGGCGTTAGGACAGCGTTATACAGAGCTGAATCCGAGTAATAGACTCAGCTGCGAACCCAGCACCCCTATGTCAAAGGAGGCCCGGTCGAATCTGGACGACTATTGGGGATTTGATCAGGATATCCTCGCGAGTCATTTCAATATTCCTCAAGAACACGCATCACAAGTGCAGCGAGTAAGCACTCCCCCGTCCGAGCAGCAGCTAGTCAGTGTTCATCTTGTCGCAGATCAGCCCACCACGCTCAGTGCTCAAGGGTTTGCCCAATCGGAGCATGTGGCTTCAGATGACCTAATGGGAGAATGCTTGGAGCATTTTTATTTCCCTAATTCCCAAGTGGGAGATGCTTGTGGTAGTCAACCGATCAAATCTCCTCTTATAATCCCAAATAAGGATGGGGGTTCCAGTTCGAAGAATCCGTCGGGCGATGCAGCTCAACCTATACATCAATCGTTCGAGGGGTCAGGTGATTTCTTCGATGAAGGACTTGATACCTGGTTCGATCAGTTGGAAGCTATTAAAGATTGGCAACCATGATCTGCAGTCGGTAATGGCACACCTAAGCCGAGGCCAGATTGGTTGGTCATTGTACATGCCCAAAGAAAGAAGGGGATGTACGCGAGAAGGATGTATCTCCTATTGTAAAGTTCTCATCGGTGCATGCGATTGTTTCTTCAATAGCTAGAGTTGATTTTGCATAATGTTTTTCGCGAACGTCATCTCGTGTGTATACGGTCATTCCTTGTTATTAAGTTCAAGATAAAATCAACCCCGACGCGTGAAGGCTGAATTGATAGCATGAGTTACTAGCAGAATGTGATCGAGCTCGAAAGTGAAAGATTACTAGCGGCCCCAAACGCCATGACCACAAAATCAGGGGCAATCTTTAAGTTTCGAGCAACTACAAATCTATTTCTCACGAGGCATTCAAGTCAATCAAATATAAAGCGTCGGGCTGTGAGAATAATGCGTAGTCAAGCTGTTGACACAGGCGAAAAAGGAGTCGCGTAGATCTGAAAGCAAAAACCTTTCTCGGCTAGTCAACAAGGCGGAATGAAAGAGCATATATAAACAAATTCTTATTTATTTCATTCAGCAGGAAAGTTTACAAGTGGATCACTGAGGGGGAGCAGTAAACCCAAAATGAGTTCTGACAAGCATCACAAAAAAGCTTAACTGACTCTCCATGCTATCCATGCCTTGCTTACAACCCACACTCTGGGAATCGAGGTCTACAAGCTTGAAGAAAAGGAGACGACATTTCTCCTTAAGTTCGTTCACCTTGGTGTCATAGTACCCGAACTCAAACTCTAAGTCCTGAGCCAGCACCCTCCCGCGAGCTATATCCATGCTCAGGTCTTCAAGCCTTTCCTCCAACCAGGCACACTGGAATCTCAACACGAAGTTGTGCTGGTCTTGCTCAAAGGCGGTGTCAAAAAGAGCCAGACGCTCCACCAAGTTGTCCCTCTCACGGACCAGCATGGAAACCTGGGCGTGGGCGTATTCAACAGCCCTTTTATGGTTATCGGCCGTCAGCATGGCCAACATCAAGGACTCAGTTCGGTCTTGATAGCGGGCTCGCACGATACCAGCCATAGTGACCTCCAGGCTAGCAACTTCGTAAGCCTGCAGGAAATTGTTGAAGAGAGTTGGGAAGATCGCAAACTCCCTTTGCAGTTTCGTACCTTCGATACACACAGTATCCAGGGCTGGAATCAGAGTACGGATTTCAACCTCGGCTTCAGGATGATTGTTTATGTAACTGTAACCTCTGCCCAGGAGGCGATAAAACCTTTCCCATTGGGTTGAAGCTTCGGTTAAAGCAGCAGGTACAGAGGAGGAAGCCATGCGCGATCGAATGTTGGAGAAGAGAGTGAATATTGGCAGAGTGTTTGAGAGGCTGAGTTTGATAAGGCTAAAGTGTTAATCTTCTTGACGTCAATCTATCACCTTATAAACGCTCGAGTAAGCAGGGAGAAGTGGTAATAATAGTTTATGTGCAGTAGAGCCAAACGGGTTTCGTTAATGCATCCCCGATGAGTCACGAATCCACCACCGTCCTGTGATCTCGGGTTTTACGAAACATAATGGCGCCGAAAGGTGGGCAGGCTTGTTACTCTAGAGACTGGGCCAGGGGGACAAGCGTAGTGCTCGACAAAGCGAAATCAACGCAAGAGATCTTCAGGCTCCGTTCACGTAGAAAAGAGCAAAAGGACAAAGTGGGAATTACGAAGCCTTGAGAAGAACGCTCGTCAGGTAGCCATCACAAAAGACGAAGTGGGAATTACGAAGCCTTGAGAAGAACGCTCGTCAGGTAGCCATCACAAAAGACGAAGTGGGAATTACGAAGCCTTGAGAAGAGCGCTCGTCAGGTAGCCATCACAAAAGGACGAAGTGGGAATCTCGAAGCATTGAGAAGAACGCTCGTCGGGTAGCCATCACCTTTGATCAAAGAACGGTGATCCGACCCCTTTAACCTTTCAAAATTTGCAGAGAAAGGTGAGGATCCAAGGAGGAACAAAGAAAGCTGAGTTAACGGAAAATCAAGCAGTAATATTTCGATCAAAATGTTCAAGGGGTTCTGTCATTTACTAGAAGCGCCAGACTTGGAGGTCTCCGAGCTTGAGCTGCTGGAAGAATTTGAAGATCTCAGGACCGAACCTGACACGGGGGCCATGGAGACCAATCCTTCTAATGATGAAACCCGCGGCTTGGTTAACGAGAACAATACCCGCGACGGTGATCAGCGTCAGAAAGAGGAATGTCTTCAACGCAACACTTCAGGTCAAGTCCATAAACTCGAATTGTTTTTCAGGGAATACCCCTATCCGGACATGGAACAGAGAATCAAAATGGGCCAGGAGATAGGGTGGGAGCCTCGGAAGGTCAAGTGCTGGTTTGAAAACAAACGAACCCGGCTGAAGCAGCAACGCGATCGGCACGAGTTAGCGATTGTGAGGGAGGAAAATGAAAAGCTTCGAATAAAAAACATTCAATACAAAAAAGCTCTAAGCATCGCTATTTGTCTTGAGTGCGGTAACCCTGTTCCCGCGGACGGAGTATTCACTGAAGAGCCAGATCTGGGGGTTCATAATTGTTGACACCTAAATTTTGATCAACTTTTATTTATTTATTTTTATTTTTATTTTTATTTTTATTTTGAAAATTCATAGAAAATCCATAAAAAGTTGAAAAAATTGAAAAATCAATTTTGGTGACCTTAGCCAAGCTAAATGAACCATTTTGACCAAAAAAAATAATTTTCATAATTTTCATTTTTTTATATATATATTTTCGAAAAATACAAAAAAAAAGAAAAAAAAGAAAAAGAAAATCAAGAAAATCAAGAAAAATAATATTTGAGGTCACAAAGATATATAAAAATAGTCGGTATTTTTATTTTATTTTATCTATTTTTTAACCTCATAAATAGTAAAATTCAGGTTTGATTTCAGGTGTTCTCTAATCACCATAAAATTGAATTTGACAAAAATATTAGTAATGATTAAAAGGAAAAGGAGGGAAACATCATCATTTAAAAGGAAAAGGGGACTAATGATTTTGTCTTCTCTTTTTGTTATTTTATTTTATTTTTACTTTTTTTATTTTTTTATTTTATTATTTTATTATTATTATATTTTTTTTTCTTTCTCTCTCTCTCTCTCTCCCCACTCCCTCTCTCCTTCCCGCTGCCTATTTATCTCCTCCCCCTCATCATCTCCCGACTCTTCTTCTCCCTCAACTCTCTCTCTTTCATTTTCGTTTTTTCCTCTCGCTCAGCTCGCCGCCCAGATAAAAAACCGTCCGGTTTTTCGGCCATAACTCTTTCGTTAGACATCGTATGCGAACGAGCCATACACCATTGGAAAGCTTATTCTCTTGCCGTTCTAATGACATATCATGAGCCCAATTTGGACCAGCCGTTTGTCCCGTAGAGCTGTTTGAAGGAGCAAAGGTCAGACTGATCAGACTTGAGTCCGCGGGTGCCAAATTGGATTTTCGGGTTTGTTTTGGGTTCAATCTTGGTAAGACCACCTCTCACTCATTGTTAAGACATATATTATTGTGTTTTATGGTTTGAAGATGGATTATATTTGGATTTAAGGGCTGATCCCTTAATGTTTTGTTCGAAAAATCTGAACCGGTTCTGTCAAGGTGGTGCCGTGAACATTGTGAGTGATTCAAGGGCTTGCCTTGCTTCCAATATTCGATAAGATGTCTCTAGCACCTAAATTAGGAATCTAGCAAGCTGAGATTGTAGTCTAGTTGAGTTTTGGATGGATTTTAATGGTTGAATTGAAGGAGTTTTCTGGGACAGATTCTGGTCATTGGGCGATTGAAAATCGTCCGGTTTTTCGGCCATAACTCTTTCGTTATGAACCGTATGGGAACGAGCCATATACTGTTAGAAAGCTTATTCTCTTTCCGTTCTAATGACATATCGTGAGTCCAATTTGGCCGAGCCATTTGTCCCGTAGAGCTGTTTGAAGGAGCAAAGGTCAGACTGATCAGACTTGAGTCCGCGAGGGCCAAATTGGATTTCCGAGCTTGTTTTGGGTTCAATCTTGGTAAGACCACCTCTCACTCCTTACATTTTACCTATTAGACCCAGAATCGGAAGGCCGAGCCTCCTGTTGGTGTCTAAATATTTGCTGTGTATTTACTTTATGTCATAGCATTTCTATATTTCGCATAAAAGACCCAGAATCGGAAGGCCGAGCCTCCTGTTGGTGTCTAGATATTTGCTGTGTATTTACTTTATGTCATAGCATTTCTATATTTCGCATAAAAGACCCAGAATCGGAAGGCCGAGCCTCCTGTTGGTGTCTAAATATTTGTTGTGTACTTACTTTATGTCATAGCATTTCTATATTTCGGATAAAAGACCCAGAATCGGAAGGCTAAGCCTCCTATTGGCGTCCAAGGTGTTTTATTTATTTATTTTCTGTAAATTATATTGTGCTACCCCAGAATCGGAAGGCCGAGCCTCCTGCTGGTGGTTTATAACCCCCCACACATTGTTGCACGAGCACCGACGGACTCCGACGTCGTAAAATTCACCGGATCCCATCTCCTTTGCTTATGTTTATGTTGTATAATGACTTAATATCTTCTTTATTTTTTGCATTGTGTTGCGTCCTATAAAAACAAAAACAAAAAAATGCTAGATCGGACGTCTGCAGATGAGCCACGTGTCGTGATTAGGTGATTTTCAGAATAAAAAAAAATTTCCAAAAAAATGAATTATTAAGGAAAATTCAAAAAAAATTGAGAAAAATTGCAGAAAATTCCTAAAAAAAAATTCTAAAAATTTTTGAAGGCTGAAAATGACAAAAAAAATTGATTTGTTTCCATTTTTTGGATTTTCTCCCATTTAATCCAAAATGTCGATTTTACCCCTCAAAGGGTAAATCGTCTTTGATATTCCGATGAATTGTGGAAATTGCTTAGAATTTGGTGATGGGCCAGATAGGTGGCTAAACCTTATGTCTAATATTTCCACATTTCATTCCCATTTTTAGAAAATGACGATTTTACCCCTTCGAATGGTAAATCGGTTTCTAAAATTCCAGAAAATCATGAAAATTGCAAAAAAAAAAAAGGAAATGGGTCAATTGAGTGACCAAACCTATTTTTGACATTGTTTTACTCCGGATTCATTCCGAAATGACGATTTTTCCCTTTTTAGGCAAATCGTCCCTTTTGTCTCAAAATTACGACTTTACCCCTGATGGGTAAAATCATGTCTAAATCATTCCTAAGCTTGATTGATACTTATTTAGGCTAATAGAGCCTTATTAGGAGTGTCATGTTGATTTGATGCGATTATTTTATATATTTGGATTCATTGATTTGCGCATTTTATTATTGATTGTGATTGCTAGGATAGTCATTCCTATTTGCATGAATTCCTAGATTTAGGATTCGTACTCCACTCATCTGCATGAAATCTTAGGTAAGAAAATTCAGTCAACTTAGGTACCGAAAGGGCGTCAACTCTGACAGTTGACGTAACTAAGTCCCCGAACCCCTTTCTCTGGTTATCGCAGAATTGAATAGAAACTCCCGACTATTCAATAGGGTGGTCCAATCATACCCTCCAAAAAATGATTGGTGGCGACTCCATGGCATGCACACTTAGCACATGTCACCAGACCACACTGAAGGTCGACTACGCATACCTCCGTTGCGATTTGGGTAACGGGCCTTGGGAGAGGCCCGCGTCCGACCAGACTGGACGGCCCATTAGCCCTCGAGAGCCCACATGCAACCTCGAGAGGGTCGCGACAGACTGGCGACTCCGCTGGGGACTTAGAGAACTTGAGCCGATTAAAAAGTTGATTGATTTTTCTGACATGTTTTATGCAGATGCTCTTCAAGTTGAGGTACGTACTTTAACCCTTGAGGTGTTAAATGTTTTTGCAGATTGGAGAAATAAGGGGTGAAGTGTTCATTAACTCTGTCTTATGCAGGTAGGAGTTTAGGATGTATGATTGTGTGGATGTTTATATTGAAGCGGTGTTTGCTAAATGAAATGCATGTTTATTGCTTTAGCACGACACAATGAATACACACAGCCGCGCCTAAAACCTCGGGCGCCCTCTTTAGGAAAATAATAGAAGGAATTGAAAATGGAATCTCCGTGAGGAAAAACACGGGGTAATCCATTTTTAATTCTGCTCATTTCGAACTATGGATTGGGTCCCAATGCAACGATAGTTGTGCAATGGAATCTACCCTTTCTAGAACTCGAAGTGGGAGCCTTGGCCTTAGGTTCCAAACCCTATTTTGATTCTTAGAAGTCAAACCTCACTGGTCTCATGCGCATGTATGTGAATGATTGGTACACCTCGAAACCAAAAGGTCATTCAGCGCCGCTTATGAATCAAAATCCAAAGACTTGTGTGAAGAATCAGTCGCGAGTTTAAACGAACCAGGATGGCATGGAAAAGCGCTGGACCACCCTGGAGAGTCAACTGATGAGGGCAAATGCCTTTTGACCGGGGCAGCCGGGTCAAGTGTAAAGACGTGTCGTTCCTAATTGATTTTCAATCAGATACCGGCATAATATTTCCTATCTTTTCCTCTCAGGTGAAAAACAGGTACAGAAGGAAAATCCATTTGTGGATAGACACGAGGGACATGTTTTACATGGCATACATTTGTCAAAAATGTCCTCATCCGATCACATGCAAGATGATCATGGAACGATGGTGAAACTGTAATCGTTCCAATAAGCCCTTCGAATATTATACCTGACGGGGACCTTTATGTCTTTTGTCTACAGGATAGGATGGTCAAAGACAAACGAAGGAAAATTTATTTTCCCTATAAGACGAAAAGAAATGTGCCTTCAGCAGATGTCACCCATTGTGATTGCAATGGCAAATTGAATCAAATTATGAAGAGGGAGCAACCTAATTAGGATTGGCTCTCCCTAAATCGAAAAAGTTGTATCCGTTCCAAATCGGATTGACTGGTTCACGAGTTGATATGGTTCCTCATTCTTGCAGGTGATGACGAGAATGAACGGGCCCATTGAAAAATTTCCAGCATCTTGGATGCCAGAAGTGACCAGAGCGGGGATAGTAAATCCGTAATCGTTTCAATTAAAGCTCCTTACGCGGTGATTGACTCTTTCACTCCTTTCATCGCGCAGGTTGTTGAAGTACTCAATCACGAGTAAACCCATTTTTGCGGATGTCAAATAGCCTGAATGCGTCAATGCAACAAAATGCAAAAGGGAGTTAGCTGGGGCAAGCGTCACCTAGCTACGACAAATCACGCCCAACTGGGGCAAGCGAATCATTTGTGCGCCGGACAAAGAATATGGGTGAACGGTAACCTTGTATCGTTCCATTTTGGTCTTCGAAGACCACATGCCTAACATGAGTTTTTACTCATTTAACAGGGAGTCGTTGGCACCGAAAGCCTCAAAAGAAAAGAACTCGCCAACGAGGAGGCGAATAAAGCTATTGACCTTGGGAGTCAGCACTCCAAGAAATGGTCTTTGATTATAAGACCTAGTGGAGGGTAAAAAGTATCGCTCCTACGTCCCATGCTTTGACATGCATTTTGATAAAAATTTTCTTTTTTCCTTGAATAAAAGGAACCTTGAAGAATGGCGCTGGAATGCGCCCAAAAACACAAATGGATCTCCTCTGGGGCAAATCCTTGAGAATGATTCATCGCCAACCAAACGGAGGGATCAAGACCACAAGATAGAGGGCCAAATCCTGCAAGCCGCGAGTTTGTGTTCAAATGGAAACACAAAGCAAGAACAAGGCTGTATCGTTCCAATTTGCCTTGAATTTTGGAACGCAAACTGACAACTAATTCCTGTCTTTGACAGGGGATCGCCATCAAGGTGAAACAGGTTTTCACACCCCATGAATTACCCGTTGGAGTACACGACCGAGGGTAGGATGTATCGTTCTAAATTTTTGAAAAATTCGTGAACGTACAATAACATGTTTTCTCTGCATTTTCAGGGATCTCCAGCCGCGGGGGACAGGTAAGTATCCCTTTCCCCAATCCATTGAAGATGTTAAATAAAAAAGAAAAGCTTTCAGAATCTAATGTCTAGAAAAGACATAGAATTCAAACCTCATTGGCATTCATGTTTTAAGACAGGAGGTTGTCTGAACATGGATAAGAACATGCATGGTGCATCGTAAAATCCCCTTGACGGGTAAAATTTTTGGAGAAAATGAAAGAGATTTTTTCCAATCAAAAGTTCAAAACTTTCAAAAGGACGTTTTCTCAAAAGACGAGAGGCAAAGCCTAATCCAAACACGTCCTATACACACTTGAGAGAGAAATGGAGCGGATCAGATAGTAAAATCTGGACCTACGGAAGTAGGGATTATTCGCAGCAATTACATAGATTGGGATGACGGAGGCATTCGTTTCATATCCCCAAACACTACAGGTGACCATTGCCAACCCATTCGAACGGCGGTTTTCATTCTCAACCCTGGCAAGAACCACCCCACGTCGGGGCAAAATGGAGGTGAGTCCAGCAGCATCAGGAGAAAATGGTTAGAAATTTTCTTGCTCGGACTAACATTAATCTTTGTGTGTTGTTTATATGGTAATCCAAGTGCCATAAGATGACGAGAAGCATTCATTTCTCTATCCCACACACCATATCCTTTGCACAGCCAAGTTGAGCCTGCAAATTCATTTCATAAACCCATGTTGGTGATCATGGCATGTTTCAAGATGGAAACTGCATCACTCCAAGAACGGAAGAATCCAAGAGATGGGATTTATAGAAAGATTTCATATCGGCGTTCAAGTGTGCTATGATTCAAGGTGTATATCTAGCACAATTTTCTGAACATCGTAGTTCCAAAGGAAAAGAAAAGGCGGGATTTCAACAAAAGATAAAAATCCCCGGCATCAAGAAAAAGCAAAGTGCCTGGTAAAAGCAGGGCCGATGCTCGTGTAAGTTGTTTGATTGATCCACAATGAAGCCGGATGGGAAAAGAAGAAATCCCTGAAGGAGCCAAATCCAAAAGGGCTGCTCCCCAAATGGTGCCAAGCGCAGAACAAAGACATAGAGAGAGTCGCTCTCTGAACGCAACAAGAGACGCTCTCTAAAGAGTTTGTGCACACCTCAAAAGCGGTTGCACGCCTCAAAAATTGAAGATGCAGAATGGAAAAGACAGGTGATAAATTTGCAATGATCACCAATGTCAAACCCTTCGTAATTTCTAGGCCAAAAACAAGCCTTTTTCGGTCCCCAATCCTACCAATGTCACAACCCTGAAACAGTCTTCTCTGACTAAGACACTTGGGTTAACATATTGTTTAGCTCGAAGAAGTACGAGCAAGACTATTTCTTTCTCATTTTGCAGGGTTCTTGACTTGTAAACCCGGAGCAGATGGTGAAGACTTTCATTCAATGGCCCCGACTCAAAAGTGAGTCCCCCCTTTGAAAACCAATATCCAAGCCCAACATTACGGTCCCGTGGAAGACCTCCCGACCGATCAAAATGTATGCGCTGCGAATGAGCCTAAAACCTAGGCACAGGTCAGTAGGGAATTGAGTATATCCCCTATAAAAATCATTACCTCAAAACAGATGAGATGGCCTCCTTGTCGAGAAATATTCCAATTGATGTTTTGAACAAACTCTTTTTGGAATTTTCAAACTGTTGATCCGAATTTTCCATGCAAGGAATTTGTGATCACATTTGCATGTTGTAAGAATGCTTTGGATAAACTCCAGCATCAAAATGCACATTTCATGACTAAAACTTAAGTCATAAAATTTTGTCAATTGGACAATTATTGTCTTCCCAAAGATTATTAACATTTTCTTGGTGAAGAAAAATCTTTCAGGTGTGAACTTTCTGCAGGATACCTGGAGAACCCAGCTCTCAGAATGTTGGCTCAGCAAACTCAAGTGAAGCTTTGTCAAAATAAAATCTTTCACTGCTTCAAAACTGAATTCCCGACAAACTTCGGGATCTCTAAAAAAAAGGGGAAGGAAAACCCTTTTAAAAGAAACAGTCTCATCGGACGTGGAGAACCCTCGTCATGAGACCCATTTTCAAAAATTAGGCAGTCTCATCGGACGTGGAGAACCCTCGTCATGAGACCCATTTTAAAAAAGAAACAGTCTCATCGGACGTGGAGAACCCTCGTCATGAGACCCATTTTCAAAAATCAGGCAGTCTCATCGGACGTGGAGAACCCTCGTCATGAGACCCATTTTAAAAAAATCAGGCAGTCTCATCGGACGTGGAGAACCCTTGTCATGAGACCCATTTTAAAAAAAAATCAGGCAGTCTCATCGGACGTGGAGAACCCTCGTCATGAGACCCATTTTCAAAAATATCAAACAGTCTCATCGGACGTGGAGAACCCTCGTCATGAGACCCATTTTCAAAAATCAGGCAGTCTCATCGGACGTGGAGAACCCTTGTCATGAGACCCCTTTTCAAAAATCAGGCAGTCTCATCGGACGTGGAGAACCCTCGTCATGAGACCCATTTTCAAAAATATCAAACAGTCTCATCGGACGTGGAGAACCCTCGTCATGAGACCCATTTTCAAAAATCAGGCGGTCTCATCGGACGTGGAGAACCCTTGTCATGAGACCCCTTTTCAAAAACCAGGCAGTCTCATTGGACGTGGAGAACCCTCGTCATGAGACCCCTTTTCAAAGAAAAACCAAGGTAGATACCGCATGAAGGGTCAACACAAGGTAGAAACCGCCTGAAGGGTCGATTCAAGGTAGATACCGCCTGAAGGGTCAACTAAAGGTAGAAACCGCCTGAAGGGTCAAATCAAAGGTAGATATCGCCTGAAAGGTCAAATCAAAGGTAGATACCGCCTAAAGGGTCAAAGCAAAGGTAGAAACCGCCTAAAGGGTCAAACAATGGTAGAAACCTCCTGAAGGGTCAATTCAAGGTAGATACCGCCTGAATGGTCAAATAATGGTAGAAACCGCCTGAAGGGTCAATTCAAGGTAGATACCGCCTGAAGGGTCAAACAAAGGTAGAAACCGCCTGAAGGGTCGACTAAAGGTAGAAACCGCCTGAATGGTCAAACCAAAGGTAGAAACCGCCTGAAGGGTCAAAATAATGGTAGAAACCGCCTGAAGGGTCAATCAAAGGTAGAAACCGCCTGAAGGGTCAATCCAATAGTGAAAATCACTTAAATGGTCAACTCAATGGTCCAATCCACCATACGGATCAAAATCATTGGCAAATCTCAAATGGGACGCGTCTTCCTTAGATTCCTATCAGTTAGGAATCCCATTATGGTTTGACCTACCATACGGGTCAGGGCTTAACCTCTCTAGGATACTCTAGTAACGAGTTCCTAGAAATTCTCTTGAATCCATCAAACACCGCGAAAATCGTACAAACATCGAACAGGTAAGTGGCAGGTATGTCTCTCTATTATCTCACTCTCTCATGTCAAAAGAATGATTCCCCCTTCAAGAAAGAGCATACATGGACAAGCATGAAAATTGGATGTCATGACTCCTTTTCCTTTAGTTTCCCAAGTCGAGTCGATCAGGACTCAGGTGTCACCTTATCTTTGAGAGAAACCTCTAACGAGATTCCTCTCAAAGAGGGGCAGCTGTTGACACCTAAATTTTGATCAACTTTTATTTATTTATTTTTATTTTTATTTTTATTTTTATTTTGAAAATTCATAGAAAATCCATAAAAAGTTGAAAAAATTGAAAAATCAATTTTGGTGACCTTAGCCAAGCTAAATGAACCATTTTGACCAAAAAAATAATTTTCATAATTTTCATTTTTTATATATATATTTTCGAAAAATACAAAAAAAAAAGAAAAAAAAGAAAAAGAAAATCAAGAAAATCAAGAAAAATAATATTTGAGGTCACAAAGATATATAAAAATAGTCGGTATTTTTATTTTATTTTATCTATATTTTAACCTCATAAATAGTAAAATTCAGGTTTGATTTCAGGTGTTCTCTGATCACCATAAAATTGAATTTGACAAAAATATTAGTAATGATTAAAAGGAAAAGGAGGGAAACATCATCATTTAAAAGGAAAAGGGGATTAATGATTTTGTCTTCTCTTTTTGTTATTTTATTTTATTTTTACTTTTTTTATTTTTTTTATTTTTTTATTTTATTATTATTATATTTTTTTTTTCTTTCTCTCTCTCTCTCTCTCCCCACTCCCTCTCTCCTTCCCGCTGCCTATTTATCTCCTCCCCCTCATCATCTCCCTACTCTTCTTCTCCCTCAACTCTCTCTCTTTCATTTTCGTTTTTTCCTCTCGCTCAGCTCGCCGCCCAGATAAAAAACCGTCCGGTTTTTCGGCCATAACTCTTTCGTTAGACATCGTATGCGAACGAGCCATACACCATTGGAAAGCTTATTCTCTTGCCGTTCTAATGACATATCATGAGCCCAATTTGGACCAGCCGTTTGTCCCGTAGAGCTGTTTGAAGGAGCAAAGGTCAGACTGATCAGACTTGAGTCCGCGGGTGCCAAATTGGATTTTCGGGTTTGTTTTGGGTTCAATCTTGGTAAGACCACCTCTCACTCCTTGTTAAGACATGTATTATTGTGTTTTATGGTTTGAAGATGGATTATATTTGGATTTAAGGGCTGATCCCTTATTGTTTTGTTCGAAAAATCTGAACCGGTTCTGTCAAGGTGGTGCCGTGAACATTGTGAGTGATTCAAGGGCTTGCCTTGCTTCCAATATTCGATAAGATGTCTCTAGCACCTAAATTAGGAATCTAGCAAGCTGAGATTGTAGTCTAGTTGAGTTTTGGATGGGTTTTAATGGTTGAATTGAAGGAGTTTTCTGGGACAGATTCTGGTCATTGGGCGATTGAAAATCGTCCGGTTTTTCGGCCATAACTCTTTCGTTATGAACCGTATGGGAACGAGCCATATACTGTTAGAAAGCTTATTCTCTTTCCGTTCTAATGACATATCGTGAGTCCAATTTGGCCGAGCCATTTGTCCCGTAGAGCTGTTTGAAGGAGCAAAGGTCAGACTGATCAGACTTGAGTCTGCGAGGGCCAAATTGGATTTCCGAGCTTGTTTTGGGTTCAATCTTGGTAAGACCACCTCTCACTCCTTACATTTTACCTATTAGACCCAGAATCGGAAGGCCGAGCCTCCTGTTGGTGTCTAAATATTTGCTGTGTATTTACTTTATGTCATAGCATTTCTATATTTCGCATAAAAGACCCAGAATCGGAAGGCCGAGCCTCCTGTTGGTGTCTAGATATTTGCTGTGTATTTACTTTATGTCATAGCATTTCTATATTTCGCATAAACGACCCAGAATCGGAAGGCCGAGCCTCCTGTTGGTGTCTAAATATTTGTTGTGTACTTACTTTATGTCATAGCATTTCTATATTTCGGATAAAAAACCCAGAATCGGAAGGCTAAGCCTCCTATTGGCGTCCAAGGTGTTTTATTTATTTATTTTCTGTAAATTATATTGTGCTACCCCAGAATCGGAAGGCCGAGCCTCCTGCTGGTGGTTTATACCCCCCACACATTGTTGCACGAGCACCGACGGACTCCGACGTCGTAAAATTCACCGGATCCCATCTCCTTTGCTTATGTTTATGTTGTATAATGACTTAATATCTTCTTTATTTTTTGCATTGTGTTGCGTCCTATAAAAACAAAAACAAAAAAATGCTAGATCGGACGTCTGCAGATGAGCCACGTGTCGTGATTAGGTGATTTTCAGAATAAAAAAAAAAATTCCAAAAAAATGAATTATTAAGGAAAAATTCAAAAAAAATTGAGAAAAATTGCAGAAAATTCCTAAAAAAAAATTCTAAAAATTTTTGAAGGCTGAAAATGACAAAAAAAAATTGATTTGTTTCCATTTTTTGGGTTTTCTCCCATTTAATCCAAAATGTCGATTTTACCCCTCAAAGGGTAAATCGTCTTTGATATTCCGATGAATTGTGGAAATTGCTTAGAATTTGGTGATGGGCCAGATAGGTGGCTAAACCTTATGTCTAAGATTTCCACATTTCATTCCCATTTTTAGAAAATGACGATTTTACCCCTTCGAATGGTAAATCGGTTTCTAAAATTCCAGAAAATCATGAAAATTGCAAAAAAAAAAAGGAAATGGGTCAATTGAGTGACCAAACCTATTTTTGACATTGTTTTACTCCGGATTCATTCCGAAATGACGATTTTTCCCTTTTTAGGCAAATCGTCCCTTTTGTCTCAAAATTACGACTTTACCCCTGATGGGTAAAATCATGTCTAAATCATTCCTAAGCTTGATTGATACTTATTTAGGCTAATAGAGCCTTATTAGGAGTGTCATGTTGATTTGATGCGATTATTTTATATATTTGGATTCATTGATTTGCGCATTTTATTATTGATTGTGATTGCTAGGATAGTCATTCCTATTTGCATGAATTCCTAGATTTAGGATTCGTACTCCACTCATCTGCATGAAATCTTAGGTAAGAAAATTCAGTCAACTTAGGTACCGAAAGGGCGTCAACTCTGACAGTTGACGTAACTAAGTCCCCGAACCCCTTTCTCTGGTTATCGCAGAATTGAATAGAAACTCCCGACTATTCAATAGGGTGGTCCAATCATACCCTCCAAAAAATGATTGGTGGCGACTCCATGGCATGCACACTTAGCACATGTCACCAGACCACACTGAAGGTCGACTACGCATACCTCCGTTGCGATTTGGGTAACGGGCCTTGGGAGAGGCCCGCGTCCGACCAGACTGGACGGCCCATTAGCCCTCGAGAGCCCACATGCAACCTCGAGAGGGTCGCGACAATAATGCTCATTTGTTGCAATGCCCTTCGCAACATCTTTCGAAACAGGCGGGTACCGCCGAGGATCTATAAGAGGAAACTAGTGCTATAAGGTCAAAGTCGACGCCCATTGTGGAAGGGAACATGCGTCATGACAAGTCAGGTCCGCTCAATGATGAACTCACCATCATGACCAGCCGATCTGAGACCACTAAATCCCCTCCAGAGCAACCTCCAACACGACCAGATTCCGAGAAGAGTAACCGCCAAATTGCTGACACTACTTCGGCTAGCAAGAAAATAAGATTTCGTTGGACCCCGGAGTTTCATAGCAAATTTGTTGATGCAGTTCAACAGTTAGGGATCAATTTTGCTCTCCCATCGCGCATACTCGAAATCATGAACGAGCCGGGACTGGCTAAAAATATGGTCAAGAATCACCTTTGGCGCTACAAGAAACTACTGAGAGATGGACGAGCGTCGCTAGACCAAGATAGAGGCGGTTCAACACGACCAGATTCCGCGAAGAGTAGCCGCCGAGTTGCCAACACTACTTCGGCTAGCAAGAAAACAAGGTTTTATTGGACCTCGGAGCTTCATAGCAAATTTGTTGATGCAGTTCAACAGTTAGGGATCAGTTTGGCTCGCCCATCGCGCATACTCAAGATCATGAACATGCCGGAACTGGATAGAAATAAAGTCAGGAACCACCTTTGGTGCTACAGAAGACTACTGAGAGATGGACGAGTGGCGCTAGACCAAGATAGAGGCGGTTCAAGTTTAAACGATGAGCATGGCTGTGATCGCAATCCTCATGAAGCAGGAAGCATCCGATCACCTCTTAACACCGATGGGACTGGCAATTACACGGTCGATTGTTTAGGCATCAATCAGAGTACTCCCCTGGGTTATCCTAGTACTCCTCAGGAGTATGTACCGCAATTTCAGCAAATCGGGACTCCCCAGTCTGAGCACCAACTGGCCGTTAATGCTAGTCCTACAGCGGATCTAACATTGGCAGGAGATGCACATACAATCTTGCGAGACAATTACGGAGATTCCAGCTCGAAGAATCAGGTGGTCCATGACGAAAATGGCGAAAAGATTCCTTCTCCAGTAGTCGACAATACTCAACCTGAGTGTCAGTCGCTCGATGGTTCAGACGATCTCCTTGAAAACATCTATTCTTGGTTCGATCGGCTGAATTCCCCCCTGAGTTACCCCGGTACTCCTCAAGAGTATGTACAACAATTTCAGCAGGTATGGACTCCCCAATTTGAGCACCAACCGATCGTTAGTGTTATTCCTACGGCGAATCCAGCATTGGATACAAACCTACTGGACAACGATGAAAATACCAACTCGAGAAGTGAGGTTGTTCATGCCGAAAGTAGTGTGAGGAACCCATCGCCAACGGTTGAAGATGCCCGACTTGGGTGTCAATGGCTTGAAATTTCAAATGAGTCCCTCAGTGAGCAACTCGGCGTGTGGATCACGCATAAACCGAGGAACCGGGTTGTTCATGCCGAAAATGGGAGAAGTCCGTCACCCGCAATTAAGGATGCTCAACTTGAACGACTCGAACAGTCAGACGACATCCTGAATGAGCAACTCAGCCTATGGGTCAAACATTTTGGAACAAGTGCATCTTCGCAGTCGTGACCGGTACCGGCGACCGGACATCTGGTTCGAAGCTCGTGTGCTAAATCATTAGAAGGCTCAGGAGAGTGAGAGGTGAATACGTCGAATGAATGTGTTACGGGTCTTGTTGTAAAGTTCCCACGGGAACATCTTAATTAACGCTTAAAGCTAACCGCTCTGAGTGTCAGTATTACCCCTTTGAACATCTTCGAGCCAAGGGCCGTGGATTAATTACTTAATCCGTAGAGTAAGTTCCATGAACGATGACTATCACCTGAGGAGCATAGTGGGATCTACCCCTTTCAGCACGAAATACGTTTGGTCACGAAGCCTCCCATTTGGTAAAACGATGTATCGTTCCTAAGCGATCTTCAACCGCATACCGAAGTAATGTCTCCTTTCTTTCCCTTCGCAGGTGATAAACGTGGATAAATCACTCAAGGAGCCATCTGTTCAAATAACAGAACAGACGTTGCCTAACTGGGGGCAGATGAACCATTGATGTTGCAAACACTCCAAGAATGGATAGGCGGATTTGATAGATGTTGTTCATATCAATACGCAATATCAGAACGGGATGAGAACCAAGAGTAAAGTTGTATCGTTCCAATTTGTCTTGAATTTGAGAATATGAATTGATACTCGTTATTTATCCTTGACAGGGGAATCGCCTTACAGACGAACAGGTTTTCACATCCCATGTATTACCCGTTAGAATACATGACCAAGGGTAAATTGTATCGTTCTAATTTTTTGAAAAATTCGTGAACGTACAATAACATGTTTCTTCCGCATTTTCAAGATCTCCAGCCGCGGGGGACAGGTAAGTATCCCTTTCCCCAATCCATTGAAGATGTTAAATAAAAAACAGAGAGAAAAAGAAAAGCTTTCAGAATCTAATGTCTAGAAAAGACATAGAATTCAAACTTCATTGGCATTCATGTCTTAAAACAGGAGGTTATCTGAACATGAATAAGAACATGCATGGTGCATCATAAAATCCCATTGACGGGTAAAATTTTTGGAGAAAATGAAAGAGATTTTTTCCAATCAAAAGTTCAAAATTTTAAAAGGACGTTTTCTCAAAAGAAAAGAGGCAAAGCCTAGTCCAAACACGTCCTACACACACTGGAGAGAAGTGGAGCGGATCAGATAGCAAAATCTGGACCTACGGAAGTAGGGATTATTCGCAACGATTACATGGGTTGGGATGACGGAGGCATTCGTTTCATATCCCTCAAACACTACAGGTGACCGTTGATAAATCCTTTGAACGACGGTTTTCATTCTTAACCCTGTCAAGAACCACCCCACATCGGGGCAAAATGGAGGTGAGTCCAGCGGTATCAGGAGAAAATGGTTAGAAATTTTCTTGCTTGGACTAACATCAATCTTTGTGTGTTGTTTATATGGTAATCCAAGTGCCATAGGATGACGAGAAGCATTCATTTCTCTATCCCACACACCATATCCTTTGCACAGCCAAGTTGAGCCTGCAAATCCATTTCATAAACCCCTGTTGGTGATCATGGGATGTTTCAAGATGGAAACTGCATCACTCCAAGAACGGAAGAAATCAAGAGATGGGATTTATAGAAAAATCTCATATCGGCGTTTAAATGTGCTATGATTCAAGTTGTATATCTAGCACAATTTTCTGAACATCGTAGTTCCAAAGGAAAAGAAAAGGCGGGATTTCAACAAAAAAAAAAATCCCCAGCATCAAGAAAAAGCAAAGTGCCTGGTAAAAGCAAGGCCGATGCTCGTGAAAACTGTTTGATTGATCCCCAATAAAGCCTAGTTGGGAAGAGAGAAAAACCCATAAATGAGTCAGATCAAGAAGACTGCTCCCCAAATGATGTCAGCCGTGGTGCAAAAACACGGACAGAATTGTCAATCTCTTAATACCACAAGAGACGTTCTCTAAAGGACTTATGCGCACCTCAAAAGCGGTTGCACACCTCAAAAATGGAAGATGCAGAATGGAAAATACATGTGACAAATTGGCAATGATCACCAATGTCAAATCCTTCGTGATTTCTGGGCAAAAAACAAGCCTTTTTTCGGTCCCCAATCCTACCAATGTTACAACCCTGAAACAGTCTTCTCTGACTAAGACACTTGGGTTAACATATAGCTTAGCTCGAAGAAGTACGAGCAAGACTCTTTCTTTCTCATTTTGCAGGGTTCTTGACTTGTAAACCCGGAGCAGATGGTGAAGATTTTCATTCGATGGCCTCGACTCCAAAGCGGGTCCCCCTTGAAAACCAATATCCAAGCCCAACATTACGGTCCCGTGGAAGACCTCCCGACCGATCAAAATGTATGCGCTGCGAATGAGCCTAAAACCTAGGCACAGGTCAGTAGGGAATTGAGTGCAACCCCTAAAAATCATCACCTCAAAACAGGTGAGATGGCCTCCTTGTCGAGAAATATTCCAATTGATGTTTTGAGCAAACTCTTTTTGGAAATTTTCAAACTGTTGATCCAGATTTTCCATGCAAGGGATTTGTGATCACATTTGCATGTTGCAAGAATGTTTTGGATAACCTCCAGCATCAAAATGCACATCTCATGACTAAAGCTTAAGTCATAAAATTTTGTCAATTGGACAATTGCTGTCTTCTCAAAGATTACCAATATTTTCTTGGGGAAGAGAAACCCTTTAAAAAAAAATCCTTTTCAAAAATATCAAACAGCCCTATCGGACGTGGAGAACCCTCGTCTCGGGACCCCTTTTAAACAAAATCAAGCAGTCTCATCGGACGTGGAGAACCCTCGTCTCGGGACCCCTTTTAAACAAAATTTAGGCAGTCTCATCGGACGTGGAGAACCCTCGTCATGAGACTCCTTTTCAAAATTTAAGCAGTCTCACCGGACGTGGAGAACCCTCGTCATGAGACCCCTTTTCAAAATTCAGGAAATCTCATCGGACGTGGAGAACCCTCGTCATGAGACCCCTTTTCAAAATCAAACCAAAGGTAGATACCGCCTGAAGGGTCAAATGAAGGTAGATACCGCCTGAAGGGTCAACTCAAGGTAGATACCGCCTGAAGGGTCAACTCAAGGTAGATACCGCCTAAAGGGTCAAATCAAAGGTAGATGTTGACACCTGATTTTTTACCATTTATTATTGTGATTTTTATTCTTTAAAATTAATTAAAAATATCAAAAAAGGTCATAAAATCACAAAATCAACTTTGGAAGCCTTGGTTTAGCCTTAGGAACCAATTTTGAACAAAAAATATTTTTCGGTATTTTTAATATTTTTCGAGTTTATTTAATTATAAAAATACCCAAAAAATCATAAAAATACCATTCGTGGTCAGAAAAATACCAAAAAATATTCAATAATTTTGTTTTAATTTCCTCTTCAAGTGTGTCACTTTAAATCTCAAAAATTCGGCTCGGGTCACTATGTTCCTTCACAAACATAAACCCGAACCGAGCCTAAAAAAAAAAAAAAAAATCCTTTTCGAGTCCTTTAGTTTTCAATTCTCACTTTTTATAAGCTATGACATTGGATTCTAAAGTCTTAAAGTGCAATTAGGTCAATTTGCCCTCCAATTTAATCAATTTTTACTAAAAGGGCTTAATTGCACATTTTTCTTTCAATTAGTCCCCGGTTTCACGGATGTATACGTATGCTCTATGTATTTATACGTCATACGTATTTATACATTATGCATATTTGTACTGTTTGGTAACCTCTTTAACTCTTGTAATAATAATAATGGTTATTATTTTTAACACCTTTGTTAGTGCTTTTTTTTTTAGCATTTTTGTATTGTGAGTGCTATTGCTAGTGCTATTTTTAAATAGCATTTTTGTATTATAAATTGTGAGTGCTATTGTTAGTGCTATTTTTAAATGACATTTATTTATCATAAATTGTGAGTGCTATTGTTAGTGCTATTTTTAAATGGCATTTATTTATCATAAATTGTGAGTGCTATTATTAGATAGAATTTATAATTGTTAGTGCTATTTTTAAATAGCATTTTTGTATTATAAATTGTGAGTGCTATTGTTAGTGCTATTTTTAAATAGCATTTTTGTATTATAAATTGTGAGTGCTATTGTTAGTGCTATTTTTAGATAGAATTTATAATTGTTAGTGCTATTTTTAAATACAATTTATTGGAAGGTATTTTTGGCTATAAAAGGATGGCAAGAGTTTTGAGGTTGAAGGGAGAGACATTTTGTAGAGTGTGCAAATTTTTGAGAGCTTAGAGAGAAGAACACAAACACTCTCTATATTCTCATAATCTTGAGTGAGCAAAATATACTAAGTTCGGAATATTGATTCCGCATATTGCTAGCACAATTGTTGTGGAGTTATTAGTCGTCTCCCCGTTCGTCAATTGGTGGTGCGTCCGAACTAGATGCCTAACACTTGTGGAGGCTGAGATCGAAGAACATCGAACCGACACCTCCGTTCAAGCACGCTACGAGAGGTAATCTATTTACTCCCTTTGAGGCTTTGTGATTTTTTTTTATTGAAATGCACGAAGTACGCCTCTGGAGATACATGTAGGGGTTGTTATTTATTTCCGCTACGTGTTACGTGGATCTCAATAGTGGTATCAGAGCCAATCCTTAGGTGTTTTCGTGCATTTAATTGATTTTTGCAATTTTTGCAATACTATGGCCAATATGTATTAATGAATTGTTCGTCTTACATGGCTAATGGAGGTTGATTATTTTATATGATAAATTAATCAACGTAGCAAAAATTGAGACTAAATCAATTTTGAATCGAAAATTTATGGCTATCTTATTTTACGTAAAAATTCTGATTATGATTCAACGTAGAATTTTTATTGTGCCTTTCTAAGTTTTAAATTGTGAATTTATTACTTACGTGGAAGGGTGGTGATCATGGAAAAATCCCTAATCAATGTGATTGATGTATATATGAATGTATGGTGATTATTTATATATTTGGGGTTGTAATTATTAAATGGAGGCTGCGTACTCCTTTTATTTTTCATGTAATCTTTATTTTTAGCATAGTCAATTGTTAATGTAAATGCTACGAGGATTACGTGGGGGAGCCTTTTAAGTCGGCGAGCTCTTTAGGACCCAATTCTTGAAGAGTTCAAGAAACCAAGAAGAAGAGAAGAGCGGCTCTCCGTTATTAAAATATTAAAATGATTAAATGTGGTCTCATTGGCTCGAGACCCATTAAATCATAATTCCATGATCACCACGTAGGATAGATGTTTATGTGATTGACATCTATTTATTTATTATGATTACGTGAGCATGTTAAACTGGTTAATGTGCAAAGTCAGACTTACCTCACCCAAAATTGCGCCTGCATGAAATCCTAGTTAGGAAAATCACTCGCGTTAGGTACCGAAAGGGCGTTGGTAACGACACCAGCGTAACCAAGTCCCCGAACCCAAAATCTCTGGTTCCGTAGAACTGATCGATCTCTCCCAATCGGTTGGTAAGGTTTCCGGTCTACCCTCCAAGAAAGACCGGTGGCGACTCCAAATGCATGCACAAGTTGCACATGCCACCACGACCACACTAAGGTCGAAAGCGATCGACTGTTATCGTCGAATCCCTTTGAAAAATACTCCCGCCGCGATTTGGAATGGGCCTGGGAGGGCCCGCGCCGATCCAAAGCCCGCGATCCGCACCCTTGTGCGGGGGAAGGCCCGCGATCGGTAATCCATTAGCCGCGTCCGCTTTCGGACGGGTCGCGACAGCTGGCGACTCCACTGGGGACCTTTGTTCTAGAACCAATGGTTCTAGACCTCAAGTGGACTTAGGCCGTAATTAAAACGCTGAGTGATTTTTCTAACCATGTAGGCGCTCTTGAAGGTGAGGTAAGTCCGCTTATGATAGGTGTTATATGTTTTTGCAGATTGGAGCGATAAGGGGGGTAGTATGTGATTAACATTGTCTTATGCAGGTTGGCGTAGGAATGAATGATTGTGTGTATGTTTTATATTGAAGCGGTGATTGTTAAATAAGATGCATGTTTATCGCTTTAGCACGACACCGAAAACACACACAACCGCGCCTAAAACCTCGGGCGCCGTCTATAGGAAAACAATAGAAGGGATTGAAAATGGAATCTCCGTGAGGAAAAACACGGGGTAATCCACTTTTCAATTCCGCTCATTTTGAGCTAGGGATCGACCCCCAATGCAACGATAGTTGTGCAATGGAATCTGCTCTTTCTAGAACTCGAGGTGGGAACCTTGACCTTAGGTGCCAAATCCTTTGATTTTTAGAAGTTTTATCCTCACTTGTCTCATGTGCATGTCTTTAGATGGCTGATATATCTAAAACCCCCTAAAAAAAAAATCGGTGATCCTGGAGTCACATCTCGAAGACTGGAACTGGGGCATCTCCAAGTGTCCGGACCACATTCCTTTGATTGGTTTGGCATTTTTAATTCTCTTATATAAGACTAATTTTGCTGAGGTCTTCTCTATCTCGTCCCTTAGATTGATTGTATTAGGGATCTATTTGTATTGTATACATCTCGATAAGGCTCATTTCTATCGAAAATAGGGGCAAATTCCCCAAACCTGTGGAGCATAGTGGAATTCGTCCCTTCAGTGCAAAATGCATTTGGCCGCAGAGCCACCCGTTTGGTGAAAGGACGTATCGTTCCTAATTGATTTTTAATCAGATCTGAGGATAAGTTCTTCTCCATTTTTTTTTATCTCGGGTGATAAAAGAGACAATGCACCCAAAAGCTCATACATTCAAATGACAAAACAGACGTCGCCCAGCTGGGGCAAATGAACCGTAGGCATTGCAAATACCTTCAAACACGGATGGAGGAATTCGATAGATGTTGTTCATATCAATATGCAACATCAAAACGGAATGCAAATCAAGTGTAAAAGGACGTATCGTTCCAAAACGATTATTTCCTTGATATGGGAATAATGCTTCCTTTCTTTTCCCTCTCAGATGATGATCAAGAGCAGAGGACGCAGGATGTAATGCTTTCAAATAACAAACAGGGAACATCAAATACCTCAAACGGCGACTGTGATCGAGAGAATCACCAAACCGCCACATGACGAACCCCAAGAATATCAGGCTATCTCGAGACAGATAAAATTGATCAAGGACTCTGACAATCGAGACGGATGATCAGAATCTGCCAAAAATCAATGGGAGCAGGTTCCCCCCCATTTACTTTGAGGAGCCAAACCAGGGGCAAACTCTCATGATCCCCCATGAAAGCGCATCAAACCAGGGTCATCGAATCCAGAGATGACAAACAGCAAAACCATGCCTAACTGGGGCAAGTGAATCATTTGTACGCCGGACGTTTCTCCTCTGGCAAAATCAATGGACGCGATAACAGAGTCGTCCGCATCAGAATCAAACCCCAAGATACGAATTTGGGTGAACGGTAACCTTGTATCGTTCCAATTTGGTCTTCGAAGACCACATGCCTAACATGAGTTTTTACTCATTTTGCAGGAAGTCGTTGGCGCTGAAAGCCCCAAATGAAAAGAGCGCGCTAACAGGGAGGCGAATTGAATCAGTGGCCCTAGAAGTCAGAATTCCAGGAGATGGTCTTTGATCATAAGACCTAGTGGATGGTAAAAAGTATCGCTTCCACACTTCATGCTTTGACATACATTCTGATAAATATTTCATTTTTCTTGAATAAAAGGAACTATGAAGAATGGCGTTGGAATGCGCCCAAAAACACAAATGGATCTCCTTTGGGGCAAATCCTCGAGAATGATTCATCGCCAACCAAACGGAGGGATCGTGGCCACAATATAGATGGCCAATTTCTGCAAGCCGCGCGTTTGTCTTCGAATGGAAACACAAAGCAAGAACAATGCTGTATCGTTCCAATTCGCCTTGAATTTTGGAACGCAAACTGACACATAATTCCCGTCTTTGACAGGGGATCGCCATCAAGGCGAAACAGGTTTTCACATCCCATGTATTACCCGTTGGAATACATGACCAAGGGTAAAATGTATTGTTCTAATTTTTTTGAAAAATTCATGAACGAACAATAACATGTTTCTTCTGCATTTTCAGGGATCTCCAGCCACGAGGAACAGGTAAGTATCCCTCTCCCAAAATCCCTTGAAGATGTGGAATAAAAAATAGAGAAGAAAAGAAAAGCTTTCAGAATCTAGTGTCTAGAAAAGACATAGAATTCAAATTTCATTAGCATTCATGTTTTGAAACAGGAGGTTGTTTGAACATGAATAAGAACATGCATGGGGCATCATAAAATCCCCTTTGACGGGTAAAATTTCTGGAGAAAATGAAAGAGATTTTTCCAATAAAAAATTGTTCAAAACAATCAAAAGGGCGCTTCCTCAAAGGCGAGAGGCAAAGCCTAAATCCAAACACGTCCTCTACACACTTGAGAGAGGAGTGGAGCGGATCAGATAGCAAAATCTGGACCTACGGAAGTAGGGATTATTCGCAGCAATTACTTGGATTGGGACGACGGAGGCATTCGTTTCATATCCCCCAAACACTACAGGTGACCGTTGATAACCCCTTTGAACGGCGGTTTTCATTCTCAACCCTGTCAAGAACCACCCCACATCGGGGCAAAACAAGAGTAAGTCCAGCAGCATCAGGAGGAAATGGTTAGAAATTTTCTTGCTCGGACTAACATCAATCTTTGTGTGTTGTTTATATGGTAATCCAAGTGCCATACGATGACGAGAAGCGTTCATTTCTCTATCCCACACACGTTTATCATTTGCACAGCCAAGTTGAGCCTGCAAATTCATTTCATAAACCCGTTGGTGATCATTGCAAATTCCAAGATAAAGGCAGATCACTTCAGAAACGAGGGAGTTCAAGACCTAGGGTTTACGAAAAAGCTACTAAGTCAATACTCAAGCGTGCTAAGAGCCAAATCATATATCTAGCACAATTGCCAAAGCATCTCACTTGCGACAAGGGATTAAAGAAATCTCCAACATCAGAAAAGAAAAAGCAAAGTGCCTGATAAAAGCAAGGTCGATGCTCGTGAAAATTGTTAAATTGACCTCCAATGAAGCCTCGTGGGGAAAGAGAAAAACCTCTAAAGGAGCCAAATCCAAAAGGCTGCTCCCCGAATGCTATTAAGCACAGAACGAAGACATAGAGAGAGTCGGTCTCTGAATGCAACAAGAGACGCTCTTTAAAGAGCTGGTGCACACCGCAAGATAGGTTGCGCGCCTCAAAGGCTAAAGATGCAGAAAAGAAAGGACAGGTGGCAAATCAACAATGATCACCAATGTCAAACCCGCCACGAATTCTGGGCCAAAAATAAGCCTTTTTCGGTCCCCAATCCTACCAATGTTACAACCCCGAAACAGTCTTCTCTGACTAAGACACTTGGGTTAACATATAGCTTAGCTCGAAGAAGTACGAGCAAGACTATTTCTTTCTCATTTTGCAGGGTTCTTGACTTGTAAACCCGGAGCAGATGGTGAAGACTTTCATTCAATGGCCTCGACTCCAAAGCGAGTCCCCCTTGAAAGCCAATATCCAAGCCTAACATTACGGTCCCGTGGAAGACCTCCCGACCGATCAAAATGTATGCGCTGCGAATGAGCCTAAAACCTAGGCACAGGTTAGTATGGAATTGAGTGCGTCCCTTATAAAAATCATTACCTCCAAACAGGTGAGATGGCCTCCTTGTCGAGAAATATTCCAATTGATGTTTTGAACAAACTCTTTTTGGAATTTTCAAACTGTTGATCCAGATTTTCCGTGCAAGGGATTTGTGATCACATTTGCATGTTGCAAGAATGCTTTGGATAACCTCCAGCATCAAAATGCACATTTCATGATTAAAACTTAAATCATACGGTTTTGTCAAAATGGACAGCCGTGGTCTTCCCAAAGATTACTAACGATTTCTTGGTGAAGAAAAATCTTTCAGGCTCAAACTTCTGCAGGATACCTGGAGAACCCAGCTCCCAGAATGTCGCCTCAACAGACTCAAGTGAAGTTTTGTCAAAATAAAATCTTTCACTGCTTCAAAAAACTGAATTCCCGACAAACTTCGGGGTCTCCAAAAAAAAAGGGGGAAGAAAAACCCTTTTAAAAGAAAAAGTCTTATCAGACGTGGAGAACCCTCGTCCCAGGACCCATTTTCAAAATATCAAACAGTCTCATCGGACGTGGAGAACCCTCGTCATGAGACCCCTTTTTCAAAACTTAGGCAGTCTCATCGGACGTGGAGAACCCTCGTCATGAGACCCCTTTTCAAAATATCAAACAGTCTCATCGGACGTGGAGAACCCTCATCATGAGACCCCTTTTTCAAAACTTAGGCAGTCTCATCGGACGTGGAGAACCCTCGTCATGAGACCCCTTTTCAAAATTTAGGCAGTCTCATCGGACGTGGAGAACCCTCGTCATGAGACCCCTTTTTCAAAACTTAGGCAGTCTCATCGGACGTGGAGAACCCTCGTCATGAGACCCCTTTTCAAAATTTAAGCAGTCTCATCGGACGTGGAGAACCATCGTCATGAGACCCCTTTTCAAAACTTAGGCAGTCTCATCGGACGTGGAGAACCCTCGTCATGAGACCCCTTTTCAAATATCAAACAGTCTCATCGGACGTGGAGAACCCTCGTCATGAGACCCATTTTAAAAAATTTAGGCAGTCTCATCGGACGTGGAGAACCCTCGTCATGAGACCCCCTTTTCAAAATTCAGGAAATCTCATCGGACGTGGAGAACCCTCGTCATGAGACCCCTTTTCAAAGTCAACTTAAGGTAGATACCGCCTGAAGGGTCAACACAAGGTAGATACCGCCTGAAGGGTCAGCTCAAGGTAGATACCGCCTGAAGGGTCAACCAAAGGTAGAAACCGCCTGAAGGGTCAAATCAAGGTAGATACCGCCTGAAGGGTCAATTCCAGGTAGAAACCGCATAAGGGTCAAACTAAACTTGAAGGTAGATACCGCCTAAATGGTCAAATATGGTAGATACCGCCATAAGGGTCAGCTCATTGGTAGAAACTAAACTCAACCAAAGGTAGAAACCGCCTGAAGGATCAATACAAAGGTCTGATCCACCATACGGATCAAAATCCTTGGCAAATCCCAAAGCGTGGGATGCGCCTTCCTAGGGTTCCTACCAGTTAGGAATCCCATAATGGTATGACCTACCATACGGGTCAGAGCTTAATCTCCCTAGGATTTTCTGTGACGAGTCATAGGCATCTTCTTGAAAGTTGTCGCAACCGACAGCATCCGACAGGCGAGCTTCAGGTAAGTCTCTCTCATCCCGACCCATGTTCAAATTGTTAGAGCAAACCGGGGATTGATTTGAGCTTTTATCAATAGGCTTAAGGATCCGATGTCATAACATTTCTTCTCTCATTTTCCCAGTTGAGTCGGTTAGGAATCAGGTGCCACCTTATCTTTGAGAGAAACCTCTAACGAGATTCCTCTCAAAGAGGGGCAGCTGTTGACACCTGATTTTTTACCATTTATTATTGTGATTTTTATTCTTTAAAATTAATTAAAAATATCAAAAAAGGTCATAAAATCACAAAATCAACTTTGGAAGCCTTGGTTTAGCCTTAGGAACCAATTTTGAACAAAAAATATTTTTCGGTATTTTTAATATTTTTCGAGTTTATTTAATTATAAAAATACCCAAAAAATCATAAAAATACCATTCGTGGTCAGAAAAATACCAAAAAATATTCAATAATTTTGTTTTAATTTCCTCTTCAAGTGTGTCACTTTAAATCTCAAAAATTCGGCTCGGGTCACTATGTTCCTTCACAAACATAAACCCGAACCGAGCCTAAAAAAAAAAAAAAAATCCTTTTCGAGTCCTTTAGTTTTCAATTCTCACTTTTTATAAGCTATGACATTGGATTCTAAAGTCTTAAAGTGCAATTAGGTCAATTTGCCCTCCAATTTAATCAATTTTTACTAAAAGGGCTTAATTGCACATTTTTCTTTCAATTAGTCCCCGGTTTCACGGATGTATACGTATGCTCTATGTATTTATACGTCATACGTATTTATACATTATGCATATTTGTACTGTTTGGTAACCTCTTTAACTCTTGTAATAATAATAATGGTTATTATTTTTAACACCTTTGTTAGTGCCTTTTTTTTTAGCATTTTTGTATTGTGAGTGCTATTGCTAGTGCTATTTTTAAATAGCATTTTTGTATTATAAATTGTGAGTGCTATTGTTAGTGCTATTTTTAAATGACATTTTTGTATCATAAATTGTGAGTGCTATTGTTACTGCTATTTTTAAATGGCATTTATTTATCATAAATTGTGAGTGCTATTATTAGATAGAATTTATAATTGTTAGTGCTATTTTTAAATAGCATTTTTGTATTATAAATTGTGAGTGCTATTGTTAGTGCTATTTTTAAATAGCATTTTTGTATTATAAATTGTGAGTGCTATTGTTAGTGCTATTTTTAAATGTCATTTATTTGTGAGTGCTATTTTTAGATAGAATTTATAATTGTTAGTGCTATTTTTAAATACAATTTATTGGAAGGTATTTTTGGCTATAAAAGGATGGCAAGAGTTTTGAGGTTGAAGGGAGAGATATTTTGTAGAGTGTGCAAATTTTTGAGAGCTTAGAGAGAAGAACACAAACACTCTCTATATTCTCATAATCTTGAGTGAGCAAAATATACTAAGTTCGGAATATTGATTCCGCATATTGCTAGCACAATTGTTGTGGAGTTATTAGTCGTCTCCCCGTTCGTCAATTGGTGGTGCGTCCGAACTAGATGCCTAACACTTGTGGAGGCTGAGATCGAAGAACATCGAACCGACACCTCCGTTCAAGCACGCTACGAGAGGTAATCTATTTACTCCCTTTGAGGCTTTGTGATTTTTTTTTATTGAAATGCACGAAGTACGCCTCTGGAGATACATGTAGGGGTTGTTATTTATTTCCTCTACGTGTTACGTGGATCTCAATAGTGGTATCAGAGCCAATCCTTAGGTGTTTTCGTGCATTTAATTGATTTTTGTAATTTTTGCAATACTATGGCCAATATGTATTAACGAATTGTTCGTCTTACATGGCTAATGGAGGTTGATTATTTTATATGATAAATTAATCAACGTAGCAAAAATTGAGACTAAATCAATTTTGAATCGAAAATTTATGGCTATCTTATTTTACGTAAAAATTCTGATTATGATTCAACGTAGAATTTTTATTGTGCCTTTCTAAGTTTTAAATTGTGAATTTATTACTTACGTGGAAGGGTGGTGATCATGGAAAAATCCCTAATCAATGTGATTGATGTATATATGAATGTATGGTGATTATTTATATATTTGGGGTTGTAATTATTAAATGGAGGCTGCGTACTCCTTTTATTTTTCATGTAATCTTTATTTTTAGCATAGTCAATTGTTAATGTAAATGCTACGAGGATTACGTGGGGGAGCCTTTTAAGTCGGCGAGCTCTTTAGGACCCAATTCTTGAAGAGTTCAAGAAACCAAGAAGAAGAGAAGAGCGGCTCTCCGTTATTAAAATATTAAAATGATTAAATGTGGTCTCATTGGCTCGAGACCCATTAAATCATAATTCCATGATCACCACGTAGGATAGATGTTTATGTGATTGACATCTATTTATTTATTATGATTACGTGAGCATGTTAAACTGGTTAATGTGCAAAGTCAGACTTACCTCACCCAAAATTGCGCCTGCATGAAATCCTAGTTAGGAAAATCACTCGCGTTAGGTACCGAAAGGGCGTTGGTAACGACACCAGCGTAACCAAGTCCCCGAACCCAAAATCTCTGGTTCCGTAGAACTGATCGATCTCTCCCAATCGGTTGGTAAGGTTTCCGGTCTACCCTCCAAGAAAGACCGGTGGCGACTCCAAATGCATGCACAAGTTGCACATGCCACCACGACCACACTAAGGTCGAAAGCGATCGACTGTTATCGTCGAATCCCTTTGAAAAATACTCCCGCCGCGATTTGGAATGTGCCTGGGAAGGCCCGCGCCGATCCAAAGCCCGCGATCCGCACCCTTGTGCGGGGGAAGGCCCGCGATCGGTAATCCATTAGCCGCGTCCGCTTTCGGACGGGTCTCGACAGTAGATACCGCCTGAAGGGTCAAATCAAATGTAGAAACCGCCTAAAGGGTCAAATCAAAGGTAGATACCGCCTGAAGGGTCAAATCAAAGGTAGAAACCGCCTGAAGGGTCAACTCAAGGTAGAAACCGCCTGAAGGGTCAAATCATGGTAGAAACCGCCTGAAGGGTCAAACTCAAGGTAGAAACCGCCTAAAGGGTCAAACCAAAGGTAGATACCGCCTAAAGGGTCAAACAAAGGTAGAAACCGCCTAAAGGGTCAAAACAAAGGTAGAAACCGCCTAAAGGGTCAAACAAAGGTAGAAACCGCCTGAAGGGTCAAATTGATGGTAGATACCGCCATAAGGATCAAACTAAACTCAACCAAAGGTAGAAACCGCCTGAAGGATCAATACAAAGGTCCGATCCACCATACGGATCAAAATCCTTGGCAGATCCCAAAGCATGGGATACGCCTTCCTTAGGTTCCTGCCAATTAGGAATCCCATAATGATATGACCTACCATACAGGTCAGAGCTTAATTTCCCTAGGATATTCTCAATGACGAGTCCTAGGTATCTTCTTGAAAGTTATCGCAACCGGCAGCATCCGACAGGTGGGCTTCAGGTAAGTCTCTCTCATCCCGGCCCATGTTCAAGTTGTTGGAGTAAACCGGGGATTAATTTGAGCTTTTATCGAGAGCCTTAAGGATTCGATGTCATAGCATTTCTTCTCTCATTTTCCCAGTCGAGTCGGCCAGGAATCAGGTGCCTCCTTATCTTTGAGAGAAACCTCTGATGAGATTCCTCTCAAAGAGGGGCAGCTGTTGACACCTGATTTTTTGACAATGTATTATTGTGATTTTTATTCTTTAAAATTAATTTAAAAATATAAAAAAGGGTCATAAAATCACAAAATCAACTTTGGAAGCCTCAGCCTAGCTTCAGGAACCAATTTTGAACAAAAAATATTTTTTGGTATTTTTTAATATTTTTCGAATTTATTTAATTATAAAAATAGCCAAAAAATCAGAAAAATACCATTCGTGGTCAGAAAAATACAAAACAATATTCAATAATTTTGTTTTAAATTCCTCTTCAAGTGTGTCACCTTAAATCTTGAAAATTCGGCTCGGGTTACTATGTTTCTTCACAAACATAAACCCGAACCGAGCAAAAAAATTCATTTTCGAGTCTTTTAATTTTCAATTCTCTCTTTTTATAAGCTATGACATTGAATTCTAAAGTATTGAAATGCAATTGGGTCAATTGGCCCTCCAATTTGATCAATTTTAACCAAAAGGGCTTAATTGCATAAAAATCTTTCAATTTAGTCCTCGGTTTCTCAATTTTTGAAATTAAACTTCATGTGGGCATACCCATTCAAATTAAACATCCCTACCCTATAGTTTTCATCATTCTGAATCCATTGATGGCCTTAATTTGGACTGATTCGATCATTTGGGCCTTCAATTTGGCGGTAATCATTTTCGGATCCTAGGGACAATTTGGGGTTTTCACTAAATTTCAATCAATTGATTCATGAAAATACCCCTATTTGATAGAAAACATGTCAAGGAGTCCGATTTTGCCATCAATTTCATGAAAAGGGTACGATTTGGGGCCCGATTTGACAAATTGACCGAACCGGGCCGGTCGGGTCAGGCCCGACCCGGTCCGGACCGGGTCTGCAACTCAGTGTTGCAGACCCACCGCCGGCGCAAAAACAAAAAAAAAGGCATCGTGGGCAGATTTTTTTAAAAAAAGGAGAGTTGAAGCGGGGGACAAAGAGAGGTGGTTGTGGAGCAATATTCGGTGGGGAGACGGCGGCCACCAAAAAGGCCGGTCGGCCATCGACGAAAGGGGGCCGGGAGCCGTGAGAGGAAAAGAGGTCGGCCGAGAAGAGTAAAAGGAGATCGACGAAAAAACAGGAGAGATTAGAGAGGAGGGAACAAAAAAGAAGTGAGGAAGGAGAACTAGCCGTCGTGGTCGTCGCCATACGTCGCCGCCGAAGCCGCCGAAGCTAACAGGTCAGTGTCTCCCCTGTTCCTGCCCTGTTTTCGCGCCATCGAACAGAGCTCCTCGGTCCGGCTCGGTTTCGATCGAGTCGGACCAAGGCTGATAGTACCCGGTCCTCCTGACGTTGTGTGTAGACTTAATCAAGGGTCTTTTTAGCATGGCATCCCTTGTCGAGCTTCGGCGAGGTCGTTTTACCGCATCCCTAAATATGCACATTACCTGTTTGATGAATGGTCGACGGGAACTGAATTGGTGAATCCGAATTGTGAGCTGCGATTATACCTATTGGGTGTCTATTCATTCAAATTTGAGTCAATCACCATTCCAGCCCCCGGCCGGATGGTCATTTTGCATTAAACCACAGTAAAACCGAGCTCCCGAGCTTCGCCGGCCAAGACTCGGACCGCGAGCTCGGCGAGGATGTTCGTGAGGTCGCCGACGCCAATGGTAACTCAGGTAAGCTTCTAAGCTCCATTTGGATGTCGTAGGATCAAGCAGAATCGAGCTTTGAGCGGGAAAAGGAAATTCTGGAATTTCTCGCCGGCGCCGGGACTGAGGGGTGTCTGTTCATCGCCTACCCGACGTTGCCGTGGCCTTGTTTTCGCTGGAGGTCGATGTGGTGTACGTAGGGAGTTGATTGGTGTCGAATCCGCACTTCAAGTCTGTCGTTTTGGTATCTCCGGCGAGGCGCCGGCGAGTTTCGCCGGCGCCGGTTGTCTTCTCCGGCGGGGTCCGGTCCGGTCAAAAGGTCAACTGCTGACGTGGCTTAACACGTCAGCAGCCACGTCAGCATTGGCGGGCCCAGGCCGACTAAGTCAAAGCCCAGATCGGACGGCCGTGGCTTCGCCACGTGTCGCGATCTGGGAATTTTGGGCAATAAAAAATAATTTTCAGAATTAATAAATGATTTCCGAAATAATAAAAATAAAATCAATCGGATGGTCTAGATTTGGCCAAGTGGCTCTCCGCGGAGCGTCTGATCTTGTCTGAGATCGGACGCACCAAGACGCGCCACGTGTCCTAATCTGAGGCGTCCGATCGGGGCTCGTGGAACGGCGCCGTTTTTCGCATGGAGGAGGCGGGCCGGGTTTGGGTTGCGAGTCTGGGTTGTGGGCCGGGTCACCCGACCCGGTCCGGATTATTTTTATTATTATTTATTAATCAGAATAATAAAATAATAATAAAAAATTCAAAAATCAATAAAAAAAAAATGGAAAATCATAAAAAAATTCAAAAAAATTCGGAAAATTCAGAAAAATTCTAAAAAATTTCAGAAAATAGGAAATGGCCACATTCAACTGGCCACGACCTGTTTCGGGTCATTGGACCCCCGATATTTCCAGAAATGACGGTTTTGCCCTTCCGGCAAACCGTCTTCCAAAAAAATTCTAAAAAAATCCAAGAAAATCCCCAAAAATAGGAAATGACCACAATCAACTGGCCAAGGCTCATCCCGGGTGTTTTGAACCCCGATCCCTCTAAAATGACGATTTCGCCCTTTGGGCGAATTGTCCTCCAGAAAATTGAAGAAAAATCTAGAAATTCCAAAAAATTCTCAAAATTGGGAAATGGCCACAAACTACTGGCCATGGAATATTTTGGGTAATTCGGTATCCAAACCTTCCAAAAATTGACGATTTTGCCCTTCGGGCTAAATCGCCTCCAAATCTTCCCATTTTACCCCTGGTCCTAAATCACGCCTCCCCAAAGCCCTTATGGCTATATTAGGAAGCCGTTGATTTGAATTGATGTGCATTGATGTGATTTATTTATGCACTTGATTGCGCTTTCATTAAAGTTGATTGTGATTGATAGGAATAGTCTTCCAATCTGCATGAAACCTTGAATCAAACCTACCTCACCTAAAATTGCGCCTGCATGAACTCTTAGCTAGGAAAATCACTCGCGTTAGGTACCGAAAGGGCGTTGGTAATGACACCAGCGTAACCAAGTCCCCGAACCCAAAATCTCTGGTTCCGCAGAACTGATCGATCTCTCCCAATCGGTCAGTAAGGTTTCCGGTCTACCCTCCAAGAAAGACCGGTGGCGACTCCAAATGTATGCACAAGTTACACATGCCATCACGACCACACTGAAGGTCAAAAGCGATCGACTCTTATCGTCGAATCCCCCAAAAAAATACTCCCGCCGCGATTTGGTATGGGCCTGGGAGGGCCCGCGCCGATCCAAAGCTCGCGATCCGCACTCTTGTGAGGGGGAAGGCCCGCGATCGGTAATCCATTAGCCGCGTCCGCCTTTCGGACGGGTCGCGACAGGTATTTTTGTCATCATGGACATAATTTAGGATGTTTGGTGTTATCTTCTCAATTTTTAAATAACTTGGATTAAAGTGAAATTTATGCTTCGTCTATAAGAGTCGACGATGCTAACAAAAATCATGCTTTTCTCGTTTATCTTTTTGACTGCTTTGGAACTTTTAATGATGAAATGCCATCTTTTGTGTTTTGGGACCTTCGTGGGAAATCTCTTGTGCTATTTAAATATGCAAGCTGTCCCTACAATACCAAAAACTTTGGTTCATGTACGCTATCAAAACAGAACTGACATAAAGTTCGAATGTTACTGTTTTGGTGAACTATGATAATAATGTATTTCATCCCGTTGCACGAAACGAACCCTGCGCGATTCTCTCGTGCTTCGATGTGGGAAGTGGACGAAAGTAAATTTGTTCGTATTAAAAAAAAAAAAGGTTCCGTTGGTGATCATATGCTCTGGTTGCTGATCCGCGTGGAAGAAGTTAGTTCGAAAACTCATCACTCGAGTTGCAAGTAATGATACGAGCATTTTACTAGAGATAGTCTAATTAAGTTGCGATGAACATGGCATTGATTAGTGAACAAGGTAGCATGGTAGCAAAATCTCTATTGCTTTATGATTGACATTGTTCTCAATATGCTCCAAGCGGGGCTAGATCCAAATTCGATTGGGGCCTAAAAGCCCACCAAAGCCCAATCATATTTAAAGAATTAAAAGTACCTTTAAAACAATTAAAATAAAAAAAAAAGGGAAAACGCCAAAAAAAGGCCTCAAGTACACTTCTTTTCTCAATTAAAGGCCCAAACTTCAACTTGTGTCCATGAAAGGCCTAGAGTGTTTTTTTTTTTTCAAAAAGTCAAAATGACATAAATAGTTCCTAAACTTTGGCAGAATGTACAATCTGGTCCCTGAACTTTTAATTTGTTCAATTTAGTCTCTGAACTTTGGCAGAATGTGCAATTTGATCCCTAAACTTTTGACTTGTTCAATTCAGTCCATGAACTTTTAGTAAATGTTCAATTTAGTCCTTAAACTATATGAAAATATTCAACGTTATCACTGATCTTAAATTAACAAAAGGACTATGTTGAATATTTTCATATATTCGAGGGACTAGATTGAACATGCACCGAAAGTCTAAGGACTAAATTGAACAAGTCAAAAGTTTATGGATCAAATTGCACATTCTGCCAAAGTTCAAGGATTAAATTGAACAAATTGAAAGTTCATGGACCAGATTGCACATTCTGTCAAAGTTTAGGGACTATTTATGTAATTATTCATTTCAAAAAAGGGTCCAGCTAAAGGGTATTTCTATCTTTTGCTTTCTTTTTTTTACAATTTGATTTTTTTCTGCTTTTCTTTTATTTTTCTTTTTAACTTTCCTCTTTTTTTTCTTTGTTCCCATCCCCAACCACCTGCTCGATGCCCTCTTGCGCACCCCCACCTACTCTGTTCATCTTCCATCTCTTAAAAATCGACAGAAGAACACTAGAAGTGTCAATATTTGTGTATGGCGCTCATTTTAGTGTCAATTTTTTTTCGACTCACTTAAGTGCCAATTTAAAAAAAAAATGCTCATTTGAGTGACAACACCAGTGAACATCGCCGAAAATCTGATGTGGCGTCTACGTGGCTCGCCGGAGCATCCTAATCAGCAAAATAAAAAAAAACCAAAAATTTTTAAAAAATCCAGGTCATATTAAAAAAATAAAAATAAAAAGTTAAAAAATTAAAAAAAAAAAGAGTCAAAAGGCAAGGGAGGGCTATGCCGCCCCGCCGCCGCCGCCGCCGCCCCACCCCCGCCGAAATTGGCCGATGAAGTGGGGGGATGTGTCGGCAGGGGCCGCCGACCACTGACGACCTTAGCCAGTGACAGACGACCCCCGCTGGTAGCTGGTGAGGGCTCGACCTCACAGATCTGGGCGAGGTCGAGCCCCGTCGAGGCTGGGCAACGCCGGCCTCGCAGCGGTCTGGCGAGGTCGACCTCGCTCAGTGATGCGACGCTGTAAACTCCGGTGAGGACTTGGTGCTTACAGGTTGCGGCTAAACTTCACGGTTTAATCTTCTCCCCTCGGATTTCGGTTTCTGTTGTTCCAAAGCAAAAGTGATTTCTTCTGCGATTGGATGCGAGGGGTGCAAAGAAGTCCTTTTTTAGTGTTCTTGCTGGTTGGTCGATGCCGTAGATCTTCTCCTTCCTTGCCCTTTTAATGGGTGAAGAAGAGGGCATGTCGAGTGATTGCCAGAATTTTGCCAACGCCAACCCAAAATTGACTCTGCTCCCCCTAATCGCTCTCATCTTCTACGAGGTCTCTGGGGGTCCATTCGGCGTTGAGGACTCGGTGAAATCTGGGGGTGGCCCTAATTTTTTTGTCGGGGGTCGCCCGATCCCGGCGACCCCCGGGAGAGACGAACCCGACAAGGGCGATCTTCGATAACAACCCAATCGCCTGTTTGAAGGCTGACTTGGCGAAGCCTTATTCCTCCTCGATCATGCAAGTGTCGAGAACAAAGATGAAGATAGGGAAGGTATGGGAGTGTGGATCGTTGGGGTTGTTAGGGTTCATGGAGGGGAGAGAGTACTGAATCAGTATATTGGGCATAGAGCTCGACAAGGAGGTTGGTGTCGGAGATGGCGGAGTAATGGGGAGGAAAGTGGTTCCGCTGGTAGCAGAAGGGGCGGATCCAAAACAAGAAGGAAGAATAGGAAGGTCGCTAGTGTGCTTGGGTGGAGTCAGCGACGAGCTTGGCGGAGCGACGGAGGCGGGAGCTGATGCGGCGATAAGAGTCAACAGAGGCAGGAGCTGATACGGCGGCAAGAGTCGATCTTGGATGGGCTGTCGAGCAAAATAACAAAAGAAAGAAGAAGAGGAAGGTTGAAGACAAACAGTGCATGAGAAGGTTTTAATTTTTTTTAAAAAAAAATTAACTATTTTAATGTTGAAAATCCACGTGGGTTGATTTTTTTAAAGCAATTGCCACATAATATTAAAAAAATCAATAAAAAATGACAATATGATTTAGCCGGAATTGGCACTTAAGTGATCACTTTTTGCCAGAATTGGCACTTAAATGAGCCGGCGAAAAAAAAATAGCACTAAAGTGAGCGATGTACACAAATATTGGCACTTCCAGTGTTCTTCTGCCCTAAAAAATCTCTTAAAAGCTCCACGCCATGACGTCTTTCAAATCTGCCTCTTTCTTTTAGGCGTTTTCGCGAACACCTTACGAGTAAACCCATTTCACCGATAACGGCGAGTAGCGACCAGAATGACACGCCCAAATCCGGATCTGAAGCCAACAGCAAAGACTACGTATGGTAGCGTTTCTGTTCCTGGGAGCATTTTTTGAACAGAAACATTTTTTTGTGTTTCTGTTCAAAACTACGATTTTTGGGGAAAAAAACGCGTTTGGTAAGTTAAAAAAAATACATTTTTCAGTTGCCGACCGGCGGCGACCGGCAACTGACGACCGGCGGCAGAAGCGACAGGCGGCCGCGGCGACCGGCGGCTACGGCGACCGGCGACCCGCGGCTGTGGCGGCTGCAACCGGTGGTGGCGGCAACCCGCGGCGGCGGCGGTGGTGACCGACGGCGGCGGCGGCGACCGACGTTGGCGGCGACCGGCGGCGGTGACCGACGACCGGCGACGACAGGCGACGATGACCGACGACCGGCGGCGGCGACCGACACCGGCAGCAAGGCTTGCGACCGACGGAGGCGGTCGGCTTTTAGCGAAGCGGCATGTGGTAGCCATGTCGGCGATGATGGACGGTGGTTTGAAAAGTGTTCCAAAATCCCAGAAGTAAGTTTTTTTTGTTCCTTCAAAAGTGTTCCGTTGAACACTTTCGGAACATTTTTGAACCATACGCGTTTCTGCTCCAAAAGTGTTCCCGAAACACTTTTGGAACAGAAACAGTTTCCCCAGCCACCATCCATACGCAGCCAAAGCCTCGCCGCCACAACACCACAAGGTGGCCCGGCCAGGACGGGTCATACCTCACCAAGTTCTTGCTCGACAAGGGGTACGAGGTCCACGGCCTGATCCGCCGCGGAGGAGCCCAATGGATCAACTACATCTACATCGACCCACACAATGCCCACAAGGCCTGGATGACGCTCCACTACGCCGATCTCTCCGATGCCTCCTCTCTCCGCCACTGGATAGACACGATCTCCCCCGACATGGTCTACAATCTCGCTGCCCAGTCCCACGTGGCGATCTCCTTCGAGATCCCTGATTACACCACCGATGCCATCGCCACCGGCACCTCCGCCTCCTTGAGGCCATGCGCTCACACGTCTCCGCCATCGGCTATGCGCTCACCAGATCGAAGTCGTCGCTTCTTCATTCCTCCCCGACCATCTGCTCCTCCATCCACAGCCTTTCCTCCGTCCACTTCCTCTCCACGAACCTCGCCTACTGCTTCCTGAAGCGCCGATTCCACTCCTGCGACCGGTAGCGACTTGTGAGGGAGGGGAGAAGGGGACCGCCGGCCCTCACCTAGGACTGGGCAGAGGTTGCCGGCCCTCGCCTTGAGCAGGTGGGGGTGCGCAGGATAAGCAGAGGGAGGGCACGAACAGGTGACTGGAGGGAGGGAAACAAATAAAAATAGAGAAAAGTTAAAAATGAAAAGAAAAGAAAAACATAAAAAAAAAATCAAATTGCAAAAAAAAAAGTAAAAGATTGAAATGCCCTTAGGCCATACCCTTTTTTGAGAAAAAAAAAAAGGGGGGGGGGGGGGGGCACTCTTGGCCCTTCATTGACACAAGTTGAAGTTTGGGCCCTTAATTGAGAAAAGAAGTGCACTTGAGGCCTTTTTTGGCATTTTCCCAAAAAAGAATGCATAGATAGACAGCTGAAAATAAGGCCAACTGTCTTTAACTTTAGCATCTTGATGTGTGGCTTTGGACATAATTTGTGAATGTGCCGAGCCTTTAAAGTTAGATGGAACAGACTTATTAGCTCACAAATGGCTAAGTAATATTACATTAATTATTCGGCAAGTGGTCGGGTTTTGAAACTAACTTAGAACTTCGATTTTTGAAAATGGAAGAGATTTTGACTATGGGCTGGGCTTAACCACCTCTCACCTAATATGATTAAAATTGGCATGCATCTCATACTAATGCAAGTAAAAAAGATACCAGAAGTGTCAAAATTTATGTACAATGTTCACTTTGATGCTATTTTTTTTTATCACTTAAACGCCAATTTTTCTGAAAAAAAAAACGATTTCGGTGAGCTTTGCCGGAAATCTTATGTCGCATTTACATGGCTCACCGAAAGATCCCAGTGAGCAGTAAAAAAATAAAAAACTAAAAAATAAGCTAAAAACTAAAAGGGTTCAGTTAAAAACTAAAAAGATCAACAAAAAAAAAAAGATTCAGCCCTTGCTAGGAACCCTCTTTTATGTTTTTTTTTCCTTCTTTTAACTTTTTTATTTTTCTAAGCTTATTTTTAAGTTTAAGACTAATTTCTTTAATAAAATTGTGACGTTGAATCATTTTTAATAAAATTGTCACGTGGAGTGCACATAAACTGATTTTTTTTAAAATTGCTACGTGGACTTATTTCTTAATTATAAATAACGTGATACTATAATTGTTTAAATATAAATGCTGCGTATAATTTTTGGCCAAAATCTCTTGCCGTTGACACTTAGTTGATGATTTTTTCTCTAATTTGGTACTTAAGTCAGCTAGCGAAAATTTTGACACCAAAGTGAGCGCCGTACACAAATTTTAGGTGTCTCTTTGGAGAAAACGCCATGGATCATGTAGCAATCTCTCAGCTAATTTGTTTTCTTTCTCAACTACAAAAAAGGATTAAAATTGGCATGCATCTCTGCTTCATATATGCTTCTGGATTTGGAAGGTCTTTTCTAATAGCATTTATGCCTTTCTTTGAGCATGTTTTCCTACGGTCTTTTCTCCTTGTGATTGTCAATTATCCCAATTCTCGAAAGAGAAAATGCTTATTGCCCAAATTAGAACTTCAAACTTTTAAATTTCAGCACATCTACATATAATGTCGACGTATAGATCACATATAATTTTGCGTAGATATTTCGAAATCATTTAAATGATATTTAAATTTGACAGGAAACCGAAAAATTTTACCTAATCCTAAACACCATGCTCTTAATTAATTTTTGGTCATTATAGTTTATCGAGGGTTTGTATTCGACCATTGTGTCATTATGCTGCGGACTTTGAGGCTCAACCTAGTGACTGTTTTTAAACCCAAACATACGTAAGATTTCGTATAGTTTACTCGTTCCTTTTTTTTTTCAGCTTTCCTATATTATTTTCTACATAGACTTCATTTGTTTCGTGGAAAAAGTTTTCATAGAAACAAATTTTCCACAATTTCTGCTGTTTGTGGGGGGAAGAATATATGGTCAAAGAAAAATATCTTCCAATCAATGAAAAATATCTTTCTAAATTAGGAGAAAATGATTTCCATTTTTGAAAGAAGGGAATCATTTTTCATTTTTCTAGTTAGGGCTTTTTTTTACGCTCTCGCTCTCAGTGCATTCACACGTCATCACTGCTTGCAAATCTGCCATCGGGAAACTCAAAACCATCCCCTCCGCCGCAGGACCCACCCTAGCCCTGGCCGATCCTCCCTCTCCCCTGCTCAACCTCTCCCTCTTCGACCAGATTGTTGGGAAATTTCGTCGAATGGGATGAACAATGAAATCAGACTTTGAGGCGTGTAATCACTTTCTTTAATGATTTATTTCCCCCACAACGTTGCTAATGGTTTCCGGCAAATATCCTCCAGGAAACAACAAAGTCTCAACGAGAATAGTAGATAGCAATTCTGATATTTCTCCAGGGTCTCTCTAGGAAATAATCGGAAACAATCGGAAACAAGGGTCGTTTCACTCTTATATTGAAAGAATGAAAATTGAAAAGTGAAGTTGAAGATTCTGAAAATGAACATAACACTTGAATATATAATGAGAACAAACACACCTTTTCGCGTCCGAAAAGTAGTTAATTCCCATGCAACTCTTCGTGTCCAAACAGTTTATTCAATCGCACCTTTTCATATATGAATCGGTAGTTATTTTCGAAGAGACACCAACACTCCAAAAGTTGTAAGAGTGCCTTAGAAAATAACCGCTAATTGAATAGACACAACCTTTCAAAGGTTGTTAGAATACTTCGTGAACAGTCGCAGTGTTTCACTACAAAACAATGGTAATTGTTAATTTATGCCAAATATAGTCCACGTGCGCACTCACATCTTTTCGATGTGGGACAAGACACCTCTTAATTTGTTTTTACAACAAATCACCAACGATCCCCCACTTTGTTTGTGAAAATAAAATTTCTCAAAAAATACAGCCAATATTTCCATGAGATTAATATACATAAGTGAAGGTCTCTTTCGAGTTAAACCTTCATTTAGTGCAAATATCTCAAGACTCTATCAAAGTGACAAATAGCTGCTGGCTTTAAATTTGCTACTTTATATAATAGAATTGGACATACCACACATATATTAACCTCTTGTTTCAGCGAGAAGTTCATATTTACTCAGCACTATTATGGCCTTGTGCTTGTACCTATTTCATGAGCTCTCTAGAAACAACCCCAACTTTGTAAGAAGCTGTACCACTTCTAAGCCCATATAGGTGAAGTATTTTCACGTGTTTCTGTTACTAATGAACACGATACTAAAACGTATTATACTTCATTAAGAGTATAACTCAACCTCTAAACGTAACAGACGATACTGACTTCTCATGTCCGGGCTAGTGTCAGCATCAAATAATCACTTTCAGTAACTTATTTTTACCCATTAAACCTTATAACTAGTGATGTGCTAGTATCAGGTCGGGTTACCATTACTGGTGATTTTAATCAAAGGGTTTCAGCCCAAATTTTTTTTAAGTCACCTTTACCACATCTCTTGATAAAGCCTTTGTAAAGAGATCATTCATATTTTTGTTTGACCTCAAGTAGACAATTGTTATAGTACCCTTTTGAATCAATTGTCTCATGCACTTATACCTTAGGCTAATAAGCCTAGACTTTTCATTATACGCGCTACTATAAGCTCTTGTCAAAGTAGCCTGATTATCACGATAACAAAAATGGGAGGCATAGGACTAGACAATAATTTAATGCCTAACAGTAAATTTTTTATCCACTCAGCCTCTTTCAATTGCCGCTAAAGCAATGAATTCTCATTCTATCGTTCAATGAGTTATGTATGTTTGTTTCTTGCTCACCCAAGATACAACACATCCATCCAATGTGAAAACTCATCTAGAAATAGAATATTTTTTTCTCACAATAACAATCCAAAAACATCAGTATGTCCTTCTAATACATCCGGATAATTATTATAAGACAATCACAAATCTTTTAGTTCTCTTAACCAAAATTATGTGACGTCATTACATTGTTCTATATTTGAATTACCACTATATCTACTCAACTGACACATGAAAAATGTAATCTCATGTCTAGTATAATGCATTGCATACATCCAAGACTTTATAGCACTCACATATTTAAAAGTTGTGCTACAGCTCTACCAATATTTTAAATTTAATTTAATATTGGTATCAAATGGAGTACTCATTTCTCTAAAGCCAAGATGTTTAAATTTATTTAACATCTTTTCAATATAATCAATGTTGGCTCAAAGAGTAACCCCCACTATTTTTTAAACTTCAATTCATAAGATAGTATCTACATCACCAAAATATTTCATACTCAGTATGAAAGGTAGATACTTCTCAATCATAACGATTCCAGTAATATTAGTTCCAAAGATAATCATGTCATTATTCAGAAACTACTAACCTTCTATCGAGGCTTATCTCTCTTTGTTTCAGAGACTTTCCACCATGCAAAGAATTAGTGCCAATTCTTTGGTGAATATACTTACCCGTCACGGTGTTTGTTTAAATCCATAAAGAGATTTAACTAATTTACATGCTTTCCTCTTATTTTTTGGGAAGAACAAAACTCGCTGGTTATTCTATATAAATTTTCTCATTTAAATCTCTATTTTCTTAATACCGTCAGTCTCTAGATATTGATCTCTAACATCAAACTATCATCTCCAAATTCAAGAACATGCATATCATATTCATCAAAATCAGAGAAGCCACTCATGAGTGAGGAGAGGTACTTCTCTACCTTTCTCCTTTTCAAGACAGAATGATATATGCCATGATAGAGTATCCTTCCAACGGAACAGTTGCTCTCTCCACCAATTTTTTTTTAAAGCTTTATCTTAATATCGGGCAAGAGATATGTCGCTTGTCTCGTTATGTGCATTCAAATCCGTTAGGCACAAAACCAAATGAAATATATACGAATTCGGATCACAAAGAAGAGAGTCAATCTAATTCTCCAATTTCTTATTCTTAGAAAGATCAAGAAATAGCAAAGAATAGTCATAACGAGTCAACGAGACCGATACAAAATGCGATGATGCATTTCTTAATCAATGATTACCTTACTCAAAATAGGAACTAGAGAGAGAATCGCCTACCGACCTTTCGAATGCCTTCTCGTACTTGGCTGTCCTCCACGAAGATGAGGGTGACTCCGGTGTGAGGGAACGACAATTTCGAGTCCCACATTGCAATCACAGCCACGAAGGATTCAATGATCCTTTCGGAGGACAACTCGTAGAGCCCGTGAGGGACAGGCAGGGTGGCACAAGGGGTTCTTGAATGAGGCAAGAGTGAGGGGTTTTGGTAGTGAAAGTAGAGACTCTTCAGTCTTCATCGTCTTCGCTCAGAAACAAATCGATTCCATGTAAATTTTGGAAACTGTGTTCTAGGTCTTGTCCATCAGGAAAATGCCGCATCTTGGAAAGAAACCGCTGCCACAACTATAGTTGAAAGATTTATTATATTCCCCACTAGAACAAACGTTTCATAGGGAGATGAAGCCAATACGTACCCCTTGTCTGCGCATCAATCTAAAACTCTCAAAAGCCTCTGGGACGTCATGCGTTTGCACGAGGCCATGCATCATTGCACGAATCGCTTCCTTCCTCGTTTTATTTTTAAATATAGTCGTATCGACTGGAATGAGTCCAACTTGAAGATAACCAAATTATCATGCAATGCCCACACTACCGGCAACAGATCATCCGGCAAACGTGCCCCACGAGCAATTGAGACGCATAACTGGGCCACACATGCCATCAATACGATCCAATTTCATCATGTCTTGACTCATGACTTTGATAAACTCAGACTCCATTGTTGCACAAATAAATCCTTAAAATTGTTGGGAAATTTCGTCGAATGGGATGAATAATGAAATCAGACTTTGAGGCGTGTAATCATTTTCTTTAAGGATTTATTCGCCCCACAACGTTGCTAATGGTTTCCGGCAAATATCCTCCAGGAAACAACAAAGTCTCAACAAGAATAGCGGATAGCAATTCTGATATTTCTCCAGGGTCTCTCTAGGAAACAATCGGAAACAAGGGCCGTTTCACTCTTGTATTGAAAGAATGAAAATTGAGAAGTGAAGTTGAAGATTCTGAAAATGAACACAACACTTGAATATATAATGAGAACAAACACACCTTTTCGCGTCCGAAAAGTAGTTAATTTCCATGCAACTCTTCGTGTCCAAACAGTTTATTCAATCGCACCTTTTCATATATGAATCGGTAGTTATTTTCGAAGAGACACCAACACTCCAAAAGTTGTAAGAGTGCCTTAGAAAATAACCGCTAATTGAATAGACACAACCTTTCAAAGGTTGTCAGAATACTTCGTGAACAATCGCACTGTTTCACTACAAAACAATGGTAATTGTTGATTTTTGCCAAATATAGTCCACGTGCGCACTCACATCTTTTCGATGTGGGACAAGGCACCTCTTAATTTGTTTTTACAAACAAATCACCAACAAACTTCACATTCTCCTTCTTCATCTTTGAAACTTTCTTGAAAGCAAATTTGTACTCCAAGTACAATTCATCAATATATTCCAATAGCACATTAGGAATTCATAATGATTTATCTCATCTTCATCTCGCCAATTTAGACCCCGAATTATTGATGTGAAAGCCGGCCGTCCTAAATGGTAGGGTTGACGCTGAAGTTGACAAATTTATTAATTTTTTTTCTTTTTTCTTCTTTTCTTTTCTCTTCTTTTCTTTTAATTTTTTTACACTATATGGCAAGGGTCATCACAGCTTGCTGACCATTGAGTGAGGGTCATGGCCCTTGCCCGACTTTGGGCGAGGCGAAGGTGGCCGCCAAGGAAAGGGGCCTTGACACATGCGTCGCCTTCGCCCACGGCCGAAGAGGTTGGTCTCCCTTGCGGCTGCCTGCAACTCACCCTGACCATCGCTAGGCGGCCATGGGCTTGCCAATCGCATTCGCCTGCAGCCGATTAAGTCATGGCGAGTTGCCACAACCCTTGCCCAGTGGACAATGGGCTTGCTAGAGAAAAAGGAAGAAGAAAGAAATACACGATCCATATTAGATTCACATGATTAAATCTTCTAAACCAATACTTAACGAGCACTGATTAAACACATTGAATAAGAGAGTCATTCCAGTTTTGATATACTAGTTAGAGGACATGCAAGAGTCGAGAGGAGCTAGGATGACTCTATTACGCAAGATTGAAATCTAATTCCAAAAGATATCTCTCTTGAAACTATTTTCCAGAGGCTTATCCATTCCGAGAAAGTGTATGAAGTGTTATTTTGATATAAAAATTTTTTTGGTACTGCACAAATTTAATACGTTAGTAAAAGTTTGAATTCAAAATATTGATGGCGGATATTTCGAAATGCAGTTTACACCTATGGAATCATTAAGTTTGAAACTATAAATGGCTGAGACCAATGTATTTTAAAAATAGGTTTAAAGACCGCTATTTTATCGAGAGTCAGACTACACATTAAAGCAAATAACTACCACAACATATTGTGGATAAATATTTCGGCAAATAGAGAAAAAGCTATTTATTATTCCGTGAAGAGTATTTCGACAATGTACATCGATGCACCCGATAATGTCGATCCGCATCGATGCACCTGATAATGTCCGTTGGAGTCAATACACTCTATCATTGTAGCCCATGAGCATCACTTTTTCGGTAAAATACGACCTGAGCCCACCGTGCTTCTGCTGCGCCACTTTACAAGATATTGTCTGTTTTGGACACATAGTCCTCACGATTTTGTTCCTCAGAGCGTCGCCCATACAACGCTCGAAAAACACATCTTGTAAGTTAAGAGAGGGCCCAAGGCTTATAAGCCATTCCCAAGCTCCCCTCCTAAGCAATGTGGGACTTGGAGTGTGACATGTCGAATCGACTAATTAAATAAAACTGTGTTTTCACATTCCGGTGTACCTCACCAGCTCGACGTGAAGCCAAAGAGCTTTGTGTCTCGAATCTGTTCGAGGATCGACAACAGCAAGTCATAAAATCGAGCGGAAAGCCTTTTTTTTTTTAAGTCTCTTGATGCAAGTCTGACCGAAATGATTAATCAAGTTCAACTGGTCACAAATGGATTAATCGAGTTCAAGAGCACTCTCTTACTAGTGATGTTGACCGAGTCTGCTCAACAAAAGTCGGTTGCCCAATTAGTGATGTAGTTCGGGATTCAATGTTAATTTCAAAAAAACCACGTTGATGTGCAAAAGAAATCACATTTTGAAGGCAGAAAAATCATACCAATCACATATGCAAGCAATAAAGAAAATTTTACGGTATCGTGACCATGGAAATTTTTATTCTTATACCAACTGTTTCAGTTTGATTGGATACACAGACAGTGATTGGGCAGGTAATATCGAGACTCGAAAGAGTGCTTTCGAAAATGCTTTCTTTCTCGTATTAAGAGTGATTTCTTGGTCATAAAAAAATAACAAGTCGTTGCACTCTCAACAACTAAAGGAGAACAAATAGCGATAGCTATGGCGGCATGTCAGGCAACATGGCTTCGCAAGATGCTATATGAATTAACGCATGAATAGACAAGTCCTACCAAAATAATGTATAATAATAAATTGGCTATGGCTTTAGCCAAGAATCCTGTTTTTCATGGTAAAAGCAAACACATTGACATCAAGTATCACTATATTCATGAGCAAGTCAAAGATGGTGGAATTGAGCTTAATTTCTACAAGTCAAAAGATAAAATTGTAGATATTTTGAAAGATTAAAGATGATGATTTGTTTTATTGATTTCCAAAATCAATTTTGAGGGAGGCTGTTGGAATAATACAAAATTGATTATTGGGCACATCAGTTGCTGGCTGAGAAGATTGCAAGCGTTACAGAAGAGCCATAAAGACTTTAAGGTGCCTGCGTTTTCCTAGACAGATTAAGCTATTTTGGTGTTTAGTATTAATGAAGTGCCGTTGTCATGTTTTGTTTATTTAATTTCTCAGTCTTGGCGTTTGTAAGATCCAATTCATACATAAAGGAATGTAATCATGAGTTGTAAATCAAGCCAAAGCACAAAGCCACATCCCTCAAAGCTTGCTCAAAAAGATGCTCTCCCTCCAATTTCGGCTGTGCTCTTTTTCCTAGTTTCCAAAGTTTGAAACTATTCTATTGGTTCCAACAGAGTAATATTCGCCGGTGTTGCAAGGATGGCGAAGCGGCAGTACAGTTGTCATTTTATCATCCTTTGACACATTTACATGGTCGTGTGACTCCTCGAGTTGAAGTTGAACACTGCAAAAACGATGGAAGATCATCCTAATTGGTCATTTTGTCACCCTTTGACACATTCTGCTTCTAATTCTCGATCGAAAACGGAGCAACTTCGATTTGGAAACAGAGGAATTAGTAAGCACGTATTGATGTGTACTTCCTAATTGGTTCCGGCTTTCTTTCACCGTAGGACAAATTTAAGGTCCATCAATATATATGTCTGGGGGATTGCTTTTGCTTTGCTTGCTTTTTGGTGTTTTCATATTTGTTGTTGCTTTTTTTCTCTCATTTTCTTCCCTTCTCTGGTCCGATAGCGAAATGCTCAAAAGATGATCCCCTGTGCTTTGATTAACGCTGATGATGAACTCAAAAGACTGAGAACTTTGTGCGAGCTGAGTATCGAGTTGGGTGTGTGTCTCTCTTTTTCAATAGCCGGACTCGATGTCCTTTATTGACGTGGGAAAAGTTGATAAAGGAGACGCGGATTGAAATCGAGAGTGATGAAAAAACAGAGCAAACTTTGATTGAAAACAGAGGAATGAGTCAGCACGTATTGATGTCTACTTTCCTAAGTGGTTCCGGCTTTTCTTTATTGTAGCACCTGTTGGGGGTTCGTCTGCTTTTGCTTTGCTTTGCTTTTCTTTGGAGTGTGCTCATCTTTGATGTTTGCTTTTTCTCTCATTTTCCTCGCAGCTCTGGTTTAGTAGTGAAACGGCAAAAGACGATCCCTCTGTGCTTGATTAATTCTGATTAATGAACTGCTCAAAAGACAACAATTTTGTGCGGGCTGAGTCGCAAATTTTATATGCTATTTAGTTTGAATTCCAGATGCGGATGGCAACGCAGTTTACAAGTGTGGAACCATCAACTTTTGAATTCCTAAATGGCTGGCAACAAGTGTATACCGAATAAAAGTAAGTTTAATGTCTCCATTTTATCTTATCGAGGGATTGACTAGAAATTAAAGCAAACAACAACTACTACATCTACTTCTTGTTAATGGAACAAATTTTGCAATTATAGGGTGCATTTGTTTTACGAAAAATAAAAAAATTAGAAAATATTTTTTAAAAAAATAAACGTTTGTATCGCTCATAAAAATGAATGAATGCAAGTTATTTTCATTACCATGAAAATGGTTAGGCATAAAATATTAGTGATAATGAAAATATTTTTTGTTGATTAATTTTTTTAAAAGATATAAACGTTTATTTTAAAAAAAAAAATATTTTCCAAATTATTGATTTTTCGTGAAACAAGGGTAAGTAAAACATCATTTTCATTCAGCAAAATCCGCCCGTTGATAAGTTTCCGTCGTTGGCCCATGTGCGTTACAACCAGGAGCATGTGCATGCTTTTTCCTCTCTTATCTTTCTTTATTGACACAAAAAGCAAGTCTAAGTCAAGTCATGAAGCACCTTCCGCGTTGTGCTGCTAGTTCCACTTTCCGATCACCATCCGTCGCACCGGTTCGATTTAGCGTGAAGATTCTTGTCATCGTTCAAGCACGCCGAACAGAGAGCGTTGCGTGTTGTTGGTACTCCAACGTCCAAGCCTGAGAATTCTCGAGATCACAGCAGTGGGTTGGGACCGTGTTGTTTGAGCAGAGAGTGTTGCGTGACCGTGTTGTTTGAGCACTCCAGAGGTAATCCATCACTCCTTTTCCCTTCTCCTCATCCGTGTGTTTCCTGCTTTGATTGCTCCATTTTCTTCTTGTGCATTTCAAATTGAGTTCTGAGGGACCTTTCTGCAATTCATAGGTCTGAGATTCCATACTTCTCTCTGTTTCCTGCTTTCTTTCGAGGCTCTGCTCCCATCAATCTCTTTTGCGCCTTTCCAGGTGAATTTTGAACACGGAGCCAAGAAGTTTCGATATGGTGGGCATCTTCCTCAATTTCTTTTACTGGCTTTGTAGCGTCTGCTCCGCCGGATCTCTCGAGATGGAAAGAGAAGAACCCACTCCTTCAGAAGATCCGACCTACAGGGCGTCCTCCTCGTCGACCTCTCCTTGTGTAGGTGACTATGAAGGCGGAACCAAAAAGACGAAAGGAAATAATTATGAAGTGTTCTTGAGTTTTAGAGGGAAAGACACTCGTGAAGGCTTCACCGATCATCTCTACACTAGTCTTGTTGATGCAGGAATTCATGTGTTCAGGGACGACAACGAGCTCCGTGTGGGTGAGGAGATTGGTCCGGAGCTTCTCTGTAGTATTACGCAATCCAAGATCTCGATCCCGATTATCTCAGAGGACTACTCTTCCAGCAAGTGGTGCCTTCGTGAGCTTGCTCAGATGCTGAAGTGCAGGAAGAGGGGAGGGCAAATAGTGTTGCCCATATTTTACAAATTGGAACCCTCACAGTTGCGACATCTTACAGGGAGATTGGCAGATGCTATCAATGCACACAAAGCGAATCTGGACGAAAACATTGTGAAGGAGTGGGAAGAAGCGCTCAAAGAAATCAGTTCCTTGAAAGGATGGGAATCGAAGAAAATAAATAACGGGTACATTATTCTCCACCAACACATTGTTTAATATTTCATAAATAGATCCTTTTTCAAAACAGATTTGAAAAATCTGCCATCGTATACTCAAAATTTTATGTTATTTGATAGGCATGAAGGAGCACTGGTTAAGATTGTTGTAGGGAAAGTTATGAGCGAATTAAAAAGAAATTTTCAGCTAACTCTTCCCAAAGAGTTCGTTGGAGTTGATGATCGTGTGGAAGAGATTATGAGCCTGATAGATGCCAAATTTAGAAATACAGCGATTATCGGAATCTGTGGAATGGGCGGCATCGGTAAGACAACTCTGGCAAAGGTCCTATACAACAATCTCTCTAGTCATTTCGAACATCGTAGCTTCTTGACAGATATTCGAGAAACATGTGTACACAAGGGTATTGAATGTCTGCAAAAGCAGCTCATTCGCGATATACTAAGAATTTCATGTGACGTGTCTAATGTCGAGGAGGGAATAGGTATCATAAGTTCTCGATTTATAAGTAAGAAAGTCCTCATTATCCTTGATGATGTGGATGATCATACTCATTTGAAAGCTTTGGCCAGAGACAATAGTTGGTTTGAAGATGGTAGTATAGTCATCATAACAACTAGAAATGAGAGTATTCTTAAGGAGGACAGGAGGGCAAGCTATATCTACCAACTCCAAGAGTTGCCTTTGGATCAATCTTTGATTTTATTCAGTAGACATGCTTTTCGAAAGGATTCTCCTCAGAGCGATTATGAGGATATCTCTCATGATGTTGTATCAACTACAGCGGGGCTTCCCTTAGCGCTCGAAGTTATAGGTTCATTCTTATGTGGAAAGGGAAAAGAAGTTTGGAAAGACACATTAAAGAAATTAAAACAGGTGCCCGAAAAGAAAGTGCAAGAGAAGTTGAAGATAAGTTACGATGCATTAGAATATGAGCAGCAACAAATATTTTTGGATATCGCATGTTTTCTTGTTGGATGGCATAAACAAAGTCCGAGTTATATGTGGGACGCCTGTGATTTTTTTCCGACGAATGGGCTCGAAGTGCTCAGTCTTCGGTCCCTAATTAAAATTGACGAACATGGCAATCTAATGATGCACGATCAATTGAGAGATTTGGGAAGGCAAATTGTTCGTCAAGAAAATCCAAAAGAGCCTCGGGAGCGCAGCAGATTATGGAATTATGAGGACGTCAAAGATGTGCTTGACAACAGCAAGGTAAGAGTTTTCTTTGCTTATCTTAATTAATGAATGCGAGTCCATCCTCTCTTTCTTCTTTGACAGAAAAACTGTTGTCAAATCTTAAGTCCCCAAAACTTGTGGTTTCTACCAGGAAAAGAGCTCTTTCGATTAATTGCCGTTCTTGCGGAATTCAAGGACCTAATTGAAGAGCAATTTCTTAGTTATTGGTGATATGGACGTATGTACGTACGTACTTATGCATGCATGCATGTATGTATGTCTCGTAGAATTGTAACGATGACACTCGCCCTTGACGTACCACTTTCAGAGAACTTGCCATTGCTCGGGGCCAAGCGCTTCCCGCATATCTGATTATTGCACTTGTTTGATGTATCGATTCTTCTTTTGATTTCGTCTTAGGTCATATCTTTTTTCTTTTTTCTTTTTTTAAAATCTTTTACTGAGTATTGACTTCTTATGAGTTTTTTGCTGCAATAAATGAGACCCTTTCATTTCTGATGATTTGCTAACCTGGTCTGTCCGTTTTTCAAGTTGGGTCAATTACAGATTCAGTCCCTTAAGTATTAATGTTTCTGAGATTTACTACATGTATCTATTTTTTTTTCTCAACATAATTTATCTTTTATGCAATCGAGTTCTTTATTGTCGACTAGTATCTAATACCGTCAATTTACTGGTGTGGCTTCCATATTTATTTTTCATATGCGCAACTGTGTAAGATAAACGTCTTGACATTTATTAATTTTATTCTGTAGACTTTGTATTATTGTTGATAATTTTTTCTCTATGCATTTGCTTATACTTAAATTTTTTGCGAAGATGGATAGTTTTTATATTAATCCCCTTCTAACATTCATTTATTAAACATAGGCTTTCATGTTATTGCAATAATTTCTAAATTTTTCAAATCTTAGTGTGGATCTTACTTACCAAATATTTAGTTAGTTTTTATATAATCATTTGTTAAATATGGTCTATCATGTTAGATAACTGTTTTAGGAATATTATATATGTTAAATATTGACCACCGCGTGATAGTAGATATTTCTACATCGTTCAACTCTTGGTGATCGCTTCATTTAGCACGTGTTTAGTATACTTGCATCATTTTTTTTTAAATATGGTGTGTCATTTAACAAATCTTTTTTTGTTAATGTCATTTGCTTATGAAAAACGAAAAAAAAAATACTTTTGGTTATACTTAACATTGACATGTCTTCTTTTATCTTCTACGATGGACACTATTTGGTAAAGCGTGTTCAATAATTTTTTGGTGGTGGGATATTTTTTTAGTTAAAATGGATATCCATGCACCTTTTCAATCATAATAATCGCCAATCATTTTTCTGTGATGATAAATATCTGTTTCAACGATCTTTTAGTATTATGTAGGATGTCAAATATCAATCCCATATAATATTGATATTTTTATTTGATCAACACAATGTTGGTATTATTTATTTGTCAAATATGAGCCCATTGCACGGAATAAATTATAGCTCCATAAGTTGTTTCAATTGCTATTAGATATGTTTGTAACCATTACTCAAATGTAGACGTACAACTCAATGGCATATTTTATGTGGTAAGATCAAACATTCAGAGCTAACAGTCCACAATGTTTCCTAGTTGGAGGGACTCTAGAAAGGTTGAGGCTCTTCGTCTTGACGGTCATGGAAAGGGAAAAATATATACGGCTGAACAATTTAAAGAGCTTGCCAATTTGAGGTTCTTTCAAATGAATGGTGCGAATTTCAGTGGCGATTTCCAGAACTTGCTTTCACAATTAAGATGGCTCCAATGGTGTTATTGTCCATCAGATTTCGCACCTGCAAATTTTCATCCAAAGAAATTAGCCGTGCTAGATCTATCGCATAGTCGAATTTCAGAGGATTGGGGAGGCTGGGGTCCACTCAAGGTAAAATGTAGAGAAAACATATATCTTCTGAATAATTACCCATTCTGGAAGGTTCAATTGCACCAAATTCTCCATTTTTTTTAGAGGGGATGGTTTAGTGCACTTCCTCAAATTAAGGAGTTTCCTCCAATAAATTATATTAAAAAAATTGACAAAAAAAAATCTAAATGATTTTTGGTCTTTTTTTTTTCAATTTCAACCGAAGCAAAAGTATGTCTTTTTTTAGCGACTCTTGTTCTATGTCTATGTCCATTTTTCATGGTTTCATGAAGAAACAGAAACTTCGTCGCAATGACTTGTGGTATATGCATTCTAAGGTTCTAAATTAAATTTTGTCTTAGAGAAACAGAAATCATTTATGAATTGCTCTGACTTGTTGCACGTATTATTAGTTCATTATAAATGCTGATTATTGAAATCAACGTATGACACAATTATAAGCTATTAGTCTAACAACAGTAGCGCAGTTATCCTTCCAATGACATTTAAACGTTTTCGGACCCAACATTTTTTCATATCCTGCACTTATAAAATTTAAAAATTGCTTTTCGTAACTAAAATAGCCGTTTGTGTTGAAAGAAACAGTGGCGCCCAGTGAAAGATCTTTTCTTCGATTTGAATTTCTCCTCTGCTTTTTTATGAAAAAATTTGCTTATGTCCAATCATAGCGAGGTATGTTTTTTTTTTTTTTTTTTGGTTCCTTTCCAGATGGCAACAGCTCTCAAAGTTCTCAACCTCACGGGCTGTCATTCTTTGACAAGAACTCCTGACTTGTCTGCTTTCAAAAGCATGGAGATTTTGATTCTTGAATATTGTGAGAATTTGAAAGAGATTCATCCTTCTATCGGGGACATCAAGATGCTCGTCTCCTTGAATGTCAAGGACTGTCATAGATTGGAGGAGCTACCAGCTGGAGTAGGTAAAATGGAGAATTTAAGGGAGCTTATCTTAGATAGTACTGTTATACAGGAGATTCCTATTTCGAGAGGTTGTTTGACGAAGCTGGAGACTCTAAGTGCGTACAATTGTGAAAAACTTGCTCAAATTCCAGAATCCATGAGCTCTCTCGTGTCTTTAACACGACTGGACCTATGTGGTTCAGGGATCGAGGGATTACCCGAATCAATCGGTTCTCTGAAGGAGCTCGAGACTCTTGATGCCTCTTATTGTGAATCGTTAACCCGCATACCCAGCTCCATAGGCTCCCTCAAGTCTTTGACCGAATTGCATTTAGCATCGACAGCAATTGCGGAATTACCCGAAGGCATTGTGAATCTGCAGAATTTGAGGATTTTGGATATTAATGGGACCCACATAAAAGAATTGCCTCGTGACGTTGGAATGTTGGCGAAACTCCAAGAGTTGCATGTTTGGGATTGCAAAAATCTAGAAGGACTACCCCGTAATATTTCTAAGCTCTCCTCTCTCCAAAACCTCGGCTTTGGAGGCTGCGAGAAGATTCAAGAAGTACCAGAACTGCCCTCTGGCTTGAGAGATCTATCGAAAACCTGCCAGAGTCGGTTATTGCCAAATCTTTCCCAACTGACCCTTCTCCACCAACTCTTTCTGTTTGATTGCAGTTGGCTTGAATGTCTCCCGGAGCTTCCGGTTGGACTATCAATTCTTCGTATTACAGGTTGCGAAAAATTGAAGGCGTTGCCGAATTTGTCCAGCTTGAAGCGCTTATCTTTTTTGGCTCTCGCGAGGGGCTTTGAGCTAACAGAAGTCACCGACTTGGAAGGTTTACAGTCCCTATCCACCTTAAAGGTATGGGAATGCCCTAAGATATGTAGGCTTGGGGCGGTCGAATCCTTGGAGTCATCGAGAGGCTTACGCATTGATGAGGCGTTCCCAGATTCTTCCAAGTTAACCAACGCAAAGGTATCTCGGTTACCTGAAAGATCGCTACAACTTCCTAATTCAAAGATTCTACAGGAAACAATCGCTGCAAGTTGCGAAAATTTAGCAGAAATTGAATGCCTTGGTGGATCACAATCCTCAACGACGTTGGATATCTTTGAGTGCACTTCCTCTGGCCAATCTCGAGACCTTCCAGGTTTGGAATGTGTGAGTGAATCACATTTTACAAATTGCCCGAATCTAACTGAAATTCATGGCCTCGATAGATTTATATCCTTGGAAACTTTGGATATATATGGCTGCACATCCCTCGGACAATCATTGGACCTATCAAATTTAAAGAGTTTGAGGGAATTTTATGTTGCAGATTACAAGAACCTAGTTGAAATTCGAGGCCTTGATGGATCGGAATCCTTGGAAACTTTGGATATCTTTGGGTGCACGTCTCTTAGACGGCCACTGGACTTGTCAAATTCAAAGAATCTACAGACACTCAAAGCTGTAAACTGCGAGAAGCTAGTTGAAATTCGAGGCCTTGATGGATTAGAATCCTTGAAGTATTTGGATATCTCCGGGTGCACATCTCTTGAACAATCACTGGAGTTGTCAAATTCAAAGAATCTGCAGACACTCAAAGCTACAGAATGCGAGAAGCTTGTTGAAATTCGAGGCCTTGATGCAACGGAATCGTTAGAAGAGTTGAAAATTTCTGGGTGCACGTCTCTTGGACAATCACTAGACTTGTCAAATTCAAAGAATCTGCGGACATTCGAAGCTGCAAACTGCAAGAACCTAGTTGAAATTCGAGGCCTTGATGTATCGGAATTGTTGGGGTATTTGGATATCTCTGGGTGCACCTCTCTTGGACAGTCGCTGGACTTATCAAATTCAAAGAATCTGTATACACTCAAAGCTACAGAATGCGAGAAGCTAGTTGAAATTCGAGGCCTTGATGGATTAGAATCCTTGAAGTATTTGGATATCTCCGGGTGCACATCTCTTGAACAATCACTGGACTTGTCAAATTCAAGGAATCTGCAGACACTCAAAGCTACAGAATGCGAGAAGCTTGTCGAAATTCGAGGCCTTGATAGGTTAGCACCTCTACAGAATTTGGATATTTCTGGGTGCACGTCTCTAGACAATCAATCTGCTAGTCAACTTTAAGAGATATTTGTGGAAATTCTGTGCTGCAAACTACAAGAACCTAGTCAAAATTCAAGGCCTCGAATAGATCAAAATACTCGAGAGATCCAACGAAAAGTCACTGAATTTATGAAGTTCAAAGAAGCTGAGGATATTCCAAGCTGCAAACAGGGAGAATTTTGCTGAAACTCGAGGCCTTGGTATTTTAGAATCCTTGGAAGGGTTAGAATATCGGGGTGTACGTCCTTTGCACAATCACTGGACATTTTGATTTTGAAACGAGTTTTGTTCGCTGCAAATTGCAGTAACAGAATTTTATGGCCTTGACGGGTTCGAGTTGTTAGTGATAGTCCATGGGTGCACATCCAATTAATAATCACTCTAAGGGAATTCTATGCTGCCAACTATGATAATCTACTTGAAATTCAGGGACTTGACAGGGTAGAATCCTTGGAAAATTTTGTTGCGCGGAACAAGCGATCGAACGATAAAATAGACAGAATGAGAAAAGTAAATTGAACACCATATTTACGTGGTTCGGTCGTAAAGACCTACGTCCACGGGGAGAGTAGCAACGATTCCACTATTGATCAAGCGATACAACGGAGATTACAGATCACTCGAGTTACACAAACACACCCTTGGTGTTTCCCAGCCCCAATTACATCCAAGAACGCACACAGTGTTTAACCCCCAATTCCTGGCGAAATAATCTCTCAATCTCACAAGAGAATTAATCACAAATCTAATAACAAGATTTAATCGGCTAAAACCACACGTACTCTAGTCTTTGATTTCACGCACGAAGATGACGTCGGATGTAATTGAGAAGCCCATGTACAAGCACTCGTATAGACGGCGCTTCAAGCCCTTGCATCAACCTCGGCGCTTCCTCGATACCACGGCAACACTCGCCGAAGTCTTCTGTGCACGCGCCCGAGTCTATTTCAACTCTACGTACTGTTAGAGATATGCCCTAAAGCAATTGTGTAATAGTCACATATTAGGTATATCCGTTACACTTCTGATTTCTTATCAGTGGCAAAGACGTATTTATTCATTTGTCCAAATATAAATGAATAAAATCCATAAGATCAGTTGTAGCCGAACCTATTCTTAAGACGTTGAGAATATGTGTGACAGGTTTACGGTTAGACTGAATCTTTAAAACAGTTCCCGATCAATGGATTATTGAATGGATATCAATGATCCTGTTGAGGTCGGGATGTTCTTAGCTTCATAATTAAGTATCTGATACTCAAGGGAATGACGAGTCACAAGTCATTGGGTATTGCGATATCCGAGTTAAGACATAGGTGCTTGTATCGGACAAATTCACTGAACGTGACACAGATTAGCGACATGGAAGCTTTTTGCGTGGTCAATGTCTAATCGTTCATGCTTTGGTCTTGTGTAAATAATCCTTAGACCTGAGGTACAGTGTTGACTTGTGTGATAAATGGCTATGGTTCACAAGTGCGCATATTGGCGGGTCGTTGATTCGTCTCTGTACTTGATGGTCGTAGTTCAGGCACATACGAAGTCACATGTGTACGCAATATGGAATCTGTCTCCTTATTAATAAAGGTATGATGTCCTATGTGATCTAATTGTAACAAAGTATTGAAATCCTCGGCCGGGGTTATGATTGAGAATGAAATGTTCATGTCTCATATAAATGCATGTCAAGTTAGATTTGTACATATGATCGAATTGGTGGCTTGACATATATTCCATGGCCTTTGTTCGATCGGGACATAGTAAGACAAAAGGATTGAATTACACTGTAGCCAAAGCTGACAGGTTCATAATGTTCTTAAAAGAATTCACACTGTCTGGGTAGCAATGACATATTGCTAGATGTCACTCATGGCTTGTAGGACCTAGAGAATGATCGGGACAATCAATTCTCTTGGAAGTACTAATGTGTTAGTGCATGTCTTACTGCCAGCTCGGTGATGAACCTAGGAATGTCACACACCTTAACCAATACATGACAACGTATTGCGGAAAGACGACATTGCAAATTTGTTTGCAATTATACCAATTAGTTGGGTTGAAATTAAAATTAAATGAGATTTAATATTATTTCTATTTTTGGTCACTTGCACGTGTATATACGATGTATTTGTACGTTATACGTATTTGTATGTTATACGTATGTTACTGTTTGGTAACCTCTTTTAACTCTTGTAATAATAATAATGGTTATTATTATTTTTAACACCTTTGTTAGTGCTATTTTTAAATAGCATTTTTGTATTGTAAATTGTGAGTGCTATTGTTAGATAGCATTTATAATTGTTAGTGCTATTTTTAAATGGCATTTATTTATGATAAATTGTGAGTGCTATTGTTAGATAGCATTTATAATTATTAGTGCTATTTTTAAATAGCATTTTTTGTATTATAAGATGTGAGTGCTATTTATAAATTGTGAGTGCTATTGTTAGTGCTATTTTTATATGGCATTTATTTATCATAAATTGTGAGTGCTATTTTTAGAAAGCATTTATTATATGTTAGTGCTATTTTATAATACAATTTATTGGAATGTGTTTTTGGCTATAAAAGGATGGCAAGAGTTTTGAGGTTGGGGTTGGCACATTTGTAGAGTGTGCAGATTTTTGAGAGCCTTGAGAGAAGAACACAAACACTCTCTATATTCTCATAATTTTGAGTGACCAAAATATACCAAGTTCGAAATATCGATTCCGTAAATTGGTTTGGAATATTGATTCCGCATATTGCTAGCACAATTGTTGTGGAATTATTAGTCGTCTCCCGTTCGTCAATTGGTGGTGTGTCTGAACTAGAGGCCCGACACTTGTGGGGCTGAGATCGAAGAACATCAAACCGACACCTTCGTTTCAAGCACGCTACAAGAGGTAGTCTATTTACTCCCTTTGGTGCTTTGTGATTTTTCGATTGAAATGCACGAAGTACGCCTCTGGAGATACATGTATGGGTTGTTATTTATTTCCGCTGCGTTTACTAATTTTTATTTGCCCGTACGTGTTACGTGAATCCCAACAGTGGTATCAGAGCCAATCCTTAGGCGTTTTCGTGCATTTAATTGATTTTTGTAATTTTTTCAATACTATGGCCAATATGTATTAACGAATTGTTCGTCTTACATGGCTAATGGAGGTTGATTATTTTATATGATAAATTAATCAACGTAACAAAAATTGAGACTAAATTAATTTTGAATCGAAAATTTATGGCTATCTTATTTTACGTAAAAATTCTGAATATGATTCAACGTAGAATTTTTATTGTGCCTTCCTAAGTTTTAAATTGTGAATTTATTACTTACGTGGAAGGGTGGTGATCATGGAAAAATCCCTAATCAATATGATTAATGTATATATGAATGTATGGTGATTATTTATATTTTTGGGGTTGTAATTATTAAATGGAGGCTACGTACTCCTTTTATTATCATGTAATCTTTACTTTTTTAGCATAGTCAATTGTTGATGTAAATGCTACGAGGATTACGTGGAGGAGCCTTTTAAGCCGGCGAGCTCTTTGGGCCCGGTTCTTGAAGAGTTCAAGGAACCAAGAAGAAGTGAAGAGCGGCTCTCCGTTATTAAAATATTAAAATGATTAAATGTGGTCTCATTGGCTCGAGACCCATTAAATCATAATTCCATGATCACCACGTAGGATAGATGTTTATGTGATTGACATCTATTTATTTATTATGTTTACGTGAGCATGTTAAACCGGTTAATGTGCAAAGTGAGACCTATAAATGACTCAAAATCTCCTTTAAAATATATTAAGTCGTGACGGGTTTCGGACTCGTGGCCTTCCATCGTCGTGGTTTGATCCTATATTATAGTGGTTGATTGATCGGTTATGGATACATAGGGGTCAATTGTCATTTATAATTGTGGACCACTCCATTAAGCATATGATGTTGTGGGGTTGAGACCAAACGATTTCCAATAACTGTTAGGTGAGGGGATCGTTTGTGTTTTCAATACTTACATGAGACGATGGGTAAGACTTAACTACGATTATGAAGTCGATAACTGTCGGGTGAAACCTTCATGATCTAGAGGCCAAAGTTATGATTGGGACTCGCATATGATGCGTTGAATAAGCTGATCCACTCACTAAGTTTATAGAACACCAATAGCTGATAGGTGAGGTGGACTATGAGCTCGTGGGACTCCAATCCCCGCTAGTAATCTTTACCCAACAAAGATTACCGTTTCCCATTTTTAGGAGTATGGGATCCGTGTATAAATTTAGTGGGAGGATCTATTTCATTTAAAGGCCAAAATGAAATACTTATTTTGAAAGACAACGGCTAACAATTTATTTTCTGCACAGATATAAATTACTCTGAAAATGGTGAATACAAACCCGCTCGCTTCAATACTAGACAAGAATTGTTTGACCGGTCCCAATTTCACCGACTAGGTAAGGAATTTGAGAATTGTTCTCAATTCTGAAAAAATCGGGTATGTGCTTGATGAAAATATGCCAGTCTCTTTTCCTGAGGGTGGGACCCAAGAGGAACGTATCACTTATGATAAGTGGCATGGCGATGACTTAAAAGTTAGGTCATATATGCTTGCTTCAATGAACAATGATTTTCAAAAAAAATATGAAGCAATGGTAAATGCTAGGTCGATCATATTGCATCTAAAGGAATTCTTTGATGAGAATGGTCGAACCTCAAGATATGAGATATCTAAAGCATTGTACCGCATGAGGATGGCTGAGAAATCATCGGTTAATGATCATGTCTTGAAAATGATCTGGCACATAGAAGAATTGGCTAGGCTGAATCTTGTCATGGACAATGACTTAGCTGTGGATTTGATCCTCCAATCCTTACCTGATTCATTCTCTAGTTTTGTTCAAAACTTCCACATGCATAATATGGAGAAAACCCTTGCTGAGTTACATAGCATGTTGGTAATTTATGAGAAGGAAATGCACAATACAAGGCCAAATGTTGTGGCTTTGGCTAAGGCTTCTTCTTCAAATAGTAAGACTATTTTGAAGAAAAAGAAATGGAAGAAGCCTATGAAAGCTGTTGTGCAATCAAAACCCAAGATTGAAAAAGGGAAATGTCATTATTGTGGTGTCATGGGGCACTGGAGGAGGAACTGTAAGAAGTACCTCGCAAGCTTGAAGGTCAAGCCAAAGAACCAACCTTGTGAAGGGATGGTGTCTATGATTATTGAAACTAATCTTATGGTTAGTGCTGAATCCAGCTTATGGATTCTAGATTCTGCTGCAACGTCACATATTTGTATGTCTTTGCAGAATCTGGAAATAAGCAGGATGCTGGGGCAAAATGAGATTGTCCTGACATTTGCAAATGGGGCAAAAGTTGCTGCATTAGCTATAGGGACTTTTCGTTTATGTTTGCCTTCAGGACATGTTTTGGTTTTAAAGAACTGTTTGCATTATAAGAATGCTATACAAAACATCATTTCTATACCTCGTATGGGCAAAGAAAATTATGAATTTTCTTTTGCTGATGATGTATGTTCTATTTATTATAATAGAATATGTGTTGGTTCTAGATTATTAATGAATAATCTCTATACCATTACAATGTCCGGTAATACGATTACCAATAAGCAAAATAATCATGATGTAAATGCCGTAACCAATAAACGCCCCAGAGATACTCCAAATCCAAAGTATGTTTGGCATCTCCGATTAGGTCATATTGGAGAAGATAGGATTAACAAGTTGAGTAATGATGGATATATCGATCCAATTGGTTTTGAACCATACTCGACTTGTAATGCTTGTCTTCTAGGAAAAAAGACAAAAGCGCCCTTTGTAGGACATAGTGCGCGAGCTGCTGACATACTAGGATTGATACATACAGATGTATGTGGACCAATTAATGAAACTGCTAGGGGTGGTTATTCTTACTTCATTACATTTACCGATGATTGTTCACGGTATGGCTATTTGTGCTTAATGAAGTATAAATCTGAATCCTTTGAAAAGTTCAAGGAATTTAGGTATGAGGTTGAGAAACAAACAGAAAAAAGTATTAAGGCTCTTCGATCTGATCGAGGAGGTGAATACCTTAGTACTGAATTCTTGGATTATCTTAAAGATAATGGCATTTTATCACAATGGACACCTCCTGCAACTCCAGAGCATAATGGTGTATCTGAAAGAAGAAATCGTACTTTATTAGATATGTTACGATCTATGATGAGCTACACCGATTTGCCTATGTCCCTTTGGGGATATGCCCTTGAGACAGCTGCATATTTACTGAATAGAGTGCCATCCAAATCTGTTCCAACTACGCCTTATGAGATATGGTATAGTAGGAAACCAAGTCTTAATCATACCAAGATTTGGGGTTGTCCAGCTTTTGTCAAGAAGCTGAGAATAGAAAAATTGGAGGCAAGGTCTGAACATGGTCGCTTCATTGGATATCCAAAAGAAACTCTTGGATATTATTTCTATTTTCACTCTGACCAAAAAGTTTCGGTCAGCAGGCACGCTTCTTTTCTGGAGAATCAGTTCGTTCAGGAAGGTAGTGCTGGGCGGAAAATAGTCTTACAAGAAGATAATAATGAAGTATCAAATAACCAAGTTCAGACACCGATCTCTGATTCAGTGGGACCTTCTGATACACAACCTATTAGGAAAAGTGCAAGAACGTCTCGTATACCTATTCGCTATGGACACTCGGTTGAAAATATTGAGTCACTATTCATTATGAATGATAGTAATCAATTGAGTGATCCATGCACCTATGAGGAGGCGATGTTGGACATCGATTCTGGTAAATGACTAGAAGCCATGCAAACCGAAATGGATTCAATGTATTCCAACGATGTTTGGACTCTAGTTGATCTGCCTGATGGTATTGTACCAATTGGCTGTAAATGGATCTTCAAGAGGAAGATAAACGCTGATGGTCAGGTTGGAACTTACAAAGCACGACTGGTGGCGAAAGGGTATCGTCAAAAAGAATGGATCGATTATGACGAAACTTTCTCACCTGTAGCCATGATGAAATCTATTCGGATTATGTTGGCTATAGTTGAGCACCTTGATTATGAGATATTCCAAATGGATGTCAAAACGGCTTTTCTAAATGGTTTCCTCAAGGAGGATATCTATATGGAACAACCACGGGATTTTGAATCTTGTGGTGAAAGTCGAAAGGTGTGTAAGCTTATGAGATCCATTTATGGACTCAAACAAGCATCCAGAAATTGGAACATCCGTTTTGATGAAGCAATCAAATCGTTTGGCTTCATTAAAAATCCGGATGAATCATATGTATATAAGAAGGTCAGCGGAAGCGCAATTGCGTTTCTAGTTTTGTACGTCGATGATATACTCTTGATCGGGAATGATGTACCGATGATATCATCGATCAAACTATTCTTGTCACAGAAATTCTCCATGAAAGATTTAGGAGAGGCAACCTATATTTTAGGTATCAAGATTTATAGAGATAGATCGAGACGATTGACTTGCCTCTCACAATCTACGTACATAGATAAAGTGTTAACACGGTTTAACATGCAATGTTCCAAAAGATGATTATTGCCTTTTAGGCATGGAATCCGTCTTTCCAAGGAGATGTGTCCCAACACTCCTGAAGAAAGGCAGCGGATGGCAAAGATACCTTACGCATCCGCTGTTGGAAGCATAATGTATGCTATGCTATGTACGCGACTTGATATCGCACATGATGTAAGTGTTACTAGCAGATATCAGTCTGATCCAAGGGAAGAGCACTGGATAGCAGTCAAGAATATCCTGAAGTACTCTCGAAGGACGAAGGATTTATTCTTGATATACGGAGAATGAGAGTTTAAAGTTGAAGCGTGTACTGATTCTGATTTTCAATCAGACCCGAATGACTTTAAGTCTACATCGGGGTTTGTTTTTACACTCAATGGTGGTGCAGTTAGTTGGAAGAGTTCCAAACAAAGCACAACTGCTGATTCCACTACTGAGGCAGAGTATGTAGCTGCTTCTGAAGCGGCGAAGGAAGCTGTTTGGATGAAGAAGTTCATTGCTGAACTTGGAGTAGTTCCTTCCATTGAGCAGCCGATTACATTGTTTTGTGACAACAATGGGGCTATAGCTCAAGCTAAGGAACCACGGTCTCATCAGAAATCCAAGCACATTGAGAGACGCTTCCATCTCATCAGAGAAATAGTTGGGAGAGGTGATATCGCCTTGCAGAAAATTGCCTCAGCGAAAAACGTGGCAGATCCCTTTACTAAAGCATTACCTCAGTCTTTATTTGAAAGACACCTTGATAAAATGGGTTTGAGGTACCAAACTAGTTGGCTTTAGTGCAAGTGGGAGATTGTTAGAGATATGCCCTAAAGCAATTGTGCAATAGTCACATATTGGGTATATCCGTTACACTTCTAATTTCTTATCAGTGGCAAAGACGTATTTATTCATTTGTCCAAATATAAATGAATAAAATCCATAAGATCAGTTGTAGCCGAACCTATTCTTAAGACGTTGAGAATATGTGTGACAGGTTTACGGTTAGACTGAATCTTTAAAACAGTTCCCGATCAATGGATTATTGAATGGATATCAATGATCCTGTTGAGGTCGGGATGTTCTTAACTTCATAATTAAGTATCTGATACTCAAGGGAATGGCGAGTCACAAGTCATTGGGTATTGCGATATCCGAGTTAAGACATAGGTGCTTGTATCGGACAAATTCACTGAACGTGACACATATTGAATGATTAGCGACATGGAAGCTTTTTGCGTGGTCAATGTCTAATCGTTCATGCTTTGGTCTTGTGTAAATAATCCTTAGACCTGAGGTACAGTGTTGACTTGTGTGATAAATGGCTATGGTTCACAAGTGCGCATATTGGCGGGTCGTTGATTCGTCTCTGTACTTGATGGTCGTAGTTCAGGCACATACGAAGTCACATGTGTACGCAATATGGAATCTGTCTCCTTATTAATAAAGGTATGATGTCCTGTGTGATCTAATTGTAACAAAGCATTGAAATCCTCGGCCGGGGTTATGATTGAGAATGAAATGTTCATGTCTCATATAAATGCATGTCAAGTTAGATTTGTACATATGATCGAATTGGTGGCTTGACATATATTCCATGGCCTTTGTTCGATCGGGACATAGTAAGACAAAAGGATTGAATTACACTGTAGCCAAAGCTGACAGGTTCATAATGTTCTTAAAAGAATTCACACTGTCTGGGTAGCCATGACATATTGCTAGATGTCACTCATGGCTTGTAGGACCTAGAGAATGATCGGGACAATCAATTCTCTTGGAAGTACTAATGTGTTAGTGCATGTCTTACTGCCAGCTCGGTGATGAACCTAGGAATATCACACACCTTAACCAATACATGACAACGCATTGCGGAAAGACGACATTGCAAATTTGTTTGCAATTATACCAATTAGTTGGGTTGAAATTAAAATTAAATGAGATTTAATATTATTTCTATTTTTGGTCACTTGCACGTGTATATACGATGTATTTGTACGTTATACGTATTTGTACGTTATACGTATTTGTACGTTTGGTAACCTCTTTTAACTCTTGTAATAATAATAATGGTTATTATTATTTTTAACACCTTTGTTAGTGCTATTTTTAAATAGCATTTTTGTATTGTAAAATGTGAGTGCTAATTATAAATTGTGAGTGCTATTGTTAGATAGCATTTATAATTGTTAGTGCTAATTTTAAATGGCATTTATTTATGATAAATTGTGAGTGCTATTGTTAGATATCATTTATATTTGTTAGTGCTAATTTTAAATGGCATTTATATCTGTGTCGATTACCACGCTAGTACCTACTACCTCAGGAGTTTCTGGTTGCAACTCCACCTCAAGCTGAACACCGTCCAAATCCGTATTGACACTGCCACAATCACTCCTAGCCAGAAGCATTGGAGACTCGTCAAAGGTAACTTCTCTGCTGCAAACATGTGAATTTACACTTGGGCACCACAACTGATAGCCCCGCTCACCTCGTGCATAACCATGGAATATGCACCTTGCCCTCACATCGAGCTTACCATCACTAACTCGATAATAACATGGGCAACTAAACATTCTAAAATTAGAATAATCAGCAACGTTACCTGACCACACTTCTTCGGGAGTCCGATATCCAATCGCAGTCGATGGGGATCTATTCACTAGGTAGCTCGCTATACTAAGCACATCTGTTGAAATTCTCCTAGTCATACCAGCACTAAAGACCTTTTCACGGGCCGTCTCTAGTAACTCGCTGCTCATCAATTCTGCACACTGTTGTAGTTTACTAGCATTAGTGCGGTGTTTCACTATTCCCTTTTCCATGCAGAATTTATTTACCAGCTTCGAGCAGGACTCCATGCCACTGTCATTTCGCACATGCTTGATCAACTTACCAGTCTCCATTCCGATCAAAGCTCTCGACTGCGTATTCCTGACAACAGCATCATACTTGTGCTTCCGCACAAACACCCAGGCCTTCCTCGAGTAGCCATTAGACTCTCGAACAGATGTCGACGTCTTAGGAGCGGAACTTATCAATGTCTCACCTTGAAGTTTATACAGGCCGCCATGCTTGATTCCCTTCATTATCATCAGAGCACCTCGAACAATTTTCAGGACTCCACCTCATGAAGAATACCTGCATCCAGCTGAATCTAGAGCACCCAAGGAAATTAAGTTCTTTTTCAATTATGGAACGTGTCGTACTCCAGTCAATGTCCTCACAATACCATCATGCATTCTGATTTTAACATCACCAATACCCACAACATCGCATTCAGCATTGTTTCCCAACTGCACTTTACTACTATCCATGCATTGATAAGAAGTAAACCAATTCCTATTTGGTATAGCATGAAAAGAACAACTAGAATCCATAATCCATCCGCCAAACGACGAATTCTCAGTGACAGACAAGACACAATCGACACCATCAGAATTTTCAGCTACAGCTGCAACATCATCCGCAGATTCAACTCCAATTCCCTTAGCTCTTTCGTTTTTCAGTTTAAAGCAATTTCTTCTAAGATGCCCTTTCTTGCCACAGTTCCAACAGACATCACCGCCAGTCCTAGACTGACTGCGTCTATTCATGTTCATACTACTTCTGCTAACACGTGCACTAGTTCTTCCTCTTTCACCTACTAAAGCAGCAGATACAGATTCGCCAGATTCTCTTCTACGGATATCCTCACTCAGAATTAAATCTCGAATCCCATCAAACGTCAAACTAGTTGACCCAGAAGAATTGCTAACAGCAGTAATAGTAGTATTCCAACTATCAGGCAATGAGGATAATAAAATCAAAGCACGTACCCCATCTTCAAAGTCAATCTCAACTGAACTCAATTGACTAACTATCACATTTAATTCATTGATATGATTAGTAACTGATGTACCTTCGCTCATCTTCAAGTTAAACAGACGTCGCATCAAATAGACCTTGTTGATCGCAGAGGGCTTCTCGTACATGTCCGACAGGGCTTTCATCAAACCCGCAGTGGTCTTCTCTTTGACGATATTAAACGCAACGTTATGAGCTAACGTCAGCCGAATAACACCCATCGCTCGTCTATCCAGCAATTCCCAATCGGGTTGCTTCATCGTTTCTGGTTTCTTCCTAGACAGGGGCTCGTGCAGCTTCATCTGATATAAATAATCTTCTATCTGCATCTTCCAGAAACCAAAGTCCTTCCCCTCAAATCTGTCGATTTTCACTTTAACTTCTTCTGTCGCCATCGATTCGCTTCAACTCAAGCAAGCCTAGCTTTGATACCAATTGTTGCGCGGAACAAGCGATCGAACGATAAAATAGACAGAACGAGAAAAGTAAATCGAACACCAGATGTACGTGGTTCGGTCGTAAAGACATACGTCCACGGGGAGAGTAGCAACGATTCCACTATAGATCAAGCGATACAACGGAGATTACAGATCACTCGAGTTACACAAACACACCCTTGGTGTTTCCCAGCCCCAATTACATCCAAGAACACATACAGTGTTTAGCCCCCAATTCCTGGCGAAATAATCTCTCAATCTCACAAGGGAATTAATCACAAATCTAATAACAAGATTTAATCGGCTAAAACCACGCGTACTCTAGTCTTCGATTTCACGCACGAAGATGACGTCGGATGTAATTGAGAAGCCCACGTACAAGCACTCGTATAAACGGCGCTTCAAGCCCTTGCATCAACCTCGGCGCTTCCTCGATACCACGGCAACACTCGCCGAAGTCTTCTGTGCACGCGCCCGAGTCTATTTCAACTCTACTTACATCAGACAAGCACTTGCGAATTTATAAGAAGATGAGGGAGGCCCACGGTTCCCCTTTTTGACTTCAACGCCCCCATTAAGGCAAGAAAGAATAAAATATTCTTTCTTGGCCTAACTTGCACGAAACTTCAACAAGAGAAACAAATCTTCTCTCTTTCCTCTTTTATTAACAATGGGGACCACCTTTTTTTGTTGACTTGCTTTTGGATAAAAGAAACCGTGTGATACGGTCAAAAGATATGCAGATTGTTGCTATCTTCATAAACATGGAAACAATTTCCGTAAATTGGCTCCATCTAATATCCGACTTCTTTTACGTGCCGAGCAATTTAATTCGAGTCGAATTCGTTCAACGGGCTTAAACTCGAGACATATTTATAACAAATTTAAACATCTCCAGATGCATGTCCATTGCACAGTGCCCTTTCAAGTTCAAAATATCTAAGGCTGGTATGTGTTGCAAATTGCAAGCTGGTAAGTTTGAATGTCTCTGGTTGCATGTCATTCTATTTGAAGTTGGAGGCCTTGGCCAGTTAGACTCTCTAGAAAGCTGCGATATCTCTGGATGCACTGGAAAGATTCCATGTCGCAAATTGCCAGAATATTGTTGAAATTAATGGTTTACAGGTTGGATTTACTAGCAAGATTGAATATATCTGGGTGCATATCTATTGGAAGATAACCAGACCTTTCCAGTCTAATCACTTCGAGGGAATTTCACGCTGCAAACTGCAAGAATCTAGTTGAGGTCTGAGGCCATGATCGGATAGAATCTTAGGAAAGGTTTATCTGGATGCATGTCCATTGAAAGATTAGCAGACCTTTCAAGTTCAAACAATGGAAGGAATTCTCTGCTGGAAATTGCTGGAGTCTAGTTTTAACTTCACAGTCTTGACAGGTTGGATTTACTGGAAAGGTTGGATGTCACTGGTTGCACATCTATTGAAAGATTACCAGACATGTCTAGTTTAAAGAAATTGAGGGAATTTCGTGCTGCCATCTGCAAGAGTCGAGTTGAAATTGGTGGCCTTAACGTGCTGGAATTACTGGTAATATTGGACATCTGTGGTTACACTTCCCTAGGAGTATTATCGGACCTATTGCGCTGGAAAACCCGGATACAGTTGAACATCAACTCCTATGTAGGCAAAATCTTAGTCTTGGTAATGGCAGGAATGAAGCTGGCAGTCCTGGTGAATCATCTGTGAGTGATTCTTCTTTGTACATTACCGAGTGATTCATGTTTCTTGGTTGGAATGAAAACTCTGTTGATCATGGTAGGAATGTAATCCCCCTCAACCAAATAACATGAGCTTCTAGGGTTAGGACTACTAATATCTAACATGTTATGTTATGACGATCTACTCCCACATCCTTCGCGCTGCAATTTGCATTTATTAGGGGTGAGTTTGTTTCGCGAATATCCAATCATTTGAAAAATATTTTTCAAAAAATTATTTGCTTGAATCAATGATGAAATGAACGAATAAATAATATTTTCATCGTCCACAAGATTGTTTAGGCAAAAATTGTGGTAGACAATTGAAATATATTTCATTGGTGAATTATCTCAAGCAATGCAAGTAATCATTTTTTTTTAAAGATTTTCAAATTCATTCTTTTTCGTGAAACAAATAGAGTTCTTTATTTAACTTCCCAAACTTTTATAACCATTGAGAGCCGTCTCTCGGAATTTAATGCCCACTTTAGGAGAGAGGTCGATGAGACATGATAATCAACGTAAAGAAGATGACGATTGTTTGAAACACGCGACTCTCATACAAGTCTCATTACTATTTTTTGAAAATAAATTCAAGATTTTTTATTTTATTTTTTTATGTCAAGCGACACAGACCCATGTCTGTTTATGTAAGTGATAATATTCTTATAATCCTTTTCATGTTTCATTAGACTGTGTTTGGCTTTGCAACTTTTATTGTTATGAGCATACGCATTTCTTTGTCCAATTTGAACCCTGATCTCCAAACTAAGATGCACCTCTTCCACGAGCTTTGTTTGAATGAAGGCTTTACTCAACTTAAATGAACTGTTTTTTTAATTTGGCTGGGTGAAATAAATTAGTCCGATTTCTAATCTTGCCGAATATAATTTTTACGCTCTGATTCGGTTTGATCATCAAAGCCAAACCGGGTGCGATTTCACGGTTCGGGACGATCCGGTTCACTGGCATTTTCAGATCATCCACGGAATAATCTGCTCGGGACTGAACAGGGTTTTGGAGCACCGGATTGCGAGACAAACAGAGCCGAGGGGAATTGGACCGGGAATTGGAAGAGAATTTAAAGCAGGGACAAGACTAACCTTTTCCTGGTGTAGGTTTTGAAAATACCGAAATCCAATCAGAGTCCTTCGTCTCCCTCTCGGAAGCGTCTTATATAGAGAAGGCGAAGAAAATGTCAGTGTCCTTTTTAGCGAATGTGGCCACCGTCGTTGGTACCCTATTAGACTTCCACTCTGCGCATGAACTGGTAAGCCTTGACCTTCAATCGCTCTCTCCGCTCTCTCTCTCTCTCTCTCTCTCTCTCTCTCTCTCTCTCTCTCTCTAGTAGCTTTCTCTTTTCGATTTTTGCTTGCATTTGCGAAGGGAAATGGTGCTTGTTCGAACGACCGATTGCTGTTCCTCCCGAATTTTTCGTGTCGTTCGAGGATTGGCTTGTCTCCGCTGGAGAGATCTACTTTCGCTGTAATTGCTTAGTAAATTTGAGCTTTTGAGGGGAGTGGCTGCCGATCATTTGGTCTCTCTCTGGTCTGGCGAACGCATGCGCGGGAGAAAGTCGGTAGCGGCTTAGTCGAAAATGTTGGTTCTCTGGTGGTGTTCGGTGGTGGAGCTCTGTGCCCTGAGAAAGCTTAACGAGCTTCGTCTAGCTGTTTCTGAGCTCTACGTTCGGTCTCTAGTGTTGTCATTTGGAGGGCTTCCGATTGTATTGAGATGATCTTTTGGGCGGAAAGTCTGTGTAATGGTACTGCATTTGCATTTCTGTAGAAACTTGGGGCAACACTCTTGCGGGGATTTGTTATGCAAAGTACTTTTGCTGGCCCTTTTGGCCTCGCATTTACTGTAGAACTTTGGTGCTTGTTATATTTGTTGGTACCTTGGTAAGGGTGGAAATTGTCCGGCTTTAATGTGTTGCAAAAAATTGAAAGCAACTTTGGGAATTTTCATTAATGCGGGAATGTGCATGCCCCAACCATCTCATGGCAATAAGCCTTCTGTGCTCGGGACACCCTTTTCCCAGGAATATACAGAAATGGTTAACATTCTCGCAATTGTCATTAGAATTCATTTAATATTTTTAAAACATGCTTCACTTCGTTGCCCTGCAATGCCATTTTGTGGCACTTCTTTATGTTAATTTTTCATTGCTTAAATGAAACTTGCTTATTTAAACTGGTTGAGTTTTTTCCCTTGTGCCTCGTGGTGCAGTGGGAAATAGGGAGAATGCAATGGAAGATAGTTTGAGGGATCAGAGTCTTCACATTCTTCATCTTTTTCTTTGTAAAGCATTTATGGGATGCATGCTCTGGTCTCACTTAGTATTGCTGTTGTTGGGTTATTTAATTTTTGTTTTAAATGTTCTGTTTTTTTTTTTTTTTTGTCAGATTAAATGTTCTTCTTCGTATTGCACCTTTTGATGCCTCTAAAAGGTCACTGCAGGCTGGCATTTTGATTTTTTTTTCTTGGAATGATCTTTTTTGACTCGGAGTTGTGTGTTTTGTGAAATTATATATGGAGCTCTCTGAAGCTTGTATCTCACAATTCAGATATCTAGGCTCTTCCAACAATTGTAAGCCCTCTTTGCTTCCAAGAGTTTGAAGAGTTGTGGCACCTAACCCGAGTAAAGGCAGCCTTTGTGGCAATGAGGGATATTGGAATCTGTGAAGACAAGGTGAAGCCAGTGCTGAAGAAACTCCTGAAAGTATATGACAAAAAATGTCAGATGATTGAAGAAGAAAACTATAGAGTTCTTGCAGATGCTATATTCGATGAGGAGGATGATAAGGTACAGTGTACGTAGAACTGGTTTATATTTGCTTCATCAATGTTTCCATCTCTTTTGCACCTCTTCTTTCCTGCTTGTTTTTCTAAACTTTGTTTATGATCTGCTGTACAGGTTGAGGTGCAAAAGCGAAAAAGTACTGCAGATGTATGTGATCGACTCCATATTTTAACTATTACTTTTTGACCATCTTGAAAATAACCTTTGTTTTTCTCTTTTTGGCTCTGAAGGAGGATGACTTGGAGGAAGAAGCACAAATGCATGAGGTTGAACAAAAAGGCAGAGGTTGATAAACCAAGAATCTCAGGGCTTAGCTTCTCCTGGTAATCAAAAGGCTCAATTAGGTGGAACTTTGTTCGAGCCTGTGGTTGAGCAGCAAGAAATCCAATCTTCTTCAGTCCAGCAAAATAACATGAACAAGGGAAAACAACACATTTCTCCTATGCCTTTGGCTGTAATTGAAAGAAACAACCCGTCACAGCTATCTACCATTAAAGTTAGTGGAACACGTTCAGTAATGTCCTCTGATACTTCTATCAGAATTCTCATAGACAAAGGAAAGGGGCCTCTCTCTCCTCAATTTATCAATAGAAGCTTTATACATGAGAGGCCATGCAACGAACCAAAGGATGAGAGATATTGCGATGATGAGCCCCTAAATGAAACTCCTATTGCAAGTTGCAACTGTACTTTCAGGTCCATGTTTACTTAATAATTTGTTTGTTTGACTGGCCTCTTAGTTTTGTTGAATCATCTGCATAATGACTATAGTTTGTCAGTTTCTTTCGGGTGAGGGAAGGGAATGATTACTGGGGCTTGTAGGTGAGTTAGATCATTGTTGAGGATGAGGAAAAAAAACTACATTCTCTGATTTTTACCTTACCAAAAAAAAACTACATTCTCTGATTTTTCATACCCTTTGCCTGCTACCCATCTCTTTCTCCATTCATCCTCCATCTCTTTCTTCCATGTTCCCTCCATCATTTTTCCGGTCCCTCTTTCGCGTACTTGAGCAGAAGGAAATGCTGCCGGTGATGTCCATGCATGTTCAGTGACAATAGAATCTTCTTCTTATATGGTTATGTAGACTTTAGCAGCTCGATATCTTTCAATTAATTTATGGATCTACTAACTGCTTAACAAAGATTTACGTATATATGGTCCCTGGTTTTTCATTCATTTGGTGCTTTTGGTTCTCTCTTTTCAAGTGAAATTTGGCTGGGCCTCTTTCAGCTCGCAACTAATTCCACTTAGTCAGGATAGTCTCCCTTCTCACTTCGACTAGGAAGTTACTGAGCAAAGAGGCAAGGGGGTGCACCTCATAGAGACTCAAACTGTCTGCAGGGTAAAGTATCGATCCATATGACAAAGGCATGTAGAATATGCCGTTCTGAAAGCAAAAATGTAGACGGAGTAACACTCGCCGGCCTTTCGTGGATGGAGAAGCGGCGGTGCAGTTGTCATTTTGTCATCCTTTGACACATTCCCAACGTCATGTGACCCCCAAGTTGAACACTGTAAAAATGACGGAAGATCATCGGCCTTAAAGAAACGATTGCACGTGTAAGTAATAGAGAATGAAGTGGTCGGAGCAAACTGCTTAAAAATTATAATAAAATCAGAAGCAAAAATAAAATCGAATTACCAGACAATCGGAACGCAGTGTAAAACCTGTCAATTGCCGGGGATCATTGATGGTGGGCCGGCAGCCCTCGCCACTATTATGCAATGTTTTTTTTAGTCTTAACTTTATTTTATTAATTTTTAACTAAATTTTAAAATTTACTTTAAATAAAATTTGTATTTTTTATATTTTAGAATTATTTATTTTTGTAAGCTAATTAAGTTTGTATTTTAATTTTTAATTATTTTTTAATTTTTACCTTTTTTAAATTGCTGACTGGACCTCACCGGAGCCACGTCAGCTGCCCCATCAAATTTTCAGCAAAGCAAATCAGAGTTGGCACTCAAACGATCGTTTTTCAATTAAATTGTCACTTAAGTGATTCGAATGAAACTTTTGGCACAAAAGTGATCTCGATACCCAACTTTTGGCACCAAAAGTATCCTTTTCCCGTGCGATTCCATGCTTTTCCTCTCTGTTCACAGCTTTCTTTTGAGGCTTTGCTCCCATCAATCTCTTTTACCGCCATTTTAGGTGAATTTTGAATGCGGAGCCAAGAAGATCCGATATGGTGGGCGTCTTCCTCAATTTCTTTTGCCAGCTTTGTAGGGCGCGCATGGTAATACTTCAGAAGTAGAATTTCTGCTTCTGAAGTGCTTCAGAAGCTGAAATCCATTTGGTAAAGACGCTTTAGAAGTGATTTTGAAGCTGAAAGCCGTTTGGTAAAAATATTGAGAAATCACTTCCAGAAGTGGTTCTAGAAGTGATTTCTACTTCTGGTTGGATGTTTGGCCAACTTTGAGAAGCTAAAAATTGTAGCTTCTCAAAAAGAAATCAGTTCTCCAACTACACTGGTCTTCGCCGACCAACGCCCGCCTACTGGCGCCCCCCGTCCGCCCCTCGACCGTCAGCCGTCGGCTCGCCCCGTGGCCGCCACCGCCCGCCCGCTGCCGGTGGCCAGCCGCCGTCGCTCGCTCGCAGCAGTTCGCCTGCAGCCGCCGGTCGCCCACCGCCGCCGGTCGCCGTCCGTCGCCCGTCATTGGCTGCCGGCCCCGCGGCAGCTGCCGGTCGCCCGCCTCTGCCGGCCGCTGCCAACCTCCGCCCTGTTGGACGTCGCCAGTCGTTGCCACCGGTAGCCGGTCGCCCGTCGGCCTCCGATCGCCGCCCGCCATCCTCCACCGACCATCACCGCCGGAGATTTTGTTAATAATGTTTAAAAATTAAAAATTTGAGAAGTAGAAATTTTATCATGCAACTTTCTTTGATCAGAAATCAACTTTTGATGGAGAAGTTGAAAAATCAACTTTTGATGGAGAAGTTGAAAAATCAACTTCTGCTTCTGATTGAGAAGTTGAAAAATTAACTTCTGCTTCAGAAATGATTTCTTTTACAGAAGTGTTGCCATGCGCGCCCGTAGGCTACTGGCAAACATGAGTTTTGCTCTGTACATCGGATCCGATGGAAAGAGAAGAATTCACTCATTCAGAGGATCCGATGTACAAGGCGTCTTTCTCATCGACCTCTCATAGTGTAGGTGACTATGAAGGCGGAACCAAAAGGCCGAAAGAAAATAATTATGAAGTGTTGTTGAGCTTTAGAGGGAAAGACACTCGCTAAGGCTTCACCAACTATCGCAACAATAGCCTTGTCGATGCAGGAATTTGTGTGTTCAGATATGTCAACGAGCTCCATAGTGTAAGATCTCAATCCCGTTTATCTCAAATGACTACTCTTCCAGCAAGCGTTGCCTTCACGAATTGGTTCAGATGTTGAAGTGCTAAAAAAATGGAGGACAAATGGTGCTGCTCATATTTTACAAAGCAGAACCCTCGCAATTACAACATATTGTGGGGAGATTGAGAGATGCTATCAACGCACACAAAGATAATTTGGACGAAAATATTGTGAAGGAATGGGAAGAAGTGCTCAAAGAAGTCAGCACCTTGAAAGGATGGGAATCCGCGAAAACTAATAATGGGTACATTACTCTCTACCAAAAGACGTTGGTTAGTTTCTCATAGCTAGATCTTGTTAGGGCTCTCTTTGACACTTTCACTCTCAGTGCATTCACCCGTCATCCCCGCTTGCAAATCTACCGTCCACAAGCTCGAGACCATCCCCTTCGGTGCAGGACCCACGCTCGCCCCGGCCGATCCTCCCTCCTCCCCCGCTCGCCCTTTCCCTCTTCGACCAGATTTAGTCCTCCAGCCCCTGAACAACTGGCAACGCTAATTACTGACATTAAAGCGCTTGCGTCTAATGGCTCACAAGAGAATCGCAAAGTTGCCATGCATACAAACACGAGATTAATGGTCCCATCTCAATCTTTTTGTTCTTTCTTTATTTAGTAGTTTGTATTCGTGTACATCACGATTCTCATGAGATGAATAGAACGGTAGTCAAATGCATGAAGTTTGGTGCACGTTAATCTTGTTATAAAAAAAAAAAAAGAAGAAGAAGAGAGAGAGGTGTTGGAAATGTGCGGTCCATATAAAATTCACATGATTAGATATTCTAAACAAATACTTAACGAGCACTAGTCAATAACTAGTCAATCACACTGAATAAGAAAGTCATTCCAATTTTGATAAACTAGTTAGACGACACGAGAGAGTCGAGAGGAACTGTGATGACTTTATTACTCTAGATAAAAATCTAATTCCACAATACATCTCTCGTGAAACTAGGCTTCTCTATGCCACACCATGCTTATTTCATAGTTATCGTGCATCCGTCCCAGTCACTTGGATATCCCTCCTTGGATTAATCATAATTAACCAATCACCAAATAATTAAATCCCAAGAAAGAGTTGCACACTTTCAACTAAGTTTTGTTAGACATACTTGTATAGCCTTGTAGTCTTGTAGTTTTCTCTTGCACTTCTTCTTTCTCTTTAGTCCCACATAGGAAGAGCACTAAGCTCTTTACCTCTTCTAAGCCTATATAAAGGCTTCTCATGTACATTGTTTCACACACCATTATTAGAGAACAATACCATTCTCTCTTAATCTTTCTTTCTTATCATGGTATCAGAGCCAAGATCATTGTATTGAAAAGTATGCTCTGCGGTTGCCATAAATTGGATCTTCCGCATCAGAAATTAAGACAATGAGCTCATTGTTTTTAAAGTATGCTCTGCGGTTGCCATAAATTGGATCTTCCGCATCAGAAATTAAGACAGTGAGTAGGGCTATTGTGCTATCTTCCTTGCTTGCTTTAGTCAAGCTTCCCTGTATTTATCTTTCTTTCTAAAGGTTTTGTTCGCACTCCAAATCAGTGCTTCTCGATCTTTTCGATCAGTTTATGCACCTCAACTCACACTTCTAGCTTCGCCAACGATTTTTCTGTCCTCATGGGCGATTCTAGTGATCACATCGATGTTTTCGATCGGTTTATCTTGACCGCTCCACCACGTGCTCCACCTACACGTGGCTCTCGGCATCTTTCATCTACTTATTGTCACCATCTTGGACATGAAGAGTCGCATTGTTGGGAAAAAAATAAGGATGCTTCACGCCTTTATGTGACATCGCGTCCTATTCCACACTCTCGACCTATTACTCTGGTTTCTTCTTCTATGGATGATCGTATTGCTGCTCTTGAAGCCCAGCTTGCTCGGTTGAGTCCTTCTCTGCTTGGGTCTTTTCCTGATTCCGGCACTACTACACATTCTTCCTCTACAGAAAGAAATGCTGCAGCCACTCCATCTTCATGTGGCACTTCTACTACCTGGATACTTGACTCAGGAGCTGCTAGACATATGTCTAGTTCCGCTGCTTGTCTCACTCAGCTCTCTGAGCTCAAGCATCCAGCACATTTCTTTGCTGCTGATGGCTCTCCTCTCTTGGCTACCCGGCGGGGTACTCTCACCGTCTCTCGAGATTTCAATGTCCCTGATGTATTACATGTTCCTTCTTTGGCTCTCAATTTATTATCTGTTGGACAACTTACTGATGCTGGATGTACTGTGAGCTTTACAGATAGCTCTTGCTTTGTGCATGATCGTTTGAGTGGTCGGATGATTGGGAAGGGCAATAGACAGGACGGGCTCTATATTATGCAACATTTACATCTTCCAACTTCTTCTGATCCTTCTCCTGTGTTGGCTACCATGGATCTTGCCCGTTGGCATCAGCGTCTCGGGCATATTCCTTCTTCTCGTCTCACCGTCCTTCATCAACGAGGTGCTTTGGGTCATGTTTCTTCTGGTAATCTTCCTCCTTGTTCTATATGTCCTTTGGCCAAGCAATCTGCTAAGCCTTTTCCTATCAGTAACTCAAGATCTAGTGCAATTTTTGATCTTCTTCATTCTGATGTATGGGGTCCTGCACCACTTTCTTCCAAGAGTGGCTTCAAATATTATGTCTCTTTTATTGATGATTATTCTCGTTATACATGGGTTTATCTTATGCGTCAACGCAGTGATTTTTTTTCCGTCTATCAATCTTTTACAGCCATGATTTCCACTCAATTTAATACAAAAATCAAAGTTTTTCGTTCAGACTCGGGAGGAGAATATCTCTCTGTTGTTTTTCGTTCCCTCTTGGCCAATGATGGTACACTTCCTCAACTATCTTGTCCTGGGGTTCCAGCTCAGAATGGGGTTGCTGAACGCAAGCACCGTCATATTCTAGAAACCACTCGCGCTCTCTTACTTGGGACATCTGTTCCTACTGAGTTTTGGGCTGAGGCTCTTCTTACAGCTGTTCATCTAATTAACCGTCTACCCTCATCTGTTCTTCATCAAGACACCCCTTTCCAGCGTCTCTATTCTCGATCTCCTAGCTATAATCATCTTCGAGTTTTTGGGTGTACTTGTTTTGTCATTCTTCCCCCCACTGAACGTACGAAGCTCACCGCTCGCTCTGTCTCGTGTGCATTTTTGGGTTACAGCACCCAGCACAAGGGTTATCGATGTTATGACCCAAATGCGCGACGCATACGTATTTCTCGCAATGTTACTTTTCATGAACACGTTCCTTTCTTCCCTACCAATGCCACACCTCCTGTGTCGTCTCCTGTTCCATTTATGGATTTCCCTGTTGATCCTTTTCCTGATCCTCCTTGTCCTGTTTCCACCTTGGATCCAGATATATCGCCACCATCCCCATCTTCGCCTTTCCCTTCTACTGCACCTCCTGCTCCACCTGCCCTTGATGATTCAGCACCTCTAGAGCCACGCCGTAATCCTCCTCGAGATCGGCGTCTGCCAGTCCGGTATGTTGCTTCTACTTCTTATTCTACTGAGTTTAGCTCTTTTTTGGCTGCTGTTCATGCTGTACAAGAACCCACCAGTTATCGTGAGGCAGTTCAGCATGCTGAGTGGCGTCAGGCTATGTCTGAGGAGCTCTCGGCGTTGGAAAGTACTGGTACTTGGGAGCTAGTGCCTCTTCCTCTAGGTCGCTCCTTAGTATCCTGCCGATGGATATACAAGATTAAGACCCGTTCTGATGGCAGTATTGAGCGCTACAAAGCACGTCTAGTTGCCAGAGGTTTCTCCCAGGAGTATGGTATTGATTATGAAGAGACATTTGCTCCCGTAGCAAAGATGACATCTGTCCGAGCTTTACTAGCTATTGCTTCAATTCGTAATTGGCCTCTCTTTCAGCTTGATGTCAAGAATGCTTTTCTTCATGGGGATCTTCAGGAGGATATCTTCATGCAGCCTCCGTCTGGTCTTGCTCATATCTCTGGACAAGTCTGCCGCTTGCGACGGGCTATTTATGGTCTTAAACAGGCTCCTCGTGCTTGGTTTGAGAAGTTCAGTGATGCTATTCGATCTGCAGGTTTTACTCAAAGCGAGGCTGATCATGCTATGTTTGTTCATACCTCTTCTGCTGGTTGCACTATTCTTCTTCTTTATGTTGATGATATGATTATCACTGGAGATAATAGCGACCATATTGAACATACCAAGCGGCACCTTCAGCAATATTTTGCCATGAAGGATCTCGGACCACTACGCTACTTTCTGGGACTTGAGATTGCTCGCAGTTCGCGTGGTATCCTTATTTCTCAGCAAAAATATACTGCTGATATTCTCTCTAGGGCTGCTCTCTCGGATTCACGCACTGCTGCTACTCCTATTGAGCTGAATCAGAAGTTCTGCCCGGATGACGGGGAGCCTCTTTCTGATGTGACACGCTATCGGACTTTGGTTGGCAGCCTTGTATATCTTACTATCTCCCGACCCGACATCGCTTATGCTGTTCATGTTGTTAGTCAGTTTGTTGCTGCTCCTCGCACGGTTCATTATGCTGCTGTTCTGAGGATCTTGCGCTATCTCCGAGGCACTTTATCGCGTTCCTTATTTCTGCCATCTTCTTCTGCGCTCAAGTTGCGTGCCTATTCTGATGCTGATTGGGCTTCTAATGTGACTGATCGCAAATCTATCACTGGCTATTGCATTTTTCTTGGCGATTCTCTCATTTCTTGGCGTGCCAAGAAACAACATATTGTCTCACGCTCCTCTACAAAGTCCGAATATCGTGCTATGGCTGACACTACCGTTGAGATTGTTTGGCTTCGCCGCTTACTTGCTGACATGGGTGTTTCACTTCCGGATCCCACTCCTCTACATTGTGACAACAAGAGTGCCATCCATATTGGTGCCAATCCAGTTTTTCATGAGCGTACAAAACATATTGAGATCGATTGTCATCTGACTCGTCATCATCTTCAAGCTCGCACCATTTCTCTTCCTTTTGTTGGAACTGAGAATCAGCTTGCGGATTGTTTTACGAAGGCTCTCACATCACAACGCTTTAAATTTCTTCTTTCCAAACTCTCGTTGTTTGATCCACCTTGAGTTTGAGGAGGGGTGTTAGACATACTTGTATAGCCTTGTAGTCTTGTAGTTTTCTCTTGCACTTCTTCTTTCTCTTTAGTCCCACATAGGAAGAGCACTAAGCTTTTTACCTCTTCTAAGCCTATATAAAGGCTTCTCATGTACATTGTTTCACACACCATTATTAGAGAACAATACCATTCTCTCTTAATCTTTCTTTCTTATCAAGTTTTAATTTATTGATTTAGTACTCCACAAAGCCCCCCAAACAGTCTAAAAAAGGGGAGGGAGGGAGGGAGAGATCCAACTCAAACTCTCTCCTCTTCTCTCATCTCCCTCTCATTTTCGCACCTTTTCGTTTTCAACCTCCCTCTTATTTTCACACCCTTTCTTCTCTCATCTTTTTCATTAATTGGAATTTTCTTTGCTAAGTTACTTATTTATTAGTCCACCGTGACAATTTTAGCCAACTTCTCCACTGTTTAGATGGTTTATCTAGTAATGTACGACATTGAATCAGTACATCATCAGTCAATCTTAATCATGAACTCCAATTGCCTCTTGTGAGTCGGGAAGCACGTTGACCGAGTCTTCTCACCAAGTTCGAATTTTGTTCCCGATTAAAAATTTATTTTAAAAGCCATGTTGATGTTGATAAGTTTTTGTCGTTGGCCCGTGTGCGTTACAACCAGATCCAGGAGCATCTTCATACTTTTTCTTCTCTTTCTTTCTTCATCAACAGAGAAAACAAGTCAAAAGTCTTAAGTCAAGAAGCACCTTCCGCGTTATGCTGCTCATTCTCCTTTGCGATCGCCATCCATCACACTCACACCGGTTCGATTTAGCGTGAAGAGTCTTGAATCGTTCGACGGCAAGAGCTCGGCATCGTTCAAGCACGCCCAACAGAGTGTGTTGTGAATCTCTGGAGATCACAGCAGTGGGTGGATTGTGTTGTTTGAACATATTCCATAGGTAATCCATGACTGCTCGCTCTACTCCTCTCCTCTGTTTCCTGCTTCGATTGCTTCATTTCTTCTGATGACTTCCGGATCGAGCTCTTTGGGAGACCTTTTTGCAATCGCCAGATCTGGGGTTCCATACTTCTCCTCTATGTTTCCTGCTTTCTTTTGATGCTCTGCTCCTATCAATCTCTTTTACCACCTTTTTAGGTGAATTTTGAACGCGGAGCCAAGAAGATCCGATATGGTGGGCATCTTCCTCAATTTCTTTTACCGGCTTTGTAGCATCTGCTCCACCAATTCTCTCGAGATGGAAAGAGAAGAACCCAGTCCTTCAGCAGATCCGACGAACAAGGCGTCTTCCTCGTCGACCTCTCCCTGTGTAGATGACTATGAAAGCGCAACCAAAAAACTGAAAGGAAATAATTACGAAGTGTTCTTGAGCTTCAGAGGGAGAGACACCCGCAAAAGCTTCACTGATCATCTCTATCAGAGCCTTGTCAATGCAGGAATTCGCGTGTTCAGAGACGACAATGAGCTCCGCGTTGGCGAGGAGATTGCTGAGGAGCTTCTCTGCAGTATTATGCAGTCCAAGATCTCGATCCCAATTATCTCAGAGGACTATTCTTTCAGCAAATGGTGTCTTTGCGAACTGGCTCAGATCTTGAAGTGCAGGAAGAGCGGAGGGCAAATGGTGCTGCCCATATTTTACAAAGTGGAACCCTCACAGTTGCGACATCTCACGGGGAGATTGGTAAATGCTATCAATGGACAGAAAGCGAATCTGGACGAAAATACCGTGAAGGAGTGGGAAGAAGCGCTCAAAGAAGTCAGTTACTTGAAAGGATGGGAATCCGAGAAAATAGATAACGGGTACGTTATTATCCATCGACACATTGTTTAATATTTCATTAATAGATCCTCTTTCAAAACGGATTTAAAATATTTGCCATCCTATACTCAAAATTTTTTGTCACTTGATAGGCATGAAGGAGAACTGGTCAAGATTGTTGTCCAGAAAGTTATGAGCGAATTAAATAGAAATTTTCAGCTAAATCTTCCCAAAGAGTTGGTTGGTGTTGGTGATCGTGTGGAAGAGATTATGAGCCTGATAGATGCTAAATTTACGAATACGGTGATTCTCGGAATCTGGGGAATGGGCGGCATCGGTAAGACAACTCTGACAAAGGTCCTGTATAACAATCTCTTTAGTCATTTTGAACATCGTAGCTTCTTGGCAGATATTCGAGAAACATGTGCACGCAAGGGTATTGAATGCCTGCAAAAGCAGCTCATTCACGATATACTAAGAAATCCATATGACGTGTCTAATGTCGAGGAGGGAATCGGTGTCATAAGATCTCGATTTACAAGTAAGAAAGTTGTCATTGTCCTTGACGATGTCGATGATAATACTCACTTGAATGCTTTGGTCGGAGACAGTAGTTGGTTTGAAGCTGGTAGTATCATCATCATAACTACTAGAAACAAGAGTATTCTTGATGAGGCTACGTCATGCCACATCTACCAACTCAAAGTGTTGCCTTGGGCTCAGTCGCTGACTTTATTCAGTAGACATGCTTTTCGAATGGATTATCCTCTGAGAGATTATGAGGCTATCTCTACTGATGTTGTATCAACTACTGGGGGGCTTCCCTTAGCGCTTAAAGTTATAGGTTCATTCTTATGTGGAAAGAGAAAAGAAGTATGGAAAGATACATTAAAGAAATTAATCAAGGTGCCTCACGAGAAAGTGAGAAAGAAGTTGAAGATAAGTTATGACGCATTGGATTATGAGGAGCAGCAAATATTTTTGGATATCGCATGTTTTCTTATTGGATCGCATAAACAAAATCTAATTTATATGTGGGATGCCTGTGATTTTTTTCCGGAAAAGGGGCTTGAAGTGCTCAGTATCTTGTCTCTAATTAAAATTGATGACAATGGAAAGCTAGTGATGCATGATCAATTGAGAGACCTTGGAAGGGAGATTGTTCGTCAAGAAAATCCAAAGGAGCCTCGGGAGCGCAGTAGATTATGGAATTATAAGGATATCAAAGACATGCTTGACAACAGCAATGTAAGAGTTTTCTTTGCTTATCTTAAATAATGAATGTGAGTCCATCCTCTCTTTCTTGTTTGACAGAAAAATCGTTGTAAATCTTAAGTCCCCAAAACATGCGGCTTCTACCTGGAAAAGAGCTCTTTCGATTAATTGCAGTTCCTGCGGAATTCAAGGATTTGAAGAGCAATTTCTTGGTTGTTGTTGATATGTATGAATGTATGTATGCATGTATGTATATATGTCTCGTAGAATTGGGACGATGACCCTCTCCCTTGTCGGGGGCCATGCTTTTCCCGCATTTCTCATTAGGGCACGTGTTTGATGTACGGATTCTTTTTTTGATTTCGTGTTAGGTCATTTTTTTTTTCTTTTTACTTAGTATTGACTTCTTATGGGTTGTTTGCTGCAATAAATGGGACCTTCATTTAAATTCTGATGATTAGCCATCCTGGTTTGTGCGTTTCTCAAGTTGGGTCAATTACAGACTCAGTCCCTTAAGTATTAATGTTTCTGAGATTTACTTCCTGTATCTATTTTTTTCCCCTCAACGTAATCCTTTATCTTTTATGCAATCGCGTTCTTTATTATCGATCAATATCTAATACCATCAATTTGCTGGTGTGGCTTCCATATTTATTTTTTATATGCTCAAGTGTGTCAGATAAACCATGTTAAATAATTTTTTGGTGATTTAGTCAAAATGGATGCCATACATCTTTTCAATTATCGATCATCGACCCCAACTAGTTTGGGATAAAGATGATGTTGACGTTGATGTTGAATGGATGCCATACACCTTTTGAATGATAAAATTTCCAATCATTCTGTGATGTTAAATATTTGTTTCGTCGATCTTTTAATATCATTTAGGATGCCAAATATCAGTCAAATATAATATTGATATTTTCATTTGATCAATATGATGTTTGTATTATTTATGTGTCAAATATGAGCCCATTGCACGTAATAAATTATAGCTCCATAAGTTGTTTCAGTTGTTTCGATTGCTATGAGATATGTTTGTAACCATTACTCAAATGTAGACGTACAACTCAATGGCATATTTTATGTGGTAAGATCAAACATTCAGAGCTAACAGTCCACAATGTTTCCTAGTTGCAGGGCACTAGAAAGGTTGAGGCTCTTCGTCTTGACGGTCATGGCAAGGGAAAAATATATACGGCTGAACAATTTAAAGAGCTTGCCAATTTGAGGTTCTTTCAAATGAATGGTGCGAATTTCAGTGGAGATTTCCAGAACTTGCTTTCACAATTAAGATGGCTCCAATGGTGTTATTGTCCATCTGATTTTGCACCTGCCAATTTTCATCCAAAGAAATTAGCCGTGCTAGATCTATCGCGTAGTAAGATTTCAGAGGATTGGGGAGGCTGGGGTCCACTCAAGGTAAAATATAGAGAAAACATATATCTTCTGAATAATTACCCATTCTGGAAGGTCCAATTGCACCAAATTCTCCATTTTTTTTTTAGAGGGGATGGTTTAGTGCACTTCCTCAAATTAAGGAGCTTCCTCCAATAAATTATACTAAAAAAAATTGACAAAAAAATCTAAATGATTTTTGGTCTTTTTTTTTTCAATTTCAACCGAAGCAAAAGTATGTCTTTTTTTAGCGACTCTTGTTCTATGTCTATGTCCATTTTTCATAGTTTCATTATAAATGCTGATTATTGAAATCAACGTATGACACAATTATAAGCTATTAGTCTAACAACAGTAGCGCATGCAGTTATCCTTCCATTTAAACGTTTTCAGACCCAACATTTTTTCATATCCTGCACTCGTAAAATTTAAAAATTGCTTTTCGTAACTAAAATAGCCGTTTGTGTTGAAAGAAACAGTGGCGCCCAGTGAAAGACCTTTTCTTGGATTTGAATTTCTCCTTTGCTTTTTGTTGAAAAAAATGTGCTTATGTCCAATCACAGCGAGGTATGTTTTTTTTTTTTCCTTTCCAGATGGCAACAGCTCTCAAAGTTCTCAACCTCACGAATTGTTATTCTTTGAGAAGAACTCCTGACTTGTCTGCTTTCAAAAGCATGGAGATTTTGATTCTTGAATATTGTGAGAATTTGAAAGAGATTCATCCTTCTATCGAGGACATCCAGACGCTCGTCTCCTTGAATGTCGGGTGTTGTTTTGGATTGGAGGAGCTACCGGCTGGAGTAGGTAAAATGGAGAATTTAAGGGAGCTTATCTTAGAGTATACTGCTATACGAGAGATTCCTATTTCGAGAGGTTGTTTGACGAAGCTGGAGACTCTAAGCGCCCGCGGTTGTCGAAAACTTGCTCAAATTCCAGAATCCATGGGCTCTCTCGTGTCTTTAACACGGCTGGACCTATGTGGTTCAGGGATAGAAGGATTACCCGAATCAATCGGTTCTCTGAAGGAGCTCGAGAATCTTGATGCCTCTAATTGTAAATCGTTAACCCGCATACCCAGCTCCATAGGCCATCTAGCATCTCTTTCTGTCCTTGACCTCAGAGGATGCGGTAAACTTGCTCAACTTCCGGTCTCCATATGCTCCCCGACGTCTTTGACTGAATTGCATTTAGGATGGACAGCAATTGCGGAATTACCCGAAGGCATTGTGAATCTGCAGAATTTGAGGATTTTGGACATTAGTTGGACCCTCGTAAAAGAATTGCCTTGTGACATTGGAATGTTGGCGAAACTCCAAGAGTTGAGAGTTCGGGGATGCAAAAATCTGGAAGGACTACCCCGTGATATTTCTAAGCTCTCCTCTCTCCAACTCCTCCACTTTGGAGGCTGCGAGAAGATTCAAGAAGTACCAGAACTGCCCTCTGGCTTGAGAGATCTATCGATAACCTGCCAGAGTCGGTTATTGCCAAATCTTTCCCAACTGACCCTTCTCAACAAACTCCCGGAGCTTCCGGTTGGACTATCCGAGCTTTGGATTGAAAATTGCGGAAAATTGAAGGCGTTGCCGAATTTGTCGAGCTTGAAGCGCTTATCTCAATTGATTGTCAGGAAGTGCTTTGAGCTAACAGAAGTCCCCGGCTTGGAATGTTTGCAGTCCCTATCCACCTTAGAGGTATGGGAATGCCCTAAGATATGTAGGCTTGGGGCGGTCGAATCCTTGGAGTCATCGAGAGGCTTACACTTTGAAGGCTTTGGTAGATCAAAATCCTCACTGACATTGGATATATCTGAGTGCACTTCCGCTGGACAATCTCGAGACCTTTCACTTTCACGTTTGGAATGTGTGAGGGAATCGCATTTTGCAAATTGCCCGAATCTAACTGAAATTCGTGGCCTCAATGGATTAATATCCTTGAAAAGATTGGTTATCTCTGGTTGCACATCCCTTGAGCAATCATTGGATCTCTCAAATTTAAAGAGTTTGAGGGAATTTTATGTTGCAGATTGCAAGAACCTAGTTGAAATTCGAGGCCTTGATGGATCAGAATCCTTGGAAATTTTGGATATCTCTGGGTGCACGTTTCTTAGGCAGCCACTGGACTTGTCAAATTTAAAGAATCTGCAAAACCTCAAAGCTGTGAATTGCGAGAAACTAGTTGGAATTCGTGGCCTTGATGGATCGGAATCGTTGAAAGAGTTGATAATTTCTGGGTGCACGTCTCTTGGAAAATCACTGGACTTGTCAAATTCAAAGAATCTGTGGACGTTCGTAGCTGCAAACTGCAAGAGCCTAATTGAAATTCGAGGCCTTGATGGGTTAAAATCTTTACGGAATTTGGATATTTCTGGGTGCACATCCCTTAGACAATCACTCGACCTTTCAAATTTGAAGCATCTTTCGACTATCTATGCTGCAAGATGCACAAACCTAGTTGAAATTCATGGTCTTGATGGGTTAAAATCTTTACATGATGTGGATATTCCTGGGTGCACGTCCTTAGACAATCAAGTGATAGTCAACTTTAAGATATTTGTGGAAATTCTGTGCTGCAAACTACGAGAACCTAGTCAAAATTCAAGGTCCGGATAGATCAAAATACTTGAGAGATTGGGATATTTCTGGATGCAAGATCCAATGAACAATCACTGAATCTATGAAGTTTAAGGAAGCTGAGAATATTCCAAGCTGCAGACAGTGAGAAACACTCAAGGCCTTGATATTTTGGGCATCTGTGGTTAAACTTCCCTAGGAATATTACCTGACCTATTGTGCTTGGAAAATCTGATTGAGTTGAACATCAACCACTATGAAGGCAAAATCTTAGTCTTGATAATGGCAGGAATGAAGCTGGTGGTCCTGGTGAATCATCTGTGAGTGATTGTTCTTTGTACATTACCGAGTGATTCTTTATCCTTGACATTATATGGAGAACCAGAATTTTGAGATTATAATTTTTATGCAAGTTCTGTATTCGAAGGTTGTTGTGCTTGCTTGCAGGTCATCTATAACGTGTTGATACGGTGAAAGAATAGGCAGCTCTCTAAGAAATCATTGTCATCTCAGCTTCTTGAGGTGGATATGTGAAATCCTACACTGTGGAATGACGTAAATTTGCTTGCTTTCCCTGATTGCTTGGATTGGTTTTTGTTATTGTTCTGCAATATTTGAACTGTAATTCTCTCTTTTGTCTGTTCTAATATGACTGCTCAAGGTAATTTAATTATTAGAATGTGGATTATTAAGGATGGTTCTGGAGGCAAAGTTCAAAAACACATAGGCAAAGGAGAGAGATCATTCTGCTGGATCATGGCGCTCTTAGACCACAGAATTCATCGGGTTCTTTAATAGGGTGTCAATTTGATATGCTGCAAGTCTGCTAGAGTGAATTTAATGTGTTGAGTTTGCAACATTTTCATTTTCATTCTTAAATTCTCACCGAACTGTCTAATGTGCTGAGTTTGATCCTAACAAGACTCACACCGTTCAACCTGTTGGTCACTCCATTGTTGGGAAAATTTTTGCCATGCCAGTGAGGATTTTTCTTCTGGTGATGATCTGTTTCTGATTTTCCAGTATGTGAGTTGTCTCCTGCTGCTTCGATCAATAGTCTTGGTCTTCATAGGAACTGTAAATAGAGCCGGATTGTGGGATTTCGTAAGAGAACCGTATGTTTTTCAAGAGAACTTATGAACTATTACAAATCTGAGCGATTTTCTTCGTGTTAATCATGCCGAAATTGTGGGAGGAAGACACCTATATCTTGTGGAAATAATGATCCTCATGTTTCATGAACTGACATGATAAGCTTATGGCAATGGACTTGAACAGGACTAGTGATCGGTGTGGCACCTTGAGATGAATCCTCGCTTCTGGTTGGGGATGATGGTGGCAGGATTTGGCTGGACAGGAGGTCGGGCCATTGGAAGTTCCACTAATGATGAGCGCTGCTGTTAAATTATATCTCGAGCTTGAGTCTCTGTATGAAAAGTGGACGTCTTCGTGCAAGCCGCGTAAGGGAGGAGATCTTCAGTAACTGGTCTATGTATATACCTGAGATGTTATTTTTTTTTTTATGTCAAACGACACAAACCCATGTCTGGTTTTGTACGTGATAATATTCTTATTATTTTTATCATTTTCATGTTTCATTGAACTGTGTTTGGTTTTGCAACTTTTATTGTTATGAGCATACACATTTCTTTGTCCAATTTGAACCCTGATGTCCAAACCCCGATGCATCTCTTCCACGAGCTTTGAAAACTTAACTGCGCTTATTGTTGCAATTTGGCTCGTTTCGGTTCAGATTGTAAAATTAATTTTTTTTTTTTTGTATAGTTTGGCCGGATGAAATAAATTGATCCGATTCCTAATTTTACCGGATCAAATTTTTACACTCTGATTCGGTTAACCCGGTGTGATTTCATGGCTTGGGATTGGGCCGACCCGGCTCACTGGCTTTTTCAGATCATCCACGGAAAAACCTGGCCCAGCAACCAAACAGGGTTTGCAGCACCGGATTGCGATCCAAACAGAGCCCAAGGGAATTGGACTGGGAATTGGAAGAGAATTTAAAGCAGGGACAAGACAACCTTTTTCCTGGTGTAGATTCCGACTAAACCGAAATCCAATCTGGGTCTGTCGTCTCCCTCTCGGAAGCGTTGTCATGTAGAGAAGGCGAAGAAAATGCCAGTTTGTCCTTTTTAGCGAGTGTGGCCACTGTCGTTGGTAACATATTAGACTCCCACTCTGCGCAGGAACTGGTAAGCCTCGCCCTTCAATCTCTCTCTCTCCCCTTCTCGTAGCTTTCTCTTTTCGATTTTTGCTTGCATTTGGGATGGGAGATGGTGCTTGTTCGAACGACCCATTGCTGTTCCTCCCGAAAGTTTCGTGTCGTTCGAGGATGGGCTTGTCTCTGCTGGAGAGGTCTAGTTTCGCTGTAATTGCTTAGTACATTTGAGCTTTTGGGGAGAGTGGTTGCCGATCATTTGGTTTCTCTCTGGTCTGGCGAACGCTTGCGCGCGAGAAAGTCGATAGCGGGTTAGTCGAAAAATGTGGGTTCTCTGGTTTTGTTCGGTGGTGGAGCTCTTTGCCTTGAGAAAGCTTAACGAACTGCGTGTGGCTGTTTCTGAGCTCTACGCTCGGTCTCAAGTGGGGTCATTTGGAGGGCTTCCGATTGTATTTAGAGGATCTTTTGGGCAGAAAGTCCGTGTTATGATACTGCATTTGCATTTCTGTAAAAACTTGAGGCAACACTCTTCCGGGGATTTGTTATGCCAAGTACTTTTGCTGACACTTTTGGTCTTGCATTTACTGTAGAACTTTGGTGCTTGTTATATTTGTTGGTAACTTGGTAAGGGCGGAAATTGTCTGGCTTTAATGTGTTGCAAAAAGATCGAACGCAACTTTGGGAATTTTCTTTAACATGCAGGAATAGCCCCCAACCCTTTCATGGCAATAAGCCATGTGTGCTAGCGGACACCCTTTTCACGGGAATATACAGAAATGTTCAACATTCTTGCAATTGTCATCAGAATTCATTCATTATTTTCTGAACATGCTTCACTTCGTTGTCTTGTAATGCCTATCTTCTGGCACGTCTTTATGTTAATTTTTCATTGCTTAAATGAAACTTGCTTATTTAAACTGGTTAAGCTTTTTCCCTTGTGCCTCATGGTGCATTGGGAAAGAATGAGAATGCAGTGGAAGAAAGTTTGAGGGATCAGAGTCTTCGCATTCTTCAGCTGTTGCTTTGCAAAGCATTTATGGGATGCGTGCTCTGGTTATTGAAATATTCATAAAATTGATTTTGTAAGACCATGGAGGAGTTAATGCACCATGGAGTAGTTTCATAAGTGTTATTTTATAAAGTGTGTTGGGTTAGTTTCATGAGTGTGTTGGAGTAGTTTCATGAGTGTGTTGGAGTAGTTTCATGAGTGTGTTGTTTCATAAGTATGTTGGAGTAGTTTCATAAGTGTGTTGGAGTAGTTTCATATTGTCTTCATAGGAGTGTTTAGTTTTTACTATAAATACTTGAGTGTGTTGTATTGTAAGAACATAGAGAGAAGCCAAAGCAAGTGTTCTCCAATATAAATTTTCTCCATCCATTTCGTGCCTCGTTTCTTATATCCGAAAGGTCACCCACATTGTGTTCTCGGTTCCAACATTTGGTATCAGAGCTAGAATGGCATCTACTAGTTCCGTTCAAATGCAGCTTCCAAAGTTGAACGGAAAGAATTTCAACAACTGGGCCGTCCAGATGAATGTTCTGTTCAAATCGCAAGATTTGTGGAATCTGGTTGAAAGTGGCTACAATGAAGTAGCCAATGCCGAAGTATTTGAGGCTTTGAGAAAGGAGGAGAAAGAATCTTTGGTGGAGTCCCGGAAGAAAGATCAGAAAGCATTATATGCGATTTTTCAAGCCGTGGAGGAAACGATATTTGAAAAAATATCGAGTGCCGAGACCGCGAAAGCTGCCTGGGATATCTTGCAGAAATCCTACAAAGGCGATGATCGTGTTCGGCGGGTGCGGCTTCAGACTCTTCGAGGTGATTTCGAGTCTTTACGCATGAACGACTCGGAATCAATCTCGGTATATTTTGATCGTGTGCAGGCCATTGTTAACCAGTTAAGGGTTAATGGTGAAGAACTTCAAGATGTTCGTGTTGTAGAAAAAATCTTGAGGTCGTTAACCGAAAGATTTGACTACGTCGTCGCAGCGATCGAGGAAGGACAAGACGTATCAACTCTCACGTTGGAGCGGTTGATGGGTTCATTATGCTCCCATGAGCAAAGAATGAACCAGAAGTCTACGGGTTCCGTTCCCGAGCAAGCATTGCAAAGCCGGGTCGCTCAACCAAACCGAGGAGGCTATCAAGGCGGTCGAGGCCGTGGAGGAGCCCGAGGTAGAGGTGAGAATTCAAATTTCACCAGAAAATTTAGAACACCTGACAAATCAAAAGTCAAGTGTTTTAAGTGTAATAAATTCGGACATTATAAATCCGAGTGCCATGCAAAGGCGACGTACGTGCCGGCGGAACATGCACATGACACAGATGCTGAAGAGTACATGGTACTAGCATGTGCGAAGGATGATTCAACAATCGTGGATACCAACACATGGTATCTAGATACTGGGTGTAGCAACCATATGACCGGAAGAAAAGAGTTATTCTCACAGCTGGATGAGACAAGCCATGGCGAAGTCAACTTTGGGAATAAATCAAAAATTCCCGTGATGGGCAAAGGTAACATTAATATCAAATCCAAAGATGGTACTAATGTTGCTATTGCAGATGTTTACTTTGTGCCAGGACTTTTTTGGAATTTGCTAAGTGTTGGGCAACTTTCCGAAAAAGGCCACAAAGTTCACATTGAAAATGGAGTTTGCACCATCAGAGGTGTAAACAACAAGTTGATCACGACGGTACAAATGACGAAGAACCGGATGTTTCCCCGGACTCTTCAGACGAAGAATCTCTTGAGCTTTCAAGCGATGACGAAAGACAGCAGCTGGCTGTGGCATCTTCGATTTGGGCATCTAAATTTTCGTGGAATGAAGCAATTAGTCCAGAAAAGGATGGTGACTGGCATGCCGTTGATTAACGATCCAGGGCGTCCTTGCGAAGGATGTCTCGTTGGAAAACAACACCGAGACTCTTTTCCAGTTGGAAAAGCCAGAAGAGCAAACCAACCGCTGGAGTTGGTACATACCGACATATGTGGCCCTGTTGAGGTGGAATCGTTTGGACAAAAAAGGTACATGCTAATTTTTGTCGACGATTTTAGCAGAAAAATATGGGTACACTTCTTGAGGGAAAAATCTGAAGCTTTTGGCAAGTTTAAAGAATTTAAAGTCTATGTTGAAAAACAAAGTGGCTTTAATTTGAAGACGTTGAGATCGGATAGAGGTGGAGAATTTACCTCAAATGAATTTCACAAATATTGTAAAATTCATGGAATCAAACGTCAGTTGACTGCCAGCTATACTCCTCAGCAAAAAGGTATAGCAGAAAGGAAAAACAGGACAATTTTTGAAATGGCAAGAAGTATGCTGAAAGCTAAAGATTTGCCCAAGAAATTTTGGGCAGAAGCTGTTGCTTGTGCTGTATTTGTACTAAACAGGTGTCCAACAGTGAGTGTTCTTGGAAGAACTCCAGAAGAAGCTTGGAGTAGAAACAAACCAGATGTTTCGTTCCTACGAGTATTTGGGTGCGTGGCATATCCCCATATACCAGACGAGCGAAGAAAAAAGCTGGATGACAAAAGCGAGAAGTGCATCTTCATCGGCTACAGTGATACAACTAAAGGTTATAAGCTGTATAACCCGATCACTGAGAAAGTCATTATCAGCAGGGATGTCCAGTTTAGGTTATAAGCTGTATAACCCGATCACTGAGAAAGTCATTATCAGCAGGGATGTCCAGTTTTTAGAAGATGAAGCCTGGGACTGGAACCAGAAGGGTGACCAGAAAAACATCACCATCGAAGATGAACCACTGGCGGGTGAGACAGAAACACCTCCATTATCTTCAACGAGTGATCCATCTTCCTCATCATCTTCAACTGGAGGTACATATTCACCAACAGCAGTTTCAGAACCACAACTACGTCGTTCACAACGACTGAAGGAGACGCCAGCAAAATTCAGAGATTATGTGGTCACAAGAAATAGAAACAGTGATAGCGAAATCACTGATGAAACACTGGTAAACTTTTGTTTATTTGCTGATTGTGACCCTGTAACATATGATGAAGCAGCTGTAGATGAAAAGTGGATTGAAGCAATGGATGAAGAAATTCACTCCATTGAGAAGAACGACACATGGGTGTTGACTTCTTTACCACCTGGTAAGAAGCCTATTGGTGTCAAGTGGGTGTACAAGACAAAGTACAAACCCGACGGTCAGGTGGACCGCTACAAGGCCAGACTGGTTGTAAAGGGCTACAAGCAAAAGCCAGGTATTGATTATTTTGAAGTATTTGCACCAGTTGCCCGGATGGATACTATTCGGATGGTCTTAGCACTTGCAGCTCAAAACCGTTGGCAGATCCATCAAATGGATGTGAAATCAGCATTCCTCAATGGTGTCCTTGAAGAGGAAGTATATGTGGAGCAACCACAGGGTTATGAGAAGAAAGGGCATGAAAATCAGTTTTATAGACTGAAGAAGGCTTTGTATGGATTAAAACAAGCACCACGTGCTTGGTACACACGTATCGACACATACCTGTTGGAGCATGATTTTCAAAAGTGTCCTTATGAGCATACACTGTATATCAAGTCAAATGCTAATGGTGACATCTTAATTGTGTGCATTTATGTTGATGACTTGATATTTACAGGGAGCTGTGAAAAAATGTTTGCTGAATTCAGGGAGGCTATGACTAGCCAGTTTGAGATGACTGATTTGGGACTGATGTCCTATTTTCTTGGTCTTGAAGTGAAGCAAACAGATGATGGCATATTTATTTCTCAGCAGAAATATGCTAATGATATTTTGAAGCGATTTAAAATGGAATCGCTGAAGCCAATCCGAACTCCCGTAGTAGAACGATTGGAGCTGAAGAAAGAAGGAACCGGTGAGCTGGTAAATCCCACTTATTTCAAAGGCATTGTTGGCAGCTTGAGATATTTGGTTTCTACAAGACCAGATATTACCTATGGAGTGGGTATTATTAGCAGGTTCATGGAAAAACCCTACCAGTCACATTTGCAAGCAGCAAAGAGAATTTTACGGTATGTCAGTGGAACTCGTGATCATGGAATTTTATATTCTTATACTGACAACTTTGGTCTAGTGGGGTACACAGACAGTGATTGGGCAGGTGATACCGAGACTCGAAAAAGTACGTCGGGGTATGCTTTCTTTCTTGGATCAGGAGTATTCTCTTGGTCTTCCAAAAAGCAACAAGTTGTTGCTCTCTCGACAGCTGAAGCATAATACATGGCATTAGCTTCAGCGGCTTGTCAGGCGATATGGCTTCGTAGGATGCTGGATGAATTGATGCATGAACAAACGGGTCCTATTAAAATGATGTGTGACAATAAGTCGGCTATTGCATTAGCCAAGAATCCTGTATTTCATGGCAGGAGCAAGCACATCGACATCAAGTATCATTATATTCGCGAGCGAGTCAAAGATGGTGAAATCGAACTTAATTTCTGCAGATCAGAAGATCAACTTGCAGATATTTTGACAAAACCATTGAAGGCGGATTCGTTCGAAAAATTGAAGAAGATGCTTGGCATGGAAATCAATTTTAAGGGAGGCTATTGAAATATTCATAAAATTGATTTTGTAAGACCATGGAGGAGTTAATGCACCATAGAGTAGTTTCATAAGTGTTATTTTATAAAGTGTGTTGGGTTAGTTTCATGAGTGTGTTGGAGTAGTTTCATGAGTGTGTTGTTTCATAAGTATGTTGGAGTAGTTTCATAAGTGTGTTGGAGTAGTTTCATATTGTCTTCATAGGAGTGTTTAGTTTTTACTATAAATACTTGAGTGTGTTGTATTGTAAGAACATAGAGAGAAGCCAAAGCAAGTGTTCTCCAATACAAATTTTCTCCATCCATTTCGTGCCTCGTTTCTTATATCCGAAAGGTCACCCACATTGTGTTCTCACTTAGTATTGGTGTTGTTGGGTTATTTAATTTTTCTTTTGAATGTTCTTCTTGGTAATGCACCTTTTGATGCCTTTAAAAGGTCACTGCAGGCTAGCATTTTGATTTCTTCTTGGTATGATCTTTTTTGACTCGAAGTTTTGTGTTTTGTGAAATTATATATGGAGCTCTCTGAAGTTTTTATCTCACAATTCAGATATCTAGGCTCTTCCAACAATTGTAAGCCCTCTTTACTTCCAAGAGCTTGAAGAGTTATGGCACCTAAACCCAGAGTAAGGCAGCCTTTATGGCAATGAGGGATATTGGAATCAGTGAAGACAGGGTGAAGCCAGTGCTGAAGAAACTCCTGAAAGTATAGGACAAAAAATGGGAGCTGATTGAAGAAGAAAATCATAGAGTTCTTGCAGTTGCTATATTGGATAAGGAGGATGATAAGGTGCAGTATACACGTAGAACTGATCTATATTTACTTCAACAATGTTTCCCTCTCTTTTGCACCTCTTCTTTCCTGCTTGTTTTTCTCATCTTTGTTTGCGAATCTGCTGTAGAGGTTCAGGTGCAAAAGCAAAAACTACGGCAGATGACCATCTTTAAAATAACCTTTGTTCTTCTCTTTTTGGCTCTGAAGGAGGATGACTTGCAGGAAACAGCACAAATGCATGGGGTTGAACGCCCGTTAAAAGACTGAGGTCGAAAAACCAAGAATCTCAGGGCTTAGCTTCTCTTAGAAGTCAAAACTCTCAATTAGGCAGAACTTCGTTCCAGCCTGTGGTCGATCAGCAAGATTACTCGGACTAGTAAGTAGGGATTGTCAGAACCGAGTTCTGAGAGACATTTCTGCAATTCCCATATCTGGGATTCCATATTTATCCTCTCTGTTTCCTGCGTTCTTTTGAGGTTCTCCTCCGATCAGTCTCTTTTACTGCTTTTTTAGGTGAATTTGAAAGCGGAGCCAAGATAGATCCAATATGGCGGGCGTCTTCCTCGATTTCTTTTACTGGCTGTGCAGCATCTGCTCCACCAATTCTCTCAAGATGGAATGAGAAGAACCCACTCCATCCGATACGAGGTGTCTTCCTCATTGACCTCTCCACATGTAGGTGATTATGAAGGCAGAACCAAAATGCCAAGAGGATAAGATTATGAAGTGTTATTGAGCTTTAGAGGGAAAGATATTTGCAAAAGTTTCACCGTTTATCTCTGATTCTCTATACTAGTATTCTCACGTGTTTAGAAATGGCAACGAGCTCTGTGGGGGAGGAGATTGGTCTGGAGCTGCAGCCTGAGGGTAACTGTTTCTTCGTGTTATGCTCGGACGCTAGTTAAAGCATGAAATACTTTTGGCTGGAAAGTCTGCGTTATAGTACGGGTGGAACATGTTCAGCTTTGTGCATCGCAAAAAGGCGAAAGCAATTATAAGAATATACATTAGCACACGGAAATCTCCCCCAAACCCTCTCATGGCAACAAGTCTGCTAGGAATATGCAGAAATGGTCAACATTGCTGCAACTGTGATAAGAATTCGTTCAATATTGTCAATGCATGCTTCTCTTGCTCGTCTTGTAATTGTTTATCTTCTGGCAACACTTCATGTTAAGTCTTGACGGCTTAAATGAAATTTGCTTATATGAACTAGTTGAGCTTTTTCCCTTGCGCCTCATGTGATGCAGTGGAAAGAAGAAGAATGCAATGGAAGATAGCTGGAGGGATCCGAGTCATCACATTCTGGGAGGCCTGGGAGGTGAATGAGGAGAGGAGGGATTTGAGGTTGTGGGCAAAACTGCTCTCGGAGCTTCTGCTCGGTGCAGCCCTTGAAGATGAGGTCGTAGTAGTGGGAAGAGGGCTGAGTGGGCGAGAGCGAGAAGACGCAGTGTGTGATCCTAGAAAGAAGGAAGCCCATTTCTTGGAGGGGCATAATTTTGATCAGAATTTGGGTCAGCATATTGATATGTGCTCCTGTTTTTGCGTGTTTTGGATCCCCCTCCCTGGCGTTTCTCTCCTTCGTAGGGAGTTTCTGGAAATTGGGTATTCTGCCCCCCCCCCCCCCCCCCCCTTCTTTTTTTTTTTGGTTGATTGAAATAGAAATTGATGAAAACAGAGTAACTTTGATTGAAAATAGAGGAATTAGTAAGCACGTATTGATGTGTACTTCGGAATTGGTTCATATTTTTCGGGGGGTTCCTTTTGCTTTGCTTGCTTTTTGTGTGGGCCGAGTCTCGAGTTGGGGGTGTGTTCTCTTTTCCAATAGTTGGAATTCTTGTCCGACGGCCTTTATTGATGTCGGAAAAGTTGATAAATGGGGACGGAGATTAGTGCAAATCTTTCTTTCCTTCCCTTTTTCTGTTTTTCCCCCTCCTGTGGAAAACAAATTCAGTAGCAATGTGTCCGGAAAAATTATTGAACGAACGATCGGATGTTTGTGGTTTCCCGCGATTGTGATACAACGAACACCGATGACGACCCAACAAGAGTAGACAATAATCCAATGAGTCATCAATCTTCTAAGAGAAGTTTTAATCGGCTTAACATGTTTTCTTTCGAGTACAGACTTTAGACGGGCAATCCCCGCCGTCCAAGTCTGCTACTTTCTCCAAGGGTAAGTAAAGGAAAACTAGAAAGCACACTAAGGGTGCGTTTGGAAACACTTTTGGGGAAAGTCTTTAGGAAAATGCAAAAGACTTTAAGTTGAAGGGGTTTTTCAAAATGTAAATTGTGTTTGGTAAGTTGTATGTTAAAAGCCCATTGCAAAGCAACTTTGGCTAAAATAGCATTTGGAAAAATTATACTTGTACTTTTTCATTTTTTATTAAAGAGAAGTTGAAAGTCTTCACGGCAGCCGGCGAAGGGCAGGTGGTCGCCGGCGACTTATCTGGCGGACGGTCGAAGGACCTCAGGCACTTTTCTTTGAACTTTCTTCCCCGACCTTTTCACGATCTGCCTTTTCTCTCTTTTTCTCTGCCTTTCGTTCTCCCCTTCTGTCACTCTCTTCTGTGAAGACCCCAAAAAAATTCGCTCCAAAAGAGCTTCACGAGCCCTCTCTGGCTCGAGCTCTCGTCTGCTCCGCTCTCAAACTCTATCTCTCCTTTTTTTTCTTTAACAGAATCGAGCTCCATGAAAACAGCACCGACGAGGTACTGTCCCCAAGCCGCAGCCAGGACGTCCGACGGGTTTTCGTCGGATCGCCTTAACTCTAGTCGACGACGCCGCATATTGTCGCCATGGCAACATCAATCGCTCTCGACCTCGCTGAATCACACGCCCCCAGATCTGACTACCGACGACATCAATCGCTCCCGACCTCGCGGAGCGGACGAGAGCTCGAGCTCATGAAAACAGCGCGGTTATAACTCGAAACGGGCTGCCACCCAGATCTGACTACCGACGAGGGCCGCATCCCCTGGGTTTCGCGCCGCCGACCCAGATCTGACCACCGACGAGGGCCGCCTCGCCTGGGTTTTGTGCGGGTCGCGCGATGTGGCCCTCGCCCGGGTTGCGTGGTCCCTCGCGACGGTCATGCGAGCAACCCGGAAAGCTTCCAAATCGACGAGACGGTGCTCCGAGCGACCAACATCACCCAAGTCAACCGATCAGAGTATTGAAGGATTTGGAGCAGGAAAAGATAAAATCCTCGAAATCCTACTTCGTGAATCGAAGGCTGGGGGTGGGGGGGGGGGTTGGGGGTGAAGTTGGTTGCTCGGAGCACCGTCCCGGAAAGCTTCCAAATCGCCGACGCCGGCCCCCCTCCACCGGTCGCCATCCCCTCACAGCGTAAGCGCAGGAGACGATGAACAGTGACAAACGAGGCCAAAACCGAAAAATCAAAAAATAGATGAGGGTAGTTTTGGAATAATATTTTTTAGTTGAACAGTACTTTCAAGCATACCGAGAATGCTGAAAGTCCAAGGCAGCCTTCAAGTTGCCTTGGGCTTTCAGCATTTTGAAGGCTTCACTTTGAGCCAAGGCTATTTTAAAAAGATTTGCCAAACACCAAAAATTTTGGCTAAGGGACTTTGGACACTCAAAGCCCATTCCCAAAGTGGTTCCCAAATGCACCCTAACTGCACCTTTGAGGAGGAAAAAAACAAAGAAAGTGATAAAGTGAACTAAAAGTTTTAAGATTTGTCACGAGAGTGTAATCATATCTTAAAACTTGTAAAAATTACAATTAATTCCTCGAACTTGTCAATTTGGTATGAACAAGTTCTTCCTTCAATTTTGTCCAATTTGACTCATGGAGTATGCTGATGTAGCTTTTTAAAATATTTTTTTCTCTCCAATCAAATTAAATTTAAAAATAAACTGAATGAAAAGAGGAGAGAAAATGGTTGAGAATGAGGCGAAGAGGATTAGGGATGGTTGATGGGCGTCGCGCGAGCCCCAACAATGGCAAGGGGCCCTCATTGACCACAAGCGAGGGCATGTAAGCTCTAGGTAAGGTTGCGGCCCTCATCCAAATCGGGCACGGGTTGCCAGCCCTCGTCTAGGTAGTCCGAGTGCCGCCACTAGCAGGGGATCTCGTGTTGATACCTAAATTTTGATTTTGATTTTTATCATTTATTTTGCGTAAATTAAAAAAAAAAGTCAGGAGTTAAAATTTAACTTCTGCCCAAAAAAAAATTCATCGTTGATATTTAGTTCATGCGGTGGACGGATTTCCGCATGATTCATGGACAAATTTCCTTCATAAAAGGATAATTTCGACAGAGAGGAGTCAAGGCGGAAAGACCCTTCTAGTTCTAGGCGGTGCGACTTCACCAACGTCAGTTCCGTTCCTTCGCACCTCCATCTGTGCCACGACACCAATTATTCTAGTTGACCAGCACAACTGAGAAGCTAGTTCCACCAAGCTGATGGTTGAGATCGTGGTCTCAAGAGGTAATTAAACTTTGTTGTTTTCTTTTCTGATCAGAGATCTATAGGTTGGGTCCGAGCGTTAGTACCTACTCCTCGGGGGAGCCGGCAACAAATAATTCACTGATAATTAGATAATCAGAGTTACAATCACTTATAAGCTAGTTCCACCAAGCATGGGTTTGAGCTTAATTTTGGTGTGGGAAGCACTCGAGCACCTATAAGTGATTGTAACTCTGATTATCTAATTATCAATGAATTATTTGTTGCCGGCTCCCCCGAGGAGTAGGTACTAACGCTCGGACCCAACCTATAGATCTCTGATGTCCTTTATTGTTGCTCGTATTATTTGATAGGCGATTTCTCTTTGATTTAAATTGCAAGATCCTGTCAATTTCTGTATTAATAATAGCAATAGCTACTCTTCGGTCTTTGAGGGCAATGGTCACCGTTAGCAAAGATAGACGGAGTAACACTCGCCGGCCTTTCAATTAAGGATGGAGAAGCGGCGGTGCATTTGCCATTTTGTCACCCTTTGACACATTCCCCACGTCGTGTGATCCAAAGTTGAAGTTGAACACTGCAAAAAAAATGGAAGATCATCGGCTTTGAAGAAATGATTGCATGTATAAGCATTAGAGAATGGAATGGTCCGAGCAAAGTGTTTAAAAAGAATAATAAAATCAGAAGCAAAAGAAAATTGTGATTGTTATTTGAACTTCCTACAAGACCACCTCCCACCTCGATGTCCACAGAACCTCCCTTCGTATCATTCGTTGCTTTTGCACTCGATAAGAAATGTTTTTGCAATCACACGAAACGAATGGAGCTTAAATATTATACTTTTCGAATGGTTTGGTGAGCGAGATTGAGATTGAAAATAATGGGAAACATCATTAGTCAATTTACAGAAAGTTATGAAAAGCACAACGAGTCCTCTTAAGGCATTTGCAATGAAGTAGACTAGTTAAGAATTTTATTAATAAATCACGTATTCATTTAATATTTTAAGCTTTTAAAACAGTTCAAGATATTTTTCATATCTCTAACAATAGGGTGTTTTGGAGTTGATTTTATCCGGTTTGTAAAAGCAAAATTTAGTAACCTGCTGTTTTTGCGTGTCTTGGAGCTCTCTCGCTTTTCTCATCTTTCGTATGGAGTTTTTGGAAATTGGGTACTCTGCTTCTAATTCTCGATTGAAATTGAAACTGACGAAAACAGAGCAACTTCGATTGGAAACAGAGGAATTAGTAAGCACGTACTGATGTGTATGTACTTCCTTATTGGTTCCGGCCCTCTTTCACGTGTGATAGCAATAGCTCCTCGTCTTCATTTTCTTCCCAAAGCATCTATTGGACACTCTTAAATAGTTCCCTACTATTAGACTTACTTGATTTCTCGATCCAATGGTGCCCCTGCTGCACAGAAGTTCCAATCAGCGGAAATAAGCCTTCTCGATCAAAACTATCACCCTGGAGTTTCAGTGAACATACTGATCGTGTCGGTGCTTTAAGCTTTACCCTTTTTGTTCTTTTGGACCAGTGCATTTCACATTGACTCTAAACAAAGAGGTTGATGATGGCTTTGGATGGAGACTCGGAAAGAAGAGTGGGAATGCTTGATGGATTGAACTTGCTTATGGGTTATGTCTTTATTTGAAAACAAGTTCAATCGGCGGTGGCTGACATCTGACGCTCTCTCGTAACATCTATTCTAACTTCCTTTTGAGAAATTTTCCATTTACTTTTCCCACGTCAATTGAACTAAATACTTTTGCTTTGCTTGCTTTTGGGTGCTTTCATTTTTGCTGCTGCTTTTTCCTCTCATTTTCTTCCCTCCTCTGGTCTGACAGCGAAATGTCAAAAGATGATCTCCTGTGTGCTTTGATTAACTCTGATAATGAAATGCCCAAAGGACTGAGAACTTTGTGCGGGCTGAGTCACGAGTTGGGTGTCTCTCTCTTTTTCAATAGCTGGAATTGTTGCTCGATGGCCTTTATTGACATGCGAAAAGTTGATAAAGCGGACGCGGTTTGAAATCGAAAGTGATGAAAAATAGAGCAAAGTTTGATTGAAAACAGAGTTGGGGGTTGGGAGTTCGTATTATTATTATATAAGCGTGGAACTATCAGTACTTTTGAATTTATAAATATATACCAAATAAAAGTAAGTTTAAACGTCTCCATTTTATTTAATCGAGAGTTAGACTAGAAATTAAAGCAAACAACTACTACCACAACAAGTTTGTGTGCAAATTTGCAATGCACGACGAAGGAAAAAAAAGTTATTTATTTGCCGGTCCACCTCGAACCAGCAATCTACAGCGTTAAATTAGTACATCCTCATCCTCAGTCAATCTTAACCATGAACTAGTGGGTCGGCGAGCACGTTGACCGAGTCTCCCCGACCAAAGTCGCTCGACCAATTTCGGATGTTGTTGGGGATTCACAAATTATTTAACAAGCCATGTTGATGTTAAAAAAAAGCAAAAAAAAAAAATATCATGTAATCCGCCGATTGATAAGTTTTGAGATATGTTCACCACAAGTCCTAAAATTTGTCACATTCGTGCAATTGAGTCCTAAAACTTGTAAAAAGTTCAATTAAGTCCTAAAACTTGTCACTTTGATCCAATCGAGTCCTAAAGTTAACTCCGTCCAATTAAGCTAACGGAAAATACTGACATGGCTAATTTTACCCCTTTCTCTCTCCTACGTGGCAACTTAAATCCATCCAACTTGTCCACGTCTGCGAAACGACGGCGTTTTCCAAAGTCACTTTCACTCTTCATAACCGAGCGGCGTTTCCTTCTCAACCTGGGAGGAAAGGGAAGTCTTCTCTTTTCCCCATCTTCTGAAGAACACTAAACCCCAAAGACATCGTCCTCGCTCGCACAGTCTCTTGCTTCCCAAATCGAAAGCCTCTGAACCCTAACCCCGAACCAGTGCATCGTCTCTCCCTCTGAATGAAGTTAAAACCCATGCCCAGAACCCTAAGCCCCAAATCATGTTCAATGATTTGGAGTTCCTTTGCCATTTGGGTCGTCCCATCGTGATCTGGAGTAGTTCGAGTTTGAGTTCTGTTTTTCGCCGATTGCGATTTCGTGCGGTGGATCGAGCGATGTCGACGGCGACTATCTCCAAGCATCCGTTTTACTCGCGCAGGTATCACTCTCTGCATCAATGTTGTTTTTTATTTTGGGTCCTGCATCTCTGTTGTTTGACCGTAGCTGTTTGATGTTTTTTTTTTTTCTCTATGGTTTCATTCGTCCATCACTCTAAATCAGTCGGAAAGATAAAATTCGCTGAAACTAGAGCGTCGTCAACGACAGCGAAGACGATTATCTCCAACCCTATGTCCTCATCGCTCAGGTATCGCTCTTTGAATCTGTGTTATTCGACCGTAATGTTTTGAACTCTTCAATGCGGCCACAATGTGGGGATTTGAATGTGTGGTTTTTTGAACAGTTCAACGCAACAGTATTGCTCTCTCCAAACACACGTATTAAGCTTCCCTACAATATGGGGATTTGTAATTAACGATCTATCTCTAACATTTCAATCAGTTTATGAGAGATTTTTTTTAGGTTAGTTGAATATCTCTGCTAGTATGAAGCAATCGTAGATTTGGGGTAGAGACTGTAAAGCGGTTATGCTGGGCATTGCTAGTTTGTTTCCCCTATGTTGATTGTTAGACTCCATTTAAATATCTTCAATCCAAAACATACACATTGACTTGTCCATTGGCTGATATGTTTTATAATTACATTGTCATGTCCATTGACTTTTTTTGTCAGTTTAAAAGGCCTGGCCTGCACTTGAAAAGGAAATGATGCAAGGACAATCACAACCGAAGAAGAAAATGGTAGGATTTGGTGTTCCCATGACAAACGTTCAAATTTTCAAGCGTTACTCTCCCTTCAAAGGAAAGGATTCTCATTACCAGGTCTCTGATTTTTTTGCCTTAACTTTTTCCAAAGGGGAACATCTGTAATGTGATGATGCCGTTCTAGTCTCTTTGAGCTAAAAACGTGCCCATTCTTATGCAGCCTGGCACTACTGGTGCAAGCTTATTGAACCTACCAGATAAAGGAGTACCTTCAACCAATGCAAAGGCAAAAGCATATCACCGAACCATTGCACAACCTCAGTGAAAAGCACATTCTGCAAAGCATTGTGCCGTAAAGCCAAAGGCACCATGACAAACCTCAAGAGAGTTTGCAGTCTCAGTCATCTCATGGGACAACGGCTCCTCAAAAGCGTGTTGTTGTAAAGCCAAAGGCACCAATAAAACCCCAAGGCAGTTCGCAGCCTCAGTCATTTGCTCCTAAAAAGCATGTTGCTATAAACCCAACCTCAGTGCTCTCAGGCTACAATAACTCATCCGAAGCCTATTGTTGGGAAAAGCCTCAGACTTATGGATCAAGTGAATGTCGAACATGCTAAACCACCGGAGACCTTGGGCTTGGATTGATATATTTGTTGAAAATAGTTGGTTTTATGTGAAGTAAGGTTGATTATGAGCTAGCTATTTGTATCAGACATGTAGCTTTGTTAGTGGCTAAAGTTAACTGAGCCTTGGATATTATGTTAATGTTAAGACTGATGTGCACTTTGTGATGCTTATTTATGTGATGGTGGAGTTAATCCAAATAATTACTGAACATGATTGTTAGCTGCACAATATCTCTTTTTCATTTGTGAGTTAGTTTTGGATTACAGAAAGTTAGTTACCATTTTCAAGAGCCTATTGTCATTACCTGACAATCTGTAGAACTTGACAACCACAACCATCCAAACTATTTCATAAAAACTTCCCACAAATTTTCACATTACACAACACATGCATAGAATGAAAGCCAATTGATATAGCATCTTTCCTCTCTTCACTCATGCAAGCTCTTCCTTTAAACATCTCTGTTTCGTACTTTGATTTTTTATTTCAGCTAGTAATGAGTTCACGTAGACCTCGTCGCGCCTTGATTGACTTGATTCACATAGTGCTTGATTTCTTTCGAGGAGGTCGACAATGATCCCTTGCTTGATCGGGTATGTGCGGGTCAACCCACATGAAGGAATTGAACTTGGACCATTAAACTTAGCACATCCATGGCACCATCTTCCTGCATTTTTCCTCGTCTTTGCAGTAAACTTCAAATCGGCCTCATTAGGAGTTACGCCAAATGATTCAAATGTTGGCACCCTCATTTTTCTCATTGTCATATTAAGCACGCAAGCTTTACCTACAAAACAGAAGAACAAAAACAAATTACTTAATGAAAAGTGCCTTCCACAATGAAAGAAATTGGTCCTATGTACAAGCCTGCAAAGCTTGTCCATTGTGTATGCTTTTGAACTCTTCTAATTTCTTTATCTACACCTGTTGCTAACCTAATAGAACTGTATTACTTGTATAACGATAGCTTCATCAGAACCTACTATGAATATATTGTTAATATCTTTAAACAGATTGTCCGGTGAAGCAATATATACAAATAGAGAACAATCAAGCACTAGTGTACTTATGCACTGGATGAGTAGATAAATAGAAGTCGCTTCACATTGCTTTAGCAATGAGAACAGAAGATGTAAAGTAGAAATATTTTAGTTTGTTCCTAGTACTGGAGCAAGCATGCACGGCAGGAGATGCGCAAAAATGCATAATGACGGTGTAGACTTTGAAATGTATTCGACACGGAGAGAATCAAAAGCGTTGCGGTATTTTAACTTTCAGTAGCAGTTAAAATAGTCCCTCGTAGGCCAGAATTATCTATTTTACCAAAATACTTTCTCAATGTAAGGTCAATTTAGTCGAACATCGTCTGTTTACTGCACAATAGAGTGACAAAATTACCATAAAACACAACTTGGATAACAATGCCAGTGTCGATTCAAATCAACGATATGCAACCAAACAAAGCTATCACTATGTAAACATGCACTTAGTAAGAACAATCTATGTAGTACACAACCAAAGCAAAAATATCCACAGCTCACTTCTCAGTTTTGATTTTCGAGGGGCTCGATCTCTCTCAGAGTTTTAGTGAACCTTGATCTTTTCGATTGATTTGGACTGATGGACGCATGAAACCATAGAGGAAACAAACTGCAAAAAGCTACGGTCAAACAACAGAGATGCAGGACCAAAATAAAGTTTAAAAAAAAAAAAAAAAACAACAGAGATGCAGAGAGCGATACCTGCGGGAGCAAAACGGAGATAGTCGCCGTCGACGTCGCTCGATCCACTGCACGAAATCGCAATCGACGAAAAACAGAACTCAAACTCGAACTACTCCAGATCACGATGGGACGACCCAAATGGCAAAGCAACTCCAAATCATGTTCGCTTAGGGTTCTGGGCACGGGTTTTAACTTCGTTCAGAGGGAGAGACGATGCGTTGGTTCGGGGCTAGGATTCAGAGGCTTCCGATTTGGGAAGCAAAAGACTGCGAGCGAGGACGATGCACTTGGCGTAGGAGATGAAGTTTGAGAAGGAAACGACGCTCGGTTATGAAGAGTGAAAGTGACTTTAGTAAACGGGGTCGTTTTTGCGGACGTGGACAAGTTGGACGGATTTAAGTTGCCACGTAAGAGAGAGAATGGGTTAAAATAAGCCATGTCAGCATTTTCCGTTACTTAGTTGGACGGAGTTAACTTTAGGACTCGGATCAAAGTGACAAGTTTTAGGACTTAATTGAATTTTTTTTATAAATTTTAAGATTTAATTGCACAAATGTGATAAGTTTTAGGACTTGTGGTGAACATATCCGATAAGTTTTTGTCGTCGGCCCATGTGCGTTACAACTAGGAGCATCTGCATACTTTTTCCTCTCTTTCTTTCTTTATTAACAGAGAAAGCAAGTCAAAGTCTAAGTCAAGAAGCACCTTCGGCGTTATGCTGCTAGTTCTTCTTTCGGATCGCCATCCATCGCACCGGTTCGATTTAGCGTGAGGAGACTTGAATCGTTGGACGGCAAGAGCTCGGCATCGTTCAAGCACGCCGAACAGAGTGTGTTGTGAATCTCTGGAGATCACAGCAGTGGGTGGGTTGTGTTGTTTGAGCATATTCCACAGGTAATCCATGACTCCTCGCTCTACTCCTCTCCTTTGTTTCCTGCTTTGAGAGACGTTTCTGCAATCCCCAGATCTGGGGTTCCATACTTCTCCTCTATGTTTCTTGCTTTCTTTTGACGCTCTTCCTCAATTTATTTTACTGGCTTTGTAGCATCTGCTCCACCAATTCTCCCGAGATGGAACGAGAAGAACCCACTCCTTCAGCAGATCTGACGAACAAGGCGTCTTCCTCCTCAACCTCTCTTTGTGTAGATGTCTATGAACGCCCAACCAAAAAACTGAAAGTAAATAATTACGAAGTGTTCTTGAGCTTCAGAGGGAGAGACACCCGCAAAAGCTTCACCGATCATCTCTATCAGGGCCTCGTCAATGCAGGAATTCTCGTGTTCAAAGACGACAATGAGCTCCGCGTTGGCGAGGAGATTGCTGAGGAACTTCTCTGCAGTATTACGCAGTCCAAGATCTCGATACCAATTATCTCGGAGGACTACCCTTTCAGCAAGTGGTGTCTTCGTGAACTGGTTCAGATCCTGAAGTGCAAGAAGAGCGGAGGGCAAATAGTGCTGCCCATATTTTACAAAGTGGAACCCTCGCAATTGCGACATCTCACGGGAAGATTGGTAGATGCTATCAATGGACAGAAAGCGAATCTAGACGGAAATACCGTGAAGGAATGGGAAGAAGCCCTCACAGAAGTCAGTGACTTAAAAGGATGGGAGTCCGAGAAAATAAATAACGGGTACATTATTTTCCATCGACAATTGTTTAATATTTCATAAATAGATCTTTTTTCAAAATGGATTTAAAATATTTGCCATCCTATACTCAAAATTTTTTGTCACTTGATAGGCATGAAGGTGAACTGGTCAAGATTGTTGTCGGGAAAGTTATGAGCGAATTAAATAGAAATTTTCAGCTAACTCTTCCCAAAGAGTTGGTTGGTGTTGGTGACCGTGTTGAAGAGATTATGAGCCTGATAGATGTTAAATTTACAAATACGGTGATTCTCGGATTTTGGGGAATGGGCGGCATCGGTAAGACAACTCTGGCAAAGGTCTTGTACAATCTCTTTAGTCATTTCGAACATCGTAGCTTCTTGGCAGATATTCGAGAAACATGTGCACGCAAGGGTATTGAATGCCTGCAAAAGCAGCTCATTCACGATATACTAAGAAATCCATATGACGTGTCTAATGTTGAGGAGGGAATCGGTGTCATAAGATCTCGATTTACAAGTAAGAAAGTTGTCATTGTCCTTGACGATGTCGATGATAATACTCACTTGGATGCTTTGGTCGGAGACAGTGGTTGGTTTGAAGCCGGTAGTATCATCATCATAACAACTAGAAACAAGAGTATTCTTGATGAGGCTGCGGCAAGCCACATTTACCAACTTAGAGAGTTGCCTTCGGCTCAATCGCTGACTTTATTCAGTAGACATGCTTTTCGAATGGATTCTCCTCAGAGCGATTATGAGGCTATCTCTGCTGATGTTGTATCAACTACTGGAGGGCTTCCCTTAGCGCTTAAAGTTATAGGTTCATTCTTATATGGAAAGAGAAAAGAAGTATGGAGAGACACACTAAAGAAATTAAACAAGGTCCCTCATGAGAAAGTGCGAGAGAAGTTGAAGATAAGTTACGATGCATTGGATGATGAGGAGCAGCAAATATTTTTGGATATCGCATGTTTTCTTATTGGATCGCATAAACAAAGTCCGACTTATATGTGGGATGCCTGTGATTTTTTTTCCGGAAAAGGGGATCGAAGTGCTCAGTCTCTTGTGCCTGGTAAAAATTGATGAAGATGGAAAGCTAGTGATGCACGATCAATTGAGAGACCTTGGAAGGGAGATTGTTCGTCAAGAAAATCCAAGGGAGCCTGAGGAGCACAATAGATTGTGGAATCATAAGGACGCCGAAGATGTGCTTGACAATAGCAAGGTAAACAATTTTCTTTGCTTATCTTAATTAATGAATGTGAGTCCATCCTCTCTTTCTTGTTTGACGGAAAAATCGCTGTCAATGTTAAGTCCCCAAAACATGCGGCTTCTACTTGGAAAAGAGCTCTCTCGATTAATTGCAGTTCTTGCGGAATTCAAGGAATTGAAGAGCAATTTCTTGGTTATTGGTGATATGTATGTATGCATGCATGTTTCGTAGAATTGTGACGATGACACTCTCCCTCATATCTGATTAATGCACGTGTTTGATGTATGGATTCTTCTTGTAATTTCGTGTTAGGTCATTTCCTTTTTTTCCCCCTCAACGTAGTCCTTTGTCTTTTATGCAATCGAGTATTGTCAACCAATATTTAATACCGTCAATTTACTGGTGTGGCTTCCATATTTATTTTTTATATGCGCAACTGTGTACGATAAACGTCTAGACATTTATTAGTTTCATTCTATAGACATTACATTATTTAGTTTTTATATCATCATTTGTTAAATATGGTCTATCATGTTAGATGACTGTTTTAGGAATATTATATATGTTAAATATTGACCAACACGTGATAGTAGATATTCTACATCGTTCAACTCTTGGTGATCGCTTCATTTAGCACGTGTTTAGTATACTTGCATCATTTTTTTTTTTTAAATATGGTGTGTCATTTAACAAATCTTTTTTTGTTAATGTCATTTGCTCATGAAAAACGAAAAAAAAAATTACTTTTGGTTATACTTAACATTGACATGTCTTCTTTTATCTTCTACGATGGACACTATTTGGTAAAGCATATTTGGTCAAGCATGTTCAATAATTTTTTGGTGGTGGGATATTTTTATAGTTAAAATGGATGATAAATCGCCAATCATTTTTCTGTGATGATAAATATCTGTTTCAACGATCTTTTAGTATTATGTAGGATGTCAAATATCAATCCCATATAATATTGATATTTTTATTTGATCAATACGACTTTTGTATTATTTATTTGTCAAATATGAGCCCATTGCACGTAATAAATTATAGCTCCATAAGTTGTTTCGATTGCTATGAGATATGTTTGTAACCATTACTCAATGTAGACGCACAACTCAATGGCATATTTTATGTGGTGAGATCAAACACTCAGGGCTAACAGTCCACAATGTTTCCTAGTTGCAGGGCACTAGAAAGGTTGAGGCCCTTCGTCTTGACGGTCATGGCATGGGAAAAATATATATGGCTGAACAATTTAAAGAGCTTGCCAATTTGAGGTTCTTTCAAATGAATGGTGCGAATTTCAGTGGAGATTTCCAGAACTTGCTTCCTCAATTAAGATGGCTCGAATGGAAATTTTGTCCGTCGGATTTCGCACCTGCCAATTTTCATCCAAAGAAATTAGCCGTGCTAGATCTATCGCATAGTCAAATTTCAGAGGATTGGGGAGGCTGGGATCCACTCAAGGTAAAATGTAGAGAAAACATATATCTTCTGAATAATTACCCATTCTGGAAGGTCCAATTGCATCAAATTGTCCATTTTTTTTAGGGGGATGGTTTAGGCTGCGTATGGTAGCGTTTCTGTTCCAGGGAGCATTTTTTGAACAGAAACATTTTTTTGTGTTTCTGTTCAAAATTACGATTTTTAGGAAAAAAACGCGTTTGGTAATTTAAAAAAAAAACACTTTTTTCAGTCGTCGACCGACGATCGGCGGCGGCCGACGATGGGCGGCGGCGGCGGGCGGTCAGCGGCCGGCGACGGTGGCTGGCGACGGCGACGGTGGCTGGTGACGGCGACGGCGGGCGGTCGGCTGCCGGCGACGGCGGCGGTGGTCGGCGGCGGTGACGGCGGCCGGCGGCGGAGGCCGGCGAACGCTGGAGACCGGTGGCCGGTGGCGGATGGCAACAGCGGCCGGTGGCGGCGGCGGACGGCGGCAGCGGCGGTGCCGGGCGGCCGGCGACCGATGGCGGCAACCGGCGGGGCGGGCGACCGGCGGCGGCGACCGGTGGCGGCGACAAGCAGACAACTGCCGGCGGACGGCGGCCGGCGACCGGCGGAAGGCGGCCGGCGACAGTCGACGGCCGGCTTTTAGGGAGGCGGCGAGTGGTAATCGCGTCGGCGACGATGGATGGTGGTTTCAAAAGTGTTCCAAAAAGTGTTCCAAAATCCCAGAAGCAAGTTTTTTTTGTTCCTTCAAAAGTGTTCCCTGGCACAAAAGTGTTTCGCGGAACACTTTCAGAACATTTTTGAACCATACGCGTTTCTGCTCCAAAAGTGTTCCCGGAACACTTTTGGAACAGAAACAGTTTCCCCAGCCACCATCCATACGCAGCCTTAGTATACTTCCTCAAATTAAGGAGTTTCCTCTAATAAATTATATTTAAAAAATTTTGACAAAAAAAAATCTTAATGATTTTTTGGTCTTTTTTGTTTTTCTCAATTTCTCCCGAAGCAAAAGCATGTGTTTTTTTAGCGACTCTCGTTGTATGCCTATGTCCATCTTCTTTCATAGTTTCATGAAGAAACAGAAACTCCGCCGCAGTGACTTGTGGTATATGCATACTAAGGGTTCTAAATTCAATTTTGTCTTAGAGAAACAGAAATCATTTATGAATTGCTCTGACTTGTTGCCCGTATTTATTATATATTCATTATAAATTTATAAATGCTGATTATTGAAATCAACGTATGACACAATTATAAGCTATTAGTCTAACAACAGTAGCGCAGTTATCCTTCCATTTAAACGTTTTCGGACCCAACATTTTTTCATATCCTGCACTTATAAAATTTAAAAATTGCTTTTCGTAACTAAACTAGCCGTTTGTGTTGAAAGAAACAGTGGCGCCCAGTGAAAGATCGTTTCTTCGATTTGAATTTCTCCTCTGCTTTTTTATGACAAAATTTTCTTATGTCCAATCACAGCGAGGTATGTTTTTTTTTTTTTTGGTTCCTTTCCAGATGGCAACGGCTCTCAAAGTTCTCAACCTCACGAGATGTCATTCTTTGACAAGAACTCCTGACTTGTCTGGTTTCAAAAGCATGGAGATTTTGATTCTTGAATGTTGTGTGAATTTAAAAGAGATTTATCCTTCTATCGGGGACATCAAGATGCTCGTCTCCTTGAATGTCAAGCATTGTTTTGGATTGAAGGAGCTGCCAGCTGGAGTAGGTAAAATGGAGAATTTAAGGGAGCTTTTCTTAGATAATACTGCTATACGAGAGATTCCTATTTCGAGAGGTTGTTTGACGAAGCTGGAGACTCTAAGTGCTTTCGGTTGTCGAAAACTTGCTCAAATTCCAGAATCCATGGGCTCTCTCGCGTCTTTAACACGGCTGGACCTACATGGTGTTTCAGGGATCGAAGAATTACCTGAATCAATCGGTTCTTTGAAGGAGCTCGAGACTCTTAATGCCTCTTGTTGTCAATCGTTAACCGGCATACCCAGCTCCATAGGCTCCCTGACGTCTTTGACTGAATTGAAATTAGGATGGACAGCAATTGCGGAATTACCCTGAAGGAAAAATCTGTATTTCCTTACATTCTTAAGTAATTACAAGGTCAATATATATACAAGAGAAATGAGACCCTAGTTAGGCAAGAAACCTAATTTAGGTATTGACTCACCTAAGTTAGGTATAGACTCACCTAAGTTAGGTATAGACTTACAAAGTTTCAAACAATCTTTACAACTTTTCAACACCCCCCCTCAAGTTGGTGCGTAAATATCTATCATGCCCAACTTGCCGATGAGATGCTCGAAGTTAGGTTTGAACAGTCCCTTCGTAAGAATGTCAGCTGTTTGTTGCGTTGTTGGCACAAATGGCATACAAATAGCTCCTGCATCAATCTTCTCTTTGATAAAGTGTCTATCGATCTCAACATGCTTAGTTCTGTCATGTTGTACTGGATTATGTGCAATATTGATTGCAGCCTTGTTGTCACAGTACAGCTTCATAGGCAATTTCACTGGTACTCGAAGTTCTTCTAGCACTCGTGTTAGCCACAACATCTCACAAACTCCATGGGCCATTGCTCGATACTCAGCTTCTGCACTACTTCGGGCTACCACATTCTGCTTTTTACTTCGCCAAGTAACTAAGTTCCCCCAAACATAAGTACAATATCCTGAAGTCGACCTTCTGTCAGTAATTGACCCTGCCCAGTCTGCATCTGTGTATGCTTCAATTTCTTCTTGAGTAGACTTTTTGAATAGCAGGCCTTTTCTAGGTGTGCTCTTTAAGTATCTCAAGATCCTATACACAGCCTCAAGATGTCTTTCATAGGGAGAATGCATAAATTGGCTTACCATACTCACAGCAAAGGCAATATCTGGCCGAGTATGCGACAAATAGATTAGTTTTCCTACAAGTTTCTGGTATCTCGATGTATCAACAGGAACCTCATCTTTGTCGTCTCCAAATTTCTGATTTGGATCTATTGGAGTATCTGCTGGTCTACAACCACTCATTCCAGTCTCCTTTAGAAGATCCAGGACATATTTCCTTTGTGAAACTACAATTCCCTTCTTTGATCGAGCCACCTCCATTCCAAGGAAATACCTTAGAGTTCCCAGGTCCTTGATCTCAAATTCAGAAGCAAGACATTCTTTCAACCTGTTCATCTCGGCAATATTATTCCCAGTGAGAATAATGTCATCAACATATACTATCAGAATTGCAACCTTCCCATCACGAGAATGCTTCACAAACATGGTATGATCAGCATGTCCTTGATCATACCCTTGTTTCTTCACAGACTGAGTGAACTTCTCAAACCAGGCCCTTGGTGACTGTTTCAGTCCATATAGTGACTTCTTCAATTTACAAACCTTTGACCCAAACTTTTTGTCAAAGCCTGGGGGGAAGTCCATGTATACTTCTTCCTCCAAATCTCCGTTCAAAAATGCATTCTTCACATCTAGTTGTTGCAGAGGCCAATCAAGATTGGCTGCAAGTGATAGGAGCACTCTGATAGTGTTTAGCTTAGCAACTGGAGCGAAAGTCTCAAAGTAATCGATGCCATAAGTCTGCGTGAATCCTTTGGCAACCAAACGAGCTTTATACCTTTCAAGAGACCCATCAGCCCTATGCTTGGTTGTGAATACCCATTTGCATCTAACCGTGGACTTTCCTTTGGGTAGATCCACCATATCCCATGTTCCATTTTTTTCAAGAGCTTTCATCTCTTCAAGAATTGCTTCCTTCCACTCAGAAACTTGTAGAGCATCCTGCACAGTTTTGGGAATCTCCACACAAGACAAGGTTGAGGTAAAAGCACGAAAATTGGGTGAGAGATTTTCGTAAGACACATAATGAGACATAGGATGTTTGGTACAAGACCTAACTCCTTTCCGAATAGCAATAGGTATGTCAAGTTCATCAGTAGGCTCATCATTTTGTTGACTATCAGGTTGGACAGATTGAGTTGGAGCATTACCTGATGATTGTATGGAGTTTTGGTCATGTCCTGGTTCGGACTCATGGCACCCTAAAGGAGCAGAAGACTCATTTCTTTGAGTTTTGTTTCTTCTTGTGTAGACTTGAGCATAAGATGGAAGTTCAGCATTCTTGGTACTAGTTTCGCACCTGTTACCCTCACAAGTAGGATGAGATGCCAAAATAGGTAGACCCGAACTTCCATTATTTGGTTCAAAATTAGGTATAAGAGTTGCTGGAAGAGGATTTTCAGATTCTGCAAGACGAAAAGACTCAATAATGGAGTTGTGCGAATCTACACTTTCTTTCCCCCCCTGAAGATGAGCTCCAAAAAAAGGTGTTAATTCGAAAAAGGTGACATCCATGGTGACAAACATTTTTTTGGAAACTGGATCAAAGCATTTATACCCTTTTTGGTTCGGTGCATAACCAACAAACACACATTTTTTTGCTCTAGGATCAAGTTTGCCTCGATTTCTATCATGGATGTGTACAAAAGAGGTACAACCAAATAGTTTTAAAGGCAAGGCTGCAGTAAGTCTAGAGGTTGGATAGGTCCTTTGAAGGACTTTCAGGGGTGTTTGGAACTTTAGCACTCTAGAGGGCATTCTATTGATAAGGTATGTAGATGTAAGAAGAGCTTCACCCCATAGGTATGTGGGAACTTTAGTGGTGAAGAGTAGAGCTCTAGTTACTTCTAAAAGGTGTTTGTTCTTCCTCTCTGCCACCCCATTTTGCTGAGGCGTGTCAGGACAAGAACTTTGATGCATAATTCCTTTTTCCAAGAAAAAATGTCCCAGAATTTTATTGAAGTATTCTCTCCCATTGTCACTCCTGAAAATCTGGATTTGCACTTGAAATTGTGTTTGTATCATGGTGTAAAAGTTTTTAAAAACAGATTCTACATCAGATTTCTCTTTTAACAAGTACACCCAACTTGCTCTCGTATGATCATCAATAAATGTGACAAACCATTTCTTTCCTGAGGGTGTAGGAATCCGAGATGGTCCCCAAACATCACTATGAATTAAAGAGAATGGTTTAGACGACTTGTAGATTTGAGAGGGAAAATTTGTTCGATGATGTTTGGCTAATTCACAGAATTCACACTGAAATGAAGATGGACTTTTTTTCAAAAACAACCTTGGGAACAAGAATTTCAAATATTGAAAATTCGGATGACCAAGCCTATAATGCCATAACATAATATCATCATCCTTATAAACAGTAACAGATTCGAAACAACTACCCTGAACTTGTCTAGCCGAGCTTGTTCCATCTTCAAAGAAATAGAGTCCTCCACTCTCTCTAGCACTGCCAATCATCCTCCCCGAGGTCAAGTCCTGAAACTCACAATGAGATGAGAAAAAATTAGCTCGACACTTTTGATCGGAAGTTATTTTACTAATGGACAGCAAGTTACAAGATAGTTTTGGAACATGAAGGACATTATGAAGCGTGAGGGCAGAGGACAGCTTGATGGATCCTAATCCAGCTATAGCCGAAAGGGAACCATCTGCAATAGTTATTTTTTTATTCCCTGCACACGGATTATAGGTGGAAAAGAGCTTTGAACAACCTGTCATGTGATCGGTTGCTCCAGAATCAAGAATCCATGGAGTTTTTTGGTGTGGATTTTCTATGAGGAAAGCAGTAGAAAAATGATTACCTTGATGGGCTGAAGAACAAGAGGGATTTAAAGAAGGTTGTGGAGGTTGAAGAAGTTTGTACAGATGCTCTAATTGTTCCTTTGTGAATGGAACCAAATCTGATTTTATTTGCTCTTCCTCATTTGTCGCCTGGAACGCGCGACCATCATTACTGCTCCTTTTTTTCCAGCCTTCTTTTTTCCAATTCTGCGGTTTCCCATGAATTTTCCAGCAACGCTCTTTTGTATGCCTTGGCCTCTTATAGTGGGTACACCACATACTATCTCGGTTATCCCTCCATGTAGGCTTTGAAGCATCCATTCTTCCTCTTCTCTTTAAAGGAACAACAAAACAGAAGCAACGAAGGCTTTAAGTGACTGAGGTTTTAGAGCAAAAAGTTAGACGAGCTTGAAGTGGGAGAAATATGGCTAAAGGGATCACAACAATGACGGTTGTGAAAATAATCCAGCAATGAAGGCTGTGATTGAAAGATTAATGCAGCAATGAAGGCTGAAAAATAAATCAGCAATGAAGGCACGGCTGTGAAAATAATCCAGCAATGAAGGCTGTGATTGAAGGATTATTGCAGCAATGAAGGCTGCAAAGACAGAATCAGCAATGGAGGCTGGATAAGTCAGCAGTATAGCTGAGAATGGAAGATTATCGCAGCAATGAAGGTTGCACTGCAACACTATCCCAGAAAAATGAGCCTAAAGCTCTGATACCATGAAGGAAAAATCTGTATTTCCTTACATTCTTGAGTAATTACAAGGTCAATATATATACAAGAGAAATGAGACCCTAGTTAGGCAAGAAACCTAATTTAGGTATAGACTCAACTAAGTTAGGTATAGACTTACAAAGTTTCAAACAATCTTTACAACTTTTCAACATACCCGTAGGCATTGTGAATCTGCAAAATTTGAGGATTTTGGATATTGATGGGACCCACATAAAAGAATTGCCTCGTGACATTGGAATGTTGGCGAAACTCCAAGTATTGAGTGCTTGTGAATGCAAAAATCTGGAAGGACTACCCAGCTCCATAGGCCATCTAGCATCTCTTTCTGTCCTTGACCTAGAAAGATGTGGTGAACTTGCTCAACTTCCGGTCTCCATAGACTCCTTGACGTCTTTGACCGAATTGCATTTAGCATCGACAGCAATTGCGGAATTACCCGAAGGCATTGTGAATCTGCAGAATTTGAGGATTTTGGATATTAGTGGGACCCACATAAAAGAATTGCCTCGTGACATTGGAATGTTGGCGAAACTCGAAGAGTTGTTTGTTTGGGGATGCAAAAATCTGGAAGGACTACCCCGTGATATTTCTAAGCTCTCCTCTCTCCAACTACTCGACTTTTGGGGCTGCAAGAAGATTCAAGAAGTACCAGAACTGCCCTCTGGCTTGAGAGATCTACGGATAACATGCCAGAGTCAGTTATTGCCAAATCTTTCCCAACTGACCCTTCTCAACAAACTCGCTCTTTCTGATTGCAGTCGGCTTGAATGTCTCCCGGAGCTTCCGGTTGGACTATGCGACCTTTGGATTGAAAATTGCGGAAAATTGAAGGCGTTGCCGAATTTGTCGAGCTTGAAGCGCTTATCTCAATTGATTGTCAGGAAGTGCTTTGAGCTAACAGAAGTCCCCGGCTTGGAATGTTTGCAGTCTCTATCCACCTTAGAGGTACGGGAATGCCCTAAGATATGTAGGCTTGAGGCGGTCGAATCCTTGGAGTCATCGAGAGGCTTACTTTGAAGGCTTTGGTAGATCAAAATCCTCACTGACGTTGGACAATCTCGAGACCTTTCACTTTCACGTTTGGAATGTGTGAGGGAATCGCATTTTGCAAATTGCCCGAATCTAACTGAAATTCGTGGCCTCAATGGATTAATATCCTTGAAAAGATTGGTTATCTCTGGTTGCACATCCCTTGGGCAATCATTGGATCTCTCAAATTTAAAGAGTTTGAGGGAATTTTATGCTGCAGATTGCAAGAACCTAGTTGAAATTCGAGGCCTTGATGGATCGGAATCCTTGAAAATTTTGGATATCTCTGGGTGCACGTTTCTTAGGCAGCCACTGAACTTGTCAAATTTAAAGAATCTGCAAAACCTCAAAGCTGTGAATTGCGAGAAACTAGTTGGAATTCGAGGACTTGATGGATTGGAATCGTTGAAAGAGTTGATAATTTCTGGGTGCACTTCACTTGGAAAATCACTGGACTTGTCAAATTCAAAGAATCTGCAGACGTTCGTAGCTGCAAATTGCAAGAGCCTAGATGAAATTCGAGGCCTTGATGGGTTAAAATCTTTACGGAATTTGGATATTTCTGGATGCACATCCCTTAGATCACTCGACCTTTCAAATTTGAAGCATCTTTCGACTATCTATGCTGCAAGATGCACAAACCTAGTTGAAATTCATGGTCTTGATGGGTTAAAATCTTTACATGATGTGGATATTCCTGGGTGCACGTCCTTAGACAATCAAGTGATAGTCAACTTTAAGATATTTGTGGAAATTCTGTGCTGCAAACTACGAGAACCTAGTCAAAATTCAAGGTCCGGATAGATCAAAATACTTGAGAGATTGGGATATTTCTGGATGCAAGATCCAATGAACAATCACTGAATCTATGAAGTTTAAGGAAGCTGAGAATATTGCAAGCTGCAGACAGTGAGAAACACTCGAGGCCTTGATATTTTGGGCATCTGTGGTTAAACTTCCCTAGGAATATTACCTGACCTATTGTGCTTGGAAAATCTGATTGAGTTGAACATCAACCACTATGAAGGCAAAATCTTAGTCTTGATAATGGCAGGAATGAAGCTGGTGGTCCTGGTGAATCATCTGTGAGTGATTGTTCTTTGTACATTACCGAGTGATTCTTTATCCTTGACATTATATGGAGAACCAGAATTTTGAGATTATAATTTTTATGCAAGTTCTGTATTCGAAGGTTGTTGTGCTTGCTTGCAGGTCATCTATAACGTGTTGATACGGTGAAAGGACAGGCAGCTCTGTAAGAAATCATTGTCATCTCAGCTTCTTGAGGTGGATATGTGAAATCCTACACTGTGGAATGACGTAAATTTGCTTGCTTTCCCTGATTGCTTGAATTGGTTTTTGTTATTGTTCTGCAATATTTGAACTGTAATTCTCTCTTTTGTCTGTTCTAATATGACTGCTCAAGGTAATTTAATTATTAGAATGTGGATTATTAAGGATGGTTCTGGAGGCAAAGTTCAAAAACACATAGGCAAAGGAGAGAGATCATTCTGCTGGATCATGGCGCTCTTAGACCACAGAATTCATCGGGTTCTTTAATAGGGTGTCAATTTGATATGCTGCAAGTCTGCCAGAGTGAATTTAATGTGTTGAGTTTGCAACATTTTCATTTTCATTCTTAAATTCTCACCGAACTGTCTAATGTGCTGAGTTTGATCCTAACAAGACTCACACCGTTCAACCTGTTGGTCACTCCATTGTTGGGAAAATTTTTGCCATGCCAGTGAGGATTTTTCTTCTGGTGATGATCTGTTTCTGATTTTCCAGTATGTGAGTTGTCTCCTGCTGCTTCGAAATCTGTCAATAGTCTTGGTCTTCATAGGAACTGCAAATAGAGCCAGATTTTGGGATTTCGTAAGAGAACCGTATGTTTTTCAAGAGAACTTATGAACTATTACAAATCTGAGCGATTTTCTTCGTGTTAATCATGCCGAAATTGTGGGAGGAAGCCACCTATATCTTGTGGAAATAATGATCCTCATGTTTCATGAACTGACATGATAAGCTTATGGCAATGGAGTTGAACAGGACTAGTGAGCAGTGTGGCACCTTGAGATGAATCCTCGCTTCTGGGTGGGGGCGGAGATGTGCTGGCGCTGGTGGTTGGGGCTGATAGGGGCGATGGTTGGGGATGATGGTGGCAGAATTTGGCTGGACAGGAGGTCAGGCCACCGGAAGTTCCACTAATGATGAGCGCTGCTGTTAAATTATATCTCGAGCTTGAGTCTCTGTATGAAAAGTGGATGTCTTCGTGCAAGCCGCGCAAGGGAGGAGATCTTCAGTAACTGGTCTATGTATATACCTGATATTTTTTCTGCTGTTAAATTATAGGGTACCTTTGCACAATGTAGAGGGTGCACCGTGATATCAGCCAAAACCTTGGAGCCTATCGTATACCAACCGGTTTCGAAATTTGGGAACTTGAAATCCACTCTGAAAGTTCTAATACTCATTCTGGAACCTGCACTTCGACAAATTTTGCAGATTTTCTACACATAAATAATATTTACATGTCATTTTTAATTAAAATTTAATTATAACATGATTTTTTTAATAAAAAAAAAATTCAGTTCACCTGGACTTCCATGTGGAATGCGAAAACTAAAAATACATTGGAGTTTTGTACGTGATGTTATTCTTTTTTTTAATGTCAAACGACACAAACCCATGTCTGGTTTTGTACGTGATAATATTCTTATTATTTTTATCCTTTTCATGTTTCATTGAACTGTGTTTGGTTTTGCAACTTTTATTGTTATGAGCATACACATTTCTTTGTCCAATTTGAACCCTGATGTCCAAACCACGATGCATCTCTTCCACGAGCTTTGAAAACTTAACTGCGCTTATTGTTGCAATTTGGTTCGTTTCGGTTCTGATTGTAAAATTGATTTTTTTTTTTTTTAGTTTGGCCGGATGAAATAAATTGATCCGATTCCTAATTTTACCGGATCAAATTTTTACACTCTGATTCGGTTAACCCGGTGCGATTTCATGGCTTGGGATTGGGACGACCCGGCTCACTGGCATTTTCAGATCATCCACGGAAAAACCTGGCCCAGCAACCAAACAGGGTTTGCAGCCCCGGATTGCGAGACAAACAGAGCCGAGGGGAATTGGACCGGGAATTGGAAGAGAATTTAAAGCAGGGACAAGACTACCTATTTCCTGGTGTAGATTTTGACAAAACCGAAATCCAATCGGAGTCCGTCGTCTCCCTCTCGGAAGCGTTTTATGTAGAGAAGACGAAGAAAATGCCAGTTTGTCCTTTTTAGCGAGTGTGGCCACTGTCGTTGGTACCCTATTAGACTCCCACTGCGCATGAACTGGTAAGCCTCGCCCTTCAATCTCTCTGCCCTTCTCGTAACTTTCTCTTTTCGATTTTTGCTTGCATTTGGGATGGGAGATGGTGCTTGTTCGAACGACCGATTGCTGTTCCTCCCGAAAGTTTCGTGTCGTTCGAGGATTGGCTTGTCTCTGCTGGAGAGGTCTAGTTTTGCTGTAATTTCTTAGGACATTTGAGCTTTTGGGGAGAGTGGTTGCCGATCATTTGGTTTCTCTCTGGTCTGGCGAACGCTTGCGCGCGAGAAAGTCGATAGCGGGTTAGTAAAAAAATGTGGGTTCTCTGGTTTTGTTCGGTGGTGGAGCTCTTTGCCTTGAGAAAGCTTAACGAACTGCGTGTAGCTGTTTCTGAGCTCTACGCTCGGTCTCAAGTGGGGTCATTTGGAGGCCTTCCGATTGTATTTAGATGATCGTTTAGGCAGACAGTCTGTGTTGTGGTACAGCATTTGCATTTCTGTAAAAACTTGAGGCAACACTCTTCTGGGGATTTGTTATGCCAAGTACTGTTGCTGACCCTTTTGGTCTTGCATTTACTGTAGAGCTTTGGTGCTTGTTATATTTGTTGGTAACTTGGTAAGGGCGGAAATTGTCCGGCTTTAATGTGTTGCAAAAAAAATCGTAAGCAACTTTGGGAATTTTCATTAACATGCGGGAATCTCCCCCAACTCTTTCATGGCAATAAGCCATGTGTGCTAGCGGACACCCTTTTCACAGGAATATACAGAAATGTTCAACATTCTTGCAATTTTCATCAGAATTCATTCATTATTTTCTAAACATGCTTCACTTCGTTGTCTTGTAATGCCTATCTTCTGGCATGTCTTTATGTTAATTTTTCATTGCTTAAATGAAACTTGCTTATTTAAACTGGTTAAGTTTTTTCCCTTGTGCCTCATGGTGCATTGGGAAAGAATGAGAATGCAGTGGAAGATAGTTTGAGGGATCACAGTCTTCGCATTCTTCAGCTGTTGCTTTGTAACGCATTTATGGGATGCATGCTCTGGTCTCACTTAGTATTGGTGTTGTTGGGTTATTTAATTTTTGTTTTAAATGTTCTCGGTAATGCACCTTTTGATGCCTTTAAAAGGTCACTGCAGGCTAGCATTTTGATTTCTTCTTGGTATGACCTTTTTTGACTCGAAGTTTTGTGTTTTGTGAAATGATATATGGAGCTCTCTGAAGTTTTTATCTCACAATTCAGATATCTAGGCTCTTCCAACAATTGTAAGCCCTCTTTACTTCCAAGAGCTTGAAGAGTTATGGCACCTAAACCCAGAGTAAGGCAGCCTTTATGGCAATGAGGGATATTGGAATCAGTGAAGACAGGGTGAAGCCAGTGCTGAAGAAACTCCTGAAAGTATAGGACAAAAAATGGGAGCTGATTGAAGAAGAAAATCATAGAGTCCTTGCAGATGCTATATTGGATAAGGAGGATGATAAGGTGCAGTATACACGTTGAACTGATCTATATTTACTTCAACAATGTTTCCCTCTCTTTTGCACCTCTTCTTTCCTGCTTGTTTTTCTCATCTTTGTTTGCGAATCTGCTGTTGAGGTTCAGTTGCAAAAGCGAAAAACTATGGCAGATGACCATCTTTAAAATAACCTTTGTTCTTCTCTTTTTGGCTCTGAAGGAGGATGACTTGCGGGAAACAGCACAAATGCATGGGGTTGAACGCCCGTTAAAAAGACTGAGGTCGAAAAACCAAGAATCTCAGGGCTTAGCTTCTCTTAGAAGTCAAAACTCTCAATTAGGCAGAACTTCGTTCCAGCCTGTGGTCGATCAGCAAGATTACTCGGACTAGTAAGTAGGGATTATCAGAACCGAGTTCTGAGAGACATTTCTGCAATTCCCAGATCTGGGATTCCATATTTATCCTCTCTGTTTCCTGCGTTCTTTTGAGGTTCTCCTCCGATCAGTCTCTTTTACTGCTTTTTTAGGTGAATTTGAAAGCGGAGCCAAGATAGATCCAATATGGCGGGCGTCTTCCTCGATTTCTTTTACTGGCTGTGCAGCATCTGCTCCACCAATTCTCTCAAGATGGAATGAGAAGAACCCACTCCATCCGATACGAGGTGTCTTCCTCATTGACCTCTCCACATGTAGGTGATTATGAAGGCAGAACCAAAATGCCAAGAGGATAAGATTATGAAGTGTTATTGAGGGAAAGATATTTGCAAAAGTTTCACCGTTTATCTCTGATTCTCTATACTAGTATTCTCACGTGTTTAGAAATGGCAACGAGCTCTGTGGGGGAGGAGATTGGTCTGGAGCTGCAGCCTGAGGGTAGCTGTTTCTTCGTGTTATGCTCGGACGCTAGTTAAAGCATGAAATACTTTTGGCTGGAAAGTCTGCGTTATGGTACGGGTGGAACATGTTCAGCTTTGTGCATCGCAAAAAGGCGAAAGCGATTATAAGAATATACATTAGCACACGGGAATCTCCCCCAAACCCTCTCATGGCAACAAGTCTGCTAGGAATATGCAGAAATGGTCAACATTGCTGCAACTGTGATAAGAATTCGTTCAATATTGTCAATGCATGCTTCTCTTGCTCGTCTTGTAATTGCTTATCTTCTGCCAACACTTCATGTTAAGTCTTGACGGCTTAAATGAATTTTGCTTATATGAACTAGTTGAGCTTTTTCCCTTGCGCCTCATGTGATGCGGTGGAAAGAAGAAGAATGCAATGGAAGATAGCTGGAGGGATCCGAGTCATCACATTCTGGGAGGCCTGGGAGGTGAATGAGGAGAGGAGGGATTTGAGGTTGTGGGCAAAACTGCTATCGGAGCTTCTGCTCGGTGCAGCCCTTGAAGATGAGGTCGTAGTAGTGGGAAGAGGGCTGAGTGGGCGAGAGCGAGAAGACGCAGTGTGTGATCCTAGAAAGAAGGAAGCCCATTTCTAGGAGGGGCATAATTTTGATCAGAATTTGGGTCAGCATATTGATATGTGCTCCTGTTTTTGCGTGTTTTGGATCCCCCTCCCTGGCGTTTCTCTCCTTCGTAGGGAGTTTCTGGAAATTGGGTATTCTGCCACCCCACCCCCCCCTCTTTTTTTTTTGGTTGATTGAAATAGAAATTGATGAAAACAGAGTAACTTTGATTGAAAATAGAGGAATTAGTAAGCACGTATTGATGTGTACTTCGGAATTGGTTCATATTTTTTTGGGGGTTGCTTTTTGCTTTGCTTGCTTTTTGTGTGGGCCGAGTCTTGAGTTGGGGGTGTGTTCTCTTTTCCAATAGTTGGAATTCTTGTTCGCCGGCCTTTATTGATGTGGGAAAAGTTGATAAATGGGGACGGAGATTAGTGCAAATCTTGCTTTCCTTTCCCTTTTCTGTTTTTGCCCCTCCTGTGGAAAACAAATTCAGTAGCAATGTGTCCGGAAAAATTATTGAACGATCGGATGTTTGTGGTTTCCCGCGATTGTGATACAACGAACACCGATGACGACCCAACAAGAATAGACAATAATCCAATGAATCATCAATCTTCTTCTAAGAGAAGTTTTAATCGGCTTAACATGTTTTCTTTCGAGTACAGACTTTAGACGGGCAATCCCCGCAGTCCAAGTCTGTTACTTTCTCCAAGGGTAAGTAAAGGAAAACTAGAAAGCACACTAACTGCACCTTTGAGGAGGAAAAAAACAAAGAAAGTGAGAGAAAGCACACTAACTGCACCTTCCTTTGAGGAGGAAAAAAACAAAGAAAGCGATAGAAAGCACACTAACTGCACCTTTGAGGAGGAAAAAAACAAAGAAAGTGATAAAGTGAACTAAAAGTTTTAAGATTTGTCACGAGAGTGTAATGACATCTTAAAACTTGCAAAAATTGTAATTAATCTCTAGAACTTGTCAATTTGGTGTGAACAAGTTCTTCCTTCAATTTTGTCCAAATTGACTCATGGAGTATGCTGATGTAGCTTTTTAAAATATTTTTTTCTCTCCAATCAAATTAAATTTAAAAATAAACTGAATGAAAAAAGGAGAGAAAATTGTTGAGAATGAGGCGAAGAGGATTAGGGATGGCTGAAGGGCGTCGCGCGAGCCCCAACAATGGCAAGGGGCCCTCATTGACCACAAGCGAGGGCATGTAAGCTCTAGGTAAGGTTGCGGCCCTCATCCAAATCGGTCACGGGTTGCCAGCCCTCGTCTAGGTAGTCCGAGTGCCGCCACTAGCAGGGGATCTCGTGTTGATACCTAAATTTTGATTTTGATTTTTATCATTTACTTTGCCTAAATAAAAAAAAAAGTCAAGAGTTAAAATTTAACTTCTGCCCAAAAAATAATTCATCGTTCATATTTAGTTCATGCGGTGGGCGGACATAAAATGAATGGTTTTGAATAATAATGGAATTCCTCCATGGGGACCGAAATTACATGTGATGCGCCGATGGTTCCAAATACATTCATGCACATTCGACTGTTTGAGGGAACAATTATAAAGAAAGAGCATCGTGTATGGGAGCACCAATTTGCATGCGGTACTATAGATCTCATCCACGCTTGAAAGGATAAATAAATTGCGCACCAAACCATAAAATTAAGTAGAGTTCGATTAAAATGGAGGCAAAATATATTAAACAGAGGAAGGAATTGATGCCCGATTCTCTGATGATATCCACCTAAGCACCGTGCAGGCTATAGTAAATTCGGCAAAACAAGAGAATTGACGTGTAAAGCTTGATGGGAAAGAAAAGTCATGTGAAGGAACGAGCGCGTGCAGATTGTTCTTAGCATATTTGGTTTATTATTCTCGATCAGTGAATAAAAGGCAAACAAGCGAGAGGAATGTTTTGGATGATTCGGTGGATATAAAATATAGGATTTCCACATGATTCATGGGCAATTTCCTTCATAAAAGGGCAATTCACCCACCGTCTGAAAGTAGGCACACTGATGATGTTGCCTATAAATGAGATCACTACGGACAAAGAAGAGGGGGCACATGATTGAAACACACGGAGCACATTGGGGTGCGTATGGTAACACTGGAGAAACACTCCATGAAAAATGTTTCTGTTTCAAAGTGTTTTCGGAACACTTTTGGAACAGAAACGCGTATGGTTCAAAAATGTTCCAAAAGTGTTTCGGAGAACACTTTTATTCCAGGGATCACTTTGGAAGAAATAAAAAAAAAACTTGCTTATGAACTTTGGAACATTTTTGGAACCACCATTCACCGCCACTTAATATTTTTTTATTTTATTTTTTGTACTTACCAAACGCGTTTCTGTTATCAGAAATCGTAACCGGAAACATAAATACAAAAAAGTGTTTCTATTAAAAAAAAGTGTTCCCAAAAACAAAAACGTTGCCATACGCAGCCTTAGAGTATTCGACAGAGAGAAGAAAGTGTCATGCCCCAACTCTCAGGCCCGCGTCATTGTTGACACCTGATTTTTGACCAAGTCTTTTTCAATTTTATTTTTGAAAAATCATAAAAAATTCATAAAAAGCCAAAAAATTACAAAATCAACTTTGGTGGCCTTGGCCAAGGCCAAGGAACCATTCTTGACCAAAAAATAATTTTTCATATTTTTCATATTTTTTAATATTTTTTAGAAAATAGAAAAATACTTAAAAAATCAAGAAAAATAGCATTTGAGGTCACAAAAATATGGAAAAATATCTAATATTTTTATTTTTAATCCCTTGTATTTTCTACCTCACAAAAAATCCAAAATCAGATTCAATTTTAGGTGTTCCTTTGTAACCCGTATTATTGAATTTGAAGAAAAAAATAACAATTGAGTCTTTTAATTTGAAATTTTGGCATTTTTTAAGATCTTGACATTCAATCTAACTATCCCCTATTTCAATTTAGCCCAATTGTTTGCGCAATTTGCTCAATTGCACGGATTTGACAAAATTATATACTAAAATTGCATTTTAGTCCTTGAAATTAAGCATAATTGAAATTACTTTCAATTCAAGGGCTATAATTGCAAATTAAACATTCTACCCAATGGATTTCACCATTTTAAATCAATTGGCATAGGTGGTTTGACCCAATTTGATCATTTGCACCCTCAATTATACAAATCCCCAATTTGCAATTACATGAAAATTTGGGGGTTTTATAGAAATTGATGAAAACTTTTGGGCAAAACCACATTTCTAGATAGAATTCATGCCCTAGATTCGATTATGAGGTTCAATTGCAAAAATTTCCCATTAATTTGGGTTTAATTTCGAAAATGGTGAGTCGGAGCCGGTTCTGACCGGTCTGCTACAGTGTCGTCTTCCCCAAAAGAGCTCGAACAGATGAACAGTGATGGACTGAGTTTCGAACGCCAAATTGAAGGGCAATTCGCGACTAATTGAAAGAGGAATGGTGGGCGTCTTGTTCTTTACCTCAAGACCTACCGATCGAGACCAACTCCGAGACGAATGGCCACCGGAAGAGCTCCGGCAAGGACGGTCAAAACCGGGGTACCTGCGAAAGTCAACAAAAACCAAACACAGCACTAACCCATGCCAAATTCACGCGAAATGAAGCTCGCCACGCAACCAAACAGGGTCGAGTGAAGTGCCCATCAGCCCCGACTTCGTTTTGACCACATTGCACGTGATTACACGTGCCAAACAGAATCAGTTGGAGACCCGTTCGGCGACAGAAAATTGAAAAAGCTATATAAGCTAAAGAAGCCTTCGCGAAGAGGGATGAGGTTGATTCAGTTGTAGAGGGGCGAAACTGAATCGAGAGAGAAAAAGAAAACGAGAGAGAGAGCTCGTTCTCCGACCCTCCGTCGTCGAGAATTTGAGTTCGACTGCAAAGCGCTGGTTAGGCCGTCTCCGGCCAAACCAAAGCTAAAGAAGACCGTCAGAAGTTCGCTTTGAGTGCCAGGAAGCGATCGCCATCAACCGCGCAGCCCAAAATCGCAAGAACAGGTAATCCCGAACTTCGAGCTCAAGCTCGGGTCTTCAATGGCGGACTTTGATTTCGGCTTCAATCTTTGTAATTCCTGTGTGCTTTTCATCCCTTAGACATTACTGACCATGCTCGCATCTCCATTTTGCATCGATTTTGCTCGCATACCCCGAATTGAGTCCTCCGATTTAGCCTCCATAGCCGATTCTTGCCCAGCCAAATCTGGGCCGAGCGAGCTCGATCGGAGCTCGAGGTAAGTCTCCTAAACATTGAATGATGCTTCCCTGTTAATGAGTTGGTTCATTATGCCATGAATCGAGCGATTTGAGTGTATGTGTACGTACTGGTTCATGTTCGATCGTGCTCGGCCCCGTGAATGGATTCGCGTAATCTTGAGATATGTTAGAATAGAGGCGATTGCGAGTCGATTGCCGTTAGTTTCATGAGGTTTCATCGAGAGTTCATCGTCAGATCATCGTCGGAGAACCACAGCCGTCCATTCTGCCGGAGCCGCGAGGTTGAAGACGAAGCTGACGTGGCGCAGTCAACCGGTCAAAGTCCTAGTTGGCACTCGGCCATTGGTCCACGTGATGCCGAGTCAGCATGGCCGTTGGGTCTGTTATTCGAATAAAAAAAGATCGGACGGTTCTGATAAATCGAATGTAAATTCTAGTGACCGTCCGATTAGTAATTAGGTTTATCCAAAAATGCTTTAAAACCAGAAAATCAAAATAAGCTGAAACGGTGTCGTGTAGGTTAGTGGCCGTGCGACGTCGTTTAGGTTAGTGTGAATCGACGGTCTAGATCAAGTCTCCGGATCTAATCATGGCCGTAGGTTCAACTAATCTGATCAGACGGCTCTGATCAAGTCTTCATCCAATCCGGACCGTAGGTTTTAGTAATCAGATCCAATGGGCACAGATCAGCCACGCGATTCATTAGGGACCGTAGGATTAAAACCGATTAAAACCAAAAAAATAAAAAGCATCAAACGACGTCGTTTTGGTCTTCGGTTTCGCGGATCCGGGTCTGGGCCGGGTTCCGACCCGAGTGGGTCGGGTCAACCCGGTTTGAATCACATTTTTTTAATAAAAAATTCGAATATGATTTAAAAAATAAAAAAAAATCGAAAAAAAAAAATCCTAGAAAATCCAAAAAAATACTAGAAAATGTCAGAAAATTCCAAAAAAATGTGGAAAAATTAGGGAAAAATCCTAGACACTCCAGAAATCCCCAAAAATCGAGGATTGACCACAGACAACTGGTCAACCCTATTTTTGGGGTTTCTCATCTGTTCTTCCAAGAATTGACGACAATGCCCTTTAGGGGTAATTCGTCCCTGCCTTGTGTTTCGAGATTAGTCGAAAATGCCTAGATTAGGATATGGCCAATTAGGTGGCGAATCCTTTTGCTGGGATTTTCGAATCTTATCATTCCTGCTGAAATGACGATTTTGCCCCCCTCATGGGGAAAATCATCTTTCTTATTCCAATTGAGTTCTGAAAATCGCATAAAGTTAGGGTTTGGGTCAGGTGGACGACCAGCCCTAATATTTGAGGTTTTCAGTTCTCATCTTTGTCCAAATGACGACTTTACCCCTCCAAGGGTAAAATCATTTGAAAATTCCAGAAAAATCCTGGAAATTCCTAAAAAAAAATAGGAAATGGATTGGATTGATGGCCAATCCTATTTCCTCTGTCTTTTGACTTCCCAATTCGTCTAAAATGACAGATTTACCCTTTTAAGGGTAAATTTTCCCTGAATTATTCAAAATTACGATTCTGCCCCCCTCATGGACGAATCATGTCCAAATCACTCCTAAGCCTTGATTGATATTTCTCTAGGCTAATAAGGCCTCATTAGGGATGCCATGCTGATTTCATGTGTTTTATCCGCATGTATTGGATCCTTGATTTGCGCACTTATTTCTATTGATTGTGAGTGATAGGGTAGTAATTCCCATCTGCATGAACTCCTAGATTTAGGATCTATACCTTACTCATCTGCATGAAATCCTAGGATCAGATAAACCATTCAGCTTAGGTACCGAAAGGGCGTCAACTCTGACAGTTGGCGTAACTAAGTCCCCGAACCCACTTCTCTGGTTTCGGCAGAATCGAATAGACCACTCCCAACTATTCGATAGGGTTTCCGATCGTACCCTTCACGAAACGATTGGTGGCGACTCCTTGGCATGTACACTCATCACATGTCACTAGACCACACTGAAGGTCGACCACGTATATCCAGCAGTTGCGATTTGGGTAATGGACCTTGGGAGAGGCCCGCGTTCGATCCAGCCAGCGATCGGGCGGCCCATTAGCCCGCTCCCGCCTTCCGCGAGCCCGGGAGAGGGTCGCGACAGACTGGCGACTCCGCTGGGGACTATTCTAAACCAGAATCTCTGGTTACGAATTCCAGAGGACTTGAGCCGATTAAAAAGTTGTTTGGTTTATCTGACATTGTTTTCTGCAGATGCTCTCGAAGATGAGGTACGTATGCTGGCCATTGTGTTAGATGTTTTTGCAGATTGGAGAAATAAGGGGTGGAGTGATTGTTGACATTTTTCCTGCAGGTTGGAGTTGGGAATGTATGTTTACTTCACGCACATACTGAAGCGGTGTTTGATACGAACTGCTGTGCATGACCTTGCATTGTGACGATCACGACACATCGCACACACTGGCGGTCAAACCCCGACTGCAAACCACCTCTAGGTTACCTTAGATAGGGAAAGGATGCGAAAAGGATCTTGTGTTTGATGGCACTTGAGACTTTCGTATTCGTTCCCGCCTACCATCTGCATTGGCGATATCTAACCCTCTTGGGTAGGTACCCTTGGGGAGGAATCTGCCTCATGTGGATCGTGGGAGCCTGAACCGTAGGTTCCTCACCTGACTTTCGATTTTTTTAGAGTATACCCACTTGTCTCATGCGCATGTCTGTGGATGGTTGGTATACCTAAAACCACCCATTGATACAGGGGGCACTCCACATCCCCCAAAGTGTGGTTGGTAAGATATTTATTTATAAATGTTCTTTATTTCTTGCCCCATGATATTACTCATACATTGCATACATCCATATGCATTCACATTATTACTCAAGTGACTAATGGAAACAACAATGATTGTGGGGTAGGATGTCGCTGTTTCCTAAGAGTTCAACAGAGTTGGTAACTTTCGAGTACTTGAGAAAAGTTACTCGTCCCGGACCAAACACGAGGTTACACTTCACTAGATTCGTGTATGGTCGGGAACTGACTGGACGTAAGCTGGGGTATGCTGAGGACTGCCAAACCCGCTACTACGCTGATAACCTCAGATTTAAGCGATAAGCAGACAAAATGATGAAGGATTATCTGGAGATGAAGAGACAACGTCGCAACCAGCTGGCTAGGGAAGCGTACGCCCGTCGGAAGGCTGAATTGCTAGCCAGAGAGAACATACCTGTGATTGCTTATTGGGGTAGGAAGAGACGCCCTGCGATCAAGACCAAGCCAAGGCGTATCACACTCAAAAAAGTGAAACCCGAGAAAACTCCCGAAGTCATCACGCCCTGGACTAGAGAGTGGCCTGAGGAACTACAACCTCTCGACCAAACCACTGAAGATAACTCCCCTACCCTAGATTAAGGGAGAGTTCCTGATCGACTGTCATTTGGATAGACTTCTAAGAAAAAGAGAGAGTGATCTAGATCCTCACATTCCATTGGCTTTTATGGCTTTCTTGTTTGAAAAACTTCTCTTTACCCTTCTTCCATTAGGCATCCTGATTGTAATAAAAGTTCATTCCACTTTGTTCTTTTGATGTATTGACCAATGGAATGTGACATTGCTGTTCCCTTTAGTCACTGAGTAAACCTGACTAAATTGCATAATTCACTTCCCTGAAATGCAAATTAGGCTTTGAGTCAGGCTTTCAAGACCTGAAAAAGGGTCCTAATCTCCATTTCTTCAAATTGAACTATGCAATCAAGTTAGCTCATGCATGCTTCATGACATTTGCATATTCATACATTTAAAGTAATTTCTGGCGATTGACCTCTCAAAAATCATTTGCATATTTTAGACTTGATGGGAAAGAATGATATTCAAGTGTTCAAGATCCCCCGAGCTGAACTCCAATCATGGTGGGATGGCATGGGCGAAGCCAGCCAGAAGTATGCGGAGTCACGACTAGGATACCTGCTGGACCTACTGAAGATTGAGTGTCCACCTGCCTTTATTCAAGCCATGGCGCTCTACTGGGATCCTACCACCGCTACATTTTGCATGGAAGGATTAGAGATCACTCCCACTATCGAGGAATACAACGCTGTCATCGGAGTTGAATTCACCCCTACGCTCATCCGACCCCCTATAGGACTTGAACCCCTAAGTCAGGTGGCTGAATTCCTTGACACGAACCTAAATGAAGTCAAAGCAGATGCGAGAAGCAATTCTGGACGAGTTTCCCTGTCTTTCCTCATAGACCGATTTTCCCGCCTTCCTGCTTCTAAAGGAACCAAATCTGGTAGAGCCTTTATCTTGGCATTCTTTAGCTTTGTGCTATTCCCAATCTCAACTGTCACCTTCGACCCTATCATGGCTATAGTAGCTAGGCAAGTCTGTTGTGGGTGGGATTACTCAAACATCCTCCTTGCCGAAACCTTCATCTCCCTAAATCGTTTCAAGAAAAACAAAAAGGGAATCTTTAGAGCCTCTAGTGATCTTCTGTATCTGTGGTTCACATCCCATATCAGAAAATTCCACATCCGCATGGGTTTCACTGAAATCAGCCCCAATGCACACCCTCTTAAAACATTTGCTAGGACCCATACGCGTGTTCCTAAATTCAACTTCATAGAATGGAAGAACTTCCTCAAAGTCCTAAAACCCGAACAACTCCGATGGCGGCTAAGGTTGCCGACGCTAAGCAAAGTCAGATTGACCTGCGATGACGGGAATCCAGTTCCCTTGCTAGGATTCACAGGCGCTACTGCATACTACCCAAGGAGGGTGATTCGGCAGTTTGTGGCACTACAAGAGATTCCTTCTCCACCGCAACCTGATACCTTCTCCTTTGATATACCAAGTAAGACCCTCACGGAAGAGGAGAAGAGACAGTTCGAAGCCAAGGTCGCATCCATCACACGCTCTTTGAAGAATTCCCAGGCTGAAGGAATAAGTTGGCCAGAAGACATGACTCATGAAGAGAACATCTATAGGGGTACCACTGAATACATTCAACACTTCAAAGCAATCCGACGAAGCCTTGTCGAACCCTACATACCCGAATACATCGTGCCGTACGTACCGGGAATAGAGCCTTACATACCCGAAGACATGAGACCACTGTCATGTTCAGAAGACGAGGAACCCCAGGCTGAAGAGGGGAATCCATGTTGGGATGATGAGGATACCTTATACCTCAAACGTCCTAGACTTGAATAGGCTATTCCGTCAAGTGTAAAATAAGCAAACATTATGAGGCTTTTTCATACATTCTCATTTTTGTGGAATACTATCTTGGACACATAAGCATGAATGTGAACATGTTTTGCAAATGCATAAAAACTATCGTCAGAAATTACGCTTCTTTCAATTCCATAAATTCTTGTCAAGAAATGATTAAAAGAACTACTTACGTGAGGCTAAGGCTCACAAGGTAGCCCTTTTCCTCATCTACTGGCAAGAAGCATGCAACTGAAAGAATTAACTGCTTCTTTTTGCTAAAATAAGCAAAGCACTCACAGAGATCTTTTTAAACAGGTACGCTCTCATCACGGAACTACCGACACATCGTTTCCGTACTCGCTTTAAGACAAGAATGGAGCAGCAAGAATTGACTCCGCGCGTGGGAATGTTAGAATCCCAAATGACGGCCCTGGCTACTATGATGGCCGACATCAAGGCGATGTTGGAAGTCACCCAAGCTACACAAACGACGACTCACAACCAGAACAACGCTGGTACTTCTTTCGTACCCGATACGGCAGATAAAGAGTTGACGAGAGATACACAGCGTACAGAGGAAGACGTTCATGAACCAAATAGCCGGGTGCAACAAAAAGCCTCACCTGTTGTCGTCAACCTTGAAAAGGAGGAGAAGGGAAAACAAACTGTAAAGACAGAGGCAGAGGCTAAGAGATTGGCCAAGATCGAAGAATGCCTGAGCAGCCAAGGCTATGAGCTAGCCCGCTTCGACAAAATATCTCCTTTTGCTAAAATAGAGACTCCTCCAGACTACAGGGAGCCAGAGTTCGTGAGAAAATCAATGGGACAGGCTGTCCCCGTGCCCATCTCAAGTACTACCTGCGCAAGATGGCGCACTATTCAGATTACATTCCACTGTTAATGAACACATTCCAAGAGAGCTTGGCTGGCGCCGCTCTAGCCTGGTTCATTGAGCTAGACTTGGAAGATTACGACGGATGGGAGGATCTTGCAGAGGATTTCCTCAGACAATACAAGTTCAACACAGTTACAACCCCAACAAGAGAGGACCTTCTGCGAACTTCGAAAACAAGGGTCGAGTTAATCAGGACATATGCCCAGAGGTGGCGAGCCTTGGCTACTCAAGTGAAGCCATCAATCCCGGAAGAGGAACTAATCGATTTATTCCTGAAGGCACTCCCCTACGAGTACTTTGACAGATTGAATACTTCTGGATGTCAGACATTCACACACCTGATTAAGGTTGCTGAGAGGCTGGAATGGGCCTTGAGAGAAAGAAGGCCTCAGGAAGCCCCTACTAGGAAGCAATATCCTCTGAGAAAGGAGAGAGAAGTCGGACTAGACATAGCGTTTATACCAGATCCCCACAAGTCAAAACCATTTGGCAATTCTAATCAGGCCAAAGGCGGATTATCCTAGTCAGCTCCAAAGGTACAAGAGCCTAGAAGAAGGCAACCCCAGAGGCAATTCTCTCAACTCCCAAGACCTTTATCCAAGCTGCTCCCGATGCTGCTGGAGCAACACTTGGTGGCGAAAGAACCGCCTAGGGCAAACCCTCCAAGATATCCCGGCTTTGATGAGAGCCAAACCTGTGCCTACCATATGGGCGAAAGGGGGCATAATGTGGATAACTGCTATGTCCTGAAGCTGAAAGTGCAAGCCCTAATCGATGGTCAGATTTTAAAATTTGATAATGCAGCCCCAAATGTACAAGAAAACCCACTTCCAGATCATCAAGCAGTAGGGGCAATATTCACTGAAGAAGAGGAGGATTACCTTAAACTGAAGGTAGATATGCCTAAGCTGGACACCCTGCTAACAATCGCTTCATCATACCCAAAAGAAGGGGAGGTATCAACCGACCAAAAGAAGTTGTGTATCGACAGGATGGTGAGCTTGGGGATAGTGTCCGATATTACTGATGAAGAATTTGAAGGGATCGAAGCATCTCTATCTTTGAAAAGAAACCACTTCTTGATCACAGCTGGGCAGAGTAGCACCTGTGGTACCTCACATGAGAACTTGGTAAGCAGCCTGGGGCCAGCTACTCAGTCAGAGGAAGAATTCGAAGAGGACGAATTAGAAGCCAAGAGGCGAAGTCTAGCTGACCTCAAATTTATGGCTGATGCGCTTGAAAAGGGGGAAATTATAGACAATCTGGGTCAAGACTCTGGAGCATACAATTTCAAGGTGAAATATTCGGCCCCTCCCAGCTTTTATCAGAAGGTTGAAGACATCATACCGGACGGATGGGGAGGTATGGATAGTCTCTCTCAACTAGAGACCTCAAAGGGCATAGGAGAACTTGACAACACCATATCGATGATCGAAGTGGCCACGACCGTGGTAATTAGATTGGATGAACTGGATAGCCTGAACAAGGTAGAAGATTGCCCAGTCAGGCCTGTCATAATTCAATTGCCTCAAGAGGAAGAAGACAACACGTCAGGACCAGAGATATCTCATCAGACAACTGTAACGATAAAAGTCCCCCCAGTAGAAGAGTATGATCCTAAAGCAGCCCATTGGGACTATGTGACCACACAAGTAGATGCAGTAATGAGGTCTGGAAGATTTTATGCCCCCAGAGAGGGTGAATCCGAAAAAAGGGAGGTCTCAAAAGAAGATGCTGAAAAATTCATATCAATCGTCAAAACCAGCGAGTTTGAGGTGATAGAACAGCTGAGGAAGTTGCCCGCTCAGATATCCCTGTTAGACCTATTCATCAATTCAGAGAAGCACAAGAATGCACTATTGAAGGTACTCAATGAAGTACATGTCCCTGAAACAATTAATGAGGTCCAACTAGGGGACTTTGTAGGGGCAATTCTCTTAAAAGATCAGTTGAGCTTCTCTGACGAAGACTTCCCCATGGAAGGAAGAGGGCACAACAAAGCTTTATACATCTCCACCCAATGCAACGGCAAAAGAGTGGCGCATGTATTGATCGATAATGGATCAGCATTTAACATATGCCCTCTGGCTACCATAAGGAGGCTGGGAATCAAGGAAGAGATGATCAAGACATCCAAGACAGCTATGAGAGCATTCGATGGCATGAAGAAGACTGTAGAGGGAGAGATCGAGCTTGACGTATTCATCGGCCCGACAAAGTTCTCTATAAACTTTCAAGTAATGGATCTACCCAGTGCATTTGGGTTCTTACTAGGAAGACCCTGGATCCATACGGCAGGAGCTGTCCCTTCGAGCTTGCACCAAAAAATACGTTTTGTTGTAGATGGGAAGGTAATTACCATACATGGGGAAGTCGACCTCCAGACATACCAAAACAGCGCCATTCCCTATGTGGAGCCTGAAGAAAAAACAGAAGCAAGCTATCATTCCCTAGAGTTGGTAGCAACAGTTCATACCCCAGCAGGGACGAAATCAAGGACTCCCTACATCTCAGAAGCCAGTCTTCTACCAGCTAAGATGCTACTAGCATACGGGTTCAATCCTGAAAAAGGCCTAGGAAAACATAATCAGGGTATAAATACCCCACTACAGTTAAAGGCCAACCCGCATAGAAAAGGCTTGGGGTACCAAAAATATCCCATGAATGAATCTGTCCCGAAAGCAACAGGCAGAGGCCGAGGCAGAAACCTGGGACGCCGGGGAGGCGAAAACAGCCCGAATAATTCATTCATCGGTTCTCCAACCTGGAAGGGCAAGTCTCGAATGTTCAAGAATCCCTTAAATGCCTACTTCGACCAGAACTCCAAATGGCTATCTGAAGAGGATATCACTTCGCCGATGGAACCAGATCTGACAAACCCTTTTCTTGAAGATGACTCTGTGAATGTCATCGTGGAGTGGTTGGACAGTGAAGCCACTTCTTCTGTGTAAAGAGACTCTTCCTCTATCTTTAAATACTGCGTTTAGAATTTTCTGCATTGCATTGTATTTTCTTTCCTTGTTGTTGTTGACACCTAAATTTTGATCAACCTTTTTCTTCCTCTATTTTTCAAAAATTCATAGAAAATTCATAAAAAGCTAAAAAATTACAAAAACCAACTTTGGTAGCCTTGGCCAAGCTAAAGGGACCATTTTGGATAAAAATATTTTTTTCATATTTTTCCTATTTTATTATTATTATTATTTTCGAAAAATATAAAAATAAAAATAAAATAAAAAAAGTAGTATTCGAGGTCACAAAAATATATACAAATAGTAGGTATTTTTATTTTTAATTTTCTTTACTTTAGGACCTCATAAAACAGTAAAATTCAGGTTCCATTTTAGGTGTTCACTGATCACCGTAAAATTGAATTTGACAAAAATATTAGTAATGATTAAAAGGAAAAGGAGTGAAAACATCATCATTTAAAAGGAAAAGGGAACTAATCATTTTGTCTTCGCTTTTGATTATTTTATTATTATTTTTTTACTTTTTAGTATTTTATTATATTATTATTATATTATTATATTATTATATTATTATATTTTTTTATTACTTTACTCTCCTCCCCCCTCCTTCATCATCCGCAGCTCTTCTCCTCCTTCTTCTTCTTCCCCTTTCTTCTTCTTCTTCTTCTTCTTCTGCTTCTTCTTCTTTTTCTTGGTGAATCTCCCCATCTCGTCGTACATCACTCCCCGCCACCACACGTCCGGCCACCTTCGTCGAGCCAGCTACCACCGTGATCCTGGGCCATGGCCGAGCCCATAGCCGAGTCAGCGAGCCAATGCCGTGGGCCGGTGGCCGTGCGCCTCGGCCATGGCCGTGGGCCGGTGGCCGTGCGCCTCGGCCATGGCCGTGGGCCGAGGACGTCGGCCGAGTGGCCGTGCGTCTCGGCCATGGCCGAGCCCGTGGGCCGAGGCCGTGGGCCGAGGCCGTAGGCCAAGGCCATGGCCGAGCCCATGGCCGAGGCCGTGGGCCAAGGCCGTGGGCCGAGGCCGTAGGCCGTGGGCCAAGGCCGAGCCCATGGCCGAGGCCGTGGGCCGAGGCCGTGATCTTGGGCCGAGGCCGTGAGCCCATAGCCGGTCCATGGCTGAGTGAATTGGCCCGTTTCCGAGCCTGGATTTATTTATTTTTTAAATTATTATTATTTATTACCGGTCTTAAAACTTGTAAAATTGATTGTTGACATTTTGATGTGGTGATCGACAGGTGATGTGCATGGAGATGGTCGCAGGCTGGGGCTGGGCGATTGAAGGCCGGTGTCCAATCCGGTATGTTTTACGTACCCGATCCGTGTATTAGGGTTATTTTTCTAAAATGTTGCCATTATAGATTTGGTTTGCATGTATTTATCTCAGTTCAGTAGTTAGCTTATTTATCTGGTTGAGTGTTGTCTATTGCCAATGATATGCTTTTTGTTAAAATATTTTCTGAAAATATAAAAAAATATTAATAAATCAGAAAATGCCAAAAAAATGGAAAAATTAAAGAAAAACAAAAAAATTGAGAAGAATTGCAGAAAATTACTAAAAAAATTCTAGAAAATTCCCAAGGCTGAAAATGATCAAAAGAAATTGATTGGTTGTCGTTTTTTTAGGATTTTCTCCCATTTAATCCAAAACGACGATTTTACCCCTCAAAGGGTAAATCGTCTTTGATATTCCGATGAATTGTGGAAATTGCTTAGAATTTGGCGATGAGCCAGATAGGTGGCTAAACCTTATGTCTAGGATTTCCACATTTCATTCTCATTTTTAGAAAATGACGATTTTACCCTTCGAATGGTAAATCGGTTTCTAAAATTCCAAAAAATCATGAAAATTGCAAAAAAAAATAGGAAATGGGTCAATTGAGTGACCAAACCTATTTTTGACATCGTTTTACTCCGAATTCATTCCGAAATGATGATTTTGCCTTTTTTGGGCAAATCGTCCATTTTGTCTCAAAATTACGACTTTACCCCTTATGGGTAAAATCATGTCTAAATCATTCCTAAGCTTGATTGATACTTATTTAGGTTAATAGAGCCTTCTTATGAGTGTCATGTTGATTTGATGTGTTTACTTTGCATACTTGGATTCATTGATTTGCGCCTTTTATTATTGATTGTGATTGCTAGGATAGTCATTCCTATTTGCATGAATTCCTAGATTTATGATTCATATTCCACTCATCTGCATGAAATCTTAGGTCAGAAAATTCAGTCAATTTAGGTACCGAAAGGGCGTCAACTCTGACAGTTGGCGTAACTAAGTCCCCGAACCCATTTCTCTGGTTATCGCAGAATTGAATAGAAACTCCCGACTATTCAATAGGGTGGTCCAATCATACCCTCCAAAAAATGATTGGTGGCGACTCCATGGCATGCACACTTAACACATGTCACTAGACCACACTGAAGGTCGACTACGTATACCTCCGTTGCGATTTGGGTAACGGGCCTTGGGAGAGGCCCGCGTCTGACCAGACTGGACGGCCCATTAGCCCTCGAGAGCCCACGGCGAACCTCGAGAGGGTCGCGACAGACTGGCGACTCCGCTGGGGACTTAGAGAACTTGAGCCGATTAAAAAGTTGATTGATTTTTCTAACATGTTTTATGCAGATGCTCTTCAAGGTGAGGTACGTACTTTGACCCTTGAGGTGTTAAATGTTTTTGCAGATTGGAGAAATAAGGGGTGAAGTGTTTGTTAACTCTGTCTTATGCAGGTAGGAGTTTAGGATGTATGATTGTGTGGATGTTTATATTGAAGCGGTGTTTGCTAAATGAAATGCATGTTTATTGCTTTAGCACGACACAATGAACACACACAGCCGCGCCTAAAACCCCTGGCGCCCTCTTTAGGAAAACAATAGAAGGAATTGGAAATGGAATCTCCATGAGGAAAAACATGGGGTAATCCACTTTTCAATTCCGCTCACTTCGAACTATGGATCGAGTCCCAATGCAAAGATAGCTGTGCAATGGAATCGGCTCTTTCTAGAACTCGAGGATGGAACCTTGACCTTAGGTGCCAAATCCTTTGATTTTTAGAAGTTTTATCCTCACTTGTCTCATGTGCATGTCTTTAGATGGTTGATATATCTAAAACCACCTAAAAAAAAATCGGTGATCCTGGAGTCACATCTCGAAGACTGGAACTGGGGCATCTCCAAGTGTTCGGACCACATTCCTTTGATTGGTTTGGCATTTTTAGTTCTCTTGTATAAGACTAATTTTGCTTAAGTCCTCTCTATCTCGTCCCTTAGATTGATTGTATTAGGGATCTATTTGTATTGTATACATCTCGATAAGGCTCATTTCTATCGAAAATAGGGGCAAATTCCCCAAACCCGTGGAGCATAGCGAAATTCGTCTCTTCAGTGTAAAATACATTTGGCCGCAGAGCCACTCGTTTGGTAAAAGGACGTATCGTTCCTAATTGATTTTTAATCAGATCTGGGGATAAATTTTTCTCCATTTTTTTTTTATCTCAGGTGATAAAAGAGACAATGCACCCAAAAGCTCATGCATTCAAATGACAAAACAGACGTCGCCCAGCTGGGGCAAATGAACCGTAGGCATTGCAAATACCTTCAAGCACGGATGGAGGAATTCGATAGATGTTGTTCATATCAATATGCAACATCAAAACGGAATGCAAATCAAGTGTAAAAGGACGTATCGTTCCAAAATGATTATTTTCTTGACATGGGAATAATGCTTCCTTTCTTTTTCCTCTCAGATGATGATCAAGAGCAGAGGACGCAGGATGTAATGCTTTCAAATAACAAACAGGGAACATCAAATACCTCAAACGGCGACTGTGATTGAGAGAATCACCAAACCCCCACATGACGAATCCCAAGAATATCAGGCTGTCTTGAGACAGATAAAATTGATCAAGGACTCTGACAATCGAGACGGATGATCAGAATCTGCAAATATCAATGGGAGCAGGTCCCCCCCATTTATTTTGAGGAGCCAAACCGGGGGCAAACTCTCATGATCCCCCATGAAAGCGCATCAAACCAGGGTCATCGAATCCAGAGATGACAAACAGCAAAACCATGCCTAACTGGGGCAAGTGAATCATTTGTACGCCGGACGTTTCTCCTCTGGCAAAGTCAATGGACGCAATAACAGAGTCGTCCGCATCAGAATCAAACCCCAAGATACGAATTTGGGGTGAACGGTAACCTTGTATCGTTCCAATTTGGTCTTCGAAGACCACATGCCTAACATGAGTTTTTACTCATTTAACAAGAAGTTGTTGGCGTCGAAAGCCTCAAAAGAAGAGAGCGCGCTAACAGGGAGGCGAATAGAATCATTGGCCTCGCAAGTCAGGATTCCAGGAGATGGTCTTTGACTATAAGACCTAGTGGATGGTAAAAAGTATCGCTCCTACGTCACATACTTTGACATGCATTTTGATAAAATTTTCTTTTTCCCTTGAATAAAAGGAACTCTGAAGAGTGGCGCTGGAACGCGTCCAAAAACACAAATGGATCTCCTCTATGGCAAATCCTTGAGAAGGATTTATCGCCAGCCAAACGGAGGAATCATGGCCACAATATGGATGGCCAATTTCTGCAAGCCGCGCGTTTGTGCTCAAATGGAAACACAAAGCAAGAATAAGGCTGTATCGTTCCAATTTGCCTTGAATTTTGGAACGCATACTGACGCCTAATTCTCGTCTTTGACAGGGGATCGCCATCAAGGCAAAACAGGTTTTCATACCCCATGAATTACCCGTTGGAGTACACGACCAAGGGTAAGATGTATCGTTCTAAATTTTTGAAAAATTCGTGAACGTACAATAACATGTTTTCTCTGCATTTTCAGGGATCTCCAGCCGCAGGGGACAGGTAAGTATTCCTTTCCCCAATCCATTGAAGGTGTTAAATAAAAAGAAAAGCTTTCAGAATCCGATAGAATTCTAACTTCATTAGCATTCATGTTTTGAAACAGGAGGTTGTCTGAACATGAATAAGAACATGCATTGTGCATCATAAAATCCCCTTTGACGGGTAAAATTTTTGGAAAAAATGAAAGAGATTTTTTCCAATCAAAGTTGTTCAAAAACTTTCAAAAGGACGTTTTCTCAAAAGACGAGAGGCAAAGCCTAATCCAAACACGTCCTATACACACTCGAGGGAAAAGTGGAGCAGATCAGATAGTGAAATCTGGACCTACGGAAGTAGGGATTGTTCGCGACAATTACATGGATTGGGACGATGGAGGCATTCGTTTCATATCCGAACACTACAGGTGACCATTGACAACCCCTTTGAACGGCGGTTTTCATTCTTAACCCTGTCAAGAACGACCCCACATCGGGGCAAAATGGAGGTGAGTCCAGCAGCATCAGGAGAAAATGGTTAGAAATTTTCTTGCTCGGACTAACATTAATCTTTGTGTGTTGTTTATATGGTAATCCAAGTGCCATAGGATGATGAGAAGCATTCATTTCTCTATCCCACACACTGAATCCTTTGCATAGCCAAGTTGAGCCTGCAAAATCATTTCATAAACCCGTTGGTGATCATCGCACATTCCAAGATGGATGCAGCATCACTTCAGAAACGAAGGAATTCAAGACTTAGGGTTTGCAAAAAAATTCCTAAGTTAATGCTTAACCTTGTTAGACCTTTGATCGTAGGCCTAACACGATCCCATGAAGATGAGAAAAAGTGGGATTTCGAAAATGAATGAGAAAAATCCACAGCATCGAGAAAAAGCAAAGTGCTTGGTAAAAGCAAGGCCGATGCTCATGTAAGTTGTTTGATTGATCCGCAATGAAGCCGGATGGGAAAAGAGGAAATCCCTAAAGGAGTCAGATCAAAAAGACTACTCCCCAAATGGTGTCAAGCGTGGAGCAGAGACGCAGACAGAGTTATCAGTCTTTTAATGCGACGAAACGCTCTCTGAAGAGCTGGTGCACACCTCAAAATCGGTTGCGCATCCCAAAAAATGAAGGTGCAGAGAGGAAAAGGGCAGGTGGTAAATTTGCAATGATCACCAATGTCAAACCCTTCGTAATTTCTGGGCCAAAAACAAGCCTTTTTCGGTCCCCAATCCTACCAAAGTTACAACCCTGAAACAGTCTTCTCTGACTAAGACACTTGGGTTAACATATTGCTTAGCTCGAAGAAGTACGAGCAAGACTATTTCTTTCTCATTTTGCAGGGTTCTTGACTTGTAAACCCGGAGCAGATGGTGAAGACTTTCATACAATGGCCTCGACTCCAAAGCGGGTCCCCCCTGAAAACCAATATCCAAGCCCAACATTACGGTCCCGTGGAAGACCTCCCAACCGATCAAAATGTATGCGCTGCGAATGAGCCTAAAACCTAGGCACAGGTTAGTAGGGAATTGAGTGCATCCCCTATAAAAAACCACTATCGCAAAACAGGTGAGAAGACCTCATTGTCGAAAAATATTTCAATTGATGTTTTGAACAAACTCTTTTTGGAATTTTCAAACTGTTGATCCAGATTTTCCGTGCAAGGGATTTGTGATCACATTTGCATGTTGCAAGAATGCTTTGGATAACCTCCAGCATCAAAATGCTCATCTCATGATTAAAACTTAAATCATACGGTTTTGTCAAAATGGACAGCCGTGGTCTTCCCATAGATTACTAACGTTTTCTTGGTGAAGAAAAATCTTTCGGGCTCAAACTTCTGCAAGATACCTGGAGAACCCAGCTCCCAGAATGTCGCCTCAGCAGACTCAAGTGAAGCTTTGTCAAAATAAAATCTTTCACTGCTTCAAAAAACTGAATTCCCGACAAACTTCGGGATCTCTAAAAAAAGAGGGGAAGAAAAAAACTCTTTTAAAAGAAAAAGTCCTATCAGATGTGGAAAACCCTCGTCATGAGACCCATCTTCAAAAATCAAGCAGTCTTATCGGACGTGGAGAACCCTCGTCATGAGACCCTTTTTTTCAAAATTTAGGCAGTCTCATCGGGCGTGGAGAACCCTCGTCATGAGACCCCTTTTAAAAAAAAAAATCTAGGCAGTCTCATCGGACGTGGAGAACCCTCGTCATGAGATCCCTTTTCAAAATTCAAACAGTCTCATCGGACGTGGAGAACCCTCGTCATGAGACCCCTTTTTAAAAATTAGGCAGTCTCATCGGACGTAGAGAACCCTCGTCATGAGACCCATTTTCAAAGCAAACTGAAGGTAGAAACCGCCTGAAGGGTCAAACTCAAGGTAGATACCGCCTGAAGGGTCATCTTAAGGTAGAAACCGCCCGAAGGGTCAAAACAAAGGTAGAAACCGCCTGAAGGGTCAAACCAAGGTAGATACCGCCTGAAGGGTCATCTTAAGGTAGAAACCGCCCAAAGGGTCAAAACAAAGGTAGAAACCGCCTGAAGGGTCAAACCAAGGTAGAAACCGCCCGAAGGGTCAAAACAAAGGTAGAAACCGCCTAAAGGGTCAAACCAAGGTAGAAACCGCCTGAAGGGTCAACTCAAGGTAGAAACCGCCTGAAGGGTCAAACCAAGGTAGAAACCGCTTGAAGGGTCAACACAATGGTAGAAACCGCCTGAAGGGTCAATCAAAGGTAGAAACCGCCTGAAGGGTCAATCCAATAGCGAAAATCACTTAAATGGTCAACTCAATGGTCCGATCCACCATACGGATCAAAATCCTTGGCAAATCCCAAATGGGGCGCATCTTCCTTAGATTCCTATCAGTTAGGAATCTCATTATGGTTTAACCTACCATACGGGTCAGAGCTTAACCTCTCTAGGACACTCTAGAAACGAGTCCCTAGAAATTCTCTGGAATCCATCAGACACTGCGAAAATCGCACAAACATCGAATAGGTAAGTGGCAGGTATATCTCTCTACTATCTCACTCTCTCATGTCAAATAAATGTTTCCCCTTTCAAGAAAGAGTATACATCGACAAGCATAAAAAAAACGGATGTCATGACTCCTTTTCCTTTAGTTTCACGAGTCGAGTCGATCAGGACTCAGGTGTCACCTTGTCTTTGAGAGAAACCTCTGAGGGGATTCCTCTGATGAGATTCCTCTCAAAGAGGGGCAGCTGTTGACACCTAAATTTTGATCAACCTTTTTCTTCCTCTATTTTTCAAAAATTCATAGAAAATTCATAAAAAGCTAAAAAATTACAAAAACCAACTTTGGTAGCCTTGGCCAAGCTAAAGGGACCATTTTGGATAAAAATATTTTTTTCATATTTTTCCTATTTTATTATTATTATTATTTTCGAAAAATATAAAAATAAAAATAAAATAAAAAAAGTAGTATTCGAGGTCACAAAAATATATACAAATAGTAGGTATTTTTATTTTTAATTTTCTTTACTTTAGGACCTCATAAAACAGTAAAATTCAGGTTCCATTTTAGGTGTTCACTGATCACCGTAAAATTGAATTTGACAAAAATATTAGTAATGATTAAAAGGAAAAGGAGTGAAAACATCATCATTTAAAAGGAAAAGGGAACTAATCATTTTGTCTTCGCTTTTGATTATTTTATTATTATTTTTTTACTTTTTAGTATTTTATTATATTATTATTATATTATTATATTATTATATTATTATATTTTTTTATTACTTTACTCTCCTCCCCTCTCCTTCATCATCCGCAGCTCTTCTCCTCCTTCTTCTTCTTCCCCTTTCTTCTTCTTCTTCTTCTTCTTCTGCTTCTTCTTCTTTTTCTTGGTGAATCTCCCCATCTCGTCGTACATCACTCCCCGCCACCACACGTCCGGCCACCTTCGTCGAGCCAGCTACCACCGTGATCCTGGGCCATGGCCGAGCCCATAGCCGAGTCAGCGAGCCAATGCCGTGGGCCGGTGGCCGTGCGCCTCGGCCATGGCCGTGGGCCGGTGGCCGTGCGCCTCGGCCATGGCCGTGGGCCGGTGGCCGTGCGCCTCGGCCATGGCCGTGGGCCGAGGACGTCGGCCGAGTGGCCGTGCGTCTCGGCCATGGCCGAGCCCGTGGGCCGAGGCCGTGGGCCGAGGCCGTAGGCCAAGGCCATGGCCGAGCCCATGGCCGAGGCCGTGGGCCAAGGCCGTGGGCCGAGGCCGTAGGCCGTGGGCCAAGGCCGAGCCCATGGCCGAGGCCGTGGGCCGAGGCCGTGATCTTGGGCCGAGGCCGTGAGCCCATAGCCGGTCCATGGCTGAGTGAATTGGCCCGTTTCCGAGCCTGGATTTATTTATTTTTTAAATTATTATTATTTATTACCGGTCTTAAAACTTGTAAAATTGATTGTTGACATTTTGATGTGGTGATCGACAGGTGATGTGCATGGAGATGGTCGCAGGCTGGGGCTGGGCGATTGAAGGCCGGTGTCCAATCCGGTATGTTTTACGTACCCGATCCGTGTATTAGGGTTATTTTTCTAAAATGTCGCCATTATAGATTTGGTTTGCATGTATTTATCTCAGTTCAGTAGTTAGCTTATTTATCTGGTTGAGTGTTGTCTATTGCCAATGATATGCTTTTTGTTAAAATATTTTCTGAAAATATAAAAAAATATTAATAAATCAGAAAATGCCAAAAAAATGGAAAAATTAAAGAAAAACAAAAAAATTGAGAAGAATTGCAGAAAATTACTAAAAAAATTCTAGAAAATTCCCAAGGCTGAAAATGATCAAAAGAAATTGATTGGTTGTCGTTTTTTTAGGATTTTCTCCCATTTAATCCAAAACGACGATTTTACCCCTCAAAGGGTAAATCGTCTTTGATATTCCGATGAATTGTGGAAATTGCTTAGAATTTGGCGATGAGCCAGATAGGTGGCTAAACCTTATGTCTAGGATTTCCACATTTCATTCTCATTTTTAGAAAATGACGATTTTACCCTTCGAATGGTAAATCGGTTTCTAAAATTCCAAAAAATCATGAAAATTGCAAAAAAAATAGGAAATGGGTCAATTGAGTGACCAAACCTATTTTTGACATCGTTTTACTCCGAATTCATTCCGAAATGATGATTTTGCCTTTTTTGGGCAAATCGTCCATTTTGTCTCAAAATTACGACTTTACCCCTTATGGGTAAAATCATGTCTAAATCATTCCTAAGCTTGATTGATACTTATTTAGGTTAATAGAGCCTTCTTATGAGTGTCATGTTGATTTGATGTGTTTACTTTGCATACTTGGATTCATTGATTTGCGCCTTTTATTATTGATTGTGATTGCCAGGATAGTCATTCCTATTTGCATGAATTCCTAGATTTAGGATTCATATTCCACTCATCTGCATGAAATCTTAGGTCAGAAAATTCAGTCAATTTAGGTACCGAAAGGGCGTCAACTCTGACAGTTGGCGTAACTAAGTCCCCGAACCCATTTCTCTGGTTATCGCAGAATTGAATAGAAACTCCCGACTATTCAATAGGGTGGTCCAATCATACCCTCCAAAAAATGATTGGTGGCGACTCCATGGCATGCACACTTAACACATGTCACTAGACCACACTGAAGGTCGACTACGTATACCTCCGTTGCGATTTGGGTAACGGGCCTTGGGAGAGGCCCGCGTCTGACCAGACTGGACGGCCATTAGCCCTCGAGAGCCCACGGCGAACCTCGAGAGGGTCGCGACAGTTGTATGCATAGGAAAACGCCTTTGGATCCCCGGCCGTTGGTCCAAATAGCACATCTTGTAATGCGGCCCATCTTGCATTCAATAAAACTACGCATGTTTTGTTAAGGACATATGGAACCACGAATCAGCCCGATGATGATAATGGTCTTCCATACAGAAGCTTGAGGCCTGATTTGCCATATGATTCCTAATCTTCAAAAAGATTTTCATGGGGCCGGGATATCCAATGACATGAGGATTAGTCCCCTTTGTACCTACATCTGTTTCGAAAACTTTTTCGAAAAGACTTTACATGACCATGCATGTCATTTTTACCGAGCATAAACTGACCATACTCATGACATTTCAGGCATATCATCTCAAACATGCATACCAGGTGGTTACAAAATTCAGATCTCTCCATTAACCACTCCTATAACATTGAGGAAGATGAAGACGAGGATTACGCATCTATTCGCAGAGATTGGAACACCTTTGAAGAATCGAAGCCTCCTACCTCCGAGGAACCAGTCATTATTAATTTGGGAGACGCAGTGAACGTCAAAGAGGTCAAGATCGGTGGACACCTACCCCGAGATGAGAAACTCGAGTTCACCAAGTTACTAAAAGAATACCAGGACATCTTCGCATGGTCTTACGCGGATATGCCAGGCCTTGATCCTAAAATTGTGGAACACGCGTTGCCCACGGATCCCGGAATCAAACCTGTCAAACAAGGCAGCAGGCGGATGAAAGCCGAATTAGAAGACAAGATTAAAGAAGAAGTCATGAAACTTCTTAGGGTAGGCTTCATTGAAGCTATCCCATACTCAGATTGGATTGCAAATATAGTCCCCGTCATGAAGAAGGATGGTAGAGTTCGGATCTGCGTAGATTACCGAGATCTGAATAGAGCAAGCCCAAAAGATGATTTTCCGCTCCCCCACATTGATGTATTGGTGGACAGTACGGCGGGTTACGAATTATTCTCATTCATGGATGGATTCTCGGGATACAACCAAATCTTCATGAAACAAGAAGACAAACCCAAGACTGCATTTACCACACCATGGGGAAATTTTTGCTACAAAGTCATGCCCTTTGGATTGAAAAACGCCGGGGCCACCTACCAGAAGGCTATGGTCACGTTATTCCATGATATGATCCACAAAGAGATTGAAATATATGTCGATGACATGATCGCTAAATCCAAGAAAGGACAAGATCATATACAGGTGTTAAGGAAGCTGTTTGAGCGCCTGCGCAAATACAAGTTAAAGCTAAACCCTAACAAATGTGTGTTCGGGGCAAGATCCGGGAAACTCCTTGGATTCATAGTCAGCAACAGGGGCATCGAGATTGATCCCTCAAAGATTCAAGCCATCCACGATTTATCAACTCCCTCCACAGTGAGAGAAGTGAGAAGCCTTCTGGGGAGATTGAACTATATTGCCAGATTCATCAATCAGCTGTCTGATGTAGCTAAGCCAATCTTCAAATTGCTTAAGAAAGGCGCAAAAATAACATGGGATGCCGAGTGCAGCATGGCATTCCAAATGATCAAAAACTATTTGATCACACCTCCGGTGCTTGTGCCACCAATTCCTGGTCACCCATTGACCTTATACCTGACCATACGACAAGAGTCCTTGGGAACCTTGCTTGCCCAAACAAGCCCGATAGATGGTAAAGAGAGGGCTATCTATTATCTGAGTAAGAAATTCACACCATCTGAAGCAAAATATATACCAGTTGAAAGGGCCTGTGTAGCAACGGTATGGGTACTTCGCAGACTGAGGCAGTACACCCTACACCACCATATCCAGCTCGTAACAGAGAACGATCCTGTCAAATACCTCCTGGAGAAACCCGCTCTAATTGGGAAATTAGCAAAGTGGCAAGTAATGTTGTCTGAATTTGACATCAAGTGTTCCCCACAGAAGTCGGTAAAAGGGAAAGCTATAGCTGACATGCTAGCAGAAAGCCCGTCAAACAGTGAGTCCCCTGAAATAACGAACACAGAAGGCCGAATTCTGAACTTAGCAGAGGATAAGTGGATCATGTATTTCGATGGCGCTGTTAACCTATCAGGGGCAGGCACTGTGGCAGTACTGATATCCCCAGATGGTCAATATCACCCTGTCGCGGCAAAAATAACTTTTCCTTGTACCAACAATATTTCGGAATATGAGGCATGCATTCTAGGCCTACGACTGGCCATTTCTATGAAGATACCTAAGTTGCAAGTTTTTGGAGACTCCATGCTTATCATTCTACAGACACAGGGGGAGTGGAAGACGAAAGATGCAAAGCTCATCCCTTATCACGAATACCTTGAAGAATTGATACTCAAATTCGAAGAAGTGTCATTCGAATACCTATCAAGGTCTCACAATCAATTTGCAGATGCATTAGCCACCCTAGCCTCGATGTTACAAACAACTGAAGGGTTGGATGTAGAACCCCTGAGGATCGGTATCGTTGAAAAGCCAGCTTATTGTATGCTAATCGAAGAAGAATTTGACGGAGAGCCATGGTACTATGACATCAAGAATTACCTCTCAAAAGGGGAATTCCCTGAAGGATGCCAGTCAGGAGACCGAAAATACATAACCAAGATGGCCAGCAAGTTCTTCCTCAATGGACAAATTCTATACAAGAGATCGTTCGATTCCACTCTACTGAGATGTGTAGATGCCAAAGAAGCAAATATTCTCATGAAAGAGATTCATGAAGGTGTGTGTGGGCCTCACATGAACGGCCACCTCCTCGCCCGGAAGATCATGCGGCTTGGATATTACTGGATGACCATCGAATCAGACTGCTGTCAGCACGTCCGGTCATGCCACCAATGCCAAATATATGGGGATAAGATTAACGCACCCCCGAACGAACTACACCAAATGTCTGAAGTTTGGCCTTTCTCTATATGGGGCATAGACATGATAGGGCCTATTAATCCTGTGGCGTCGAATGGTCATCGCTTCATCTTGGTAGCGATTGATTACTTCACCAAATGGGTAGAAGCCAGCTCTTATAAGAATGTCACTGCAAGAAATGTGGCAAGATTTGTCAAAAGAGATATCATATCCCGGTATGGTACCCCTCAAGCGATCATCACAGATAATGGGTCCAACCTGAACAACAAGATTGTCGATGGTCTGCTGGATCACTTTAGCATTCGACATCTGAATTCATCTCCTTACCGCCCACAGATGAATGGGGCAGTGGAAGCAGCCAATAAAAACATCAAGAGAATCTTGGCTAAAACAGCAGAAAACTACAGGGATTGGCACGAAAGGCTGCCCTTCGCCTTGATGGCTTACCGAACGTCGATCATGACTTCTACAGGGGCAACTCCCTATAGTCTGGTGTATGGGATGGAAGCAGTTCTACCAGTAGAAGTTAAGATTCCCTCTTTGAGAATCTTATCCGAAGATAAACTCTCTGGGTCAGAGTATTTCAAGCACATATATGAACAGCTGAATTTAATAGACGAGAAACGTCTTAAAGCCATTTGCCATGGACAAACTTACCAGAAGAGGGTAGCCAGGGCGTTCAATCGAAAGGTCAAGACCAGAAACTTCGAAGTAAATGACTTGGTAATTAGGAAAGTTTTGCCGAGTACTACCCATCCAGGGGGAAAATTCACTCCAAATTACGAAGGCCCCTCCATTGTTAAGAAGATCCTCACGGGAGGAGCATTAATTCTTGTAAACTCCGAGGGAGAAGAACTCGGGCACCCTGTGAATTCAGATGCTGTGAAGAAATATTACCCTTGAAATAAAATCAGATTCCGGTCATATGCCCTGCCTCGAATTGAGCCTACTCTTCATAATAGTCTTTGCATAAGCATGTCATGCATCTATGCATACATTAGCATGTGTTCAATATTGCAGGATCCAAGGAAGCAGGGTCGCGATAAGTTGGAACGCATGATCAAGGAGACCTAATGTCATGGTGGTCAGGTGCACGTCTTCTTCTCCAAAGACTGAGAATTTCAAGAAATTTTAGAACAACTTAACCATCTTGTGTTGTTAAGAAAAATGCAGATTTTCGTGAATCTATCTACTTCCATTGGAGTGCATGATCAAGGGTAAGGTGTATCGTTCTAATTTTCTGAAATTCGAGAGCATACACTGACATATTCCTTTTATGTTTTGCAGGAATCCCTAGCCGCGCTGGGCAGGTAAGTATTCCTTTCCTAATCTTTTAGGTTTGCAAGACTGTCAGAATCCTTATTGATAGAATTTGAAGGCTTCTTGGAATCTAGCATGCATTCAAATCTCATGTCTAGAAAAACGCAAAATTCTCACAGTCATGTCATTGGCATTCATGTTTAAACTTGGAGGTTATCTGAACATGATTGAAATATGCATTGTGCATCATAAATCCCCTTGGAGGGTAAGTTTTGGAAAAAACGAAATGAACTTTTCCGACAAAAGTTATTTAAACCGTTCAAAAGGATGATTCCTCAGACAAGAGGCAAGCCTGGTCCAAACACGTCCCATACACACTTGAGAGATAAGTGGAGTGGTAAGGATAGCGAGACCTTGATCTACGGACGTAAGGGTTATTCGCAGTGATTACATGGATCGAGACGACGGAGGCATTCGTTTCTCTATCATAAACACTACAAGTGATCATTGATAACCCTTTGAACGGCGATTTCATTCCATACCCCTGTCAAGAACCACCCCACATTGGGGCAAACTGGAGGTACGTCCAGCGGTATCAATAGGTAAATGGTTAGAAATTCTCTTGCTCAGACTTGCATCAATCTTCGTGTGTTGCTTGTCATTTTAACTTCTATGGTAATTCATGTGCTTTAGGATGACGAAAAGCATTCGTTTCTCTATCCTATACACTTTTACCCTTTGTGTAGCCCAATTGAGCCTATAAGTTCATTTCACAAACCCGTTGGTGATCATTGCATATTCCAAGGTGGAAACGACGTCACTTCAAGAGCGGAAGAGTTCAAAACACAGGATTTGTGAAAAATTCCTAGATTAATGTTCGAGTGCTGAGATTCAAGCTATACATCTAGCACATTCATTTGAAAATTCTGATCCCCAAAAGAAAAGAAAAGATGGGATCTCAAAAAGAAAGAAGAGAGAAAAATTTAATCTTGGGCATCAAGAAAAAGCAAAGTGCCTGGTAAAAGCAAGGCCAATGCCCATCCAAATACTTGTACACTTGTGAATCATGTGTTTGATCTTGTAAATGCCAAAAGGTGGCATGATACCTTTGTATAGGTCACTAGTGAGATCTGATTGTAAAAGAAAATCCCAAGGGAGCTGGACAGCAAAGGATGCTCCCAAATCATGTCACACTCAGATGATGTAAGTATAGACAAGATGTTGACACCGTCTCAACATAAGAGAGATATGTTCTCTAAAGACAAACGTGCGCTTCGAAGGCTGACAATGCTCTTCAAAGACTATCAATGCACTTCAAAAACTGAAGACGCTCTTTGAACCAGAAGGGACAAGATCGGCGGCAAACCGGCAGTGATCACCAATGTTTAAACCCTTCGCGTATTCTGAGCCAAAAACAAGCCTTTTTTGGTCCCCAATCATACCTACGTTACAACCCTGAAAAGCCTTTTCTGATTAAGGCACTTGGATTGACATAGGGTTTAATGTCTAAGCTTAGCTCGAAGAAGTTCGAGCAAGATTATTTCTCTCTCATTTTGCAGGTTTCTTGACTTGTAAACCTGGAGTAGACATTGAAGACTTCTCTTCGAAAGCCTTGACTTGCACGCAAGTCCCCTTTGAAAACCGTTGACCAAGCCCAACATTACGGTCCCTTGGAAGTCCTCCTGATCGATCGAGGTGTATTCACTGCGAATGATCCTAAACCCTAGGCGCAGGTTTGATAGGAAATTCGAGTGCATTCTTGATAAAAGACCATTATCTCAGAGCGGTAAGAAGTCCTCTTTGATGAGAATACTCCGTTGGACATTTTAACCAAACTTTTTTGGTAATTTCAGATTGTTTGATTCAAACTTTCCCCACAAGGAATTTTTGATCACTCCCGTATGTTGCAAGATGTTTTGGATAACCTCCAACATCGTAATGCATTCATTGAAATTTTTTTCATGACTACGATATAAGTCATAAAGTACTGTCAGTTTGACATCGGATATCACTTAAAGACCATTGATGTGCCTTTGGTAAGAAAATTTTCAGATTGGAGCTTCTACAAGATTCTTGATGACTTCAGCTCCTAAGATGGCTTGTATCACTCTTGGTGAGAAACATTTAACATGTCTAAACTTCTGCAGAATTCCTGGCAAGCCCAGATCTCAGAAGAACACAACCTCTCTTGGTAAGAAAGAGTTTACATGTTCAAGCTTCTGTAGGACCCTTGGTATCTCCAGACCTCAGAATGCTACTTCTTTTGTGAAGAATATATTTCAAGTTTAAACTTCTGCAGGACCCCTGGTAACCCCAGGTCTCAGAATAACACATTTCTCTAAGAATGAGAGTTTATATGCCTGAGCTTCTGACAGATTCTTGGTAGCCCCAGATTCTAGAATGATATTGTTCTTGGTTAAACTTCTATAGGAATCATGGTAACCCCAGATTCTAGAAGGATGCCTCGCTCTGAGAAGAAGAGCTTTCAAGTTTATTTTCCTGCAAGATCCCTGGTAATTTCATATCTCAGGAAAACACATTCTTATGAACAATTTTGTAGGTTTGATCTTTCTGCAGGATACCTGGAGCTCCCAGATCCCAGAATGTCACCTCCAATGTCAAAAGGACAATCTTCGAAATCATCCCTCTGTGAGATTTCAAATTTATAGGTTTGATCTTTCTGCAGGATACCCGGAGCTCCCAGGTCCCAGAATGTCACCTTCAATGTCGAAAGGACAACATTCAAGATAGTCTTTCTGCGAGATCTCAGGTAGCCCCTAGATCCTAGAAGAATCTTATCAAAGTTTTTGCAGGTTTAAGTTTTCTGCAGGATACTTGGAATCCCCAAATCCCAGAATAACGCCTCGCATGTCGAAAGGACAATTTTCAAAATCTGCTTTCTGTGAGGTTCTAGGTAACCCCTAAACCCAGAATAGCCCATTTGGTAAAGCCTCACGGTTAGGCACACCTCATTTGTATAAATCCTAGTTAATTCCTTAGAATATAGGATCAAAATGTTCGACAATCCCTAAGAGACTGGGTGCGTCATCCATAGGTTCCTAGCATAGAGGAATCCTATTCTCGGCCTGATCCCCCTGACGGATCAAAATGTTCGACAATCCCTAAGAGACTGGGTGCGTCATCCATAGGTTCCTAATAGAAAGGAGTCCTATTCATGGTCCGATCCACCATACGGATCAAAACCCTGACAATCCCTAAGAGACTAGGTGCGTCATCCATAGGTTCCTAACAGAAAGGAGTCCTATTCATGGTCTGATCCACCATACGGATCAAAATCCTGACAATCCCTAAGAGACTGGGTGCGTCATCCATAGGTTCCTAACAGAGAGGAGTCCTATTCATGGTCTGATCCACCATACGGATCAAAACCCCGACAATCCCTAAAAGACTGGGTGCGTCATTCACAGGTTCCTGTCAAGTATAGGAATCCCATTCTGGTACGGCCTACCATACAGGCTAGAGTTTAACCGCCCTAGGATACTCAAAAGACGAGTCCCTAGGTATTCACTTGAACCCACTATACACCGCGTATGCCACACGAGCATCAGGCAGGTGATCAACAAGTAAATAGCAGGTGGGTCTCTCTATTTTCTCCCTCACTTCAGCGAAAGAACGAAGAGCAGAACGTTCACCAGCGGGACAAGAAAGATTGAGTGTCAAGATTCGTTTTTCTTTTCCCCAGTCGAGTCGGTCTAGACTCAGGTGTCACCTGTCTTTAAGCGAAACCTCTCACGAGATTCCTCTCAAAGAGGGGCAGCTGTTGACACCTGATTTTTGACCAAGTCTTTTTCAATTTTATTTTTGAAAAATCATAAAAAATTCATAAAAAGCCAAAAAATTACAAAATCAACTTTGGTGGCCTTGGCCAAGCCCAAGGAACCATTCTTGACCAAAAAATAATTTTTCATATTTTTCATATTTTTTAATATTTTTTAGAAAATAGAAAAATACTTAAAAAATCAAGAAAAATAGCATTTGATGTCACAAAAATATGGAAAAATATCTAATATTTTTCTTTTTAATCCCTTGTATTTTCGACCTCACAAAAAATCCAAAATCAGATTCAATTTTAGGTGTTCCTTTGTAACCCGTATTATTGAATTTGAAGAAAAAAATAACAATTGAGTCTTTTAATTTGAAATTTTGGCATTTTTTAAGATCTTGACATTCAATCTAACTATCCCCTATTTCAATTTAGCCCAATTGTTTGCGCAATTTGCTCAATTGCACGGATTTGACAAAATTATATACTAAAATTGCATTTTAGTCCTTGAAATTAAGCATAATTGAAATTACTTTCAATTCAAGGGCTATCATTGCAAATTAAACATGCTACCCAATGGATTTCACCATTTTAAATCAATTGGCATAGGTGGTTTGACCCAATTTGATCATTTGCACCCTCAATTATACAAATCCCCAATTTGCAATTACATGAAAATTTGGGGGTTTTATAGAAATTGATGAAAACTTTTGGGCAAAACCACATTTCTAGATAGAATTCATGCCCTAGATTCGATTATGAGGTTCAATTGCAAAAATTTCCCATTAATTTGGGTTTAATTTCGAAAATGGTGAGTCGGAGCCTGTTCTGACCGGTCAGACCGGTCTGCTACAGTGTCGTCTTCCCCAAAAGAGCTCGAACAGATGAACAGTGATGGACTGAGTTTCGAACGCCAAATTGAAGGGCAATTCGCGACTAATTGAAAGAGGAATGGTGGGCGTCTTGTTCTTTACCTCAAGACCTACCGATCGAGACCAACTCCGAGACGAATGGCCACCGGAAGAGCTCCGGCAAGGACGGTCAAAACCGGGGGTACCTGCGAAAGTCAACAAAAACCAAACACAGCACTAACCCATGCCAAATTCACGCGAAATGAAGCTCGCCACGCAACCAAACAGGGTCGAGTGAAGTGCCCATCAGCCCCGACTTCGTTTTGACCACATTGCACGTGATTACACGTGCCAAACAGAATCAGTTGGAGACCCGTTCGGCGACAGAAAATTGAAAAATCTATATAAGCTAAAGAAGCCTTCGCGAAGAGGGAGGAGGTTGATTCAGTTGTAGAGGGGCAAAACTGAATCGAGAGAGAGAAAGAAAACGAGAGAGAGAGCTCGTTCTCCGACCCTCCGTCGTCGAGAATTTGAGTTCGACTGCAAAGCGCTGGTTAGGCCGTCTCCGGCCAAACCAAAGCTAAAGAAGACCGTCAGAAGTTCGCTTTGAGTGCCAGGAAGCGATCGCCATCAACCGCGCAGCCCAAAATCGCCAGAACAGGTAATCCCGAACTTCGAGCTCAAGCTCGGGTCTTCAATGGCGGACTTTGATTTCGGCTTCAATCTTTGTAATTCCTGTGTGCTTTTCATCCCTTAGACATTACTGACCATGCTCGCATCTCCATTTTGCATCGATTTTGCTCGCATACCCCGAATTGAGTCCTCCGATTTAGCCTCCATAGCCGATTCTTGCCCAGCCAAATCTGGGCCGAGCGAGCTCGATCGGAGCTCGAGGTAAGTCTCCTAAACATTGAATGATGCTTCCCTGTTAATGAGTTGGTTCATTATGCCATGAATCGAGCGATTTGAGTGTATGTGTACGTACTGGTTCATGTTCGATCGTGCTCGGCCCCGTGAATGGATTCGCGTAATCTTGAGATATGTTAGAATAGAGGCGATTGCGAGTCGATTGCCGTTAGTTTCATGAGGTTTCATCGAGAGTTCATCGTCAGATCATCGTCGGAGAACCACAGCCGTCCATTCTGCCGGAGCCGCGAGGTTGAAGACGAAGCTGACGTGGCGCAGTCAACCGGTCAAAGTCCTAGTTGGCACTCGGCCATTGGTCCACGTGATGCCGAGTCAGCATGGCCGTTGGGTCTGTTATTCGAATAAAAAAAGATCGGACGGTTCTGATAAATCGAATGTAAATTCTAGTGACCGTCCGATTAGTAATTAGGTTTATCCAAAAATGCTTTAAAACCAGAAAATCAAAATAAGCTGAAACGGTGTCGTGTAGGTTAGTGGCCGTGCGACGTCGTTTAGGTTAGTGTGAATCGACGGTCTAGATCAAGTCTCCGGATCTAATCATGGCCGTAGGTTCAACTAATCTGATCAGACGGCTCTGATCAAGTCTTCATCCAATCCGGACCGTAGGTTTTAGTAATCAGATCCAATGGGCACAGATCAGCCACGCGATTCATTAGGGACCGTAGGATTAAAACCGATTAAAACCAAAAAAATAAAAAGCATCAAACGACGTCGTTTTGGTCTTCGGTTTCGCGGATCCGGGTCTGGGCCGGGTTCCGACCCGAGTGGGTCGGGTCAACCCGGTTTGAATCACATTTTTTTAATAAAAAATTCGAAAATGATTTAAAAAATAAAAAAAAAATCGAAAAAAAAAATCCTAGAAAATCCAAAAAAAATACTAGAAAATGTCAGAAAATTCCAAAAAAATGTGGAAAAATTAGGGAAAAATCCTAGACACTCCAGAAATCCCCAAAAATCGAGGATTGACCACAGACAACTGGTCAACCCTATTTTTGGGGTTTCTCATATGTTCTTCCAAGAATTGACGACAATGCCCTTTAGGGGTAATTCGTCCCTGCCTTGTGTTTCGAGATTAGTCGAAAATGCCTAGATTAGGATAGGGCCAATTAGGTGGCGAATCCTTTTGCTGGGATTTTCGAATCTTATCATTCCTGCTGAAATGACGATTTTGCCCCCCTCATGGGGAAAATCATCTTTCTTATTCCAATTGAGTTCTGAAAATCGCATAAAGTTAGGGTTTGGGTCAGGTGGACGACCAGCCCTAATATTTGAGGTTTTCAGTTCTCATCTTTGTCCAAATGACGACTTTACCCCTCCAAGGGTAAAATCATTTGAAAATTCCAGAAAAATCCTGGAAATTCCTAAAAAAAATAGGAAATGGATTGGATTGATGGCCAATCCTATTTCCTCTGTCTTTTGACTTCCCAATTCGTCTAAAATGACAGATTTACCCTTTTAAGGGTAAATTTTCCCTGAATTATTCAAAATTACGATTCTGCCCCCCTCATGGACGAATCATGTCCAAATCACTCCTAAGCCTTGATTGATATTTCTCTAGGCTAATAAGGCCTCATTATGGATGCCATGCTGATTTCATGTGTTTTATCCGCATGTATTGGATCCTTGATTTGCGCACTTATTTCTATTGATTGTGAGTGATAGGGTAGTAATTCCCATCTGCATGAACTCCTAGATTTAGGATCTATACCTTACTCATCTGCATGAAATCCTAGGATCAGATAAACCATTCAGCTTAGGTACCGAAAGGGCGTCAACTCTGACAGTTGGCGTAACTAAGTCCCCGAACCCACTTCTCTGGTTTCGGCAGAATCGAATAGACCACTCCCAACTATTCGATAGGGTTTTCGATCGTACCCTCCACGAAACGATTGGTGGCGACTCCTTGGCATGTACACTCATCACATGTCACTAGACCACACTAAAGGTCGACCACGTATATCCAGCAGTTGCGATTTGGGTAATGGACCTTGGGAGAGGCCCGCGTTCGATCCAGCCAGCGATCGGGCGGCCCATTAGCCCGCTCCCGCCTTTCGCGAGCCCGGGAGAGGGTCGCGACAGTCATCCCTATCAAATCACCTCAAGTCATGAAGATAACGTCCTACGCACACTATCGACCTACAACATATTACGCATTCGGAACGTGCAACACTTCCAAGTACAAGATCGACCAGGATAGAAATTCAATCATTGAGCCAAAAAACAATCATATATACAACCAACGGATATTAATTAACCTTACAGGGCTATAGCCAACACAGTTGTCTGTACATGGTCGAGTCTTCTAACTCTCGACCTTCATCGGCACATAACTTTGCATTCCCATCCAACGGAGTAGATATATGTTTGCAATCAAGCATTCGAATTTTTCTAAGAGATCTCGTGCATACTTATGTTGATATAGGAATAGTCCTTCCTTTGTTCGATCAATCTCGAGCCTCATAAAGTGTTTCAGCTCTCCAAGCTCCTTCATCTGAAACCGCACGGAGAGGTTGGTTTTGATTCGACATATTTCGTCTTCATCATCTCTAGTAATGATGAGATCATCCACATAGATTAACACAACTACAAATCTTCCCATCTTCCACCTTCACGAACAAGCTTGAGTCTGTTGGAGCCATAGAATATCCGCTTTACAACAAGAATTCTGCAATCTTGCCATGCCATGCTCTATGGGCTTGCTTTAAGCCATAGAGCGCTTTCTTTAGCTTGCAAATATATTCTGGACGAGTTTTGCTCTTGAAACCATCCGACTGCTCCATGTATATATCTCGATCAAGTTCTCCATGTGAGAAGGCATTCTTTACGTCCATTTGCCACAGGTTCCACGACTTGCTTGCTACAAGCGCTAATAGAACTCGAACTATAGTTACCTTTGCCACAGGGCTAAAGGTTTCTTCATAATCGACGCCATACTTTTGTGAAAAACCTTTATACCTCACTATCGACCCGTCTGGTCGTGTTTTAAGTTTATAGACCCATTTACAGGATATGAGACATACCTCTTTAGGTTTTGGCACCAATTCTCATGTCTCATTTTTCTTTAATGCGAGGATTTCTTCTTCCATGGCCTTCCTCAATTCTGGACCCTTTGAGGCTTCCTCATATGTCGATGGCTCAATCATACTAACATCTTTAGTCAATGCCGCATTGGCATATTTGGGATTTGATTTCCTTTACCTCGACGACCTCCGAAGTTGAGGCTCTTTCTCTTCGAGTTCTGCTACCTGACTTGGCCGAAGTTCTTCTGTCGATCTTGGATGCTCACCTAATGAACTCTTTGATTTTGGTGACTATGCTTTGACATCCTCTTCAATCGGCTGATTCTCATTGAATTCTATCAGCCTTTCTTGAATCTCTTCTTCGATATGCTTTGAATTTGGCAATTCGACAGCTTGAGGTGACCAGCACGACGATAGTTCATCAAACACCACATTTTTGGAAGTATAACACCTCCATGTCGTAGGATTGCAGCACTTCCACCCTTTTCGCTGATCATCGTGGCCCACAAATATACAGTGAGCCGCCTTTTTGTCGAATTTGCTGTGAAGATGAACGGGCACAAATGCATAGCATACACATCCGAAAACTCTAAAACGACTTACCACAGGCTTGCGATTCCACAATTTTTCATATGGTGACATAAAGCCAAGCCTTGCTGGAGGTAACCTGTTAATCACGTGCGCCGTTGTCTTCATACACTCAACCTAGAATTTTGGAGGAACATTCTTTGCATGCAGCATGCTCCTGCAGGTCTTCGCTAGATGCCGATTCTTTCTTTCGGCGACTCTGCTTTGTTGTAGCGTATACAGACAAGTAAACCGTCGACGTATCTTGCACTTTTGCAAATACTTCGTAAATTCATACAAAGTATATTCTCTCCCATTATCAGTACAAGGCAAAGAATTTTCTTGTCTACTTCACTTTCTACTCTTTCTTTGAACTCCTTAAATTTGCTAAACGTCTTTGATTTTTCCTTCATAAAATCAACCCAGACGTACCTGGAAAAGTCGTCGATGAATGTGATCATATACTTTGATCCACTGATAGATGATTGCTTCACTGGACCAAGTACATCATAGTGAACGAGTTAAAGAGGCATATTAGCTTTGACTATCGATTCTTGATGTAGAAGCTGATGTGCCTTTCCATACTGGCATCCAGCACAAACCACATCTTCTTGAACTTCAACTGGGGAAGACCTTTTAGCATATTTTTCTGCATCATTACATTCAACTTGTGATAACTTGCATGTCCAAGCCGTGCATGCCACAAATCAGATATATCATTTTTTTCGAGTTGTTTACGTATGTCATTTGAGCAGATACCACATAAACGGACTCTAGTCGATGCCCCTCCATGATTGGTCGACTAGTAGGTTTTACACTTCAGTACACCTTAACATCTCTTGGGCCAAACACAACATAATTACCTGAGTTTGTGAGTACATAGACAACAAATTCTTCTTCATTTTTGGCACGTGATATACATTTTTCAATTCAACCTATTGTGAATTGAATTGGGGAGTTATTACCGTCTCGCCGATATGAGTAATCAGCAACCTCGAGTTGTTTGCAGTAACAACCACATGTCCCCCGACATAATCAAGCATATTCGACAACTTGCCTTGATCTGTAGTCATATGATTTAGACACCTTGAATCAATAATCCAGTCGATAGATCGACTTATCACTTATAGTGATGAAACCTGTCGAATTGTTTAACTCGACTGTGGAAGAAGCAGCGAGCTTGTCTTGCACCTCTATTGCAAAAAACACTTGAAAATCCCATTCCTCGTCACCATCAAGTTTTTGGAAAATCCAATTTCGTTCAACTCTTTTCGCTCGACAATCTCTGGCAAAATGACCTTCCTTGCCGCTGACGTAACATCATCCACTACGTCTTTCGTCATTGCCGTCTTTGTCGCGATTCCGCCAAGCTCCCTCTAGTCAAGAGCTCGTCTCTCCCGATCACTTTTTCCATTCTCCACGAGCCAGTTATTTTTGCCATTCTCCATGACTTTTCTTCGGCTTGCCATCTCTATTGCCATCACCAATTCTCCTCTGGCCCTTGAACCCTCTTTTATTACCAAAGAGAGCACTTTCATCTGCCTTAATTGAGACCTTAGACATTTGATTATCTAAAGTCCCTTGGTTGTCCAAGATATTCTCCAAATCGATCAAAGTCGATTTAGTTGCCCATCCTCGAGTAGCCGTAACAATACCATTGTACTCCGACTTTAGACCATGAATGATAATTCTTCTCATTCTTGTTTCTGAGATGGCATTATTCAGATCCATCTTTGAAATTTTGTCACAAATAGACTTAACTTTGGAGAAATATTGACTCACTATCATATTTTGCTGTGATATTGACAAAAGCTCGTTCTCCAACCTTTGCAACTTGGCATCATTCGACCTTACGAATAACGTTGCCAAGTTATCCCATGCCCCCTTGGGAGTCTATGCACTCTTTATGTGCTGCATTAAGTCACCTTCAACAGTCACAACAAGAGAGTAAAGAGTCTTACCCGCTTTGATGTTCCATCTCCTTTGTTCACCATCGTTTGTGCGTGACGTGGTGTTGTTGTCACCAACAATTTCCCACAAATCTTGAACTAGCAAATAAAATTGCATGCGAGTACTCCAATTATTAGAATTAGAATTGTTGAGCTTCTCAATGTCATTCGTCGAATTTGATATGTCCTCCATCTGACTAGATATAATGCTTGCCGCTAGACCAAGTAAGATTGGTCCCAAGCCAATCAATCACAGTCCTTGACTGTGTGCAAGCATAATTTTGACGTATTCCAGTCCTCAATCGCTTGCTGACGTACAATGGTCCCTAACCATCGTCTTCACGAACAACGCTCTGGATGACTAGATTCACAGTCCCGACAATCGTGCTATGATACCAAATGTTGAGAACCAGAGGTGCATTGTTTGCTATTCAGTCTCGATCGACAAGATGATCGACCGCTACCGAAGGTGAAAATGTCACTCAATAACACTCACACAAGAGAAGCTCTCAAGAGAGGAGATGGATGGAGTATCTAATGTGCTGTACGTACCTTACACAAATGATTACAAGACTCGCCTATATATAGGCATCTTACATAACTCTTCAACTATGCGACCTTTCGACTAACTCATTAATAGACTACTGGAAATATGAACAGTCAACATTGAGAATACAAAAATACTCTTGAAAGAAACAATACAATAATGACACTTAACACGCTCGTCAAATAGATGTCCATCGAAAACCGAAGAGTCCATCGACAACCACCAAAAGATGAAGAGTCGCAATTAAGGAAGAATCTAGAGATAGGCGGTGATATCTTCAATAAGATGATCTCCATTGTTCTTTGATTAACTCTGATAATAAAATACTCAAAAGACTGAAAACTTTGTGCGCGCCGAGTCTCGAGTTGGGCGTGTGTGTCTCTCTTTTTCAACAATTGGAATTGTTGCTCGATGGCCTTTATTGACGTGCGAAAAGTTGATAAAGGGGACGAGGATTGAAACCGAAAGTGATGAAAAACAGAGCAAAGTTTGATTGAAAACAGAGTAATCAGAAAGCACGTATTGATGTGTACTACTGTCCTAAGTGGTTCTGGCTTTTCTTCACTGTTAGCAGTTAGAACAAAGTTGGGGGTTCCTATTTTTTTTTTTCAGGAGTTTCCATTTGCTTTGCTTTGCTTTGCTTTGGGGTGTGCTTATCTTTGATGTTTGCTTTTTCTCTCATTTTCTTTACGGTTGTGGTTTGATAGCAACACAGTTTACAAGTATGGAACCATCGGGACTTTTGAATTTATAATTGTCTGACAACAAATGCATACCGAATAAAAGTAAGTTTAAACGTCTCCATTTTATTTAATCGAGAGTTAAGCTCGAAGTTAAAGCAAACTACTACTACTACATCTACTTCTTGTAAATTGAACAAATTTTGCAATTATTAAGTATGGAACTGAGGGGTTGGGCAATCCCTTGACAGTTCAAGCCTTAAGGGCCATCGTGGCTTGTGATCAGCCCAATTTAGTCTTCCTTAGTGAGACTAAGAACCAAGAGGGACTAGTCACCCGAATCCGCAAGAGACTAAAGTTCCAATTTCATTCTGCTGTAAATCCAATTGGGATTGGGGGTGGTTTAGCATTATTCTGGAAGGAAGAAGCCTCGGTGATAGTACTATTAGCTACTGAGGACTTTATTGACACCCAATATGTGGACACACAGGTAAAGACTCCTTTCAGAGTTACTTTTATACATGCCCCAGCCAATTATCAGAAAAGACTACAAACCTGGGAACAGTTGCAGCAAATAAAAGATTGTAACAACCTTCCTTGGATATGTATTGGTGATTTCAATGAAACTCTATAGTTTTGGGAGAAGGTTGGCAAGAGGGACTCTGAGCGTTACCGTATGCAGGCATTTCAAGACTTCCTAAACAACTATAGTTTGATGGATATTGATAGCAAGGGTTGTGCATTTACATGGGCAAATAACCAAGAAGGTCAGGAGTTTGTAAAGAAAAGGCTTGATGGAGCTGTATGTACCATAGAATGGAGGGTGGAGTTCCCAGAAGCCGAAGTGTTTGCCCTTCTAGCAGTAGACTCAGATCACTGTCCCTTATTGATGATCTTAACCAGTGACCCAGTTAAGAGGAAGAAGACTTTCAGATTTGAGGCTTTTTGGCAGGAACATGAGGAATGTGGGAAGATTATTAAAACGACCTGGAATTCACCCGACCTCGAAGCAACAGATTTAGTCCAAAGGATCACAGCTGTCACTTCTTCTTTGGCTCAGTGGAGTAAAAAGACCTTTGGCAACAACCATAATCAGATAAATTACATGTTGGCCGAGCTCCAGAATATAACAAATGACTACAATTTGTCCCAAGATAGAGGAAAACGACGAGAAATTGTGGCGAATATCGAGAGCTCGTGGAGAAGGGAAGAGATGTACTGGGGCTTGAGGTCAAGAATTGATTGGCTTAGATGGGGTGATAAAAACACGAAATTTTTCCATGCAACAACAATTCAGCGAAGACAACGGAATAGAATCTCAATGTTGAAGAATGACGATGACATATGGGTCCGAGACCCCACGAACTTAAAGGAAATGACAGCAAGTTTCTTTGAGGGTCTCTATAGCTCGGTTAGCCCCCGAAATTTTAGCCCAGTGCTGCAGAACTGCCTTGCTCTGGTTACTAATGAGATGAATGAAGCTCTGTCTGCAGGGATCTCTATGCAAGAAGTGCAAGCTGTTGTTTTTCAGTTGGGTTCTCTTAAAGCCCCTAGTCCCGAGGGTTAAATGGCCTCTTTTTTAATCAAAACTGGGGGAAAATCAAGCCGCAAGTTCTGGGGGAGGTACAACACTTCTTTGAAACAGGAGTCTTAAACCCCGAGATTAACAAGACTCATATTACTCTCGTTTCAAAAGTCAAAAGCCCAGAAAAACTAGATCAATTTCGACCCATAAGTCTATGCAATTTTGCCTATAAGATCATATCAAAAGTTCTTGCAAATAGACTTAAACCTTGGCTGAATTCTCTAATAAAGAAGGAACAAAGTGCTTTCGTGGGGAGCAGACAGATTCAGGACAACATTCTGGTGGTCCAAGAAGTGCTCTATCATCTAAGAGTGCGGAAAAGAAAGAAAAAATTTCAAGCTATCCTAAAGCTTGATATGAAGAAAGCATATGATAGAGTTGAATGAGACTTCTTGGAAGCTTGCATGAGGAATATGGGCTTTTGTGATTGGTAGATGGATAGAGTCATGACGTGTGTTACATCAGCCTCAATGAGCATCAAACTGAACGGTGAACCTCTTCCTTTTTTTAAACCTTCGAGAGGAATTAGGCAAGGTGTTCCCATCTCTCCCTACCTATTTATCATTATGGCAAACTCCCTTTCGGTATTAATTAAGAAAGCAGTAGATGAGGGAACCATAATAGGGATCAAGCTTAATAGGTATTGTCCAACCCTCTTTCACCTATTATTTGCGGATGACTCTATATTTTTCCTGGATGGTAGGATTACGGAATGTCAAAGCCTGATGATGATATTGAACCAATACTGTTATGCCTCGGGGCAGGCTATAAATCTTAACAAATCGGGAGTTTCTTTTAGTGCAAATTGCCCCCCGAGTCTCAAGAGAAATATGGCAGCAGAGTTGAGAGTTCCTGTTATGGAAAAGACTAGTAAATACCTAGGTATCCCATCTGGCTGGGGGAGTTCCAAAAAAGAGATGTTCGCTTGGCTGTTAGCAAAAGTGAACTCAAAACTTGAGGGTTGGAAAGAAAATTTAATATCGAAGGCCGGAAAGGAGATCCTAATCAAAGCTGTGGTTCAAGCCCTTCCTTAATACGCTATATCTATATTCAAGATTCCAATATCTATCTGCAGATCAATTGAGAGGAGAATCGCTGCTTTCTGGTGGAAAAATTGCAATTCAAAGGTTGGGCTTCATTGGAAAAAATGGGAGGTTCTCAAAAGGAGAAAAGATGAAGGAGGAATGGGATTTAGAGACCTTGTATCCTTCAACAGAGCTATGCTGGGAAAACAAGCATGGCATCTTGCTCAAAACTACAACTCCATGTGGAGCAAAGTACTTAAAGGTCTTTATTTTCCTAATTGAAACTTCTGGCAGGCTAATAAGGGATCTCGCCACTCCTGGGGGTGGCAGAGTATCTTGACAGGCAGAGAAATGATAAAAGACGAAATCAAGTGGTCAGTTGGAATTGGAAAGAGGATAAACATCTAGGAAGATAAATGGCTGAAGCAGGTAAACATCGGAGGTCTAGCTAGACGTGCACGGTTCCGTCGAACCGCCGGTTCCGGTTCAGGAACCGGCGGTTCCGGTGCCAGTTCGGTACCGGACGGTTCCGGGCCGGTTCCGGTTCCGGAACCTTTAATTTTATTTTTAAAATAATAAAATAAAATAATAAATTATTAATTAAAATTTATAATCAAATTGTACATTGTAAAAAAATTTAAAAAAAAAAGATGAGGAATGGGCTTGAACTTAATGAATTATCATTAAGCGCCGGCCGTTTGGGGAAAGAGCCGTTCGCGGCTCTTTCCCGCGGAAGGGGGCCCCGCCCCCTGAAATTTTCAGGGGGCGGGGCCCACAGTTGTTGTTGTTGTTGTTGTTATTTTTTTTTTAACGGGTCGGAACCGGAACCGGTCCGTGAAGGTCCGGTTCCGGTTCGGAACTGCGGACCCGGTCAACGGGCCAGTTCCGGGCTGGTTCCGGGTCTGGGTTCAATTTGGCCATGTCTAGGTCCAGCTAACCGAGATGATCCCACGAAGGTAAATGAACTGATGATGTGAGGTAGAGGTGAGTAGAAAAATCACGATCCAACCAAACCGGACCGGACCGTACCCAACCAGTTGATTTTGGATGATTTTTGACGGGTACAATTCGGTTCTCGGTTTCAATTTTTTAGAACCGATTTTATCGGTTCGGTTTACAGATTTGAATGCGAACCATCCAACCAGCCCATGAACCGGCCCCCTTATATAATCTAAATGTATATTATTTCATCGGTTCGATTTTTATTATTCTGCAGGTGCTACATACCATGTTTTACTGAGTTCCTTTATTTTTTTTTTATTTTGTCCTTATGCTTCCTAGGAGCATAATCCTATAGCTACTTGCGATGGAACAAGGTGAATTTATTTCCTCGCCTATTTCCTTTTTTTCATTTTTTGCTTGGTAGAAACGTAACCGAAATCCAACCAAAAATCGGACCGGACCGATGGTTCGGTTGGTTCACGGTTCATAGAAGAAACGGTTGGTTCACGGTTCGTATTTTGCGGAATGGGTTCCTAGCGGATGGTTCTCGGTTCTAGGGTAAAATAACACATCCTGTAAACCGATCACCCCTAATGCGAGGATACCCTCATTGAGATGTATAGACTCTAAGAAGACTCTTTGAGGATCACATTGTAAATGAGATTTTAGCGATCCCACTTAGTTCTCAAGCGACAGAAGACAAATTGGTTTGGACAGAAACACAGTATGGAGTATTTTCAGTCAAAAGTGCCTATAATACGCTATGCAAAAAGATAACAATCAGAGTCCTGATAAAGCCTCTACCTCCTTTAGCCCGTCAAGCAAGCTGTGGAACCGGATCTGGCGTATGCAAGGCCCTCCCAAAATTAGAATCTTTCTGGAGGGTGTGCCAAAACGCAATCCCCACTAGAGAAAATCTTCTCAAGAGGAAAATTATTGATGAAGCTCCATGCCCTTTCTGTGAATGCCAGCTTGAAACTGTTGAACATCTCTTCCTCCACTGACCCTAGATGACTATCGACTGGAATCACCCTGCAATCAACCTTAGCATATCAGATATGGATACCTCACGAATCGACAGATGGCTAGAAGAGCAGCTCACATCGACGAAAAACCCCCTTCAGTTTGAGAAGATAACATCAGTCTTATGGTCAATTTGGAAAACTCGAAACGATCGGATCTTCAGAGGAAAAAACCCAGATCCAAAATCCCTAATTGACACAGCAGAAGCGACACTCCATAGTTACTACCGGTGGAACAAAGTGAGTGAGGCAGTCAAAAAGAGTTCCACTTACATGCAACCCGTTTGGTCTCCCCCGAAAGGTCGCGCCTTGAAGAAAAATATTGACGGCTCCTTCGACTCTGAAACCGGAGAAGCGACAGTAGCTGGAGTTCTTCGAGACCGATCTGGGACCCTGCTTGATGGTTTCGCCAAAAAGATACGAGCTTCATCCCCTCTTCATGCCGAAGCGCAAGCTCTTGTGGAAGCCCTGGAGCATTTCAGATCTAGAAGTGAAGAAGTCCTGTACTGGGAGTCAGATTGTGCAACTTTAGTCAAAGTAGTTCACGCTCGTGTACCTGTGCCATGGGAAGCTGAAGCCGTAATCCTGGAGGCCCAAGCCCAGCTTCAAAGATTTCCAAACATCACCGTGACCCATTGCAATAGAACAGTAAATCTTGTAACTGATTGGATCTCCAAGGCTGTATGTTTAAACCACCTTTCTTCTACATGGTTGTGTAACCCCCAAATCCTAAGAGATCTTTTGTGTTGTGATGCCCCTGCGTTGGGCTTGTCAAACTTTGATTTAGAATGAATAAAAGAACTCTAGTTTTCTGACAAAAAAAAAAGTACTAACGTCGTTCTCGTTTAGCAAAATTGCGACAAGCTTGTGCGCAAATTTGCGACGCACGATAAAAAAAAAAAAAAGAATTTACTTGTTTGCCCGTCCACCACGACAATTTTAGCCAATATCTCCACTGTGAGCTCTCCTTGTTTAAATAATTTATCCAGCAATCCACGACGTTAAATTAGTACATCCTCGATTGATCCTCATCCTCAGTCAATCTTAATCATGAACTCCAATTGCCTCTAGTGGGTCGGGAAGTACGTTGACCGAGTCTCCTCGACCAATTTCGGATGTTGTTCAGGATTCACAAATTATTTAACAAGCCATGTTGATGTTAAAAAAAAAAGCAAAAAAAAAAAACATATAATCCGCTGATTGATAAGTCAAGTGCAAGTCAAGAAGCACCTTCCGCGTGAAGTATCTTGAATCGTTGGACGGCAAGCGCTCAGCGTCGTTCAAGCAAGCCGAACACAGTGGTGTGGAATCTCTGGAGATTTCTAATTTTACCGGATCGAATTTTTACGCTCTGATTCGGTTTGATCTTCAAAGCCAAACCCGGTGAAATCATGGCTTGGGACGGTCCGGTTCACTGGCATTTTCAGATCATCTAAAGAAAAACCTGGCCCAGCAACCAAACAGGGTTTGCAGCACCGGATTGCGAGCCAAACAGTGCCGAAGGGGATTGGACTGGGAATTGGAAGAGACTTTAAAGCACGGACACGACTACCCTTTTCCTGGCGTGGTTTTGGACAAAACGGAAATCCAATCAGAGTCCTTCGTCTCCCTCTCGGAAGCGTTTTATGTAGAGGAGGTGAAGAAAATGCCGGTGTCCTTTTTAGCGAGCGTGGCCACTGTCGTTGGTACCCTGGTAGACTCCCACTCTGCGCAAGAACTGGTAAGCCTCGCCCTTCAATCTCTCTCCCCTTCTCATAGCTTTCTCTTTTCGATTTTTGCTTGCATTTGGGATGGGAGATGGTGCTTGTTCGAACGACCCATTGCTGTTCCTCCCGAAAGTTTCGTGTCGTTCGAGGATTGGCTTTTCTCTGCTGGAGAGCTCTAGTTTCGCTGTAATTGCTTAGTACATTCGAGCTTTTGGGGAGAGTGGTTGCCGATCATTTGGTCTCTCTCTGGTCTGGCTGACGCATGCGCGCGAGAAAGTCGATAGCGGGTTAGTCGAAAATGTGGGTTCTCTGGTTTTGTTCGATGGTGGAGCTCTGTGCCTTGAGAAAGCTTAACGAGCTGCGTGTAGCTGTTTCTGAGCTCTACGCTCGGTCTCAAGTGGGGTCATTTGGAGGGCTTCCGATTGTATTTAGATTATCTTCTGGGCGGAAAGTCTGTGTAATGGAACTGCATTTGCATTTCTGTAAAAACTTGAGGCAACACTCTTTCGGGGATTCGTTATGCAAAGTACTCTTGCTGACCCTTTTGGCCTTGCATTTAGTGTAGAACTTTGGTGCTCGTTATATTAAGGGTGGAAATTGTCCGGTTTTAATGTGTTGCAAAAAGATCAAAAGCAACTTTGGGGGAATCTCCCGCAACCCTCTCATGGCAATAAGCCATGCGTGCTCGCCTGCTCGGGACACCCTTTTCACAGGAATATACAGAAATTGTCAACATTCTTTCAATTCTCATCAGAATTCATTCAATATTTTCAAAACATGCTTCACTTTGTTGTCCTGTCATGCCTATCTTCTGGCACGTCTTTATGTTAAGTTTTCATTGCGTAAATGGAACTTGCTTATTTAAATTGGTTGAGCTTTTCCCTTTGTGCCTCGTGGTGCATTGGGAAAGAATGAGAAAGCAATAGAAGACAGTTTGAGGGATCAGAGTCTTCGCATTCTTCAACTTTTGCTTTGTACAGCATTTATGGGATGCATGCTCTGGTCTCTCTTAGTATTGGTGTTGTTGGGTTATTTAAATGTTTTTTTAACGTTCTTCTTGGTAATGCACTTTTTGATGCCTTTAAAAGGTCACTGCAGGCTAGCATTTTGATTTTTTTCTTGGTATGATCTTTTTCGACTCAAACTTGTGTGTTTTATGAAATTGTATATTGATCTCTCTGAAGCTTTTATCTCACAATTCAGATATCTAGGCTCTTCCAACAATTGTAAACGCTCTTTACTGCCAAGGAGTTATGGCACCTAACCCCAGAGTAAAGGCAGCCTTTATGGCAATGAGGGATATCGGAATCAGTGAAGACAAGGTGAAGCCAGTGCTGAAGAAACTCCTGAAAGTATACGACAAAAAATGGGAGCTGATTGAAGAAGAAAACTATAGAGTTCTTGCAGATGCTATATTCGATGAGGAGGATGATAAGGTGTAGTATACGTAGAACTGGTGTATATTTACTTCATCAACATTTCCCTCTCTTTTGCACCTCTTCTTTCCTGCTTGTTTTTCTAATCTTTGTTTATGATCTGCTGTACAGGTTGAGGTGCAAAAGCGAAAAAGTACTGCAGATGTATGTGATCTACTCCATATTGTAACTACAGCTTTTTGACCATCTTTAAAATAACCTTTGTTCTTCTCTTTTTGGCTCTGAAGGAGGATGACTTGGAGGAAGAAGCACAAATGCATGAGGTTGAACGCCCATTAAAAAGACTGAGGATGAGAAATCAAGAATCTCAGGGCTTAGCTTCTCCTAGTAATCAAAACTCTCAATTAGGTGGAACTTCGTTCCAGCCTTTGGTTGAGCAGCGAGAAATCCAATCTTCTTCAGTCCAGCAAAGTAACACGAACAAGGGAAAACAACCCATTTCTCCTATGGCTTTGGCTGTAATGTCCTCTGATACTTCTATCGGAATTCTCATAGACAAAGGAAAGGGGCCTCTCTCTCCTCAATTTATCGATAGAAGCTTTATACATGAGAGGCCATGCGACGAACCAAAGGATGAGACATATGGTGATGATGAGCCTCTAAATGAAACTCCTATTGCAACTATACTTCCAGGTCCATGTTTACCTAATAATTTGTTTGTTTGACTGGCCTTTTAGTTTGGTTGACTCATCTGCATAATGACTATAGTTTGTCAGTTTCTTTTGAGTAAGGGAAGGGAATGTTTACTGGGGCTTGTATGTGAGTTAGATCATTGTTGAGGATGAGGAAAAGAAACTACATTCGCTGACTTTTCATACCCTTTGCCTGCTCCCCATCTATTCCCCCCTTCATCCTCCATCTCTTCTTCCATGTTCCCTCCGTCATTTTTCTGTTCCCTCTCTCATGTTCTTGAGCAGAAGGAAATGCTGCTGTTGATTTCTATGCATGTTCATTGACAATAGGATCCTGTTCTTATATGGTTAAGTAGACTTTAGCAGCTTAGATATCTTTCAATTAATTTATGGATCTACTAACTGCTTAACAAAGATTTATGTATATATGGTTCCTGGATTTTCATTCACTTGGTGCTTTTGGTTCCCTCTTTTCAAGGGAAATAGAGTTCTTTTATTTATGATGTCAAGTGGCTGGGCCTCTCTGAGCTCGCAACTAATTCCACTTAGTCAGGATAGTCTCCCTTCTCACTTCCACTAGGAAGTTATTGAGCAAAGATTCGAGGGGGTGCCCCTCATACATACTTAAACTGTCTACAGGATAAAATATGGATCTATATGACAAAAGCATTTAGAATATTCTGTTCTGAAAGCAAAAAAAAACATAAATTTTCAAACTTACTAGCCTTTAATAGAAAAGTATCTGACCCTTACCAAAAAAAAAATAAAAAATAAATAGAGAAGTATCTGACTCCATTTACTGTTGCTCTATTTCCCCATAAATGCCTAGAAAATAAAGAAGATGATTGAGTAGACTAATCCTTGTCTGCTCAGTTGGGTATTTTGAAAGGGCAAACTCTTGAATTGACAGTTACTGTGCATTTTATTGTTATTAGGGCTGTCTTATCAAATATCCGATTGTAACCCTGGGGTCTAGTGGTGTTTGTTGATGTTGTTTGGTTAATACATGTAGCTCCAATCAATAAAGGAGATTCTGCAATTGGGAAGGGGATGATTGGTGGAAGAGCAGGCACAGCTGTCTGCACAACATCAAGTGAATATAGGAACGGCCATGAGCCTTCTAACATTGCAAAAGAATCTCCTACCAACCTAGAGATTGCCTCCTCGCCCTTGGGAGAGGTAAAAATTACTTTGAGCTGTAACTCCACCCGTGGAAGAGCAGACTTTCATATGCCTAGTATAGATGCGGTTCTAACGTTGATGGAGGATAAATATCTCCAATCCCATAAAATCATTGACCCCAGTTTTTCTGTCTCGAAACTGATGAGGGATATGTGCCAATGCTTTCTGGAGTTAGGAAGCAACTCTACTGATGCATCAAGAGAACTATCAATCAATGTGGACCCTACAGTTGATGCCTTACAGAGATCTGTTATGCAGGATGCTCTCAATGTTGGAAGCCGTAAAACAAACTCCTTTGTACCCAATAATGCTCCCAATGGACGTCCTGATGTTCAAGAATCAATTGGGGCAGCTGCACCTCAAATTCCTAGATTGCCTGGGCCTTTTGATGGTAGTAATGATCACTTGAAAGTGAACAAAAACAGTGCCATTGTTGATTGTGCTGGAAGTCAAAGGAAGCTGTCAGAAGAACCGGGAGACACTGATTCGCGTAGTCTGGTGCTTTTTACGAAGAGTCAGTCAACTCCTACTGATCTGAGGTCTCTCCATGATGTCAATGACATAGCCAAAGGAGAAGAAAGAGTACAAATACCATGGGTTAACAAGATTGATGATCAGTGTCCACCATCCTTTCACTACATACCACAAAGCCTGGCTTTCTCTAAAGCTTCTCTCAATTTCTCCCTTTCTGAGATCAGAAATGAGAATTGCTGTTCAAATTGTTATGGTGACTGTCTGCCTTCTCCGGTACCCTGTGCTTGTGCACGTGCAAATGGGGGTGAGTTTATTTACACTGTAAAAGGTCTTGTAAAGGAAGCTTTTTTGCAGAAGTGTATTTCTGTCAATCGGGACCCTAAAAAGAACCACCACTTGTACTGTCGGGAATGCCCTCTAGAAAAGTCAAAAGATAATGAAGTTTTAGAACCATGTAAGGGACACCTGCAGAGAAAATTTATCAAAGAGTGCTGGAGAAAGTGTGGTTGTGGCAAACAGTGTGGCAATCGAGTGGTGCAACGGGGCATAAATAACAAGTTGCAGGTAAACTATTGTTTACGTGTTAACTTAAAGCTTTTGCCTATTGTAGCTGTACTGTCATATTTTGATCTTGTTGTAGTTATCATTCTTAAAAGTGTTCCAATTACTATTGCAGTGAGTGACTTAATACTTGGAACCCTCAAGCTTAAGCCTCTACTCTTTTGCGACTGATTTTGTCTTTTAGGTGTTTATGACGCCCGAAGGAAAAGGGTGGGGTCTGCAGACACTGGATGAACTGCCTAAAGGTGCATTTGTATGTGAGTACGTTGGTGAAATATTAACCACCAAGGAAATGCAAGAGCGAAATTCGAAGATGGGCGACACTGCGCAACGTACTTATCAGGTGCTCCTTGATTCTGATTGGAGCTCCATGTGTGTGAAGGATGATGAAGCTCTTTGTCTGGATTCAAGAACCTACGGAAACATTGCTAGGTTCATCAACCATAGGTATTGTTTCTTTTGATAGGAAGCATTCATACATTGATTTGGTCTTTGAGCTGTTATATTGTTAATGCATCTGCCCATAAGATGGATATTACTTAATATTGGATGGCCTAATTTGTAAAAGTAGCTCCTGACAGAATGTCCACTTTTTTAGCGTAAGTCTTTTGATCTAAAGCTTTGGGAATCCAACTTTCGTTGCTAGCTTATCTCTTAAAACAGCATAAAAATTTAACACACATGGAAAGTCTTTCCTTATTTATTAATTGTATGATTCATGTATTGAACCTGATATTGTTTTGTGACTGTAGACACCAGAACCCTACTCTGCTCTGCTTTTTCTATTTCTTGCATTCTCCGTGTCTTCAAGCTCGTGAGAAAAGGCATTCAATGCCCACTTAAAGTGGAAGGCCAGTTGAGTAAAACTATGTAACGCATTTAAAGCATTAATCACCAAAATATTTCATGTACACGGAGCACTGAAATCTAAATCATGAAAATGATTCTCAAATCACAGGCATCAGCAAAAGAAAATAATTAGTACTCATATAAAACACCTTAAGCCGAACCAAAGCATAATTTGTTTCCACTTGTTACGGAATTTCCGAGTGGTGATTAACCCCTAGAGATGAGAACAACCGAAAAAACTCTAAATATCTTTATCTGAGGTCCAAGCTCTTCTTGGCTAGAGCTTTCACAAACTTCATGGCAGTTGGCTGTCAAGCATAGTCTAAAAAGGAAAACTATGACAGTTCTGGTTGAGACCTCTCCGAGATATCTTCATCTGTGGTGGAAAAGGAAAGCATTGAAGGTGGGAATGGTAAAGGAAAATCTGCTCAGGTAATTTTTTGGGCATCAGAGGACTAGACTGAACCTATTCCAATCCTTATAGATTTATGCAGCCCATTCTTAAATTCAGCTGAAAGACAGTCGTGGTCTTTCCCTGATTGGTACTGTAGGTTTTGGACTCCTTGGTTTAACTTGATTAAATCCGCGGGAGAGGGACTACGGCTTGACCTTCGAGGAAGAACTCTATGGGACCCCTCCTTTTAGGGCGCCTAGATAGTGAAAGGTTATCCCTTTGCATTTTTTCATTTCTGAAACTGCATTTCAGTGAAGACTATTCGGTAGGGAAGCCATATGAGAGAACATTTAATTTCTTGATGCTGGATGGCTAGTTGCTAGTAGAGCTAATATGTTCATCTTTTACTGCCTCACCCCCTACAGTCAAAGAACTCAAATGGCTAATTTGCTGATGGGGATTAACTTGTAATGGACACATTGTGAGATTCTATCTGTAAGCATCAGAGGCCTTGGAAATATGTCCTGTTTTCACCTTTTCTTTTTGTCCCTTGGATGGAGTAGTTAGTTATATGCATCTCTTGCATGCTGGTGACCATCAACATAGTTTCTGATGATGGTGGATTCACTTATTCTATTGTCTCTTTTCGTCCTCTCATATAGAACTAAAAGCAAACAGCCTACTAGGTTGGCACTCCCTTGATGTGTCGCTTTGGAAGAAAAGGCCTCTTCAATTGTCAAAAGAGGAAAAATAATGATGTCCAATCCTTACCAAAAAAATAAAAATAAAATAATGATGTCCAAGAGAATCTGAACTCCTCCATCATTGTTATTACAGGAGCCTATTGGTTTAGTCACGATGAATTGATTTCATGTCTTAAATTCTACATTCCATGTTATATGTACCATTTCTTATTATCAGCATAACGCTGTCAATGGATTGATTTAACAGATTTATGGAAAAGGTTTGCTAACTAATTATGGAAAAAAGTTTGGTGGACTTGTAGTATGTTGACCTTAATTACTGTTGAATTTGATTTTTGTTCAGGTAGAGCAGCTTGTCATAGATTTTCTTAAACCTTTTCCAATCAGGCACAATTTCTTCTTGCACATTATGCACATTATGCATGTATTTTTTTTTTCTTTTGGTTTAGTTTTATGTGAGGACTTATATCTTGGCTAACATAGTCTCAGTTTTAAATGTCACGAAAGTTCCAATCTTGGGTAGGATGGGTTGTGCAGTAAATTTATGAATTTTTATTCCGATTTTGCCAAATATATACGCATGTGGCAATTTTGATTTTTCTTGTTTATATTGCTAGATGTTATGATGCCAATTTAATTGAGATCCCAATTGAGGTGGAGACCCCAAAGCATCACTACTATCATGTATGAAAAGCCTCAATTCTCATTATTTTTTTGGGAACTATTATTCTATAGGAGATGGTCTAGTATAATATCTTGCCTAAACTATTCTTGCAGCTCGCCTTATTTACTGCCAGAAAAATACAGGCCTTGGAAGAGCTGACATGGGTGAGTCAGTTGAGTTGTACCTGATTTTACTAACAGTTTTGTGTGTATTCTGTTTTTGTGTTGCTTTCACTGGACTATGAAGGATGACTGACCTGTCTGAATGTTGTACAAGTGAGATATATAATTGTATGACTTTCTATGATTTTTAATGCTCTTGTTTTGAGAAACAGAATCTTCAGCCTGTAATTTTCAACAAATTCGCCATAAATTCATCATAGGAGACAAATGATACCATTCTATTCACAACTTGATATATACTGTATTAGGTCTATTCTTTTTTATAACTTCAGATATGTGACGGATCATTAAAATTCCCAGCGATGTCATGTTGGCGTCATTTATGTTTTTGACGAGTCTGATTAATTTGCATGCTGTGACATCAAGTGAAATTTTCCTTTTTGGTATCTTTCAGCCTTAACTGAAGGTTTTATAATTCCCTCGTGATATGTTGATTGTTTTACTGAATTGAGTGCTCTAGTGATCCAACCCAAGGCTCTAGATACTAATGATTTGGTAATTGAAATGCATATTTGAGAACTTGATTGAGGCATTTGCCTTATCGTCTGTGCTTGCATCGATAAAATCAAACATATATATGCATGTCTTGGTCTCCGCATATGATTGCAAGGGTCCATGAGTGAAGAAGAAATACGGACATTTCTATATTGAACCTGGAATAAGGAAATTGGAATGTCCCCTTTTTTTGTACCTTGTCCACATATTATATCAATCAGACTTAAGCTTATACTATCCAAATATACATGCATAACTATTTTTCGTCTAGAGTTTGCACTCTGCAAAAACTATTTTAGATTAGTGTCTCTCTATTGAGAGTACAAGATTGCGGTAAATTGCTTGTTTGGATGTTGCCTATGGGTTCAAGAGGTTATGATCTATTCTTTTGAGCTTTTGTTGTCCAACCAGTGTTATTTGATTATTCTGATGCCTACTGTTTGTATTCCTAATACTTCTTGCCCTTGTAGGATTATGGTATTGAGTTTGACGACCATGATAATTCTCTCAATGCATTCCAGTGTATATGTGGCAGTAAGTTCTGTCGAAACGTAAAACGCTTGAAAAGTAAGTCTCTCTCTCTCTCTCTCTCTCTCTCTCTCTCTCTCTCTGTGGATAATGAAGATCTAATAAAGAATAGATCCCACCTATAGAATCAGCATTCCTCGTCCTAAAGGAACATCTAAGGATAGAGCCCCCAGACAGGTATACAAAAGGTAATTCCTGGTGATGATACGAGAAACAACTAAGGTTCTACGTACCAATGGTTATTCTGCCTTGAGTACTATCCAAAGAGAAGGTTTGGAGGTCCTGTTGCGATTCTTATCTTTTTTTATTTCTTCGTTACCATTTTTCCTAGAGTAGATGGATAAGCTGTTGGTGTTTAAAGTAGTTTCTCATATGTTGAAATTAGAAGTTATATAGGAGATTTAGCCTTGTAGACATGTCCAAGCAACTGGCGATTCTCCATCAAATTCATTGTAACATACTAACTTCCCTTTTCTACAGACAAGGAGATAGTGATGTATAGGCTACATTCTTAAATGTTGCAGGATAGCCTACTCTTTCTTGATTTTTGTCTATATATGTCTCATGGGCACTCCTTTCAGTTTACTTTGTAGTGGGGTCATAGAAATTATTGTGCACTAAGTAATTTCTTTATGGTGTTTATTTTCTCATGATAGACAAACACAAGACGCACTAAGTAACTTCTTGTGCTTTTGGGCCGTTCTGTTCCAAGCATTTTGTCTTCTGTGGTGCAGGAGTCAAGAAAGCAAGATCATTAAGCTCATGCTAATGCCGGGATGGCAGGTTTGGAGGGCAGTTCTATTTGGTGTCGTGCCCTCAAGTTTTGTAACAGTTCCGATGCGAAAGTTCAGACGCTTTGCCAGCTTTTTGTGTACATGATTTGGATGTATAGTCCGTTCTTCTGTACTCTCCCGTCCCTGCGCTTGGTCCTTTGATGGGTTGTTTCTATTTTAACTTCTGGGTTTGGCTTTTGAGAAGAAGGGATGCAAAGGATTGCTAAATGGATCATTGCTCATGTAGTCTCCCCGCTCCTACAAAGCACATTAAGGAATGAATCCGCGTGAAATGTCATCTTTGGCTCCATTGAAATAAGTAACGAGGATCGACCGCAGAATGATGTTGGGAAAAACAGCTTGAATAGGAGAGCTGGGAAAGCTTTTTGTCCGTTTGGACATCGAACATGTCAATGGACCAGCAACAACTGTGAATGTTAGTATGCTGTAGAGTCCTCTTTCATGAAGCCGCTGTGAGAGCGCCTTAAGCAACCTGTCTTAGCTCTTGTAGGAAACGCATTTCTTTTGAAAGCTACTTTTTCCCAATTAATCTTGTGAGAATTTCAGCAATTCAAACGACCTCAGGGGGTGTGAAACATAAATATGCTCGAGCATTTGCTTCTAATACAGAATGTGTTCCAGTCATATCTATCTGCAGTTTTAACTGCGGAGGCGTCTATGTTACGTGTTAACCAAAGTTCCTCTACTTTGTGATGACAATCGTTCCCTGTGGTGGGGCTCGAATAAAGCATCATGCGCGAAAGCCGCAGGCATGGCTGGCTGGATATTGCCCGGGTTTAGAGGGAAAAGAAATCTATAGTAACCGTCCATGATCGCATCGAAATCGCAAGTCGCCGCCACATTCGGCACCTGTTTCAAAAGTAGAGGCGTCAGAACTGCCTACGCAGCATTTCCATTGACGAAACCGGAGTAAGCACAGTATTTCGCCATAACCCCTTGATATCTCTATCAAAGCATACATATTCATCTTGAGAATGTTTATTAGCTGCCTAGGGAGATTTCTGACCCAGTTATTATCTGCCATCTTAAAACTGGTGATGAGACCTGATCAGAATGTCTAAAGCGAACTCTCTAATGTCCGAATGTCATTTTACCTTAGACATCTTCCGCCTATGATAGAGGTTTAGGATTAAGCACTCGAATTCCAATCGAACAACAATATGACCGGAAACTATGCGGCAGCAGCAAATCGCACTGGCCCGGAGAACATGGCTAGTCTCGTGCTGGAAACCGAAACGAGGGATGGCGAATTTAGTACCTGATAAATGTCGCGCATGTACCCGTGAAGGTTGGGGTACTCCACCAGCTTCTTCTTTGTGCACTTGAAGAGCACACTGTACACGAGATCGAACCGAACCAAGGTCGTGAACAGGCACACGTCCGCCAGGGTCAGTCTATCGCCGCACAGGTACCGCGACCGGCTCAACCGATCCTCCAACCTGTCCAGGGTGCCGAATAACTCGTCCACCGCTGCGTCGTACGCCTCTTGGCTCTGAGCAAACCCGCACCTGCCGTGGCAAAACAATGACACAACAAACGCTCTTAGCAATCTGTAAAAAAGTGTTTGAATGAGAAGCCAGAGCGCTATTTTCCTGACACTTCTTCAAACCTGTACACTCCGTTGTTCACGCTGGGATAGATCACGCGGTTCCACTCTTCGATCTCGGCCTCCAATTCGGACGGCGAGAGGTCCACCTCCGGGTTTCGGGCCAGCCCGTTGAGGCCCGAATTGAACACCTTGATGATGTCGTAACTCTCGTTGCAAGCCACGTCGCTCCGATCCACATCCCACAGCATCGGCACGGTGCAACGCCCGCTGTACCCTCCCCTCCTCAGCCCGTACACCTCCCTCAGGTTCCTCCGCTTGTTGGCCTTGTCCCGGCCCGGGACCAGGTCGCCCCTTTCGGGGCCGGGGCCGGGCGGGTCCCGGAACTCCCACGAGCCGTCCGCGCCCGGGGACGCCACGGACACCGGCACGGCCTCCTCGAGGCCCTTGAGGGCCCGGACGACGAGCGCCCGGTGGGCCCACGGGCAGGGAAGGCCAACGTAGAGGTGGAGGCCGCCAGGCCTCGAGGCGAGAGGGCCGGCGAGGCGGAAGCGGGAGGCGGGGCGGGCGTAGCGGCCGGAGGGGTCTGAGGGGGCGAGCTGGGACATCATGACGCGCCAGGCGGCGGTCCAGGCGGAGCGGACGGAGGAGACGAGAAGGCCCGGGGGGAGGGAGGGACCGAAGAGGAGGGCGGTCAAGGCGGTGAGGAGGGAGGAAGAGGAGGAGGAGGAGGAGGGCGGAGGCTGGGGGGCGGGATTGGGAAAGTCGCGAGGGTTGAGGGACATTTTGGGGATGGTGGTTGTGGTGGCACGGGGCGCGATTGTGATGATGGGCTTGAATTTGGAGGTGGACGGGAATGGCGTTGGGGAGGCGGAGATCGGTGAAGAAGATGATGATGATGAGGAGGAGGACATGGCCGGCGTGCTATCTTGTCTTCTGGTTCTTCTGCTACCTCAGTTTCACTTGTAAGGGCAAACTGTAAGAGAGAGCCAGAGCCAGACGCAATACTAAACGGAAAAAGTTCCCTTTTTTCCGGTGGCCACGGTCGCGCGAGACGTAACCGATCAATCATATTCATATTTGTCCGAGCTAATTGTAGACTGTGATTTCATTTGCAATTACGCCGATAAACTAATAATTGAAGACTCTGATTTCATTTGCTTCGTTAAGTGATCTGTAATTGTTTTGGGAAAATTGTTTAAAAAAATACCTAAACATGTGGTAGTGCAAACAATCCAGTCTTAAACCTTTCAATTGTGCTATTTCAACCTTGTACCTTTTGATAATTTGCTAATTCAGTCACGACCATTTCAGACGTGTGGATGAAAAAATAGGATTTCCTTCATTTGGATTTTTAACGTGAGATTTTGAGACTAGACATAGGATTGTTATTTGCACGATTCGAGGTAGATAAGTGATCGTCGCATCGAAACTAAGGTGTGTTCTCGATATTTTCACAAACTATTGCTTGGCAAATTCTAACCGTGGAAGAAAATAAGGGGAGCCTCCATAAATGAGAAAACTCTAATTAATTAAAAGTTCAAATTAGCGGAGTTTCAAACTACATTCTAGCATTTTCATTAAGCTATTTATTAAGGACACAGCAAAGAGGAGTCCGCGCCCTTCAGGAAACTACTTTTAAGATTAGCATGGAATGGTGAAATTAATCGGGCCAGTTTGGGATCCCGCCTGCTTGTTGACCACCAAAGAGATATTCTTGCCTCCAACTTTCGAATTCTTAACTAGTTTAGTATTCATGGTTCTAGAGTGAGTAGGTTCCGGGAAGTGGAACTTATCCTGTTATAATCGGTTATCAATTTTTGGCACCTAAAATCTACCCAATTTTTCTGGAACAAGTTCTAGAACCTACCATGTTTTTTTGATCTGGTTTCAACTTTCAAGATCTACTCGAAAACTTCTTTTTTTCCATTTTTTTATTTCATTTTTTACAGCAAAATAATATGAGCAAGAAAACGGCTCGAAGTAAAAGATGATCAACAAAAAATATCTATTCGCAAAGCACATGGTCACGTACAACTATAAACAATGAAAAGTTGAAACACGTAGTCACGTACAATTATAAATAATAAAAAGTTCAAATAATTAACGTAAAACATAAATCATAAAACTCCATACCCTATTCATGAAAATAAACTTTTAAACTACATTCTCCATTCATCCATAAAGAATTACTTCAAAGAATTGAGAGAGGGACAACAAAGAATGGAGAAGAAACAAGCGAGGCGAGGCAGAGTTAAACTCAATTTAGAAAAATTGTGCTGTTTTTACTGTGGCTAAGAATCGGTTTCTGGGTAGGTCTTCACTTGAAACCAAAAAACAAAACCTGTTCAAATCGGTTCAAAAAATTTGGAACTGAAAGTCGGATTTGTTTACGTTGGAACAGACAGGTTTGGTTCCGATTCTACCTGGTCCCGCAAAAGTTGACAGCTGGGTTGAAAAAATTGAGCAGGTCAATCACGAGTTCCGTTCTAGGCAAGTGGGCGTTGACACGTGTCACTTGTTGACCTAGTTTATTTTCAATGACGGGCACCGGCATTACAAATATTTCAAAAACTGATTAAAAAAAGTTAAAACCAAATGAATTTATCACCATATATTCGAATAGTTGAATAGTAAGAAGTTATGGATGGATTTTCACACACTGCAAGAGAAATTTGCCTTCCTAGGCAGCAATTGAATTCAGAACCATCGATTCCTGAAGCGAAAGTATAGGAGTGCCCTCGTGACCGGGTTAATCTCACCGAAAATAAACGGATGGTTATTGTGCAAAAGAAAAAAAGAGACACGGGCTTCGTTTTGTTTTCGCGGAAAATGAACCATTTGTAAAGTATTTTTCCTGGAAAATGATTGCTTGTCCTAAATTAGTCTATTGAAAGATAATGTGCCGGAACGGGGATTCTGCCGTGCGCTAAAAAGTGGTGGCTGCGTCGGTTACAAACGACTGGTCGTTCAGATGACTCTGCAATCGCTTTCCATGGACAGATGAAGATGAATGCGATTTTCACGTGGCGATTTCGGTCTCTCTCTCCCCCACGGTTTTCATTTGCGTGAGCGTTCGAATAGCAAAGCCCAACTAACAGTAGTCAACGTAGTTCAGCGCACTGAATTGGATATTTTAGATTAGTCCTCGAGCTGGAATTTTCAAATGAGCGCCGTAAGTCACGTGCTCATCGTTTGTCAGCTTTGCCTTCATCCTTTCGGATTGTTCGAGTTCATTTCGTCGCGCCTTGCGAAAGTCGAGCGCTTTGGCATCTTGGTTCGTGATCTCTACTGTGTTTTTCTAGCAGTTTCTCTGCTGAACCAGTACGTAGTTTCTGTTTGGTGCTGCAATGCAATCTGCGTTGTCCTCCGCTAGATGTTTTGAGACTCACAAGGGGAGTCTCAAAGTCTTTGCTGGCAACAGCTGCAGAATGCGTCAACACTACAACTCTGAAAAAATTCTGATTTCATGAATCGAAACAGGGCTTTTCTGTTTTCGCGAATTGGAACGATGCCAGAGAATATCTTGAGCAACATCGTGGAATCACTAGCGGAGAGCATTTCGAAGCAAAACGCTGCTGCACTTTTTCAGGAGGAGAACCCGGACTCAGCAGCTTCTGGACTTAATAGGCTCTTAAATCGACAGAAGACGGTTCATCATGTTTTAGGCGGAGGAAAATGTATTCGCAGCTTCCTGATCCTTGTATCCTGTATATTTAACTGCTGCACTCGCTAATGAATCACTCTTCCGAACCGAAAAACTGCAGCTGCTGATGTGTTGCTATGGCGGAACAAGAAAATCTCTGGCAGTGTCTTAGCTTGTGCGACTGCCATCTGGGTGCTTTTCGAATGGCTTAACTACCATTTCTTGACACTTCTATTCATAGCCCTGGGTTTGGTCATGCTTGCTCAGTTTGTTTGGTCGAGTGCTTCTGGCTTCTTCAGTAGGTGAGTGAAGTTGTCATCATGTTAGATTACTGATTCGAAAAAGTTTTTACCATGTCTAAATTCTATGAATCACTGTCTTTTACTATGAGCAGGTCATCGTCCGAAGTCCCTCGTCTGAAACTACCTGAAGAGTTATTTGTCAACACCGGCATGGTTGTTGGATCTGAGGTTAACAGAGCTTTGGGGTTTCTTCAGGATGTCGCTTTGAGCGGGGACTTGAAACAATTTCTTGTGGTATGCATACTGATTTTTCCACCTCAGGCATACCAAGGAAACCGAACTTCATATTAGTGTTTCAGAGGCGAAAAAATTGCATTTAACTAGTCTCTTTTCAAGAGAAAGAAGGAAAAGAAGAAAGAAAATAACAAGCTCGGATCTGAAAATCCTTGCAGGTCGTTGCAGGTTTGGGGGCTGCTGCTATTTTGGGGAGTTGGTGCAATTTTCTGACAGTCTTATACGTGGGTGAGTAACAGTTCACGACCGCTTTGCAATTTCACAGCCTGAAAGTTGAATCGGCTTATTTTTATGTGAAGCAGTTGCAGTGCAATTTTATATGTTCCGGCACGATTACATTAAGCTTGATTTCCACTTAGACAGAATTAAATAGTTGCAAGATTAAAGCTGGCTCGATAAAAGTCTCGCTTATGGAATAGATAAAAGGGACAGGCATTCGCAGATACAAGATGTCACTCTGTAGCAGCAATGTAATGGCGTTTGCTTGAAGAAGCTTTGCTTTGATATATTGAGTGTTGTCCCGCATCTCCAGATCAAAATCAATTTATTGAATCAATACTACGCAGAAACTGCAAAAGGATACTTGTTTGGTGCTTGATTTACTCTTTACTGCGCTGTGCTGCGTTGAATCCTTGAAAGCTGAAAATCTTCGTTCTCCTCGTTCAAAGGTTTCGTCGCCATACACACCTTGCCTGTTCTTTATGAGCGACACAAAGACCAAGTTGACAGCTTTGCATACCAGCTCCTTGGACAGTTTCGGAATCACTATCAGAAGATGCATGCAGGAATCTTTAGCAAGATTGCCGAGGCAAAGTCCAACGCTGGAAAGCATGAATAGAATCACACCATTGGAAGTTTATGGCCCATTTGCCTATCTTATTCATTCGTTTTTGTGGTTCAAGCATCTACCATCATTCCTGTAGTGTTTTAATGCATCTGTGCTAAATCAGCAATTAGATCCTATATTTCATACATTATACCGCAGATGTTACCCTGCTCAGAAATTCAGCATTCCAAAAATGGCCCAGCGAAGTTGCTTCACGTTTCCCAATGGAAGTTGCCGTATTCCAAAAATCAAAATCCAGATTAAATTGGTAGGAGAAGAAGGTGACATGTGAATCCATCGAGACCCTGTGATTGAATAACACGGGACTCTCGACGAAACATTTTCAGCCAAAATAACTGTGAAATGTAATTAACCTACATCCATACATATTCTAACTTCCTAGCCTTGTATACCTGCATACACGTTTCATTGTCTGTATGACATTTCAAGCCAAATTCTACACAAAACAAGCTTCACTGGAGGCGTACTGATTTCTCTTAAGCTCTTGGTATCGACGAATTCCAGAATGTACATACAATGATGCTTCGCGGCTCCTGCTTCCTCAAATAATGTTCAGTTCACAACCTGAAGAAGATAAAATCCCTAGGACACCTATCTTGTATATCTGTGTCTTGGGACATGCCCGTACGGATTGCCATGGAAGTTGCGGGAGCCGCACCTTACTTGCACTCGGCAGCTTCCATACCCATTTGTCATTGAGGTGTGAAGTCCACAAACATTCTCTTCGATGAGAGATATCGTGCAGAAGTAGCTGATTTCGTGACTTCTAAATCTGTCTCTTAAGATCAAACTCGTGTGACCGCATTGGTGCAAGGAACCTTTGATTATATTGAACCAGAATATTTCCTATCAAATCAATCCACCATTGTAAAGGATCCGTAATCAACAACACGTAAATCAATTTTCTATGCAATTTTTCTTACCAGGTCTTTATTCCTGCATATCGTTCTCTATGTACTCGTTTTACTTCGAACAGAGCCATTATCCATCACTTCATGTCCGAATACCCACAGAACCCGGTTCACTCAAAAAGCTGAAACCTACAACCTTTGGTGAAAAATCTTTACTTGCAGACCAGTTCCAGGGAATAGAAGAGAATTGGTTGTTCGACACTGTCTATGCTTGATTCCTAAAGCAAGGTTAGAAGGAAGAGACTATGCCAGTTGCTAAACTCGCAAAAAGATGTTTGAACTTGAAAGGAAGGAAGCGATCTCTGGTGAAAGCAGTGGTAATCGAGTTAGAAGGGACAGAGACACAACATCCTACGTTGAATATTGATTCTGAAATAGCTCAGTTTCTGGATGTGAACCCAGTTATGTCTGGTGGGAACAATAAGGAAATTTTGTCTGGGTGTTGTCCGGATGGATGGCTTCTCTTATCATGTGTTCATTCCTACCTTATTTCCTATTTGATGCATCTGTATGAACATGTATGAATAATTCTGTAGTTGCTATTGCCATGTGATATCAAATTGCCTCAATGAATGCGATAAATACCACAATCTCTGCTGAGTTTCTTTTCAGATATTTAAGGATTGATTTATTCTTCCCGTCGAAAACGTATGTGACAAAAGAATTTCTATCTTCCGTCCTTCGGCGTTTACACACAACAAAATCCTCATAGTCTTCATAAAGTATTAACTTGGAAAATCTAGATAGAACTAATTTCCATTGATCCGCTGTATATGAGTGGTTGCGAGTCCGAGAATGTAATTCTGTCCGTGGACACCGCATATTCCGTGTGTGTTCTCATCTCACTCTTCTCCTGAGTATGTCCATGCTTGATGGCAGGGTTCTCCAGCTTTCTAATTCGCTCCAGCTCAAGTGCCACCTCCTTCATTGGTGGCCGCATCTTCCCATGTAAGTTCAGACACATTCTCGCAAGGTTCGCAAAGGCGACGATCCCTTCTTCTTTGCCTTGCTTCAAAACTTGAGTGTCCACAATGTCGAACAGGCGGTTCTCGTCCATCGAAAGGAGAAAAAAGCTTGCCAGGTTTTTCTCCTCGTCATCTCGCAGAAATGAGATCGGCTTTTGCCCTGTCAAGAGCTCGACGAGGACAACACCGAAGCTGTACACATCGCTCTTATCGGTGAACTGACTTGATTGGAAATACTCGGGATCTAAGTACCCAAATGTCCCTTGGACTCTTGTAGTCACGTGAGTCTGATCTAGTGTAACCGATTTGGAAGTGCCAAAGTCGGCCACTTTCGCGCGGTACTTGTCGTCCAAGAGAATATTAGAAGACTTGATGTCCCGATGATAGATCGGAATTGATGCTGATGAATGTAGATATGACAAGGCTCCTGCCACTTCAACAGCAATTCTAAGGCGCGTGTCCCACGATACAAGAAGATCTTCGTTCGGGTCATGTAAATACTGGAAAAGAGTTCCATTTGATATGAATTCGTACACTAGGAGCGGCAACTCTGTTTCCAGGCAACACCCCAGTAGCTTAACCACATTCCTGTGGTTGATCTGTGAGAGAATAGCAATCTCGTTGATGAACTGTTCGACTCTTCACCTATCAATCGCCTTCGACTTCTTAACGGCAACGATTCCTCCATCCGGGAGCATCCCTTTGTAGACGGTTCCTTGCCCGCCTTGGCCGAGTTTTCTGTTCTTGTTGAAATTGTCAGTGGCCTTCTCCAGATCCCCGGTATCGAACAATTTGCTCTTGTCCACCTTGTTTCCAGACGAAAGCAGCTGTTGCTGCAACAGCAGACCCCCATTCTGTATAAAGTACCTCTCTTTGAGCTTGATTTCTTTCCTTTTCTTCATGAACTTGTAAAACAGCCACAACAAAAGAAGCAAGAGCAGTGCCCCTAGGCCTGCTCCAAAACCTGGTTCATCAAAGAGTTGTGAGCACGACCAAAAGCAAGCATAAGAAAATTTCAACTCTCATTTGAAGAGCAGAAGTGCTAATCTGATGCTGGAGATTATGAAAAACTTAGATAGTCCTTGTTCAGAACTCATGACAGAACGTGGAAATTTAATTTTACCTATGAGAAGAAACTTGATTGTCTTGCTTCCTTCAACACATTCAGAGTAACCTCGTCGATTCACACACTTTCTTCCAGAGCATGGCTCGGGCGGAATTTTGCATTCATCGATGTCTGAGCAAAAAATGATAATCGAAATCAGTAGAGCTTCTTCGTCTCTTTATTGGGTGTTTACAATTGTATGTAAAGCTACTTCAGCCTCCAAATAGCCACTTTCTCTTCATTAGTACGGTGTTTCGACGTTGCCTTTCCAATGATTAGTGTTATGAAATGTAAGTGGTTTTACCTTCGCATCCATTTTTGATATAGCCGTTACCAGTGAAGCCTTCTTGGCAAAAGCACCTCAAAAACGGCCTCTCCACAGCAGAATCGAGGCCATATTTGGTTCAGGCATAAGAATCGTTGGAGATGTTGCCGTAATTGTAAATCTCTAACGCAAGTTCTGAGGATTCAGCTATCCCCCATTCTAGCACTGCTGGGAAATGCGTGCTTGCTCTCAACTCATCGAAGCCCATAGTTGCAGGCATGAACTGCGACTTATCTCCCAAGAAGGCATAGTTGCATCCATTGAACCCTGCAGTTTCATCCAAGGGCAGAAAATTGACGCTGAAAGCCTGAAGATTCGAGGTAATCGGGGTTTGGCAGCACCCGTTGCTCCCCGAACAAGTCACGCTCCTAACAACGTTGTTGTCTGCTTTGCAACTTGACTTGCATCCTATGATAACAGATTCCGCACCATCCAGTAGAGTGCGGATGTTGCAACCGAAGGCGGTGAGGACGTTCCTGGACTCGGAGATGGGAAACGGGCTTCCTTTCAAACTCACAGGCATAAAGCTTGCCCCCCCACAGCTGTCATTGGACGAGCGGATTATAGGAAGACTAAGGCCGATACCGTTGTTCATGTAGCCACTGTAATCAGGTGGAGAAATGTGGAGCACCCTCAAATTGACCCAGTTCAGCATCGGGACGGTGCGGTTTTCCTGGCAGATGATCTCATACCAGGAATCCAGGTAACACCCGACCCCCATTCCGAAGGGGAAGGGAATGGTGACGTTCCCGCATGTTTCATTACAGCCAGGCCTTGCAAGTCCAGGTGCAGCTCCAGATGCTTGTACCGTGAGGGAAACCAGAAGCAGAAGTGTTTGAAGAACCGAGTCAGACATGATTTTCACATTTGCTACGTGCATCAGCCCAACACTTACGGAGAAAGGCATATGGGCTGAGTCCCTTTATATAGTCATTCCACGGGGAAGAAGGGAAGATTTTTCATGTGCTGGTGTTACTTCCTAGTTGCTTTCAGGATGCTTCCTTGAGGATAGGATAGAACTAGAAGTAGTTGTCTCTCTCCCCACTTCTTCAAGGAGCCTTCTTTCTGTCGGCCAAGGTGTAACATGGCCATTTTGATTGGTCATTTTAGAACACTTCCACACCAATTATTGTTCAGCAGAAAAAAATAAAAATAAAACATTTTTTCTATGGGGGCAAGGAAAAGGATATAACTCAGTAGTAGATCGTTACCTTGGCGTGGTGGAAGTCATCAGAGAAGATCAAATCATTTCTTCTAACTCTTTTTCAAATTCGATAAATGCTGAAAGACTTGCTAGTTTCTTATTAATGATTTTCACACTGTTATTAATCTGTTACTAGTTCGAATTCTCAGTCATCACCACAAAGGAAAAATGAAGACACGAGTGCTATGACAGCCAAAAGCCTCCTTTACTTTTGCAATTTGCCAGTTAAAAAGCGAAGGAGAGGGTTGGAAATTCACCGGAGTACATCTGCATCGTCTCTTTTCCAGTGACCCCTCCAATGGAAACTCCGATCATGCACCTGCACATAATTTGAAGTAAACATTTCGCGCGATTAAGATCGGAAACAAAGCTTTTCTCATTCACTCCTGTTTTCTCCAAGAGAATTAAGATAATCGCGTCCTTTTATTATGTAAAAACTTGATTTTGCCCTTTCAACATCTCTATCTTCCAGTGTCTGCGAAACTTGTAACATGCTACTTCAGCCACAAATGCTAATGCCATGAACAAAAAACGAAATGCGAGCAGAAGTTATACTAAATAGAAATGTTTGGTCTCTCCGTAAATTCATGGAAGTTATAAGAGGTCTCCAAGCATTTTGCTTTTGCATTGTGCAAACATTTGGGAGAGCGAGACACATAAGTAGTTTCACTGGGAAGACTATATCGGATCTCTGATCATGGTATAGATCGAAACATATTTCTTTTGCATTCTTTTGAATAACGAGCAAGTTCATCTTCAACAGACAAATCTCCGTGTTTATGAAATGCTCTTACTACCTTCATTGATGGAAGTGAATCAAAAGTTTGGAGGTGACTCAGACATGAAATTGTTTATACGTGATACTCGGTACTCTATTAATCAAAGGTGTGATTCCCACCCGTACACATAAACCAAAACCTGGAGGTATCTTCCTGGAACCCCGGTCGATTGACCTAACATGCAATCACAGCCGTTGAGCATGTGAGACTCTTAGATACTTTCGACATGCTTGGCGGCTATGATGGATGGGGTTGGTTCACGTGGACCTGGATCCGAACAATGATTCTGCTAACTTAATTTTCCTCGTTGACTTGACTTTCCCAAAGAGCGCCACATTTCTATGTATCAGATTTGGAAGTCGTCGTTTTTCTCCTCTTTTTTCCAAGAGCCATCTTGGCGCCGGCCAAAATGTAACATGGTCAAATTTTTTTATTTTGGCGAGAATAACATGGTCAGTTCGATTGGACATTTAAGAAGATTTCCTCGCCAATTGCACATTTAGGATTGAATTATTGCTAAAATAGAAAATGAAAGATCGTTTCTTATCAATGATGTTTACAGTCTGTTAGTTAGTGGTCTGAGTTCTCAGTCATCGCCGCAAAGCGATCACGTGTACAAAATGGACAGAGAAAGACTAGGAGGACGTATGACCGTCCCAGAGAAGCAAGCGAAGCATTTCCTCAACTATTGACCTGTCATTTATCCATATCAGGACAATCCACACAACCAAGATTAGACAAAGAAACAGACGTGCGGAAGCAGGCATTTCAACGTGGAGGACATAGTCCCATTACGAACTCAGATTTTCACTCAACTCCAAAGCAAGTCGCACAAGCGACATTTATCGGAAACGGCTCGCTCTACACCTATGCGCTCGTACAACCAGAGGAATCAAGTCTCGGCACCCAGTTTGGCCGAGACATAGCAAAACGGAAGTCGAGGTTTACCTCGACCGTTGGGCATCACGGGCGACTCTGAACCATTGCCTGATTCTCGTCACCGGCCGGCGAAGGAGCCTATTCGACAAAGGGCTGGATCTGCCCGACTCCTCCGCCAAATAAATGGGGCTGGAATGGTCAGTGTCGATGTCCCGCGTATATTAAATTTGCAATGGTCAGTGTTGCCTACTAATCTTGACCTGAAATGTAATTATCTTTACTCCACGGCCCCCACGTGGAGCATCTAATTATTTAACGTTTAGCGCTAGATGACACTGGGGAGTTCTCTCACCGCGAGGAAGAAAAGGCAGACTCTGCAGCTCTCCCTGTGTGACCCCCAACGCCTGTGGCTCCTAGCCTCCTCTCTGTTTTTTAAACTTTTGCCAGCCAACCTTGTACACTTTTTCCCCGCCCCAATAGATTCCTTTCGGGTTTTACCTCAAGCCAGGTCATTCGTCCGTCTTCATTTGCTCGATAGGAGTATGCAACCGAACCGAGTTTATCTGAAAATCGGACTGAACCACTCGAAATACAAGTCCAAGAATCGGTTCTTATTCAAACCAATTCGGGAACAGGTACTAATGTATGAGAATCGATTGAAACCAATCCAGTTCCCAATTTCAAGTGAAGACCCACTCGGGAACTGGACCCATTTTGAAACCGATTTTTAGCTCCTGTTAAAACAAACAAAAAAATGCTTCGTATGCTCGGGGGACACCTCGACGAAGATGGAAGCTTCTGGAATGTCACAAGCAAAGGATGTCGTTTGGGTTTTGCCAAGTGGACGACAATTTCGGCCAAGTAACACTGGTCTTCTTGCGCGTGAGAACAACCCGAAAAAGTGCTTCCGTGAGCTCATTCAGTCAACCGGGTCGGGTCAACCGGACCCAGTTTGACCAGGTTCCCCCCCACCCACTTTTTTTTTTCCATGTAATACAGCATTAATCTAACCTGTCGTCATGAAATTGGTGCTGAAATTGGATTCTACGGCATGCATTTCGAGTAATAATGATGTTCTCGAGGTTAACTAGCTCGTTTTGCCATGAAACCCCCAAATCGAAAAGTTTGACCTGATTAGCAATTTGATCAATTGGGGCCCTTAATGGACAGTTTGTGCCAAAACGAACCCACCGGTGAGTTAAAAAAAATGATGGAAAATCCTTGGGTGAGTGTCCAACTTTGTATGAAATTGCCCAATTGATCATGGTTTTAAAACGAGGAACTAAACTGAAATTTCAAACGGGTCCATTTTATAAATATGCGCAATTTGTGATATGATTGGATCAAAATACATTTAAAGGTATAAGAACCAAATGTCATAACTAGCACAGAGTGAAAAGAAAACCAGAAAGGACTCAATTTGATATTTTTGGCTTGACCAGGGACCTAAATGGAAAATTTTGGGTCGAATTGTTAGGATTTAAAGTTACCAAAATGCAATTGAGATTAAAAAAAGACTAATGGCTATTTTTTTTAATATCTTCCGATCATGGATCTCTCTCGTTCTCCCTTTTTGGCTCGTCCCCCCTCCTGCCTTTCCTTTCCTTTTGGGTTCTCAAAGCTAGGGGAACCCACGCCCTCCTCTGGCCCTCTTTCTCTTTTTAAACTTTTTTCTTTTTTTCTGTAGCTCTCGGTGGAAGAAAAAAAAGGACCTGCGGAGCTCTCTCACCGTGAGAAAGAAAAAGGAGAAAAAATATTGGGTGGGCCGGAGCCAGCACGTGGCCGTGCCCCCCAGTCAATAACGAGAGGACACGTGTCCTCTCATAATTTTCTGTGCCCCTCTCTTGTCTATCTCTCTCTTCTGTCAATCATGAGAGGACATGTGTGTGCTCGTGATTAACCGGGGCGCATGGCCACGTGTTGGCCTCCGGCCACCCAATACTTTCTAAAAAAAGAGAATTTTTTGGCCATTTGACCTGAACAAAACTCTCGTATTCAAAAGAGGGAGGGAGGGAGGGAGGGAGGGAGGGAGCTAGAGGAGGAGCTCGGGTTCTCATGGCTTTGCGAAGAGAAAAAGAAAAATTTAGCACTGAATTATAAAAAATTCAATACATTTAGGATTGATTGATTAGCTTTTTCGAGCGAAAACATGTTGAAAGCCATTTTATATAGAAAAGGACCCTAACCTTTGTCAATCAAACAAGTTCATTCAAATTTGAAAGGGATTTCGCCCCATTTCGTGAAATGGGTACTCTATATATCAGATGAAATTGTGAAATTTCAAAAGTTGATGTCCCGCGTAGATGAAATTTGGAATGGGAAGTGTTGCCAACTAATCTTGATCTCAAATTTAATTATTAATTAGTGATGAAAACGTGGAACTGTCTTTACTCCGCGTGAAGCATCTAATTATTTAACGTAGGAAAATGAGACTCTGGAGCTCTCCCTCTATGCCCCCCAACGCCCGTGGCTCCTCTCCTCGTCTCTATTTCTTCAACTTTTGCCAGCCAGCCTTGTCCTTTATCACTCCACCCCACTAGATTCCCTTTTGGTAGCAAGCTTGTCCGTCGGCCTCTAGGCTCTGCAGTGGCCGCCACCGACCAGTCGCGGAGAGGGAAGAAAAGAAAATAGAAAAAAAAAAGAATAGAAAATAATATTAAGTTTTAAAATATTAAAAATAAATTAAAGAGAAGCAACTTCAGAAAGTGTTTTGGGGGAGCGTTTTCCATTGACCAAATCATTTTTCAATTAACCAAAAGGGTAAAAAAAAAAAAAACACTCTCCGGAAAAAAGAAACATACCCTAACTTTGTTTGTTTACTTCGCTGTGCAAATCTATCTGTTGGATATACCGGTGAAAGAATTGGCTACGATGGAAGTTCGACAACTGGCACACATCGATTTTGAGCATCTGCAACTGCAAGTAGCAAGCTAATTTAATGGCAAAGGCTGGTGCAACGAAAAGGCTTGTTTGCAATGATCAGATTGACAACGAGCATTCATGGATCTCAAGACAAAGTAAAATCACCGCATCGTGATCGAGGTAGATGGTTGCAAATTGCAATTATGCCCAGCTCATAACCGGACCTGAATAAATAAGGGATAGGTATGGGATTACAGTTTATTGATTCTAATACTGAGAATAAGTTCATAAACATGAACAACTAACCGAACCAAAGTTACTGAACTAGTTTTCCTCCCTCCTTTTTTTTCCCCCTCTTTTGCTGTAGTGACCGATTTCCACGAACAAGAGAGCTATATGGCTTTGTTGACACCGCGTGACAGGCACGTGCATAAGTCATGATTAGCTACGGGTAGATATACTGAAGCTAGATGAAGATCAGCCGCAAGGACGCCACGTGTCAGGGTATATTTTGGCGGCATATTTCCCAGAGCAAAAGGAAAAGGCGCGCGAAAGAGGCCACGATCAGAATAGTTACTGAGAGTGGCGGCAATCCTCAAAAGTGGAGGAGAAATGGCAGGTAAAACAAGAAACTATCGATGGTGTCGTCAGCATAAAACATCGAAAGGATAAGAAAACGTGCCGAGAATGGAGCCAAGGCAATAACTGCTCGACAGTTACCAGAATGCCTCTATAAATACCTCGAGTCATCCAATGAAGAACCCCTCCCCCCCCCCCCCCCCCAACAACACACAAATCAACATGTTTTTATCTTTGCCCTTGTTTTCTAGTTTATCTTAGCTGTAGTTTTCAGACTCCCGTCGTTGATTCAATTCCGGCAAGTTTCATATCCCGAGTTGGTGTCGTTGATTAAATTCCGGCGTCTACTTACCTTGTCCGATGCCGTAAATTCAATTCCGGCACTATGTCCTACATTCATCCTATCCAGTGTCGTCGATTCAATTTTGGTGATGTGTCCTACATTCATCCCGTCTATTGCCGTCGATTAAATTCTAATACTGTGTCCTACATTCTTGTCCAGCATCATCGATTCAATTTCGATGTTGTGTCATGAGTAATAGTACGTCATAGGCTGTCGAAAGATATGGCTCTTGACTGGTCGAGAGTCTGTACAGTGCTAACAATCTCAACATCAATATATATCCATTGCACTTAACACCCTCTGTCCAAATCCTTTGCATTTGACATTTTCTATCCAAAACTGACCTAGGACCCCTCATTACACAATGAACTGCTTACATTTGATAAAAGGTTTGCACGTTAGCACCCCTTTGGCACGCATTGTCAAAGGATTTCGACATCAACAATCTTTTTTGGCACACCCAGTGGGACCAAAAGATGTCTGTTCAAGAGAGTGCTATGCCACGTACAAGAAGTCGTAATGACTTAGATGGCGTTGGTGATAAACCCATGGAAGAAGTTCAACGATCGGAGTCATCAACTGCTCAAAGGTTGGTAAACCGAGGCCATGGTAATGATGACTACATTCCTCGATAACATGTCGAAGAACTGAGGAGGAATGCGGAAATGATGCCCATCATGTTGTCCTAGATAAGATGTACAATTGAGGAGACTCAGAACGAGTTTACGGATCATGTTGTTCAATAAATGACTGGTGTTGTTAGATCGTTAATTATCAACACTTATCACACGTGTGTTTCGTGGCAGCATGGGACTCAGACAAGGCCACCGCAAGCCCAAATTGGGAATGTTCCTATAACTACCAAGTACACGTCTTTGTAAACTAATCCATCAACGAACATAGGATCCGTTGGGTAGGACGTGCCACTAATAACACTTGATAGGATTTTGCAATGAGAAGAAATGTTACCGGTCATACAGGTCGATGGTATGAACCCTCAGCCACGCGTAGGTGAAAATGAGGTGTCTGGTTATCTACGACAAGATATGCCTATTGCCCAACCTGTTGTTGCTGTTTGTACTCAACCAAACCTTATTCGTGTTAATGAGCAATCTACGCCCATGGTCACCGAAAATCAAGGAGTAGTACTAATACCTCCTACGGAACAGTGTTAGATTAAGGGGCAAGATTAGTTACCCTAAATTCGGGGGCCGGATCAACTTTTCCAATCGGGGTATCACGCTTAGTAGCAATTTGCATAGCCAAGGGCACCAGCCAGTATATCAAGCCTTGCAACCACAGGCTCCTCAACCAGTGTTGTAGGCTTTCTAGCCGGTAATGCTGCTAGCGCACCAAGTGCAACATCCAGCTTACCAAGTGCAACGGCCAGCGTACTAGGTGTAACAGCGAGGGTACCAAATACCGTGCCATCCGGTGTATCAGAATCAGCTAATGGTCAACCCAATGGTTAGGTATAATGATCCAGTGATGGAATATAGATTCAATGTTTATCGTAAGCCGTACCCTTATTAGATGGATACCATCCCTTACCCAAGGGGATTTAAGATACTAGAGTTTACGTTATTCACTGGCGAAGATGGCCAGTCTACGTACGAGCATATCAATCGATTCTTGGCTTTATGTGGAGATGCTACTGTCGCGACCCTCTCGCGGAAGAGGGAGTTAATGGGCCGCCCGATGTTGCTTGATCGGACGCGAGCCTCTCCCAAGGTCCATTACCCAAATCGCAACGGCTGGATATACGTGATCGACTTTCGGTGTGGTCTGGTGACATGTGATACATGTACATGCCAAAGAGTTGCCACCAATCGTTTCGTGGAGGGTACGATCGAAAACCCTATCGAATAGTTGGGAGCAGTCTATTCGATTCTACGAAGATCAGAGAAATGGGATCGGGGACTTAGTTACGCCAAATATCAGAGTTGACGCCCTTTCGGTACCTAAGTTGAATGGTTTATCTAATCCTAGGATTTCATGCAGATGAGTGGGGTACGGATCCTAAATCTAGGAGTTCATGCAGATGGGAATGACTACCCTATCACTCACAATCAATAAAAATAAATGTGCAAATCAAGGATCCCAAAAACGTGCGGATAAATCACATGAAAATAGCATGGCATCTCTAGTAAGGCCCTATTTAGCCTAGAGAAGTGTCAATCAAGGTTTAGGAGTGATTTTGACATGATTTGCCCATGAGGGGCAAAATCATAATTTTAAGAGATTCGGGGACAATTTGCCTCAAAAGGGCAAAATTGTCATTTCAGATGAAATGTGAGGTCAAAAGATGATGAAAATAGGATTGGCAATTACGCCAATCAATTTCCTATTTTTCGAGAATTTCCATAATTTTTCTGGAATTTAAATGTGATTTTACCTTTGAAGGGATAAAATCGTCATTTTGGATGAAGACGAGAATTGGAAATCTCAAACATTAGGATTGGTCGACCACCTGACCCAAATCCTAATTTTAAGCAATTTCCAAAACTCGATTGGAATATGAAATGCGATCTACCCTTTGAGGGGTAAAATCGTCATTTCAGGGAAAATGATGAAATTCGAAAACCCAAGCAGAAGGATTCACCACCTAACTGGCCCTATCCTAATCTAGGCATTTTCGACCTATCTCAAATACAAAACATGGACGAATTACCCCTAAAGGGCATTGTCGTCAATTTTCAGAATAACGGAGGGGAAATCCCAAAAATAGGATTGACCAGTTGTCTGTGGTCAATCCTCAATTTTGGGGGATTTCTGGAGTGTCTAGGAATTTTCTACAATTTTCCTATATTTTTTTGGGGTTTTCTAGCATTTTTTTTAGAATTTTCTAGGATTTTTTTAATTTTTATTATTTAAAATCATTTTCTGATTTTTTTATTATTAAAAAAATGATTCGGACCGGGTCGACCCGACCCAGACCTGGACCCGCGGAACCTAAACACCCAAAACGCCTCCATTTCGTCCTTTTTTATTTTCGGATTATTCAGACCTGATCCGACGGTTCCTATTGAACCACGTGGCTACTCCGCGGCCTTAGGATTGACTGACTGAGATCTACGGTCCAGATTAGGAGGCGACTACTCCTCAGCCGTTAGATCTAACTACTTAAACCTACGGACACGATTAAAACTCAAGACTCAATCTGGACCGTTCACTCATACTAACCTAAACGACGTCGCCTACTCACTGATCTAAACGGCGCCGTTTCAACCAATTTTGATTTTTCGATTTAAAACTATTTTCGGATAATCCTATTTACTAATCGGACGGCCACTAGAATTTAGGCTCAATTTATCTGAGCCGTCTGATCTATTTATTCGAATAACAACCCCCAATGGCCGTGCTGACTGGACCGACACGTGGATCAATGGCCGAATGCCACCTAGAAACTTTGACCCGTTGACCACGCCACGTCAGCTTCGTCTTCAACCTCTCGACCTCGGTGGAATGGACGGCTGAGAATCTCCGGCGACGATCCAACGGTGAAACCTTAATGAAATCGTGCGAAACCAACGCCAATCGACTCGCAATCGTCTCTAGTTCGACATATCTAAGAATCATACGATTTCATTCACCAAATCACGATCGCCATGCGAGATGCCGAGTACGGCCATGGAAGTTCAATTGCACAAATCATATGAAATCAGATCGATTCATTCACGGATTAACACGGCAGGAGGTTCAGAACACTTACCTCGAGCTCCGATCGAGCTCACACGGCCTAGATTGAGCTAGGCAAGAATGAACAGGGCACGGCAATGGAGGTCGGGTTTGAGGACTCAATTCGAAGTGTTGAGACAAAGCCAATGCAAAAACGATATGTGACGATGGTCAGTGTCATTCAGGGAATAGAACGCACACGCTAATTGCAAGGATAAATGTGAAACAAACAAGACGCCATTGATGCACAGTGAGAGGTTTGAAGCTGCGCCTCACCTGTTTTCGTGGCTTCAGCTCGCGCGGTCGACGGCGATCGCGCCCTCACAGTACGGGCAGCCTCCTGACGGCCTTGTCGAGCTTTGGTTCAGCCTGAGAAGGCCCAACCCACGCTCTGCAAATCCGAGCTCAAACCTTCGACCACAGTGAGGGAAGGCGAGCTCTCTCTCTCTCTTTCTTTCTCTCTCTCGATTCAGTTTCTCCTCCTCGAACTGAATTCACTAACTCCTTCAACAGAAAGCCCCCGTAGGCTTATATAGCCTTTCGAATTTTGGTGTCGAACGGGGAATGGTGTACCGGCTTCAATTGTACGTGAGGCCACATGCATTTAGGTCCAAACGGCGTCGGGGACGATTGGCATTCCGTCCAACTCCGTTTGGTCCTCCGGCAAGCTCCATTTTATGCGAATTTGAACGAATTTCATCTATGTTATGCTGTTGTTGACTTTTACGGGTACCTCGACCATGACCGGCCGATTACTCTCCCTTTCGGCGACGTCAGATGGTGCCGTTGGTGTTAATCGACGGGGGAAAACGAGAGGAACCAAATGCCCACCATTCCCCTTCCAATTACTTGCGAATTGACCTTCAATTTGACAACCAAAATCGACAAAGGGGACTGCTCATCCGCGAGAGCTTTGGGGAGGAAGACGGTATAGCGGACCGGTTCGACCGGTCCGACCGGGCGGTCTGACCGGTCTGAACCGGTTCTGACTTGCAATTTTCAAATTAAACCCAAATTGGTCAGAAAGTTTTACAATTGAACCTCAGAATTGAACTTAGGGCATTGTTGACACCTGATTTTTTATCAGTCTTTCATAGTTTATTTTTTAAAAATTCATAAAAAATATATAAAAAGTTAAAAAATTAAAAAATCATCTTTGGTAGCCTTGACCAAGCTAAAGGAACCATTTTTGACAAAAAAATAATTTTTCAATTTTTTAATATTTTCTAAAATAGAAAAATACATGAAAAATGAAGAAAAATAGCATTCGATGTCGTAAAAATATAGAAAAATAGTCAATATTTTTATTTTTATTTTATTTTCATTTTGAACTCATAAATAGTCAAAATTCAAGTTCAATTGCATGTGTTTCTTCACGACGCATAGAGTTGAATTTGGCAAAAAAAATATCATTCGAGTCTTTTAATTTGTAAATTTCTACATCTTTTTTAGTCTTGATGTCCAATTAGATTGACCACCATCTACAATAAATGCCCCTTGCTGAATATTTTCGTTTTTGTTTCACATGATTTCATGGTGTAAAACGCCGAGTGGATCCCCAAATATAATCGGGTCGGCTCGTCCAAGACCAAACCAGGGCACGGCGAACCCCATGTGAGTACTCTCGAACTCCTTCGATGCTTCCTAATGCTTTTCTTAGGTTAGATCGTGTGTAGAATGACTAGGACAGCTAAATCATTCTTGAGCTGTGATTGATAAATAGGGCCTTACTAGGAATGCCAAGTGATTTATTTGCATATCTAGATTCCTTGAGTTGCGCATTTTATTACTGATTGTGATTGCTAGGATAATCACTCCTATCTGCATGAATTTCTAGATTTAGGGTTCATACCTTACTCATCCGCATGAATCTCAGGCTAAAAAATTCAGTCAACTTAGGTACCGAAAGGGCGTCAACTCTGACAGTTGGTGTAACTAAGTCCCCGAAACCATTTCTCTGGTTCTCGCAGAATTGAATAGAAACTCCCAACTATTCGATTGGGTGGTCCAATCACACCCTAAAAAAATGATTGGTGGCGACTCCATGGCATGCACACTTAGCACATGTCACTAGACCACACTGAAAGTCGATCACGCATACCTCCGTTGCGATTTGGGTAATGGGCCTTGGGAGAGGCCCGCGTCCGACCAGACAGGATGGCCCATTAGCCCTCGAGAGCCCGACAACCTCAAGAGGGTCGCGACAGGCATGTGAATTACCTAGAAATGTGATTTTGCCCAAAAGTTCACATCAATTTCTATAAAAATCCCAAATTATTATTTAATTAAATTGGGCAAATCATGAAATTGAAGGCTCAAATGATCAAATTGGACCCAATTACCTATGCCAATCGACTTAAAACGGTGAAAACCATTGGGCAGTGACTTTAATTTGCAATGATAGTTCTCGAATTGAAAGTAATTTCAATTATGCCCAATTTCAAGGACTAAAATGCAATTAAGTATGCAATTCATGCAATTGAACAATTTGTGCAAACAACTGATCTAAATTGCAATAAGGGACAATTAGATTGAATGCCAAGATCTTAAAAAATGCCGAAATTGCAAATTAAAAGACTCAATTGACATTTTTTTACCAAATTCAATCATATGCGTAACAAAGGAACATATGAAATTGAATTTGAATTTGGACTTTTGGCGAGGTCAAAATAACAAGGGAATTAAAAGAAAAATATTGACGTTTTTTCCATATTTTTGTGACCTCAAATGCTATTTTGCTTGATTTTTCTAGTATTTTCCTAATTTCCAAAAATACGAAAAATACGAAAAATTATTATTTTTTCTAAAAAATGGTTCCTTAGACTTGGCCAAGGCCACCAAAGTTGATTTTACAATTTTTTTTTGACTTTTTATGAGTTTTTTTATAATTTTTCTAAGAAATAACTAAAAAAGGCTGATCCAAATTTAGGTGTCAACAGCTGTTGACACCTGATTTTTTATCAGTCTTTCATAGTTTATTTTTTAAAAATTCATAAAAAATATATAAAAAGTTAAAAAATTAAAAAATCATCTTTGGTAACCTTGACCAAGCTAAAGGAACCATTTTTGACAAAAAAATAATTTTTCAATTTTTTAATATTTTCCAAAATAGAAAAATACATGAAAAATGAAGAAAAATAGCATTTGATGTCGTAAAAATATAGAAAAATAGTCAATATTTTTATTTTAATTTTCTTTTCATTTTGAACTCATAAATAGTCAAAATTCAAGTTCAATTGCATGTGTTTCTTCACGACGCATAGAGTTGAATTTGGCAAAAAAAAATATCATTCGAGTCTTTTAATTTGTAAATTTCTACATCTTTTTTAGTCTTGATGTCCAATTAGATTGACCACCATATACAATAAATGCCCCTTGCTGAATATTTTCGTTTTTGTTTCACATGATTTCATGGTGTAAAATGTCGAGTGGATCCCCAAATATAATCGGGTCGGCATGAGCTCGATAGCTCGTCCAAGACCAAATCAGGGCACGGCGAACCCCATGTGAGTACTCTCGAACTCATGCGATGCTTCCTAATGCTTTTCTTAGGTCAGATCGAGTGTAGAACGGCTAGGACAGCTAAATCATTCTTGAGCTGTGATTGATAAATAGGGCATTACTAGGAATGCCATGTGATTTATTTGCATATCTAGATTCCTTGAGTTGCGCATTTTATTACTGATTGTGATTGCTAGGATAATCACTCCTATCTGCATGAATTTCTAGATTTAGGGTTCATACCTTACTCATCCGCATGAATCTCAGGCTAGAAAATTCAGTCAACTTAGGTACCGAAAGGGCGTCAACTCTGACGGTTGGCGTAACTAAGTCCCCGAAATCATTTCTCTGGTTCTCGCAAAATTGAATAGAAACTCCCAACTATTCGATTGGGTGGTCCAATCATACCCTAAAAAAATGATTGGTGGCGACTCCATGGCATGCACACTTAGCACATGTCACTAGACCACACTGAAAGTCGATCACGCATACCTCCGTTGCGATTTGGGTAATGGGCCTTGGGAGAGGTCCGCGTCCGACCAGACAGGACGGCCCATTAGCCCTCGAGAGCCCGACAACCTCAAGAGGGTCGCGACAACAGCTACCCACGCTGATCATTGAAAATAAGACTATTCCTACTTTCTTTGTCAAAGAAAGCCTTTACATGGTACACTGCGTTGCCACCAAATTTGGTGTTGACATGAGAGCAAATGGAGCGACTATTTCATGGTCAGTTCCAATAAGTGGTACCAAATTTGTCAGTTTTCGACTTGTCGACGATGAAGAAAATGAAAAATGAAATGGTCAACCAATTCATTGCAAGGTTCAAGAGGGCTAAGAACAAATGCCTGGTCTCCTTGCATGAGAAAACGTTTGCAGAATTTGCCTTCAATTGATTAAAGTTTAACATCCGAGATAGGATGGTTGGCCATCCATGTGCGGATTTGTTTGAGTCGTCGACAATAGCTGTCAAACATGAGACCCTACTTAGAGAAAAGGATAAAAGACGTATATGAAGGGGAGATATAAACTTTGTTGAACCATTTGATTTTGATGAAGAGCAGACAGATCTGGTCGAAGAAACTGTCGCCCAAATAGTCATCGACAAGCCATATACATGTCAGGTGTTGAGGCATGCAAAGGTTAAAATAAAATCGAGCATTAAGGCAAGGGCTAAGGAAGTTGTGTACTATTCATTCGAAATCGTACCAAGGAAATTTTCTGTGACGCCCTAGAAATCCGACCTCGGTGAACTTCCTGAATTCGATAAAATGAATTAAGATTGAAATTCAGTCGTTAAATTATATTGGATCGAAAGGACGGAAGAGACGATGTTTGGACGAATTCTGAAATTCAGTCGGTTTAGATTAGGTTCGAAATTCCTAGTCACCGTAAATTAGGATTTCAATCCTCACGACCCGAACCTAATCCCGACCAAGCCTAGCCTATGAAAATTACCAAAATACCCTTCGTCCGTTGTATCGAAAATTCATTTCAGTCCCTATTTGTCAAAAGATCGTTTTGTCCTTGGATATTTGGCTAATGGGACAAAATTGTGCCCAAAAGTCCTTGTGGGCCCCACCCCCAACTCCCATCAGCCCCCTCTCCTTCTCTCTCTCTCTCTCTCTCTCTTTCCTTTCGCGCGACGCCTTCCCCATCCCCTGTTCTTCTTCTTCTTGGGTCGTTTTTGGCCGACCACCACCTCAGCCGGCACCACCACGTCAAGCCACGACCTCCAGCCACCTCCAGTCGTCGCCACCGACCTCGTCTCGGCCACCGTTGGCCGCCGGACGGCCGCGAACCACCGCGGGAAGCCAGCCCCCTGTTTTCGGACCCCCTGACCCGTGAGCTCCGTCCCTTCCCCCGGCCGTTCGCGGCGCCACCCGCCACCACCCACCACCTCGGCCAAGCCCCTCAACTTCCCCTCGACCAAGGCGAAGCCACCCCACCGCCGATTAGCCACCGGAGCCGCCGTAAATCACCCTGAAGTAGCCGGTGCCCTGTTTTCGGGCCGGTCCGCGTTTTCTTCAGATCCTGCCGATCCGTCCGTCGCCGCCTCTCACCGCCGCCACCATCGAACTCCCAAGACTCCCTTCCACCTTCCCCGAGCTCGGCGGAGCTCGCCGCCGCGCGTGGTGGCCGGAAATCGGCCCGGTGTCCCTCCCCTGTTCTGTTGCATGAAGTGCCCTATTCCACCTGGTTCTGTTCGCTGCTGCCAAGCCGCCGTCGATCGCCCTCCGCCGCCCATCACCCGTCGCGACCGATCACCCTAAACCCCTAGGTAAGTCCACGATCCTTGGCCGGCCTCGCCTCGGCCCTCGGCGCCGGGAAACTCCTCGAACGGCCCCTGTTTGCCCTGTTTCGCCACTGACCCGTTCCTGTTTTAGCGCCGGACGCCGCTCGCCGGAGCTTTGTCGTTGCCGGCCACCTGTCCCATTGACCTCGCGAGACTTCCCTGAGGCATTCCCGAGATTTTAGGTTTTTGGGTCGCCGTCGCCGTCGTCGGCCGTTGAGACCGCCCGAGCTTAATTTGATTGTGAGTTGACCCTAATCCTTGGTTAGGGCGCTAATTGTGCCTAGGATTAGTCATTTAGTCAATTATGGTATTTAGATACACGATCGGGGCCGGTCTAAATAGAAATTGGGATTAGGATAAATGGCCGATCGATTTGGTTAGTCGGACTGATTAAATTGTCTGTGGCTAGTTGTTGTTAGAGAATTATTGATTGATTGATTGGGCAATGGATTGCCGCTGTTTGATCGCGAGCGAGCGATAGGCTAGAGACGAGCGAGCGATCGACGATGTTTAAGTCGGATTGACTAATAAATAATTATTGTATGAATTCGAGCCTTTATGTGGCCTAATCGGACTGATTGTTCGTGTTTGTGTTGATTGCCTCGTTGGATGGTGTGATTGATTGGCTGGAATGACTGTTTGGCGTCGATCGTTGATTGGGGGTTAATCGCCCTGTGTGCGATGACTAGTGGATAGTCTGCATTTGCATATGACTGTGTGCGAAGTCAAAATACATATTTTAGTAGGAAACTCCTCGAGTTATTATTGTGTCGTGTGCATTGTCCTGGTGAATGTCCTGTGCGTACTGGTGGATGTAATGCTGTGATTGAGTGACTGATTGACATTGACTGCTGAGTCATGTCGAGCATTGCATTATGTATGGTTGAAGCTGGTAAGTGTGCATGTGGATGATTGTTATATTGTTAACTGTGGATAGTTGCTATATGTGCATGTGTGATTTGTGAGCTTCGGTTAGGTTGCCCTGGGCGAATCAGTTTCTTAACCGAGCTTAGGCTTTATTCACTGAGATTTATTCTCACCCCATCGTGGGATAAAATTTCAGGTCCCAAGTGACGAAGCCTCGTGGACGCCATGGATTGGCTGTTGGAGTAGCCTATTGAAGTAAGTGAGAAGTTGACCTCACCTGACCAAGTGACCTTTTGAGGTTTTGTCTAGTCGCCCCGAAGTATGGGGTTGTGTACATTCGTTAGTATGAATAAGGTCTTGATTGGTTTGCTGGTATGTATGAATTGGGATTTTCATTTTGTGAATGTCGACTGTGACTGCCTACTTTTCGATCACTATTTGTTTATGCTGTCAGGGAGTTAGAACGTTTTCGCATGCGTAGTTAAGTGATAGGTTGATAGCGTGCCTGGGAAGCTATCTCTATGACCTCGTGGCGATTTGGCAAGGGATGTCGCGGGCTCGAGAGTCGGGGCGTGAAATCCCCGCCCAAGGTGGTATCAAAGCAAGGTCAGCCTGATTCATCTGGTCATTGGCTTGAAGTGATAAGGAGCGTTGGGATTTGAGATAGTTAGTAGGATTATAAGCTTTTGCATGTGCTTGTTATCTATGCTTTTGACTGTTTATTGGTTATCTCATTACGTGTTACCTGGGGTGGACATGACTCCGTAAGTTACCTGTATAATGAACAACCGTAATTAGATGGTGTCTAGTGGAAGGATAGTTCAAGAAGGTCCCAGAGTGGACGGGATCCTGCAAACATTGGAAACTTTGAGAGCTGTAGCTGGACAGCAAGGGTGTAGTCAAGCTAATGCTACTGCCGTTTCGCATGAAGACTTATTGACTAGAAATGAGAGTGGTACGCGACTGTCGCGACCCTCTCCCGAGCTTGCGGAGGCGGGAGCGGGCTAATGGGCCGCCCGATCGCTGGCTGGATCGGACGCGGGCCTCTCCCAAGGCCCATTACCTAAATCGCAACTGCTGGATATACGTGGTCAACCTTCGGTGCGGTCTAGTGACATGTGATGAGTGTACATGCCAAGGAGTCGCCACCAATCGTTTCGTGAAGGGTACGATCGGAAACCCTATTGAATAGTTGGGAGTGGTCTATTCGATTCTGCGGAAACCAGAGAAGTGGGTTCGGGGACTTAGTTACGCCAACTATCAGAGTTGACGCCCTTTCGGTACTGTCGCGACCCATCCGAAAGGCGGACGCGGCTAATGGATTACCGATCGCGGGTCTTGGATCGGTGCGGGCCCTCCCAGGCCCATACCAAATCGTGGCGGGAGTATTTTTTAATGGGTTTCGACGATAAGAGTCGATCGCTTTCGACCTTCAGTGTGGTCGTGGTGGCCTATGCAACTTGTGCATGCATTTGGAGTCGCCACCGGTCTTTCTTGGAGGGTAGACCGGAAACCTTACTGACCGATTGGGAGAGGTCGATCAGTTCTGCGGAACCAGAGATTTTGGGTTCGGGGACTTGGTTATGTCGGTGTCATTACCAACGCCCTTTCGGTACCTAACGCGAGTGATTTTCCTAGCTAAGAGCTCATGCAGACGCAATTTTGGGTGAGGTAGGCTTGATTCAAGGTTCCATGCAGATTGGAAGACTATTACTATCAATCACCATCAATTTAAATGAAAGCGCAATCAAATACGTAAATAAATCACATAAATACACATCAATTCAAGTCAATGGCTTCCTAGCATAGCCACAAGGGCTTAGAGAATGTGTGATTTCGGTCAGGGGTAAAATGGGAAGATTTGGAGGCGATTAGCCCGAAGGGCAAAATCGTCATTTTTTGGGAGATTTGGATACCGAATTACCCAAAATATTCCATGGCCAGTTGATTGTGGCCATTTCCCATTTTTGAGAATTTTTTGGAATTTCTTGATTTTCTTCAATTTTTGGAAGACAATTCGCCCAAAGGGCGAAATCGTCATTTTAAGAAGGGTCGGGGTTCAGGAACACCCGAAATGAGTCTTGGCCAGTTGTTTGTGGCCATTTCCTATTTTTTTGGGATTTTCCTGGATTTTTTTAGAATTTTTTTGGAAGACGGTTTGCCGGAAGGGCAAAACCGTCATTTTTGGAAAGATCGGGGGTCAAAAGACCCGAAACAGGTCTTGGCCAGTTGAAAGTGGCCATTTCCTATTTTCTGGAATTTTTTTAGAATTGTTCTGAATTTTCCGAATTTGTTTGAATTTTTTTATGATTTTCTATTTTTTTTATTGAATTTTTGAATTTTATAATTAATTAATTTTTTTTATTTCGAAATTAGTTATCCGGATTGGGCTTCTGAGCCCAACCCTTCTAAAGCCTGAATAAAATCCAAAAGGAAGGCCTATTCTCAATTAGACCTAGCCCAATTTCCTTTCTAAAGCCCAAGCTCCATTTTTCTTCATTTTCCAACTCAAGCCCAACCTTAACAAAAAAGGCCCAAACCGAAATTTAAAGGAACAAACTGGTCCAGCCCAGTCTAAAATGCAAGAGCAAAAGCCAACGTGCGCCTTGCCACTAATCTGACCTAACTCCAACGTTTCTTCCTCTTCCCCTTTGTTTTGTTTTGTTTTGTTTTATTATTTTTTTTATCATTCCTGGCTTCTCTTCTTTCAACGACAACTTCCTCCATGGATGTTACAGTGAGCTCCAAAGGCACGTCATCCTCAAGACTTCAAAGATGATTGGCCGCCGCTGATCGTTAGCGCCAACACTTCCAACGACGACGCCGGCCAACACCTACATCACTTGACCGACACTATGACCGGACTAAACGACTCCGCCATCAACATTTTTTGTACGGTTTACTCGTTTGGCTTTCATCATCATCATTCATTTTTTAATACCCATAAGCAGGAAAAGGGAACTCACCTCAACGGACTCAAACCGTAGGCCGTCGCTCGTTAGCGACCTCCGGTCCGTCGATCCTCGGTCGCCTTGCAAACTGGTGGTCTCGGCTTGACTTGAGACGAGCGTGCGAACTCACGGCGAGATCTCTATTTCAAGGCCGACTCGACGGGTTTTAGGTGGCGAAAATGCAAGACGAGCATGCGGGGACGGGAATGGACGTAAGAGTGTCGCGCGTTGGGCTTGGCTTTAGCACCTTCGTAAGAGCTCCCCAACAAATGAAAGACTCCCGAAGCCCTCTGTATCTCTCCTTTTTTTTTTGAAGGATCTCCCTTACGAGCTCCTCTCTCTCTTTCTCCTCCTCCGGTGTTCTCTCTCCTTCTTCCCTTCTTTTTTTTTTCTTTTCTCCCTTGCTTGCTTCCTCGTGGAACCCCTTCCACAGATTCCTCTCCCTCTTCTTTTCATTTCTTTTTCTCTTCTCCCATTCCCCTCTTTTCTTTTCACTTCTTTATTCTCCCACTCAACTTTCTTTATTCTTCCACTCAACTTCACTATCCATCATCCGTAGCCAAAATGACACTTCTCCAACGTCTACCGCTAAATAAAATAAAATAAAAAGATAAAAATAAAATAAAAAATAAAAAATAAAATAAAATAAAAATAAAAAAATAAAAATAAGAACCACACGTACATTCCCCTCCATTGTGTGAACAATTTAACCAAATTTCAACATAGGGCAATCAAATCGGATGTCAAGACTTCAAAATTACAAAAATTGCAAATTAAAAGACATAATATGATTTTTTTTTGGCTCGGTTCGGGTTTATGTTTGTGAAGGAACATAGTGACTCGAGCCGAATTTTCAATATTTTAAGTGACACACTTGAAGAGGAAATTAAAACAAAATTATTGAATATTTTTGTATATTTTTCTGACCACGAATGGTATTTTCTGATTTTTTGGGTATTTTTATAATTAAATAAATTCGAAAAATATTATAAAAAACCAAAAAATATTTTTTGTTCAAAATTGGTCCCCGAGGCTAGGCCAAGGCTTCCAAAGTTGATTTTGTGATTTTATGACCTTTTTTTGATATTTTTAATTAATTTTAAAGAATAAAAATCACAATAATAAATGGTCAAAAATCAGGTGTCAACAGGTACCTAAGCTGAATGGTTTATCTGATCCTAGGATTTCATGCAGACGAGTGGGGTATAGATCCTAAATCTAGGAGTTCATGCAGATGGGAATAGCTACCCTGTCACTCACAATCATTAAAAGTAATAGCGCAAATCAAGGAATCAGTACATGCGGATAAAACACATGAAATCAGCATGGCATCCCTAATGAGGCCCTATTAGCCTAGAGAAATATCAATCAAGGCTTAGGAATGATTTTGGCATGATTTGCCCATGAGGGGCAAAATCGTAATTTGGAACTATTCGGGGACAATTCACCTCGAAAAAGGGAAAATTTGTCATTTTAGATGAATTGGGAAGTCAAAAGACAGAGGAAATAGGATTGGCCATCAATCCAATCCATTTCCTATTTTTCTTGAATTTTCAGGATTTTTCTGGTATTTAAAAATGATTTTACCCTTGGAGGGGTAAAGTCGTCATTTTGGACAAAGATGAGAACTGAAAATCTCAAATATTAGGGTTGGTCGTCCACCTGACCCAAACCCTAACTTCAAGCAATTTTCAGAACTCGATTGAGACAAGAAAGACGATTTTCCCATTAAAGGGCAAAATCGTCATTTTGAGAAAAGAGGCGGGACTCGAAAACCCGAACCTAAGAATTGGTCGTCTAATCGACCCTAATTCTCGCCTTGGCATTATCGGCCTTATCTAGCATGCACAACAGAGGCGACTTACCCCTAAAGGGTAATGTCGTCAAGTCTCGGAAAATTGGATAAGAAACCCCAAAAATAGGGTTGACCAGTTGTCTGTGGTCAACCCTCGATTTTTGGGGATTTCTATAATGTCTAGGATTTTTCCACAAATTTTCCACATTTTTTGGAATTTTCTAAAATTTTCTAGCATTTTTTTGGATTTTCTAAGATTTTTCTGATTTTTTTTATTTTTTAAAATCATTTTCGGAAATTTTTTATTTAAAAAATGTTATCCGGGCCGGGTCGGGTGATCCGGCCCACGGCCCGCGGCGACCGGCCCAACCCGGATCCGGCCCGGGCGACCCGTGCCCAAAACGACGCCGTTTTATGCTTTTTTATTTTTGAATTGACGAACTTGATCTAACGGTCTTCATTGCGCCGCGTGGCTGACTCAGGGTCTTCGGATTGACTTACCGAAACCTACGGCTCAGATTGAATGGAGACTCGACCAGGGCCGTCTGATCTAATTACTTAAATCTATGGCCACGATTAGATCCTGAGACTCGATCTAGACCGTCTATTCTATCACCCTAAACGACGTCGCCTTCTCATTAATCCATACGACACCGTTTCCACTCTTTGTTTATTTTCTGATTTCGAAAATCATTTTCAGTTAATTCTATTTATTAATCGGACGGCCACTAGAATTTAAGTTCGATTTATCTCAGTCGTCCGATCCTTTAATTCGAATAACGGACCCTAACGGCCATGCTGACTCGACACTACGTGGACCAATCACGGGATGACATCTGGAGATTTGACCAGTTGACCACGCCATGTCAGCTTCGTCTTCAACCTCGCAACTCCGACGGAATGGACGGCTGTGGCTCTCCGGCGATGATCGTGCAGTGAAATCTTAATGGAATCACTCGAGACCAACGGCAATCGATTCGCGATTAGCTCTAGTTCAACATATCTAAGATTCGAAACATCTTATTCGCAGAATCGAGAGTATCGCGCGAACTGCCGAGTACGGCCATGGAGACTCAATCGCACCGGTTACGCTAAATCAGATCAATTATTTCACGGATTAACATGGCAGGAGGTTCAGGAGACCGCCCGAGCTTAATTTGATTGTGAGTTGACCCTAATCCTTGGTTAGGGCGCTAATTGCACCTAGGATTAGTCATTTAGTCAATTATGGTATTTAGGTACACGATCGGGGCCGGTCTAAATAGAAATTAGGATTAGGATAAATGGCCGATCGATTTGGTTAGCCGGACTGATTAAATTTTCTGTGGCTAGTTGTTGTTAGAGAATTATTGATTGATTGATTGGGCAATGGATTGCCGCTGTTTGATCGCGAGCGAGCGATAGGCTAGAGACGAGCGAGCGATCGACGACGATTAAGTCGGATTGACTAATAAATAATTATTGTATGAATTCGAGCCTTTATGTGGCCTAATCGGACTGATTGTTCGTGTTTGTGTTGATTGCCTCGTTGGATGGTGTGATTGATTGGCTGGAATGACTGTTTGGCGTCGATCGTTGATTGGGGGTTAATCGCCCTGTGTGCGATGACTAGTGGATAGTCTGCATTTGCATATGACTGTGTGCGAAGTCAAAATACATATTTTAGTATGAAAATGGCTTTTGGCCAAGATTTTTACATGCCTTAGTGAGCATCCGGCCTTAACCAAAGATAATGAAATGGGTTGATTGCTGGATGTGGATTGTATGGTCATATGACGAAAAACGATGATGTTCCTGGCAAGTTCGTGTTCTATGATTTGTACGGAACCATACGACTTGCCAGAAACACGACAACTTTGATTCGGTGTTAACTAGTACGGATGCAGAGTTGGTCGGATACCGGTCGCAATGGATGTTGGACCGACGCCCCTTATAGGGATGCCTGCAGCGCGTGCCGTGCAACGGGTGCACTGGATACACGCCTTGTAGTAGCCGTTGCCGAGAGTAAAGGAACATAGCCCGGTTTTACCGGTAGAACGCTGGATCACACTGAGGTGTTAGATCGCGTTATTTGTGAGAGTCGAATCACGCCATCTTTCGCGTAGATCCTCTCATGTGCCGGTGGCACGATCATCGTTAATAAAAGAATTGAGTGCAATGTAACTTCGTACATGGGTAAGTATGAACGTATCCCGACTACGGCGTTTGGAATGGGACGAATGGAGTAGGAAGACGGAAGTTCATCCTCACTTGTGTTCGAGTTATTATTGTGTCGTGTGCATTGTCCTGGTGAATGTCCTGTGCGTACTGGTGGATGTAATGCTGTGATTGAGTGACTGATTGACATTGACTGCTGAGTCATGTCGAGCATTGCATTATGTATGGCTGAAGCTGGTAAGTGTGCATGTGGATGATGGTTATATTGTTAACTGTGGATAGTTGCTATATGTGCATGTGTGATTTGTGAGCTTCGGTTAGGTTGCCCTGGGCGAATCAGTTTCCTAACCGAGCTTAGGCTTGATTCACTGAGATTTATTCTCACCCCGTCGTGGGATAAAATTTCAGGTCCCAAGTGACGAAGCCTCGTGGACGCCATGGATTGGCTGTTGGAGTAGTCTATTGAAGTAAGTGAGAAGTTGACCTCACCTGACCAAGTGACCTTTTGAGGTTTTGTCTAGTCGCCTCGAAGTATGGGGTTGTGTACATTCGTTAGTATGAATAAGGTCTTGATTGGTTTGCTGGTATGTATGAATTGAGATTTTCATTTTGTGAATGTCGACTGTGACTGCCTACTTTTCTTTCCCTATTTGCTTATGCTGTCAGGGAGTTAGAACGTTTTCGCATGCGTAGTTAAGTGATAGGTCGATAGCGTGCCTGGGAAGCTATCTCTATGACCTCGTGGCGATTTGGCAAGGGATGTCGCGGGCTCGAGAGTCGGGGCGTGACATTTTCAACATGTTATTGGCCGATGCACAGATTAGACTAACAGAAGGTCAGAAAATACTAAGGATGAATTAGTTGGGAAGAAATATTGTAAATAGCACAACTCATGGAGCCATAATACCTCGGATTGTCAAGTTCTCAAGAAGAACATCCAGAAAGCAATCCGACAAGGGAATATCAAATTGCTGATGACAAAGGTAAATCCTCAATGGACATAGACACTAATCCTTTTCCGACAATGACATGTATGGTTGTCGCGACCCTATCGAGATTCGCCGTGGGCTCTCGAGGGCTAATGGGCCGTCCAGTCTGGTCGGACGCGGGCCTCTCCCAAGGTCCGTTACCCAAATCGCAACGGAGGTATGCGTAGTCGACCTTCAGTATGGTCTGGTGACATGTGCTAAGTGTGCATGCCATGGAGTCGCCACCAATCATTTTTTTGGAGGGTATGATTGGACCACCCTATTGAATAGTCGGGAGTTTCTATTCAATTCTGCGATAACCAGAGAAATGGGTTCGGGGACTTAGTTACGTCAACTATCAGAGTTGACGCCCTTTCGGTACCTAAGTTGACTGAGTTTTTCTGACTTAAGATTTCATGCAGATGAGTGGGGTACGAGTCCAAAATCTAGGAGTTCATGCAGATAGGAATGATTATCCTAGCAATCACAATCAATAATAAAGTGCACAAATCAATGAATTCAAATGTACAAATAAATCACATGGCATTCCTAATAAGGCCATATTGGCCTGAGAAGCATCAATCAGGCTTAGGAATGATTTAGACATGATTTTGCCCATTAGGGGCAAAATCGTAATTTTGAGACAAAGGGGACAATTTGCCCAAAAAGGACAAAATCATCATTTCGGAATGAATCCGGAGGAAAACAAAGTCAAAAATAGGTTTGGTCACTCAATTGACCAATTTCCTTTTCTTTTTTTTTTTTTGCAATTTTCATGATTTTCTGGAATTTTAGAAACCGATTTACCATTCGAAGGGTAAAATCGTCATTTTCTAAAAATGGAAATGAAACGTGGAAATCTTAGACATAAGGTTTAGCCACCTATCTGGCCCATCGCCAAATTCTAAGCAATTTCCACAATTCATTGGAATATCAAAGACGATTTACCCTTTGATGGGTGAAATCGTCATTTTGGATTAAATGGGAGAAAATCCCAAAAATGAAAACAAATCAATTTTTTGTCATTTTCAGCCTTGGAAAATTTTTAAAATTTTTTTAGGAATTTTCTGCAATTTTTCTCAATTTTTTTTTCTTTTGATTTTCCATTTTTTTTTAGATTTTTCTATTTTTTTTATTATCAATATTTTCTGAAAATATTTTCTTTGACAACATACCACACTTAACCAAATAAACAAGCTAACTACTAGATTGAAATAAATACATGCAAATCAAGTCTATAATGGCAATATTTTAGAAAAATAACTCTGATATACGGATCGGGTACGTAAAATATACCGGATTGGGCACCGACCTTCAATCGCCCAGCCCCAGCCTGCGACCATCTCCATGCCCGTTACCTGTCGATCGCCATTAGAATGTCAATAGTCAATTTCACAAATTAAGACTAAAATGATTTTTTTTAAAAAACAAAAATCAAAATCGGACACTGTTCAGACACTGTTCCGGCATGTTCGGACACGGCTCGGACACGGCTTCGACACGGCTTCGACACGCTCCGACACGTTCCGACACGCCGACACGCTCCGACACGCCGACACGCCGACACGCTCCGACACGGCCCGACACGCTCCGACACGGCCCGACACGCCGACACGCTCCGACACGCCCGGACACGTTCCGACGACGGGACGGTGACCCGAGGCCGTTTCTGAGCTCCACCAGCGGCGCGTAGGCTCCACAAGCTCTGAGGAAGGAGGTAGGACTCCGGGGCAGTCGTCGGAGGCGATAGCGCGCTTTGGCGGTGACGGATTTGGCCCGATCCGAAACAAACCCGAACCAAACTCCGAAACGGGTGGAGGCCGCAGGTCTTGGGTTGTTCACGGCGGCTTTGAGGTACGACGGCTAGCGACGACGGTGGAAGGGGGGGTGCTATTTTAGGCGTCCACGAAGAAGAAGAAAAGAAAAGGAAGAAGAAGCTACGGGAGAGGAAGGAGAAGAAGAAGAGGAAGAAGAAGCCAGCGACGGATGAGGGGGAAAGGTGAGTAAATAATAATAAAAAATAAAATATTAATAAAATAAAATATTAAAAAGCAAGAATAATAATAAAATAATCAAAATCAAAGACAAAATGATTAGTTCCCTTTTCCTTTTGAATGATGATGTTTTCACTCCTTTTCCTTTTAATCATTACTAATATTTTTGCCAAATTCAATTTTATGGTGATCAGAAAACACCCAAAATCGAACTTGAATTTTACTATTTTATGAGGTCCAAAAGTAAAGAAAATTAAAAATAAAAATACTGACTATTTTTCTATATTTTTGCAACCTCGAATACTACTTTTCTTGATTTTTATTTTATTTTTATATTTTTCGAAAATAATAATAATAAAAAATACGAAAAATACGAAATATATTTTTTTTTATCCAAAATGGTCCCTTTAGCTTGGCCAAGGTTACCAAAGTTGATTTTGTAATTTTTCAGCTTTTTATGGATTTTCTATGATTTTTTTAAAAAATAAAGGAAACAAAAAGGTTGATCAAAATTTAGGTGTCAACAGCTGCCCCTCTTTGAGAGGAATCTCGTCAGAGGAATCCCGTCAGAGGTTTCTCTCAAAGACAAGGTGACACCTGAGTCCTGATCGACTCGACTCGTGAAACTAAAGGAAAAGGAGTCATGACATCCGGTTTTTTTTCATGCTTGTCGATGTATGCTCTTTCTTGAAAGGGGAAACATTTATTTGACATGAGAGAGTGAGATAGTAGAGAGACATACCTGCCACTTACCTATTCGATGTTTGTGCGATTTTCGCAGTGTCTGATGGATTCAAGAGAATTTCTAGGGACTCGTTTCTAGAGTGTCCTAGAGAGGTTAAGCTCTGACCCGTATGGTAGGTCAAACCATAATGGGATTCCTAACTGATAGGAATCTAAGGAAGACGCGTCCCATTTGGGATTTGCCAAGGATTTTGATCCGTATGGTGGATCGGACCATTGAGTCGATCCTTATGGCGGTATTTACTAATGAGTTGACCCTTATGGCGGTTTCTACCATATTTGACCCTTTAGGCGGTTTCTACCTTTGGTTTGACCCTTTAGACGGTTTCTACCTTTGATTTGACCCTTTAGGCGGTTTCTACCATTGATTTGACCCTTTAGGCGGTTTCTACCTTTGTTTGACCCTTTAGGCGGTTTCTACCTTTGTTTTGACCCTTTATGCGGTTTCTACCTTTGATTGACCCTTTAGGCGGTTTCTACCTTTGTTTGACCCTTTAGGCGGTTTCTACCTTTGTTTGTTTTGAAAAGGGGTCTCATGACGAGGGTTCTCCACGTCTGATGAGACTGCCTGAATTTTGAAAAGGGGTGAGGGTTCTCCACGTCTACTAGGATTGCTGGATTTTTTTTTAAAAGGGATCCTGGGACGAGGGTTCTCCACGTCATGCGAGGACCGCTTGATTTTGAAAAAGGGTCCCGAGACGAGGGTTCTCCACGTCTGATGGGATTACTTGATTTTTTGAAAAGGGATCCTTGGACGAGGGTTCTCCACGTCATGCGAGGACCGCTTGATTTTTGAAAAAGGGTCCCGAGACGAGGGTTCTCCACGTCTACTGGGATTGCTGGATTTTTTTGAAAAGGGATCCTGGGACGAGGGTTCTCCACGTCATGCGAGGACCGCTTGATTTTTGAAAAAGGTTCTATCCTCACTCCTTCTTTTGAAAGATCCCGAAATTTGTCGGGAATTCGGTTTTGAAGCAGAGAAAGATTTTATTTTGACAATGCTTCATTTGATTCTGTTTAGGCGACATTCAGGGAGCTGGGTTCTCCAGGTATCCTGCAGCAATTTTGAGCCTGAAAGATTTTTCTTCACCAAGAAAACGTTAGTAATCTTTGGGAAAACCACGGCTGTCCATTTGACAAAACCGTATGATTTAAATTTTAATCATGAAATGTGCATTTTGATGCTGGAGGTTATCCAAAGTATTCTTGTAACATGCAAATGTGATTCACAAATTCCTTGCATGGAAAATCTGGATCAATAGATTGAAAATTCCAAAACGAGTCTGTTCGAAACATCAATTGGAATATTTCTCGACAATGAGGTCTTCTCACCTGTTTTGAGATAATGGTTGTTATAGGGGATGCGATTCCCTACTAACCTGTGCCTAGGTTTTAGGCTCATTCGCAGCGCATACATTTTGATCGGTCGGGAGGTCTTCCACGGGACCGTAATGTTGGGCTTGGTTATTGATCTTCAAGGGGGACTCACTTTTGAGTCAAGGTCATTAAATAAAAATTTTCACCATCTGCTTCGGGTTTACAAGTCAAGAACCCTGCAAAATGAGAAAGAAATAGTCTTGCTCGTACTTCTTTGAGCTAAGCTATATGTTAACCTAAGTGTCTTAGTCAGAGAATACTGTTTCAGGGTTATGATGTTGGTAGGATTGGGGACCGAAACAAGCTTGTTTTTGGCCCAGAATTCATGAGGGGATTGACATTGGTGATCATTACAAACTTGTCACCTGTCTTTTCCATTCTGCATCTTCAATTTTTTTTAGGTGTGCAACCGCTTGAGGTGTGCACAAATTCTTTAGGGAGAATCTCTGGCTGCATTGACAATTCTGTCTGCGTCTTTCCTCCACGCTTGACATCATTTGGAGGAGCAACCTTTTGATCTGACTCCTTTAGGGATTTCCTCTTTTCCCATCCGGCTTCATTGCGGATCAATCAAGCAACTTACACGAGCATCGGCCTTGCTTTTACCATGCACTTTGCTTTTTCTCGATGCCGTGGATTTTTCTCATTCATTTTTGAAATCCCACTTTTTCTCATCTTCATGGGATCATGTTAGACATATAGTCTAAACATGCTTTAAATATCAGTCCGGGAATTCTCTTCGTAATCCCTGAGTCTTGAACTCCTCCGTTTATGAGGTGATGATGCCTTTATCTTGGAATGTGCAATGATCACCAACGGGTTCATGAAATGAAATGAATTTGCAGGCTCAAGTTGGCTATGCAAAGGATTCAGTGTGTGGGATAGAGAATGAATGCTTCTCGTCATCCTATGGCACTTGGATTACCATATAAACAACACACAAAGATTAATGTTAGTCCGAGCAAGAAAATTTCTAACCATTTTCTCCTGACGCTGCTGGACTTACTTCCTTTTTGCCCCGGTGTGGGGTGGTTCTTGACAGGGTTAAGAATGAAAAGCGCCGTTCAAAGGGGCTTATCAACGGTCACCTGTAGTGTTTGGGGATATGAAACGAATGCCTCCGTCGTCCCAATCCATGTAATCGCTGCAAATAGTCCCTACCTCCGTAGACCCAGATTTTGCTATCTGCCCACTCCACTCATCTCTCAAGTGTGTGTTGGACATGTTTGGATTAGGTTTTCGCCTCTCGTTTGAGAAAACATCCTTTTGAAAGTTTTGAACTTTTGATTGGAAAAAATTTCTTTCATTTTCTCCAAAAATTTTACCCGTTAAGGGGATTTTAAGATGCACCATGCATGTCCTTATTCATGTTCAGACAACCTCCTGTTTTAAAACATGAATGCCATTGAAGTTTGAATTCTATGTCTTTTCTAGACATTAGATTCTGAAAGCTTTTCTTTTTTTCTCTATGTTTTTTTATTTAACATCTTCAATGGATTGGGGAAAGAGATACTTACCTGTCCCTCGCGGCTGAAGATCCCTGAAAATGCGGAAGAAACATGTTATTGTATGTTCATGAATTTTTCAAAAAATTAGAACGATACATCTTACCCTTGGTCGGGTAACACATAGGATGTGAAAACCTGTTTCGCCTTGATGGCGAGCCCCTGTCAAAGACGGGAATTAGGTGTTAGTTTGCGTTCCAAAATTCAAGGCGAATTGGAACGATACAGCCTTGTTCTTGGTTTGTGTTTCCATTTGAACACGAACTCGCGGCTTGTAGGATTTGGCCCTCTATCTTGTGGTCTTGATCCCTCTGTTTGGTTGACGATGAATCATTTTCAAGGATTTGCCCTAGAGGAGATCCATTTGTGTTTTAGGACGAATTCCAGCGCCACTCTTCAGAGTTTCTTTTATTCAAGGAAAAAGGAAATTGTTATCGGAATGCATGTTGAAGCATGAAATGTGGAAGCGATACTTTTTACCCTCCACTCGATCTTATAATGAAAGACCATTTCTTGGAGTGCTGACTCCCAAGGTCAATAATTTTATTCGCCTCCTCGTTGGCGAGTTCTTTTCTTTTGAGGCTTTAAGTGCCAACGACTTCCTGTTAAATGAGTAAAAACTCATGTTAGAGATGTGGTCTTTGAAGACCGAATTGGAACGATACAAGGTTACCGTTCACCCATATTGGTATCTTGGGGTTTGATTCTGATGTGGACGACTCTGCAATCGCGTCAATTGACTTTGCCAGAGGAGAAACGTCATTCTTTGTCCGGCGCACAAATGATTCACTTGCCCCAGTTAGGCATGGTTTTGCTATTTGTCATCTCTGGATTCGATGACCCTGGTCTGATGCGCTTTCATGGGGGATCATGAGAGTTTGCCCCTGGTTTGGCTCCTCAAAGCAAATGGGGGGAACCTGCTCCCATTGATTTTTGCAGATTCTGATCATCCATCTCGATTGTCGAAGTCCTTGATCAATTTTATCTGTCTCAAGACAGCTTGATATTCTTGGGATTCGTCATGTGGCGGTTTGGTGATTCTCTCGATCACAGTCGCCATTTGAGGTATTTGATGTTCCCTGTTTGTTATTTGAAAGCATTACATCATGTGTCCTCTGCTCTTGATCATCATCTGAGAGGAAAAAGAAAGGAAGCATTATTCCCATATCAAGAAAATAATCATTTTGGAACGATACGTCCTTTTACACTTGATTTGCACTCCGTTTTGATGTTGCATATTGATATGAACAACATCTACAAATTCCTCCATCCGTGCTTGAAGGTATTTGCAACGCCTACGGTTCATTTGCCCCAGCTGGGCGACGTCTGTTTTGTCATTTGAATGCATGAGCTTTTGGGCGCATTGTCTCTTTTATCACCTGAGATAAAAAATGGAGAAAAACTTATCCCCAGATCTGATTAAAAATCAATTAGGAACGATACGTCCTTTCACCAAACGAGTGGCTCTGCGGCCAAATGTATTTTGCACTGAAGGGACGAATTCCACTATGCTACACGGGTTTGGGGAATTTGCCCCCATTTTCAATAGAAATGAGCCTTATCAAGATGTATACAATACAAATAGATCCCTAATACAATCAATCTAAGGGACGAGATATAGAGGATCTCAGCAAAATTAATCTTATACAAGAGAACTAAGAATGTCAAATCAATCAAAGGAATGTGATCCGAACACTTGGAGATGCCCCAGTTCCAGTCTTCAAGATGTGACTCCAGGATCACCGATTTTTTTTTTTTTTAGGTGGTTTTAGATATACCAACCATCTAAAGACATGCACATGAGACAAGTGAGGATAAAACTTCTAAAAATCAAAGGATTTGGCACCTAAGGTCAAGGTTCCCACCTCGAGTTCTAGAAAGAGCCGATTCCATTGCACAACTATCGTTGCATTGGGACTCGATCCATAGTTCGAAGTGAGCGGAATTGAAAAGTGGATTACCCCATGTTTTTCTTCACGGAGATTCCATTTTCAATTCCTTCTATTGTTTTCCTAAAGAGGGCGCCCGAGGTTTTAGGCGCGGTTGTGTGTGTTCATTGTGTCGTGCTAAAGCAATAAACTGCATTTCATTTAGAAAACACCGCTTCAATATAAACATCCACACAATCATACATCCAAAACTCCTACCTGCATAAAACAGAGTTAACAAGTACTCCACCCCTTATTTCTCCAATCTGCAAAAACATTTAACACCTCAAGGGTTAAAGTACGTACCTCACCTTGAAGGGCATCTGCATAAAACATGTTAGAAAAATCAATCAACTTTTTAATCGGCTCAAGTTCTCTAAAGTCCCCAGCGGAGTCGCCAGTCTGTCGCGACCCTATCGAGATTCGCCGTGGGCTCTCGAGGGCTAATGGGCCGTCCAGTCTGGTCGGACGCGGGCCTCTCCCAAGGTCCGTTACCCAAATCGCAACGGAGGTATGCGTAGTCGACCTTCAGTGTGGTCTGGTGACATGTGCTAAGTGTGCATGCCATGGAGTCGCCACCAATCATTTTTTTGGAGGGTATGATTGGACCACCCTATTGAATAGTCGGGAGTTTCTATTCAATTCTGCGATAACCAGAGAAATGGGTTCGGGGACTTAGTTACGTCAACTATCAGAGTTGACGCCCTTTCGGTACCTAAGTTGACTGAGTTTTTCTGACTTAAGATTTCATGCAGATGAGTGGGGTACGAGTCCAAAATCTAGGAGTTCATGCAGATAGGAATGATTATCCTAGCAATCACAATCAATAATAAAGTGCACAAATCAATGAATTCAAATGTACAAATAAATCACATGGCATTCCTAATAAGGCCATATTGGCCTGAGAAGCATCAATCAGGCTTAGGAATGATTTAGACATGATTTTGCCCATCAGGGGCAAAATCGTAATTTTGAGACAAAGGGGACAATTTGCCCAAAAAGGATAGAATCATCATTTCGGAATGAATCCGGAGGAAAACAAAGTCAAAAATAGGTTTGGTCACTCAATTGACCAATTTCCTTTTCTTTTTTTTTTTTGCAATTTTCATGATTTTCTGGAATTTTAGAAACCGATTTACCATTCGAAAGGTAAAATCGTCATTTTCTAAAAATGGAAATGAAACGTGGAAATCTTAGACATAAGGTTTAGCCACCTATCTGGCCCATCGCCAAATTCTAAGCAATTTCCACAATTCATTGGAATATCAAAGACGATTTACCCTTTGAGGGGTGAAATCGTCATTTTGGATTAAATGGGAGAAAATCCCAAAAATGAAAACAAATCAATTTTTTGTCATTTTCAGCCTTGGAAAATTTTTAAAATTTTTTTAGGAATTTTCTGCAATTTTTCTCAATTTTTTTTTATTTTTTCTTTTGATTTTCCATTTTTTTTAGATTTTTCTATTTTTTTTATTATCAATATTTTCTGAAAATATTTTCTTTGACAACATACCACACTTAACCAAATAAACAAGCTAACTACTATATTGAAATAAATACATGCAAATCAAGTCTATAATGGCAATATTTTAGAAAAATAACTCTGATATACGGATCGGGTACGTAAAATATACCGGATTGGGCACCGACCTTCAATCGCCCAGCCCCAGCCTGCGACCATCTCCATGCCCGTTACCTGTCGATCGCCATTAGAATGTCAATAGTCAATTTCACAAATTAAGAAAATCGGACACTGTTCAGACACTGTTCCGGCACTGTTCCGACACGTTCGGACACGGCTCGGACACGGCTTCGACACGGCTTCGACACGCTCCGACACGGCTACACGTTCCGACACGCCGACACGTTCCGACACGCTCCGACACGCCGACACGCTCCGACACGGCCCGACACGGCCCGACACGCCGACACGCTCCGACACGCCCGGACACGTTCCGACGACGAGACGGTGACCCGAGGCCGTTTCTGAGCTCCACCAGCGGCGCGTAGGCTCCACAAGCTCTGAGGAAGGAGGTAGGACTCCGGGGCAGTCGTCGGAGGCGATAGCGCGCTTTGGCGGTGACGGATTTGGCCCGATCCGAAACAAACCCGAACCAAACTCCGAAACGGGTGGAGGCCGCAGGTCTTGGGTTGTTCACGGCGGCTTTGAGGTACGACGGCGGAAGGGGGGGTGCTATTTTAGGCGTCCACGAAGAAGAAGAAAAGAAAAGGAAGAAGAAGCTACGGGAGAGGAAGGAGAAGAAGAAGAGGAAGAAGAAGGAGCCGAAGAGGAAGAAGAAGCCAGCGACGGATGAGGGGGAAAGGTGAGTAAATAATAATAAAAAATAAAATAATAATAAAATAAAATATTAAAAAAGCAAGAATAATAATAAAATAATCAAAAGCAAAGACAAAATGATTAGTTCCCTTTTCCTTTTGAATGATGATGTTTTCACTCCTTTTCCTTTTAATCATTACTAATATTTTTGCCAAATTCAATTTTATGGTGATCAGAAAACACCCAAAATCGAACTTGAATTTTACTATTTTATGAGGTCCAAAAGTAAAGAAAATTAAAAATAAAAATACTGACTATTTTTCTATATTTTTGCAACCTCGAATACTACTTTTCTTGATTTTTATTTTATTTTTATATTTTTCGAAAATAATAATAATAAAAAATACGAAAAATATGAAAAATATTTTTTTTATCCAAAATGGTCCCTTTAGCTTGGCCAAGGTTACCAAAGTTGATTTTGTAATTTTTCAGCTTTTTATGGATTTTCTATGAATTTTTTAAAAAATAAAGGAAACAAAAAGGTTGATCAAAATTTAGGTGTCAACAATGGTATCCCTAAAACGTTCTAGCAAGGGGTATAAGCTGGCAAACCTATGTGCCCGCTACAGACGGAAATGGAGAACATAGACTGACATGAAGAGGAATACTGGAGGGAAAATCAAGCTGACAAGAAAGATCAAAGGCAATCTCAAGTCAGGAGTGTACGAAGAAGGAGACCTTACTATTGGCACACTCGGGCAGCCTAGTGATAAATTCGATTATTACGTAAGTTATGGTCCTCCACCTACTTATCCCCATATTAAAGTTCTTTCTTGATGGGGAGACGGGTGTGATGACGAGGTCACTCGAGTTTACTATGCCCCAGCACTACGTCATCGACGGACCCTAAAGATATCAAATGATCCCCTGGAGGATTATGGTATGAGGCGACAGAAGTCCAAACGAAATAGGAGGCTATGACTCATACTAGGAAGAGAAGAATACAAAGGAAAAAGAAGAATCCGCCAGTTGCAACAACAAGCCAGTCAAATTTAGTGCGCGCGATGAACAATAGCGATCAGAACTGATTTTGCCCATTTTTGCCAATTTTCGAATGAATTTTAGACAAGATGTGTTGGGATTCTTGTTGTATATTAAAAGAACTTTCTTTGGACTATAAGATTATTTAAATAGAAGCTCGGATGAGGAAATTATGGCCCATTAAAGTTTATCGCGTAAGTTGCGCAAAGAGGACATCATACATTTTTGCTATAAGTGAGTGTTTTGTTGGTACGTAGGTGTCGTCTTAGTGGCAAATAGGCCCTTTTCAGTTGAGTCATGTTCTAGGGTAGCTTGTTATTCAGTTTTTGATACCGTTTTCATACTTTTGATAGAGGTTCGGACTTGTCGATCTGAGTAACTTTTCTAGTTCGCTTTTGACATTATCAGGTGAGTAATACTATTTCTTCTTTGTGTTTGCAAAATGCATATTTGAAAAGATATAGTACTATATGTTGTTATGATTGGAGAAAATAACATTTTGGGTGCATAAAACCATGATCGGACATTTACTGTTGTTTTTTCTATTTGATATGATTTCTATTCATTATGTGTTGCTGGTGTGAAGTTGATTCTGAGGAGGATGTTGTTGGATTTTATGGTGCTCAAGATGGCTGTGAACCCGATTGAGGGGTTTGTGGGTATGCGCATACTAGTCAATATATCCTTGTGGGCCGAGCCACCCGCATTATAGGTGGAGAACTTGCCAAGGGGGGATCTTCGCCGTTTTTTGTCACGGTCGTTATACGTGACCTTGGTTAGACTATTGAGCATGAGATTGGTTAGTGGATAGACCACTGACATGTATTTTGCTGAGATTAGTCGATGGATAGACTATTGGCTTGTTTCGATGAGATTGGTCAATGAGTTTGACCATTGATTTTCGTTTTGAGTTTGTGGTACGAAATAAGTACTTTTGCTATACTATAATAAGTTATTATATAACTCATTTCGATTGTAAACATTTGTGATGCTTGGAGTTTAATATAAATGAGTTATATTTTGAGTATTACATATACATAGTGATTGTTCGATTCGCTTAGAAGAAATGTATTACTCATGTGCCGTGTTAGCTCATTCCTTCCATTTTCCCTTGTCTTTCAGGTTCAGCGTGTTGCAAGTATGACGAGAGCGGTTGTTAGCAAACAACATTTTGTAGTGGGGTTTTTGGGTATGAGTTGTGAGTTAGAGGTGGGCTTGATGAGCTTTTGAGCTGTGATTAGAGGTGTATATTCTTTTGGTGGAGATTATGTACATGTCTCTTTTGGTGGATATATACATTGATCTTTTTTTTTTTATGGTTGTAGAAAGCTATGGCTTTGTTTTGTGACTAAGAATCTTTTTATCAAGTTTCTTTGGACGCGTGCATATATATATATATTATCAGGTTAAGCTTTGGATTTGTGAAGGCTGCGTTCTTTTGAGAAATGACAGCCGTGTCATGCCTTGTAGTGGATTTGGGGTGTGACAAGAATAGTCGTATGGTTAGAACAGGCTTGATAAAAGTCTTGCCTTGCATTTGTAGATACAAGATGTCACTCTGTAGCAACAATGTGATGGCGTTTGCTTGAATATGATGAATTGATTGTTGTCCTGCATCTCAAGGTCAATTTTTTTTTATTATTAAATCACTACTATGCAGAAACCGCAAAAGGAGACTTCTTTAGCACTTGATCTACTCTAACTGCGCTGTGTTTTGTTGAATTCTTGAAAGCTGAAAATCTTCGTTCTCCTCGTTCGAAGGTTTTGTCGCCATGCATACCTTGCCTGTTCTTTATGAGCAATATGAAGACCAAGTTGATAGCTTTGCATGCCAACTCCTTGGACAGTTTTGGAATCACTACCAGAAGCTGGATGCAGGAATCTTTAGCAAGATCGCCGAGGCAAAGGCCAATGCGGGAAAGCATGAATAGAATCAGACCATCGGAAGTTTATGACCTATCTGCCTAACTTATTCATTCGTTTTTGTGGTTCGAGCATTTACTGTCATTACCATAGTGTCCTTTAATGCATCTGTACTTGTTAAATATGTCTTGAATTTTATGTAGTCGGCCCGGTTCATCACCCGACCCAACATACGATATATTTTTTGTGCGACCCAAAAATGGAGAGAAGTGCGACAGATCGTAATGGGGTTGCCCCCGAGAAATTTTTTTTGGGCCCTATTTACTACTGCGGCTAGGGTTTTATTTGTTAGGACGGAAGTTTTTCGTCATCAGAGAGTTTCGTGAGCAGTGTGCTTTTTTGTTCAGTCGCTGAGAATGACTTTTGTAATTTGTACCCTATTTGATTATAGTGGAATCTCGATTTGTCTCGCCCGTGGACGTAGATCATCTTGATTGAACCACGTAAATCCTTGTGTTCTGTATTTTTTTTTTGCATTTGTTACAACAGTACTAGATCAGGAACTTGATCCTGTGTTTCATACATTATAAAGCAGATGTTATGTCGCTCAGAAATTCAGCATTCCAAAAATGGCCTAGGGAAGTTGCTTCTTGTTTCCTAATGGAAGTTGCCGTATTCCAAAATCAAAATCCAGATTAAATTGCTTGGTGAAGAAGGTGATGTGAATCCATCGAGACCCCGCATTTGAGTAACATGGGATTCACGACAACACCGACGAAACATTTTAAGCCAAATACCTGTGAAATGTAATTAACCTACATCCATACACATTCTAACTTCTTAGCCTTGTACCTGCATACACGTTTCATTCTCTGTATGACATTTCGAGCCAAATTCTACACAAATCAAGCCTCACTGGAGGCGCACTGAAGGAGATAAAGAGCCTAGGACACCTATCTTGTATATCTGTGTCCTGGGACATGCGTGTACGGATTGCCACCGAAGTTGCGGGAGCCATATCCTACTTGCACTTGGCAGCTTCAATACCCTTTTGTCATTGAGGACTGAAGTCCACAAACATTTTTTTCGATAAGAGATACCATGCAGACATAGCCGATTTCATGACTTTTAAATCTGTCTCCCAAGATCAAACTCGGGTGACCACATTGGTGCAAGGAACCTTTGGTTATATGGATCCAGAAAATTTCCTATCAAACCAATTCACCTCTGCAAAGATGTTTAAACTTGAAGGTAAGGAAGGGACCTCCGATGAAAGCAGTGGCAATCGAGTAAGAAGGGACAGAGCCACAACATCCTACTTTGGATATTGATTCTGAAATTGTTCAACTTCTGGATGCGAACCCAGTTATGTCCGGTGGGAACATGGTGAAGCTTTGTCTAGGTGTTGTACGAATGGCTTCTCTTATCATGTGGTCATTCCTACCTTAATTCCTATTTGGTGCATCTGTAGGAACATGTATTGAGTAATTCTGTGATTGCTGTTGCCATATACACATCAAATTGCCTCAATGAATGCGACAAATTTCACAATCTATGCTGAGTTTCTTTTCAGATATTTGAGGATCGATTTCTTTTTCCTGTCGAAAACGAGTGTGACAAATGAGTTTCTATCTCCCGCCCTTCGACGTTTACATACAAGAAAATCCTGATAGTCTTCATAAAGCATTAACTTGGAAAACCTAGATAGAACTAATTTCCATTGATCCACTATATACGAGTGGTTGCGAGTCCGAGAATGTAATTATGTCCGCGGACTCCGCGTATTCCGAATGTGTTCTTGTCTCGCTCTTCTCTTGAGTATGTCCATGCTTGATGGCAGGGTTCTCCAGCATTCTAATTCGCTCCAGTTCAATTGCCACCTCCTTCATCGGTGGTCGCATCTTCCCATGTAATTTCAGACACCTTCTTGCAAGGTTTGCAAAGGCGACGATCCCTTCTTTCTTGCCTTGCTTCAACACTTGAGTGTCCACCATGTCGAACAGGCGGTTCTCGTCCATCAAGAGGAGAAAATAACTTGCCAGGTTTCTGTCCTCGTCATCTTGCAGAAATAAGATTGGCTTTTGCCCTGTCAAGAGCTCGACGAGGACAACACCGAAGCTGTACACATCGCTCTTATCGGTGAACTGACTTGATTGGAAATACTCGGGATCTAAGTACCCAAACGTCCCTTGGACTCTTGTAGTCACGTGAGTCTGATCTAGCATAACTGATTTGGAAGTGCCAAAGTCGGCCACTTTCGCGCGGTACTTGTCGTCCAAGAGAATATTAGTAGATTTGATGTCCCGATGGTAGATCGGGATTGATGCCGATGAATGTAGATAGGACAAGGCTCCTGCCACCTCAGTAGCAATTCTAAGGCGCGTGTCCCACGATACAAGAAGATCTTCATTCGGGTCATGTAAATACTGGAAAAGAGTCCCATTCGATACGAATTCATACACTAGAAGCGGCAACTCTGTTTCCAGGCAACACCCCAGTAGCTTAACCACATTCCTGTGGTTGATCTGTGAGAGAATGGCAATCTCGTTGATGAACTGTTCGACTTTTCCCCTATCAATCGCCTTCGACTTCTTAACGGCAACAATTCCTCCATCTGGGAGCATCCCTTTGTAGACGGTCCCTTGCCCGCCTTGGCCAAGTATTCTGTTCTTGTTGAAATTGTCAGTGGCCTTCTCCAAATCCCTGGTATCGAACAATTTGCTCTTGTCCACCTTGTTCTCAGACGAAAGCAGCTGTTGCTGCAACAGCAGACCTCCATTCTGTTTAAAGTACCTCTCTTTGAGCTTGATTTCTTTCCTTCTCTTCATTAACTTGTACAACAGCCATAACAAAAGAAGAAAGAGCAGTGCCCCTAGGCCTGTTCCGAAACCTGGTTCATCAAAGTGTTACGAGCATAACCAAAAGCAAGCATAAGAAATTTGCAACTCTCATTTGAAGAGCAGAAATGCTAGTCTGATGCTCAGAGATTATGAAAAACTCAGATAGTCCTTGTTCAGAACTCATGACAGAACGTGGAAATTTGCTTACCTATGAGAAGAAATTTGATTGTCTTGCTTCCTTCAACACAATCATAGGAACCCCATCGATTCACACACTTTCTTCCCCGGCACCACTCAGGCGGATTTTCGCATTCATTGATATCTGAACAAAAGATGACAATTGAAATCAGTAGAGCTTCTTAGTCTCTTTCTTGGATGTTTACAATTGTATGTAAAGCTACTTCAGCCTCCAAATAGCCACTCTCTCTTCATTAGTACGGTGTTCGATGTTGCGTTTCCGATGGTTTGTGTCATGAAATGTAAGTGGTTTTACCTTGGCATCCATTTTTGATATAGGGGTTACCAGTGAAGCCACTTTTGCAAGAGCAATGCAAAAACGGCATTGTCACACGATATCGTACATCAAAGCCGACTGTGCTGCAGTCATAGGAATCGCCGAAGATGTAGTCGTAATTGTAAATCTCTAATGCAGGTTCCGAGGATTCAGCTATCCCCCATTCTAGCACCGCTGCGAAACGCCCCTTGGCCTTCAACTCATTGAAGTCCGTAGTTGCAGGCGTGAACTGCGACTTATCTGCCAAGAAGGCGTAGTTGCATCCATTGGACCCTGCTGTTTCATCCAAGGGCTGGAAATCGACGCTGAACGCCTGAAGATCAGATGTAATCGTGGTTTGGCAGCATCCGTCGCTCCCCGAGCAGGTCACATTCCTAACAACGTTGTTGTCTGCTCCGCAACTTGACTTGCACCCTATGATAGCAGACTTCGTATCGTCCAGCAGAGAGCGGATGTTGCAACCGACGGCGGCGAAGACGTTCGTCGACTCAGAGAAGACAAACTGGCTTCCTTTCAAGCTCACAGGCGTAAAGCTTCCATTGCCCACGCAGCTGTCGTTGGACGAGTAGATTATAGGAAGACTGACGTTGATCCTGCCGTTCGTGTAGCCATCTTTATCAGGTAGAGAAATGTTGAGCACCCTCAGGTTGACCTTGTTCAGCATCGGGACGGTGCCGTTTTCCCGGCAGACGATCTCGTACCAATCGTCGAGGAAGCACCCAGTTCCAATCCCGAAGGGGTACGGAATGGCGACGTCACCACAGGTTTGGGTGCAGTTACCCTTCACCAGAGGAGCCGCTTCCGAACCTCGTTGGTGAAGCAAAAGAGATCCTAGAAGCAGAAGAATCCGAAACATCCTCGGTCGCTCCTGCTTCTTTTGTGAGGAAATTGTGGATCTGTTCGAGGAATGAACCGAAGGCGGGTTAACTTGTACGCCTTCTTCTTCTGTGGTGTTCGGCCCTAAGCATATATCCGAGGATGCTTCCCAGAGGGAATGAGCGGAACTGTCCAAGCTGCAGATCCTTCCTGGAGTAAATTATCCATCAAAGTGGTCAAGCTATTTCAGCAGCCAAAATTGACGCATCAAAGTCCATTGCATTGCCGACAAAAAAAAAAAAAAAGTCCATTGCATTGCAGTTGAGGGATGTGGGGATAAGTCCCAAAGGAAATTGCATTTCAGAGTCAAACTCTTTGACCGAGACAAGGAGAAGTAGGTCTTGGTTTGATTACCTTCCAAGTTCCATCTAGATCGAAGCTCCTTTTGTTTCGCGGGTCAAATATGGGCTTAAGTTTAGATTCATAAAGCCCATTCAAATATGAATCTTAATATATACACCATTTTCGACCCATGGCCTAAAACTTCCCAAGCACCCACTTGTAAATAATCCTTACCCATTTTCGCCCCTCCGCCGACCACTGCCACCGCTTGTCAATCGCTGCCGTCCGCTGCTTGCCTGCCATCGCTGCCCGTCGCCACCACCGCCCGCCACTGCCACTGCCCACCCAGCGCCTCATCCGCTACATCCACCTCCACGACAAAGTGTTGGAAAGAATTGCGCCCATTAAGGTCACAATCTAAGGCATATTAATTATTGCCTTTGTGGCAATATGGAATATTGCCTTTATTCCAATAATGGTGGATGTAGGAAAGGAGATAATTAATTTTCCTATTCGACTCTAAGGGGAGGTGTAAGGAATGTCCTATATACACCCGTCTGAACGTACGTCGTTCAGTTAGTCGACAGAAACAGCCAGACAAAAATTCTCTCGTTCTTCCATCTCTCTTGTTTTACAGGGATTTCTGTGGAATCAAGGACAAACGGCTGCATGATCGTTGTCCCTTTCATCACTGCTTTTGGGGGCTTCTAATCTGTGGAAATCGAGGTAAGTCCAATTCTCGTGATTTACCTTTACGATCAGTAATTCAAGCAGATCTATGGCATGTGTTGTATAGAATTCCGCTGCATATCTGTATGTATAGAATATATATCCGTTTCCTTCATTGGTATCAGAGCCATGATTGTTTGTTTTCTGATCAAGATCTGTCGTTTTGAGTAGAATATGCCATGTTTTTTGTACTGTTTTCGACGAATTTCGAAATTTATCGTATGAATAGTAATGCATAGTACGTTTTATGGGGTTTATCGAAAATATCATTCGGTAAAAATGAAATTAAAATAGGTGGTTAGAACCTACACACCCATACGAGCATTTTGAGTGGTCGGCCGTCGCGAGACGACATCGGGAGACCCCACACACGCTGCACGCGCCACCGACGAGATCGGGATCCACAGGTCAGTGAGGAAAAGTAGATTTTTCGGGTACTTTCGGTTGGTGAAAATGGAAAGTCAATATACGATCTGACTCGTATCGACGAGACGAGCATTTTGATGGGTAGACGACCACCGGAGGAGGCCGGACGGCGACACACGCGCCGACACGCGCCGGCGGAGCCGCGACGCTGCTACCTCACGCGCCACGTGCATGGCACGTGGGAGAACCGCGTGGCTGACGTCAGCCACGTGCGAAGCATGCCGGCGTCACCCGTGGGTGACGCCACGCTGACGTCGGCGGATCGGGCTGTGGCCCGACCCGCGACGTAATGGACCATTCGGCCCAAACCCAAATTAAAAAAAAATAGGGGTATGAGTGGGCCGGCCCATTTCGCTTATTCGGTCCAGCCCACACGCGAACCGGATGTTTTCGGATCTGACCCGTTGACCCGCCGACCCGTTGACCCGTTGACCCGCAGACCCGTTGACCATTGACCGTTGACCGTTGACCAAAAAAAATTGTGCTTATTTGATTATGATATGTTCATAATTATTGGATTTTAGTAATCCATGTTTTATTTAATATTATGATATGTTCATAATTAATGGATTTTTTTTGGAATCCATATCTTATTTGTTCTGCATTTGTTGCAGGAACAATGCCAAGGGTGAAACAAACTTTGAAAACACCTAAGAGGGCAGTAACCGATGAGCAGAAAAAGGATATTCGTGAGAAGATCAGCAAATTAGGTCATTATCGATGGGACGATGAGAGTGATATACTCACCCATGTGATCAAGGTCAATAAAATGATTCAAGAGATCATTTGGAAAGCATACCCGATAGAGGCTATGGATGCTTTTTATGCTTTGAGAAACACATTGCCTGAAGCATGGCATCCTATGATCCAAAATGTATGGCTTGATCATACAACTTATCAGAGTTTTGTGCCGGATCTCCTGAATAAGATCATAAGGATGGGAGCGACGAAGACGTCGTCGCTTGGGATGAATGGGTCTTGGCAAAGGCAGAATGCGCCTTGGCGCAAAGGCAAGGGTCCTCAGGTGTTCTCTCCAAAGGGTTTTGTGTGGGGCCGAGATTTGGTTGAGAATCCTCCAGATGAACTTGTGGAGTCTCTCCCGATTACCAAGGAAGTGACCTATACAGATGTTAAAACCAAAAAGAAGAGGGTTTCACGTTATTACATTTAGTTTATCCTTCTTTTAAGAAGACTATGAGGGGCCTGGTTGTTTTTCAGGATTGTTGCATTACTTTTATTTTGGTTCGAAGAACTTATTGCTCACGTTTTATCATTATTTGCATAAGGTTATTTCTTTGGACCTTTAATAAGTATTTTTTGGATATGAAGCTTTTGTGCTTTAATTTTATCATATGATGCTTTAGTAGTATTGTATGTGCTGAATGGGAGTTCTGGAAGTCTTTAATGACTTTTTCCTTTAAATGAACTCAATTTTACCTAAATAATTATATTAATGATAATTTCAAGCGAGGATGCTTAGAAGATGATCGGGAACTTAGTGAACTTTTGACTCTAAGTCCTTATGTGAAATTATATATTAATATAATTAGTTAGAGTAAAAAGTTTCCATAAATATTAGACGATAATAATTCGTGCAAATGTCTAAATTACCTTATTCAGATACAATGGCATCAGCTACCAAGAACATCGTTGCTGAACTCAATAAGGGTGAGAAGCTGAACGGTGACAATTATGAGATCTGGAATATGAAGATCCAGTACGTGCTGGAAGAGCTAGAGGCACTGGAAGCTCTTAACTTGGTCATGATTGAGCCAGAGGATGGAACCACTGCACAGCATACAAGGGATAGAGAAGCCTTCAATGCATGGAAGAAAAAGAACTCTTCTGCTCGCATTACGTTGTTGAGCAGCATGGATAACGATATCATGCGAGAGTTCAGGCTGTATGACACTGCAAAAGATATATGGGAAGCATTGAAGAACAGATTTGGACAGACTTCGGTCACCAAACTGAGGCAGCTGACAATCAGATTCGACACATATAAAATGTCACACGGGCATAATATGAAACAGCATTTGAGAAAGATGTCGAACATGATTAATGAGCTGAAAGATGCTGGCCACATATTATCTGTTGAGCAGCAAGTGCAGGCAGTGATTCCCTCTTCGCCCCCTAATTGGGAACACATGAAAGTCAACCTGACCCACAATGAAAATGTGAAGACATTTGAGGATGCTATGCGCCACCTGGAGCTGGAAGAGGACCGCCTTCTGGCGGCTAAAGTACAATCCAATGTGTATTTTGCTGGCTCTGGTCCATATGGAGCTTCAGGCTCCAAGCGCAAGTATCCTGGCAGGTTTATTAAGAGGGGAGGAAGAGGAGCTGAGCCATCTGGCAAGAAACCAAAGTTTGACAAGCATGGCAAAGGGAAGCGTCCCGTCAAGAAAAACATTTCAAGGGTGAAATGTTATAATTGTGGCAAGAAGGGTCACTTCGCTCGCGATTGTAGTGAGCCGAAGAAGGTAGAAACCCTTAATGCACTTGAAAATATTTGTTATGTATCAAGTTCTGTTTTTTTAACTGAATCTCATCCTTTGTGGACGGTAGATTCAGGCGCCACAGACCATGTAGCCAGAGACAGGAATACCTTTGTGGAATTTCGACGGATACCACGAGGAGCAAAATGGATTTATGTGGGAAATAACTCCAGAGTGGAAGTTAAAGGAATTGGCACCTGCCAACTCATCATGCGCGGTGGTCGCATTTTGAACCTACATGATGTCTTATATGCTCCGGAGATCCGTCGAAATCTGGTTTCTGTATTGGTTTTAATCAAGCTTGGTTTTTCTATGAACTTTCATGACAATGGTGTGGACTTGTTGTTGGGTACAAGTTTTTACGGTTCCGGTATTTTTAATGATGGCTTCATAGTGTTGGATGTTGAGAACACAAATTTGAATATTTGTTATTCCCTATTTACATGTACAAGTTCTGTTGAAAGTGGTGTGAATATGTGGCATGCTAGGCTTGGCCATATTAGCCAACATCGTATGATGAGACTAGCCAAAGAAGGCCTGTTGGGCAATATTGAAAAAGTGGAATTGTCCACTTGTGAGCATTGCCTAGTGGGGAAATCAACTCGAAAGCCATTTGGAAAAGGAACAAGAGCAGAATTTCCATTGCAATTAATTCATATTGACGTCTGTGGCCCAATGAATGTGAGGGCGAGGCACGTGGCTGTATACTTCATCACGTTTATAGATGATTGCACTCGATTCGGATATGTCTACTTGATTTCTCATAAATCTGAAGCATTGGGTTGCTTTAGAAAATTTATGACCTTAGTGGAAAATCAATTAGATAAGAAAATAAAAAGATTAAGATCCGATCGAGGCCGAGAATATTTATCTGATGAGTTCAGGAATTTATGTGATGAAAAGGGAATAGAAAGGCAATTGTCTATTCCATATACTCCGCAGCAAAATGGTGTTGCAGAAAGAAAAAACAGAACCCTCATGGAAATGGTTAGGTCTATGATGGCACAGGCTAATTTGCCTATCACCTTTTGGGGTGATGCTTTGTTAACTGCTGTCTATATTCTTAATCGTGTGCCTACAAAATCAGTCCCTTCCACTCCATATGAGTTGTGGACAGGTCGAAAACCTGAATTGAGCTTTCTTAAACCTTGGGGTTGTGCTGCCTATACTCATGAGTCCACTCATAAATATGGAAAATTGGGACCAAGAGGTAAAAAGAGTATCTTTATAAGATACTCGAAACACTCAAAAGGGTATGTGTTCATAGGCGAGCAAGAAAGCGGAAGTGTGACTAAATTTGAATCTCGAGACGTCACATTCTTAGAGAATGAGTTTCCAAAAAAGGGCGAAATAGGTGATAGTTATTCCCTATTTGAAACCTTGGATAAAGATAATGAGACGATTTGACATAATGATCCAAGTGGGAGCAATGTGAGAAGTGGGGAGTTGAGTACAGACCTATTTCAATTGCCACCACTTGGTGAAGAAGCGCCATTATCTGGTCCGAGTGGGAGCATAGTGGAGGAAGATGTACCTCTGGTACCCATGACGCAATCTCCTCCACGGCGAACAAGTCGCAAAAGCATTCCCCGTCGACGCTTTGAAATTGAAGGGGAAGCTTTCATGATCGCTCCATTAGAAGAGGATGAGCCAAGGAATGTAAATGAGGCTCTATCATGCCCTGATAAAGAAAAGTGGATGAACGCAATGATGGAAGAAATGGAGTCAATGAAATCAAACCATGTTTGGGAACTGGTTGACCTCCCAAAAGGACGCAGAGCCATTGGGAACAAATGGGTTCTCAAAATAAAACGTAAGGCTGATGGTTCTTTTGAAAGATATAAGGCTCGACTTGTAGCGAAAGGGTATAACCAACAGGAAGGAGTTGATTATGAAGAAACTTTTTCACCTGTGGTAAGATTTACCTCAATTCGCCTTATTCTGGCTATAGTGGCAAGTCTGGGTCTTGAACTACATCAGATGGATGTAAAGACTGCTTTTCTCAATGGAGAATTAGAAGAAGAAATCTATATGGACCAACCTGTTGGGTTTGTCAATAAAGGCCAAGAACAAAAGGTTTGTCGACTTTTGAGATCAATTTACGGCCTTAAGCAGTCTTCGAGACAATGGTATATACGTTTTCATAATGCCATAGTGGCATATGATTTTGAAATGATTAATGAAGATAATTGCGTATATATCAAAAGATCCAAAGGTCACTTTGTAATTATATCATTATATGTTGATGATATATTAATAGCCGGAAGCAATATGGATATGGTACAGACAGTCAAAAGTTGGCTATCTTCCAATTTCGAAATGAAAGATATGGGTGAAACTTCATACATTCTCGGAGTTAAGATTTCGAGAAATCGTTCGAAAAGGTTGTTGTCCCTTTCACAAGAGACTTACATTAAAAAGGTCCTTGAACGATTTGGTATGCGAGATAGTAAACCCATTGATACTCCTATTGCAAAAAGTGAAAGTCTGAGCCGTAGAATGTGTCCTAAGACTCTGCAAGAGCAAGAACGTATGAAGAACGTTCCTTATGCAAGTGCCGTTGGAAGCTTAATGTATGCTATGACGTGTACAAGACCTGATATTTGTTATGCAATTGGAATGGTAAGTAGATACCAATCCAATCCAGGTCAAGCACATTGGGCTGCTGTCAAGAGAATCATGAGATATCTGAAAGGTACTGCTGACTATACCTTGAGTTATCAAGGAGCTGATATGCACCTTGAAGGCTATACAGATGCTGATTGGGGAGGAGATTTAGATGAGAGAAAATCTACCTCTGGAAATGTATTCTTGCTGAACAATGGCGCCATATCATGGAGCAGTAAGAAGCAGAATTGTATAACGTTATCTACCATAGAAGCCGAGTTCGTGGCTTTGTTAACATTAGCACAAGAGAGTGTTAGGCTTAGGAGATTTTTGGATCACTTAGGTGTTTCTAATGATGCTGTAAATCCAGTTTTGGTATACTGTGATAGCCAAGCAGCAATTGCCTACACCAAAGATCCCAAGTTCCATTGTAAGACTAAACACATAGGCTGCGTTTGGTCGTCGGGATTTCTGGTCAGGACAGGATAGGATAGGATAGGATATGATAGGATAGGATAAGAAATATAGGGATTTGCCCATATCCTATCCACTGCTTGGTGAACTACGGATTTAAAGTCGGATATTCTCATATCCTATCATATCCTGCGTTTGATAGAAACTGTATATCAATATAAAGGACATATATGCCCCCACATGATGATCATGAAATATTTAGATCTTATTGCTATAAAAATAACGTTTTCATATACAAATAAACTTGAAAATACGCACATTTTATTAGATTTTTAAACCTCTTTGCAAAAAAAAAATGAAAATAGAAACAAAAAGGGTATTTTTTTACCGTGGGTTGATGAGCATCTTACACCGGCAGTCCACAAAAATTCTTCTTGAGTAACCAAAACAGATGTCGCTAGAACGGCCATTGATGAATAGGCAAGAGGGTTCTCTTCTCATTCTCGCGTTCATTAACCTGGCTGAAGACGGATGCAAAAAGGAATGCCCATCTCGCTGCTCTGCGATTTCGTCGCACTCCCCAAGAGACGAACAAGAACATATGATGATCCGTCGAGCATTGTGTCAACCTGCTCTTCTGGGCACGTTGTTGTGTTCTTGTCGAACGCCCGAGGTTTGAATTTTCTGTCTCGGCCCGATGCAATCAACGGATTGGAAATTCGTATCGTTGTGTTCTGTCAAATATTGGATTGTGGTCTTTTTTATTTTGTTTACTTCCCTTCTTTTCCTAATTGACTGTCATACTTGTAAATCGTTGTGTGCTGTCAAACAAATCTCCGCATATTCAATGAATATGTCTAGCAATCCTGCCCGACTTGAGGTTTTACAATAATGCAACCCTATTAAGGTGGAACTGTAGTCTGACAAATGTCCTCTTGAGGACATCAATCTCCATTTTAGGGCCATGAAAAGAACTTCTTATAAGGGGACATAAATCCGAACTTGAAGCATGATTTGCAGGTGGTGTACCGTGCAGTCTGGAAGTGCTGAGAGCATTCCCTGTTCTGAAGAAAGCATATGGTGATAGCATGCACAAAGTGTTGCACGGTAAAATTAACTCCACCATACATCCTGGACTTCTCTAGATCAGGCGCCGGAGATAACAAAACGACATTCCAGTCAAATGAAATCCTAAATCAAGCAAAACCAAGGCCTAACTGAGGGGATCTCCAACAAGTCAACAAACAATTCATCCGCTCAACCATTAAAAAGAATTTCGCCGAGGTTACGTAATTTTGGAGAATCCAACATTCCACCTAGAATGTCCAAGCTGTTTTGGAAAAGAACATAGGATCATCTGATACATTCCTTGCACTCTTCTGTTACGGATCGCATGGTGGAGGAGGGAGAGGTCGATGGTGAAGGCGATGCGGTCGTCGTTCTGGCTGGAGATGCGGTAGCCGTCGAAGAGGGCCTCGATGCGGAATTGAGCGATGGACTGGAGCCCGTCGCCGTTGAGGAGGTTGTGGAGGAAGACGGCGTGGTCTCTAGTGCTTTTTTCGTAAAAGATCGACGAAGGAAACCTAACGTAGGGGTTTCTAAAAATTAGCTTTTATACTGCGGATAAAAGAAATCCTATCTGACCTTATCCTACCCTCCTCCCCCGGATTTTTTTATCCAGGTTATATCCCCTCTATATCCGACCTTATACTATCCGGGATACCTACCAAACACGGGATAGGATAAAACATATCCTATCCCGAGTTTAATGCGGACGACCAAACGCAGCCATAGACATTAAATATAACGATATTAAAGACATGGTTGCACGAAAGGATGTGAACATACAATATATTTCTACGCACAGAATGTTAGCAGATCCGATGACCAAGCCAATTCCTAGAGATGTTTTTCATGGTCATGTGAAGTCTCTTGGACTGCGTAGAATGTAATATACTGAGTATTGTATTTCCCTGAGGGTTCACAATCAATAAAATTTTTGAGATTATTGTCTATGAGTTACTTATGATATTTATGGATTATAAAGCTTGGTGCTTTATATTTGAAAATGTATGTCGGACAGATAAGAGATTAGCCCACTCACACGGGTAATCACCTCTATTTACTGCGTGATGAATAGGGATGAGACGAAATTTAAGCTCTTTATCTAAGTGATAATTAAAGAATTCAAGCTTAAATATTGATGTCGCCTTAACAGAATGTTAAGATGAGGAATTATTACTAACAAAAGTCCAAAAGTGAAATAATCCACAAATTTTCACTTTATCTGTCTTTATTGCAAGGTAAGAGTTCTGATGGATACTCTTGGCTGGAGTTGTTACGTGAACTTAAGACAGACATTCAGTATGTCTATGATATCATCTGTACGGTATTTAAGAGGAAAGACATACGCTCCGTAGGGAAGGAGAAAATACCGTAATACGTACTTCATATTACGTATGCATGAGACGACCGATGAGAGAGGCAAAAGTGTTGATCTCAGCTTTTGGAGCCGTGTGAGACTCTCGAGGATATGAGTTCCTCATCATTAGTGCCCTCATGACTGCTCATTATTTTCAAGGTTTCTATTTGGTGTTCGCTATCTTAGGGTGTTGCCTATGGTCATGGATTTGATTCAATCTAAAGGGACATTCCTAGAAAAGCGTGCTAGACTGAAATTGAGAGGTTTAGTGAAGAAGGAAGATCGATTTAGTTTTGGAAGTCACATGATGGATTATGTTCACAGACCGGTCAGTTATGATTATTGAGTGTGATCATAACTGTGAATATATTTCATATCACATTCAAATGAGATTGAGAGAAAAGAGATACATATGTGACTATTCGATCTAGGGTACTGCATACTATAACCCATTTGGGATTATGTTCGAAATTTTAGAGCTGTCATATACTCCCAAGGGATGTATGACAACGAGCTCTCAGAGTATGCTGGTCGCACGGATTATTAGCCCATATGAACATTGCAGTGAAAGAGTGAAACAGAGAGAAATGTTGCCCTTCATGGGTGTTGACACCTGATTTTTGACCATTTATTATTGTGATTTTTATTCTTTAAAATTAATTAAAAATATCAAAAAAGGTCATAAAATCACAAAATCAACTTTGGAAGCCTTGGCCTAGCCTCGGGGACCAATTTTGAACAAAAAATATTTTTTGGTATTTTATAATATTTTTCGAATTTATTTAATTATAAAAATACCCAAAAAATCAGAAAAATACCATTCGTGGTCAGAAAAATACACAAAAATATTCAATAATTTTGTTTTAATTTCATCTTCAAGTGTGTCACCTTAAATCTTGAAAATTCGGCTCGGGTCACTATGTTTCTTCACAAACATAAACTCGAACCGAGCAAAAAAATTCCTTTGCGAGTCTTTTAATTTTCAATTCTCACTTTTTATAAGCCATGACATTGAATCCTAACGGCTAGAAGTGCAATTGGGTCAATTTGCCCTCCAATTTGATCAATTTTAACCAAAAGAGCTTAATTGCATATTTTTCTTTCGATTAGTCCCTGGTTTCACGGATCTTGAATTTCACACAGGCATACCCATTAAAATTCAACACCTCTACCCATAATTTTCATCATGCCCAATCCATTGGCGGCCTCAATTCAGGCTAATTTGGTCGTTTGGATATATACGTATGCTCTACGTATTTATACGTCATACGTATTTATATGTTATGCATATTTATACTGTTTGGTAACCTCTTTAACTCTTGTAATAATAATAATGGTTATTATTTTTAACACCTTTGTTAGTGCTTTTTTAAATAACATTTTTGTATTGTGAGTGCTATTGTTAGTGCTATTTTTAAATAGCATTTTTGTATTATAAATTGTGAGTGCAATTGTTAGTGCTATTTTTAAATGAAATTTATTTATCATAAATTGTGAGTGCTATTGTTAGTGCTATTTTTAAATGTCATTTATTTATCATAAATTGTGAGTGCTATTATTAGATAGAATTTATAATTGTTAGTGCTATTTTTAAATAGCATTTTTGTATTATAAATTGTGAGTGCTATTGTTAGTGCTATTTTTAAATAGCATTTTTGTATTATAAATTGTGAGTGCTATTGTTAGTGCTATTTTTAAATGTCATTTATTTGTGAGTGCTATTTTTAGAAAGTATTTATTATTTGTGAGTGCTATTTTATAATACAATTTATTGGAAGGAATTTTTGGCTATAAAAGGATGGCAAGAGTTTTGAGGTTGAAGGAGAGAGACATTTTGTAGAGTGTGCAAATTTTTGAGAGCTTAGAGAGAAGAACACAAACACTCTCTATATTCTCATAATCTTGAGTGAGCAAAATATACTAAGTTCGGAATATTGATTCCGCATATTGCTAGCACAATTGTTGTGGAGTTATTAGTCGTCTCCCCGTTCGTCAATTGGTGGTGCGTCCGAACTAGATGCCTAACACTTGTGGAGGCTGAGATCGAAGAACATCGAACCGACACCTCCGTTCAAGCACGCTACGAGAGGTAATCCATTTACTCCCTTTGAGGCTTTGTGATTTTTTTTCGATTGAAATGCACGAAGTACGCCTATGGAGATACATGTATGGGTTGTTATTTATTTCCGCTACGTGTTACGTGGATCCCAACAGTGGTATCAGAGCCGATCCTTAGGTGTTTTCGTGCATTTAATTGATTTTTTACAATTTTTGCAATACTATGGCCAATATGTATTAACGAATTGTTCGTCTTACATGGCTAATGGAGGTTGATTATTTTATATGATAAATTAATCAACGTAGCAAAAATTGAGACTAAATCAATTTTGAATCGAAAATTTATGGCTATCTTATTTTACGTAAAAATTCTGAATATGATTCAACGTAGAATTTTTATTGTGCCTTCCTAAGTTTTAAATTGTGAATTTATTACTTACGTGGAAGGGTGGTGATCATGGAAAAATCCCTAATCAATGTGATTGATGTATGTATGAATGTATGGTGATTATTTATATATTTGGGGTTGTAATTATTAAATGGAGGCTGCGTACTCCTTTTATTTTTCATGTAATCTTTATTTTTAGCATAGTCAATTGTTGATGTAAATGCTACGAGGATTACGTGGAGGAGCCTTTTAAGTCGGCGAGCTCTTTGGGGCCCGATTCTTGAAGAGTTCAAGAAACCAAGAAGAAGAGAAGAGCGGCTCTCCGTTATTAAAATATTAAAATGATTAAATGTGGTCTCATTGGCTCGAGACCCATTAAATCATAATTCCATGATCACCACGTAGGATAGATGTTTATGTGATTGACATCTATTTTTTTTTATGATTACGTGAGCATGTTAAACTGGTTAATGTGCAAAGTCAGACTTACCTCACCCAAAATTGCGCCTGCATGAAATCCTAGTTAGGGAAAATCACTCGCGTTAGGTACCGAAAGGGCGTTGGTAATGACATCAACGTAACCAAGTCCCCGAACTCAAAATCTCTGGTTCCGCAGAATTGATCGATCTCTCCCAATCGGTCAATAAGGTTTCCGGTCTACCCTCCAAGAAAGACCGGTGGCGACTCCAAATGCATGCACAAGTTGCACATGCCACCACGACCACACTAAGGTCGAAAGCGATCGACTGTTATCGTCGAATCCCTTTGAAAAATACTCCCGCCGCGATTTGGTATGGGCCTGGGAGGGCCCGCGCCGATCCAAGACCCGCGATCGGTAATCCATTAGCCGCGTCCGCTTTTGGACGGGTCGCGACAGCTGGCGACTCCGCTGGGGAACGTGTTCTAGAACCTATGGTTCTAGACCCCAAGTGGACTTAGGCCGTAATTAAAACGCTGAGTGATTTTCCTAACCCTGCAGGCGCTCTTGAAGGTGAGGTAAGTCCGCTTATGATAGGTGTTATATGTTTTTGCAGATCGGTGTGATAAGGGGGGTAGTCTATGATTAACATTGTCTTATGCAGGTTGGCGTAGGAATGAATGTTTGTGTGTAAGTTTTATAATGAAGCGGTGATTGTTAAATAAGATGCATGTTTATCGCTTTAGCACGACACCGAAAATACACACAACCGCGCCTAAAACCCCCGGCGCCGCCTATAGGAAAACAATAGAAGGGATTGAAAATGGAATCTCCGTGAGGAAAGACACGGGGTAATCCACTTTTCAATTCCGCTCATTTCGAACTATGGATCGAGCCCCAATGCAACGATAGTTGTGCAATGGAATCTGCTCTTTCTAGAACTCGAGGTGGGAACCTTGACCTCAGGTGCCAAATCCTTTGATTTTTAGAAGTTTTATCCTCACTTGTCTCATGTGCATGTCTTTAGATGGTTGGTATATTTAAAACCACCTAAAAAAAAAGAAAAAAATCGGTGATCCTGGAGTCACATCTCGAAGATTGGAACTGGGCATCTCCAAGTGTTCGGACCACATTCCTTTGATTGGTTTGGCATTTTTAGTTCTCTTGTATAAGACTAATTTTGTTGAGGTCCTCTCTATCTCGTCCCTTAGATTGATTGTATTAGGGATCTATTTGTATTGTATACATCTCGATAAGGCTCAGGGGCAAATTCCCCAAACCCGTGGAGCATAGTGGAATTCGTCTCTTCAGTGCAAAATGCATTTGGCCGTAGAGCCACTCGTTTGGTGAAAGGACGTATCGTTCCTAATTGATTTTTAATCAGATCTGAGGATAAGTTTTTCTCCATTTTTTTATCTCAGGTGATAAAAGAGACAATGCACCCAAAAGCTCATGCATTCAAATGACAAAACAGACGTCGCCCAGCTGGGGCAAATGAACCGTAGGCGTTGCAAATACCTTCAAGCACGGATGGAGGAATTTGATAGATGTTGTTCATAATGCAACATCAAAACGGAATGCAAATCAAGTGTAAAAGGACGTATCGTTCCAAAATGATTATTTTCTTGATATGAGAATAATGCTTCCTTTCTTTTTCCTCTCAGATGATGATCAAGAGCAGAGGACGGAGGATGTAATGCTTTCAAATAACAAACAGGGAACATCAAATACCTCAAATGGCGACTGTGATCGAGAGAATCACCAAACCGCCACATGACGAATCCCAAGAATATCAAGCTGTCTTGAGACAGATAAAATTGATCAAGGACTCTGACAATCGAGATGGATAATCAGAATCTGCAAAAATCAATGGGAGCAGGTTCCCCCCATTTGCTTTGAGAAGCCAAACCGGGGGCAAACTCTCATGATCCCCTATGAAAGCGCATCAGACCAATGTCATCGAATCCAGAGATGACAAACGTCAAATCACGCCCAACTGGGGCAAGTGAATTAATTTTGCGCTGGACAAAGAAAGATGTGTCTTCTCCGGCAAAGTCAAATAGCAGAGTCGTCCGCATCAGAATCAAACCCCAAGATACGAATTTGGGCGAACGGTAACTTTGTATCGTTCCAATTTGATCTTCGAGGATCACGTGCCTAACATGAGTTTTTACTCATCTTACAGGAAGTCGTTGGCGCTGAAAGCCTCAAATGAAAAGAGCGCGCTAACAGGGAGGCGAATAGAATCATTGGCCTTAGAAGTCAGGATTCTAGGAGATGGTCTTTGATTATAAGACCTAGTGGATGGTAAAAAGTATCGCTCCTACGTCACATGCTTTGACATGCATTTTGATAAAATTTTCTTTTTCCCTTGAAGAAATGGTACCCTGGAAAATGGCGTAGAGTACGTCCAAAAGCATGAATTGATCCAGTACAAATCCTTGAGAAGGATTCGTCGCCCAACCAGATGGGAGATCAAGGACACAAGATAGAGGGCCAAATTTTGCAAGCCGCGGGTTTGTGTTCAAATGGAAACATAAAGCAAGAGCAAGGCTGTATCGTTCCAATTTCCTTGAATTTTGGAACGCAAACTGACACCTAATTCCCGTCTTTGACAGGGGCTCGCCATCAAGGCGAAACAGGTTTTCACATCCCATGTATTACCCATTGGAACACCTGACCAAGGGTAAGATGTATCGTTCTAATTTTTTGAAAAACTCATGAACGTACAATAACATGTTTCTTCCGCATTTTCAGTGATCTCCAGCCGCGGGGGACAGGTAAGTATCCCTCTCCCCAATCCATTGAAGATGTTGAAAAAAAAAATAGAGAAGAAAAGAAAAGCTTTCGGAATCTAATGTCTAGAAAAGACATAGAATTCAAATTTTATTGGCATTCATGTTTTGAAACAGGAGGTTGTCTGAACATGAATAAGAACGTGCTTGGTGCATCATAAAATCCCCTTGATGGGTAAAATTTTTGGAGAAAAAGAAAGAGATTTTTCCAATCAAAAGTTGTTCAAAACTTTCAAAAGAACGTTTCCTCGAAAAACGAGAGGCAAAGCCTAAATCCAAACACGTCCTGTACACACTTGAGAGAGGAGTGGAGCGGATCAGATAGCAAAATCTGGACCTACGGAAGTAGGGATCATTCGCAGCAATTACTTGGATTGGGATGACGGAGGCATTCGTTTCATATCCCCCAAACACTACAGGTGAACATTGACAACCCCTTCGAACGGCGGTTTTCATTCTTAACCCTGTCAAGAACGACCCCACATCGGGGCAAAAAGGAAGTAAGTCCAGCAGCGTCAGGAGAAAATGGTTAGAAATTTTCTTGCTCGGACTAACATTAATCTTTGTGTGTTGTTTATATGGTAATCCAAGTGCCATAGGATGACGAGAAGCATTCATTCTTTATCACACACACCGAATCCTTTGCACAGCCAACTTGAGCCTGCAAATTCATTTCATGAACCCATTGGTGATCATTCCAAGACGGATGCCACACCACTTCAAAAATGGAAGAGTTCAAGACTCAGGGATTACGAAGAGAATTCCCGGACTGATATTTAAAGCATGTTTAGACCATATGTCTAACATGATCCCATGAAGATGAGAAAAAGTGGGATCTCAAAAATGAAAATGAAAAAATCCCCGGCATCAAGAAAAAGCAAAGTGCCTAGTAAAAGCAAGGCCGATGCTCGTGCAAGCTGTTTGCTTGATCCACAGTGAAACTTGGATGGGAAAAGAGAAAATTCCTAAAGGAGTCAGATAAAAAAGACTGTTCTCCAAATGCTATCAAGCACAGAACAAAGACATAGAGAGAGTCAGTCTCTGAATGCAACAAGAGACGCTCTCTAAAGAGCTGGTGCACACCGCAAGATAGGTTGCGCGCCTCAAAGGCTAAAGATGCAAAAAGAGAAAAGACAGGTGGCAAATCAGCAATGATCACCAATGTCAAACCCCTCATAAATTCTGGGCCAAAATTAAGCCTGTTTCGGTCCCCAATCCTACCAATGTTACAACCCCGAAACAGTCTTCTCTGACTAAGACACTTGGGTTAACATATAGCTTAGCTCGAAGAGGTACGAGCAAGACTATTTCTTTCTCATTTTGCAGGGTTCTTGACTTGTAAACCCGGAGCAGATGGTGAAAACTTTCGTTCAATGGCCTCGACTCCAAAGCGGGTCCCCCTTGAAAACCAATATCCGAGCCCAACATTACGGTCCCGTGGAAGACCTCCCGACCGATCAAAATGTATGCGCTGCGAATGAGCCTAAAACCTAGGCACAGGTTAGTAGGGAATTGAGTGCATCCCCTATAAAAACCACTATCTCAAAACAGATGAGAAGACCTTCTTGTCGAGAAATATTCCGATTGATGTTTTGAACAAACTCTTTTTGGAATTTTCAAACTGTTGATCTAGATTTTCCGTGCAAGGGATTTTATGATCACATTTGCATGTTGCAAGAATGCTTTGGATAACCTCCAGCATCAAAATGCACATTTCACGATTAAAACTTAAGTCATACGGTTTTTGTCAAATGGACAGCCGTGGTCTTCCCAAAGATTACTAACGTTTTCTTGGTGAAGAAAAATCTTTCAGGCTCAAACTTCTGCAGGATACCTGGAGAACCCAGCTCCCAGAATGTCGCTTCAACAGACTCAAGTGAAGTTTTGTCAAAATAAAATCTTTCACTGCTTCAAAAAAAAAACTAAATTCCCGACAAACTTCGGGGTCTCCAAAAAAAAGGGGGAAGAAAAACCCTTTTAAAAGAAAAAGTCCTATCAGACGTGGAGAACCCTCGTCCCAGGACCCATTTTCAAAATATCAAACAGTCTCATCAGACGTGGAGAACCCTCGTCATGAGACCCCTTTTTCAAATTTAGGCAGCCTCATCGGACGTGGAGAACCCTCGTCATGAGACCCCTTTTCATTCAGGCAGTCTCACCGGACGTGGAGAACCCTCGTCATGAGACCCCTTTCAAAATTCAGACAGTCTCATCGGACGTGGAGAACCCTCGTCATGAGACCCCATTTTTCAAAATTTAGGCAGTCTCATCGGACGTGGAGAACCTTCGTCATGAGACCCCTTTTCAAAACTTAGGCAGTCTCATCGGACGAGGAGAACCCTCGTCATGAGACACCTTTTCAAAATTCAGGAAGTCTCATCGGACGTGGAGAACCCTCGTCATGAGACCCCTTTTCAAAATTCAGGCGGTCTCATCGGACGTGGAGAACCCTCGTCATGAGACCCCTTCTCAAAATTTAGGCAGTCTCATCGGACGTGGAGAACCCTCGTCATGAGACCCCTTTTCAAAGCAACACAAGGTAGAAACCGCCTGAAGGGTCAAAACTATGGTAGAAACCGCCTGAAGGGTCAACTCAAGGTAGATACCGCCTGAAGGGTCAATCCAAGGTAGAAACCGCCTGAAGGGTCAAAAATGATGGTAGATACCGCCTGAAGGGTCAACACATGGTAGATACCGCCTGAAGGGTCAAACCAAGGTAGAAACCGCCTAAAGGGTCAATTCATGGTAGAAACCGCCTGAAGGGTCAACTCAAGGTAGATACCGCCTGAAGGGTCAATCCAAGGTAGAAACCGCCTGAAGGGTCAAAACTATGGTAGAAACCGCCTGAAGGGTCAACTCAAGGTAGATACCGCCTGAAGGGTCAATCCAAGGTAGAAACCGCCTGAATGGTCAAAAATGATGGTAGATACCGCCTGAAGGGTCAACACAAGGTAGATACCGCCTGAAGGGTCAAACCAAGGTAGAAACCGCCTAAAGGGTCAATTCATGGTAGAAACCGCCTGAAGGGTCAACTCAAGGTAGATACCGCCTGAAGGGTCAATCCAAGGTAGAAACCGCCTGAAGGGTCAAAACTATGATAGAAACCGCCTGAAGGGTCAACTCAAGGTAGAAACCGCCTGAAGGGTCAACTCAAGGTAGAAACCGCCTGAAGGGTCAGCCAAAAGTAGAAACCGCCATAAGGGTCAAACTAAACTTGACGGTAGATACCGCCATAAGGGTCAAATAAGGTAGAAACCGCCATAAGGGTCAACTCATTGGTAAATACCGCCGTAAGGATCAACACAAATGTCCGATCCACCATACAGATCAAACTTCTTGGCAAATCCCAAAGTGTGGGACGCGCCTTCCTTAGGTCCCTACTGTCGCGACCCGTCCGAAGGCGGACGCGGCTAATGGATTACCGATCGCGGGCCTTCCCCCGCACAAGGGTGCGGATCGCGGGCTTTGGATCGGCGCGGGCCCTCCCAGGCCCATACCAAATCGCGGCGGGAGTATTTTTCAAAGGGATTCGACGATAACAGTCGATCGCTTTCGACCTTAGTGTGGTCGTGGTGGCATGTGCAACTTGTGCATGCATTTGGAGTCGCCACCGGTCTTTCTTGGAGGGTAGACCGGAAACCTTATTGACCGATTGGGAGAGATCGATCAATTCTGCAGAACCAGAGATTTTGGGTTCGGGGACTTGGTTACGTTGATGTCATTACCAACGCCCTTTCGGTACCTAACGCGAGTGATTTTCCCTAACTAGGATCTCATGCAAGCGCAATTTTGGGTGAGGTAAGTGTGACTTTGCACATTAACCAGTTTAACATGCTCACGTAATCATAATAAATAAATAGATGCCAATCACATAAACATCTATCCTACGTGGTGATCATGGAATTATGATTTAATGGGTCTCGAGCCAATGAGACCACATTTAATCATTTTAATATTTTAATAACGGAGAGCCGCTCTTCGCTTCTTCTTGGTTTCTTGAACTCTTCAAGAATTGGGCCCCAAAGAGCTCGCCGACTTAAACGGCTCCTCCACGTAATCCTCGTAGCATTTACATCAACAATTGACTATGCTAAAAATAAAGATTACATGAAAAATAAAAGGAGTACGCAGTCTCCATTTAATAATTACAACCCCAAATATATAAATAATCATCATACATTCATATATACATCAATCACATTGATTAGGGATTTTTCCATGATCACCACCCTTTCACGTAAGTAATAAATTCACAATTTAAAACTTAGGAAGGCACAATAAAAATTCTACGTTGAATCATATTCAGAATTTTTACGTAAAATAAGATAGCCATAAATTTTCGATTCAAAATTGATTTAGTCTCAATTTTTGCTACGTTGATTAATTTATCATATAAAATAATCAATCTCCATTAGCCATGTAAGACGAACAATTCGTTAATACATATTGGCCATAGTATTGCAAAAATTGCAAAAAATCAATTAAATGCACGAAAACACCTAAGGATTGGCTCTGATACCACTGTTGGGATCCACGTAACACGTAGCGGAAATAAATAACAACCCATACATGTATCTCCAGAGGCGTACTTCGTGCATTTCAATCGAAAAAAAATCACAAAGTCTCAAAGGGAGTAAATAGATTACCTCTCGTAGCGTGCTTGAACGGAGGTGTCGGTTCGATGTTCTTCGATCTCAGCCTCCACAAGTGTTAGGCATCTAATTCGGACGCACCATCAATTGACGAACGGGGAGACGACTAATAACTCCACAACAATTGTGCTAGCAATATGCGGAATCAATATTCCGAACTTAGTATATTTTGCTCTCTCAAGATTATGAGAATATAGAGAGTGTTTGTGTTCTTCTCTCTAAGCTCTCAAAAATTTGCACACTCTACAAAATGTCTCCCCCCCAACCTCAAAACTCTTGCCATCCTTTTATAGCCAAAAATACCTTACAATAAATTGTATTTAAAAATAGCACTAACAATTATAAATTCTATCTAAAAATAGCACTCACAAATAAATGACATTTAAAAATAGCACTAACAATAGCACTCACAATTTATAATACAAAAATGCTATTTAAAAATAGCACTAACAATAGCACTCACAATTTATAATACAAAAATGCTATTTAAAAATAGCACTAATAATTATAAATTCTATCTAATAATAGCACTCACAATTTATGATAAATAAATGCCATTTAAAAATAGCACTAACAATAGCACTCACAATTTATGATAAATAAATGTCATTTAAAAATAGCACTAACAATAGCACTCACAATTTATAATACAAAAAAATGCTATTTAAAAATAGCACTAGCAATAGCACTCACAATACAAAAATGCTAAAAAAAAGGCACTAACAAAGGTGTTAAAAATAATAACCATTATTATTATTACAAGAGTTAAAGAGGTTACCAAACAGTACAAATATGCATAACGTATAAATACGTATGACATATAAATACATAGAGCATACGTATACATCCGTGAAACCGGGAACTAATTGAAAGAAAAATGTGCAATTAAGCCCTTTTGGTAAAAATTGATTAAATTGGAGGGCAAATTGACCTAATTGCACTTTAAGACTTTAGAATCCAATGTCATAGCTTATAAAAAGTGAGAATTGAAAACTAAAAGACTCGAAAATGATTTTTTTTAGGCTCGGTTCGGGTTTATGTTTGTGAAGGAACATAGTGACCCGAGCCGAATTTTTGAGATTTAAAGTGACACACTTGAAGAGGAAATTAAAACAAAATTATCGAATATTTTTGGGTATTTTTCTGACCACGAATGGTATTTTTCTGATTTTTTGGGTATTTTTATAATTAAATAAACTCGAAAAATATTAAAAATACCGAAAAATATTTTTTTGTTCAAAATTGATTCCTAAGGTTAAACCAAGGCTTCCAAAGTTGATTTTGTGATTTTATGACCTTTTTTTTATATTTTTAATTAATTTTAAAGAATAAAAATCACAATAATAAATGGTAAAAAAAATCAGGTGTCAACAGCTGCCCCTCTTTGAGAGGAATCTCGTTAGAGGTTTCTCTCAAAGATAAGGTGGCACCTGATTCCTAACCGACTCAACTGGGAAAATAAGAGAAGAAATGTTATGACATCGGATCCTTAAGCCTATTGATAAAAGCTCAAATCAATCCCCGGTTTGCTCTAACAATTTGAACATGGGCCGGAGTGAGAGAGGCTTACCTGAAGCTCACCTGTCGGATGCTGCCGGTTGCGACGACTTTCAAGAAGATGCCTAGGACTCGTCATTCAGAATATCCTAGGGAGATTAAGCTCTGACCTGTATGGTAGGTCATACCATGATGGGATTCCTAACTTGTAGGAACCTAAGGAAGGCGCATCCCACGCTTTGGGATTTGCCAAGGATTTTGATCCGTATGGTGGATCAGACCTTTGTGTTGATCCTTACTGCGATATTTATTAATGAGTTGACCCTTATGGCGGTTTCTACCGATGAATTGACCCTTATGGCGGTTTCTACCATATGTGACCCTTCAGGCGGTTTCTACCATTAATGTGATCCCTCAGGCGGTTTCTACCTTGGTTTGACCCTTCAGGCGGTATCTACCTTGATTTGACCCTTCAGGCGGTATCTACCTTCATTTGACCCTTCAGGCGGTATCTACCTTTGAGTTGACCCTTCAAGCGGTATCTACCTTATTTTGACCCTTCAGGCGGTATCTACCTTCATTTGACCCTTCAGGCGGTATCTACCTTCATTTGACCCTTCAGGCGGTATCTACCATATTTTGACCCTTCAGGCGGTATCTACCTTGATTTGACCCTTCAGGCGGTATCTACCTTCATTTGACCCTTCAGGCGGTATCTACCTTCATTTGACCCTTCAGGCGGTATCTACCATATTTTGACCCTTCAGGCGGTATCTACCTTCATTTGACCCTTCAGGCGGTATCTACCTTCATTTGACCCTTCAGGCGGTATCTACCTTTGAGTTGACCCTTCAAGCGGTATCTACCTTATTTTGACCCTTCAGGCGGTATCTACCTTCATTTGACCCTTCAGGCGGTATCTACCTTCATTTGACCCTTCAGGCGGTATCTACCTTCATTTGACCCTTCAGGCGGTATCTACCTTTGTTTGACCCTTCAGGCGGTGTCTACCATCAGTTTTGACTTTGAAAAGGGGTCTCATGACGAGGGTTCTCCACGTCCGATGAGACTGCCTAAATGAAAAGGGGTCTCATGACGAGGGTTCTCCACGTCCGATGAGATTTCCTGAATTTTGAAAAGGGGGTCTCATGACGAGGGTTCTCCACGTCCGATGAGACTGTTTGAATTTTGAAAAGGGGTCTCATGACGAGGGTTCTCCACGTCCGATGAGACTGTTTGATATTTGAAAAGGGGTCTCATGACGAGGGTTCTCCACGTCCGATGAGACTACTTGAATTTTGAAATGGGGTCTCATGACGAGGGTTCTCCACGTCAGATGAGACTGCTTGATTTTTGAAAAGGAGTCTCATGACGAGGGTTCTCCACGTCCGATGAGACTACCTAAATTTTGAAAAGGGGTCTCATGACGAGGGTTCTCCACGTCCGATGAGACTGCCTGAATTTGAAAAGGGGTCTCATGACGAGGGTTCTCCACGTCCGATGAGACTACCTAATTTTTGAAAAGGGGTCTCATGACGAGGGTTCTCCACGTCCGATGAGACTGCCTGAATTTGAGAAGGGGTCTCATGACGAGGGTTCTCCACGTCCGATGAGACTGTTTGATATTTGAAAAGATGTCCTAGGACGACGGTTCTCTACGTCAAGCTAGGACTGCTTGATTTTGAAAAAGGGTCCCGGAACGAGGGTTCTCCACGTCTGCTGGGACAGTTTGCCGACTTCTTTTGAAAAAGGGTGTTATCCTCATCCTTTCTTTTGAAAGATCCCGAAATTCGTCGGGAATTCAGTTTTGAAGCAGTGAAAGATTTTATCTTGACAAAGCTTCACTTGGGTCTGTTGAGGCGACATTCTGGGAGCTGGGTTCTCCAGGTATCCTGCAGAAGTTTGAGCCTGAAAGATTTTTCTTCACCAAGAAAACGTTAGTAATCTTTGGGAAGACCACGGCTGTCCATTTGACAAAAACCGTATGACTTAAGTTTTAATTGCGAAATGTGCATTTTGATGCTGGAGGTTATCCAAAGCATTCTTGCAACATGCAAATGTGATCACAAATCCCTTGCACGGAAAATCTGGATCCAACAGTTTGAAAATTCCAAAAAGAGTTTGTTCAAAACATCAATTGGAATATTTCTCGACAGGGAGGTCTTCTCACCTGTTTTGAGATAATGGTTTTTATAGGGGATGCACTCAATTCCCTACTAACATGTGCCTAGGTTTTAGGCTCATTCGCAGCGCATACGTTTTGACCGGTCGGGAGGTCTTCCACGGGACCGTAATGTTGGGCTTGGATATTGGTTTTCAAGGGGGACCCGCTTTGGAGTCGAGGCCATTGAATGAAAATCTTCATCATCTGCTCCGGGTTTACAAGTCGAGAACCCTGCAAAATGAGAAAGAAATAGTCTTGCTCGTACCTCCTCGAGCTAAGCTATATGTTAACCCAAGTGTCTTAGTCAGAGAAGACTGTTTCAGGGTCTTAACATCGGTAGGATTGGGGACCGAAAAAGGCTTGTTTTTGGCCCAGAATTCATGAGGGGCTTGACATTGGTGATCATTGCAGATTTGACACATGTCCTTTCCTTTCTGCATCTTTAGTTTTTGAGGTGTGCAACTGATTTTGAGGTGTGCACCAACTCTTTAGAGAGCCTCTCTTGTTGCATTCAGAGAACGATAACTCTCTCTATGTCTTTGTTCTGCGCTCGGCACCATTTGGGGAGCAACCCTTTTGGATTTGGCTCCTTCAGGGATTTCTTCTTTTCCCATCCGGCTTCATTGCGGATCAATCAAACAACTCACACGAGCATCAGCCTTGCTTTTACCAGGCACTTTGCTTTTTCTCGATGCCGTGGATTTTTCTCATTCACTTTTGAAATCCCATTTTTTTTTATCTTCATGGGATCGTGTTAAACCTACGATCAAAGGTCTAACAAGGTTAAGCATTAACTTAGGAATTTTTTTTGCAAACCCTAAGTCTTGAACTCCTTCGTTTCTGAAGTGATGCTGCATCCGTCTTGGAATGTGCAATGATCACCAACGGGTTTATGAAATGATTTTGCAGGTTCAATTTGGCTATGCAAAAGGATTCAGTGTGTGGGATAGAGAAATGAATGCTTCTCCTCATCCTATGGCACTTGGATTACCATATAAACAACACACAAAGATTAATGTTAGTCCGAGCAAGAAAATTTCTAACTATTTTCTCCTGATGCTGCTGGACTCACCTCCATTTTGCCCCGATGTGGGGTGGTTCTTGACAGGGTTAAGAATGAAAACCGCCGTTCAAAGGGGTTATCAACGGGCACCTGTAGTGTTTGGGGGATATGAAACGAATGCCTCCGTCGTCCCAATCCATGTAATTGTTGCGAACAATCCCTACTTCCGTAGGTCCAGATTTCACTATCTGATCTGCTCCATTTCTCTCTCAAGTGTGTATAGGACGTGTTTGGATTAGGCTTTGCCTCTCGTCTTTTGAGAAAACGTCCTTTTGAAATTTTTGAACTTTTGATTGGAAAAAATCTATTTCATTTTCTCCAAATATTTTACCCGTCAAGGGGATTTTATGATGCACCATGCATGTTCTTATTCATGTTCAGACAACCTCCTGTTTTAAAACATGAATGCCAATGAATTTTGAATTCTATGTCTTTTCTAGACATTAGATTCTGAAAGCTTTTCTTTTTTATTTAACATCTTCAATGGATTGGGGAAAGGGATACTTACCTGTCCCCCGCGGCTGGAAATCCCTGAAAATACGGAAGAAACATGTTATTGTACGTTCACGAATTTTTTTTCAAAAAATTAGAACGATACAATTTACCCTTGGTCATGTATTCCAACGGGTAATACATGGGATGTGAAAACCTGTTTCGCCTTGATGGCGATCCCCTGTCAAAGATGGGAATTAGGCGTCAGTTTGCGTTCCAAAATTCAAGGCAAATTGGAACGATACAGCCTTATTCTTGTTTTGTGCTTCCATTTGAGCACAAACGCGCGGCTTGCAGAAATTGGCCATCTATATTGTGGCCATGATTCCTCCGTTTGGTTGGCGATAAATCCTTCTCAAGGATTTGCCATAGAGGAGACCCATTTGTGATTTTGGACGTATTCCAGCGCCACTCTTCATAGTTCCTTTTGTTCAAGAAAAATGAAATTTTTATCAGAATGCATGTCAAAGCATGAAGTGTGGAAGCGATACTTTTTACCATCCACTAGGTCTTATGATCAAAGACCATCTCCTGGAATCTTGACTTCTAAGGCCACTGATTCAATTCGCCTCCTTGTTAGCGCGCTCTCTTCTTTTGAGGCTTTCGGCGCCAATAACTTCCTGTTAAATGAGTAAAAACTCATGTTAGGCATGTGGTCTTCGAAGACCAAATTGGAACGATACAGGGTTACCGTTCACCCAAATTCGTATCTCGGGGTTTGATTCTGATGCGGACGACTCTGTTATTGCGTCCATTGACTTTGCCAGAGGAGAAACGTCCGGCATACAAATGATTCACTTGCCCCAGTTAGGCATGGTTTTGCTGTTTGTCATCTCTAGATTCGATGACCCTGGTCTGATGCGCTTTCATGGGGGATCATGAGAGTTTGCCCCCGGTTTGGCTCCTCAAAGCAAATGGGGGGAACCTGCTCCCATTGATTTTTGCAGATTCTGGTCCTCCATCTCGATTGTCAGAGTCCTTGATCAATTTTATCTGTCTCAAGACAGCTTGATATTCTTGGGATTCGTCATGTGGCGGTTTGGTGATTCTCTCGACCACAGTCGCCATTTGAGGTATTTGATGTTCCCTGTTTGTTATTTGAAAGCATTACATCCTGCATCCTCTGCTCTTGATCATCATCTGAGAGGAAAAAGAAAGGAAACATTATTCCCATATCAAGAAAATAATCATTTTGGAACGATACGTCCTTTTACACTTGATTTGCATTCCGTTTTGATGTTGCATATTGATATGAACAACATCTATCAAATTCCTCCATCCGTGCTTGAAGGTATTTGCAACGCCTACGGTTCATTTGCCCCAGCTGGGCGACGTCTGTTTTGTCATTTGAATGTATGAACTTTTGGGTGCATTGTCTCTTTTATCACATGAGATAAAAAATGGAGAAAAAATTATCCCCAGATCTGATTAAAAATCAATTAGGAACGATACGTCCTTTCACCAAACGAGTGGCTCTGCGGCCAAATGTATTTTGCACTAAAGGGACGAATTCCCCTATGCTCCATGGGTTTGGGGAATTTGCCCCCATTTTCGATAGAAATGAGCCTTATCAAGATGTATACAATACAAATAGATCCCTAATACAATCAATCTAAGGGACGAGATAGAGAGGATCTCAGCAAAATTAATCTTATACAAGAGAACTAAGAATGTCAAATCAATCAAAGGAATGTGGTCCGAACACTTGGAGATGCCCCAGTTCCAGTCTTCGAGATGTGACTCCAGGATCACCGATTTTTTTTTTTTCGGTGGCTTTAGATATACCAACCATCTAAAGACATGCACATGAGACAAGTGAGGATAAAACTTCTAAAAATCAAAGGATTTGGCACCTAAGGTCAAGGTTCCCACCTCGAGTTCTAGAAAGAGCAGATTCCATTGCACAACTATCGTTGCATTGGGGCTCGATCCATAGTTCGAAATGAGCGGAATTGAAAAGTGGATTACCCCGTGTTTTTCCTCACGGAGATTCCATTTTCAATCCCTTCTATTGTTTTCCTATAGGCGGCACCCGGGGTTTTAGGCGCGGTTGTGTGTATTTTCGGTGTCGTGCTAAATCGATAAACATGCATCTTATTTAACAATCACCGCTTCAATATAAAACATACACACAATCATTCATTCCTACGCCAACCTGCATAAGACAATGTTAATCACAAACTACCCCCCTTATCGCTCCAATCTGCAAAAACATATAACACCTATCATAAGCGGACTTACCTCACCTTCAAGAGCGCCTGCAGGGTTAGAAAAATCACTCAGTGTTTTAATTACGGCCTAAGTCCACTTGAGGTCTAGAACCATTGGTTCTAGAACAAAGTCCCCAGTGGAGTCTGTCGCGACCCGTCCGGAAGCGGACGCGGCTAATGGATTACCGATTGCGGCCCCCACTCTGAAATGTGGATCGCGGGCCTTAAATCGGCTCGGGCCCTCCCAGGCCCATACCAAATCGCGGCGGGAGTATATTTTAAAGGATTCGACGATAAGAGTCGATCGCTTTCGACCTTCAGTGTGGTCGTGGTGGCATGTGCAAATTGTGCATGCATTTGGAGTCGCCACCGGTCTTTCTTGGAGGGTAGACCGGAAACCTTATTGACCGATTGGGAGAGATCGATCAATTCTGCGGAACCAGAGATTGTGGGTTCGGGGACTTGGTTACGCTGGTGTCATTACCAACGCCCTTTCGGTACCTAACGCGAGTGATTTTCCTAGCTAAGAGTTCATGCAGGTGCAATTTTGGGTGAGGTAGGCTTGATTTAGGGTTTCAAGCAGATTGGAAGACTGTTCCTATCAACCACGATCAGTTTAAATGAAAGCGCAATCAAGTACATAAATAAATCACATCAATGTACATCAATTCAAATCAAAGGCTTCCTACTATAGTAATAAAGGCTTAAGTAAGGTGTGATTTCAGGTCCAGGGTAAAATGGGAAGATTTGGAGGCGATTTGGCCCGAAGGGCAAAATCGTCAATTTTTGGATGATTTGGATACCGAATTACCCAAAATATTCCATGGCCAGTTGTTTGTGGCCATTTCCCATTTTTGAGAATTTTTTTTTGGAATTTCTTGATTTTTCTTCAATTTTTTTTGAATTTTCCTTTAATAATTCATTTTTTTTTGAAATTTTTTTATTTTCGACAAATATTTTAATAAAAAGTATGTCTTTGACAATAGATAACACTCAACCAGATAAATAAGCTAACCACTAGGCTGAAACAAATACATGTAAATCAAATATATAACGGCAATAATTTTAGAAAAATAACTTTGATGTATGAACCGAGTGCGTAAAATATACCTGATTAGATATTGATCTTCAGACGCCGGACTTCCAGCGGGTGACCGTCTCCGTACGCATCACCTGACGGTTGAGGCTTTCCCAGTAGAAAAGCGGTGATGCCCAAGGATTTTCAGATAATTCACGTGCCTTTCGACTTTCATAATTGGTGTACCAGACAAAGCCATTCTCGTCAACTCCTTTCAGCAAAACCATGCGTGATGGGGGTTTCCCATCCCTGCCAGCAGTTGACAATACCATGGCATTTGGTTCCCGCCACCCAGCAGTCACTGCTTCTTCAAACCATTTGCGAAACTGCTTGATGGGGTCAGCCTCAACTTCTTCCTCGCGAAACTCTGGTGAAATGTAGTTCTCTCTCATGGATGATATATCAACTTGAGGGATCTTGCCAATACGGACGCACATTGATGTTCCAGGATATGGAGGAAGCCATAGATTATATTTTTCTGCTATAGGTGGTGGGACAAATCTACCTCCTAAAAAATGATGTGGACCACGAAATTGCTTGGCACACAACTTTGGAGCAGTTAGAGAAACCAACATATCAGGCTTGATGCCTTCACCACTGACGTCTCCTTCTTCAACATGCCATTCGGAAGGGATATCTACGGGGACAATTGCAGGGGATTTTTTATGTGCTTGGTCACTTTTTCGCATACCAGCCAATCTTCTTATTATATCGTCAAAAGGCGGCCTTGCGGCACCATGGAATGAGAATCCAAATACTGCATCCAGTAAGATATCGAATTCCGAAGACAAATCTGCAGGAAGATTTTCCACTGACAAGAAAGGAACTCTCAGAGATTCGAGCTGAGTAACCAGACGAGTATAAAGAGGCTTCGGAGTACGCTTAGGATAACAAATGCATGGCTTATATCCGAAATAAAACAAATGACGAGCAGCTACCAGGCCATCACCACCATCGTTCCCAGGTCCACATATTGCAAGGACACGCTTATACTCGCTGGCTTTGTAGACCTCAGCGATTGAAGTCGCCACGCTCAAGCCAGCCAACTCCATGAGCTGATCGACGCTGAAGCCGAGGGGGCCCATGAGGTTCTCGTCGATCTCGGCTGCCTCTCCCTGCGCGAGGTACGAAATGGAGCTCGGATCGCTGAAGCTCTCCAACCGGTCCCTCATCGCTCGGCGCTCGCAGTCCGACCTGGAGCAGAAGGAACGAATAGCGGGGCCCCAACCAGTACCAGATAATCCGGCGGAGAGAGGAGGGGACTGGAGTTCGGATATGGCTGCGCGAAGTGGAGGAGTGGCGGTGTGGGCTGGCGCGACTCAATTTGCCCACTAACGCCGAAACAGGGGAAGAGACTTCTCGGCGGCTCCGACGGTTGGCGACGACGTTGGAGGGTCGTCGGAGGTGGCGAGCAACGGGTGAAGGCGGAAATGGTCAGAAGTGGTTCGTAGAAACCAGAAGGGAGGAGGAGGAGGCCCGGTCTTCCATTGCTCTTCTCGGCCGCCAAAGAAAACGCCTCGGGAGGGTTGGTTGCGCCCGGGGCTCTTACTCACGAAGATCCAAGAAGAAGAAGAACACCCCCCCTGGGGCCTAGGTGTCGTGGAAAACAAAAAAAGGGTAGAGATGGGGAGCGGCCGTGGGAAAGAAAAGAAAGAAAAAGAAAGAAAAAAAAATGAAAAGGAGAGAAAGAGAAAATATAATATAATAAAATAAAATAAATAAATAAAAAGAGAGATAAAATCATTAATTAAACACACACTTTTTCTTTTTGCCTTTTCTTTTAAATGATGATGTTTCACATTTCCTTTTTAATTATTACTAATATTTTTGCCAAATTCAATTTTATGGTGATCAGAGAACACCTAAAATCGAACCTGAATTTTACTGTTTTATGAGGTCAGAAAATAGACAAAATAAAAATAAAAATACCGACTATTTTTATATGATTTTTGTGACCTCAAATATTATTTTTCTTGATTTTCTTCTTTTCTTTTCTTTTCTTTTCTTTTTTTTTGTATTTTTCGAAAATATTAAAAAAAATTAAAATTATGAAAATTATTTTTTTGGTCAAAATGGTTCCTAAGGCCAAGCCAAGGCTTCCAAAGTTGATTTTGTGATTTTATGAACTTTTTTGATATTTTTGATTAATTTCAAAGGATAAAAATCACAATAATAGATGGTCGGGAATCACGTGTCAACAGAGTCGCCAGCTGTCGCGACCCGTCCGAAGGCGGACGCGGCTAATGGATTATCGATCGCGGGCCTTCCCCCGCACAAGGGTGCGGATCGCGGGCTTTGGATCGGCGCGGGCCCTCTTAGGCCCATACCAAATCGCGGCGGGAGTATTTTTCAAAGGGATTCGACGATAACAGTCGATCGCTTTCGACCTTAGTGTGGTCGTGGTGGCATGTGCAACTTGTGCATGCATTTGGAGTCGCCACCGGTCTTTCTTGGAGGGTAGACCGGAAACCTTATTGACCGATTGGGAGAGATCGATCAATTCTGCGGAACCAGAGATTTTGGGTTCGGGGACTTGGTTACGTTGATGTCATTATCAACGCCCTTTCGGTACCTAACGCGAGTGATTTTCCCTAACTAGGATCTCATGCAGGCGCAATTTTGGGTGAGGTAAGTGTGACTTTGCACATTAACCAGTTTAACATGCTCACGTAATCATAATAAATAAATAGATGCCAATCACATAAACATCTATCCTACGTGGTGATCATGGAATTATGATTTAATGGGTCTCGAGCCAATGAGACCACATTTAATCATTTTAATATTTTAATAACGGAGAGCCGCTCTTCGCTTCTTCTTGGTTTCTTGAACTCTTCAAGAATTGGGCCCCAAAGAGCTCGCCGACTTAAACGGCTCCTCCACGTAATCCTCGTAGCATTTACATCAACAATTGACTATGCTAAAAATAAAGATTACATGAAAAATAAAAGGAGTACGCAGTCTCCATTTAATAATTACAACCCCAAATATATAAATAATCATCATACATTCATATATACATCAATCACATTGATTAGGGATTTTTCCATGATCACCACCCTTTCACGTAAGTAATAAATTCACAATTTAAAACTTAGGAAGGCACAATAAAAATTCTACGTTGAATCATATTCAGAATTTTTACGTAAAATAAGATAGCCATAAATTTTCGATTCAAAATTGATTTAGTCTCAATTTTTGCTACGTTGATTAATTTATCATATAAAATAATCAATCTCCATTAGCCATGTAAGACGAACAATTCGTTAATACATATTGGCCATAGTATTGCAAAAATTGCAAAAAATCAATTAAATGCACGAAAACACCTAAGGATTGGCTCTGATACCACTGTTGGGATCCACGTAACACGTAGCGGAAATAAATAACAACCCATACATGTATCTCCAGAGGCGTACTTCGTGCATTTCAATCGAAAAAAAATCACAAAGTCTCAAAGGACTCGTCATTCTGAATATCCTAGGGAGATTAAGCTCTAACCTGTATGGTAGGTCATACCATTATGGAATTTCTAACTGGTATGAACCTAAGGAAGGCGCATCCCACGCTTTGGGATTTGCCAAGGATTTTGATCCGTATGGTGGATCGGACCTTTGTGTTGATCCCTACGGCGATATTTACCAATGAGGTGACCCTTATGGCGGTTTCTACCAATGAATTGACCCTTATGGAGGTTTCTACCATACGTGACCCTTCAGGCGGTTTCTACCATTAATGTGATCCTTCAGGCGGTTTCTACCTTGGTTTGACCCTTCAGGCGGTTTCTACCTTTGATTGACCCTTCAGGCGGTTTCTACCTTTAATGTGATCCTTCAGGCGGTTTCTACCTTGGTTTGACCCTTCAGGCGGTTTCTACCTTTGATTGACCCTTCAGGCGGTTTCTACCATTGGTTTGACCCTTTAGGCGGTATCTACCTTTGTTTTTCTTTGAAAAGGGGTCTCATGACGAGGGTTCTCCACGTCCGATGAGACTGTTTGATATTTTTGAAAGGGGGTCCTAAGACGAGGGTTCTCCACGTCATGCCAGGACTTGGGTCTGTTGAGGCGACATTCTGGGAGCCGGGTTCTCCAGGTATCCTGCAGAAGTTTGAGCTTGAAAGATTTTTCTTCACCAAGAAAACGTTAGTAATTTTTGGGAAGACCACGGCTGCCCATTTGACAAAAGCCGTATGACTTAAGTTTTAATTGTGAAGTGTGTATTTTGATGCTGGAGGTTGTCCAAAGCATTCTTGCAACATGCAAATGTGATCACAAATCCCTTGCACGGAAAATCCGGATCAAACAATTTGAAATTTCCAAAAAGAGTTTGTTCAAAACATCTATTGGAGAATTTCTCATCCAAGAGGGCTCCTCACCGCTCTGTGATAATGGTCTTAAGGAATGCGCCAACTTCCTATTAACCCGTGCCTAGGTTTTAGGATCATTCGCAGCGCATACATTTTGATCGGTCGGGAGGTCTTCCATGGGACCGTAATGTTGGGCTTGGTTATCGATCTTCAAGAGGGACTCACTTTTGAGTCGAGGTCATTTGAATGAAATTCTTCACCATCTGCTCCGGGTTTACAAGTCGAGAACCCTGCAAAATGAGAAAGAAATAGTCTTGCTCGTACTTCTTCGAGCTAAGCTATATGTTAACCCAAATGTCTTAGTCAGAGAAGACTGTTTCAGGGTTATGACATTGGTAGGATTGGGGACCGAAAAAGGCTTGTTTTTTTTTGCCCAGAATTTATGAGGGGATTGACATTGGTGATCATTGCAAATTCGTCACCTGTCCTTTCCATTCTGCATATTCAGTTTTTGAGGTGTGCAACCGCTTTTGAGGTGCGCACAAGTCCTTTAGAGAGCGTCTCTTGTTGCATTCAGAGACCGATAATTCTCTCTATATCTTTGCTCCGCGCTTGACGCCATTTGGGGAGTAGCCCTTTTGATACTACTCTTTTAGGAATTTCCTCTTTTCCCGACCAGACTTTACTGAGGATCAATCAAACAGCTTATGCGAGCATCAGCCTTGCTTTTACCAGGCACTTTGCTTTTTCTTATCTGATGCTGGGGATTTCTTTAATCCCTTGTCGCAAGCGGGATGCTTGGCAATTGTGCTAGATATATGACTTGGCTCTTAGCACGCTTGAGTATCGACTTAGTAGCTTTTTCGTAAACCCTAGGTCTTGAACTCCCTCGTTTCTGAAGTGATGTTGCATCCATCTTGGAAAGTGCAATGATCACCAACGGGTTTATGAAATGATTTTGCAGGCTCAACTTGGCTATGCAAAGGATTCGGTGTGTGGGATAGAGAAATGAATGCTTCTCATCATCCTATGGCACTTGGATTACCATCATATAAACAACACACAAAGATTAATGTTAGTCCGAGCAAGAAAATTTCTAACCATTTCCTCCTGATGCTGCTGGACTCACCTCCATTTTGCCCCGATGTGGGGTGGTTCTTGACAGGGTTAAGAATGAAAATCGCCGTTCAAGGAGTTATCAACGGTTACCTGTAGTGTTTAGGGGATATGAAACGAACGCCTCCGTCGTCCCAATCCATGTAATCGCTGTGAATGGTCCCTACCTCCGTAGGTACAGATTTTGCCATCCGATTCACTTCCCTCATCTCTCAAGTGTATGTAGGATGTGTTTGGACTGGGTTCGCCTCTCTTTTGAGTAAACTTCCTTTTGAATGATTTGACAAATAATCATATTTGGAAAAATTCATTTCTTTCTTTCCCAAAATTTATCCATCGAGGGGATTTTGTGATGTATCGTGCATGTTTTATTCATGCTTTGGGCAACCTCCCGATTTAAATCATGAACATCGATGCATTGGATAATTTCCATGACGGCTAAAGGGATTTTAACATTCTTTATCTCCAGCTAACTGGGAAAGGGATACTTACCTACCTGTCGCGGCTGCAGACCCCTGCAAATGTAAAGAAAGCATATCATTGTAGGTTCACAAATTTTTCAAAAATCGAAACGATACATCCTACCCTTGGTCATGTATTCTGACGAGTAGTACATGGGATGTAAAAACTTGTTCCTCTGCAAGGCGACTCCCCTGCCAAGGATAGACAACGAGTATCAATTCATATCCTCGAATTCAAGACAAATTGGGACGATACAACTTTACTCTTGATTTTCATCCCATTCTGATGTGGCGTGTTGATATGAACAACATCTATCAAATCCGCCTATCCATGCTTGGAGTGTTTGTAACATCAATGGTTCATCTGCCCCCAGCTGGGCAGCGTCTGTTCTGCTATTTGAACGAATGACTCCTTAAGTGATTTATCCATGTTTATCATCTGAGAAGGAAAAGAAAGAAGACATTATTTCGGTATCCGATTGGAGATCGTTTAGGAACGATACATCGTTTTACCAAATGGGTGGCTTCGCGGCCAGATGCATTTTGCATTGAAGGAGTGGATTCCATTATGCTCTGCGAACGATGATCATTGCTTGGGGAGCTCGCCCCTGAGCTTAAAGATGCTCAAAAGGTAAGGCGGATCTTCGTACGACTAGTTTTAAGCGTAAATGAGAAATGCCCCCATGGGAGCCTTACAATGGGATTGCCAATACATTCATTCAGGCTATTCAACCTCTTTTCTCCGAACATTTTTTTACAAATCGCGCCTTGAATCAAACACCTGATCGTCGGCTCTGTATCACTATTGCAAGAGTCCGCCAGCTTCAGGCTGATCGAGCCAGAAATTGAGTTCCTCTCCAAGGAAATCGCTCGAATCTCCGAGCCATTGATGCTCAAGTCGAGTGTCACCGACCGCTGGAGATAGATCACTCTCGCCTTGGATGATTTGATTCCTCGAGCTGGAACATCCCTTGTTGACCGGCAAATATGTAGACATGTCCCATGTAAATGTTGGATTTGCCATGGGAAGAGCACTAGCAACAGGTTGGTACTCAAATTGGGGAGTTCCTATTTGCGGGAACTGCGGTATATACATTTGAGGGGTATTGAGACTGCTTGGTGGAGTGTTCTGATTTGGGTTAGAGGAGTCGGTGACATGGTTGCTGGTCTCGTCAACACCGAAACATGGTTGGGTGTTCCCGGCTCTACAATCATTGTGGTTGCAGTTATGACCAACATTTAAGTTCGAACCAGCTCCATCCGAGCTTAGTGTCACCCGTCCCTCTTTTAGCAACCTCTTGAAATATCCAAGGTGGCTCGCGACGTTAACTTTAGAGAGTCCCGGCACGTTCAGGATTTCGTGTATGCGCGTTGATCGTGCCGTGTCGATCCCCAACTGTCGAACTGTATCAACAAATTTCTGATGGAGTTCAGCAGTCCAAGAAAATCGCGCTTTCTTGTCAACAAGAACAGCTCGCCGACTAATCTCTATGAGATCTGATTGTGTTGGAAACTGCTCTTGTAAGCCTTCGACGGTATCTGACTGCACCGTAAGACATTGCGAAAGGCATTGTAACATATGAGCACTACCAATCTCTAGAAGTGGCTCTTCGGAGAATATTTCACTGATGAGAATATGGTTATTGCAATCAAGGCAAGTGGCGCTGCTCAGTGCTTCCTCATATCTAGCGCTTTCTGTTCGAAGCTTTTCATTTTCTTCTTTCAGAATCGCTAGCTCTTGCTGTCTATGTAGATTCCCCAGCCGGGCTCGTTTGTTACGAAACCACTTATTGACCTTCCCAGGCTCCCACCCTAACTCTCGACCTAGCTCAGCCCTCTGCTTCTCATCTGGATGGGGGCATTCCTCGAAGAAAAAATCAAGCTCCCGGTCTTGACTTGAAGTATGGTGAAGGGGATGTTTTCCTTTCTGACGCTGATCACTGCTATGGATATTGTTTTCATTACCACAACCTTGAGTTTCATCGTTGGAAGTGTCAATCTCCATGACCATCGTGCCGGATTCGGTCCCGTGATCTTCAAATTCTTCCAGCAGTTTAAGCTCGGAGACTTCCAAGTCGGGCGTTTCCAACAAATGACGGTATCCTTGGAACATTTTGGATCGAAGTATCACTGACTGATCGTCGCAGAAGTCATCTGATCCTTCGAAATATTGATGCATGGGTTGGGTAGTATCGCCCGACTGGTTCTTCGAGCTGGAACCTCCATTTCTTCTCGAGAACATGAGAGGGGAGTTGATCGATTGACCCCCATAAGCATCTCCTACTTGGGAATTAGGGAAACAAAAATGCTCAACGCATTCCCTTGTTAGATCCTTTGAAACCACATGCCCTAGTTCGGCAAGTCCTTGGGCACTAAGCCCAGAAAGCTCATTAGTAAGCGGAAAAACAGCGACGGATGGGTGCTGCACCTGCTGCATCTGTGGCACACACTCTTGAAGAAAATTGGGATGACTCAGATGAATATTCTGATCAATTTCCCAATAAGTGTTGAATTTGTAACCGAGGTTAGCATGACGCTGTCTTAGCGCTCTTCTGTAACAACCGAGGTGATTTGAGACCATAGCCTTGGTAAGTTCTGGTGCATTCAGGGCCTCCATTACTTTCTTCGGGCGTGCATAGTCGAGCCCTATTCGCCGAACCACGTCTAAGAACTTGCGGTGAAGCTCAAGGGGCCACGCGAAAATCTTCTTCTCTTGGTTCAGAATAGCGTTGACAGCTTGACGGCTGATCTTTAACCCTTCTCGAGCAGGATCTGATCCTGCCCGAAGCCGTTGTGGAGAAGACTCTTGGGCTCTGACGTGGTGACTCTCCTCATAGTGGCATATATTCCCTCCTTCAGAAGGCACTGGCACTATCTTTGTGGGATTGATTTGTTCATGCACATCACCAGTATTTTCGATCATAGCAGAAGGCTTAACGGGAAACAATCTACTGAGAGTGGTAGGGCCACCGCAGTTAGGGCAGACAATAGTGCTAAGAACTTCTTCATACCTCACGTTCTTTGTTCGAAGCTTCTCGTTCTGTTCCTTTAGAAATGCGGTCTCCCGTCGTTTGTACTGCTTACTCAGCTTGGTTCGTTTATTTTGAAACCAATTCAAGATCCTCAAAGGGCTCGTCCCTAGTTTTTGACCCAACTTCTTCCTCTGTTCTGTGTCCGGGAAAGGGCATCCCTTGAAGATAGCTTCAAGTATCTGGACCTCATCCGGAGTGTAGAGCTGGCGACGCTTTCTTTTCTGGCGCGGATCATCGTCGCTGGCGTCTTGGTCGCTGAGGGCTTGAGTCTCCTGGATGGTCGAGTCGATTTCCATATCCTTCGTGACGAATTCATTTCCGAGGTCTTCAAATTCCTCTAGCCGTTCAAGTTCGGAAACATTCAGGTCAGGCGTTTCCAACAGATGATGGTACCCCTTGAACATTTTGGGTTGAGATGTCTTTTCCTGATCTTCGTTCGCTTGATCTTCTCCACCCTTTCTCAGATGTTCGCCCTCTCTGTAATTATCAGAGATTAGGCGTGTTCCAAGAAGCGTCGCTTTGAAATCGAGTAATGAGCGTCTGACGGGCGTTCCTTTCGAGACTTCGTGATTCCCCCCGTCCGTTCTTACTCTCTCTTGCCTGAGTGGAGCGTGCAGATTTCCCGTGTCGACTTTTGCTTTATCGAGCATTACGCCTGTCCCCCTAGCTCGGTCTCCAAAGTAATAGGTCCGCCGGCCTTTAGATGTTGTTACCTTTTCTAAGCCCGAAATCACGGGACAGAGGTGGATCTGTGACTCACCAGGGATGTATTAATGAGGCTTGATTAGCCCTGCTGCGTATAGAAAAATTATTGCAGCTTTCCCTTTCTCGTTCGAGCGTTAAAGGGCGAGAGGTTGACATCGAGGAGATTAACATTTCGATCTAACCTCTCAAACACTCCTCCATCATTCCTTCTTTTCTCTGTCGTTGAATCGCAGATGGCTTCCTCTCCTGTACCCGCTGCCTCAGCCGAAGCTTCAACCCAATGGGAGAGGTTTTATCACCTCTTGGGTAGAGGTTATGGCTACATAAACAGTCATCCTGAAGCTGAGGTTGAAGTTCGTACTCTGATTCCGGCCCTGGATACTGTGTGTATTGAAGGTACGAAACTTCAAAGGGAGTTTGTGATCTTCCCAACTCTTTTCAACAATTTCCTGCAGGCTTATGAAGTTGCTAGCCGGGAGGTCACTTTGGCTGGTATCGTGCGAGCCCGCTATCAGGACCGAACTGAGTCCCTGATGTTGGCCATGCTGACGGCCGATAACCATAAAAGGGCTGTTGAATACGCCCACTCCCAGGTTTCGATGTTGGTCCGTGAGAGGGACAACTTGGTGGAGCGTCTGGCTCTTTTTGACACCGCCTTTGAGCAAGATCAGCACAACCTCGTGCTGAGGTTCCAGTGTGCCTGGTTGGAGGAAAGGCTTGAAGACCTGAGCATGGATATAGCTCGCGGGAGGGTGCTGGCTCAGGACTTAGAGCTTGAGTTCGAGTACTATGAGACCAAGGTGAACGACCTTAAGGAGAAATGTCGCCTCCTTTTCTTCAAGCTTGTAGACCTCGATTCCCAGAGTGTGGGTTGTAAGCAAGGCATGGATAGCATGGAGAATCAATTGAGCTCATTTGTGATGCTCATTAGAACTCACTTTGGATTCACGGTTCCTCCTCAGTAGTCTGTTTGAAAAGTCTCCTGTTAAGTGCTATAAATGAGAGTGTATGTACATTTCCGCTTATCCTTCGCAAGATTCAATATTGCCCTTGGTTTCGCAATCATAGTGTTTGAGGCAACTGACGATCTTTCCGCTTTCGAGCCCGCTCACGTTATGTTTGTAACCTATGCTGTCACGTTTGCCTTCGTGCGCTTGGTCGATTTACCTCGAACCCATCGTGACAAAAGATTGTTGTAGCTAAACATGATGATGTTAGCAAGCATCATTGTGTGAAATCAACCCTAGGCCTTAAAGAAGAAAGGAACTGCTCCGATTGAAACTTTACAATGCGCAAATAAGAAATAAGTTCTACTTGTGTACAAGCCCCCCCCTTTTCTCTGGGTATGTTCGATCACCATCCCATCATGTCTGGGTTCAGGTGCGCGGTCATCGACTCCAGATCATGGCCGTGAAGGTTTGCTAGCCTCCTCCTGATGGATTCTTCGAACTGTGACCACCATCTTTGTTTGAGAAGAAAAGAGGAGGGTCGACCTCTTTCCTATCAAAAGCGTGTCTCACTCAGAGATCAGGGAAGCAAAATTGTTCGAAGTGTTCCCCCACTAGATCATCTGAGATCATATGCCCTAGTTGGGCGAACTCCTGAACATTAGACGTCGTGGGTGGATCAGCAGCAGGAAGAGCGCCGGTGGACGGCCGCTGCTCGAGCGGGGAAGTGTATATTTGTTGCACCGGTGGCACGTATTCTTGAGGAACATTAAGATGACTGATAGGGCTATATTGACCAATTCTCCAACAGTTGGTGGTAGAGCTACCGGCTTGGTTGGTATCGAGACTCGGTAGGGCTCTTCTTGAGGCATGGCTGTTGCATTCGTAGCCGTACCTAATGTTCAAGTTCGAGTCGGGCTCTTCTAGGCGCCGTGCGGCATGACGCCGTCGTAGTTTCCTGCGGTAACCATTAAGGTGGTTTGCGACTAACCTTCTAGCGAGCCCTGGTTCATTCATGACCTCATGTACGCGTGTTGGACATAATGAATCATTCCCTATTTGGTGAACCGCATCAAGGAATTTTCTGTGAAGCTCTGGAGACCATATGAACTTCTTTTGGCGACTCAGGATAGCATCCGTGACTCGGCGATCATTCCTCGATTCACTCTCGGCGGGGTCTGGTTGTGCCAGAGGTGGTTGCAGGGGAAGCTGGTTGACTTCGAACTGGTCTGTGGTGATAGTAAGCCCATTGTCAGGGAAATTGTAGTAACGCGCCTCCCCTCTTTCCAAAGATGGTTTGAGGGAGTGGGGTGGCGGACGACCACCTGCGATTCTCATAGAAAACTTATCACGGAACATTTCGCGAGTGTCGATAGAACCACCGCAGTTAAGGCAAGCGGCGTTGATGAGGACTTCCTTACACCACATGTTTTCTGCTCGAAGCTTGGCGTATTCTTCTTTTAGAGTTTCGAGCTCTTGACACTTTCCCCGAACCACTGATCTGGCCCGTCTGTTTTGAAACCAGTGCTTGACCCTTAAGGGTTCCATCTCTAATTCCCGGGCTAATTTTCTTCTTCGTCTCGTATCCGGGTAACGGCACTTATTGAAGGCGGCTTCGAGTATCTGGATTTCCTTCTCAGTGTAGAGCCGGCGACGTCTTCTTCCACGAGATGGGACATCGCCGCTGCCGTCGTTGTTGCTGCTACTGTCGTCGTCGCCACCACTGTCATCGTCGCTGCCCTGATCCTGAACCTCGTTGCCAGCAGGGTTGGGTAGTATGGTTTCGACATCTGGCTCGATCCCAAAGACTTCGAGTTCTCCCAACTGCACATTACCTAGGACATTTGGGTCAGTCATCTCCAACAAATGACTATGACTGTTAAACATACTGGATCAAGAAAAGGTTTGTTCGTCCTCTTTTATTCACCCGAGGTCTTGTAATCCTCTTCCTATGTTTACTCTCTCTAAACTTTCTTTTGAGTGACTTTGCGTATTCAGGAGTCGCTCTTCGAGCATGGAAGACGATCACCAGGCGAGCGCTCTTCTAGAGATTTTGAGTTTCTCGTCTTGTCGTCTTCCTTCCTTTTCATGGTGGAGAGATCACGGATCGCTTTTCTTTCCTCGATAGCCGAACCTGTCCCCCACTATCTCTCAAAAGACTAAATTACGTCCACCACCCGCTCAGCTTTTCATCATGACAAAGCTATCAACCCTATCGCGGCTCCTTCGATATCTGCGCTCGACTCCCGTTCCATCTCAATAATGGTGAAATAGACAACTCTTTTACAACTTTTCAAACTCGTCAGGCCTGAAATCGCGGATCGAGACATGTCTGATGCTTCACGGGAGGAGCAGCCCCTGCTTTACATTAACTACCCCGGCTCCACAAGCATTATTGCTGTAACTTTTCTCCATTTTTGAGCTACTATGAAACGAGGAGAAGGTTAGTGCTCTCATTTGCCCAGCTTTCACTTTCATTCATTCCATCGCACTCGTCTTCTTCTCCATCCTTCCAACAAGAAATGGCTTCGTCTTCTGCTTCTTCCTCTGACTCTTCCCATGCTTGCGTCTTTTCAATCGCAGTCCCGGCCCGATGGGAAAAACTCTATAATCTCTTGGGTCGGGGCTATGCTTACATAGCCGATCATCCGGAGATCGAGGCTGAGATCCGCGTTCTATTTGCGGCCACAGACACTACTTCCATCGAGGGTACTGAGTTGGAGAAGGAGTATAAAACATTCCCAGCCCTCTTTGCAAACTTTCTAGAGGCTTACCGCGTTGCTCACCGTGAAGTTCTCGTGGCTCGTGTCTTGCGAGCCCGCTACGAAGACCGCTGTGACTGCCTGACGTTGACTAACTTCGTGGCTGACAGCCACAACAAGGTTATGGAAACTGCCAACGAGCGGGTCTCGACGATGCTTCGTGAACGTGGACATTTGGTGGAGCGTTTGGCCTTGTGCCTGATCACTTATGAGCACGATCGTCGTAACATCATGTTGAAGTTCCAGAGCGATTGGCTGGAAGAGCGACTCGATACTGTTACGGCGGATGTATCCCGTGGGAGGGAATTGGTCCGGGACTTGGAACTTGCTGCTGAAGATCACAGGGCCAAGGTTGCTGACCTTAAGAATGAGTGCAAGCACCTTCTTCTCCAGCTCGCGGATCATGATATACGGAGCGGTGAGTGTATGCGGGGAATCAACCATATGGAGGGCCAATTGAGCTCCTTCGTGCTGCTGATTAGGGCTCAGTTCGGCTTTACTTTTCCGCCTCGCTAATCTGTATTAATCTGCTTTGAAAGTCTTTCGATTGAGCGAAAGTGAATGAAAGCTCATGTGTGTGTGTTTTAGCTTTTTATATGGTCCATTTCTTCGAGCATCCGAACATCTTCAACTTGGGTGAGCTGAACTATAATATCAATAAGTTGAGCAAATATGTCCTGATTTTCTAACTTGCTCATGATCAGATGAAAGAATAGCCTCAGATTCATCCAGGAGAAGATTTCTCTCTATTACCTATTTTTCACCTGCAAATGAAACGACTGAATCAGAAGAAATAATTTGAAAAAGAAAGCATAAACCCCTTTCAATCTTATGCTTGCTCGTGATTAATAAAGACAAAAACTTTTACAAGGATTAATCTTGTGCGAAAAGTTTTTATCAATATTCCTCGAAGGAAAGCATACTATTGAAAGGAATGTAATTCACGATAATCGCTTTTGACCAACGACGCGTTTTAAATTTAATTGAAGATACGGCATCCAAATCAAAGCCGTTTTGTTAAGAACGAGGGCAATTTGGACATCTATCTCGTCATTAAATTCGAAACAATGCCGGTACTCTTGATCAATTATCGTGGATTACCAGCGGCGTAACACATGCATGAACCGATTCAGGTGTATAATTCCTTCTAGCGAAATTGGGGTTGGATTACCCTATACGACCAAAAGGTCGTGCAAGACTTCCAATTTTAATTTCCTCTAAAGGAATTATAAACTTGACTTGGGAGTATTCGGATGATTAGAGAAAATGCCACTATCACATTCCCATGACCCGTCAAAAGAAATACAACCAAGCTCCATCTGAATGTATACACCAATAGATCCCTAATACAATCACTCTAAGGGGTGAGATAGAGAAAACTTCGATAAAAATAAACCCTATACAAGAGGATTAGTAATGGAAAATAAAACAAAGGAATGTGATCCTAACGTTCAAGGATGCCCCAAGCTCGATCTGTGTCTTCAGGATCACTTGCCCCAACTCGTCATCTTCATTGGACGATATCTCAATAATGTCCATAGTAGGCTCCTTTGTTGCTCACTCGGTGTTCGCCATGGGATATCATCCTCCTCGTCTTCTATCAAGGACGTTTGGGAAAAACACACATATCTATCCTTGAAATGGCATTTAATCTAATCACCAGAATGCGATGAATGAAATGCCTATATTTATATGAACTGTAATAGATTTGAGGGATAGAGAGCCTTACCAACCGAACTCGTCGCCTTATGTGCGGTTTTAGGTGTACCAACCGCCCAAAGACATGCGCATGAGACAAGTGATGGTAAACTTCTAAAAATCAGAGGGTTTGGCACCTAAGGTTAAGGTTCCCACCTCGAGTTCTAGAAAGAGCCGATTCCATTGCACAACTATCGTTGCATTGGGACTCGATCCATAGTTCGAAGCGAGCGGAATTGAAAAGTGGATTACCCCGCGTTTTTCCTCACGGAGATTCCATTCTCAATTCCTTCTACTGTGTTCCTAAAGGCGGCGCCCGGGGTTTTAGGCGCGGTTGTGTGTGTCCACGTGTTGTGATCATCATAATGCAATTCATGCACAGCAGTTTATCAATCAGCACTTCAAATCATCCACACAACATACATTCCTACGCCCAACCTGCATAAGACAATGTTAATCACGGACTACACCCCTTATTTCTCCAATCTGCCAAAAACATATAACACCTACCATAAGCGGACTTACCTCACCTTCGAGAGCGCCTGCAAGGTTAGAAAAATCACTCAGCGTTTTAATTACGGCCTAAGTCCACTTGAGGTCTAGAATCGTATGTTCTAGAGCAAGAGTCCCCAGCGGAGTCGCCAGCTGTCGCGACCCGTCCGGAAGCGGACGCGGCTAATGGATTACCGATTGCGGCCCCCACTCTGAAATGTGGATCGCGGGCCTTAAATCGGCTCGGGCCCTCCCAGGCCCATACCAAATCGCGGCGGGAGTATATTTTAAAGGATTCGACGATAAGAGTCGATCGCTTTCGACCTTCAGTGTGGTCGTGGTGGCATGTGCAAATTGTGCATGCATTTGGAGTCGCCACCGGTCTTTCTTGGAGGGTAGACCGGAAACCTTATTGACCGATTGGGAGAGATCGATCAATTCTGCGGAACCAGAGATTGTGGGTTCGGGGACTTGGTTACGCTGGTGTCATTACCAACGCCCTTTCGGTACCTAACGCGAGTGATTTTCCTAGCTAAGAGTTCATGCAGGTGCAATTTTGGGTGAGGTAGGCTTGATTTAGGGTTTCAAGCAGATTGGAAGACTGTTCCTATCAACCACGATCAGTTTAAATGAAAGCGCAATCAAGTACATAAATAAATCACATCAATGTACATCAATTCAAATCAAAGGCTTCCTACTATAGTAATAAAGGCTTAAGTAAGGTGTGATTTCAGGTCCAGGGTAAAATGGGAAGATTTGGAGGCGATTTGGCCCGAAGGGCAAAATCGTCAATTTTTGGATGATTTGGATACCGAATTACCCAAAATATTCCATGGCCAGTTGTTTGTGGCCATTTCCCATTTTTGAGAATTTTTTTTTGGAATTTCTTGATTTTTCTTCAATTTTTTTTGAATTTTCCTTTAATAATTCATTTTTTTTTGAATTTTTTTTATTTTCGACAAATATTTTAATAAAAAGTATGTCTTTGACAATAGATAACACTCAACCAGATAAATAAGCTAACCACTAGGCTGAAACAAATACATGTAAATCAAATATATAACGGCAATAATTTTAGAAAAATAACTTTGATGTATGAACCGAGTGCGTAAAATATACCTGATTAGATATTGATCTTCAGACGCCGGACTTCCAGCGGGTGACCGTCTCCGTACGCATCACCTGACGGTTGAGGCTTTCCCAGTAGAAAAGCGGTGATGCCCAAGGATTTTCAGATAATTCACGTGCCTTTCGACTTTCATAATTGGTGTACCAGACAAAGCCATTCTCGTCAACTCCTTTCAGCAAAACCATGCGTGATGGGGGTTTCCCATCCCTGCCAGCAGTTGACAATACCATGGCATTTGGTTCCCGCCACCCAGCAGTCACTGCTTCTTCAAACCATTTGCGAAACTGCTTGATGGGGTCAGCCTCAACTTCTTCCTCGCGAAACTCTGGTGAAATGTAGTTCTCTCTCATGGATGATATATCAACTTGAGGGATCTTGCCAATACGGACGCACATTGATGTTCCAGGATATGGAGGAAGCCATAGATTATATTTTTCTGCTATAGGTGGTGGGACAAATCTACCTCCTAAAAAATGATGTGGACCACGAAATTGCTTGGCACACAACTTTGGAGCAGTTAGAGAAACCAACATATCAGGCTTGATGCCTTCACCACTGACGTCTCCTTCTTCAACATGCCATTCGGAAGGGATATCTACGGGGACAATTGCAGGGGATTTTTTATGTGCTTGGTCACTTTTTCGCATACCAGCCAATCTTCTTATTATATCGTCAAAAGGCGGCCTTGCGGCACCATGGAATGAGAATCCAAATACTGCATCCAGTAAGATATCGAATTCCGAAGACAAATCTGCAGGAAGATTTTCCACTGACAAGAAAGGAACTCTCAGAGATTCGAGCTGAGTAACCAGACGAGTATAAAGAGGCTTCGGAGTACGCTTAGGATAACAAATGCATGGCTTATATCCGAAATAAAACAAATGACGAGCAGCTACCAGGCCATCACCACCATCGTTCCCAGGTCCACATATTGCAAGGACACGCTTATACTCGCTGGCTTTGTAGACCTCAGCGATTGAAGTCGCCACGCTCAAGCCAGCCAACTCCATGAGCTGATCGACGCTGAAGCCGAGGGGGCCCATGAGGTTCTCGTCGATCTCGGCTGCCTCTCCCTGCGCGAGGTACGAAATGGAGCTCGGATCGCTGAAGCTCTCCAACCGGTCCCTCATCGCTCGGCGCTCGCAGTCCGACCTGGAGCAGAAGGAACGAATAGCGGGGCCCCAACCAGTACCAGATAATCCGGCGGAGAGAGGAGGGGACTGGAGTTCGGATATGGCTGCGCGAAGTGGAGGAGTGGCGGTGTGGGCTGGCGCGACTCAATTTGCCCACTAACGCCGAAACAGGGGAAGAGACTTCTCGGCGGCTCCGACGGTTGGCGACGACGTTGGAGGGTCGTCGGAGGTGGCGAGCAACGGGTGAAGGCGGAAATGGTCAGAAGTGGTTCGTAGAAACCAGAAGGGAGGAGGAGGAGGCCCGGTCTTCCATTGCTCTTCTCGGCCGCCAAAGAAAACGCCTCGGGAGGGTTGGTTGCGCCCGGGGCTCTTACTCACGAAGATCCAAGAAGAAGAAGAACACCCCCCCTGGGGCCTAGGTGTCGTGGAAAACAAAAAAAAGGGTAGAGATGGGGAGCGGCCGTGGGAAAGAAAAGAAAGAAAAAGAAAGAAAAAAAAATGAAAAGGAGAGAAAGAGAAAATATAATATAATAAAATAAAATAAATAAATAAAAAGAGAGATAAAATCATTAATTAAACACACACTTTTTCTTTTTGCCTTTTCTTTTAAATGATGATGTTTCACATTTCCTTTTTAATTATTACTAATATTTTTGCCAAATTCAATTTTATGGTGATCAGAGAACACCTAAAATCGAACCTGAATTTTACTGTTTTATGAGGTCAGAAAATAGACAAAATAAAAATAAAAATACCGACTATTTTTATATGATTTTTGTGACCTCAAATATTATTTTTCTTGATTTTCTTCTTTTCTTTTCTTTTCTTTTCTTTTTTTTTGTATTTTTCGAAAATATTAAAAAAAATTAAAATTATGAAAATTATTTTTTTGGTCAAAATGGTTCCTAAGGCCAAGCCAAGGCTTCCAAAGTTGATTTTGTGATTTTATGAACTTTTTTGATATTTTTGATTAATTTCAAAGGATAAAAATCACAATAATAGATGGTCGGGAATCACGTGTCAACAGAGTCGCCAGCTGTCGCGACCAGTCCGAAGGCGGACGCGGCTAATGGATTACCGATCGCGGGCCTTCCCCCGCACAAGGGTGCGGATCGCGGGCTTTGGATCGGCGCGGGCCCTCCTAGGCCCATACCAAATCGCGGCGGGAGTATTTTTCAAAGGGATTCGACGATAACAGTCGATCGCTTTCGACCTTAGTGTGGTCGTGGTGGCATGTGCAACTTGTGCATGCATTTGGAGTCGCCACCGGTCTTTCTTGGAGGGTAGACCGGAAACCTTATTGACCGATTGGGAGAGATCGATCAATTCTGCGGAACCAGAGATTTTGGGTTCGGGGACTTGGTTACGTTGATGTCATTATCAACGCCCTTTCGGTACCTAACGCGAGTGATTTTCCCTAACTAGGATCTCATGCAGGCGCAATTTTGGGTGAGGTAAGTGTGACTTTGCACATTAACCAGTTTAACATGCTCACGTAATCATAATAAATAAATAGATGCCAATCACATAAACATCTATCCTACGTGGTGATCATGGAATTATGATTTAATGGGTCTCGAGCCAATGAGACCACATTTAATCATTTTAATATTTTAATAACGGAGAGCCGCTCTTCGCTTCTTCTTGGTTTCTTGAACTCTTCAAGAATTGGGCCCCAAAGAGCTCGCCGACTTAAACGGCTCCTCCACGTAATCCTCGTAGCATTTACATCAACAATTGACTATGCTAAAAATAAAGATTACATGAAAAATAAAAGGAGTACGCAGTCTCCATTTAATAATTACAACCCCAAATATATAAATAATCATCATACATTCATATATACATCAATCACATTGATTAGGGATTTTTCCATGATCACCACCCTTTCACGTAAGTAATAAATTCACAATTTAAAACTTAGGAAGGCACAATAAAAATTCTACGTTGAATCATATTCAGAATTTTTACGTAAAATAAGATAGCCATAAATTTTCGATTCAAAATTGATTTAGTCTCAATTTTTGCTACGTTGATTAATTTATCATATAAAATAATCAATCTCCATTAGCCATGTAAGACGAACAATTCGTTAATACATATTGGCCATAGTATTGCAAAAATTGCAAAAAATCAATTAAATGCACGAAAACACCTAAGGATTGGCTCTGATACCACTGTTGGGATCCACGTAACACGTAGCGGAAATAAATAACAACCCATACATGTATCTCCAGAGGCGTACTTCGTGCATTTCAATCGAAAAAAAATCACAAAGTCTCAAAGGGAGTAAATAGATTACCTCTCGTAGCGTGCTTGAACGGAGGTGTCGGTTCGATGTTCTTCGATCTCAGCCTCCACAAATGTTAGGCATCTAATTCGGACGCACCATCAATTGACGAACGGGGAGACGACTAATAACTCCACAACAATTGTGCTAGCAATATGCTGAATCAATATTCCGAACTTAGTATATTTTGCTCTCTCAAGATTATGAGAATATAGAGAGTGTTTGTGTTCTTCTCTCTAAGCTCTCAAAAATTTGCACACTCTACAAAATGTCTCCCCCCCAACCTCAAAACTCTTGCCATCCTTTTATAGCCAAAAATACCTTACAATAAATTGTATTTAAAAATAGCACTAACAATTATAAATTCTATCTAAAAATAGCACTCACAAATAAATGACATTTAAAAATAGCACTAACAATAGCACTCACAATTTATAATACAAAAATGCTATTTAAAAATAGCACTAACAATAGCACTCACAATTTATAATACAAAAATGCTATTTAAAAATAGCACTAATAATTATAAATTCTATCTAATAATAGCACTCACAATTTATGATAAATAAATGCCATTTAAAAATAGCACTAACAATAGCACTCACAATTTATGATAAATAAATGTCATTTAAAAATAGCACTAACAATAGCACTCACAATTTATAATACAAAAAAATGCTATTTAAAAATAGCACTAGCAATAGCACTCACAATACAAAAATGCTAAAAAAAAGGCACTAACAAAGGTGTTAAAAATAATAACCATTATTATTATTACAAGAGTTAAAGAGGTTACCAAACAGTACAAATATGCATAACGTATAAATACGTATGACATATAAATACATAGAGCATACGTATACATCCGTGAAACCGGGAACTAATTGAAAGAAAAATGTGCAATTAAGCCCTTTTGGTAAAAATTGATTAAATTGGAGGGAAAATTGACCTAATTGCACTTTAAGACTTTAGAATCCAATGTCATAGCTTATAAAAAGTGAGAATTGAAAACTAAAAGACTCGAAAATGATTTTTTTTAGGCTCGGTTCGGGTTTATGTTTGTGAAGGAACATAGTGACCCGAGCCGAATTTTTGAGATTTAAAGTGACACACTTGAAGAGGAAATTAAAACAAAATTATCGAATATTTTTGGGTATTTTTCTGACCACGAATGGTATTTTTCTGATTTTTTGGGTATTTTTATAATTAAATAAACTCGAAAAATATTAAAAATACCGAAAAATATTTTTTTGTTCAAAATTGATTCCTAAGGTTAAACCAAGGCTTCCAAAGTTGATTTTGTGATTTTATGACCTTTTTTTATATTTTTAATTAATTTTAAAGAATAAAAATCACAATAATAAATGGTAAAAAAAATCAGGTGTCAACAGCTGCCCCTCTTTGAGAGGAATCTCGTTAGAGGTTTCTCTCAAAGATAAGGTGGCACCTGATTCCTAACCGACTCAACTGGGAAAATAAGAGAAGAAATGTTATGACATCGGATCCTTAAGCCTATTGATAAAAGCTCAAATCAATCCCCGGTTTGCTCTAACAATTTGAACATGGGCCGGAGTGAGAGAGGCTTACCTGAAGCTCACCTGTCGGATGCTGCCGGTTGCGACGACTTTCAAGAAGATGCCTAGGACTCGTCATTCAGAATATCCTAGGGAGATTAAGCTCTGACCTGTATGGTAGGTCATACCATGATGGGATTCCTAACTTGTAGGAACCTAAGGAAGGCGCATCCCACGCTTTGGGATTTGCCAAGGATTTTGATCCGTATGGTGGATCAGACCTTTGTGTTGATCCTTACTGCGATATTTATTAATGAGTTGACCCTTATGGCGGTTTCTACCGATGAATTGACCCTTATGGCGGTTTCTACCATATGTGACCCTTCAGGCGGTTTCTACCATTAATGTGATCCCTCAGGCGGTTTCTACCTTGGTTTGACCCTTCAGGCGGTATCTACCTTGATTTGACCCTTCAGGCGGTATCTACCTTCATTTGACCCTTCAGGCGGTATCTACCTTTGAGTTGACCCTTCAAGCGGTATCTACCTTATTTTGACCCTTCAGGCGGTATCTACCTTCATTTGACCCTTCAGGCGGTATCTACCTTCATTTGACCCTTCAGGCGGTATCTACCATATTTTGACCCTTCAGGCGGTATCTACCTTGATTTGACCCTTCAGGCGGTATATACCTTCATTTGACCCTTCAGGCGGTATCTACCTTCATTTGACCCTTCAGGCGGTATCTACCTTCATTTGACCCTTCAGGCGGTATCTACCTTTGAGTTGACCCTTCAAGCGGTATCTACCTTATTTTGACCCTTCAGGCGGTATCTACCTTCATTTGACCCTTCAGGCGGTATCTACCTTCATTTGACCCTTCAGGCGGTATCTACCTTCATTTGACCCTTCAGGCGGTATCTACCTTTGTTTGACCCTTCAGGCGGTGTCTACCATCAGTTTTGACTTTGAAAAGGGGTCTCATAACGAGGGTTCTCCACGTCCGATGAGACTGCCTAAATGAAAAGGGGTCTCATGACGAGGGTTCTCCACGTCCGATGAGATTTCCTGAATTTTGAAAAGGGGGTCTCATGACGAGGGTTCTCCACGTCCGATGAGACTGTTTGAATTTTGAAAAGGGGTCTCATGACGAGGGTTCTCCACGTCCGATGAGACTGTTTGATATTTGAAAAGGGGTCTCATGACGAGGGTTCTCCACGTCCGATGAGACTACTTGAATTTTGAAATGGGGTCTCATGACGAGGGTTCTCCACGTCAGATGAGACTGCTTGATTTTTGAAAAGGAGTCTCATGACGAGGGTTCTCCACGTCCGATGAGACTACCTAAATTTTGAAAAGGGGTCTCATGACGAGGGTTCTCCACGTCCGATGAGACTGCCTGAATTTGAAAAGGGGTCTCATGACGAGGGTTCTCCACGTCCGATGAGACTACCTAATTTTTGAAAAGGGGTCTCATGACGAGGGTTCTCCACGTCCGATGAGACTGCCTGAATTTGAGAAGGGGTCTCATGACGAGGGTTCTCCACGTCCGATGAGACTGTTTGATATTTGAAAAGATGTCCTAGGACGACGGTTCTCTACGTCAAGCTAGGACTGCTTGATTTTGAAAAAGGGTCCCGGAACGAGGGTTCTCCACGTCTGCTGGGACAGTTTGCCGACTTCTTTTGAAAAAGGGTGTTATCCTCATCCTTTCTTTTGAAAGATCCCGAAATTCGTCGGGAATTCAGTTTTGAAGCAGTGAAAGATTTTATCTTGACAAAGCTTCACTTGGGTCTGTTGAGGCGACATTCTGGGAGCTGGGTTCTCCAGGTATCCTGCAGAAGTTTGAGCCTGAAAGATTTTTCTTCACCAAGAAAACGTTAGTAATCTTTGGGAAGACCACGGCTGTCCATTTGACAAAAACCGTATGACTTAAGTTTTAATTGCGAAATGTGCATTTTGATGCTGGAGGTTATCCAAAGCATTCTTGCAACATGCAAATGTGATCACAAATCCCTTGCACGGAAAATCTGGATCCAACAGTTTGAAAATTCCAAAAAGAGTTTGTTCAAAACATCAATTGGAATATTTCTCGACAGGGAGGTCTTCTCACCTGTTTTGAGATAATGGTTTTTATAGGGGATGCACTCAATTCCCTACTAACATGTGCCTAGGTTTTAGGCTCATTCGCAGCGCATACGTTTTGACCGGTCGGGAGGTCTTCCACGGGACCGTAATGTTGGGCTTGGATATTGGTTTTCAAGGGGGACCCGCTTTGGAGTCGAGGCCATTGAATGAAAATCTTCATCATCTGCTCCGGGTTTACAAGTCGAGAACCCTGCAAAATGAGAAAGAAATAGTCTTGCTCGTACCTCCTCGAGCTAAGCTATATGTTAACCCAAGTGTCTTAGTCAGAGAAGACTGTTTCAGGGTCTTAACATCGGTAGGATTGGGGACCGAAAAAGGCTTGTTTTTGGCCCAGAATTCATGAGGGGCTTGACATTGGTGATCATTGCAGATTTGACACATGTCCTTTCCTTTCTGCATCTTTAGTTTTTGAGGTGTGCAACTGATTTTGAGGTGTGCACCAACTCTTTAGAGAGCCTCTCTTGTTGCATTCAGAGAACGATAACTCTCTCTATGTCTTTGTTCTGCGCTCGGCACCATTTGGGGAGCAACCCTTTTGGATTTGGCTCCTTCAGGGATTTCTTCTTTTCCCATCCGGCTTCATTGCGGATCAATCAAACAACTCACACGAGCATCAGCCTTGCTTTTACCAGGCACTTTGCTTTTTCTCGATGCCGTGGATTTTTCTCATTCACTTTTGAAATCCCATTTTTTTTTATCTTCATGGGATCGTGTTAAACCTACGATTAAAGGTCTAACAAGGTTAAGCATTAACTTAGGAATTTTTTTTGCAAACCCTAAGTCTTGAACTCCTTCGTTTCTGAAGTGATGCTGCATCCGTCTTGGAATGTGCAATGATCACCAACGGGTTTATGAAATGATTTTGCAGGTTCAATTTGGCTATGCAAAAGGATTCAGTGTGTGGGATAGAGAAATGAATGCTTCTCCTCATCCTATGGCACTTGGATTACCATATAAACAACACACAAAGATTAATGTTAGTCCGAGCAAGAAAATTTCTAACTATTTTCTCCTGATGCTGCTGGACTCACCTCCATTTTGCCCCGATGTGGGGTGGTTCTTGACAGGGTTAAGAATGAAAACCGCCGTTCAAAGGGGTTATCAACGGGCACCTGTAGTGTTTGGGGGATATGAAACGAATGCCTCCGTCGTCCCAATCCATGTAATTGTTGCGAACAATCCCTACTTCCGTAGGTCCAGATTTCACTATCTGATCTGCTCCATTTCTCTCTCAAGTGTGTATAGGACGTGTTTGGATTAGGCTTTGCCTCTCGTCTTTTGAGAAAACGTCCTTTTGAAATTTTTGAACTTTTGATTGGAAAAAATCTATTTCATTTTCTCCAAATATTTTACCCGTCAAGGGGATTTTATGATGCACCATGCATGTTCTTATTCATGTTCAGACAACCTCCTGTTTTAAAACATGAATGCCAATGAATTTTGAATTCTATGTCTTTTCTAGACATTAGATTCTGAAAGCTTTTCTTTTTTATTTAACATCTTCAATGGATTGGGGAAAGGGATACTTACCTGTCCCCCGCGGCTGGAAATCCCTGAAAATACGGAAGAAACATGTTATTGTACGTTCACGAATTTTTTTTCAAAAAATTAGAACGATACAATTTACCCTTGGTCATGTATTCCAACGGGTAATACATGGGATGTGAAAACCTGTTTCGCCTTGATGGCGATCCCCTGTCAAAGATGGGAATTAGGCGTCAGTTTGCGTTCCAAAATTCAAGGCAAATTGGAACGATACAGCCTTATTCTTGTTTTGTGCTTCCATTTGAGCACAAACGCGCGGCTTGCAGAAATTGGCCATCTATATTGTGGCCATGATTCCTCCGTTTGGTTGGCGATAAATCCTTCTCAAGGATTTGCCATAGAGGAGACCCATTTGTGATTTTGGACGTATTCCAGCGCCACTCTTCATAGTTCCTTTTGTTCAAGAAAAATGAAATTTTTATCAGAATGCATGTCAAAGCATGAAGTGTGGAAGCGATACTTTTTACCATCCACTAGGTCTTATGATCAAAGACCATCTCCTGGAATCTTGACTTCTAAGGCCACTGATTCAATTCGCCTCCTTGTTAGCGCGCTCTCTTCTTTTGAGGCTTTCGGCGCCAATAACTTCCTGTTAAATGAGTAAAAACTCATGTTAGGCATGTGGTCTTCGAAGACCAAATTGGAACGATACAGGGTTACCGTTCACCCAAATTCGTATCTCGGGGTTTGATTCTGATGCGGACGACTCTGTTATTGCGTCCATTGACTTTGCCAGAGGAGAAACGTCCGGCATACAAATGATTCACTTGCCCCAGTTAGGCATGGTTTTGCTGTTTGTCATCTCTAGATTCGATGACCCTGGTCTGATGCGCTTTCATGGGGGATCATGAGAGTTTGCCCCCGGTTTGGCTCCTCAAAGCAAATGGGGGGAACCTGCTCCCATTGATTTTTGCAGATTCTGGTCCTCCATCTCGATTGTCAGAGTCCTTGATCAATTTTATCTGTCTCAAGACAGCTTGATATTCTTGGGATTCGTCATGTGGCGGTTTGGTGATTCTCTCGACCACAGTCGCCATTTGAGGTATTTGATGTTCCCTGTTTGTTATTTGAAAGCATTACATCCTGCATCCTCTGCTCTTGATCATCATCTGAGAGGAAAAAGAAAGGAAACATTATTCCCATATCAAGAAAATAATCATTTTGGAACGATACGTCCTTTTACACTTGATTTGCATTCCGTTTTGATGTTGCATATTGATATGAACAACATCTATCAAATTCCTCCATCCGTGCTTGAAGGTATTTGCAACGCCTACGGTTCATTTGCCCCAGCTGGGCGACGTCTGTTTTGTCATTTGAATGTATGAGCTTTTGGGTGCATTGTCTCTTTTATCACCTGAGATAAAAAATGGATAAAAAATTATCCCCAGATCTGATTAAAAATCAATTAGGAACGATACGTCCTTTCACCAAACGAGTGGCTCTGCGGCCAAATGTATTTTGCACTAAAGGGACGAATTCCCCTATGCTCCATGGGTTTGGGGAATTTGCCCCCATTTTCGATAGAAATGAGCCTTATCAAGATGTATACAATACAAATAGATCCCTAATACAATCAATCTAAGGGACGAGATAGAGAGGATCTCAGCAAAATTAATCTTATACAAGAGAACTAAGAATGTCAAATCAATCAAAGGAATGTGGTCCGAACACTTGGAGATGCCCCAGTTCCAGTCTTCGAGATGTGACTCCAGGATCACCGATTTTTTTTTTTTTCGGTGGCTTTAGATATACCAACCATCTAAAGACATGCACATGAGACAAGTGAGGATAAAACTTCTAAAAATCAAAGGATTTGGCACCTAAGGTCAAGGTTCCCACCTCGAGTTCTAGAAAGAGCAGATTCCATTGCACAACTATCGTTGCATTGGGGCTCGATCCATAGTTCGAAATGAGCGGAATTGAAAAGTGGATTACCCCGTGTTTTTCCTCACGGAGATTCCATTTTCAATCCCTTCTATTGTTTTCCTATAGGCGGCACCCGGGGTTTTAGGCGCGGTTGTGTGTATTTTCGGTGTCGTGCTAAATCGATAAACATGCATCTTATTTAACAATCACCGCTTCAATATAAAACATACACACAATCATTCATTCCTACGCCAACCTGCATAAGACAATGTTAATCACAAACTACCCCCCTTATCGCTCCAATCTGCAAAAACATATAACACCTATCATAAGCGGACTTACCTCACCTTCAAGAGCGCCTGCAGGGTTAGAAAAATCACTCAGTGTTTTAATTACGGCCTAAGTCCACTTGAGGTCTAGAACCATTGGTTCTAGAACAAAGTCCCCAGTGGAGTCGCCAGCTGTCGCGACCCGTCCGAAGGCGGACGCGGCTAATGGATTACCTTTCGCGGGCCTTCCCCCGCACAAGGGTGCGGATTGCGGGCTTTGGATCGGCGCGGGCCCTCCTAGGCCCATACCAAATCGCGGCGGGAGTATTTTTCAAAGGGATTCGACGATAACAGTCGATCGCTTTCGACCTTAGTGTGGTCGTGGTGGCATGTGCAACTTGTGCATGCATTTGGAGTCGCCACCGGTCTTTCTTGGAGGGTAGACCGGAAACCTTATTGACCGATTGGGAGAGATCGATCAATTCTGCGGAACCAGAGATTTTGGGTTCGGGGACTTGGTTACGTTGATGTCATTATCAACGCCCTTTCGGTACCTAACGCGAGTGATTTTCCCTAACTAGGATCTCATGCAGGCGCAATTTTGGGTGAGGTAAGTGTGACTTTGCACATTAACCAGTTTAACATGCTCACGTAATCATAATAAATAAATAGATGCCAATCACATAAACATCTATCCTACGTGGTGATCATGGAATTATGATTTAATGGGTCTCGAGCCAATGAGACCACATTTAATCATTTTAATATTTTAATAACGGAGAGCCGCTCTTCGCTTCTTCTTGGTTTCTTGAACTCTTCAAGAATTGGGCCCCAAAGAGCTCGCCGACTTAAACGGCTCCTCCACGTAATCCTCGTAGCATTTACATCAACAATTGACTATGCTAAAAATAAAGATTACATGAAAAATAAAAGGAGTACGCAGTCTCCATTTAATAATTACAACCCCAAATATATAAATAATCATCATACATTCATATATACATCAATCACATTGATTAGGGATTTTTCCATGATCACCACCCTTTCACGTAAGTAATAAATTCACAATTTAAAACTTAGGAAGACACAATAAAAATTCTACGTTGAATCATATTCAGAATTTTTACGTAAAATAAGATAGCCATAAATTTTCGATTCAAAATTGATTTAGTCTCAATTTTTGCTACGTTGATTAATTTATCATATAAAATAATCAATCTCCATTAGCCATGTAAGACGAACAATTCGTTAATACATATTGGCCATAGTATTGCAAAAATTGCAAAAAATCAATTAAATGCACGAAAACACCTAAGGATTGGCTCTGATACCACTGTTGGGATCCACGTAACACGTAGCGGAAATAAATAACAACCCATACATGTATCTCCAGAGGCGTACTTCGTGCATTTCAATCGAAAAAAAATCACAAAGTCTCAAAGGGAGTAAATAGATTACCTCTCGTAGCGTGCTTGAACGGAGGTGTCGGTTCGATGTTCTTCGATCTCAGCCTCCACAAGTGTTAGGCATCTAATTCGGACGCACCATCAATTGACGAACGGGGAGACGACTAATAACTCCACAACAATTGTGCTAGCAATATGCGGAATCAATATTCCGAACTTAGTATATTTTGCTCTCTCAAGATTATGAGAATATAGAGAGTGTTTGTGTTCTTCTCTCTAAGCTCTCAAAAATTTGCACACTCTACAAAATGTCTCCCCCCCAACCTCAAAACTGTTGCCATCCTTTTATAGCCAAAAATACCTTACAATAAATTGTATTTAAAAATAGCACTAACAATTATAAATTCTATCTAAAAATAGCACTCACAAATAAATGACATTTAAAAATAGCACTAACAATAGCACTCACAATTTATAATACAAAAATGCTATTTAAAAATAGCACTAACAATAGCACTCACAATTTATAATACAAAAATGCTATTTAAAAATAGCACTAATAATTATAAATTCTATCTAATAATAGCACTCACAATTTATGATAAATAAATGACATTTAAAAATAGCACTAACAATAGCACTCACAATTTATGATAAATAAATGTCATTTAAAAATAGCACTAACAATAGCACTCACAATTTATAATACAAAAAAATGCTATTTAAAAATAGCACTAGCAATAGCACTCACAATACAAAAATGCTAAAAAAAAAGGCACTAACAAAGGTGTTAAAAATAATAACCATTATTATTATTACAAGAGTTAAAGAGGTTACCAAACAGTACAAATATGCATAACATATAAATACGTATGACGTATAAATACATAGAGCATACGTATACATCCGTGAAACCGGGAACTAATTGAAAGAAAAATGTGCAATTAAGCCCTTTTGGTAAAAATTGATTAAATTGGAGGGCAAATTGACCTAATTGCACTTTAAGACTTTAGAATCCAATGTCATAGCTTATAAAAAGTGAGAATTGAAAACTAAAAGACTCGAAAATGATTTTTTTTAGGCTCGGTTCGGGTTTATGTTTGTGAAGGAACATAGTGACCCGAGCCGAATTTTTGAGATTTAAAGTGACACACTTGAAGAGGAAATTAAAACAAAATTATCGAATATTTTTGGGTATTTTTCTGACCACGAATGGTATTTTTCTGATTTTTTGGGTATTTTTATAATTAAATAAACTCGAAAAATATTAAAAATACCGAAAAATATTTTTTTGTTCAAAATTGATTCCTAAGGTTAAACCAAGGCTTCCAAAGTTGATTTTGTGATTTTATGACCTTTTTTTATATTTTTAATTAATTTTAAAGAATAAAAATCACAATAATAAATGGTAAAAAAAATCAGGTGTCAACACCTACCAGTTAGGAATCCCATAATGGTATGACCTACCATACAGGTCAGAGCTTAATCTCCCTAGGATATTCTGAATGACGAGTCCTAGGTCTCTGCTTGAAAGTTGTCGCAACCGGCAGCATCTGACAGGTGAGCTTCAGGTAAGTCTCTCTCACTCCGGCCCATGTTCAAATTGTTAAAGCAAACCGGGGATTAATTTGAGCTTTCATCAAAGGGCCTTAAGCGATCCAATGTCGTAGCATTTCTTCTTTCATTTTCCCAGTTGAGTCGGTTAGAAATCAGGTGCCACCTTATCTTTGAGAGAAACCTCTAACGAGATTCCTCTCAAAGAGGGGCAGCTGTTGACACCTGATTTTTGACCATTTATTATTGTGATTTTTATTCTTTAAAATTAATTAAAAATATCAAAAAAGGTCATAAAATCACAAAATCAACTTTGGAAGCCTTGGCCTAGCCTCGGGGACCAATTTTGAACAAAAAATATTTTTTGTATTTTATAATATTTTTCGAATTTATTTAATTATAAAAATACCCAAAAAATCAGAAAAATACCATTCGTGGTCAGAAAAATACACAAAAATATTCAATAATTTTGTTTTAATTTCATCTTCAAGTGTGTCACCTTAAATCTTGAAAATTCGGCTCGGGTCACTATGTTTCTTCACAAACATAAACTCGAACCGAGCAAAAAAATTCCTTTGCGAGTCTTTTAATTTTCAATTCTCACTTTTTATAAGCCATGACATTGAATCCTAACGGCTAGAAGTGCAATTGGGTCAATTTGCCCTCCAATTTGATCAATTTTAACCAAAAGAGCTTAATTGCATATTTTTCTTTCGATTAGTCCCCGGTTTCACGGATCTTGAATTTCACACAGGCATACCCATTAAAATTCAACACCTCTACCCATAATTTTCATCATGCCCAATCCATTGGCGGCCTCAATTCAGGCTAATTTGGTCGTTTGGATGTATACGTATGCTCTACGTATTTATACGTCATACGTATTTATATGTTATGCATATTTATACTGTTTGGTAACCTCTTTAACTCTTGTAATAATAATAATGGTTATTATTTTTAACACCTTTGTTAGTGCTTTTTTAAATAGCATTTTTGTATTGTGAGTGCTATTGTTAGTGCTATTTTTAAATAGCATTTTTGTATTATAAATTGTGAGTGCAATTGTTAGTGCTATTTTTAAATGACATTTATTTATCATAAATTGTGAGTGCTATTGTTAGTGCTATTTTTAAATGACATTTATTTATCATAAATTGTGAGTGCTATTGTTAGTGCTATTTTTAAATGTCATTTATTTATCATAAATTGTGAGTGCTATTATTAGATAGAATTTATAATTGTTAGTGCTATTTTTAAATAGCATTTTTGTATTATAAATTGTGAGTGCTATTGTTAGTGCTATTTTTAAATAGCATTTTTGTATTATAAATTTTGAGTGCTATTGTTAGTGCTATTTTTAAATGTCATTTATTTGTGAGTGCTATTTTTAGAAAGTATTTATTATTTGTGAGTGCTATTTTATAATACAATTTATTGGAAGGAATTTTTGGCTATAAAAGGATGGCAAGAGTTTTGAGGTTGAAGGAGAGAGACATTTTGTAGAGTGTGCAAATTTTTGAGAGCTTAGAGAGAAGAACACAAACACTCTCTATATTCTCATAATCTTGAGTGAGCAAAATATACTAAGTTCGGAATATTGATTCCGCATATTGCTAGCACAATTGTTGTGGAGTTATTAGTCGTCTCCCCGTTCGTCAATTGGTGGTGCGTCCGAACTAGATGCCTAACACTTGTGGAGGCTGAGATCGAAGAACATCGAACCGACACCTCCGTTCAAGCACGCTACGAGAGGTAATCCATTTACTCCCTTTGAGGCTTTGTGATTTTTTTTCGATTGAAATGCACGAAGTACGCCTATGGAGATACATGTATGGGTTGTTATTTATTTCCGCTACGTGTTACGTGGATCCCAACAGTGGTATCAGAGCCGATCCTTAGGTGTTTTCGTGCATTTAATTGATTTTTTGCAATTTTTGCAATACTATGGCCAATATGTATTAACGAATTGTTCGTCTTACATGGCTAATGGAGGTTGATTATTTTATATGATAAATTAATCAACGTAGCAAAAATTGAGACTAAATCAATTTTGAATCGAAAATTTATGGCTATCTTATTTTACGTAAAAATTCTGAATATGATTCAACGTAGAATTTTTATTGTGCCTTCCTAAGTTTTAAATTGTGAATTTATTACTTACGTGGAAGGGTGGTGATCATGGAAAAATCCCTAATCAATGTGATTGATGTATGTATGAATGTATGGTGATTATTTATATATTTGGGGTTGTAATTATTAAATGGAGGCTGCGTACTCCTTTTATTTTTCATGTAATCTTTATTTTTAGCATAGTCAATTGTTGATGTAAATGCTACGAGGATTACGTGGAGGAGCCTTTTAAGTCGGCGAGCTCTTTGGGGCCCGATTCTTGAAGAGTTCAAGAAACCAAGAAGAAGAGAAGAGCGGCTCTCCGTTATTAAAATATTAAAATGATTAAATGTGGTCTCATTGGCTCGAGACCCATTAAATCATAATTCCATGATCACCACGTAGGATAGATGTTTATGTGATTGACATCTATTTTTTTTTATGATTACGTGAGCATGTTAAACTGGTTAATGTGCAAAGTCAGACTTACCTCACCCAAAATTGCGCCTGCATGAAATCCTAGTTAGGGAAAATCACTCGCGTTAGGTACCGAAAGGGCGTTGGTAATGACATCAACGTAACCAAGTCCCCGAACTCAAAATCTCTGGTTCCGCAGAATTGATCGATCTCTCCCAATCGGTCAATAAGGTTTCCGGTCTACCCTCCAAGAAAGACCGGTGGCGACTCCAAATGCATGCACAAGTTGCACATGCCACCACGACCACACTAAGGTCGAAAGCGATCGACTGTTATCGTCGAATCCATTTGAAAAATACTCCCGCCGCGATTTGGTATGGGCCTGGGAGGGCCCGCGCCGATCCAAGACCCGCGATCGGTAATCCATTAGCCGCGTCCGCTTTTGGACGGGTCGCGACAATGGGCGAGTGGGAGATGTTGGAAAGAATTGCGCCCATTAAGGGCACAATCTAAGGCATATTAATTATTGCCTTTGTGGCAATATGGAATATTGCCTTTATTCCAATAATGGTGGATATAGGAAAGGAGATAATTAACTTTCCTATTCGACTCTAAGGGGGTGTGTAAGGAATGTCCTATATACACCCGTCTGAACGTACGTCGTTCAATTAGTCGACAGAAACACCCAGACAAAAATTCTCTCGTTCTTCCATCTTTCTTGTTTTACAGGGATTTCTGTGGAATCAAGGACAAACGGCTGCAGGATCATTGTCCCTTTCATCGCTGCTTTTGGGGGCTTCTAATATGTGGAAATCGAGGTAAGTCCAATTCTCGTGATTTACCTTTACGATCAGTAATTCAAGCAGATCTATGGCATGTGTTGTATAGAATTCCACTGCATATATGTATGTATAGAATATAGATCCGTTTCCTTCACAAAGGTTGCCGGCGTTCCCTCCCCAAAGCTGCCGATACTTGAAGATTATGTATATTATATGTCCAGTGGTGTTTTTTTTTTAATTACTTTCTCCTGAGCGAGATGAAATTCTTTTCCTTTTTTTTTTGTTGACTGGGTTCTTGAATCGCTTGTTGCGGGGCTTCTCAGGTGTGGCAAAGTTGCAGGCTAAAAAGGATTAAGTACCCCTCAAGCGCAGCAAGTAGCAACTTCACCGACGAAGAAGACGAGCTCATCATCAAGCTCCACAGCTTGCTCGGCAACACGTGTGTACTGCTTCCCCTGCCATCCAATTCAAAATATTTTCTTTTGACAAGCTGTCTCGGGGTCCCACCCCATGAGGGAGGGTCAGGATCCCCTGCCCTAGTGCCAAGGGTGCCCTGCACCCTTGTCCATTAGGGGTCAGGATCGCCTTCCAAGGTTTTTTCCTTGGTAGGCGATCCCCACCATTCAATAAGGTGGTCCCCCCTATTGAATGGTGGGGATCCCCCTGCCCAGTCGAAAAATGGGCAGGGGATCCGGATCCGTCCATTAGACCATCCCCTATATAAGGGGGATGATCTGACCATGGGATCCCCTTAGGGATGGCTCCGTTTCTTGCTTGGTTGGTGACGTGGAGGTGGGCGGCGGTGCTGGCGGGCGTAGTAAAAAAAATATTTTTATAAAAAATAAATAAAAGGTTACAACTTTTTTAGAAAAATTTAAAAAATCTCAAAGACATGAAAGTGTTTTAGCAATATCTTTTTTCTTAATAAATTATAAGAAGTTAAATATATAAGTATTTTCTTTACCCCTATATATATATATATATATGTTAAATTTACACTGTATTAAAATGGGTCAATATGGGTTGGACCATGTTCAACCAGACCCAAGCCTTACCCGACCACCCATTTGACACCCCTATTTTCGTCGATTTTTTTTGTTTAAATAATCACATACATCCCTTACAAAAATGAACAAATCAAAACTATTTTATTATTTATAAAAGTATTTATACATAAATTATTGATAATAATGAAATATTTTTTATCGATCAATTATTTCAAGCAATGCAATAATAATTTAGCGATGGGATAATTGCGGAGCTTGTTATTACGTTTTGACACAGTTGGTACCCTATTGTCATATAACCCAGCTTAGGATTTTTGAAACCAAGTTCAACCAAACAGGAGTTTGATCTGTTCGGATAATTTTTGGCGATAATGTATATATAGGGTCAACATACAAGAGAGATACAATGCAGTCCAATTGCAAATCAAAACAAATATCAGATATCTTCAAAACAAAACAAGATGAGATGAATCACAAGAACAAGGTAAGAGATTCCAGCTCAAAGGTAGACTATGGCTTATTAAAATCAAAATCGCGAGTCGGTCATCGAATCTATCTTTAGTGATGAGCACACACCAAAATCTCCATTTGTTACTAAGGCTTTGCCTTTCGGTGGTGTGCACCTAGGTTCGGCGCTCCTAATACCTTTGTCATTTAAAGGAAAAAGGTTGAACGATCGTAGATTGGAGGTCTACGAGAGCGAAACCTTCATGAAATTCCTCCGATATCCTTCAAAATTGGACTGCTCACTAATGACACGCGATAGAGTGAAATCCCAAAATCGTACCGCAAAAATCTCCTAATCGAGACTACACTCTGTAGAAAATCTCCCCGAAACGGGAGGGGCATCTAGACTAGAACAGAACAGAAAAGCTCCCCAAACGGGAGGAAAACAAGACAGAGAAAAAAGAAAAGAAATGAAAGCAGCCAAAGAGAAAGAAAAAAGGGAGGAGAACGAGAGATCAGATCAAAACCCTATCTTCCATGGATGTCGAAGGTGGAATCTGTGTGAAGGTGAGAAGGGATGAAAACATCTCAGGGAGGAGAGAGAAACTCTCGCATTGATGCGATTAGCGTGAAGTAGATTGCTTATCAGTGTTACGACAACCAGGAGAACAAATTAATGCATATAATCATTCACGCAACGGATTTTTTGAAGACATGTAAGAGTTCAGTGTTCCTGTTCGAGGGTTTGGTTTCTTGATCACAAATCATAATTGAGTTTTGTTTTATGATTGAAACCAAATCAACCAGAAAAGATCGAAAGTCCTCGATCGTTCGAACCGCAGAGAAACGAACATATATGCACGATTCCATGATCTAGAAGAAAATATCCGTGTATGCTCTGGTCGAGCGCAAGATTTCGATTACTGAGATGTGCATTTATTGTTGTCTGGGAAGAAACCAAAGTCGATAAAGTAAGTCGATTGTGATTTGTTGAATAGATTGGCACAGGGTGTTAATCTGTTGAACTTATCTAGTAATTTCACATTTAATATTGTGGAAGAGAGCACGTTCAAGAAGCCATCTGCAATCCACAAGAGTTAGTTGATTAGAAGTTTATCACTCATAAAGATGGGTGAAGGCGTGTCGTAGCTGAACATGTCGTTGAAATCAATGTGTATGTTAATCAATCAAATTAGATTGAGTTTGATAGATAACGGGATATGTGTTTTTATTCTATTATACTCGTCATCTCTAATAGTTGTTAATAACTCTTCGGAGCATGTAAAGAATTTATGTGTTTGTTGGAAAGTAAATATGTTAAAATGGGTCCAAAACTTATTTATGAACTCATGTTTGTTTAAATGAGTAATGGGTTTTACAAATAAGAATGCCAACATTCATGGGTCGTAAATTAGCTCAGACTAAGCTCATTTAACGTAAATAACTATCTTAAGTGAGTTATAAATAAATTTTTTTCCTTTTAACGACATGAAAATTTATAATTTTATATTTTCTTTTTCTTTTCTCTTCTACGAAATCCAACGTTGGTCGCCCTCACCACCACCGCCGTCACCCTCCTCCAACCTACACCACCGCCCTCTGATTACCATTGTTAATAACTCTTCGGAGTATATAAAGAAGTTATATATGTTTGTTGGGAGGAAATCTGTCAAAATGAGTCTAAAACTCATTTATGAACTCATGTTTGTTTAAATGGGCCGTTAATGGTTTTTACAAATAAAAAGGCCAACATACATAGGAAGACTATTTTTTTTTTAAAAAAGGAAGTTTAGATTAAACTCATTTAACCCAAAATAACTATCTTAAGTGAGTTATAAACAAATTTTTTATCTTTTAATGGAATTTTTTTATCTTTTAATTTTTTCCACAAAAAAAACCTTTTAATGTTCTAAAAATGTATAATCGTGTAATTTATTTTATTTTTTCCTTTTCTTTTAGCTTCTATGAAATCCGACGAGGATCGCCCCTCGTCCCCACCACTACCACTTGCCTCCACTCTACGCTGCCGCCCTCTAGTCACCGTTGCCCTTCGCCAATCGTTGCTGGTTGCCATTGCCCTTCACCGATCATCGCCGGCTGTAGGTTGCCGGCTTGTCTTAGAAGATAAAAAGGAAAAAAATTATGAAAATATAAAAAAATCAAATTTTTAAAAAATTATAAAAAAAAAATCCACTAGATTTGTATTGCATGTAAAGGTTTTAGCTAAATGTGGCCGGTTCCGGTTCAGGAACCGGCGGTTTCGGTTCCACAAAAAGGCAGAACTGGCGGTTCCGGGCCGGTTCCCGGTTCCGAACTTTTAATTTTATTTTTTAAAATAATAAATAATGAAATAAAATTAATAAATTATAATCAAATTGTGCATTGTAATAAAATTTGAAAAAAAAAAGAGGAGATGAATGGGCTTGGAATTATTATGAAAATGTAATTTTATAAAATATTATAAATTATAATGTAATAAAATCTGGTTTCGAACTTTTAAATATATAAATTATTATAAATTATAATATAATAAAATCCGGTTCCGAACCTGCTCGGAACCGGCAGTTTCGGGATAGTTCCAAAAAATATGGAATCGGAACCGGCCCTTGAAGGCGGATTCTGGTTTCAGTTCGGAACCATGAGCCGGGTCAACGGGCCTGTTCCGGTTTCGATTCGGAACCGTGAGCCCGGTCAACGGGCCGGTTCCGGGTCCACGGTTCAGTTGGCCACGTCTAGTTTTAGCACTATAATTTTTCTAAAAAAATCATAAGAAACAAGTTTTCCTAGATTGTTTTAAATTGGAGGCATTTTAATAATATGGGTCGGGACTAGTTGGATATGGGTCTAAAAATTTGCATTATGAATAAACTGGCCATAAACGGTTAATGGATCAATTTGTGTTGGACCATTTATGATCCGATCCAACGCATCCATTGAACAGGTCTATTGGGTGCGTTCTTGGAATGCACACCCAACGGGTGCTACATCATAAGCACATTGGGAACGTAGATAATTTTAAACGGCTTTAATCGGTTCGGTTCAGGTTTCCTAAAAAATCGAATCAAACCTTTGACACCTCTAGTGGTGGCTTCTTCCTTCTTATTTCCTTGGCAACTAGATTGGCTATTATCCCGTTAAGAGCTCAACATGCACAACTCCAAAACTGCACACATCGCTTTTGTTTAGAAATTGACTTGGTTGGAAATACTCGGGATTTAGGCAACCTGAAATCCCCTGCACCAATGTGGTTACGTGAGTTTGATTGAGGGAAATGGACTTGGAAGTACCAAAATCTGCCAGTATTGCATGATATTTCTTATCCAAGGGGATACTGGAGGACCAGATGTCTCGAGTAATAAATGAGAATAGAGGCTGGTGAATGCAAGTACAATAAGGGTCTTGAGATTTCAGTTGCAATTCATAGGCGCGTGCCCATGATACATTAAACTCTTCATTCATGTCATGCGAATATTGATACAGAGTCTCGTTTGGCATGAACTCAAATACTGACGGCGGGACTTCTATCTCCAAATGATGTTGACACCTAAATTTTGACTTTTAGAAATTCATTCATTTAAATATAAAATGAGAGTTAACCATAATTCTCGCAAAAAATAATTCTTTATGCATTACATATTTAATTTATGTCATTTATATCATTGCATTTAGATGAGTCAATTGAGCTTAAATTGACAGCGATCGAATCAACCATGGGGTGAAAAGTTCAGTTAGGGCATTATCACGCCCCGACTCTTGAGCCCGCGACATCCCTTGCCAAATCACCACAAGGTCATGAAGGATAACGTCCCAGTCGCGTTATCGACCTATTAACTATATACGCATGCTGAAACGGTTTGACTCCAAACAACATATAACAACAAGGATACGTTAGCAGGGGATAAACACTGAAGCAATTCATCAAAAGATATTTACGTCTAAAACAGGACAGCATATAAGTCTCAACCCTACTGAGCTACTAACAGACAACCCCACGCTTCAGGGCAGCTTATTAAGACCTCGAAATGTTACATGGCCAGGTAAGGTTAACTTCTCATCTACTTTAAAAGGGTATTCCCACATCCTTGCTTCGATATCCACGTAACTTCATCACTTGGGACATAAAAATGGTTTCCACAACGCGGTGTGATATAAATCTCAGTGAATCAAGTCTAAGCTCGGTTAGAACACTGATTCGCCTAGAATATTCTAAGCACAAAGCAATAATCATCCACATACATACTCATCAGCTTTCAGCCATACATAATGCAATGCTCGATCCGACTCAGCAGTAACATCAGTCAATTACTCAAACCATGCATCGCATCTACGAATATGCACAGGACACCACACAAGTCCAATTATTAACGATGATTGCGCCAACAACGCAATGAGAGGATCTACGCGATTGGCGTGACTCGACTCTCACAATTAACGCAATTCAGCACATTCGTGCGATCCAATGTTCTTCCGGCAGGACCGGACTATGTTCCATGTCTCTCGACAACGGCTGTTACGAGAGGTGTCTCCAGTGCGCCTAGCACGACACCAGCAAGTTGGTATCCCTATACGGGGTGTCGGTCTATCGTAAGTTGCGACCTACATCCAACAATCCCTTAAAACCGTACGTATCGCCGGGACATGAATTGTTGTGTTTTTGGCAAGTTGTGTAATTCCATACGATTGGTACGGTGTGTACTATTAGCACAATACGAACTTGCCAGTAAAAACTCATCATCATTCCGTCATATGACCACACAATGCGCCCGCCATATCAATCAATTTTATTCTCTTTGATTTAGACCGGATACTCACACAACGTGCTCAAAGACTCAGCCCACGGCCATTTTCAAGCTAAAACATATTTCTTTGATTTCGTACATGGTCATATACATATGCAGACTATCAATTAGATGCTGCAATTACGAATGGAATGATTAACCCTCAAACGAATGCCAATTCAATCAATGAGTAATCCAAGCATCCAATCAAACATGTCAACGAGGTGATCAATCCAATCAGGTCATCAATTCAGTTAAGCAATATATAACGGTCGATTCGTACAATAATTCTTTATTAACTGATTTGCTTTATAAACGCCGATCGATCGCTCGTCACTAACCTATCGCTCGCTCGCGATCGAACCATAGTCCATAATCAATCAATCAATTTTCACCTAACAACAATTAGCCACAGACAAATAAATCAACCCGACTAACTTAATCGATGGCGATCATTTAACCTAATCTCAATTTCTATCTAAATCGGCCCCGATCGCGTACTAAAATTTTCTAAACGACTAACCGACTAATCCTAGGCGCAATTAGCGCCCTAACCAAGGATTATGGTCAACTCAAAATCTAGTTAAGCTTGGACCGGCTCAAAATCAACGATGCGACGATGGCGGCAACGAACGGCGGTGGCGACGGTAATGGCTCTCAATTCCTAAAGAACCCTCAGGTTCTTCGGCTTAACAAGCAACCACACAACTGACAGCAGCTAGGACACGTCGTGGAGGTCCGACAAGGGGTTGACGGCGATGGCGGAGCTCTGGCGAGCGGCGGCGGCCTAAAACGGAACCTGGTCAGTGGCGAAAACAAGGTAAAGCGAACTGTTTTGGGGTAGTTAACGGCCTCACGGACTGAGGCGAAGCCGGCAAGGGCTAGGGGACTCACCGAGGGGTTGAGGATGACTGTCGGGACCGGCTAGGAAGAGCGAATGGCGGCAGAACAACGGCTGAACAGAGCTGGGTGAAGGCGGAGGACTCACGGTGCCGAAACATGGGGGGTCGGCCGGGCTATTTCCGAGCTCCACGTGTTGCGGTCGGCTTCCACGAGCTCAGGGAAACTAGGGAGGGGTTCAAGGAGGTCGTCGGAGGCGGAGGTGAGAGGCGATGCCGTCAAGTTTGGTCGGAAACAGAACTGAACCGCGCCAGACTCCAAAACAGAGTACAACGGAGTCTAGAGCTGTTAGTGGCGGTTCCGGCGGGCAACGGCCAGTGAGGAGGCGTCGGGGAGGTCAAGAGGAAGTTGGTGGACGATTGTGAGGTGGTAGGTAGCTCCGGTGACGACGCGACGGCCAACGGAAGAGAGAGAGAGAGAGAGAGAGAGAGAGAGAGAGAGAGAGAGAGAGAGAGATCTCGGGTCCGAGGCTGAAAAATAGGGCAGAGGAGGCTCGCGCAACTCCGACAGCTCACAGCGGCCAGCGACGACGATGGGAGGGTTACAAGTGGTGGTTGGCTGTGGCTGGAGGTCGTGGTGGTCGACTGTGTGCGGGTGGCCGCGCAAAAACGACGGAGGAAGTGGAGAGGAGGAGAAGATGTGGTTCGGTTGGAGGGAGATGGAGTTTGTCCACGGGCAATAAGGAGAATGAGAGTGCATATGGGAAGAGAGAGAGAGAGAGAGAGAGAGAGAGAGAGAGAGAGAGAGAGAAGAGTAATGAGATGGGATAAGTGGTTGGGGATGGGATTTGTGGGGCCCACAAGAGGTCAAATCTCATTCAAATTTTTTGTCCTATGTGCATTAAGGTGAGGGCAAAAAGGTCATTTGAGAATTCGAGACTGAAATGAAATTTTGGCATACTGAGAGGAGATATTTTCACAGGTCAGGCTCGGTCAGGATTAGGCTCGGGTGCGAGAATCTCGATCCTAATACGCGTCAACTAAGAATTTCGAAACCTAATCTAAAACGACCAAAGCTTTAGGATTCATTCAATTATTGTCTCTTCAGTCCTTAAGATTCCAAAATATTTTACCAACTGAAATTCAATTTAATTCCTTTTTATTGAATTCAGGGACTTGACAAGAGTCGAATTTCTAGAGCGTCACAGGTAGAGGTGTGCATGGTCCGGGTCGGTCCGGTCCTGGCATGGAATCAGGGATCGGACCAGTAGTCTCGGTCCCCATATTTTCGGGACCACGGACCGGACCAGGACCGACGAATCGGGCTTGTCCTGGTCCGGGATGATCTCGGTCTGGGCCCAGTAAGACCGCTAACTCTAACTGCTTATAAAAATCTAGCCCTTACAAATTACAATACAATGTTAATTTACAATTTATAATCAACCTACGACGGCAAGACAACCACGTAAATGCTAAGGCCACCCAACGTGTGTTCGATCCGGCCTTGAAGGCTTCACGTGATCTTTTCTCCTTATAATCGACGCTCGCATGTAACTCGTTGAACTCAAGTGGGCGATAGAACTGAACTCGGATTTTATTTCTTTCTTTTTTATTTTTGGTTGTGAAAGAAAAAACAGATTTCTCAAATCTGCATAATGACCCGAGTTTTTGTCTTCATGCTCGTGCGTGCTTATTCTTCGTGCATGTGCCCATCATAAGGAACAGATCTTATCATCAATTAAGACCTGATTTTTTTTTTGGGTAAGGAATTAAGATCTGGTTTTGTCCCAAAGTAATATCAAAATTCAAATTGCTAAATAATACGTACAATGAAACCACTAAACTCAAGAGGCGTGAGATGAGATTCACGAGACTTCTCAAAATGTTAAAATTAGATTAACTCTATATATATATATTATTTTTTTTAAAAAAATATTGGTGGTCTGGTCCGGGCCGGGCCGGGCCGGTCTGGTCCCAAACTATGGAACCAGGGACCGGACCGTCCAGTCACCGGCCCCATTTATTGGGACTGGGGACCGAACCGCCAAGGACTGGACCAACCTAGCCGATCCGGGCCGGTCCTGGGCCGGTCCAAGCCGGTTCGGTCCAGTTTGCACACCCTTAGTCATAAGCATGGTTGGGGTTTGTCAAGTTCTATTACGGTATTTGGACCTATTTTTAGATTTAATTCAGCCCATTCATGTTTAAGAAAAGGCTTTAATTAAATATTTAGGGAAAGCCTAATTGAGCCCAAAAATGCGAAGCAGCCCATAATTGAATTGAGAAATTCGGCCAGCTCAAGTGCACTAGGCTTGGCTGAATTCTCTAGTTAATTTAATGATCAACTTGTGCAATTTAACCCTTTGGGGCTTAATTCAAATCATATTCCGATCCCGGGGTTTATTTTGTGAAATTAAAGGAACATTAGGCCTCAAGCTCGCAACGATTTTCTCTATAATTATATAGCTTTGTCTAGGGTTCAGGGGAGACCACACAATTTACGATCATGTACGGCCATTAGAGCCATTTTTTCAGAGGATACACGGAGAAATAGATCTCTATCTCTACTTCGTGTTCTTCCTTCTGCGTTCGAAAAAAAAAACGGGAGAATTAAAGGGAGAGTGACATTAGTGGAGAAGAGGAGAGTGGTGCTAGTTATTATTGTTATCATTATTATTTTTTGTTAGGTTTTGATCCAGATTTCCTTGGTGCTCTAAATTTCTTGTATGGAACCACCATATCATGAGCTTTGGTGCAAATCCCTTCACCGTCGGCAATCTATCTGACACATGCGGCCACAAGAAAGCAATCCCGACTTCATCATCAACCAATCAGTTGCCAAGTCATGAGAGGATCCTTGGATGACTTTCCATGGACGAGTTTGTAGCCATTGCTCCCATCCACCGAGATCCCACGGCGGTGATTTTAGTTTCTTTTTTGCAGGTTCTCGACACATTCGTATATGCTGAAAAGAAACTAGAGAAGTCCTCGTTGGAATCCTCCGATCTATGATCACATTCATTGGAGAGAGGTAATATCCAACCGAAGCAAATTGATTGAGAGGACACGACACGATACCAAAAAGAAGACTTGTGGTGGTACTTGTCTTGAGGAATTCATGGGCTGCATAGGGAGACCAATTTTCAAAAGAAAAGCACACAGGAAAGGAAGAAGAAGGCAGCGAGCAGGTGGGATTCAAGTTAGGGGTGAGCATGGTTCCCGGGTAGAACTGGGAACCAGAGAACTGAATCGCCGGTTCCGGATGTCCCCGGTTCCGGTTCCCGGTTCCAGGTTCCACTATGGAACCTACCCGGAACCGGAACTGGAACTTATTAAACAAAAACCCTACTTTTACTTTCCGCAGCACTTTGCACAGTTTGCCCTACACCTACTTACCACTTCACTCACCTCGACGCCGCAGCCTTGTAGTTTCCTTTCCTCCCAGTCCCCCCCCCCAATCCCATGGTCTTCGTCGAAGACGCTGAGCGATTCATCGAATCAGCCCAAAAAGCTGAGTCCTCCAAGAACGATTGCTCTGAATTCGCAAGGTAGGTCGACCGCCTGTCCCAAGCTATTTCGATCTACTGTTCGTCTTGCTTCGTCGACTCTGTCCCTCAACCCTCCATTGATCTTTCAAGGTCGGAGACTGAATCAACTTTTTGCGAATCGATTTGATACCACCGGTGCATCAATAAGACAGGGGAGAGAGATCGAAGCCGTTTCTGGTCTAATACGGTACGACTAACGAAGGAGGAGGAAAAAATGGGGAAGCATCCGAGTTCAGCTTCTTCACGTTCCGGTGAGGACCTCCACGCAGCCGCGAGATTCGGCGACCTGAGAGCCGTTCTGTCGATACTTGCCGCGAACCCTCTGGCCATCAATTCTAGAGATAAGCACTCCAGAACTCCGTATCCTCCCCTAATTAGTTGCACTCTCTTCTGCTTCACAAATACTACGAAAAGCTGTTTAATGGTTATCTCTCTTTCATGTCTGTTCATTTCCTTTCGAACTGGTGAAACTGTACACGATTGCTTAATGCTCGTCAATGATTGGCGTGGTATGTGGGGGTCGAACCCTTGATTTACTTGGTAAATTGGCATCTTCCAGTTCTTGACTGTTATGCAATATGTGGGGAGAAAGGCTGGTGATGCTAGAGTTTGTGCGAAAGTTAGTAATTGATGAGAAGGAGTGGTGATAGAGTTAGACAGTTGTGTATGCTTGTGTGTGGGAAATCATATGAGGTTCCATGGTGGACGAAGGTGGTGCATCTGTGTCCACTGGCGTGCTTAAGGAGAAAGAACTCCTTGTCCTGTTTCAATACATAGTGGTGACACTATCTTTTCTCATGTAGGGCGTAAAATTCCATTTGATGGATTGAAAATGTGAACTTGTGAGGATAGAGACATGAACCGCGTGAGACTAGGTGCCGGCTGCTTTTTTTTTAGTTCTTTAGTGTATTTCATTGTTATTCATAACCAGCAATTTTCGCGAGTTTTTTTTTTTTTTTTACTTTTGAGTTTGGATGATTAAGTGCAGGTTCTCGGGTACCCTGGAACCAGAACCGGAACAGGTGCCCGGGTAGGTTCTATGTTCCCAAAAATGAGGAACCTGTACCAGCGGGTAGGTTCCAGGTGGAACCTACCTAAAACCTGGAACCGCTCACCCCTAATCAAGTGGTGGGGTTCATGGTCAAAGCCAGTCTTCCACAATGCAGGCTTCCTAACCTGAAGCAATTGTGGCCAATTTTATAACTCCACCTCATCCTTTTAATTTGTTTATGAAACCCAATCATGCTTAACTAATCGTGTGCAGATCTTCCGAATTTTCTCAGGCCAAGTCCAGTTGTCAACTGGCTTTTGCCTTCCAGTATTGAGACTTCGCCAGCCTGCGATGCGTTGTTTCATCTCGAAGAGCAATCGGTAGCACTTCCTAATGTTCATCCAGAACTTCCAGAGAAGCCAGTGAATTGTCTTACTTTTGCAGCTACGTGAATTAGTATACCGAGGACTTCCTATCACAAGCTCCAAGTCAACCGTCGAGCCATCACCACGACCACCTCAAGCCTTACGGAAGCCATCCGCAAGATCGGTTCACAAAACGGACCAAAGTTCAAATTGGGAAAGCGTATTTGTAGATCAGGTAAAAATTCTGATTTTTTTTTAATTGGAATATTTACTTGCAATTTCAAAATACATTGCATATCTCGAAGATTGTGTTTTGAATATTCGGCTGCCTTGATTGGAAGATTTGCATGATAAATTTAGAAACCAAAGTTCTAAATAAATATTTGCGATTTACCCTGTACTTGCCAAATTTGAAAATTTGTGTTTTGATCGAGATGTTTTTAGGATCTTGTGGTCATGCGATTAATCTGAAAAATCTTTTGAATATTACTCAACATACCAAAATCTTTTCAAAATGTGATCGATTAGGAAAATTTCCTAATCCGCAACCGCACACATGGAAATAAGTCTATCTATCAAGCTTTAGAAAGAATTATTTCCACGCAACCGCACACATGAATCTATCAAGCTTTAGATGGAATTATTTCCATAGCGGGTATTTCGAATTTTAGGGTCGATCTATCAAGCTTCAAATCGAAACTTAATTCGAAAGATTCAGTGGTAATTATCTTTTCATTAAAGGATTTGCAACTTTAACTTAAATTCATTCTTCAAAACTTAAAATCAAAAAAAGAAAAGAAAATTCAAATAAAAATTCATGTCTCATTCCATGTCAGAAAACCTCAGAAAATAAAAAAGATGTAGCAAGATATGATTTTTTAAAAATCATTATCAGTTTTTGTTAGATAGATAGGTAGGATTTTCTTGAAATCCTATCTCATGAATCACATTAAATAATACAAGAATCTTCTGCATCCATTGGGATAGATTTTAAGAGATGTAGACGTAGGTGAAAAGATTTTTTTTAAAAAAAATTGGGAATTAATGCAAATTAAATCCAAAAACTTTAAGTTAATCTTGAATCAATTCATCCTTATTTTTCATTAATTTTTAATTTCGAAAATACTTTAAAAACACAAAAATAAATCATAAAAAGAAAACCCCAAAAAAAAATTGCACATTTGCACATCAATTCAGAATTCATCACAATTGCCAAATTGAACATTATTCATGAAACCATCTTGCCCCATTTCCAATTGATGACTGGCTATTATATAAGTGTTGACCTAAGCCCCTGTGCTGGGGCTCAGCTTCTGAACCGTATGTGAGCTGTCTCGTACTTGAAGCCCCCTCTTTCTAAATAGAAATTAAAAAAAAAGCATTTCATTTACAAGACAAAAAAGACTTTCCCGAACTTAAAATCTCTGGTTCACAGAAATAAAATAATTTTCTCCCACTATTTTATTTAGGTTTCTAATCAACCTACCAAGAAATGATTAGTGGCGGCTTCGAAAAGTAAAAAATCTTTTGCAAGATAATCATTTGAACCTAAGTCACGATTTGGTAGAACTTGAGAGAGTTCGAGCTAGGTTTGTTAATTTAATTAATTAATCTGGTAATCCATTAATCTAAGATTGGAAACCCGAATTTTAGATCACGACAAATGACTGTTCAATAGCTTAACTCGAGACTTGTATCTCCAAATGACAGTCCAATAGCTTAACCCCATTCCTATATTTGATTTGTGAGATAATGAGGACTTCATTTATGAACTGTTCGACTTTTCCCTTCGTCTATCACTTTGAATTTCTTAATCGTAACTATCTTTTTATCTGCTAACATTCCCTTTGTAAGCAATACCATGTCCACCTTGCCCGAGTGTCCTACGGTCATTGAAATTGTCAGTGGCCTTCTCTAAATCTGTTGAGTTGAACAATTTGCTTTTCTCGACATTGCCTTCCGGTGAAGATAGCTCTCTTTCCAACAAAGGACCGCCATCACATTTGAATTCTCTTTGAGCTTGATTTCTTTTGTCTGCTTGATGTATTTGTACAATTTTGCACAAGAAAAGACACAAAAGTAGTGCGCCAAGGCTTGCCCCAACCCTTGCAGTGCAAAAACTGTAAGATCCAATTTTTTTTTTTTTGAGAAACCATGGATTTCTTTGATAGATTCTCTTGGTTGAATGTTAAACTTATTTCTGTACCTTCTTTTCTGTACGTAATTTGTGCAACGCTGTTCTGTTTCTAACATTACTCCAGAACATGAAGCGCATCTCTAAAGAACACCATAGAAAATTCAACACCTGACATGCGGGGCCTATTTCTCAGAGCTTCTCCTTGTTGGAAAAACAGTGTTAAAAAAAAAGAACAATACTGTTTTTAGATATGGAGGATACTTACAATTCGAATGAAAACGTAAGCAAACTGCCTCAAATATGAAAACACTAAGTTGGCAGAAGTATAGAATCTGAGCCTTCAGAATGAGGTCAGAAGCAGAAAAAATTGAACCATTAGATGCAGGTCAGAAGCAGAAAAAACTGAACCATTAGATGCAGGTCAGAAGCAGAAAAACTGAACCATCATATGCAGGTCAGAAGCAGGAAAAACTGAACCATCATATGCATTGTTCAAAACTAGTCAAATGCAACTGCATCTGAACCCATCAGATGCAACTCAGATACACCCGTCAGATGTAGTTCCTTCTGAACCCCGTCAAAAGCAGTTCCTTCTGGACCCGGTCAGAAGCAATTCCTTCTGAACCCGGTCAGAAGCAGTTCCTTCTGAACTCGTCAAAAGCAGCTTCAGAAGCACTGAATCTGAACTCGTCAGAAGCAGTGAATCTGACCCTTCATGAGGATAGAAGCTCAACCTTGAAAAGAGCAAAATCTTCACGGAAATACAACAGTATAAAAAGTAATTGAATTAATAAAGAATACCGAGGCCTGTGTCCGACACAGGTTCCTTAAAACAGATTCGTCCCCTCCAGTACGTGTTTTGATTTCGTGAACGTCTGTCTCCTAGGATACAACGGTTAAGCAGCGATAGAGGCAAGCACAGCACTCCAAAGCTTCCGGCGAACTTGAACAACACGAGAACACTATCGAAAACAATGCAAATGCAGATAATTCAAAAGAGGGAGAAGTGATTTTCGTAGTCCGTAGTTCTTGTCTCTCTGAAACAGAACGGGAAGCCATCTATTTATAGGCTAAGCGGGGCATTGCGAAAATAAAGAATAACGATTAACGGTTTGAGTTGGAAAAAATTAAGAGAGAAGGCAAAAATGGGCTTGTTGCTAGGCCCACTTTCCGGTCCTGCATTCGCATACGCAGGTCGTGCGCTCGCGCCCAAGTTTCAGCTTGTCGGGCCTCCGTCAGGGTCCGGGATTTGCACCCCCTGCGCGTGCGCGTGAGGCATAGTACTTGTTACAATAGTTACTACTCAAAAGGAGTGTAACCACATATAAAGTACTTCAAGGCCTTCTTCCTTTCCTATGTGGGACTAGTACTTTGTCACTTCCCACTTCCAACTCAAGGATGTTCTTTGAGAAACAATTCCTCATTTACTCACCCATCAAAATGCATCATATTTTCCAACACCCCTTTCACTCACCCTTTTTTTTCCCAGAACACCCCTCACCTCCCTCAACGACCACCCCCACCCGTTAGACTCCTCCTCCTGCTCGCCGTCGTAGGCCTTCCTCCTTGACCCCTCGCAACCCCACCAGCCCTTCCTCCCACCAAAGAACTGCTTCTCCTCCCTCCTCAACGTTGCCTGGAACAATTCCTTCGACAATGGCTTCGATTTCGACTGCGATGTCGCCGGGCTTTTTGGCTCGGTGAAGGGAAATCAGACCTTGAGCTCGCCACTTCTGATGGGCTGCTCTGAGCTGGGCTACGGGTCTGAGCTACTGCCGGAGCCGACTCGGCTCTTCCCGCTAGCTGAAAACCCAGTCCAAGCCAGGCGGCGGGTTCGGCCTGACCGGGTTTGAGGGTCGCGAAGGTCGGCGACGGGGGGAAGGCTCAGCGAGGGAGTTACACTGGCTGGGGCTGCGGGAGTTGGAGATCAGCTCGGCGGAGGTGGGGAAGTTGGTCTTGGCCTTGGCGCCGCGAAACTTGGGGGTGGCAGCGGTGGCGGCGGCGTCGTAGGGGCGCATGGCCTTCTCCAAGCCACACCCGGGATGCTCTCGCCGGCATCCGGATCTCGGTGGCGTAGTGGCCCTAGGGCCTCTTTCGAACGCCCCCCGGTAGCGGATTTCTTTGAGACCCTTAGGATTTGAGAGACAAACAGAGAGAATGAAAAACGCCATGGCTTTTGCTTGAGGGAGGAAGTCACGGTTAGGGAGTTGAGGGGTGTTTTGGGGAAAAAAATGAGTGAAAAGAGGAACTCCTAAGAGTGGGCCCCGCATGTCAGGTGTCGAATTTTCTATGGTGTTCTTAGAGATGCGCTGACATTCAATATTTTCTCAAACTTACCGCCCATGAGAATGAATCCAGCTGTGTCCTATCATCGATCCAGTCACAGGATCCCCGTTTGTTCGCGCAAGTCCCGCGGCATTTTTTTTTTTTTTAAATCTTCACATTCGTTAATATCGGATGACCAAAGGAAAAAATTAATATATTAGCTGCGAAAACATTTCCTTGAGCAAAATTTGCGGTAGGTCGCATTTCCTTATAAATTGTTAACTCCATGGCTAAAACATTATGCATTTAGCGAAAGCAATGCCATTAATCAATTTTGTTGAAAGTAAGGGTATGCATGGTCTGGGCGGTAAGATCCCGGTATGGAACCAATGACCGGATTGGTAGTCCTGATCCTCAAATTTTCAGGACCGGGGATCGGATTGGGACCAGGACTGGTGGTCCGATCCGATCCGATCCTTGTCCTGTCTTAGTGGGATCGTTATTACTGGCTGCTTATATAAATCTAACGCTTGGATCTAACTTACAACTTCCAATCTCAACCATCCAACATAATAAAACATGTTCATGACCATAGTACAACCATCACATAAGATCGAAGCGACCGAGCGAGAATGGAGATGAGGAAAGAAAGCGACAAGCAACGAGTCGACCATGCTATTGAAAGTGCACACTTTGTGTAATTTGGGAGAGGTCCGGTTCGGTTCGGGTTGGTTTGATCCAGTTTGCTCACCTTTAGTTGAAAGTGCACACTTTGTGTAATCTGGAAATGAACAGACTGCTTCTCTATATTTGTCCCTCCGGGAACAATCACTATGATACTAGCTGATATAAGCGGTGGTTTCAGGCTTTCAGCACATTTCGACCTACAACTAATAACGGGCAATTTTTCAAATTAGCATTTAAAAAAAATATTTAGCAAATTAATATTTTAAAAAATATATATATCGAATTAGGTGCTGCTCGGCAATAAGGCCGCCGAGTGGCACCCAATTCGCAAGTTGGGCCCCGCTCGACGGCCCAATTGCCTAGCGGGTGGTTGCCCTGCCCCCTAATCGGCAATTGGGCCGCCGATTGGGGCCCAAAACCAAGATTTGGGCCCCGCTCGGCCGCCCAATTGTCGAGCGTGGCCGAAATTTAATTTAATTTTTATTTTTTTCAATGGATTCGTCTCGAAAAATTATGCGAAAAACAAATTCGTCTCAAATGGACACCCGAGCGATGAGATATATCATTTCAAAGTATTATTTCGTCGGTTTTTTTAAAACTTTGCTAATTTAGGCATAAATTTAAACGAGTAAATTATCACAAACAAGCGACCAACTCGCGAATTCAAATCCGGGGTCAAATTCTGAGAAGGAGTGCCCACCCATAAAAGGCGGGGATGATAATTTACTCATTTAAATGGATGTCTAAATTAGCACAGTTTTAAAGATCCGACAGAATAATACTTTGAAATGGCATATCTCATCACTCGGTATCCGTTTGAGACATTTTTTTTTTGATTTCGTGTAATTTTTTGAGACGAATCCATTGAAAAAAAATAAAAATTAAATTAAATTTCGACCCCGCTCGGCAATTGGGCCGCCGAGCGACACCCAACTCGCGAATTGGGTACCACTCGGCGGCTCAATTGCCGAACAACACCCAATTTGGTATATATATATTTTTAAAATATTAATTTGGTAAATATTTTTTTTAAAAAAAATGCTAATTTGAAAAATTGCCCACCAATAACTGCTGAATGTGTTGTATTCACTATCGGCACTTTGTTCTGGCTTTTTTTTTTTCCCTAGAACTAAACATGGAAATATCTCATTTGGAGGCAAATAAGGGCCAGGACCTCTTTAATAGAATGTTTAAATTTTAAACCACACATTTTTTTTAACAGTTTAAATTTTTAAAATAATTGGAAGCGATGTTACAAAATCACATATCAGTATCCCCCGATGGGGAGGAATGAAATGATGAGAACTCGCAATCCCATCTTATTTGGTCCTGGGAACCGTGCTGTTTTGCTGGCAGCCGATCTCATCCCAGTCATCGAACTGACACTCGGCTCAAATTCCTAAGGGGTAGGGAAATGTTGACGTCCCGGCATTTTTCATCACATTTCCGGGCTTAGAATTCTGGGTGCAGCTCCTGATGCTTGTCCTGCGAAGGAAACCAGGAGCAAACGAATTTGAAAAACATAAATCTGAAGTGATTTTCACGTTTGGCAAGTGCATGGACCTAAATCTATGGAGAAAGGGCATATGGCTGAGTCCCTTAAATCCCTTAAATCATTGGAATTTAAGTGGAAGAAGAGGAGACTTTTCATGCACTGTACGAACTTTGATGTATTGTTTGATCACGCTCCCGTTTGTTATTTGAAATTGATCCCATCATGTTTCTGAAACTGAAATCGAGTCACAGCTCTTTTCAACACTGATTAAAAAAAAGAGAGTACAAATGCAACTGTAAGGATTAAATTATTCATGGATCCTTGCGGCACAATAATCCCTTTCATGATACACGAACAGAATAGATCTATGTCTGGTGCCGCTTGTCTCTGCATGTATAGCTAGACGTTCTTGCAGGCGGATAGTGCCAGAAAGAGCTGCCTTTACCATCTTTCGCAATGCTCGAATGGCTGCCCATCGGAGAATGTTGTTACATCCAAGACCACATGACAAGAATTGCTAGATGTGAAACTAGCATCGTGAGATTCGGTGGCCTCGACCTCTTCTTGATCATGTAGCAAATCCGAAGTACTTCGCTTCTGTTGGAAATCCAACAGATTTCGGAGTTTCGTTATTCTCTCCAACTCCATTGCCACTTCTTTCATCGTCGGCCGGTTCCTCCCAATTGAGTTTAAGCACCTTCTTGCGAGGTCAGCAACTGCTGCAATCTCTTCTTCCGTACCCTCCTCCAAAACTTGAGCATCAACCATGTCGAACACAGAATCCTCCTCCATAGAGATCATAAAGTACGCCACGAGGTTTCTTCCTTCTTCTTCCTCCAGCCGAGAGATTGGCTTTCGCCCCGTCAAGAGTTCGACAAGAACCACTGCAAAGCTGTACACATCGCTTTTGTCTGTAAATTGGCTTGTCTGGAAGTACTCTGGATCCAAGTATCCGAAAGTCCCTCGCACCAGTGTGGTTACGTGCGTTTGATCGAGAGAAACAGACTTGGAAGTGCCGAAATCTGCCACTTTTGCCCGATATTTCTCATCCAAGAGGATATTAGTGGACTTGATATCTCGATGATAAATGGGTATGGAAGCCGCTGAATGCAAGTAGGCTAAGGCTCCAGCGATTTCGGTTGCAACTCGTAGGCGTGTGTCCCATGGCACTTGAAGCTCCGCATTTGGGTCATGTAGACATTGGTACAACGTCCCATTTGGTATGAATTCATACACTAAGAGAGGAACTTCCGTTTCCAAGCAGAAACCTAATAGTCTAACAATATGCCTATGATTGATTTGCGAGAGAATGACGACCTCATTGATGAATTGCTCGACTTTTCCCTTGTCTATCACTTCTGATTTCTTGATAGCAACTATCTTTCCGTCTGTTAACATTCCCTTGTAAACAGTACCTTGTCCGCCTTGCCCCAGTATCCTATCCTTGTTGAAATGATCAGTGGCCTTCTCCAAGTCCTTGGAATTGAATAATTTGCTCTTCTCAGCATTGCCTTCGGGTGAAGACAGCTGTTGTTGCAACAAAAGACCACCGTTTCGTTTAAAGTACTTCTCTTTGAGCTTAGTTTCTCTCTTCTTTTTGATGACTGTGTACAACCACCATGAGAAAAGCAACAAATTTCCTAGCGGTCCAAGGTCCGCTCCGATGCCTGTGGGGGTAAAAATTTGTATGATATAAGGTCAGAAAAACTTTCCTAGAACTAATTAAGTTGTTTCTTCTGCTGGAATTTCGTTTAGTGGATCACTCTAATCAATGTGCAACGGATCAAGCTGGCAAGGTTTTCGACAATATTCTTGACACTACGTGGTACGTGGAAAAAATGAACCCCCCCCCCCCCCCCCCCCAAAAAAAAAAAAAAAAAAAGGGAAAGAACTTTGCATATGGTTGGATGGATTTCAACCAGCAACAAAACTAGTATTTTCTCATGCAATATGCATAAGCACAGCACGCAAAGAAAGTTTTTTGTGGCTGGAATCATCACTAGTGAACATATGCTAATGTTAGGATGAAGGGTAAACTGAACTTCTTTCTGTATCTCATATGAACAAAATTTAAGCTATGGTATATCATGGTTGAAATCAATAAGCGCATGACGAAGTCTATACATATAGATTAGAAGATTTACATACGTATAAGAAAGAAGGTAGCTCTTTTTTTAAAGTCGGTCCTTCTGCCATCCGCTCTTCCATAGTCATCGACGCACTCATAGCTGCCCGGTCGGTTTACACAGCTAACGGGGCAAAGATTTGGATCTTGACATTCGTTGATATCTGTAGAAAAAAGATGAAAAACAAAAAGGTATTAGCGGTGCATCCATCTCCATGAGTGAACTGAGGATGCATTCAGTGTGTACGTATAACATTGAGTCAGCAAAATAATAATAATAATAATAATAATAATAATAATAATAATAATAATAATAAGGAGAAAATCCTTTTAATACTTCCTCTTCCACGTGAGATTAAACGAAAGCTCCATCCCTTTGATTATTGCCACAAAACTTCACATTTCATTACCAATCAATTTTTTCCTAAGTTCTCGTTTCTTTCTATCCTTTTTCTAGGCCGTTGTTTGGCTGCCTAGGTGCTGCTTCTTTGGGCCGTGTTTTGGCCTCTTCATTGGGTGCGCTTTGTCCCTTTATTGTATTTTGCACGTCCGTACACCTTTGCACCCATTTGGTCACGGTTGTGTCTTCTTGGGTACGAGATTTTTGTGTCTGACTATCTTTTTGTGCTTAGCGCTTTGAAAAGTTCAATACATACTTACTTTACCCAAAAAAACCTTACTTTAGCATGGTTTATGTTATTCAAGAACTTCACATTCATTAATATCTGATGACAAATATAGAGTAAGTGTATTAGCAGGGAAACACATCTCCTTGGGTAAAAGTAGCGAGACTAGTACATTTCCTCATAAATTGTTAATTCGCTGGCTTAGGGGGCGCATGGCAACACTTCTGCTTCAGAAATCATTTCTGAAGCTGAAGTTGATTTTTCAACTTCTCAATCAGAAGCAGAAGTTGATTTTTCAACTTCTCCATCAGAAGTTCATTTCTACTTCTGAAATTTTCTACTTTTGAAACATTATTAACCGGCCGGCAACCGGCGGGCGGCTGCGGCGGCGTACGGTGACCGGCGGCGGCGGCGACCTGCGTCTGGCGGTCGGCGTCCTAAGGCCGGCGGCGGCGGCGGCGGCCGGCAACCGGCGGCGTCCTAGGGCCAGCGACGGCGGCGGCGGCCGGCAACCGGCGGCGTCCGACGGCTGGCTGCGACGGCGGCGGTGGCGGCGTCCGACGGCCGGCGGCGGCTGCGGCGTCCGGCGGCGGCAGTGGCGGCCGGCGGCTGCGATGGCTTCCGGTGGCGGCGACCGGCGGCGGTGGTGTCCGGCGACCGGCGGCGGTGGCGTCCGGTGACCGGCGGCGGCGGCTGCTGCGGAGTCCGGCAACCGGTGGCGGCGGCGGCGGCGACCAGGGGAGGCGACGGCGGCGGTCGGCGACCGGCGGCAGCGGCGGTGGTCGGCGACCGACGGCGGCGGCAGCGGTCGGCGACCGGCGGCGGGGGGCCGCGGGTGGGCATTGGGCGGCGAAAGATCGGTGTAGTTGAGAAATGATTTCTTTTTGAGAAGCTACAATTTTTAGCTTCTCAAAATTGGCCAAAAATCACTTCTGGAAGTAGAAATCACTTCTAGAATCACTTCTGGAAGTGATTCCTCAATATTTTTACCAAACGGCTTTCAGCTTCAGAAGCACTTCTAAAGTGTCTTTACCAAACGGATTTCAGCTTCAGAAGCACGCCCCCTTAAAATATGATACGAAAAGACCGTTGTGCACCCCTTCATTTCCAGTAAATTATTATCGGTCTAATCAATTTTGTTCGAAGTTGCGTCCACTTTGTATAATCTTGGACAGAAAAATAAAACAAAAGGAAGGCAGAAAAGCGTGCATGTGATCATTAAACAGTGTGAATGCATTGGTTTCAGGGAAAAAAAATTTGGAATGAACAAGTCACTTCACTGTGATAACATCAAGTAAGTTACCTTGGCATCCTCCCATAAGATAAGGGTTACCGCCATACCCCCGACCGCAATAGCACTGCATTTCATATACACAAGTTCCGTTGAGGCTATGTATGTCACAGATGCTCGGGTAGCCTTGCCGCATAAGCTCAAGCGCATAGTTGGTATTGATTGCGATTCCCCATTCCAGCACCACTGGAAAAGTATTATTCAATCTCAAATCATATAAATCTATAGAGTCAGACCACGGGAACCATGATCTATCTGCCAGGAAAGCGTACTGGCACCCCGAATGTCCACCTTCCTCTTTGAAATCCACATCAAACCCCTGCTGGTTAGGCGGGAGCGAAGTCTGGCAGCATCCGTCCCTCCCGGAACAAGCACTATACCGGCTAATGTTGGTTCCAGCACATTTGGACCGGCAACTGACAAGAGCTGGTTCTGTACTATTCACGATTGCCAGGGTGTTGCAACCAACTGACATAAAGACATTCCGTGTCTGGGAGAAGACAAACTGACTTCCTTCGAGGCTCACCGGCTTACCAACTCCATCGCCCCCGCAGCTTGCATTTGAGTAAATTACTGGAACACTGACGCTAATCATGCCGTTCATGTATGTACTGTAATCTGGGAGTGAAATGTTGAGGACGCGCAACCCAATCTTGTTTAGAATGGGAAGCGTGTTGTTTTGCTGGCAGACGATCTTGTACCACTCATCCAAGAAACACCCAGCTCCTATTCCGAAGGGGAATGGAATGGCGACGTTCCCGCATTTTTCAGCACAGTTGGGCCTTGCAAGTCCGAGTGCAGCTCCTGATACTTGTACCGCGAGGGAAACTAGAAGCAAAAGGATTTGAAGCACCAAGTTGGACATGATTTTCACGTTTGCTATGTGCATGAGCCTAAACTTACGGAGAAAGGAACATGGGCGGAGTCCCTTGATATAGTTATTCCAGGGAGGGAAGAAGGGAAGATTTTTCATGTGCTGGTGTTACTTCCTAGTATCTTTCAGGATGCTTCCTTGAGGATAGAAGTAGTTGTAACATGGTCATTTTGATTGGTCATCTTAGAATATTTCCACACCAATAGCGTATTAAGGACTCAATTATTGTTCAGCAGAAAAAACAAAAATCAAAGACTTGGTCTATTAATAGTTCGAATTCTAAGTCATCACCACAAAAAAGAAAAATCAAAGACTTGGTCGTTTCTTGTTAATGATCTTTATACCGTTACTAGTCTACTACTAGTTCGAATTCTCAGTGATCATCACAAAGAAAAGTAATTTTGTTTCTTTGGTGTGCTTCAATCAATAATCATGAGCAAGTCTTCTGTTGTGACAAAAATAAGACGTGACTGCTTGGACAGCCGGGCCGGCCTCCTTTGCTTCTGGGGTTTTTCAGTTAAAAAAAATTGAAGGGAAAGGTTGGAAATTCACCGGACTACAACTGCATCATCTTTTTTTTTTTTTTTTTTTTTTGTTCCTATGACCCCTCTAATGGAAGCTTTGATAATGCACCTGCACATAATTTGAAGTAACATTTTGTGGGATTAGGATTTGAACAAGTTTTTCTTATTGACTCCTGTTTTCGCCGAGGGAATTAAAATAACCACCTCCTTTTATTGTGTATAAACTTGATTTTACCCTTTCAACATCTTCATTCTTCAGTGTCGAAACTTGAAACGTTCTACCTCAGCCATAAATGCTAATGTCATGTAGAAAAAACGAAATGGGCGCAGAAATTGGTGGAAAAAGCAGTGTTTGCGTACCAAAAGATCAGTCACCAAGCACTTGTCTGTTCACTCTTTAAATTCATGGAAGTCATGAGAGGTCTGTAAACATTTTGCTTTATTTTCTCTTTCAAACATTAGGGGAGAGCGAGACATATATTTAGTTTCCCTTGGAAGCATATATATCGGATCTGATCATGATATCGATCGAAACATATTTCTTTTGCATTCTTTTTAATAACGAGGAAGTTTATCTTTAATAGACAAATTTCGTGTCTATGAACCAAAACATTGAGAAATCTTCGTGGATCACCGGTCCGTTCACCTAATATGCAATCACAGCCATTGAGCCAAGTGTGACTCTCGGATGGGTTTCACATGCTTAGCGCGGCTATGATGGATGGGGTCCATGTAGACCTGGATCCGAACGATGATTCTTCCCAAAACCCGTCGAAAACGGGTGAACTTCATTTTCCATCTATGTGAAGCCAACTTGCACGTAAACGAACTTGGAAAGACCGGCATGGTGCGAATTAATGGACGACTTGGAGAGACAGACCATTGACATAGTCTCCAATAGTGATAGGACAGACTTTCCTCAGCCACAAGCTTCTTTTCGCCCCAGTACATTTCATCAGATTTGCAAGTCGTTCTCTTTCTCTTCTCTTTTTCCAAGAGCCTTCTTCGCACCGGCCAAGATGTAACATGGTCGGTTCGACTGGAAAATATTTTCAAGAAATGCCACATTTTTTTCGCGAAACGAATGAAGCATTATATTGTTTTAGTAGTCTGTTAGTGATTTAGGGTGCGTATGGTAATGTTTCTGTTTCCGAAACAACTTTTGGAACAGAAACATTTTTTGTTTCTAATCCGTACGCAGCAACCCAAGATCATCACGTATAGATACACGAATCATACATTTATAGAGTCAAAGAATTGACGCACCTTGTAGTGGAACCGTCGCTCTTGATGCGGAATTGCAACGATCCGATGCTCAAAATCTTCTCCTCTATGAACCCCTTTATCGCTGGCTTCAATGAGACGGCCGCTCACGTATCGTTCTGACGACTCTTTATGTGAGGTTATGTGGACATTAGGGTTTAGAGGAGGGACTTGAGCTCTATTTATAGAGAATGAAATCTATCTCCTCATCAAATATTAGATTTATCTCGGCACATACTATCCAGCCCCATATCCGACTAGAATAGGAAACTGTATATATCTTACCCTTATTAGACCAAATAATATTCACAATAACAATTAATAAATCCCACAATTGAATATTAAAATATAATATTTTAACATTCTCCCACTTGGGCGAAATTAATTGAAATTGTACTGTATATGCGCTTCTTTATATTGGTCTAGAGATATTTCCCAATAGTCAATCCGATCCCATAAAGTCTTAAGCACCGGACCATGCCAGTAACTGCATTAGAAGACACAGAGCCATCCATGATCACGAATACTCTTAGCTTTACTGATATGGATTTGATATGGTAGTATGGCAAACGGATAATATCTTAAATTATAGAGACACCTTATATGTTATCCTCCTTGTCAGTCACCATTCTCTCACTTTATGTGTCACTAAACCGGATGTGTCACGAGAGAATATCTTTACGGTTCCAACGAACCAACATATGTCTTACCTTTATAGTTAACTATACTTTACGTGTAACAAGACATGTCTTTTGGCTAAAATAAATGTCCCAGCCATCACTCAAGGTTTACACAACGCCTTGAGATTTTCAACTCCTCTTAATCATTATAACTTTATTGCATGCAATGGAGTTGATGCATATCTAGATGTTACAAAATGTAACAAACACAAATGTAAACTTTATTAGAGCAAATATCGAATGCAACTCCCACTGAACAACATCATCTCATGATGCTTACTCAACCCATCAATTAACACGTCATATCAGCATCCCACGATACTTTTATATTTACGACATGTCATCTAAATGTGTATGGGAAGAGACCTTAAGTTAGTGAGTCTGCAGCCTTATCATCTGTGTAATAAGCTCTACTGTAGTGTCACCCTTTCATCTGTTACCTTTATGGTCAAAAACTTGACCGCCAGATTTTTAAACCCCTTAGGACCTCTGCTGTTGTTAATGAATAATAGTATAGAGTTATTGTCAAAACACAACTGTATGGGTCTATTCACAAAATTAAATACGGCCAACTCTTTAATGAGATTTCGGAGCCAAATAACCTGAATAGTAGCTGACAAGCATATTACAATCTCCTCTTTCTTGATCGAGGATTACATAGATTTCTGTTTACGTTTTTCTGTAATACTGCACTTCTCTTTAGATATTCAAATATCTGTAGTTGTCAACTTCACATCATCCTGGCAGCCAACAAAACCTGAATCTGAATGTTCTACTAGCTGCATGCCCTGAATATATCTGTAAATTAGCATATAGTGTTTTGTCCTCTTTTAGTACTTCAATGCCTAGGACAAAATATTTCTTATTAAGATCAATCATGTCAAAATGATTTAACAATATCTGCTACACCTTATGCAGTAATTCAAGAAAACCACTTTTAAGCAATATATTGTCTATATAAGACACAAGGAAAATAAATTTCTCCAACTGATCTTGTAGTATATACTAATTTACTTCATTCTTGACAGAATATAATGCAACAACAATACTATGAAACTTCAAGCCACAATTGTCTAAAAGCTTACTTGAACCAATAAAATAGACTTTTCAGTCTAGAATCTCCATGCATATGATCAAACTTTATTTCATGGCATTTATATGATATTCCTCTCTCTTTACGCAGAAGTTTATCTGAATCATCTGCTGTATAACCTTCGGGTTACATAAAAAAAAATTTATATTAAGAACTCCAATAAAAAAAAAGTTTTAATATCTGTATGATAAAGCTCATTACAATAATGAGCTATTAATTCCTTAATCACTCTGAAAAACTCTTTATGAGAGACTGAATAAAAATTACTTTAAGTCTACTCATTCTTTATGAGTGAAAAATTTTGCTACCAATCTGTCTTTAAACTTCTTAAATAAAAACATTGATCAAAATATAATTTGATATAATAAAGTAGACAAAAAACTTTCATCTAGAGTCCCTTAAGTTATGCACACCAAATTGCAGCAGATGGATTTGTGACCTTGAGGCATACAATAAGCTTTCAAACACCGCATGTTTTATAGTCTATATCCCATCTACCATGCACCCAATCATAATTATAATTAAGAACAAGAAATAGCAACTGTATAAATTACTAGATTATTTACATAGTCGATTTTGTAGTCACGCTCTTCCGGATAGACTATACAATGTGACTTGATACAACTGATCGTCTCTGCCTGATAGATCTTTTAGATAGAGCTACTTTAACTTTTATTCTGCGCTTGTAGGGCTAGATAAACTTCATCAGGTATTATCTTAATAACAAGAACCTGAACCCCAACAGAATCAAACCGTAACTTAGAATGCTCCATGATCATCTATATAGGCAAAAATAACGACACAATGGTCCTTACCACACCATTACCTTTAATAGTCTGTGAGCAACTACTTTTATTCGGCTATATCAAGCTTCAGCAATTGAGCTATCTATAATTTCACAATTCTTGTTCCTCCTTTAGGATGATAAATCAATATCCCTTTAGATGATATAGGTAAGGCACGAAGTAAAACCGAGTGGTTCTGGAGTCCAACTTATCTAATGTTGGATTATATAACTTTATTTCTGCATGAACACTTCAAACCTTAATATGGTTCAAACTTGATTGACGTCTAGTCCATGACTCAAAAGAAGTCAATAAAATATTTTGATAGAAACATAATAGGTTATTTTCAAAGTTTTACCCCACATAAAAAATATATAAATTGATTTTACATATCATACTCGTCATCATATCCGTATGGTGTGATTTTGCCTTTCGGCCACACCTTTCTATTGAGGACTATCGGGTACAAAACTACAACCCATAATCCTCTCAAGTATTTGGTAAATGGCTCTTTAAACTATCCAGCATTGTCATGTCAACCATGATACTCATCACCTTAATCAAAACTGACATATTTTTTTTTTTAAAATAAATTTATCGACTATAGTAATAAATATGTTGAACTTGTCACGAAAATTAAACTTTTCTTTAACCAAGTACGAAAACATATAGAGAAAAAATCATCATTTAATGTGATGAAATAAAAAACTCTACACAATATTCTATATAGGATCCACTTATACCAGTATAAATGACCTTCAATAGGTCATAACTATTGACTACAGTTTCATCATTTATCTTAGTTATCTTACATCTGCTTCAATCTACGCATGTGTCTAGGTCACTTTTAAAAGTGAGCAGAATGCTTGCCTTTATCCGTCTTTTCACTCTTTCTTTACTGATATGACCAAGAAATTTATTCTTTAATGCACGTGATTGTTCCTTAGGCAGAGATCTTTTGCAAACAACGTTTCAGCTGTATAAGCGACGTATAATTCATTGGGAGATAAACATAATCTGTACAATCTATTGGACATGGAGTAGTAACCAACTTTATTTTAAAAGAAATAGTAATTATTTTATTTAAAATCTAAAAAAAGGAGTAACTACACATGTCCATACTTGATACGGAAAATAAATTCCTTCTTTAAGAAGAGTACATAAAATATGTTTCATAATGTCACAATAAAACCAGAATCCGGAATGATATTCCCATCAATTTAGCGCCAACTTTATAATTATTTCCATAATGAGCTTGATTCAACCTGATTTGGTACCTTTCTGTGACACCCCAAAATGCCGTTGCCCTCTTTCCCCTCCCACTCATCACACTCTCACTTTTCTCTTTCTCTTTCTCCCTTTCCAAACGTTCAACTCTCTCTTTCCCTCATTATTTTATTCACTCACCTCTCTCCACTCATTTGCTCACCAACGTTCCTCTCTTCTTCTTCTTTTTCTTCTACGACACCCCCTCCCCTATCGAAGCCCCACCTCCATATCTCCTCCTCCTCCCGTCGGTTTTGAGCGACGCCACAACCTCCCACCACCTCACTAAAGTCCCTCAGTCTCCTCACAACCTTCCCGAAGCCACCTCGCCGGTCGTTGCCGCCGGAACCACCGCAAATCTCCACAGAACCGCCGGTACTCTGTTTTGGAGTCAGTCGCGGTTCGGTTCTGTTTTCGTCTGAACCGACCGCCACCGTCGCTCACCACCGCCGCCGACGACTTCCTAGAACCCCTCACGAGTTTCCCTGAGCTCGTGGTCGTCGGTCGCCGCACGTGGGGCCCGGAATCAACCCCGAACGGCCTCCCCTGTTTTCTGCTCGCGAATCCTCTGTTTTCGCCGGTTCTATTCGCTGCTGTCCCGTCGCCTTTGGCCGCCTTCCGCCGCCTTCCTCCGGCCCCAACCGATCCCCTTCGACCCCTAGGTGAGTCCCCGAGCATTGGCCGGCCTCGCCTCAGCCCGTGGGGCCCAGGACCGCCTCAAATAGCCCCGTTCCCCTGTTAAAACGATGATGTCCAAATTCTGTTTTAGGTCGCCGGAGTTCCCCGGAGCTCCACCGTCGCCGCCGCCACCTCGCCGGACCTCCGTCACGTATCCTAGTTGGTGCCGGGTCGTGACGCCTCTCGAGAAACCTTAGAACCGAGGCTTAACCGTGTTTTATCGCCGAGAACCGTCGCCGCCGTCGTTGTCGTCGCTCGTTGCCACCGCCATCACATTGTTGATTTTGAGTCGGCCCGAGCTTATATAAATTGTGAGTTGACCCTAAACCTTGGTTAGGGCGCTAATTGCGCCTAGGGTTAGATGGGTTAGCAATTTTGGTAATAACATAAAGTGATTACGGTTGGTTTAGTTAGAAACCCCGGTTTAGGTTAAATGACCGTAATCGACTAAGTTAGCTTGATTAATTATATTGTCTGTGGTTAATTGTGATTAGTTGAAATTGATTGATTTATCGCGAGAGAGCGATAGATTAAAGACGAGTGATCGATCGACAATTATAAATTAAATGGGCTAATAAATGATTATTGTTCGAATTGAGCTTTATATTGTCTAAATGAAATTAAATGCTCGTAATTGGTTCGATGATTTTTATCGGTGTGATTATCCCGTTGGAAGGCTGATGGTGTGACTGGAATTACTATTGAGTGTTAATCGCTACTTGGGGATTTATCGCCCTATTTATGATTGGATGCCTGAAATGTTCATTGAATGAATTGACATATATTTTGGGAGTTATTCGTTCCGTGATTGCAGTATCTAATTGATAGTCTGCATATGCATATGACCGTGTACAAAATCAAAGAAATATGTTTTAGCATGAAAATGGCCGTGGGCCGAGTCTTTGAGCACGTTGCGTGAGCATCCAGCCTAAATCAAAGAGAATTAAAATTGATTGTTATGGTGGGTGCATTGTGTGGTCATATGACGGAACGATGATGGGTTTTTCCTGGTAAGTTCGTAGTGTACTAATAGTACACCAGTACCAGTCATGTGGGACCATACGACTTACCAGAAGCACGACAGTCCTGCCTCGTGCCGGTTAGTACGGGCACAGGGCTGATCGGATGCCGGTCGCAGCTTGTGATGGACCGACGCCCCGTATATGGATGCCTACTTGCCGTACCGTGCAACGGGTGCACTGGAATAATCGCTTGTAGTAGCCGCTGCCGAGAGGGAAAATGAGCGTAGCCCGGTTCGTCCGGATGAGTATGGGATCGTACTATTTATGAGGGTGGAATCACGCCAGTCGCGTAGATCCTCTCATGGTGCCGTTGGCATGATCATCGTTAATAAATGGACTCGCGTGGTGTCCTGTGCATACTTATGGATGTGATGCCTGTTTTGAGTGATTGACTTATTTCACTGCTGAGTCGGGTCAAGCATTGCATTATGTGTGGCTGAAGGCCGGTAAGTATGCATGTGGTTTATTAGTATACGAGGGCTATACTTGGGTATTTTATGTGATTGTATGGTTCTGTGAACTTACCATTAGGATACCCCCGGCGAATCAGTTTCCTAACCGAGCTTAGGCTTAATTCACTGAGATTTATTTCTCACCCCGTCGTGGGATAACATTTTTCAGGTCCCAAGTGATGAAGCCCGTGGACGCCATGGTTTGGCGGTAGGAGTGATCTTTTGAAGTAGATGGGAAGTTAACCTTACCCGACCGAATACCCGTTTGAGGTTTTAGTGAGCTGCCCCGAAGTATGGGGTTGTTTATGTCAGCTATAGCTCAATAGGGTTAATTATCATCAGTTGTTTGGTTTAATGTGTGTGATGATCTTTTTGTGAACTGTCTTTGTATTTATCTCCTACTAATGTATCACTGTTCAAATTTATGTTGTCTGGGAGTAAACCATTTCCGCATGCGTAATAAATTGTCGTGGGTCGGTAGCGAACCTGGGACGCTATCCCTTATGACCCTTGGGACGATTTGATCGGGATGTCGCGTGCTCGGGGTTTGGGGCGTGACACTTTCAGTTTATGAATTCCTATATGATAAACGCAACACAATATGCCGCACCACTATCTAGCCATCACATAACCAGATGAGGCCTAAGATAGAATGAATTCACAAACCAATACTAAAAAATTATTACTTTATGTTCATACTTAGATAACCAAGTCTTTGTATTAACTGTAGTCTTTCTTTATGTAATTTTTTTTTCTTGTAAAAAAAGTAGCAATCACCATCCTTTTCAAATGATGCTTTTCATGGATCCAAATCATTAGAATGACCAGTGGTTTAATATAATACTTTATGAGTATGATTTTAGAACTGTTCAAAATACAATTCATCAACTTTAAGAAGTAATCCTTAATCTTAATAGAACCATTACACTTAATGTTGAGGAGTTATTGTAGATATTTACCACTCTTAATAATAAATGAGATATAATTTCAAAACCTTCAAGGCTTCCTTTACTTACTTAGCACTGTAGTTAATTGGCAGAAAACACTTTTTAAGTATTCTTTAATGGATCGCTTCATATCAAATATACGAATCCGATCACTCTTTACCCAATAAGCACATAATGCTTTTGAAAGTTTTCACTAATGAAAGTGAGAACTACGGGGTCTTTCTTGACAAGAGTAATACAAATATTTGCCAATCCTTGTAAACAGGTAATCCTCATTCAGTTCTCAATGAATCTCAATTCTCAATGTTAACAGAGTTGCCGTTCACAAAAACGGTGACTTAAAAATAATCAATGTTTTTAATTAGCATAATGTGAAATTTTACCTTGAGAGATACATACATCATCACATAATCACCTTTGGGCAGAAAACATGACATGTAGTTGTATACTCCCTGCATTACAACGGCCATGAGAACCTATTTCAATCTTCGTTAATCACCACCTTTGGGTGTATGACATCACTTAGACTAATCAATCCTCAACTATATGCTGTACATGCAACCCTCCATGCAAAAATACGCAACTACCTCATTTGGGAGTATAACTACGCATTAGAACAAGAGACATCCCAATACTTGTAAATTGATCTTTATTAAATTCAACTAAGTGTGCCGCTTTGGCGGTCACAACCCAACTAAATTTACCTGAATTTGGGATATAACTTTATATTTCACATCTACCGTATGCATGTAATTTCAGAAATTAGGGGCAACCATATGAAAAATTACACGTCGCTAATTTACATCGATACTATCAGCAATACATGTCAAACTATAAATATTTAATCGATAAATCATGCTCCACATATCTGTATGTGGTATTTATATGTGAGTTTTGCACCCGTATTTCACGAAATCATATAGAAATACTCGAAAATATCGCAAAAATACACTCACAAAATACACGTATTTGGGGTTCTGTATGTATTTTCCATCTATAGATGCATCAAACATGTAAAATAAATATGCCACCTTGCAAAGCATAAGAATACGAGCATGGTCGTACCTAAAAATCGCCGATCGGAGAAGTCACGCGCCCTCATGTGCGCCTTTTTCTCTCTACACGTAGTCCCCACGCGCTGACACGTGCATCGCACGTGTTCGGTCTCAGCTGGTACTGAAAAGTCGATCCAACTGGTTTATCCGATCCAACCGCTACCCCTTTAGCCAACCAGCGAACTAGGTCATGCGATCCAGCCAGAACGGTCAACGACCATTTCGACCGGAAGGCCCGAGTCAACAGTCAACTGGTGGAGTCAGGTTCACAAGTCGAACAGGGTCACCGAGTCGAGTCAAGTCACCCGGGCTTGAGTGATGTCAAGTAACGTCAGCCTGCACATGCCGTGCATGTGCGGGCCCAGGTCTAGCGGGTGTGGAACGATTGACGCGTAGTCGCCAAAAGAATTTCATCATGACCACACTGAACAATTCTCTGTAACTTACCATCCACAAACCCATAATGTACATAATTTTTGGAGATATCAACGTAAAAGGAAACGCTATATACGAATTGGATTCGGTCAACCAAAGTCTATAATGTGGACTTTTCTCTTCAAAACCACTATCCAGATTTGAGCAAATTCAAAACGTAACCGAAAATCTGCATGGACCAGATTCCTCCCCCCCCCCCCCCCCCCTTTTTATTGTTTGTGTTGCTTGTTTCGAGAAAAAAAAATTGACTTCAACTTGCACAGCTTTGAAACGTTCGCCCACAAAACGCAACAAAGATTTTGACTTCAACTTTCCCATTGTTCTCACAAGTGAGGAACTATCGATTAATACTCGAAAAATTCCGAAGCACAATTCGAATAAAGAAATTTTCTTTAAACTTCACCGAAAATAAAATTTCAAAAATTGTCGAAAACTCGATTCGCGATCTAATACGCGTAGGCTCTGATACCACATGTAAGCTGCGATTCTAATCCGTACGCAGCAACACAAGATCATCACGTATAGATACACGAATCATACATTCATAGAGTCAAAGAATTGACGCACCTTATAGTGGAACTGTCGTTCTTGATGCGGAATTGCGACGATCCGATGCTCAAGATCTTCTCCTCTCTGAACCCCTTTATCGCTGGCTTCAATGAGACGGCCGCTCACGTATCGTTCTGACGACTCTTTATGTGAGGTTATGCGGACATTAGGATTTAGAGGAGGGACTTGAGCTCTATTTATAGAGAATGAAATCTATCTCCTCATCAAAGATTAGATTTATCTCGGCCCAAACTATCCAGCCCCATATCCGACTAGAATATGAAACTGTACATATCTTACCCTTATTAGACCAAATAATATTCACAATAACAATTAATAAATCCCACAATTGAATATTAAAATATAATATTCTAACAGCCTATATATCGGATTTGATCATGATATCGATTCGAACATATTTCTTTTGAATTCTTTTTAATAACGAGGAAGTTTATCCTTAATAAACAAATTTCGTGTTTATGAACCAAAACATTGAGAAATCTTCGTGGATCACCGGTCCGTTCACCTAATATGCAATCACAGCCGTTGAGCCAAGTGTGACTCTCGGATGGGTTTCACATGCTTAGCGCGGCTATGATGGATGGGGTCCATGTAGACCTGGATCCGAACGATGATTCTTCCCAAAACCCGTCGAAAACGGGTGAACTTCATTTTCCATCTATGTGAAGCCAACTTGCACGTAAACGAACTTGGAAAGACCGGCATGGTGCGAATTAATGGACGACTTGGAGAGACAGACCATTGACATAGTCTCCAATAGTGATAGGACAGACTTTCCTCAGCCACAAGCTTCTTTTCGCCCCAGTACATTTCATCAGATTTGCAAGTCGTTCTCTTTCTCTTCTCTTTTTCCAAGAGCCTTCTTCGCACCGGCCAAGATGTAACATGGTCGGTTCGACTGGAAAATATTTTCAAGAAATGCCACATTTTTTTTCGCGAAACGAATGAAGCATTATATTGTTTTAGTAGTCTGTTAGTGATTTAGGGTGCGTATGGTAACATTTCTGTTTCCGAAACAACTTTTGGAACAGAAATATTTTTTTTTTATATTTCTGTTCCCGGCTATGATTTTTGAGAACAAAAATGCGTTTGGTAACTGTAAAAAAAAATTGTTCTCGGAACAAAAAAAGAACAGAAACGCGTATGGTAACAGCAACAAAAATATGTTCCAATTTTTTTCATTTAATTAAGGTGACTATATATATTAAAATTAAATTAAATATAATTCAATTTAGTAAAATTTAATGCACAGTTTATAATTACAATATGGACAAGATCATCTACAAAAAAAAAAATTAAAAGACAAGTCGAATTTGAAATTAAATAGTGAGAATATCAAATATGTTTTCCATTGATAGAAAAAATTACAATTATGAGACATACATCAAATTAGACCAATATATGTATAAGTAATTTGTGCACAATTTATCAAATTACAACTTGGGCGAGATCATCTATAAAAAAAAATTGAAATAAAAAACTAATTGGAATTGGACAACAAGAACATCAAATATGTTTTCTATAGATAGGAAAAATTACAATTATGAGTCATACATAAATATTTTCAAGTAATTAAAAATATGATTACCTTTAAAGGGGGACCTCTAAAAAAATATTAATTACACTTTGAGTGAAACTGAGGACTAAAATAAAAAAAAATATTTGTGCATTTAGGTCCTTTTAGTCCAATTGTGCAATTTTTCCAAACATGAGGACTGAAATGAGATGTATGGTATCAAAATCTCGTGTCATGACTATAAAAGTAAAAAATTTGGCTAAAATGATTTAAAATAAAACTTTTTAGTCAACTTAGGATTATGTTCAATAGTCATGTAGTCCTAGACTGAATTTTTAAAACTTTATGAGGCCAAAATGAAAAGAGAATTAAAATAAAAATATAAACTATTTTTGCACATTTTTCCGACCGCGCATACTTTTTTTTTCCTGATTTTCGGTTATTTTTATAATTAAAATAAAAAAAGTCAAAATTTATGAAAAATATTTTTTGTTCAAAATTGGTTCCTAAGGCTAGGCCAAATCTTTCAAGGTTAATTTTGTAATTTTATGATTTTTTTGTAGTTTTATTTATTTTTTAATATAAAATAATAAAATATTAAGTGTCAACATCATGCAAGAACAAAACAGAAGAGAGCGAGTTAAAAACAAATTGTTTTCAATTGGTTTTAAAAAATGTTCCAAATGTGTTTCTAAAAAATGTTCTGAAAACACAGAAACAAGTTTTTCTTGTTTCTTGTTTTTTCTCCAAAAGTGTTCTTGTTTCTTAAAAGTGTTCCCGGAACACTTTGGGAATACTTTTTTACCATACCCGTTTCTATTCTCAAAGTGTTCCCAAAATACTTTAGGTACAGAAATACTTTTTCTGAAGCATTACCATACATAGCCTTAAGTTCTCAGCCATCGTCACAAGGCAATCACATAGACAAAATAGACAGTGAAGGACTAGAGGACGTATCGCATGACACAATCGATTATGTAACTTTTCTGCTACTTCCTTTCCCTCTGAAATCGCTTTTACCTTGAGGATCAAAAGTAGATTTTGTAATATGCAACTTTTCTGCTACTTCCTGACCACACAATGAGGAAGTATTCCCTTGAGACAAGAAAAAACGTCATTGCCTCTTGGACGGCGAGATCTCATTTGCTTTTGGGATTTGCCAATAAACATCATGAGATATTATAACTGTAGAGCAAGTTTTCCTCATTGACTCCTATTTTCCTCGAACGAATTAAGATAATCGCGTATTTCTTATCCCTTTATTTATGTTTCCTTGATGTTTTCCCTCTCAAAATCTTCATTTTTCCGAGTATTCGGAACTCTTAACCTGCAACATTCAGCCATATCAGCGCTAACGCCACGAGAGTGCAATTTGGACAGCCATATTTTGTTGACAAGCTCGAGTGGCACTCAGTGGTAAGAACTCAAATTTAATATTCTGCATTGGATGCGGGACTCTTGTGATGAAGTCTAGAAGACGATGAACACCGGTCGCTTGTCTAATCGTTTCTTGCGGTTTTGTTGACTCCTAATATTCTGTTACTTCCTAGTATGTCCAAGGATGCTTCCTTGAGGAGAGAAATTTGAAGGCTTCCTGTGGAAAAACATGTATGTGAATCACGCGAATCACATAAATCATAGAAAATATCAAAGCCTGGGGATGTAATTCCTCGTTGTCTTTATCTTCTCTTATTCCAAGAACCTTCTTTACGCCTGGCAAGACGTCCCATGGTCATTTTGATTTGGCTATTCTAGATGATTTCCACACAAAATTGATTGTTTAGCCGAAAAGAAAATTAAAGATTCGATCGTTTCTTATCAATTATCTTTGTACTAATATGGTCCGTTACTAGCTTGGTTTCTCGGTGATCAACACAAAACAGTCACATAGGCAAAAAAAGATGGGAATAATACTAGGAACATGTATTGCATGACACATAAATGGTCGTATACGAAAATCATGTCAGCAGAATGTAATTTTCTTTTATAAATGTGCTGAAATCACTTTTATAATTTTGCAAGAAATCTTTTTAACATATCACTTTTTCCGTTCGTTCGTGACCTCATAATGACGAAGTGTTCGATTGAGACAAGAAGAAACGAAACTGTTTGGACAGGGAGATCTCCTTTGCTTTTATTATTTTTCCAATGAAGATGTTGTAACACCATTGCTTCTACAAGTCCAGGGAAAATGAGTCATTTTATCTGAAAGATGCAGCCTTAAACACAAACCATCACCCCAAGGAGAACAAAAATTTCAACATTTGGATGTTCATCCACAATGTCAGATTTGCAATCGTATGGTTCATGCTGCCATCGATTGTTATCACCGAATGGACTACACCTATGAAGGCCGCCATCTTCTGGCAAAACTTGCAATAATGGTCTTGTAATATAACATGTGGAAATTAATCAGGATCTTGCAAATAAGTCAACGCAAAAACACAGAGAAAAAATGAGGAATGATAATGACACAAGAGATTACGTGGTTGAGTCCGAATATCGGTACCTACATCTACGGAGAGAGCCAATAAGAACAATCCACTATAATCGGAGAATCGCAGTTACAACCGCTCAATACGCTCGTGTTTATCAAACCTAGATTATACCCAAACCCAAATTGTTTACAATAAACAACTTAATTGGATATATAAAAGAAACTCATGGACAAATCCGTCGTGTTCGAAAACTCTTCATACGGCCCAAAAACATGAATGTGGAGTTCTCGATTTTCTTTCTTTTTCATATGAAGGCTACCGTGCGTCGTCGGCTCGTCTCTACTTCCTCTATTAACACTTCATCCGATAAATTCAACAGGATTGAACTCCTAGCTTTTCTTATTAACACATCCTTATCAGCATTTTTCATCGTTTCAGGCAACTTAGCCTTGCCCTCGAATGCTTCCGCTAGACCTTGAGTCATCAATAATGCCTCCATTTTAAGGCTTCATAACCCAGAGTTGTTCCTCCCGTTAAACTTCTCAGTTTCTATTTTCAATTATTGGGTGATTTTGGGCCTCTTATCCCAAAAGTTAGTCTAGAGGGTGAGGGTTTCTCTCACATTTATAAATCAACCACTAGCGCTTTTCACAACCAATGTGGGACAACCCCAACAAATAGCAGCCACTACCTCCGCCCCACCCAACACTTGGAACACTGATAGTGGAGTCACTCATCATCTCACCCCGGATCTTGAAAATCTCAACATTTTTACAGTTCATGATTGTAATGACACTATCGAGATAGGTAATGGCCACGGTATGCCTATCATACATGTCCACCGCCATCTCCTCCTCTTTATCACCTCTTCATCTCAAATCTATATTTCATTGCCCTACAGTTTCATACAATTAACTCTTTGTTTACCACTTTTCCAAAGATAATGGTTGTCTCTTTAACTTCAATGCCTCTAGTTTTTGTATTGAGGACAAGGCTATGGAGAGGATACTATATCAAGTGCCAGTTAAGAATGGCTAGTACCATTGCAATCCACCACCATCAGCTGCTCCAAAGGCTTATTATCGTTCCCCTATCACTGCAGACCAATGGTATGCTTGTCTCAGCCACCCCTCTCATGACATTCAGTCGGCCATTATCTTAGTTGTTTCTATTTCTAATAAATTAGGCTCTCACATTTGCAAATCCGGATCGTCTGCCCTTCTAAGAGAAGGACGGGCACCTGCCCTTGCGATCTAAGCCATCCGTTTTTAAACGGACGGCTAAGATCTCATATTTTTATGAGGTAACTTTTTTGATTTTTTATTTTTTTAGTAATAATTTGTGCCGTCCATGCATAACACAAATGGTCCGGATTCAAGGGGTAGGGCCTGCCCTTCTATGGGAAGGGCAGACGATCCCTTCGCTGCATTTGCTCGTCATGCTAGCAAGCGAAGAATCACAAGCTTCATTTTTCCAAGTCCCATTCCACCTATGTCATCCTCTAGAATCGTTACATTGTAATGTATAGGCCCCGTGCCCCCATTATCTTGTTCTGATTACTTTATTATGTTCATGTTGTCGATGATTTTTCTAAATATTCATGGTTATTTCCTATGAGGTTAAAATCCAATTTTTATGACATATTTGTTAGTTTTAAAAAGCAAGTTGAAAATCTTTTGCAGCGCACCATCACCACATTTCGCTCGCATAGTGGTGGGTAATTCATAGGTAATGCCTTCACTAATTTTCGTCAATCATATGGCATTACACATGAATATTCTTGCCTCCATAGAACCTTAACAAAATGGTGTTGTGAAACACAAGAACCGCCACATCATCAAAACTAATGTAACTATGATGGTCCCTGCTCATATGCCTTCTAAATTTGGGTTAGAAGCCTTCCCCGCTGCTACTTAAGTGATTAATCATATGCATATACTTTAACATCATACTTGCTCCCCATATCAAACCTTACTGCATACCCCTCCTGATTATTCATAACGAACACTTGGCTCTCTTTGTTTCCCATGTTTTCGGCCTTATAATTGATGGGTTGCTCAATATAACTGTGAACCCGGATGAGGGGTTTGTGGGTATGCATGGGAGAGGAAAGAAGAGAGAAAATCTTTATGTACATGATCAGGACTCATCGACGAGCCGAATCAATTGCGAATTGCAAACGCCGGATAAGTATACAAGCTGATTATTCGTCTAATAATCTGAGTAATTTTAGAAGTTAGGGCATAAATTTAGAGTTATTTATATTTTGAACTATGAGATTCTATTGAGGAGTTGTTGAACTGCGATTTTTGTGAAAAAATGGTTGGCTAAGGGTTGGGAAGCGGCGAGGTTTGACGAAACTCAATTTCGAAATATGGTTTGATTGAAACGAATTTATGAAATTTCCCATGCGAGTTACACGTAACGGATGATACGTAAAGGAAAAGATGAACGTCTGTTATAAACGAGTTTCTTCGTTAGCGTCTAGGAGTCAAATCGTTGACGATTAAAGCTAAGCCACGCCTTCACCCATCTTTATGAGTAATAAGCTTCGTATCAACTAGCCCTTTTGTTCGCAGAGGTTTCTCGAACGTGCTCTCTTCCACAATATTAAACGTGATATTACTAGATATGTTCAATCGATTAACACCAAGCGCTTGTCTATCCAACAAATCACAATAACTTATTTTATCAACTTTGGCTTCTCCCAAGAAAAGATGTGCCATTAGATAATCCATAATCTGCATTTCCACAAAATTGACCGGATGGACTAAATTGTCGTTATCTTATTATATGTGAGCGCATTTTATGTTGTCCCTCCTTTCACAATTTGGACCAGAGAAGTCGCATAAGTTTAGATTTTGAATGAATACACATTTTGTGCCGTCCCTCTTGGTTTTGTTTAGTCTCCACGCAAAGTTTGTAATTTCTTTCCTAATTAATCACACGGAGTTAGATTTGTTCTCCTCGGAACTGACGCTTCTGCGGAAGAGGCTGATTGAGAAAAATCCAACCACACCAAACAAAATGAGATTCTTGTTCCATTTTGTTGTGTGATGATATAAAGAGAGGTTGTTTTTAACATTGGTTGGCAATATAATCGATGTCCTCGATATGATCATTTATATCAAAGATACGCTTGTGCACAGTGCGAGCGAGGCCTACGTGGCCCTTTGCTCGCCAGCGCAATAAGATAAGCAAAGAAAAAATAAATAAAAATCTAAAAAAATAAAGTATCATTAAAATTATCCACGTTAGTGCTGGACGTGCCGCGTAAGATGACAGACCCCCATATTTGTGATTTCTAGCCAAAATTGACCAAATAGATTCAATTGACAAAATGTGAAAAAAAAAATGCTGAATAGGTGAAACTGAAATATTTAGTACTCAATTGGTAAAAGTGCGATAAATATATTCCTTGCAATAAGCAATTTCCCCCGGTTTGTGGACTAGGCCACGAGGCTTCTTCCTTCGTCCTCCCTCTGAAGCGATAGGCTTTTGTCCCCTTGAGAGTTCAGCAAGGACCACTGCAAAACTGTACACATCTCTTCTTGTCTGTAAATTGTCAGTGGTTTTCTCGTAACGTTATCACCTGAGAACTTGTATCAGAACAGGCCATTTACTCAAGTCCCCAACTGTGATAGAATAGAGAGACGATCGGTCCTTCGCTAGCCATTGGGACGAAGATGACTTACCACCGAGCTTGGCTGGGTCAGTGGTCTCATCTCATGAACACCTATCTATCCACGAGATCAAAAGTTATCGGCCATGCCGTGATCGGGCCTTTTGACGAACTTGCGCTCATGCGCACTGCTATCTTGTGTGCAGAGAATTATGGACTCTCTGCACGTCGGGCGGCCTATTTTGACAAGCTTATCTGTAAGGTCTCGGGTGGTGCTAGATGGATGTAATTCAAACAATTTTTTTTTTGTTTGGGGTATTGGACGCTTGGCCACACAACCCTTTCGTTCTTATGAACACTGTTCCGCAACTCCAAGTTGCCACAAACGCCTTCATCACTTGACATATTAGGAGTTTATGGATTGGAGATCCACACAACCAATATCACAAAATGGACAAGGAATGGAGTGGTGTGCCATTTGGGCCTAGTAGTACGCGCAGCAAATCAATGCCATTTCCGGGATTTTTATCGAGGGGAAAAATACGATTTTTCGATCCAGGAATACATTCCTAATTTCTTTTCTTTGTCGATTCTAGTCTAGGCAATTGGATGTGGGCTTAAGGGGGCTATGTCATTGGCTGCAATAGAGGCGCAATATCATAATTTTTGTATGGTGCTCACTTTAATGTTACAACTTTTGAAAAACGATAATTTAAGTATCATAACTTTGAACTGATCACTCGAGTGTCAAAACTTTTTTAAAAAGTCCACCCAAGTGCTGAAAATCCGACATGGCATAGCACCTATGATGAATGATTTTAAAAAGTTATGACACTCAAGTGGTCAATTGAAAATGCATACCGCACTAAACTAATGGAAAAAATGTTTCGGCACTCAAGTGCGTGCCCTATGAATGTTATGGTACTTCACTGACATTTTTAATTCTTTTCTTTTCTTTTCTTTTCTTTTCTTTTTTCTTTTTATCTTCTTCTTCAGCCGGTCGCTGGCCGCAGGCGATCGAGGCCAGGCATCACTGGATTGGGCGAGGCAAGCCTCGAGCTCGCCAGATCTAGCAAGGCAGCCTCAAGGCAGCATGGCAAGCCTCAAGCTAGCTAAATCAGGTGAGTTCATCGAGTCCGAGTCTCTTTTACAAGTAAAATTTATCGTGCTCGTCTATCCAAGGATGCTAGTTTCTGTTTAGACATGCGTTCTATCGATTTTCTTGTATCTCCTAATTGGTTATTTTAGTGATGCTAATAAAGTATCGGAACATGATAGTGAATGATAAGCGGACCTCTGTTCATCATGCGTGTTTTATCTGATTTAAGGAGTTTGAGGAAGGTTTTTAGACAAGTTCCTTGTAGATATCGGTTAATGTTTATGGTGCAACTGATTGTGAACTCCCTCCGGCAGTTGAAAACATCTACCTAAAAACTATATAAAAAAATTATTAAAAGCCATGTACAGTGAAAAATGGTTTTTCATACCAAACGGCACAAAATATTTTTCAATTCGTTTTTTAGTTTCAGGTAAATAAAGGAAAATATCATCATTTTCTGGAAAATAACTTAACTAGAAAACATTTTTCAGAAACGCCATATTTTCCGCAAGACAAATGGAGCCAAAATGATTAAACAAGCACAGTCATTGATTTTTTTGGACGAACGTATTTAATGCACGCGTTAAAATCAATCATCTGAATAGAAAATTTCTTACTCAAAGAATTTGGTATGTGTGAAGTTCGAGACAAAAGTACAAGAATTATACAACCGAAGGGTCGAATCTACGGGGAACTTATGTTGTTGAAAATCAATGTCCAGGAAAGTTCGAACTACAGGAAAATTTGAGTCTAAATCTTTTGATTATTTGTCAATCGAGTCTATCCGAATAATTTTGGCTAGAAATTAATGACGTGGACACCGATAGCCCTATGTGTGTGTGTGTATGTATGGGGGGGGTGGACGTTAACGTTGACCTTTTTAATTATATTTTGATGACATTTTAGGCTGCGTATGGTAGCGTTTCTGTTCCATGGAGCATTTTTTGAACAGAAACATTTTTTTTGTGTTTCTGTTCAAAATTACGATTTTTGGGGAAAAAACGCGTTTGGTAATTTAAAAAAAAAACACTTTTTTCAGTCGCTGACCGGTGATCGACGGCGGCCGGCGACTGGAGGCGGGCGACGGCCGGTGACGGGCGATGGGCGGCGGCGGCCGGCGGTGGCGGTGGAGGGCGACTGGCGACCGGTGGCTGGCGGTCGGCGACCGATGGCGGGCGATCGGTGGCCGGCGGCCGGCTACGGGTGACGGCGGCCGGCTACCGGCAGGGGGCGGCGGCCGGCGACGGGCGGCGGGCTGCCGGCCGGCGACCGGCGGGGGCGGCCGACGACCGACGGCGGGCGACCGTTGACCGGCGGCGGCGGCGGCCGGCTTTTAGTGAGGCGGCGGGTGGTAGTCGAGTTGGCGACAATGGATGGTGGTTTCAAAAGTGTTCCAAAAAGTATTCCAAAATCCCAGAAGCAAGTTTTTTTTGTTCCTTCAAAAGTGTTCCCTGGCACAAAAGTGTTCCGCGGAACACTTTCGGAACATTTTTGAACCATACGCGTTTCTGCTCCGAAAGTGTTTCCGGAACACTTTTGGAACAGAAACAGTTTCCCCAGCCACCATCCATACGCAGCCTTAATTTCTATAATTTTTTTTTGTCTTCTCTTTAGTTTTGTTTGGGGGGTTGGGGGCCGGGAATGTCAATTATTTCTGACCAAAATTCGCTGGATGGACTTAGTTGACAAGACATGAATGTTTATCACTAAATTGACACAATTAAAAAGTTCATGACTGAATTGGCACCAGTGTAATAGGTTTAGAGCTTTATTGGTACTTTTCATTTGTAATTCCACGGTTTTGTCGTCAATTTGTAATTCCATGTTCAGACCGAGAAATTTGTTTCGATGACCAACACGATTTACGTTCCTTAAATGCAATTAATCAAAAGCTGTTTGTGTTTGTGTGTGACAGTGATAGAGCGGAATTATAGGGGAAAAAGGTGAAGAGAGATTTGAGAGCTTGTTGTTTCTGAAAATGCAATCACCACAAGCTGCTTTTTTGTTGATTTTTTTGTTTCTGACCGCGAGTTCCCCAAGGCCAGATCTGGATCTGGGGAGCAAAGCCATGGACGAGCTCACGGAGCCACGGGCGGTACTTTTGGATGAAGGATGAAGAAGAGAGAATTAAGCATCTTTTTTTTTTTTAAAATTCCAATTCAGCGAACACATTTCCTAGTAAAAAGAAGCACGCTACATCACCAAGTTGCAACCACTGAATATTTCATGCTCGAGCTAGACGATTGCAATTTACAAAGTACATTTCAAATTGACACGAACAAATACAATAATGCCTAGCTAGTTGCACAACCGGAATACATTTGGGATTGATCTGTCTCAACAGTTTATTGATCCCGAACACAGAGAATAAGTTCATTACCATAAAATGACTAACCAAAAATCCTCCTATTAGTAAACTAACAAGTTTTCCTCCCTTCTCTCTTTTCTCTTCCTTTTGCTTTGCAGACCGATTTCACCTTGTCGCAATAGGTAAGAATGGCTGCGCATCTGAAAATGCAATGACATCCGCATCGAGGGACGTGCTAGGTTTCAAAACAGCTTCAGTTTCCTCACGGTCCTCTTGATTTAGCTATATACCCGAACCATTTTGGAGCTTCCTTATCCCCTCCAACTCCATTGCCACTTCTTTCGTTGTAGGCCTATTCCTCCCATTCAAGTTCAAGCACCTTTTCGCAAGGTTAGCAACTGACGCAATCTCTTCCTTCTTACCGTCTTTCAAAACTTGAGCATCGACAATGTCGAACAAGCGATTTTCCTCCATTGAATTTATGAAATAGGTTGCAAGGCTTTTTCCTTCTTGTTCCCTCACTGACGAGATTGGCTTTTGTCCCGTTAAGAGCTCAACGAGGACAACTCCAAAGCTGTACACATCACTTTTGTCTGAATATTGACATGATTGGAAATACTCCGGATCTACGTAGCCAGCAGTCCCTTGCACTACCGTAGTTACATGGGTTTGATCAAGGGAAATAGACTTGGAAGTACCGAAATCTGCCACTTTTGCCCTATATTTCTCATCCAAGAGGATATTGGTGGACTTGATATCTCGATGATAAATGGGAATGGAGGCTGCTGAATGCAAGTAGAATAAGGCTCCCGCGATTTCCATTGCAATTCGTAGGCGAGTGTCCCATGATATAGAAAACTCTTCATTTGGATCATGCAGATATTGGTATAGAGTTCCATTTGGTATGAACTCATATACTAAAAGCGGGACTTCTGTCTCCAAGCAGCATCCTAATAACTTAGGGAAAATTACCAAAAAAGTCCTAAACCTTTTACAGTTATGCCTATTTAGTTCTAAACCTTTTTTTTGCCGATTTAGTCCTAAACCTTTTGTAATTGTGCCATTTAAGTCCATCCGGTGACTTTTGGCCGGCCGGCGCTGACGTGGACGCCGGCCGGCCGGCGAACCATTATTTTAATATTTTTTTCATTTTTTAATGATTTTTAAATAATTTTTAGAATTTTTTCTTTTTCTTTTTTTTCTTCCCTCTCCTCTCCTCTCCCCTCCCCTTCCCTTCCCTTCCCTTCCCTCCCCTCCCTGCAACGCCAGCCCCTCCCCTGCAACTCAGCCGGTCGCTGGAGGCGCGGCCGGATAGGCCGCCTCGCCTGGCCATGGCAGGGGTCGACGCCGTCGCCGGGCGAGGCAGTGACGGCGAGGTCGAGCCCCGCCTCGCTCGGCCTCGCAAGCCCAGATCTGGGCCGGCGAGGTCGAGCCTCGACCGGCCATGGTGGGGCTCGACCTCACCCGGCGATGGCGAGGAAACGACGGCGGTCGCAATTCCAAGATCTGGGCCGGAAGAGGGTGCACCGAGAGATGGATTCTCGTGGCCGAGGAAGGTGTCGTTGAAGATTGTGGCCGATGCAATTGAGACTGCCGCGGGAGCTCGAGCTCGGGGTCGATGCAATTGAGAGTGCCGCGGGAGCTCGAGCTCGGGTGCTCGCCAGGCGAGCTCGGCCATGGCGTGGAGTATCCAGGCGAGCTCGAGCTCGGGGCTCGCCAGATCCAGTAGATCTCGGCCATGGCGTGGAGCCTGAGCTCGCCAAATCGGCTCGCGAGCCTCGAGCTTGGCCGAGGCCGACAAACTCCTGCCTTGCTGGCCTCGGCGGAGCTCGAAACTCGCTGATCTAGTAAGTCCCGAGCTCGCCGGCCATGGCGTGGAGCCTGAGCTCGCCAAATCGGCTCGCGAGCCTCGAGCTTGGCCGAGGCCGACAAACTCCTGCCTTGCTGGCCTCGGCGGAGCTCGAAACTCGCTGATCTAGTAAGTCCCGAGCTCGCCGGCCATGGCTGAGCTCGAGCTCGCCTGGACATGGCAAGCTCGTGGCTTGCCGGCCTTGATGCGAGCTCGAGATCGCCGGGACCAGCCGCCTCGAGCTCGTTGAACCGAGTCGGCCATCACCGGGCGGAAGAAGGAAGGAGCAAAGGACGGACCTGCACCAGAGGCAGAAGAAGCGGCGGTCTGCTAGAGACGGGTTGGAGTTGCAGGAGAGGAAAGGGAAGGGGAGAGGAGAGGGAAAGAAGGAGAAAGAAAAAGAAAAAGAAAAAATTATTAAAAATTATTAAAAAAATATTAAAATAATAGATTGCCGGCCGGCCGGCGTCCACGTCAGCGTCGGTCGGCCAAAAGTCGCCGGATGGACTTAAATGGCACAATTACAAAAGGTTTAGTACCGAATCGACAAAAAAAAAGGTTTAGGACTGAATTGGCACAACTATAAAAGGTTTAGGACTTTTTTGGTAATTTTCCCTAATAACTTAACCACATTCCTATGGTTGATTTGTGATAGAATGAGGACTTCATTTATGAATTGTTCGACTATTCCCTCGTCTATCACTTCCGATTTTTTAATCGCAACTATTTTTCCATCTGTTAACATTCCCTTATAAACAATACCTTGTCCACCTTGCCCCAGTATCCTATCCTTGTTGAAATTGTCAGTGGCCTTCCCTAATTCCTTGGAATTGAACGACTTGCTTTTCTCCACATTGCCTTCTGGTGAAGATAGCTCCCTTTCCAGCAAAAGACCACCATTGCGTTTGAAGTGCTTCTCTTTGAGCTTGATTTCTTTTCTCTTCTTGATATATTTGTACAACCTCCATAGGAAAAGACACAAAAGTAGAGCCCCGAGGCCTGCCCCAACCCCTGCATTGCAAAAGTTTAAGGAGCATAAGTGAGAGAATTGTACCTACTTGTCATGAATCAAATAAAGGCACTTACAATCAAGAATTTAAATGAATCCAACTAAAACGAAAACATATAAAAGTGATTGACCAGAGTTTCCTTTCACATTGATTTTCTTGCAACCATGAAAAATTAGTTTGTCTTCTGTTTAAGTTCCATTCGGTGAAAGTTTTATACATATATCGGCACCGCACAATTGACCTCCCCTACAAGGAATTCAGCAATCATATTGATGAAAGTGAAAAAGTTCATAGCAGCATTCATCTTTAGAATGGTTGTGATAATCCCAATCGATATATGCCAGAGTAAGTAGGAATCTTGGATAACTTTTGATAGATATGAGGCGACGACATTAAAAAAGCTCAAGCGTTTTCATATCGAGCTCAAGTGTTTTCATATCTATTGAAGTATTAATGTTCAAAGATAAGTTTTGAGGTTGTTGATTCAAACTTATCTATAATCATCACCAGGAGAATGGATAGCCATATTAGAATGAAAAGTAAGATAAAACTTATTTTTCCACCAACACCTCTCTAAAATTCTAGGCAAAAAGATCTACTTACCGATAAGAACGAATTTAACTTTATTTCTACCATCGACGCAGACATATTTGCCTGGTTTGTTCACACAAGTCCCAGGGCAAATACTTGTATCTTCACATTCATCAATATCTGATGACAAATATAGAGTGAGTAAGTGAAACACATCTCCTTGGGTAAAAGTAGCGAGACTAGTAGGTCGCATTTCCCCATAAATTGTTAATTCCATGGCTTAAAATATGATACGAAAAGACTGTCATGTTCCCCTTGATTTCCTGTAAGCGATTGTCAATATAATCAATTTTGTTTGAAATTGCTTTCACTTTGTATAATTTCGGACAGAAAAATGAAAGGGGAGGCAGAAAAGTGTGCAAGTGATCATCAAACAGTGTAAATGCATTATTTTCAGGGACAAATCTGGGAATGAACAGGCCACTTCACTGTAATAACATCAAATAAGTTACCTTTGCATCCTTTAATAAAGTAAGGGTTACCATCATACCCCGAAGCGCAATAGCACTGCATAAATGGCATGTCACTTGCATACAAATACAGGTTGTACATGTAGAGGTCGCGCTTATTACAGAGGAAAGGCCGAGTATAATTCGATCTGGACATTGCGTCATCATCTTGCCGCATAAGCCTAAGCGCATAGTCGATATTGTCTGCAATTCCCCATTCCAATACCACTGGAAAAGTATTATTCAGTCTTAAATCAGATACATCTGTAAAGTCAGAGCTCAAGAACCATGATGCATTAGCCAGGAAAGCGTACTGGCACCCCGGATGTCCGCCATCCTCTTGGAAATCCACATTAAAACCCCGTAGGTCAAATGGAAGCGTAGTCTGGTAGCATCCGTCCCCCCCGGAACAAGCACTATACCGTTTAAGGCTGATGTTGGTTCCAGCACATTTCGACATGCAACTGACAACTACTGATTCTGTAGTATTCAAGATTGCCAGGGTGTTGCAACCAACTGACGTAAAGACGTTCCATATCTGGGAGAAGACAAACTGACTTCCTTGGAGGCTCACCGGCTTGCCAACTCCGTTGCCCCCACAGCTTGCACTCGAGTAAATTACTGGAACACTGACGCTAATCATGCCGTTCATGGATTCACTGTAAGAGGGGAGTGAAATGTTGAGGACGCGCAGCCCAATCTTGTTTAGAATGGGAAGCGTGTTGTTTTGCTGGCAGACGATCTCGTACCAGTCATCCAGGAAACACCCGGCTCCTAATCCGAAGGGGAAAGGAATGGCGACGTTCCCACATGTTTCGGAACAGTTAGGTTTTGCAAGACCAAGTGCAGCTCCAGATGCTTGTGCCGCGAGGGAAACCAGAAGGAAAAGGACTTTAGGAACCGAGTTGGACATGATTTTCGCGCTCGCTATGTGCATGAACCTAACACTTTGGGAGAAAGTCGTATGGGCCGAGTCCCTTGATATAGTTACTCCAGGGGGAAGAAGGGAAGAATATTCATGCACTGGTGTTACTTCCTCGTATCTTTCAGGAAGCTTCCTTGAGGATAGAAGTAGTTGTAACATAGTCATTTTGATTGGTCATTTTAGAATATTTCCATACCAATGGCGTATAAAGGACTCAATTATTGTTAAGCAGAAAAAAAAAATCATGAACAAGTCTTCCGTTAGGACAAAAATAAGACATGAGTGCTTGGACAGCCAGGCCTCTTTTGCTTCGGGGATTTTCCAGTTAAAAAATGTAGGGAAGGGTTGAAAATTTACCCGACTACATCTGCATATGTTGGAAGCAACGCAACATATGTTCGGGATTTGATTTAAAAGATCTCGATGAGTGCTCATCTAGAATACCTAATAGGAAAAAGTCATATTATGGCGGGACGCTGAAAAAGGAAGAATACCAGGATAGAATATTCTGATGATTATTCAAATTAGAGATTTCCAATCAATCAAAGGGATTTCCAATCAAGAGAGATTGCGAAATCAGTTAGGGTATATTCTAATTTGGATGGAGATATGCCACTATAACAGAGCCATTGAAAGGAGGATTTTTTGTGTGCACCAGAAAATTACTCTAGAGAAATCACAAAATTTTCAACAATGAGTAAACACGAGAGTTCTTCAAGTGAGATTGTGTTTTGTGACAATTGTGAGGATTTATTGTGAGAGAGACACCATTAGAGTGTCACTTGTGATCCTTTGATTATAGTGGAACGTTCCTGGACTAGCGTCCTGTGGTTTTTCCCTCATCAGGTTTTCCACGTAAAAATTCCTGGTGTATTTCTCTTCTCATCTTCTTTTATTTTTGTTGCATCGACTCCGTTTTTCTCGAAAGAGAAAACGGACATCATATTGCGCGAATCTGATAATTAGAATTCCGCTGCGATCGATTGCGATCCAACTTTCTACAACAAAGTGGTATCAGAGCAAGGTTGTAGAAGATGTCAGATGACAAAGATAATATGATCAAGCTCATGGCTACGAACTACACAATATGAAAGTGCAAGATGGAGGATCATCTCTACATCAAGGGCTTGCTGTCGCGACCCGTCCTAAATCGGACGCGGCTAATGGATTACCGATCGCGGCCCCCACTCTGAAATGTGGATTGCGGGACTTTGATCGGCGCGGGCCCTCCCAGGCCCATACCAAATCGCGGCGGGAGTGTCTTTTGAGGGATTCGACGATAAAAGTCGATCGCTTTCGACCTTAGTGTGGTCGTGGTGGCATGTGCAACTTGTGCATGCTTTTGGAGTCGCCACCGGTCTTTCTTGGAGGGTAGACCGGAAACCTTACTGGCCGATTGGGAGAGATCGATCAGTTCTGCGGAACCAGAGATTTTGGGTTCGGGGACTTGGTTACGTCGGTGTCATTACCAACGCCCTTTCGGTACCTAACGCGAGTGATTTTCTTAACTAAGAGTTCATGCAGGCGCGATTTTGGGTGAGATAGGTATGAGTCAGGGTTTCATGCAGATTGGAAGACTAGTCCTATCAAATCACAGTCAATATAATGAAAGCGCAAGTCAAGTGCATAAATAAATCATGTCAATGCATATCAATTGCAATCATGGGCCTCCTAGTATAGCCACGAGGGCTTAGCGAAGATGCGATTTAGGACTAGGGGTAAAATGGGAAGATTCGAGGACAATTAGCCCGGAGGGCAAAATTGTCATTTTTTGAAAGGTTTGGATATCGAATTACCCAAAATATTCCATGGCCAGTTGATTGTGGCCATTTCCCATTTTTTGAGAATTTTTTGGAATTTCTTGATTTTTTCTTCAATTTTTGGAAGACGATTCGCCCAAAGGGCGAAATCGTCATTTTCAAGAAGGTTCGGGGTTCAAAACACCCGAGATGAGCCTTGGCCAGTTGTTTGTGGCCATTTCCTATTTTTTTGGGATTTTCCTGGATTTTTTTGAATTTTTTTGGAAGATGGTTTGCCAGAAGGGCAAAACCGTCATTTCTGGAAAGACCGGGGGTCCAAAGACCCGAAACAGGTGATGGCCAGTTGAATGTGGCCATTTCCTATTTTCTGGAATTGTTTAGAATTTTTCTGAATTTTCCAAATTTTTTGAATTTTTTATGATTTTCCATTTTTTATTGATTTTTTGATTATTTTATTATTTTTTTATTATTTTTTGAATATTTTTTAAATATTTAAAAATATTTTCCGGGCCGGGTCAAACCCGGCCCGCGCCTCTCGGGCGCCCGGCCCGACCCTAGGGGTCGACACCGGCCTAAAACGACACCGTTTTATTTTTTTTTTAAACATTTTTCTATTTTTTACAATTTTTTTGATTTTTTATGTATTTTATTTAATTATCCGAAAATTCCCCGGATCGGACGGTCCACGTTGTGCCACGTGGCTTCATCTTGTGCGTCCGATCTTCCACTAGATCGAGCGACCCATAGAGAGCCACGTGGCACAATAATAGCCGTCGGATCAAAAATTAATTATTTTCATTTTTTAGAAAACCTACAAATCGGACGCTCTAGAACGTGCCACGTGGCCTCCTCTGGTACGTCCGATCTTGTACAAGATCGGACGTCCCTCAGTGAGCCACGTGGCACATCCTCGTCCGCCGGATCGATTATTCAAAAATCATTTATTTAATTTTTCAAAAAAACGAGATCGCGACACGTGTCACGATCGGGGCCGTTGATTTTATTTTATTTGAAAATACTCGGACAGGACCCACCCGGCTGACGTGGCTGCCTACGTGGCACGCCACGTCGGCCGTTGACCGCTGACCGCCTGCGAAGTCGCCGGAGAAGACGATGAACAGTAAAAATTCCGGCGACTTCGCCGGATTTCTCGCCGGAAAATGCAAAACGGCTCCGGATCTTCGAATTTTTTTACCCAAATTGCATCATTCGAATCCTCAAACATTCAGCATCAAAATATAAGCATTTCAACGGCCGGGGACGCATCGGAAATCGGCAAAAAGAACCCCCACAGGTTCGGCTCCGGCGAGGGATTTTCCAAAAAATTTCAACGTTCAAAGCCTACCCCGACCGTTCAGAAAACGTCTAAAAGAGGTTTAGAGACTTACCTCAGCTCGTTTAGAGCTGGAAATCCTCGGGTTCGCGCCGGCACGAGCTCACGGCCGAGACCAAGGCCGGTGGTGGTCGGGCCTCCTCGGCGAACACGGTTTGATGCAACAAAAGGGCACAGCGAGCTTAGAGTCGGTTTTAATGTATGCTTGAGGCTAGACACGCACAAATGGAGCTCGGGAATGCACCGACCGCGGGTTAAAAGAAAAAACGTGCAGGCAGACATTTCGTCGAACAGGCATCATGCACTAATGAATTGAAGGTCGGAGAGGAGAACCGACCTGCTTGGAGCTCGCCGACGGCCCCTGTGTCTTCGGTGATGATCAGTGAAGGTCGCTGAAGGTCCCGGGCAGCTCCTCCAGTCTCGTTTTTTCAAAAAAAAATCCTCTCTCTTCCCTTGGCCGAGCTTGGTTTTAAACGGGAATCTTGCCGGTTTTCGTGGCCGACCGCCCGCCTCGGCACGTCCCCCACTTCTGCCAAGGACGAATATCCTCTGCCGACCTGCTCCTCGTGCTCGCTTTCCCTTTTTTTTAAGCCAAAACGCACGCCCGATGCTCCTCTGTTTCTGCCCATGCCTGGCGTGCAACGGGTCTGCATCTTAGTTGCAGACCCGGTCGGACCGGGTCGGGTCGGATCTGACCCGACCGGCCCGGTTCGACCAAATACCCAAATTGGGCCCCAAATTTACCTATTTTCATGAAATTGATGGCATAATCGGACTCCCTGACGCATTTCCTATCAAATAAGGGTATTTTCACGGATCAATTGATTGAAATTTTATGAAAACCCCAAATTGTCCCTAGGATCCGAAAACGAATTTCCCCAAATCGAAGGTCCAAACGATCGAATTATTCAAAATTGAGCCCACCAATGGATTCAGCATGATGAAAACTATAGGGTAGAGGTGTTTAATTTTAATGGGTGTTCCCGTGTGAAATTTAATTTCACAAATTGTAAAACCGGGGACTAAATCGAAAGATTTTTATGCAATTAAGCCCTTTTGGTTAAAATTGATCAAATTGGAGGGAAAATCGACCCAATTGCATTTCAATACTCTAGAATACAATGTCATAGCTTATAAAAACCGAGAATTGAAAATTAAAAGACTCGAAAAGGATTTTTCAGGCCCGGTTCGGGTTTATGTTTGTGAAGGAAACCCATGAACCAAGCAAAATTTCCCTAATAAAAAGTGCAAATATTAAAGAGATAATTAAAATAAAATTTCTGAATATTTTTGTGTAATTTTCTGACCACGAATGGTATTTTTCCTGATTTTTGGGTTATTTTAATAATTAAATAAATTCCAAAAAATATTAAAAAATTCAAAAAATATTTTTTGTTCAAAATTGGTTCCTAAGGCTAGGATAAGGCTTCCAAAGTTGATTTTGCAATTTTTTGACCTTTTTTGTTATTTTTAATTAATTTTAGAAATAAAAACTAAAATAAAAGGTGGTAAAAAATCAGGTGTCAACAGCTGCCCCTCTTTGAGAGTGAGCTCGTCAGAGGTTGCTTTCAAAGATAAAATGACACCTGAATATTAACCGACTCAACTGGGGAAAAGAGACGCTATGACATCGGATCCTTAAGTCTTTTGATGAATGCTTAAATTAATCACCGGTTTACTCTTGTAATTCGAGCGTGGGCCTGAGGGAGAGCGGGTTACCTGAAATCTGCCCATTGGGTCCTGCGCATGCGGAGCCTGAGGTTTTATCACTGCGCTCTCAGGATGCCGGAAAAAGGAGGGGCTTGTTCTCTTTTTTTTTTTGTTTTCTTCCTTTTTTGTTTTTTTTTTGTTTTTGTTTTTGTTTTTTTGTTTTGTTTTGTTTTGTTTTTTTTATATATAGGCCCTCGTAGCTTCTGACACACTATCCCAGGCTTTATTCCTCGAAAATCTTTCCCGGCTACTGACAGGAAACGCTCACAGAAAGATTTATCGAGCACCCCGAGCTTTGGGGATCCCATGACGCTGACTAGCGGTGACAGAGGGGATATTTTTGGCTTGAAATGGGATCCCATGGCGCTGACTAGCGGGGCCAGAGGGGATTTCTCAGTCGGAGGTTTGCTACGTCCGGCGAGACAGTTTGATCTTTTGAAAAGGTTCCCAGGACAGGGGTTCTCCAAGTCCAATGGGATTTCTTGATTTTTTGAAAGGGTTCCCAAAACGGAGGTTTTCCACGTCCGATGGGATTACCTATTTTTCTGAGAAGGAGTCCCGAGTCGGTGGTTTTCCACGTCCGCTGTGATGGTTTGATCTTTTGAAAAGGTTCCCGGGACAAGGGTTCTCCAAGTCCAAGGGGATTTTTTGATTTTTGGAAAGGGGTCTCATGACGAGGGTTCTCCACGTCCGATGAGATTACCTATTTTTCTGAGAAGGGGTCTCATGACGAGGTTTCTCCACGCCTGATGAGATTACCTGTTTTTCTGGTAGGGGTCTCATGACGAGGTTTCTCCACGCCTGATGAGATTACCTAAATTTTGAAAATGGGTCCCATGACGAGGTTTCTCCACGTCCGATGAGATGGTTTGTTTCTCAAAAGGAGTTTCCAACACGGAGGTTTTCTACGTCCAATGGGATTGCTCGGTTCTTCAAATGGTTCCCAAGTCGGAGGTTTTTCACGTCCGATGGGGTTACCTATTTCTCTTGAAAAGGGGTCCCAAGTCGGAGGTTTTCCACGTCCGTTGGGATGGTTCTACCATTGATTTTGACCCTTCAGGCGGTATCTACCTTTTGATTGACCCTTTAGGCGGTTTCTACCATTGGTTGACCCTTCAGGCGGTTTCTACCATTGGTTGACCCTTTAGGCGGTTTCTACCTTTGGTTGACCCTTCAGGCGGTTTCTACCATTGGTTGACCCTTTAGGCGGTTTCTACCTTTGGTTGACCCTTCAGGCGGTATCTACCTTTGGTTTGACCCTTCAGGCGGTTTCTACCTTCATTTGACCCTTCAGGCGGTTTCTACCATTGGTTGACCCTTTAGGCGGTTTCTACCTTTGGTTGACCCTTCAGGCGGTTTCTACCATTGGTTGACCCTTTAGGCGGTATCTACCTTTGGTTTGACCCTTCAGGCGGTTTCTACCTTCATTTGACCCTTCAGGCGGTTTCTACCTTTGGTTGACCCTTCAGGCGGTATCTACCTTCATTTGACCCTTCAGGCGGTTTCTACCTTGAGTTTGTTGAGGTGACATTCTGGGAGCTGGGTTCTCCAGGTATCCTGCAGAAGTTGAGCCTGAAATATTTTTCTTCACCAAGAAAATGTTAGTAATCTTTGGGAAGACGATGGCTGGCCACTTGCCGAAGCCGCATGACTTTTGTTTAATCATGAAATGTGCATTTTGATGCTGGAGGTTATCCAAAGCATTCTTACAACACGCAAATGTGATCATAAATTCCTCGCACGGAACATCTGGATCAACAGTTTGAAAATTCCAAAAAGAGTTTGTTCAAAACATCAATTGGAATATTTCTCGACAAGGAGGTCTTCTCACCTGTTTTGAGATAGTGGTCTTTTATAAGAGATGCACTCAATTCCCTACTAACCTGTGCCTAGGTTTTGGGCTCATTCGCAGCGCATACATTTTGATCGGTCGGGAGGTCTTCCATGGGACCGTAATGTTGGGCTTGGGTATCGGTTTTCAAGGGGGACCCGCTTTGGAGTCGAGGCCATCGAATGAGAGTCTTCACCATCTGCTCCGGGTTTACAAGTCAAGAACCTTGCAAAATGAGAAAGAAATAGTCTTGCTCGTACTTCTTCGAGCTAAGCCATATGTTAACCCAAGTGTCTTAATCAGAGAAGACTGTTTCAGGGTCGTAACTTTGGTAGGATTGGGGACCGAAAAAAGCTTATTTTTGGCCCAGAATTTGCGAAGGGTTTGACGTTGGTGATCATTGCAAACTTGTCACCTGTCTTTTCCATTCTGCATCTTCAATTCTTGAGGTGCACGACCATTTATGAGGTATGCACAAATTTTAGATAGCGTCTCTGACTGCATTAAGAGGCTGACAACTTTGTCTGCGTCTCTGCTCCGCGCTTGACACCTTTTGAGGAGTAGTCTTTTGAATCTGACTCCTTTTGGATTTTTCCCTCCCCTTTTCAGTCATGTTTCATTGGGGATCAACGCAGATTGTTCATTCAAGCATCGGCCTTGCTTTTACCATGCACTTTGCTTTTTCTTGATGCTGGGGGCTTTTCTCATCATTTTTTTTTTGAAATCCCGCTTTTTCTCATCTTCGAGAGATCGTTTTAGGCATGTGCCCAAAGGTCTAACAACTTTAAGCATTAACTTAGGAATTTCTTCGCAAACCCTAAGTCTTGAACTCTTCCGTTTCTGAAGTGATGATGCATCCGTCTTGGAATGTGCAATGATCACCAACGGGTTTATGAAATGATTTTGCAGGCTCAACTTGGCTATGCAAAGGATTCGGTGTGTGGGATAGAGAAATGAATGCTTCTCATCATCCTATGGCACTTGGATTATCATATAAACAACACACAAAGATTGATGTTAGTCCGAGCAAGAAAATTTCTAACCATTTTCTCCTGATGCTGCTGGACTTACTTTCATTTTTTGCCCCGATGTGGGGTGGTTCTTGACAGGGTTGAAAATGAAAACCGCCGTTCAAAGGGGTTGTCAATAGTCACCTGTAGTGTTTGGGGATATGAAACGAATGCCTCCGTCGTCCCAATCCATGTAATTGCTGCGAATGATCCCTACTTCCGTAGGTCCAGATTTTGCTATCTGATTCGTTCCACTCTTCCCTCAGGTGTGTGTAGGACATGTTTAGATTAGGCTTTGCCTCTCGTCTTTTGAGAAAACGTCCTTTTGAAAGTTTTGAACACCATTTGATTGGAAAAATCTCTTTCATTTTCTCCAAAAATTTTACTCATCAAAGGGGGATTTTATGATGCACAATGCATGTTGTTATTCATGTTTGGACAACCTCCTGTTTTAAAACATGAATGCCAATGAAGTGTGAATTCTATGCCTTTTCTAAACATTAGATTCTGAAAGCTTTTCTTTTCCCCTATGTTTTTATTCAACATCTTCAATTGATTAGGGAAAGGGATACTTACCTGTCCACCGTGGCCGGGGATCCCTGAAAACGTAAAACAATCATGTCATTGTATGTTCACGAATTTCGTAAAAACTTGGAACGATACATTTTACCCTTGGTCATGTATTCCTACGGGTAATACATGGGATGTGAAAACCTGTTTCGCCTTGATGGCGATCCCCTGTCAAAGACGGGAATTATGTGTCAGTTTGCGTTCCAAAATTCAGGGCAAATTGGAACGATACAGCCTTGTTCTTGTTTTGTGTTTCCGTTTGAACACAAACGTGCGGCTTGCAGAAGTTGGCCATCCATCTTGTGGCCTTGATCCATCCGTCTAGTTGGCAATGAATCATTCTCAAGGATCTGCACTGGAGGAGATCCATTTAAGCTTTCGGACGCATTCCAACGTCGTTCTTCAGAGTTCCTTTTATTCAAGGAAAAAGGAAATTTTTATCAGGATGCATGTCCAAGCATGTAATGTGGGAGCGATACTTTTTACCCTCCACTCAGTCTTATAATCAAAGACCATTTCTTGGAGTCCTGACTTCTAAGGTCGATAATTCTATTTGCCTCCTTGTCGGCAAGTTCTTTTATTTTGCGGCTTTCTGGTGCCAACAATTTTCTGTCCATCTTGACGGCGAATCCCTGTCAACAATAAAACATCAAGTGTCGGTTCGTGTTTCGAAGTTCAAGATAAATCGAAACGATACTGTTTTACTCCCGCTTTGCATAAAAGATGTGAGGTTCGCAGAAGTTGGCCATCTAGCTTGTGGCCATGCTACCCATCTGGTTGGGAACGAATGCTTCTCTAGGATTTACACTGGATTAGATCAATTCATGCTTTTGGACGTATTCTACGCCATTTTCCAGGGTTCCAATTCTTGGCAGCCTGCCCCCCTGAAACTGATATTTCTTTTCTCCCCCTACGTCGGCGAGCTGTTTTCTTCCATGGCTTTTGGCGTCAACGACCTCCTCGCTGGCTCGTTTATGGATAGTACCTCTTGACTGCATCGGCGTTTACAGGGTGTCCTAGCTCTTTTCCATCCATGTTCACAAGAATTAAGGCCCCTCCAGGTAGGGCCTTCTTAACCACATATGGTCCTTCGTAATTTGGGGTAAACTTGCCCCCTGGGTGCGACACATTCGGGAGGATCTTCTTGACGACCAGGTCGTCAGTCGCAAACACTCGCGGTCGAACTTTACGGTCGAATGCTCTGGCGACTCTTTTCTGGTATGCTTGGCCATGGCAAATTGCCTTTAGACGCTTTTCGTCTATCAAGTTCAGCTGTTCGTGCCTTTGCTGTACCCATTCCGCCTCACTGAGCTCGACGTGGGACAAAATTCTTAACGATGGGATTTCTGTTTCAATTGGCAGGACCGCTTCCATACCGTATACTAGGGAGTAGGGCGTTGCCCCTGTAGAAGTTCGGATCGAAGTTCGGTACGCCATCAGTGCGTAAGGTAGTCTTTCATGCCAATCACGGTAATTCTCTGCCGTTTTAGCCAATATCTTCTTGATGTTCTTGTTTGCCGCTTCCACTGCTCCATTCATTTGGGGTCGGTAAGGCGATGAATTGAGATGGTGGATATTGAAACTGCTCAGAAGGTTATCCACCGTTTCGTTGTTCAGGTTCGAACCATTATCAATCACGATTGCTTGAGGGGTCCCATTTCTTGAGATTATGTCCCGCCTGATGAATTTAGCCACGTTCTTCGCAGTCACGTTAGCATATGACGCAGCCTCAATCCATTTGGTGAAATAGTCTATCGCCACCAGTATGAATCTGTGTCCGTTCGAGGCCTTAGGGTTGATTGGCCCTATCATGTCTATGCCCCACATTGAGAAAGGCCAGGCCTCGGACATTTGGTGAAGCTCGTTCGGGGGCGCACTGATCCTGTCTCCATATACTTGACACTGATGGCATGATCTCACGTGTTGATTACAATCTGACTCCAGTGTCATCCAGAAATAACCTAGTCGCATGATTTTCTTGGCGAGAAGATGGCCGTTCATGTGCGGGCCACATTCCCCCTCGTGTATTTCGATCATAAGCGACCTAGCTTCATTGGCGTCTACGCACCTGAGGAGGACCGAGTCATAAGACTTCTTGTAGAGAGTTGGGCCACTGAGGAAGAACTTGCCCGCCATCTTTGCAATGTATTTCCTGTCTCCTGCTTGAGCACCCGGAGGGAATTCCCTTTTGGCCAGGTAGTTCTTTATATCATGATACCACGGTAGGTCCTCGAACCCCTCCTCAATTACCATGCAATGCACAGGTTCTCGGGTAATGCCTATGCGTAACGGTTCAATATCTATGCCGTTCGCTACTTGAAGCATAGAGGCCAAAGTGGCCAATGCATCTGCGAAGTGATTTTGCGTCCTCGGCAGATATTCGAACTCAATTACTTCGAATTCCTTGATCGTCTCCTCTAGGAATTTATGGTACGGGATGAGCTTGAAGTCCCTAGTTTTCCATTCGCCTTGGGTCTGGAGGATGATTAGCATTGAATCTCCATAGACCTGTAACTTCCGCACTTTCAAGTTTGTGGCGAGCTGCAAACCAAGGATGCATGCTTCATACTCAGCCACGTTATTGGTGCATGGAAATGTCAGCTTTGCGGCCACGGGGTAGTGTTGGCCATCTGGAGATATGAGGACGGCTCCGGTACCTGCCCCAGCTAAATTGACCGCGCCGTCAAAATACATGGTCCATTTGTCGTCCGAGAGTGTCAGAACGTGGCCTTCCGCCTTATTCTCCTCCTCCTCAAGGGCATCGTGGCCTTGGGAATTCTCGGCTAGCATGTCAGCAATGGCTCGCCCTTTTACTGACTTCTGGTTTGAGCTCCTGACATCAAACTCAGAAAGGAGCACCTGCCACTTGGCCAGCTTCCCTATCAATGACGGCTTTTCTAACAAGTATTTGATTGGGTCGCTCTCTGTGACTAACTGGATGGTGTGGTGAAGGGTATATTGCCTTAGTCTGCGGAGTACCCAGATTAGCGCGACGCACGTCTTCTCTACCTCATGGTACCTTGCCTCTGATGCGGTGAACTTCTTGCTTAGGTAGTACACAGCTCGCTCTTTGCTATCTTTTGGGTTTGTTTGAGCGAGTAAGGCCCCTAGGGACTCATCGTGGATGGTGAGGTAAAGGGTTAGGGGGATCCCTGGGACCGGGGGCACCAGTATTGGCGGACTGACCAGATGTCTCTTGATCTCCTCGAAAGCCTGCTGGCACTCGTGATCCCACTTGATTTTGGCATTCTTCTTCAAAAGTTTGAAGAGTGGCTTAGCTGACTCTGAAAGGTGAGATATGAAGCGGGCGATGTAGTTTAATCTTCCCAGGAGGCTCCTTACATCTTTAACTGTTGAAGGGGCCTCAAGGTTGAGGATAGCCTGAACCTTGGTGGGGTCAATCTCGACGCCACGATTGCTAACTATGAACCCCAATAGCTTGCCTGATCTCGCCCCGAATATGCATTTTGCGGGATTCAGCCTCAGCTTGTATTTCCTGAGTCGTTCAAACAATTTCCTTAGCACCAGGGCGTGGTCTTCGCCATGTCTGGATTTTGCTATCATATCGTCCACGTACACCTCTATCTCCTTGTGCATCATATCGTGGAATAGGGTAACCATCGCCCTCTGGTAAGTTGCCCCTGCATTCTTCAGGCCGAATGGCATGACTTTATAGCAAAAGGTGCCCCAAGGTGTGATAAACGATGTTTTAGCTTTATCCTCCTCTCTCATGCGGATTTGATTGTAGCCCGAGAAACCATCCATAAAAGAGAATCGTTCAAATCCGGCTGTGCTGTCAACTAAGACGTCAATGTGCGGCAGTGGGAAGTCGTCTTTGGGGCTAGCTCTGTTCAAGTCTCTGTAGTCTACGCAGATCCAGACCTTCCCGTCCTTCTTCATGACGGGGACGATATTAGCGACCTATTCTGGGTAAGCAATCACTTCGATGAACCCCACTTTGAGGAGCTTCATCACCTCCTCTTCAATTTTCTTTGCCAATTCGGGTTTTGTACGCCTGAGGTTCTGCTTCTTGGGCAAGATGCTGGGGTCGGTTGGCAAAGCGTGTTCCACGATACTAGGGTGTAAACCCGGCATATCCGCATATGACCATGCGAAGACATCTTGGTATTCTCGCAGGAGCTCAATTATTCTGGATGCTTCTGTCGGCGGTAGGCTTTCTCCAATCTTCACCTCCTTGATATTCTCTGGAGTCCCTAAATTCACCGAGGTAGTGCCCTCCGCAGTGGGTGGCTTGGAGTCTTCATAGCGTTTCCAATCAACTCTGATTCCCTCCTCGACCCGGTCGTCTTCCTCTCCCTCGATATGGAGGGTAGCTTCCTTTTGAGAGTTGGGATAACTTAACAACCTGCTATGTATGTGTGGAATGGTATGCTCAATGACGGACGCGTCGTCGTCGATTCCCTCGATAATGACGTTGACAGAATCTTCCAGGAACAGGCTGGCCAACTGGGGGTCCTCCGTTGTAACGTCCATCTTCTCGTCCTTCAGCCACTTAGACGCCTCATCAAAGAAACGACTCAGGGGAGTTTCGAACATCTTTCCCTTGCCCTTCCATGTACTCGACCCTAGGACGCGGCCGCCACGGCCCGTACCTCTCCCATAACCTTCTGGTTGAGAATGTCGATTCGGTCCTCCTTTATAGCCCAGCCCTCGGCGGTTCTTCACTGTTGCCAAGCTAACTGGCTCTTGAATACCTTGGTGGTGCTTGCCTAAACCAAGTCCCGGGATAAAACCGTGTCGCGTCAGTATTTTTCCCGCCATGATCGAGGATTTGGAGCAATTTGGCGGCCTCATGGCTGTACCGGCTGGTACATGCATAATGTACATTCTCTCCGCAGCGCGGAAGCTTGATTCTTCTCCGGGCGAAGGTTTCACCAATGGAATAGTGTCGATGTGGCTCGTTAAGTGATCAGCCTCTGAGTGTATGGTGATCAGTTTGTCGTGAACGACCATCCGGACCTTCTGGTGTAAGCTGGAGGGCACGGCGCCAGCCGTGTGAATCCAAGGTCTTCCAAGCAAAAACCCAAATGACGCTGGGATATCCATGATTTGGAAATTGATCAGGAACTCTGTTGGGCCCACAAGGACAGGTAGTTCTATCTCTCCAGTTACCTCGCCTTTAGCCCCATCGAAAGCTCGAATGGTGGACTTCGAGGTTTTGATTAAATCTTCTTTCACCCCGAGGCCTCTAAGCGTGCTTAAAGGGCATATGTCGAACGCGGACCCATTATCTATGAGGACTCGAGATACCTGTTTGCCGTGGCACATTGCTGACACGTAGAGAGCCTTGTTATGTCATCGCCCCTCTGGTGGGAAGTCTTCATCTGAGAATGAGACTTGATCTTTCAAGAGGATTGCCCCCACGAAGTCCTCCAACTGGGCCTCATTGATTGTTTCAGGCACGTGGGCCTCATCCAGCACCTTCAAAAGGGCATTTCGATGCTTCTCAGATGTCTTGAAGAGGTCCAAGAGTGAGATTTGCGCGGGCATCTTTCTCAGCTGTTCGACCACCTCGAACTCACTGGTTCTAATGATGGCTAGGACCTGCTTGGCGTCTTCCTCCGTTATCCCCTTCTTTTCAACATCTCCCTCCTTTTGGACTAGGCACCTCCCGGAGCGAGTAATGGCATCTATTTCACTGGTGCCGTAATTCCAATGCACTGCTTTGGGGTTGTAAGCCTATACTGCGGGGAGTGTAATTACTAAGGGCGTGACCTCGTCTTTGTGAGAACTGCTGGCCTCCCCTGTCGCCTCTACCTCGATGTCACTACGATCTTCTTGTGTAAGGTTGAACTCAGCGAGGTTTATTATCAGCGGGGTCATACCTTCCACCATGCAGATCGATTCAACAGGGCATGATTCCTCTGAGTCGTACGGGTTTCTCCCGAGGTCTATATTGAACACCGCGTTTGCGGTATGGTCAGGTAGTGGATTCTGTTGGATGTTTGGATCTGCTCCATCAAACTTCAGCAAGTCACTGTCGATAAGGGCCTGTATGTCGTATTGTAGGGTCCGACAATTGTCTATGTTGTGTCCTTTTTCGCCCATGTGATATGCACAAGTTCGACTCTCGTCGAAACCCATGAACCTTGGCGGTGCTGACCTCGGCGGCTTCTTGGCTAACAACCTTGCGTCTAGAAGCTTAGGGAGTAACTTTGACATCAGGACTGGGAGCGGGGTAAAAGAGGGAGGACCCCTTCCTCTTGGTGCTAAGATCCTCTGGGCCGTCCAAGAGGTGTTCCCCTGGGTCGGGGTGGAGTTTTCGAACTTTTTGGCTCTTGGTGGATTGGAAACGAAGGCAACCTCTGCAGTAGATTCTCGTTCTTTCTTTGCGGGGAACGGTCGCTTCGGAGTCACTTCCGGCACACGCCTTTCTCTTATAACCCACTCGTGTCTTTCCGCCACTTTGATTAAGTGCGCGAAGGTCTGACACCCAGAGGTGTTTAGTTTGTCAAAGTAGTCATACGGCAGCGCTTTCAGAAAGATGTCTACCAACTCTTCCTCCGGGATGTGCGGTTTCACCTGAGTGGCGAGCGCCCTCCACCTTTGGGCGTATAAACGAACGCTTTCAGTCCTCCCTTTCGCGGTCCGCAGTAGGTCCTCTCTGGTTGGAGCAGCCAGTGCATTGAACTTATACTGGGATAGAAAGTCTCCTGCAAACTCGTCCCAGTCGTCATATCTTTGTATGTCTAACTCCACGTACCAAGACAGAGCGGCGCCAGCCAGACTCTCTTGGAAGGTATTGATCAGCAATGGCGTGTAATCTGAGTATTTGGCCATCTTGTACAAGTAGTACTTCAGGTGGGTCTTGGGACAGCCTGTCCCATTATACTTCCTTGAGAAATCCGGCTCCTTGTAGTCCACAGGGACCTCAATCTTGGTGAAAGGCATGATTTTATCGTACTTTGACAACTCAAATCCCTGGCTGGTGAGACATTCCTCGATTTTGGCAATCCTTCTTACTCCCTCATCGACCTTGACAGACTTCTCACTCTGTTTCCCTTCTAGGTTGATGATGACAGGCGGGGCTCTTGGCGGTACTTCAACAGTTGGAGCCTGCTCAGTGCCAGGTGCAGCATTCGTCCCAGCGGGTCCACCTGCGTCGGAACCAGCAGGCGTGCTTGGGTTTGCAGCTTGGTTAAGATCAACTGGCAGAGTGGGCCTGGCGTTAGCCGCGATGAACATGTCCTTCATTTCAGCCAGCATCTGAGTCACTTGGTCTAATCGTGCTTCCAGAGTCCCGAGGCGGGCGTCAACCTGTTCGTGCTCCATACGGGCCTGAGAACGCGCTTGGGCTCGAGTCCTCGTGATTGAGAGTTACCTGGTTGGGAGATTAAAAGTTAGGCTTATGGATACGAGAGATAAATCATGTGCCGCAAAGTGAACGGCGGCCTGATCACGCTGGCGCGGTCTTGCCCCAGTTTGTCAAGGCAAGTATGTCGTTATGCAAAGAGTAATCCATGATAATTAGGATAAGTTCTTTTTGAAAAGATGCTTGGATAATGCATAAAAAAGGCTCCCAGAGGAGTTTGATCACAATGGGAAATGAAAATGCTTGACTATTCTAAACTCGATGGGAGGGCTGGCTCCTCTGTCATCCTCCGATATTGCTGGGAGCCGAGTCTTCAACTCTGGACTTCTTCGCCTTCAGGATAGGCTGGCGGTCCGACGTCTTCCGGTATGTAAGGCTCCACTCCTGGTACATATGGGACGATGTACTCTGGAACATATGGTTCGACTAGGGTCGGCCGGACTCTTTTGAAAGCCCGGATATATTCCTCGGAGGCCCGATGGATGTTCATCTCAGGGTCCAACTGATCCGGCCACTCCACATCCTGAGGCGGGGAGTCTTTCAGTGCCTGTTCTAGGTCATTGATCATCATCTGGAGGCGCGCTTTGGTCCTCTTGGTGATCGGGCCTTGGGGAATGTCGAAGGCGAATTCGTCCGGAGGACTTTGGGGTGGTATCTGCTGCAGCATGCCGAACTGTCTGACGACTCTGATCGGGTAGTATGACACGGCTCCTGTGAAACCCAAGAGAGGAATTGGCCCGCCGGTCTTGGTGGCGATGCGTGCTTTATGCATCTTCGGTCGCCTTAGCCGCCATCGGAGTTGTTCGGGTTCTAATTTTTCTAGGAGTTCGTACCAGTCGTTGAAAGAGCGGTTGGCAATGAGTGATTGGCACTTGAGGAAGGACTGGATAGGGTGGACGTCTTCATCGATTCGAGTGCATCCAGCGCGAAGGTTGAGTTTTTTAAGATGGGAAGTGATCCACAAGAAGAGAAGGCCATTGGAGGCTTGGAAAATGGTTTTCCGGGTGGATTTGGAATCATCCAGTGCGGCCTTATAGCGATTCAGGGATAACAAAGTCTCAGCAAGGATCATATAGGAATAATCCAGTTGGTCACATGCCTGCTGGACTATGTGGACAATGAGAGGGTTGAATGTGGTCCTGGATGTAGGGAATAGCACGAATCCAAAGAAGGCCAGGATGAAGACCCCTCCGGCCCTGTGGCCAGTGTCAGTGGGTAGGTTCGAGTAATTGTCGAATAGGAATGAGAACGGGAATCTGCCAGAGTTGGACATGAGAATCCTTTCAATCTCGGTGGTCTTGAGCCGAAGGAACTTGGAGAGCAGCTTGGATGGGTCAAGGCCTAAAGGGGGACGGACTAATTGTCCTTTGAATTCGACTCCGATGACGGCTGTATATTCTTCCACTGTGGGTGTGACCTCCAATCCTTCGAAGTTGAATGTTAGTGTGGTGCGATCCCAGAACCGTGCTGCTGCTTGTATCAGTGCCGGTTGGTATTTGATTTCGATGAGGCTAACCAGATGCCCCAGCCTTTGCTTAACATACGCCTGGTTGGTCTTGTTGAGGCGTCCCCACCAAACTAGCAATTCTCTATGCGGGACCGGCAGAATTTGGATATCACCTCTTCCCATCGAGTCTAGAATATGAAAATGCGATTAATTATCCATGGATTACTCGGGCATTAGATTCGTTCAAATCATTATTTACCCGTGATGTGACGAGGGTTGAGTTCCCACATTTGGATAAAGGGAATGCCAAACTAGGGTTCCCATGCTAATCCCATCAATAGGCATAATGAATTGGACGAAAATAATGATGTTATGCAGATGATATGCTTATGCATGGCGTGGACCACTTCAATCATACGTCGCACACACCATGAAATGAGAATTAGATCTTCGCACTTGTGTCGAACCAACCAAGCATGAGTTCTAACAAAAATTTCAAACGGAAGCGACGTATGATTGAAACAGAAAAGTCCGAATGGTTGGGTGAAATTCCAATGCCGCATTCCGGTATTAAGACGCCTATGAATGACACGGGAATTAAAGCGCAGGGGGTAAGAGGGGGATCCACAGACGGATTCCTTTTACAGACTCAGAAGGCTCAGAAAACTGAATAATTCTAAAACACCTCCGGAAGGCGACCCTAAGGAACCTAAGGAGATGCCCCAAGTCAGGTCGTCGGGTAACGTCGTCCGTCGTCCTTGCTCCGATTAGCTCGGGTCGTCGTCTTCATCAGATGAAATGTCTATAAGGGTGGAAGAGGACGGCTGGCTCTCGAGAGAATCCTCTTCGTCTGATGAGATCTCGATGACCACTAGAGGAGATGTTGGATTTGCTCGTACCCTACTGAATATGCCCCTTAACTTCAGATAAATGTTCCACATCCTTTCCCTTTCGTACTCGAATTTATGTTCGCGTTCGAGTTGCTCGGCGGACTTGGTGTAGAAGCAGTCTGTTCCTCGGATAAGATTGCGTCCAGTAAGTGCCCTCCCTTGGATAAATCGGAAGGAGTGGAATCCATTGAACGTCTCGGTGGCTCGATGACGGATGACACGTCGCTCATACTCGAATACCTCTGGGACCTTGGAGAGATTTGGGGAGACCATCTCCACTTTATCTAAACTGTAGAATGGAATTAAATCCAACCATCGGACTCAATGAATGCAACATGTTGTGCAATAAATACGAAGCTGCAGGTAAATTAAACAATAATGGAAAGACCTTACCATAAGAGGTACCCGATGATTTTCTTGGTTTTAGGTATACCAACCATCCATATACATGCGCGTGAGACAAGTGAGGATTGACTCTAGAAATCAAAATGGCTTAGGTGAGGAACCTAGAGGCTTCCCTCTATCCGAGTCGATAAATTCGTCCATGAGCGCAATCCACAACAAATGGATAAAAGTCTCGACTTGGATAGTGAGCGGGATCGAATATGGTCAACCCCAGCGCAATCCACGCTAGAGCGTTGCATATCGATCCCTGATCTATGGCTACCTAAAAAGGTGATTTCGCGGCCTGGGTTTGGGCGCTTTGTGCAAAGTGTCGTGATCCTCAAATATGCAGTGAATCATGCGCAACAATTTATATATCAATCAGCGCTTCAAATCATCCATATAACATACATTCCTACGCCCATCCTGCATAAGACTATGTTAATCACAGACTACACCCCTTATCACCCCAATCTGTAAAAACATATAACACCTGTCGTGAGCGGGCTTACCTCACCTTCAAGAGCGCCTGCAGGGTTAGAAAAATCACTCAACGTTTTAATTACGGCCTAAGCCCACTTGAGGTCTAGAATCATGTGTTCTAGAACAATTTCCCCAACGGAGTCGCCAGCTGTCGCGACCTGTCCTAAATCGGACGCGGCTAATGGATTACCGATCGCGGCCCCCACTCTGAAATGTGGATTGCGGGACTTTGATCGGCGCGGGCCCTCCCAGGCCCATACCAAATCGCGACGGGAGTGTCTTTTGAGGGATTCGACGATAAAAGTCGATCGCGTTCGACCTTAGTGTGGTCGTGGTGGCATGTGCAACTTGTGCATGCTTTTGGAGTCGCCACCGGTCTTTCTTGGAGGGTAGACCGGAAACCTTACTGGCCGATTGGGAGAGATCGATCAGTTCTGCGGAACCAGAGATTTTGGGTTCGGGGACTTGGTTACGTCGGTGTCATTACCAACGCCCTTTCGGTACCTAACGCGAGTGATTTTCTTAACTAAGAGTTCATGCAGGCGCGATTTTGGGTGAGATAGGTATGAGTCAGGGTTTCATGCAGATTGGAAGACTAGTCCTATCAAATCACAGTCAATATAATGAAAGCGCAAGTCAAGTGCATAAATAAATCATGTCAATGCATATCAATTGCAATCATGGGCCTCCTAGTATAGCCACGAGGGCTTAGCGAAGATGCGATTTAGGACTAGGGGTAAAATGGGAAGATTCGAGGACAATTAGCCCGGAGGGCAAAATTGTCATTTTTTGAAAGGTTTGGATATCGAATTACCCAAAATATTCCATGGCCAGTTGATTGTGGCCATTTCCCATTTTTTGAGAATTTTTTGGAATTTCTTGATTTTTTCTTCAATTTTTGGAAGACGATTCGCCCAAAGGGCGAAATCGTCATTTTCAAGAAGGTTCGGGGTTCAAAACACCCGAGATGAGCCTTGGCCAGTTGTTTGTGGCCATTTCCTATTTTTTTGGGATTTTCCTGGATTTTTTTGAATTTTTTTGGAAGATGGTTTGCCAGAAGGGCAAAACCGTCATTTCTGGAAAGACCGGGGGTCCAAAGACCCGAAACAGGTGATGGCCAGTTGAATGTGGCCATTTCCTATTTTCTGGAATTTTTTAGAATTTTTCTGAATTTTCCAAATTTTTTGAATTTTTTATGATTTTCCATTTTTTATTGATTTTTGATTATTTTATTATTTTTTTATTATTTTTTGAATATTTTTTAAATATTTAAAAATATTTTCCGGGCCGGGTCAAACCCGGCCCGCGCCTCTCGGGCGCCCGGCCCGACCCTAGGGGTCGACACCGGCCTAAAACGACACCGTTTTATTTTTTTTTAAACATTTTTCTATTTTTTACAATTTTTTTGATTTTTTATGTATTTTATTTAATTATCCGAAAATTCCCCGGATCGGACGGTCCACGTTGTGCCACGTGGCTTCATCTTGTGCGTCCGATCTTCCACTAGATCGAGCGACCCACAGAGAGCCACGTGGCTCAATAATAGCCGTCGGATCAAAAATTAATTATTTTCATTTTTTAGAAAACCTACAAATCGGACGCTCTAGAACGTGCCACGTGGCCTCCTCTGGTACGTCCGATCTTGTACAAGATCGGACGTCCCTCAGTGAGCCACGTGGCACATCCTCGTCCGCCGGATCGATTATTCAAAAATCATTTATTTAATTTTCCAAAAAAATGAGATCGCGACACGTGTCACGATCGGGGCCGTTGATTTTATTTTATTTGAAAATACTCGGACAGGACCCACCCGGCTGACGTGGCTGCCTACGTGGCACGCCACGTCGGCCGTTGACCGCTGACCGCCTGCGAAGTCGCCGGAGAAGACGATGAACAGTAAAAATTCCGGCGACTTCGCCGGAATTCTCGCCGGAAAATGCAAAACGGCTCCGGATCTTCGAATTTTTTTACCCAAATTGCATCATTCGAATCCTCAAACATTCAGCATCAAAATATAAGCATTTCAACGGCCGGGGACGCATCGGAAATCGGCAAAAAGAACCCCCACAGGTTCGGCTCCGGCGAGGGATTTTCCAAAAAATTTCAACGTTCAAAGCCTACCCCGACCGTTCAGAAAACGTCTAAAAGAGGTTTAGAGACTTACCTCAGCTCGTTTAGAGCTGGAAATCCTCGGGTTCGCGCCAGCACGAGCTCACGGCCGAGACCAAGGCCGGTGGTGGTCGGGCCTCCTCGGCGAACACGGTTTGATGCAACAAAAGGGCACAGCGAGCTTAGAGTCGGTTTTAATGTATGCTTGAGGTTAGACACGCACAAATGAAGCTCGGGAATGCACCGACCGCGGGTTAAAAGAAAAAACGTGCAGGCAGACATTTCGTCGAACAGGCATCATGCACTAATGAATTGAAGGTCGGAGAGGAGAACCGACCTGCTTGGAGCTCGCCGACGGCCCCTGTGTCTTCGGTGATGATCAGTGAACGTCGCTGAAGGTCCCGGGCAGCTCCTCCAGTCTCGTTTTTTCAAAAAAAAATCCTCTCTCTTCCCTTGGCCGAGCTTGGTTTTAAACGGGAATCTTGCCGGTTTTCGTGGCCGACCGCCCGCCTCGGCACGTCCCCCACTTCTGCCAAGGACGAATATCCTCTGCCGACCTGCTCCTTGTGCTCGCTTTCCCTTTTTTTTAAGCCAAAACGCATGCCCGATGCTCCTCTGTTTCTGCCCATGCCTGGCGTGCAACGGGTCTGCAACTTAGTTGCAGACCCGGTCGGACCGGGTCGGGTCGGATCTGACCCGACCGGCCCGGTTCGACCAAATACCCAAATTGGGCCCCAAATTGACCTATTTTCATGAAATTGATGGCATAATCGGACTCCCTGACACATTTCCTATCAAATAAGGGTATTTTCACGGATCAATTGATTGAAATTTTATGAAAACCCAAATTGTCCCTAGGATCCGAAAACGAATTTCCCCAAATCGAAGGTCCAAACGATCGAATTATTCAAAATTGAGCCCACCAATGGATTCAGCATGATGAAAACTATAGGGTAGAGGTGTTTAATTTTAATGGGTGTGCCCGTGTGAAATTTAATTTCACAAATTGTAAAACCGGGGACTAAATCGAAAGATTTTTATGCAATTAAGCCCTTTTGGTTAAAATTGATCAAATTGGAGGGAAAATCGACCCAATTGCATTTAAATACTCTAGAATACAATGTCATAGCTTATAAAAACCGAGAATTGAAAATTAAAAGACTCGAAAAGGATTTTTCAGGCCCGGTTCGGGTTTATGTTTGTGAAGGAACCCCATGAACCAAGCAAAAGTTCCCTAATAAAAAGTAAAAATATTAAATAGATAATTAAAATAAAATTTCTGAATATTTTTGTGTAATTTTCTGACCACGAATGGTATTTTTCCTGATTTTTGGGTTATTTTAATAATTAAATAAATTCCAAAAAATATTAAAAAATTCAAAAAATATTTTTTGTTCAAAATTGGTTCCTAAGGCTAGGCTAAGGCTTCCAAAGTTGATTTTGCAATTTTTTGACCTTTTTTGCTATTTTTACTTAATTTTAGAAATAAAAACTAAAATAAAAGGTGGTCAAAAATCAGGTGTCAACACTTGCAAAGGCCAATCAAGACAAGAGTGCCTCCAAAGAGCATGATGAAGACTTCGGCACCAGCTTCTAAATAAGCAAAAACCGAAAAAGAAGACGTTAGCGACAAAAAGGAAGAAGAAGACGAAGACGACGATGAAGAGGAGGACGAGTGGACCATCCTCAATAGAAGATGTGTTGCTACTATCAGAAAGTGGCTTGATCAAAGCATCTTTGAAAATTTCACCCAAGAAGACAACGCTTATGATTTGTGGAGAAATCTGGAGCGGACATACGCGAGGAATACTTCTCAAAACATAGCAAGCCTAATAAAGAAGGTGTCGCGTATGGAGTACAAAGATGGAACGAGTGTTTCTGAACATATAGGCACTATGGGTGGTTTGGTGAATCAAATCAATGCAATGGAGAAGATGATCTCTCCAAAATTGCATGCACACTTCCTGACTGTTCTATGCCAAAAAGCTGGGACACCTTAGTTGTGTCGATTCATAATTCCACGCCTGATGGAGCATTGATCGTGGAGTTAGTAAATGATAGATTGTTGCGCGAAGAACAAAGGCACAAAGATGAGGGGTACTACAACCATGGTGAAAGAACTATTGTTATCAATGAACAAGAGAAGAAAGTAGATCGTGGAAGGAGCAAAAGCCGTGGACCTAGAGGTTGTTCAACCTCAAGGCCAAGGACTGAGAAGAGAGCTTGTTTTCATTGCGGGAAAACCGGACATCTTATTAGAGATTGTCGACTGAAGGCAGCAAAAAGGCAAGTCGAAGCACCGGCTGTAAATTTCACTACAGTTTATGAAGACATGATGGTTGTCCGCACCGATGATAGTATCAACTTAACATGCCATGATACTACCTGGCTAGTTGATTCTGGAGCCTCCTTTCACGTTGTCCCCAAGAGAGAGTTTTTCTCTTCATATATAGCTGGAGACTTCGGTTTCGTGAGGATGGGTAATGATGGCTCATCGCAGGTTATTGGCATGGGAAGTGTTAAGATTGAGACCAACAATGGATGCAAGCTTATCTTGAAAGAGGTAAGGCATGTTCCTGATATTCGTCTTAATTTAATCTCCACAGGAAAATTAGACGATGATGGTTATGTGAGCCACTTCGGCGAAGGGAAGTGAAGGCTAACTTGGTGGTAGCAAGAGGAGTAAAAGATAAATCTCTTTATACCATACAAGTAAAGCTATGCCAAGGAGATGTCAATGCAGTGAGAGATGTATCTACCAAGCTTTGGCATAAAAGGCTCGGACATATGGGTGAGAATGGAATGAAGGTTCTCATCGAAGAAGTTACTCCCAAATATAAAAGGCACCTCTATAAACCCTTGTGAAGATTGCATTGTAGGAAAAAATAATAGAGTTGCCTTTAAATCTATTTTGCCATTGAAAAAGACAAATCGACTGGATTTGTTACATACTGATGTTTGTGCTATGACTTTGAGAAGTGCTGGTGGTGCTTTATATTATGTTACCTTTATAGATGACTTTTCTAGAATGGTGTGGGCAATTACGTTAAAGACGAAGGATCAAGTTCTTGATTCGTTTAAAGACTTGCATGTGAAACTAGAAAGGGAGACCGGAAGAAAATTGTGTTGGATCTAGCAATGTCACCTAGATGGGGGGTGAATAGGTAAATTCACGACCTTATTGAAATTACTTGCGGAATTTTGAAAATAATTTCAATTCAGGATCTGGGAACAGTATCAATACGCAATACAAGCTAATCACAGTGATAGAGATAAGGGAAGAGAACTATGTATGCAATGTTTATAGTGGTTCGGCTTATCAAGCCTACATCCACTCTCCCACGATGACAGTCGATCGGCTGGATTTCACTATGAAGAATCCAAAGAATTACAAGCACTTAATCACTTGGTTTTTCTCTTTCACAGATTCTCACAATGAATGAAATTTGAATGTTCAGAATATTTTTGGATAACGCTCAGATTACGCTTGCACTGTGGATTATAGTTCGCCGCTTTTCTTCAGTCCATCATGGTTCTTCTTTTATACTCCCATGCCTTCAAACTAGCCGTTGGATAGCTGGCCAAGGGATCGCTCTTCAATCCTTGATTGGATGCCTGTCGCGACCCGTCCGGAAGAGGACGCGGCTAATGGATTACCGATCGCGGGTCTTGGATCGGCCCGAGCCCTCCCAGGCCCATACCAAATCGCGGCGGGAGTATTTTTTTAAGGATTCGACGATAAGAGTCAATCGCTTTCGACCTTCAGTGTGGTCGTAGTGGCATGTGCAAATTGTGCATGCATTTGGAGTCGCCACCGGTCTTTCTTGGAGGGTAGACCGGAAACCTTACTGATCGATTGGGAGAGATCAATCAGTTCTGCAGAACCAGAGATTTTGGGTTCGGGGACTTGGTTACGCTGGTGTCATTACCCAACGCCCTTTCGGTACCTAATGCGAGTGATTTTCCTAGCTAAGAGTTCATGCAGGCGCAATTTTAGGTGAGGTAGGCTTGATTCAGGGTTTCATGCAGACTAGAAGACTATTCCTATCAATCACAATCAATTTAAATGAAAGCGCAATCAAATACGTAAATAGATCACATCAATACACATCAATTCAAATTAATGGTTTCCTAGCATAGCCATAAGGGCTTAGAGAAGGCGTGATTTCGATCAGGGGTAAAATGGGAAGATTTAGAGGCGATTAGCCCGAAGGGCAAAATCGTCAATTTTTGGGAGATTTGGATACCGAATTACCCAAAATAATCCATGGCTAGTTGGATTGTAGCCATTTCCCATTTTTGAGAATTTTTTTTATTATTTTTTTTAATAAGCTAACCACTGGACTGAAACAAATACATACAGACCAAATTTATAACAACAATATTTTTTAGGAAAATAACTCTGATGTACGAATCGGGTATGCAGAATATACCTGATTGGACACTGATCTTCAATCGCTCGGCCCCGACATATTACTGTATCCATACGCGTTACAGTCAAATATTCGAGTCGAGATTGGCGATGATCTTCGAAAAATCTTTCGACGCGACCCTTGAATACGGTGGACCATAGGCCCAAAATTCTCAGGCCATGGCCCAATTTCTTCGGCCCACAGGCCAAAGCTCTCGGCCAATTTGGCCCACAGACCTGGCACACGGGCCTAGATATTCGGCCCACACCTCAGGCCATGGCCCAGGTCACTAGCCCACAATCCCGGCCCAAAATATGACACGGCCCGTGGACAGGGAGCATCGATAGAAAAAGAGGCGTTGCATGGCTGAGGCGGCCGTTTCACAGCTCCAGCGGCGTCGGGGCGGTAGGCTGATGAAGGCACAAAGACGTGGCGGTCGGAGGGGTGTCGAGAGAGCTGAAGGATTTGGCGATGACGGTCGGAGACGGCGTAAGGAGGCCGACGGCAACGGACAACAGCTCCGCCCAAAACGGGACAACCTCGGCGGAAATAGAGGAGCTCGGTTCTAGGTCATTTCGGGGCCCTACCAGCGGCAAACTGCTTCCGGCAGCTACGAGGGACGACCAGGGGTTGAGAGTGACCGTCGAGGGCGACCGACGAGTGGCGAAGAGGAGCGGAGGACGACGAGGCTGTGGCTCGGGCGAGAACCGGGCAGGGGCGTCTTCGGGTCTGTTTCGAGGATTCCCGACGGCACACGGCGGATGGGAAGATGGTGACGGGGTGATGGAGGAGCGGCAAGGTGGTGGTGGTGTGGTTCTGGGCTAGGGTCGCACAAAAACACCCGAGGAAGAGGACGTGGAAGTCGTCGGATCAGAGGGAATCGAAACAGGGGCAGGGCATCAACGGCTTCTATGGTGGCGGGATTCACGGCTGCTCGGGGCTCCGCGACTCGAGGCGGGCGACGACGCGGTGCGGGGTGGCCGACGGACAAAGCACGGCAGCTCGAGGTGGCTGGTTTGCGACCTAAGGCTTGGCTTGAAACAAGTCGCAGCAACGAGCAAAACAGGGCTCGGCTCACGGAGCTGCTCGACGAGGATAGCTGCGGCTGGCAGCAACGGAGTGGTGGTGGCTGCGTGGCGGCGAGGAGGCGGAGATGGCGTCGCGCGGTCTGGTGGTCGAGCGGAGGAAGAGGAGGGTTCGGTGGTGGGAGGCGGGCCTTCCACGATGAAGCAAGAGGAGACCGCCGCCCGAGGAGAGAGTGGTCGTGCGTGAGCCAAGACAGGAGGAGAGAGAGTGAGTTAAAAAAATGAGGGAGCCTGTGAGCGGGAAAGAGAGAGATAAAAAGTAATAAAAAAATAAAAGCAACAGTAAAAAGGCAATGACAGAATTATTTGGTCAAATCTCTTTTTTTTGCTTTTTCTTTTAATGATTATGTTTTTCTCTTTTTTTTTTTCTTTTTATTATTATTAATATTTTTTGCCCAAATTCAATTTTATGATGATTGAGGAACACCTAAAATTGAACCTGAATTTTCATATACCGACTATTTTTATATATTTTTGTGGCCTCAAATATTATTTTTCTGATTTTTTTGGGTATTTTTATAATTAGATAAATTCGAAAAATATTATAAAATACAAAAAAAATATTTTTTGTTCAAAATTGGTCCCCGAGGCTAAGTCAAGGCTTCCAAAGTTGATTTTGTGATTTTATGACCTTTTTTGATATTTTTAATTAATTTTAAAGAATAAAAATCACAATAATAAATGGTCGAAAATCAGGTGTCAACAGCTGCCCCTCTTTGAGAGGAATCTCGTTAGAGGTTTCTCTCAAAGATAAGATGGTACCTGATTCCTAACCGACTTGACTGGGAAAATGAGTGAAGAAATGCTACGACATTGAATCTTTAAGGCTCGTGATAAAAACTCAAATTAATCCCTGGTTTGCTCTAACCATTGGAACATGGGCTGGGATGAGAGAGGCTTACCTGAAGCTTACCTATCGGATGCTGCCGGTTGCGACAACTTTCAAGAGGATGCCTAGGACTCGTCACAGAAAATCCTAGGGAGATTAAGTTCTGACCTGTATGGTAGGTCATACCATTATGAGATTCCTAACTGGTAGGAACCTAAGGAAGGCGCATCCCACGCTTGAGGATTCGCCAGTGATTTTAATCCGTATGGTGGATCAGACCTTTGTGTCGATGCTTATGACGATATTTATCAATGAGTTGACCCTTATGGCGGTTTCTACCTTTGTTTGACCCTTTAGGCGGTTTCTACCTTGATTTTGACCCTTCAAGCGGTTTCTACCTTGAGTTGACCCTTCAGGCGGTATCTACCTTTGGTTGACCCTTTAGGCGGTTTCTACCTTGATTTTGACCCTTCAGGCGGTTTCTACCTTGAGTTGACCCTTCAGGCGGTATCTACCTTTGGTCTGACAAGGGGTCTCATGACGAGGGTTCTCCACGTCCGATGAGACTGTTTGATATTTTTGAAAAGGGATCCTAGGACGAGGGTTCTCCACATCAAGCTAGGACTTTGTCTTTTAAAAGGGTTTTTCTTCCCCTTTTTTCAAAGATCCCGAAGTTTGTCGGGAATTCAGCTTTGAAGCAGTGAAAGATTTTATTTTGACACAGCTTCACTTGAGTCTGTTGAGGCGACATTCTGGGAGCTGGGTGTTTCCAACGGATCCTGCAGAAGTTCGAGCCTGAAAATTTTTCTTCATCAAGAAAACATTAGCAATCTTAGGGAAGACGACGGTTGTCCATCTGAAAAAATCGTATGATTTAAGTCTTAATCATGAAATGTGCGTTTTGATGCTGGAGGTTATCCAAAGCATTCTTGCAACATGCAAATGTGATCACAAATCCCTTGCACGGAAAATCTGGATCAAACAATTTGAAATTTCCAAAAAGTGTTTATTCAAAACATCTATTGGAGAATTTCTCATCCAAGAGGGCTCCTCACCGCTCTGTGATAATGGTCTTTTGTAAGGAATGCAATCAACCTCCTACTAACCTGTGCCTAGGTTTTAGGATCATTCGCAGCGCATACATTTTGATCGGTCGGGAGGTCTTCCACGGGACCGTAATGTTGAGCTTGGATATTGGTTTTCAAGGGGGACCCGCTTTGGAGTCGAGGCCACTGAATGAAATCCTTCACCATCTGCTCCGGGTTTACAAGTCAAGAACCCTGCAAAATGAGAAAGAAATAGTCTTGCTCGTACTTCTTCGAGCTAAGCAATATGTTAACCCAAGTGTCTTAGTCAGAGAAGACTGTTTCAGGGTTATGATGTTGGTAGGATTGGGGACCGAAAAAGGCTTGTTTTTGGCCCAGAATTTATGAGGGGATTGACATTGGTGATCATTGCAAACTTGTCACATGTCTTTTCCATTTTGCATCTTCAATTTTTGAGGCATGCAATCGCTTTTGACAACTCTGTCTGCGTCTTCCACGCCTGACATCATTTGGAGGAGTAGTCTTTTTGATCTGACTCCATTAGGGATTTACTCTTTTCCCATCCAGCTTCATTGCGGATCAATCAAACAACTTACACGAGCATCGGCCTTGCTTTTACCAGGCACTTTGCTTTTTCTCGATGCCGTGGATTTTTTTCATTTATTTTCGAAATCCCAATTTTCTCATCTTCATGGGGTCGTGTTAGACATATGTCTGAAAGTCTAAACATCTTTAAATATCAGCCCGGGAATCTTCTTCGTAATCCCTGAGTCTTGAACTCTTCCATTTTTGAAGTGGTGGTGCATCCGTCTTGGAATGATCACCAATGGGTTCATGAAATGAATTTGCAGGCTCAAGTTGGCTGTGCAAAGGATTCAATGTGTGGGATAGAGAAATGAATGCTTCTCGTCACCCTATGGCACTTGGATTACCATATAAACAACACACAAAGATTAATGTTAGTCCGAACAAGAAAATTTCTAACCATTTTCTCCTGATGCTGTTGGACTCACCTCCATTTTGCCCCGATGTGGGGTGGTTCTTGACAGGGTTAAGAATGAAAACCGCCGTTCAAACGGGTTATCAACGGTCACCTGTAGTGTTTGGGGGATATGAAACGAATGCCTCCGTCGTCCCAACCCATGTAATCGCTGCGACTGGTCCCTACCTCAGTAGGTACAGATTTTGCTATCCGATTCACTTCCCTCGTCTCTCAAGTGTATGTAGGATGTGTTTGGACTGGGCTCGCCTCTCTTTTGAGTAAATTTCCTTTTGAATGATTTGACAAATAATCATATTTGGAAAAATTCATTTCTTTCTTTCCCAAAATTTATCCATCGATGGGATTTTGTGATGTATCGTGCATGTTTTATTCATGCTTTGGGCGACCTCCCGATTTAAATCATGAACATCGATGCATTGGATAATTTTCATGACGGCTGAAAGGATTTTAACATTCTTTATCTCCAGCTAACTGGGAAAGGGATACTTACCTACCTGTCGCGGCTGCAGACCCCTGCAAATGTAAAGAAATCATATCATTGTAGGTTCACGAATTTTTCAAAAATCAAAACGATACATCCTACCATTGGTCATGTACTCCGACGAGTAGTACATGGGATGTAAAAACTTGTTCCTCTGCAAGGCGACTCCCCTGTCAAGGATAAGCAATAAGTGTCAATTCATATTTCCAAATTCGAGACAAGTTGGGACGATACAACTTTACTCTTGGTTCTCATCCCGTTCTGACGTTGCGTATTGATATGAACAACGTCTATCAAATCCGCCTATCCATGCTTGGAATATTTGCAACACCAATGGTTCAGCTGCCCCCGGTTGGGCAACGTCTGTTCTGCTATTTGAACAGATGGCTCCTTGAGTGATTTATCCACGTTTATCACCAAATAGGTGGCTTCGCGGCCAAACGTATTTCGTATTGAAGGGGTAGATCCCATTATACTCCGCGGGTGATAGTCATTGTTCGGGGAACTTGCTCCACGGATTAAGCAATTAATCCACGGCCCTCGGCTTGAAGATGCTCAAAGGGTGATGTTGACACTCACGCGCAATTAGTTCTAGACATTAATGAAAGATGTTCCCGTGGGAACCTTACAGTGCGATCAACAACATATTCAATAGGAGTGTTCCACCCCTTTCGTCTAAGCATTTTTCATCGAGTAACCATGCCTTGCATCAGACGTTTGGTCACCTGCCTTGCGTCACCACTGCGATGGCCCTCCGGCTCCGAATTGGTCGAGCCAAAGATTGAACTCATCGCCAAGGAAATTGCTCGGGTGTTCGAGCCATTGATGCTCAAGTTGGGTATCAACAATTGTTGGGGGCAGATTTCCTTCATCGCCTTCATTGTGAGGAACTGGAGTCTTTGAGCTGGAACCTTCATCATTGCCCTGTTGGGGTCGAGACATACATTCCTGAAGAGTATTGATCCAAGTGTCCAGCTCCTCCTCAAGGAAATCGCCTGTTCTTTCTAGCCCTTGGTGTCCAGATTGGCTGTCGTCGACTACAGGTGAGGGATTCCTCTCTTTGCTCTCGCCGTGAGCAACTTGACCCCTCGAATTGGAACTTCCTCCAATGACCGGCAGGTTTATATGTGCACTCTCTACCAATGCCAGATCCGCTTCAGGGACAGAATTAATGACCGAATCGCGCTCAAACTGAGGAATCCCTATGTGCTGGAACTGTGGTATATACTCTTGAGGAGTATTGAGATAGCTCGGCGGAGCATTCTGATTTGGGTTAGGGGAGTCGCTGACACGACTGCTGGTCCCGTCATTGCTGAAACGCGGTTGGGTGCTTTCGGCCCTCCAATCATCGTGGTTGTAACTCTGCCCGGCACTTGAGCTCCAACTGGCTTTGTGATGGTTTAACGCTATCCTTCCATCCCTTAGCAATCTCCTATAGTACTTGAGGTGAGACTCTACGTTAATTCTAGAGAGCCCCGGCACATTCATAATCTCGAGTATGCGTAGTGGGCTAGCCGAATCAACTCCCAGCTCTCGAATTGCATCAACAAATTTGGTGTGAAGCTCATAGGTCCAGTAAAACCTTGTTCTCTTATCACCCAAAATATCGTCAATACTTCTGTAGCTATTCTCTACGGGGTCTAGTCGTTTCAAAAGTTGTCCAGGGAGGGACTCACCGACTTTGGATTGGCTGGCTGCGACAGCGAGTTCGTCATTGAGAGAACTCCCCCTGTGATGATTCATATCCCATTTCTCAGAGGATGTTGGTGTTGATCCTATGGTGTTGACTTGCTCATGCAGATCTCCGGCGGTATCTGGCTGTGTCGGAAAATGCTGTGGAGAATACGGTAACAGCTGAGCGTTATTCGTCAACAGGGATGGTTCATCGAGGAACACCTCGCCGAGGACAACAGGATTACCACAATTAAGGCAGGTGGCCTTGGTCAGAGCTTCCTTATATCTCGCGCTTTCAGCTTGAAGCTTCTCATTCTCCTCCTTCAGGACCAGTAACTCATGGTCTGCGTATTGTTGTTTCACCCGGGTTCGTTTGTTGGCGAACCAAAACTTGACCTTCGAAAGCTCCAATCCTATTTTTCGGCTCAACTCCATTTTCTGTTGTCTGCTTGGAGTGGGGCATTCATTGAAGAAAGCTTCGAGCTCTCGGATTTGGCCTGGAGTGTGGCGTTGTAGTTGCTTCCTTTTCCGACTCCGGTCATCATTGTATACTCCTTCTTCGTAGCTGAAACCTAGAACTTCATCGCTGGAGGAGTCAGTCTCCATGGTCTTCGGGCAGGATTCAGCTTCAGGATCTTCAAAGTCTCCCAGCAGTTCGTGCTCAGAAATGTCCAGGTCGGGCGTTTCTAGCAGATGGGAATAGCTTTTAAACATGATGGATCGGAGTATCTCGGGCTGATCTAGTTCCCTCAGCTTTCTCTATTCGCTCTTACGTGTTTGCTCACTCTAGAAATTTTCTCAAGTGATTGTGCGTGTCCTAGAACCATCCTTCAGGCTGCATATGAAGGCCAGCAAGCAAGCGCTCCTCCCGAGACCCTGTAATTACTCATCGTCTGTATTCCCCTTTCTTTTTCCTCGTGATAGGATCACAAACTCTTTTGCATTAATTCAGTTTCATCGAGTATTGCGCTCGTCCCCTAGTTCAGTCTTCAAAGTGGTGGGTCTACAATCTTTCGGCGCCTTTTATGATTTGCTAGGCCCGAGAACGTGGGGAACAGCGGTGGACCCGTAATTAATGACTCCGTTTAATTCATTTAGCTCCATGGGAATTAACGCTATGATCTTCTCTCAACCCCTTTTCATCGTTCAAACGAAAGTGGCATTTTCCCTGTGCATGCTGTTACTCTTCATTTCAGCATCCCGGGCGCTTGGTGAGGAATGAGTTCGTGGCCACTCAAAATTTTAAAGACCGTCTCTGGTTTCAGACTTAATCTAACAAGGGATCATCACAACTGAGCATGACGATGTTCGTCGATAGCGTTGGTTTTAATATAGAATTAACTATAGTCATTAAAGAAAAATGTTCCCGTAGGAACTTTACAACGGATAAAATGAGTGATCTACTCGTGAACATGTTCTTCTTTCTATGGGTGTTCGTGGTGACCGACCCATCGTGCCCCGAGTCAAATGCTAGATCATGGCTGTCCAAGCATGCCAGCTTCCCACTGATTGAACAAGGCATCGAGCCCCTCATCAAAGAAATCGTCTGTCGTGGGTTGACCAGCGGCAGGCAGAGCACCAGCCGACTGCTGCTCGAATGGAGGAGTGCGCACTCGCTGTACTTGTGATACGCGCTCTGGAGAAGTGTTGAAATGGCCCGGGAAGACATTCTGATCAGCTTTCAGTTTGCCGGTGGTCGGGTTGCTAGCTTGATTGATGCTTAGATTTGGCCGGGTATCTCTTGATGCCTGAGCATTACAATGGCGGTCGCCCCTAGCTTTTGAGCTCGAGACGGATTCCTCCCGATTTAGCTCCGCTCGACGTTGTTTTAATAGCTTTCTGTAGGCAGCAAGGTGATTCCTGACCAGTTCCTTACTAAGCCCCGGTAAATTCATGGCTTTAAATATGCGCGTCGGAGTTGCTGAATCGATCCCCATTTGGTGAACCACGTCTAGGAATCTGGAATGCAGTTCAGGGGGCCAAGCGAACCTCGTCTTATCGTGGCCCAAAATTGCATCGATGGCTTGACGACTGATTAACTCATCTCCGGCGGGACCCGACCCTATCAAAAATTGTTGTGCATGAGGCTGATATGCTTTGAGCTGGTCGGCGGTAACATCCAGCTCCTTGAAACTGTAACTCCAATCAAAGCGATGCAAATCCCATCCCCCAGGAGGCATTTGTATCGTTTTCGTAGGATCATCCTGCTCATGCGTGACTCCGGCAAAATCTGGGTGAGCAGGAGATGCCCCGAGGGAGTAGGGTGGTAAGTGAACGTCTTCAATCATTGCGTGAGGCTTATCGGGGAATATCTTACCGTGGGCGATGAGGTTATCGCAATGAGGGCAAACGGTAATATTGAGAGCTTTTTCATACCTCATGTTTTCTGTTCGCAGCTTTTGGTTTTCTTCCTTTAAAATCTCGACCACCTGACGTTTGCGTTGAGCCCTCGATTTGGATCTCCTATTTTGAAACCAAAACTGGATCCTCGACTGATTAATCCCCAACTCCCGGCTCAATTCAATTCTCCACTTCTTTTTCATGTAATGGCTTTTACTGAAAAGGGTTTCCAGCATTTGGGTTTCCTCCTGAGAGTATTGGTGAGGACGTCTTCTTTTCCCGAGTTGAGCATCGTGGATGTCGTTGTCGTCGTCGCCGTGATCTTGATTTCCGTTGCCAGAAGTGTTGGGCTCCATGGTTTTGGCGTTAGACTTGATCTTGGAATCTTCGAGATCCCTCTGTGGTTCAATTTATGAGATTTTTGAGTCAGTCGCCTCTAGCAGCTGACAGTAACTTCTTAAATATGTTGGATTGAGAAATGTTTGATTGGTTCTTGCCCACTCAGAGTTCTCTACTCTCTCCTGTATGCTCACTCCCTATAAATTTTTCTTCGAGTGACTTTGTACGTTCATGAGACGCTCTTCAAGCATCATTAGGCAAACGTTCCCCCTCAAGACCTTGAATTTCGCGCTTAGCTTTTCAACGTGATGGGACTGCTAAATCCTGTTAGGGCTTTCTTCGATAGTTGCGCTTACCTCCCACCTAACTCTAATAATGGTGATCCCGACAAATCTTTTACATCTTTTAATTGACAAACCGGAAATCGCGGACCGAGACGAATCCAATGGTTCACGTGAGGGGACCTCCTGCTTTACCTCCTAACTGGGCTCCACCAGCATTATTACTGAGACCCTTCATCATCTTCGAGTTGCTATAAAATGAGGGATTAACGTATGGCAGGTTAGCGTTCTCGCATAATCAGCTTCTTCCTTCTAATCTCTCTATTAGCCTCGTCTTATTCTCAAGCCAACCCAACGCAAATGGCCTCCTCTCCCGTGCGCACTTTTTCGACTGATGTCTTGGCCCAGTGGGAAAAGCTTTATAACCTATTGGGTCGCGGTTACGCGCACATAACCGATCATTCTACAACCGCGGATGAAATCCGTGTCCTGCTCGAGGACTTAGATACCACTTCCCTCGAAGGTACTACGCTGGGGAGGGAATATAGAACTTTCCCGACCCTCTTTGCACACTCCTTAGAGGCCTACCGTGTTGCTGATCGGGAGGTTCTCGTGGCTCGCGTCTTGCGGGCTCGTTACAAGGATCGGTCTGATCATTTGGTGCTGACCAACTATCTGGCCGATAGTCACAAAAAGGCCGTCGAGTTTGCCAATGAGAGGGTCGCGACGTTGCTTCGCGAGAGGAGAAACCTGGTGGATCAATTGGCCATATCCCTGACCGCTGGCGAGCACGACCGCCACAATGTCCTATTGAGGCTGCAAAGCGACTGGCAGGAAGAACGGCTCGACAAAATAACCGCAGACATAGCTCACGGGAATGGATTAGTTCGGGACTTGGAAATAATCACCGAGGAACACGAGGTCAAGGTCACTGAGGTTAAGGGCGAATGCAGAAACCTTCTCCTCAAGCTTGCGGACCAGGACATGCGAAGTCGTGAGTACGGGCAGAGCATTAACAACATGGAGGGTCAGTTGGGCTCCTTTGTGTCGTTAATTAGGGCTCACTTTGGCTTTACTTTTCCACCCCGAATTGTATGACCTGCTTTTGAAAACCCTCCACTGAGCAAAATAAATGTGTGTGTTTTAACTTCTGTATGGTTCATTTTTTTCCGAGCATCCGAACATCTTCAACTTGGGTGAGCCGAACCATAATATCAATAAGCCGAGCAAATATGTCCTGATTTTATAACTCGCTCCTGATCAGATGAGAGAATAGCCTCAGACTTATCCAGGAGAAGATTTCTCTCTATTACCTTTTTTTTTTTTACCTGCAAATGAAACGATTGAATCAGAAGGAATAATTTGAAAAAGAAAGCATAAACCCCTTTCAATCTTATGCTTGCTCGTGATTAATAAGGACAAAAACTTTTACAAGGGTTTTAATCTTGCGCAAAAAGTTTTTTATCAGTATTCTTCGAAGGAAAGCATATTATTGAAATGAATGTAATTCACGATAATGGCTTTTGATTAATTTCGAGAGGAATGAATTACTCAAAAGTGCAAGACATAATAACGTGTTTTAAATTCAATTGAGGATATGGCATCCAAATTAAGGTCGCTCGCTAAGAACGAAAGTAGTTTGGACATCTATCTCGTCATTAAATTTGAAACTACGCTGATATTCTTGATCGATCATCGTGAATTACCAGTGGTGTACAACATGCATGAACCAATTCAAGTGTGTAGCTCCTTCTAGCGAAATTGGGGTTGGATTACCTCACACGACCAAAAGGTCGTGCAAGACTTCCAATTTTAATTTCCTCTAAAGGAATTATAAACTTGACTTGGGAGTATTCGGATGATTAGAAAAAATGCCACTATCACATTCCAATGACCCGTTAAAAGAAATACAACCGAGTTCCATCTGAATGTATACACCAATAGATCCCTAATACAATCGCTCTAAGGGGTGAGATAGAGAAAATCTCAGTAAAAATAAACCCTATACAAGAGGACTAGTAATGGAAAATGACATAAAGGAATGTGATCCTAACGTTTAAGGATGCCCCAGTTTTGATCCGTGCCTTCAGGATCACTTGCCCCAACTCGTCATCTTCATTGGATGATACCTCAATAATGTCCATAGTATGCTCCTTATCGCACACTCGGTGTTCGTCGTGGGATACCACCCTCCTCGTCTTCTATCAAGGACGTTAGGGACAAACGCACATATCTATCCTCGAAATGGCATTTAATCTAATCACCAGAATGCAATAAATGAAATGCCTATATCTATATGAACAGTGATAGATTTGGGGGGATAGAGAGTCTTACCAACCCAACTCGTCGACTTATGTGCGGTTTTAGGTGTACCAACCGCCCAGAGACATGCGCATGAAACAAGTGATGGTAAACTTCTAAAAATCAGAGGGTTTGGCACCTAAAGTTAAGGTTCCCACCTCGAGTTCTAGAAAGAGCCGATTCCATTGCACAGCTATCGTTGCATTGGGACTCGATCCATAGTTCGAAGTGAGCGGAATTGAAAAGTGGATTACCCCGTGTTTTTCCTCACGGAGATTCCATTTTCAATTCCTTCTATTGTGTTCCTAAAGGCGGCGCCCGGGGTTTTAGGCGCGGTTATGTGTATTTTCGGTGTCGTGCTAAAGCGATAAACATGCATATTATTTAACAATCACCGCTTCAATATAAAACATACACACAATCATTCATTCCTACGCCAACCTGCATAAGACAATGTTAATCACAGACTACCCCCCTTATCACTCCAATCTGTAAAAACATATAACACCTATCATAAGCGGACTTACCTCACCTTCAAGAGCGCCTGCATGGTTAGAAAAATCACTCAGCGTTTTAATTACGGCCTAAGTCCACTTGAGGTCTAGAATCATATGTTCTAGAGCAAGTCCCCAGCGGAGTCGCCAGCTGTCGCGACCCGTCCGGAAGAGGACGCGGCTAATGGATTACCGATCGCGGGTCTTGGATCGGCCCGAGCCCTCCCAGGCCCATACCAAATCGCGGCGGGAGTATTTTTTTAAGGATTCGACGATAAGAGTCAATCGCTTTCGACCTTCAGTGTGGTCGTAGTGGCATGTGCAAATTGTGCATGCATTTGGAGTCGCCACCGGTCTTTCTTGGAGGGTAGACCGGAAACCTTACTGATCGATTGGGAGAGATCAATCAGTTCTGCAGAACCAGAGATTTTGGGTTCGGGGACTTGGTTACGCTGGTGTCATTACCCAACGCCCTTTCGGTACCTAACGCGAGTGATTTTCCTAGCTAAGAGTTCATGCAGGCGCAATTTTAGGTGAGGTAGGCTTGATTCAGGGTTTCATGCAGACTAGAAGACTATTCCTATCAATCACAATCAATTTAAATGAAAGCGCAATCAAATACGTAAATAGATCACATCAATACACATCAATTCAAATTAATGGTTTCCTAGCATAGCCATAAGGGCTTAGAGAAGGCGTGATTTCGATCAGGGGTAAAATGGGAAGATTTAGAGGCGATTAGCCCGAAGGGCAAAATCGTCAATTTTTGGGAGATTTGGATACCGAATTACCCAAAATAATCCATGGCTAGTTGGATTGTAGCCATTTCCCATTTTTGAGAATTTTTTTTATTATTTTTTTTAATAAGCTAACCACTGGACTGAAACAAATACATACAGACCAAATTTATAACAACAATATTTTTTAGGAAAATAACTCTGATGTACGAATCGGGTATGCAGAATATACCTGATTGGACACTGATCTTCAATCGCTCGGCCCCGACATATTACTGTATCCATACGCGTTACAGTCAAATATTCGAGTCGAGATTGGCGATGATCTTCGAAAAATCTTTCGACGCGACCCTTGAATACGGTGGACCATAGGCCCAAAATTCTCAGGCCATGGCCCAATTTCTTCGGCCCACAGGCCAAAGCTCTCGGCCAATTTGGCCCACAGACCTGGCACACGGGCCTAGATATTCGGCCCACACCTCAGGCCATGGCCCAGGTCACTAGCCCACAATCCCGGCCCAAAATATGACACGGCCCGTGGACAGGGAGCATCGATAGAAAAAGAGGCGTTGCATGGCTGAGGCGGCCGTTTCACAGCTCCAGCGGCGTCGGGGCGGTAGGCTGATGAAGGCACAAAGACGTGGCGGTCGGAGGGGTGTCGAGAGAGCTGAAGGATTTGGCGATGACGGTCGGAGACGGCGTAAGGAGGCCGACGGCAACGGACAACAGCTCCGCCCAAAACGGGACAACCTCGGCGGAAATAGAGGAGCTCGGTTCTAGGTCATTTCGGGGCCCTACCAGCGGCGAACTGCTTCCGGCAGCTGCGAGGGACGACCAGGGGTCGAGAGTGACCGTCGAGGGCGACCGACGAGTGGCGAAGAGGAGCGGAGGACGACGAGGCTGTGGCTCGGGCGAGAACCGGGCAGGGGCGTCTTCGGGTCTGTTTCGAGGATTCCCGACGGCACACGGCGGATGGGAAGATGGTGACGGGGTGATGGAGGAGCGGCAAGGTGGTGGTGGTGTGGTTCTGGGCTAGGGTCGCACAAAAACACCCGAGGAAGAGGACGTGGAAGTCGTCGGATCAGAGGGAATCGAAACAGGGGCAGGGCATCAACGGCTTCTATGGTGGCGGGATTCACGGCTGCTCGGGGCTCCGCGACTCGAGGCGGGCGACGACGCGGTGCGGGGTGGCCGACGGACAAAGCACGGCAGCTCGAGGTGGCTGGTTTGCGACCTAAGGCTTGGCTTGAAACAAGTCGCAGCAACGAGCAAAACAGGGCTCGGCTCACGGAGCTGCTCGACGAGGATAGCTGCGGCTGGCAGCAACGGAGTGGTGGTGGCTGCGTGGCGGCGAGGAGGCGGAGATGGCGTCGCGCGGTCTGGTGGTCGAGCGGAGGAAGAGGAGGGTTCGGTGGTGGGAGGCGGGCCTTCCACGATGAAGCAAGAGGAGACCGCCGCCCGAGGAGAGAGTGGTCGTGCGTGAGCCAAGACAGGAGGAGAGAGAGTGAGTTAAAAAAATGAGGGAGCCTGTGAGCGGGAAAGAGAGAGATAAAAAGTAATAAAAAAATAAAAGCAACAGTAAAAAGGCAATGACAGAATTATTTGGTCAAATCTCTTTTTTTTGCTTTTTCTTTTAATGATTATGTTTTTCTCTTTTTTTTTCTTTTTATTATTATTAATATTTTTTGCCCAAATTCAATTTTATGATGATTGAGGAACACCTAAAATTGAACCTGAATTTTCATATACCGACTATTTTTATATATTTTTGTGGCCTCAAATATTATTTTTCTGATTTTTTTGGGTATTTTTATAATTAGATAAATTCGAAAAATATTATAAAATACAAAAAAAATATTTTTTGTTCAAAATTGGTCCCCGAGGCTAAGTCAAGGCTTCCAAAGTTGATTTTGTGATTTTATGACCTTTTTTGATATTTTTAATTAATTTTAAAGAATAAAAATCACAATAATAAATGGTCGAAAATCAGGTGTCAACAATGCCATCAATCGTGATTGAACGAGATTGTATCTCCAGAAGATATGTAGACCGTTGAGGAAGATATTAAACCCTTCTGATTCAGTCGCCCATACAACTACTCCAGCTTCCATAAGTGTGATAAGTCTGAGTTGGTTCCCGAAAGGATATTCTTTAGACGGTAATATCCCATTGTAGAAAGTCCCTTGATTGATTATAAGGGACATCAGGGCAATCGAATATCACAAACTTCCATAAGGAACCTTGCCTTGATCAGCAACCTGCCATTCGTGGATCTTCATATTTTTTGAAACGCAGAAACTGACCTTTCTTGGGTTTCGTCTTTAAAAGATCTTTCCTAACTTGATTAGTTGAGTTAGAATGGTAATACGGAGATTTGATGTGGTCCATCTGTCACTGCATGTAGATCGTCAGAAGCACTTCCATCTGACCCTTCGTTAAAAGCACTCCATCTGACCTTGTCAGAAGCACTTCCATCTGACCCTTCGACAGAAGCACTTCCATCTGACCTTTCGTCAGAAGCACTTCCATCTGTCGCTTCGGTAGAAGCACTTCATCTGATCCTTCATCCAGAAGCACTCCATCTGACCCTTTGTCCAGAAGCACTTTCTTCTGACGCTTGGTCCTCGTGACAGAATTAGATCCACACAACCTACTGCTTACTTATTCTTTCTGCATCACAAAACATTATACAAAACCTTTTGATAGTTTTGTCAGAATCAAAACATGAGGAGAATTTCCACAACAATCTCCCCTTTTTTATGGTGGAAAAACTTCAAAACTTAAAGGAAACAGTGTATATCAAGGATTGTAAAACATAAACATAAAGGTTATTACTCGATCTGCTCCTGGAGGCAAATATAATCAGATCCTGTGCTGAAAATACTCACCGTTCCAAAAATGATCAGAGTATAGATATTCATCAAAAAGTAAACTTTTCTCCCCCTTTTTGTCAACAGCAAAAAGAATGTATAAAACGAAGAAATTGGATCAAATCAATGTAGAACAAGTAGAGTAAAAATGTTGCATAGAAAACAACGTTTTGCTTAAAAAAATATTAAGAAGTAGAAGGTGGAGACATTTTAGAAGAGGAAGGAATATCTTCAGGCTTTGCATCAGCCTCCACTAGGGAAGATCCTTCATATCTGCTTCCCATTCTTTGAGCATGGCTTCTTACAGCTTGAGTTCAGAAGTTGTTCTGTCAGTCCCGACCAGCGTGTAGGTAGGCATGTTTGCAACCTGAGCACAAAATATTCTGCCATATAAGTCAATGGACTTCTCCAAATTGGTCACCTGACTTGCCATACCCGCCAATTTCCCATCAATTTTTTGTTCAAAGTGCTGCAGTTTCTGTTCTATCATGGTTTCCATTGCAGCCAGATTCCGCATAAGGAGTTACTGAAGATTCTCCATTTGCTTCTGAATGTCAACCTGTTGAACCGTAGAAGATTGTTCATGATTTCCAGTGCCAATCCTTTGCTCGCCCTTAGACTGAGCTTTAGGAAACACTTGAGAAGCAAAAACTTCTGTCAGAAAGACATCAGAGGTTGCAGGCAAGGGCTCCCCCTGAGTTAGAGCCTTCTTCCCTTTAGCTTTTATGCTGGGCACAGATTCTACATCTTCATCAATGTCCATTGGTATGGATTGAGCACTCGAGAGTTGATCTTCTCGTGCAATTTCTGATGCCAAGCTTGGAGCAGCTCTGTGAATTGTGAGTCGGGTAGAGGATATAGAATAAGCCTCAATGTCATCTGGCTCGGCCTCCTGCTCTTCTGAGACCATCTGAGCTAGGACTTATGCTAACAACTGTTCATGATTAAAATTGACAAGAGTATTATCATACTCTATTTCATTTTTATTTCTGGCAGCATCCTCCTCTGTCCACATAGTGAAAAATTCTTCCTCAGTCAAATCACAAGTGTACACAACTTTTTCTTTTGGTTGTGTTTCAATTTCATCTCCCCCTTCGTCAATGCAATCAGCACCTTGATCCTCAGTGTCACGTTCTTCATCTGAAGCACCTTGAGATTGAGTAACTTCAGAATCAGACTTTCATGTTCCTTCTTCACTTTCCTCTGAGCACTCATAAGTTGAGTCGTCTTCTTGTTGTCCCTTTATAGTCATAACCTTTCTCCTTTTTGGAGATTTCTGCTTTGACTCATCCTCGAATTCTACAATGACTGGTTCATTGTTCTTTGTCCTCCATCCAGTAGAAGTCATCTTGTATCCCATCTTTGTCACCATAGTTTCACCAGCAATCATCAGGGGGACTTCTTGTTTGACAAGAGCGCTCAGACCTCCGATCTTGAAATGTTCTATTATTCTGTAGATCAGACCAGTATAAGGTAGTTGTCCTTTTGGCTTGAGAACTGATATGTACATGTGAAGTAGAACTGTGTGAGCAAAAGAAATTTTCTTTCCCTGCAAGATGCCCCACAATAGTTGTGCCTCGTACTTCGATATGTCTGTCTTAGAAGTTACCTTGGGTTTGATACATTCAATGATTACCTTGTGCATCATGGTGTGTTTCAAGGGAAAGTCACTGTAGGCAATATGTGACTTCGATTCCTTTGAGAAGCTTGATTTGCCAATTAAGAAGCAAAAAGCTTCTTCTCCAGTAACATCCAAAGGTGTGAAGGCCCTTTTTCTAGTTCCCATAATGGATGCCAAATCATCAACATGCAGTACATATTGCTTTCTTTTCATAGTGAAAACCAAGGAATTGAAGTTGACAAACTGAAGATTCGAGTAAAAGTAGGCTACCGGATCAGGAAAGGTGTAACCCGTATGTGTTATGAATTGCTCTATTCTGACCTTTTGAAGATGCTTCCTCAGATAGATGCCGTTCCTGTCAAAGTACTTTAGCTCAAACACCCTGTGAGGTATAACACCTCTCTGTTTCAAGGACTCAAAGTTGTCTTTGTGAGCTTGATTCTGGAACATAGGTTCAAGAAAACTTTTATCCAAATTAAACCAATATTCTTTACAAAGTCATTGAACAAAATATCATCATCATCTTCGACCTTTGCCTTAAAACCGCCAGGCCTTATAGGAGAGGGTTTTCTTGATTTTGAACTAGGCTCCGCCACTTTCTCCTTTCCCTTTCTAGAGGCAGATTCAGGTTCTTTAACAGCAATTGGTTCAACGATCTTTCCAGGCAAACTAAGAAACTCCAGAAGTTCGCCTTCACTATCGAACTTGTGAGCATTCAGCAATTTTCTAAGTTCATTACCAAAGTCCTCTGCTGCCTTAATACTATCGTACATTGGCTTAATATAATGTGCCATAGCTTCTTTCCCTTCAAAGGCGGATAAAGACAAACCTTTTGCCAAACGGAATGCCTTGCGCTGTTCGTTGATTTCAGTTTCCGTAGATTCGGTGGTGTTTGCTGTTGAGGCGGAGAACTTTCTCTTCATCTGAGGAGTCTTCTTCGAGTCAAAGGCTGATTTCGGAGCCATGGAGACGTAGAAAGTTTGAAACTTTGGAAGATATAGTGTTGTTTTGAGAAAGAAATCGAGAGCAAGAGGAATCTTGAATACAGTTTAGGGTTTCGATTTGAGAAAGATTTGAAAGTGAGAGAGAAGAGGTGACGGTTCGGTGTTTTATAAAGGTGGCGGTTATTTTTGGAAACAAAATCAATTTAAAAAGAAATAAAAGAATTCCTTTAATAAATCAATTAGTCATCGTCAATCAAATATTCGCAAATATATATTCATATAAGAAACTTACCTTAAAAGCAAGTTTAGGAGTTAACTGACCTTGATTTATGAACTTTCCAAAAAAAATATGAATTTCCTCTTACGCTCCTTTTAGCGTTTCTTCTGACGCTCCTTCTGACGTTCCTTCTAGGCCTCCTTCTGAGTCTCCTTCTGACGTTCCTTCTAGGTCTCCTTCTGAGTCTCCTTCTGACGTTCCTTCTGGGCCTCATTCTGAGTTTCCTTCTGACGTTCCTTCTGGGCCTCCTTCTGAGTCTCCTTCTGATGCTCCTTTTGACGTGCTTCTAACTATACTTCTATACTTAAGACAGAGGATTAGTGATGTCTAATTCATTTCTGATAAAGTTAAAAGTTTCATTATCCAAAGGTTTAGTGAAAATATCTGCAAGCTGATTTTTTGTATTAATGTACTGAATCTTAACATCACCGTTCTAAACATGATCACGTATGAAGTGATATTTGATCTCAATGTGCTTTGCTCTTGAGTGAAGTATGGGATTCTTTGTAAGATTTATGGCACTTGTGTTGTCACATTTGATTTCCACATTTGTATCTTCAATACCATAATCTTTGAGCTGCTGTTTCAGCCAAAGAATTTGGGCGCAACAACTTCCTAGTGACACATATTCTACTTCAGCTGTATTGAGTGCCACTGTACTTTGTTTCTTGGAATACCATGAGACAATCATGTTTCCCATGAGCTGACAAGTTCCAGATGTGCTTTTCCTATCAATTTTGCAACCTGCAAGATCTGCATCTGAATAACATTTTAGTATAAAATCAGAAGATTTAGAATACCACAAACCATAGTTGGGATGAGTCCCAATGTATTTGATTATTCTCTTGACGACTGATAGGTGTGATTCCCTTGGGCTTGACTGAAATCTTGCGCACAAACAGACACTGTATAGGATGTTTGGTCTTGAAGCTATGAGATAGAGTAGTGATCCAATCATACTTCGATATAGTTTGGGATCAACTTCCTTTCCATCTTCATCTTTGTCTAGATTGGAGGAGTGAGACATGGGAGTTTCTGTCTTCTTGCTTTTCTCCAGACCAAACTTCTTCACTATTTCCAATGCGTACTTTTCTTGATATATGAAAGTCCCTTTCTGAGATTGATGAATTTGAAGACCAAGAAAGAATCGCAATTCTCCCATCATACTCATCTCAAATTCATCCTGCATCACTTTAGGAAATTTCTTGTAGAGTAGCTCATTAGAAGAACCAAATATTATATCATCAACATAGAATTGAACTAGAAGAATATCCTTACCTTGTCTTTGAATAAAAAGGGTAGTGTCTACATTACCTTTTGTGAAGTTGTGTTGAGATAGAAAGTTACTCAACCTTTCATACCAAGCATAATGTGCTTGTTTTAATCCATATAGAGCCTTTTTAAATATATATACCAAATCTTTTCCTCTAGGCTCTTCGAATCCGGGGGGTTGTTCAACATAGACTTCTTCTTTGATGTAGCCATTTAGGAAAGTACTTTTCACGTCCATTTGATAGAGTTTGAAATCATTGTAACAAGCATAAGCAAGGAGTAGCCTTATGGCTTCTAACCTGGCAACTGGTGCGTAGGTCTCATCGTAGTCTATTCCTTCTTCCTGAGAATAGCCTTTTGCTACGAGTCTTGTTTTGTTTCTTACAACTTTTCCTTTATCATCTAGTTTGTTTCTGAATACCCACTTTGTTCCAATTACTGGATGATTTTTGGGTCGGTTGACTAGTTCCCAAACATTATTGACCTTGAACTGATGTAGCACTTCCTGCATTGCATTTATCCAATTATCATCTGCTAATGCATCTTCAATCCTTTTTTGCTCCAATTCAGATACCAATGCTATGTTACTCATTGCTTGCTTGAACTTAGATCTTGTTTTTATGCCATCACTTATGCTTCCCATGATAAGTTCCTTTGGATGACTTGACTTGTGCTTCCAGTTTTTGTCGAAGCAATCACTAGAGGATGTTGTGGGTTCATTCTGTTCATCTTCTGGTCTTTCTTCAACTGAGAGAGTTTCCTTCTGAACATTCTCCGAACTAACATTCACATCTGAGTCTTGCTTTTCTCCTGATTCTTCCTGTGAGTCTAGAACTTGAGGAAGTATATGAACTTGAATGGATTCGGGTTCATCATTTTGATAACTTTCATCGAACTTGATGTTCACCGACTCTTCAACAACACGAGTGTTCTTGTTGTAGACTCTGTAGGCTTTGCTCGTTGTTGAATATCCCAAGAAAATTCCTTCATCTGATCTCTCATCAAACTTTCCAATTCGATCATTAGCATTCTTTAGAATAAAGCATTTGCAACCAAATACATGAAAATATGCAACATCAGGCTTTCTTTCTTTGAAGATTTCATAGGGAGTTTTTTTCAATAAAAGGTCTGAGAGAAATTCGATTTAAAATATAATAGGCTGTGGAAACGGCCTCAGCCCAAAAATGAGATGCAATTTTACTCTCAATCAGAAGAGTTCTGGCCATTTCTTGAAGGGATCTGTTTTTCCTTTTCACTACCCCATTTGTTGAGGAGTATAAGGCGTAGAGAAGTTATGCTGAATCCCGAAATCATTGCAAAAATCTGAAAAACTTTGATTTTCAAATTCTCCCCCATGATCCGTTCTCAAGCTAGAAATGGTGTAACCCTTTTCATTTTGAATTCTTTTTGCTAGTTTTGAAAATGATGTAAAAGCCTCACTTTTGTGAGCAAGAAATAACACCCATGTAAATTTAGAGAAATCATCAACTATAACAAGACAATATTTCTTACCTCCAAGACTTAAGATTCTGTTTGGTCCAAAGATATCCATATGAAGCAGCTACAAGCTTTGCTTAGAGGAAACTTGATTTAAGGACTTAAAAGAACTTCTTACCTGTTTGCCTAGTGTGCATGCATGACATAGTCCTCCTTTCTCAAACTTTGTTTGAGGTAGCCCTCGAACAAGTCCCTTCTTGGAAAGCTTTAAGATATGTTTTATACTAATATGGCCTAACTTTCTGTGCCAAAGATCAGATTCATCCTTAACATATATAAGACATTTTGCACTTTCACGGTTAGAATAAATATCTAAAAGGTAGATATTCCCATGCCTTCGTCCCGTGAAGGATTGCTTCTTGTCCTTGCTCATACATGTGCATTTTAGATCTTGGAAACAAATTTCATATCCAGAGTCACAGAGTTAACTTACAGATATCAAGTTGTAGTTCAATCCTTTGACAAGAGAGACATATTTAACCGTCAGATTCCCAATCTTGACATTTCCCTTTCCAATGACCTTTCCTTTGTTCTTTCCCCCAAAGGACACACTTCTACCATCACATTTTGAGAGAGATATAAATGCATCTGGATTTCCAGTCATGTGACTCGAGCATCCACTATCAAGAAACCACTTGTTCTTCCTTCTCTTTGGTACCTGTGAGAAATAAGTAACTCACTGTTTCTTTGGTACCCCTGCTTTCTTGGGTCCCTTTGTGTTAGTAGGATTTGACCTTTTAACAGGTCTCCAAACCTTTTTTGCAATAATCCTTAGTATGATTAGGATTACCACAGTTTACATAAGGTTGTTGAATATAAGATCTAGTAAAATGTTTGTAAAAATGATGCCTGTAAGCAGAGAAGGTTGGTTTTCGATGTTCAGTTTTAGTAACGAAATTTTTGAGATTACTCTCCTTTTTAAAACCTAACCCAGATCGATCATTTAAAGGAATTTGTTTTGAAATAATACTATTTAAAGTTTCTGAGCTTTGTGAAAACCTTTTTGAGATATCACAAATCTTTTCTTTTAGAGAAGCATTCTCTTTTGAGACAAAATCATGGTTTTCTTTCAATTGATGAAATTCTTGTTGTAGAAAATTGATTTTTTTCTTTTTGAGACAAGTTTTTCTATTTTAAGGACGAGTTTTCCTTTTTCAAAGCAGAAACTTTTTCAAGAGCTTCTTTATAACTTCTACACAATTCATCAATATACTCAGTAACTTCATCAGGGAGTTCAGATGAACATACCTCAGTTTCTGAATCTGAACTTGACTCTGATTCTGAATATGATCTAGCCATGAGACAGATGTTTGCATAATCATCTTCACTTTCATCAGAATCACTTAGTGTATCTGCCTTTAGGGCCTTTTTGTACTTATCGTACTTGAGCTTGTTCTTCTTCAAAATTGGACAATTCGGTTTGATATGTCCCGCCTTCTTACAGTGAAAGTAAATCACGTCTTTGCTATCTTGAGAGTCGTTGTTTGACACTTTCATGTCATTTCTCTTCCAAGGTTTCTTCCCTTTGATATTTCTGACTTTCTGAGCCATCTTTCTAAACTTTTTCACCATGAGGGATAGTTCTTCATCATCCTCATCTTCATCATTTGTATCCGACAGACATTGAGCAACTTCAGTTTTTAAAGCAATTGATTTTTTACCTTTTTGATCTCCCTTCTTGTTTGCTCGTTCGGTTTCATAAGATTATAGTGTCCCAACTAGCTCATCCACCGAGAGTGGTTTGATTGTTTGGCATTCTTGAATAGATGGTTTGATGTAATTCCATTCATCTGTTAGTCCACGCAGTATCTTCCTGACTTGCATTGGCTCAGCAATGGGTGCACCTTGTTTTGCAAGTCCACTTACCAGTGTTTGAAACCTGTCTATCATATCTGCAATAGATTCATCAGATTTCATTTGAAATGCTTCATAATCACTCAGTAAAATACTGAGCTTTGTTTCTTTCACACGATTTGTTCCTTGAAATGTAATATGAAGCTTATCCCATATTGCCTTAGAGGACTCTTCCTCTGAGACTCGATTATAAAGAGGAGTAGATAAGGCACAAAAAAGAGCGTTAACAGCTTTAGAATCAAGGCCTCGTCTTTTAGCCTTTTCAGCGTCGGTCATTGTTGTGACAGGATTTGTTCCATCAGCAGAGATTGGATTTGTAGCAGTTATAGGAACTACTCCATTCGTAACGACATCCCACATCAGATCATCATAGGCTTTGAAGAACCATTTCATCTTGTTTCTCCACATATTGTAGTCCTTCCCATCAAAGTATGGTGGCTTGTTGGCAAAGTGCGAATCGCTTGTTCCTGAAGAGTGATTGCTAGATATAGTAGATCGTTAGCTCTGAAGTCAATAAACACTTCGTGAATATGAGCAACCTGCTCTGATACCAATTATTGGATCTAGCAATGTCACCTAGAGGGGGGGTGAATAGGTGAATTCGCGACCTTATTGAAATTACTTACGAAATTTTGAAAATAATTTCAATTCAGGATCTGGGAACAGTATCAATACGCAATACAAGATAATCACAGTGATAGAGATAAGGGAAGAGAAATATGCATGTAATGTTTATAGTGGTTCGGCTTATCAAGCCTACATCCACTCTCCCACGATGACAGCCGATCGGCTGGATTTCACTATTAAGAATCCAAAGAATTACAAGCACTCAACCACTTAATTTCTCTCTCTCATAGATTCTCACAATGAACGAAATTTGAATGTTTAGAATATTTTTGGGTAACGCTCAGATTACGCTTGCACTGTGGATTATAGTTTGCCTCTTTTCTTCAGTCCATCATGGTTCTTCTTTTATACTCTCTTGCCTCCAAACTAGCCGTTAGATACCTGGCCAAGGGATCGCTCTTCAATCCTTGATTGGATGCCATCAATCGTGAATGAACGAGACTGTATCTCCAGAAGATATGTAGACCGTTGAGGAAGATATTGAACCATTCTGATTCAGTCGCCCATACAACTAAATCTCCAACTTCCATAAGTGTGATAAGTCTGAGTTGGTTCCCGAAAGAATATTCTTTAGACGGTAATATCCCATTGTAGAAAGTCCCTTGATTGATTAGAAGGGACATCAGGGCAATCGAATATCACAAACTTCCATAAGGAACCTTGCCTTGATCAGCAACCTGCCATTCGTGGGTCTTCATGTTTTTGAAAATGCAGAAACTGACATTTCTTGGGTTTCGTCTTTAAAAGATCTTTCCTAACTTGATCAGTTGAGTTGGAATGGTAATACAGAGATTTGATGTGGTCCATCTGTCACTGCATGTAGATCGTCAAAAGCACTTCCATCCGACCCTTCGTCAGAAGCACTTCCATCTGACCTTGTCAGAAGCACTTCCATCTGACCCTTCGTCAGAAGCACTTCATCTGATCCTTCATCCAGAAGCACTCCATCTGACCCTTTGTCCAGAAGCACTTTCTTCTGACCCTTGGTCCTCGTGACAGAATTAGATCCACACAATCTACTGCTTACTCATTCTTTCTGCATCACAAAACATTATACAAAACCTTTTGATAGTTTTGTTAGAATCAAAACATGAGGAGAATTTCCACAACAAATTGAAGTGTGTGAGGGCTGACAACGGCGGGGAATATCGAGGGCCATTTGAGGATTACTACAGAGTTCATGGCATAAGGCTCGAGAAAACAGTGCCTAAGACACCACAACACAACGGTGTTGCTGAGAGGATGAATCGAACAAATGCGATAGGATAAGATGTATGCTTTCTCATGCGAAGTTGCCAAACTCTTTTTGGGGGGAGGCAATGAGGACGGCGATAGATTTGATAAATCTATCACCTTCGATTCCACTTAAAGGCGAGACTCCACAAAGTGTATGGAATCATAAGAATTCATCTTACAGTCACTTGAAAGTATTTGGTTGCAGGGCATTCGCACATATACCGACAGACGAACGAGCTAAGCTAGATGGAAAGGCCAAGGAGTGCATATTTCTGGGATGTGCTCACGAAGACTATGGCTATAGATTGTAGGATCCCGAAAGCAAGAAGATGTTTCGAAGCCGAGATGTAGTGTTCTTTGAGGATCAAACAATTAAAGACCTCAAGAAGCACGAAGAACCTCAAAGTGTAGAGGAAGATTTAGTCGACTTGGAACCCTCAGACTTACCAGAAAATTCTACTCATGGAGGAGCACAAGCAGAGGCTAAGGATGACTCGACTGAGCAAGCACAAACTGAGACAACTTCTAATGATGATGCTCCTGAAGAAGTTGAGGTCGAGACTAATAATGAAGATGGTGAAGATGATGGAGCGGATGCTCAAGAAGAAAGAGAAGCAGAAACTGATGATGTGATTGATGAGGAAATAATTGATGCTGATGATATTCCTCAAGAGCAACCAAGGAGATCTACGAGAGAAAGGCAACATAGCAGAAAATACTCTTCAAATGAGTATGTATTTCTCACTGATGGGGGAGAACCATAGAATTTTCAAGAAGTGGAAATTAACGCCTACAAGAAGGAATGGATGAAAGCAATGCAAGAAGAGATGCAATCCTTGCATGACAATCACACCTATGATTTGGTAAAGCTACCAAAGGGCCGAAAAGCACTCAAGAACAAATGGGAGTTTAGGTTGCAGACCGAAGAAAATAATCCTAAACTACGTTACAAAGCAAGATTGGTGGTGAAGGGTTTCGGTCAACAGAAGGGAGTTGATTATGAGGAGATTTTCTCTTCTGCTGTAAAGATGTCATCCATTCGAGTAATTCTTGGTTTGACAGCAACCTTGAACTTGGAGGTCGAGCAACTCGACGTAAAGACAGCATTCTTACATGGAGATCTTGATGAGGAGATATTTATGGAGCAAGCCGAAGGTTTTGTAACCAAAGGTAAGGAAAATCTTGTATGCAAGTCGAAGAAGAGTCTCTATGAGCTCAAACAAGCTCCAAGGCAATGGTACAAGAAGTTCGATTCATTTATGGAGAGGAATGAATACAAAAAGACGACAGGAGATCATTGTGTGTTCATCAAGAAGTTTAATGACGGTGATTTTCTGATTCTTTTATTATATGTTGACGATATGTTAATTGTAGGGCATGATGTCAGAAAATCACAAAGCTCAAGGAGGAGTTGAGCAAGGAATTCTCCATGAAGGACCTTGGACCGGTAAGGCAGATACTTGGGATGATGATATCGCGTGATAGAGCTTGTGGAAAGCTGTGGTTATCCTAAGAGAGATCTATAGAAAAAGTTGTGCAAAGATTCAACACGAGCAACGCCAAAGCAGTCAATTCACCTTTGGCCAGTCATTTTCAGCTTAGCACGAGGCAGTGTCCCTCAAGTGAAAGGGAGAAGGAAGAAATGCTGAAGATTCCTTATGCCTCTGCTGTCGGAAGTCTCATGTATGCGATGGTGTGTACACGACCGGATATTGGGTATGCTGTTGGAATTGTTAGCCGGTATATGTCAAATCCCGGCAAACAGCATTGGGAGGCTGTCAAGTGGATACTCCGGTATCTTAAAGGTACATCTAGTTTATGTTTGTGTTTTGGTGATGGAAAACCAAAACTTGAGGGGTTCACCGATACGGACATGGCTGGAGATGTGGATTCCAGACTGTCTACGTCTGGTCATTTAATAACTTTTGCAGGTGGAGCTGTCTCTTGACAATCAAGATTGCAAAAATGCGTTGCACTATCCACAACGAAGGCTGAATATATAGCCGCCACTGAAGCTAGCACAAAGATGTTGTGGATGAAGAGGTTTTTGCAAGAGTTAGGACACAAGTAAGATGAATATGTTGTGTATTGCGATAACCAAAGCTCTATTCATCTCAATAAAAATTCTACGTTTCATTCTAGAACGAAGCATATTGATATCAGGTATCATTGGATACGAGAGATGTTGAAAGAGAAGCAATTGAAGATCGAGAAGATCCACACAGACAGAAATGGTGCTGATATGTTTACAAAGTCTCTACCTACGGAGAAACTAAAATTTTGTAGGAAAGAGGTTGGTTTATCGACTTAATAAGGAAGTTCGAGATCTTCCATGATGGGCTGGTGGGAGATTTGTTGGAAGCAGCCCAACATGTTCGAGATTTGATTTAAAAGATCTCGATGATTGCTCATCTAGAATACCTAATAGGAAAAAGTCCTATTATGGCGGGACGCTGAAAAGGAAGAATACAAGGTTAGAATATTCTGGTGATTATTCAAATTAGAGATTTCCAATCAATCAAAGGGATTTCCAATCAAGAGAGGATTGCGAAATCAGTTAGGGAATATTCTAATTTAGATGGAGATATGCCACTATAACAGAACGATTGAAAGGAGGATTTTTTATATGCACCAGAAAATTACTCCAGAGAAATCACAAAATTCTTAACAATGAGTAAACACGAGAGTTCTTCAAGTGAGATTGTGTTTTGTGACAATTGTGAGGATTTATTGTGAGAGAGACACCATTAGTGTGTCACTTGTAATCCTTTGATTATAGTAGAGCGTTCCTGGACTAGCGTCCCGTGGTTTTTCCTGCATCGAATTTTCCACATAAAAATTTCTAGTGTATTGCTCTTTTCATCTTCTTTTATTTTTGTTGCGTCGATTACGTTTTTCTCGAAAGAGAAAACGGGCATTATATTGCGCGAATCTGACAGTTAGAATTCCGCTGCGATCGATTGCGATCCAACTTTCTACAACAGCATCATCTTTCTTTCTTGGTTTTTTTTCCTATGACCCCCCTAATAAAAACTTTGATGATGCACCTGCACATAATTTGAAGTAACATTTTGTGTGGTTAGGATTCGGACGAGTTTTTCTAATTGACTTATGTTTTCTCCAAGTGAATTAAGATAACCACGTCCTTTTATTATGTATAAACTTGATTTTGCCCTTTCAACATCTCCATTCTTCAGTGTCTTCGAAACTTGAAACGTGCTACCTAGCCATAAATGCTAATGTAAAAATGAAATGCAAGCAGAAATTGGTATAAAAACACTTGTCTGTTCGCTCTTTAAAATCATGGAAGTTAAGAGCGGCCTCTAAACATGTTGCCTTTGTATTGTCGAAACATTTTGTGTTTCAAACACTAAGGGAGAGCGAGACATATATTTAGTTTTACTTGGAAGACTACATCGGATCTGATCATGAATAGATCGAAACATATTTCTTTTGCATTCATTTTAATAACGAGGAAGTTTATCTTTAATAGACAAATTTCGTGTTTATGAACTAAAACCTCGAGAAATCTCCCTGGATCACCGGTCCATTGACCTAATGTGCAATCACAGCGGTTGAGCCAAGTGTGACTCTCAGATGAGTTCCACACGCTTAGCGGCTATGATGGATGGGGTCCACATGTAGACCTGAATCCAAATAATGACTCTCCTCAAGGCCCGTCGAAAACGGGTTAACTTCATTTTCCATCCATGTGAAACCAACGCACGTAAACAAACTCGGAAAGACCGGCATGATGCGAATTAATGGGCGACTTGGAAAGACAGACCATCGACAGAAAGACTTTCCGGTAGGGGATCATTAAAATCCCTACTCTTCACATGGGGGCCATCCAAATAAAGGGCGGAGGAAATCCCCACCAACTTTCCTCAGCCACAAGCTTCTTTTCACCCCAGTACATTTAATCAGATTTGGAAGTCATTTAATCAGATTTGGAAGTCGTCACCTTTCTCTTCTCTTTTTCCAAGAGCCTTCTTCTCACCGGCCAAGATGTAACATGCTCTGTTTGACCGGAAAATATTTTCAAGAAATGCCAAAAAAAATTCGCAAAACGAAGGAAGCATTATATATTTTTTAGTAATCTGTTAGTGATTTGAGTTCTCAGCCATTCCCACAAGGCAATCACATAGACAAAATAGACAGAGAAGGGCTAGAGGGCGTATCGCATGACACAAACGATTGTACACACAAACTATTTGGAAGGTAACTTTTTCCTCTGAAATCGCTTTCACCTTGAGGATCAAAAGTAGATTTTGTAGTATGCAACTTTTCTGCTCCTGCCTGACCACACAACGGGGAAATATTCCCTTAAGACAAGAATAAACGCCATTGCTTCTTGGACAGCGAGATCTCCTTTGCTTATGGGATTGGCCAATAAGCGTGCGTATGGGAATGTTTCTGTTTCTGGGCACAATTTTTGAACAATTTTTTTTTTGTGTTTTTGTTCCCGGCTACAATTTCTGGGAATAGAAATGCGTATGGTAAGTAAAAAAAAAAACACTTTTTTTTGCGACCGTCAGCGATCTGCGATGTCGGCGACAGCGGCCGGCGATGGTGGCTAGTGATGTAGGGGACGGCGGCCGGCGACCGGTGATATCGGCGACGACGACGGCCAACGACCTGCGGCGACAACGACCGGTGGTGGCAGCCGTCGGCTGGTGGTGGCCGCGTCAACGGCGATGAGTGGTGGTTCAAAAAGTGTTCCAAAATCCAGAAGCAAGTTTTTTTTTTTTATTTCTTCAAAAGTGTTCATCGGCACAAAAGTGTTATGCGGAACACTTTTGAAACATTTTTGGACCATACGCTTTTCTGTTCTAAAAGTGTTCCGGGAACATCTTTGGAACAGAAACACTTTCTCTGGAGCGTTTCTAGAGCATTACCATACGCACCCAACATCATGGGATGTTGTAACTGGAGAGCAACTTTTCCTCACTGACTCCTATTTTCCTCAAGCGAATTAACATAATCGCGATACATCATTTCTTGTCCTTTTATTTATGTTTCCTTGGTTTTTCCCTCTCAAAATCTTCCTTTTTCCTGAGTCAGGAAGGAGCAGAAAAGTTGGGCAAACTCTCAAAATCTTCCTTTTTCCTTTTTCCTGATTTTTCCCTCTCAAAATCTTCAAAATTTGGGTGTTCTTCCACAATGTCAAATTTGCATTTGTATGTGTCATACTACCATCCATTGTTATCACCGAATGGACTACACTTAGGAAGGCTACCATCCTCGGCAAAACTTGCAATAATAGCAGCCGCTATCTCCACCCCGCCCAACACTTGGAACACCGACACTGGAGCCACTCATCATCTCACCCCGGAGCTCGAAAATCTCCACATTTCGGTTGTTAATGATGGTAATGACACTGTTGAGATAGGTAATGGCCACGGTATGCCCATTGTACATGTCCACCACCATCTCATCCTCTTTATAACCTCTTCATCTCAAATCTATATTTCATTGCCCCACAGTTTCGCACAATTTACTCTTTGTTTACTGCTTTTCCAAAGATAACAATTGTCTCTTTAACTTTGGTCCCTCTGGTTTTTGTATTAAGGACAAGGCCTCGGGGAGGGTACTATATCAAGGGCCAGTTGATAATGGCTTGTACCGATTGCACTCCAATGTCATCCATTGCTCCAAAGGCTTAATATAGTTCCTCCATCACCACGAACCAATGGCATGCTCGTCTCAGCCACCCCTCTCAGGGCATTCAATGGGCCATTCTCTTAGTTGTTTTTGTTTCTAATAAATCGGGCTCTCACATTTGCTCTTCATGCTAATAGGCGAGGAGTCACAAGCTTCATTTTTTCAAGTCTCATTCCAACTATTATCTTGTTATGATTACTCTTATTATATTCCCGTTGTTGATTATTTTTAAAATATTCATGGTTATTTCCTATGAGATTAAAATCAGATGTAAAGTTGAAAATATTTTGCGGCATACCATCACCACATTTTGCTCGGATGGTGGTGGTGAATTCACAAGTAATGCCTTCACTAATTTTCTTCAATCATATGTCAGTACACATGAATATTCTTGCCTCCACACATCATAACAAAATAATGTTGTGGAATGCAAGCACCACCACATCATCGAAACTGGTATAGCTATGATGGCCCATGCTCATATGCCTTCTAAATTTGGGTTAGAAACCTTCACCACAACTATTTAATTGATTAACCGTATGCCTATACTTCAACATCACACTCGCTCTCCATATCAAACCTTTCTTCATAACCCTCCTGATTATTCATAACGAACCTTTGGTTCTCTTTGCTTCCCATGGTTTCGGCCTTATAACAAGAACAAATTGCAACTTCGATCGAAACCCTATTGTTTTTTAGGCAATAGCTCCAATTATAAAGAGTATCATTGCATGAATATCTCATCTAGTCGAATGTATATTCCTGTCATGTCGTATTTGATGATAAAGAAAGAGAATTATTAGTTCTATGTGAATATGAAACCATCTTTCATTTTCTCTGTAACCAATCTCCTCATTTACGACCAAAAGAAGAACTCTTGAACGGAAATGGAAAAGAGATGTAACTCCAACTTCTTCGAAAATTGTAAGATCTATCACTAATTTAGATTTATCTAGAGAAGTAACTAACAACTCCGAATGTTAGTGTTTTGAGTTCTAAGCCATTGCCACAAAGCACTCGTGTATACAAAATAGACGAAATAGTGCTAGGAGGTCGTATTGCACGACATAAATGATTGTATACTAAAATTATATTAGGGGAAAAGTATTTTCTTTCTTTGAAATCGCTTTTACCTTGATGATCAAAAGTAACTTTTTAATAGGTAACTTCTCTGCTCCTTCCTGACCTCATAATGAGAAAATATTCCCTTGAGACCAGAACAAACGCGATTTCTTGGATAGCGAGATCTTCTTTGCTTATGGGGTTTGCCAATTATCATTACCTGTGATTGCAACTGTGACAAGTTTTCCTGACTGACTCCTATTTTCTTTGAGTGAACCAAGATAGTACGTGATACATCATTTCTTGTCCTTTTATTATGTTTCCATGATTTTGACCTCTCAAAATCTTCATTCTTTCCCATTCTTCGGAACATGTAACCTTCAACATTCAGCCATACCAAAGCTAATGCCGTGAAAGTGGAATTTGAGAAGCAGTCGGTCTAAATAAAGAAAAATGGCAAAAAAATGGTCCTTAAACTTTGACCAAATGTGCAATGTGATCCATGAATCTTAATCCCTCAACTCTAAGTCAATGCACAATCTAGTCCTTAGAAAATTTAATTTATTTAATGAGGTCCTTGAACTTTTGATAATTGTTCAATTAGTCCATGGATTATAAGTAAATATCCATTGTTATCCCTGAACTTGAAGTGGAATTAAACACATTCATATAGGTTAAAAGTTCACAGATTACATTGAATTAATTAAAAATTCAATGATCATATTTACATTGAACAAATTAAACATTCATGGACCATATTACACATTAGACTAAAGTTCAAGGACAATATGTCTAATCAATTGTTGCGGTTTTTTGTTGACTTCTAATATTCCGTTACATCCTAGTATATCTAAGGAAGCTTCCTTGAAATATGGAACTGTGAAAGATTGGTATGTTTAAGCAGCAACGTATGATTTTTCCCATTACTGGGGACCTAAATTCTGTCTCCCATTATTGAAGCAGAAGCGTGTAGTCAGTGTAATGCTTTTCTTGCTCAAGCCATCAATGAAAGCACTTTGGAAATTCCCAAGTCACCCCCAAAAAAGGGGAAAAACATGTGTGTGAATCACGGGAATGGCTGTACATCCAGAAACGTTGTCACATTCAGGAATCCATGTTCCCTACCCCCCCAAAGACAACTATCTCGATTACGTAGAAAAATGAGAAAATGTCAAAAAAGGGCCCCAACTTTATTTGTTTTCTCAATTAAGGGTCCAAAGTGTAACTTGTTTCAAAGAAGGGCCCGAAGTGCCTTTTTAGTTTCAAAAAAGGGTCTGAACGGGGACATTTTCGTCTTTTAACATTTTGTGGTTTTTCTTATCTTTTTTTCCTTATCTTTATCTTTTTTTCCTTGTTTTTCTTTCCTCTTTCCCTTGCACCGAAGGAGGATTTGTCGAGTTACTGAGGATTTGAATTGCGCTGTTATAATGTATCCCTACTTTAATTTATCTCAGGATATTCTCATGAAAAAGATCATTGGGTGCGATACTAAGAGAGGGGGACTGCATTACATGGATGACTTTAGTTCTAGAAATGTAAATAATGCTCGAAGTACATCGATCAGTAGGGAGAAATAGATATGGCTTTTGCATCGACGGTGGGGACATCCATCATTTGGTTACATGAAGCGGTTACTTCCTAATCTTTTTATGAATGTGAAGGATTCCGACTTACAATGTCAGACTTGCATATTAGCTAAGAGTCATAGAGTTCATTTTCCTATAAGTTTAAGTAAAAGTGAAATTCCTTTCTCTTTTATACATTCAGACATTTGGGGTCCATCACCTATTACTGTTGTTTCGGGATTTAGATGGTTTGTGATATTTGTTGACGACTGTACTAGTATGACATGGCTTTACTTGATGAATAACAAAAATGAGGTAGCCAAAATATTTAGAAATTTCTGTACTATGTTACAGACCCAATTTAGTGGTAAGATTCAGGTATTAAGAAGTGATAATGGTGGGAAGTACATGAATGAACATCTCAAGGAATACTTTCACCAACATGGTGTGATCCATGAGTCATCTTGCCCACAGTCACCTCGCCCACAGTCACCTCAGCAGAATGGTGTTGCAGAGAGAAAGAATAGACATATTCTTGAAATAACTCGACCTTTGTTGATTGAGAGTCACGTGCCTCAAAGATTTTCGAAAGATGCTATGACTACAGTAGTCTATCTTCTCAATCGGATGCCATCTAAAGTGTTAAACTTCAAGACACCACTACAGACCTTATCTACATATGTTCCTTTACCGTTCGTCCTCACTATTCCTCATCGAATGTTTGGGTGTGTTGCATTTGTTCACATCCCAAAGAATTAGCGAAAGAAACTTGATCCTTGTGCACTGCGATATTTATTCTTGGGATATGGTATACACCAAAAGGGTTATCGATGTTATTACCCCTCTACCCGGCGAACCTATGTGACTATGGATGTTTCTTTTGTTGAGGCTGAATCCTTTTATCCAGCTCCCAATTCTTCCTTTCAGGGGGAGACACAGATAGAAAGCACGAATTGGTGGGAGTTTTCTGGTAGCATATTCTTCAGTGAAATGGAGAATATATTGTTAGAATATATCTCGAGTTTAAACCCATTGAACGAATTCGACTCGAATTAAATTGCTCGGCACGTAAAAGAGATCGAATATTTGATGGAGCCAATTTACGGAAATTGTTTTCCGTGTTTGTGAAGATAACGCCCAAAAGTCCAAGATTTATTGCTTGGACCGGTCAACTTGTTTTCTTTCTCATCAAGCGGTGGGGCCCAGAATTAGATATACATATTTCCACTTGTGTATCAGATTCCACTAGAAGGTTTCGTGCAAGATAAGTAGAGAAAGTCAAAAAGCAAAAGGGAAAAGTATTTTCGTGCAGATTCACATTAGATATCAATGGGTGGAGTTCTTTATTCATGCAAGTCTGACACATATACACGCTCGAGTCAGGAAAAGGAAAGGGGGCAGCGTGATATATGCTTTTGAGAGGGGAAGCGCCGCATATATATAAGGGCTCGGAAGAGCCGAAGTAAAAGACAGACGAAGCACCGTTTTTGTGAGTGCCGTAGCCTAATAGCAGAGCGTTTTCTACAGGTGCTGGGTGCTTCAGCGTGGGTCTTGCTCGTGAAGCAGAAGTTTGTCCGCGAATCATATCCGACGAAGAACCACAAGTGTTTATAGTCGATTAAATCTTGAGGTTAGATTTGTGTTTAATTCCTTTGCGAGATTGAGAGATTATTTCACTAGGAGTTGGGGGCTAAATACTGTGTGCGTTCTTGGATGTAATTGGGGTTTGGGAAACACCAAAAGTGTGTTTGTGTAACTCGAGTGGATTGTAATCTCCGTGTATCGCTCGTTCTATAGTGAAATTCGTTGCTACTCTCCCCGTGGACGTAGGTCTTTACGACCGAACCACGTACATCTGGTGTCCGTTTACTTTGCCGTTCTGTCTATTTTTCGATCGATCGCTTGTTCCGCGCAACAATTGGTATCAGAGCTAGGCTTGCTTGAGTTGAAGCGAATCGATGGTGACAGAAAAAGCTAAAGGGAAAATCGATAGATTTGAGGGGAAGGACTTTGGTTTCTGGAAGATGCAGATAGAAGACTATTTATATTAGATGAAGCTGCACGAGCCCCTGTCTGGGAAGAAACCAGAAACGATGAAGCAACCCGATTGGGAATTGCTGGATAGGCGAGCGATGGGTGTTATTCGGCTGACGTTGGCTCGTAACATCGCGTTTAATATTGTCAAGGAGAAGACCACTGCGGGTTTGATGAAAGCCTTGTCGGACATGTACGAGAAGCCCTCTGCGATCAACAAGGTCTATTTGATGCGACGTCTGTTTAACTTGAAGATGAGCGAAGGTACATCAGTTACTAATCATATCAATGAATTCAATGTGATCGTTAGTCAATTGAGTTCAGTTGAGATTGACTTTGAAGATGAGGTACGTGCTTTGATTCTATTATCCTCTTTGCCTGATAGTTGGAATACTACTGTTACTGCTGTTAGCAATTCTTCTGGGTCAACTAGTTTGACGTTTGATGGGATTCGTGATTTAATTCTGATTGAGGACATTCGTAGAAGAGAATCTGGCGAATCTGTATCTGCTGCTTTAGTAGGTGAAAGAGGAAGAGCTAGTACTCGTGTTAGCAGAAGTAGTATGAACATGAATAGACGCAGTCAATCTAGGACTGGCGGTGATGTCTGTTGGAACTGTGGCAAGAGAGGGCATCTTAGAAGAAATTGTTTTAAGATGAAAAATGAAAGGGCTAAGGGAATTGGAGTTGAATCTGCGGATGATGTTGCAGCTGTAGCTGAAAATTCTGATGGTGTCGATTGTGTCTTGTCTGTCACTGAGAATTCGTCGTTTGACGGATGGATTATGGATTCTGGTTGTTCTTTTCATGCTACACCAAACAGGAACTGGTTTACTTCTTATCAATGCATGGATAGTAGTAAAGTGCAGTTGGGAAACAACGCTGAATGCGATGTTGTGGGTGTTGGTGATGTTAAAATCAGAATGCATGATGGTATTGTGAGGATATTGACTGGGGTAAGACATGTTCCAGAATTGAAAAAGAACTTAATTTCCTTGGGTGCTCTAGATTCAGCTGGATGCAGGTATTCTTCACGAGGTGGAGTTCTGAAGATTGTTCGAGGTGGCCTGGTGATAATGAAGGGAATCAAGCATGGCGGCCTGTATAAACTTCAAGGTGAGACTTTGATAAATTTTGCTCCTGAGACGTCGAGATCTGTTCGAGAGTCTAATGGCTACTCGAGGAAGGCCTGGGTGTTTGTGCGAAAGCACAATTTGGATGCTGTTGTCAGGAATATGCAGTTAAGAGCTTTGATCGGAACGGAGACTGGTAAGTTGATCAAGCATGTGCGAACTGACAATAGCATGGAGTCCTGCTCGAAGCTGGTAAATAAATTCTGCATGAAAAAGGGCATAGTGAAACACCGCACTAGTGCTAGTAAATCACAACAATGTGCAGAATTGATGAGCAGAGAGTTACTAGAGACGGCCCGTGAAAAGATCTCTAGTGCTGGTATGGCTGGGAGAATTCCAGCGGATGCGCTTAGTATGGCGAGCTATCTGGTGAATAGATCCCCATCGACTGCGATTGGATATCAGACTCCCGAAGAAGTGTGGTCAGGTAATGTTGCTGATTGTTCTAATTTTAGAATGTTTGGCTGCCCATGTTATTATCGAGTTAGTGATGGTAAGCTTGATGTGAGGGCAAGGTGCATATTCCATGGCTATACACGAGGTGAGTGTGGCAATCAGTTGTGGTGCCGGAGTATAAATTCACCTGTTTGCAATAGAGAAGTTACCTTTGACGAGTCTCCAGTACTTCTGGTTAGGAGTGATTGTGGCAGTGTCAATACGGATCTGGACGGTGTTCAGCTTGAGGTGGAGTTGCAACCAGAAACTCCTGAGGTAGCGGATACTAGCGTGATAATCGACACAAATGGTGTTTGTAGCGAGGTGGAGCCTATAGAGCCAACGGTTGCTGTAACTGCTGATATTGACAAGGTATGTATTCGATCTCCTGACAGATATGGATGCAACGGTGGTTTTGCTTTATCTGTGATTAAGGAGCTTGTATCAGATAGTTCTTGTGAAGCAGTTAAATGTGCATGTTCAGTTGGTGTTCTGATGAGGTCCACAGTTATGGCGAAGTTCAAGCGTGGCTTGGACTTGGATGAAGTTTGTGGCGGTTGAGCCTATTGGGGCTGCGGGAGAGTAGTAGCAGGTGAAGTTCGGATTTTAGCGAAGCGATTGTGATTTGGCTCAAACGTCGAGCCAATGTGGAGATTGTTAGAATATATCTCGAGTTTAAGCCCATTGAACGAATTCGACTCGAATTAAATTGCTCGGCACGTAAAAGAGATCGAATATTTGATGGAGCCAATTTACGGAAATTGTTTTCCGTGTTTGTGAAGATAACGCCCAAAAGTCCAAGATTTATTGCTTGGACCGGTCAACTTGTTTTCTTTCTCATCAAGCAGTGGGGCCCAGAATTAGATATACATATTTCCACTTGTGTATCAGATTCCACTAGAAGGTTTCGTGCAAGATAAGTAGAGAAAGTCAAAAAGCAAAAGGGAAAAGTATTTTCGTGCAGATTCACATTAGATATCAATGGGTGGAGTTCTTTATTCATGCAAGTCTGACACATATACACGCTCGAGTCAGGAAAAGGAAAGGGGGCAGCGTGATATATGCTTTTGAGAGGGGAAGCGCCGCATATATATAAGGGCTCGGAAGAGCCGAAGTAAAAGACAGACGAAGCACCGTTTTTGTGAGTGCCGTAGCCTAATAGCAGAGCGTTTTCTACAGGTGCTGGGTGCTTCAGCGTGGGTCTTGCTCGTGAAGCGGAAGTTTGTCCGCGAATCATATCCGACGAAGAACCACAAGTGTTTATAGTCGATTAAATCTTGAGGTTAGATTTGTGTTTAATTCCTTTGCGAGATTGAGAGATTATTTCACTAGGAGTTGGGGGCTAAATACTGTGTTCGTTCTTGGATGTAATTGGGGCTTGGGAAACACCAAGAGTGTGTTTGTGTAACTCGAGTGGATTGTAATCTCCGTGTATCGCTCGTTCTATAGTGAAATTCGTTGCTACTCTCCCCGTGGACGTAGGTCTTTACGACCGAACCACGTACATCTGGTGTCCGTTTACTTTGCTCGTTCTGTCTATTTTTCGATCGATCGCTTGTTCCGCGCAACATATATCATCTAAGGAGGTATCATTTGAGGGGAAATGAACATTTGAAGGGGTATCGTCTGAGAAGACATCTGAAGGGGCATCGTCTGCGAAGACATCTGAAGGGGCATCATCTGAGCGGACATCGTCTGAGGGGGTATCATCTGAGAAGGAATCATTTGAGGGGGTATCGTCTGATGCTGTGCAAATCCAACTTCTACATGAGCAAAATCATGAAGAATAGCTTCCATCTTCCCCAGTACCTGACCCAACTCTTGAGAATATTCCTGAGGTAACATCACATATTCCCTCTTGTGTCTTTGATGAACCTAATACTTTTGTGGGATATAAATTACCTGCTAGACACAATCGAGGCAAGCCCCCAAATAGATATTCACTGGATGCTGAAGAGAAGAAATCTACATATCCCATTGCAAATTATGTGTCAACCAAAAGGTTGTCAGACCCATTAAAGGCGTTCGTATCGAATGTTTTTGTAGTTCGTATTCCAGAAGGCATCTGTGATGCTCTAAAGGATCCCAAATGGGGCTCAAGCAATAGAGGAGGAAATGGATGCTTTGGAGAAAAATGAAACTTGGAAGCTGGTGAATTTGCCCGAGGGAAAGAAGACTGTGGGATGTAAGTGGGTCTTTTCTATGAAGTATAAAGCGGATGGATCCATTGAAAGATACAAAACAAGACTGGTGACGAAGAGGCATATGCAAATTTATGAAATTGATTATCAGAAGATGTTTTCTCATGTTGCTAAACTTAATACTATGCGAGTCCTATTGTCTCTCGCAGCTAATTTAGACTGGCCATTGCACCAGTATGATGTCAAGAATGCATTTCTTCATGGTGATCTTGAAGAAGAGATTTATATGGATGTTCCTCCATGTTATGATTCATCCTTACAACTTAAGGCAGTGTGTAAGTTAAAACGGTCGTTGTATGGTATGAAGTAGTCTTCACGAGCATGGTTTGGCCAGAGTCCACTTTGGCGATGAGGAGATATGGGTATTCGCAAAGTGACTCGGACCATACGTTATTTCTGAAACGACATCAAGGGAAGGTAACATCATTGATTATCTCTGTGGATGATATAATTATTACTGGAGACGATTTGATAAAAATATCTAAACTCCAAAAGAAACTTTCTAAGGAGTTTGAGATGAAAAATCTTGGGGGATTGAAATACTTCCTAGGTATTAAAGAAGCAAGGTCGACAGGGGGAATATTTCTCTCACAAAGGAAGTATGTGCTAGATTTATTGGCAGATGTGGGAATGTTAGACTGCAAACCTGCAGACACACTAATTATTCAGAACCATAGACTTGGGGAGTATCCAGATCAAGTGCCAACGAACAAAGAAATATATCAAAGGTTAGTTGGCAAACTAATTTATCTATCACATACGCATACGCATCCTGACATTGCATATGCGGTGAGTGTTGTTAGCCAATTCATGCATGCCCCGAGTGAAGTTCATATGAATGCAATATTGTGTATACTTCGCTACTTGAAGTCTTCTCTAGGGTGAGGTATGAGATTCTTGAAAAGGGATAACCTTGAGATCGAAGGGTTTACTGATGCAGATTGGTCCGAGAGTGCCTATGATCGGAGATCAACATCAGGATACCTCACTTTCGTGAGAGGAAATTTAGTTACTTGGTAAAGTAAGAAACAAAAGGTGATAACATTATCAAGTGCAGAAGCTGAATTTAGAGGGATGGCCAAAGGGTTGTGTGAACTTTTATGGCTAAAGAAATTAATGTCAAAGATTGGATTCGCTCCGAGAGCCGAGATGAAGTTATTTTGTGACAACAAAGCAGCGATTGACATCTCACATAATCCAGTTTAGCATGACCATACTAAACATGTTGAAGTGGGCCTTCATTTTATCAAGCAAAACTTGGATAACAATGTGATTCAATTTCCATTTGTTCGATCTGAAGATCAGTTGGCAAATATTTTGATGAAGACGGTATCAAGCAAGATCTTCTACAACTCATTTGGCAAGTTGGGCATTCACGAAATTTATGCACCAATTTGAGGGTGAGTGTTAGAATGAGCTGTAAAAGATATTGTAATCGTAGAAGATATACATGGATTGTAATTAGCTAGATTAGTGGATCTAGATTAGATAATATATCTTTTAGGATTCTTTCCTTTATCCGTATATATATACATCTAGGTTATTGTAAAAGATATGAAGAAGATATATAGAAAATAGAGGAATACGTTTTCTTCCTCAAAATATCTCTGTGTCAACAATATGGTCTGTTACTAACTTGGTTTCCCAATGATCATGACAAAATAATCACATATTCAAAAAAAGATGGGAATAATACTAGGAAGACGTATTGCATGACTTAGATGGTTGTATACGAAAATCATATCAGCAGAAGGTATTTTTTTTTATATATATGCATTAATAGATGATTTTTCCGTTCGTTCGAGACCTCAAAATAGGAAGTCTTCGGTTGAGACAAGAAGAAGCGTAATTGCTTGGACAATGATATCTACTTTGCTTCTCGGATTTGCCGATAAAGACATTGGGCCTATTTGGTTCAGCATTTGGCCAAGGGATTTTGAAAAAAAAAATACAAATATCTTTAGGCTAAAGGTCTTTTCCAAAATGCATTTGGCTAAGGGACTTTAAAAACACATTGAAAAACAACTTTGACGTAAATGTTATTTGATGAAAAATATACTTTGTAAAGTATTTTCACTTTTTGGAAAAAAAAAGTAGTAGCAGACGGCGGCGATCGGCGGTGGCAACGGTCGACGGATGGTGATCATTGGTGGTTGGGGGCGGCGGTTGGTGGCGAAGACGAGCACCCGTGGCGGTGGCTATCAGTGGTGGCTGTGGCTATGGCGGGCGGTAGTGGTCGATGGCCACGGTGGTAGGTGGCGGTGGTTGGTAGTGGTGAGCAATGGTTGGCGGCGGTGGGCGGCGGTGGTCGGCGGTGTGGGGAGGCGACGGTGGGCAGCGATATAGGCTGCGGTGGTCATTGGTGGTGGTCGTCGGCGGTGAACAATGATGGCAGCGATTGGCGAGCGGCGACGGTTGGTGGCAATGGCACAAAGTTAAAAGAAAAAAAATTTAGTTGCATTTTACAAATGCAACTTCCCAAAGCACCTCTAGGGGTACTTTGGGGTAAATACCTTTGGAGACATTTGAGATGTAATTGCATCTCCCCAAAGTGAGTAAAAAAAGTAGCCAAACATCATTTGATTTTGGTCAAGGGACTTTAGAGCCCTACTGCTCATTTCAAATGCTTAATTAAACGGTGTCACACCCTTACCTACTCTAAGTATTGGGAAAACAAGGGACGCACGCTCAAACACAAACCAACATCAACATATTATCAATTTAGTTATAGTATCAGAAGTTCTATAGTCTACATATATTTTAGAATTCAGTTAACCCAACAAGTATTATCTCAGATATATACAACTAGTGAAGCTCATACGCAAAAATCTCACTACCAAAAGTTTCTCGCTAATAGCGCCCTTTACCTACTTGTCGCTAGCAGAATAACCTAAAAAACGTTTAAGATGTATAGTATGAGCGGTCACTGTTTTGTGAGTAGTACTAATCTTTTCTAAACAAATTGAGCATCCACTTTATACATATATAAGATCAATACCGTAATTTAGTAGCCTAAATCTAGAATATAATATGCGCACCAATATAAAAAATGAGTTATATCATTCCAATAAAGGTTTATACGTATCAAATTAGTCAACAAGATCAAAAAATCACTAATGGTGCATCGAATCACATATTAGTGGTACATTCCATTAATTAATCTATTGCTCAATATCTAACCACCACCACACTTGACGCCTCCTGACAAAGCTGACCAAGATGCCCCTTTTTTTTGGTCGAAATAAAGTTTCATTCATTTCCTCAAAGTACATGAGATACAACGATCCATGTTGGATATCTACAACAGGACAAGATCCAAAAACAGAAGTTTACTCATAAGAACAACGCTAAAGATCACTCGTTCAGAAAGCTGAACTATAATTTCTTCAAGCTGAAATCGGCGGCCGATCAACGGATCCGTCTTCAGTAATGAGCACACATCGATATCATCAGGTTTAGCAACGGTTTTGCCTTTCAAAGGTGCGCGCCTAGGTTCGGCGTCCCAATCACCATCACCGTGCAGAAAAATAAGGCTAAACGAGTATTGATCCTTGACGAAGCTCTTTCGATCTTCACCGAATATGGATTTGTTCAGCAACAAAACCTGAGGAAAGTGAAACGCAGCAAATATACTAGCAAAAACGCTCAAATCTAAGTCAGATTGAGAGAGATATCTCCCCGAAACAGGAGAAGAGAAACTTCCAGATCTAGAAAAGATCGGAAGAGGAAGGAAAAGAAAGCAAACAAAAAAGACAGTAAAGAAAAACGTAAAGAAAAATATAAAGAAAGTGAAGAACAAAGGGGAGAGAGAGAGCTTCTCCCTCTCCCCCTCAACGAAGCCTACACAGAGCAACCGCGGGAGAAAATCTTTGGAGGGAGGAAACCTCAAGCGGTGAAAAAGTAACGTTACTGTTGATACCTGATTTTTGACCCAGCCTTTTTCATTTTTTATTTTTTGAAAAATCACAAAAAATTCATAAAAAGTCAGAAAATTACAAAATCAACCTTGGTGGCCTTGGCCAAGCCCAAGGAACCATTCTTGACCAAAAAATAATTTTTCACATTTTTCATATTTTTTTAGTATTTTTGGAAAATAGAAAAAACACTTAAAAAAATCAAGAAAAATAGCATTTGAGGTCACAAAAATATGGAAAAATATCCAATATTTTTCCTTTTAATCCCTTGTATTTTTGAACTCACAAAAAAAAATCAAAATCAGATTCAATTTTAGGTGTTCATTTGCAACCCATACTATTGAATTTGAAGAAAAAATAACAATTGAGTCTTTTCATTTGCAATTTTGGCATTTTTTTAAGATCTTGACATTCAATCTAACTATCCCCTATTTCAATTTAGCCCAATTGTTTGCGCAATTTGCTCAATTGCACGGATTTGACAAAATTACATACTAAAATTGCATTTTAGTCCTTGAAATTAAGCATAATTGAAATTACTTTCAATTCAAGGGCTATCATTGCAAATTGAACATGCTACCCAATGGATTTCAGCATTTTAAATCGATTGGCGCAGGTGGTTTGACTCAATTTGATCATTTGCACCCTCAATTACATGATCCCCAATTTCCAATTAAATGAAAATTTGGGGATTTCGTAGAAATTGATGAAAACTTTTGGGCAAAACCACATTTCTAGATAGAATTCATGCCCTAGATTCGATTATGAGGTTCAATTGCAAAAATTTCCCATTAATTTGGGTTTAATTTCGAAAATGGTGAGTCGGAACCGGTTCTGACCGGTCCGACCGGTCGAACCGGTCCAGAACAGTGTCATCTTCTTCCCCGAGAGTCTGCGCAAATGAACAGTGAAAAGCCGAGCTTTGACAGCTAAATTGACAGACCAATCGACCGCAATCGGAGACACACTGGTGGGGGTTTAAAGCTTTAGATCGTCCCCCGTTGATTGACACCAAGATCACGACCAATGGTTGCCTGAGGAGGGAGTAATCGGACGGTCAAGGTCGCCGGACCTGCAAAAGTCAACAAAAGCAAAAAACAGCTCAAATCCTTGCCAAATTCGTGCGAAATAAAGCCGGCCGCAGAACCAAATGGGATTAAACGGAATGCCCATCCTCCCCGACATCGTTCTGACCTATTTGCACGTGACTACACGTGCCAAATGGAGTTGGTTGAAGCTCCACCGTTCGGCGCCAAAATTCCCAAGAGCTATATAAGCTCGTGATCGCTTTCAGTTGAAAAAAAGGACAGATTCAGTTGTAGAAGGTGAAACTGAATCGAGAGAGAAAGAGAAAGCGCGAAGCAGAGCTCGTTCTCCGACCCTCGTCGTCGAGAATTTGAACTCGAATTGCAGGGCGCTGGTTGGGTCTTCCCAGGCCAAACCAAAGCCACACGAGGCCACCAGAAGGTCGCCCAAAGTCCCCGGAATCGATCGCCGCCGGCCGCGCACAAGGAATCCGCGAGAACAGGTGAGTTGCAGTCTCGAGTGTTTCTTCAAGCTTTCATGGCAATTCATGCGTTTCTTGATCATTCATGCAATTAGTGTGGGCGTTTCATTCCCTGAACATCACTGACCATCGTCGCGTATCTTGTTTGCATCGGTTTTATCTTAACACGCCCAATCGAGTCTTCCAATCCAACCTCCATTGTCGAGCCACTGTTCATCTTTCCCCAGCAAAATCTGGGCCGAGCGAGCTCGATCGAAGCTCGAGGTAAGTCTCCTGAACATTGAATGATGCTTCCCTGTTAATGAATTGGTTCATTACGCCATGAATCGAGTGATTTGAGTGTATGTGTACGTACTGGTTCATGTTCGATCGTGCTTGATTCCGTGAATGGATTCGCGTAATCTTGAGATATGTTAGAATAGAAGCGATTTCGAGTCGATTGCCGCCGGTCTCGTTCCAGTCCGTCGAGAATCCACCATCAGATCGTCATCGGAGTTCCTCAGCCGTCCATTTTGCCGGGGTCAAAAGGTTGAAGACGAAGCTGACGTGGCGTGGTCAGCAGGTCAAAGGCCTAGGTGGCGATGCGTGATTGGTCCACGTGATGTCGAGTCAGCGCGGCCGTTAGGGGCTGTTATTCGAATTAACGGATCGGACGGTTGAGATAAATCGAACTTAAATTCTAGTGGCCGTCCGATTAATAAATAGAATTATCTGAAAATGATTTTTAAAATCAGAAAATAAACAAAGGGTGGAAACGGTGTCGTATGGATTAATGAGAAGGCGACGTCGTTTAGGGTGATAGAATAGATGGTCTAGATTGAGTTTCAGGATCTAATCGTGGCCGTAGGTTTAAGTAATCGGATCAAACGGTCCTGATCGAGTCTTCGCCTAATCTGAACCGTAGGTTTTAGTAATCAGATCCAATGGGCACAGATCAGCCACGCGATTCATCAGGGACCGTAGGATTAAAACCGATTAAAACAAAAAAAAAAACAAAAAAGCATCAAACGGCGTCGTTTTGGTCTTCGGTTTCACGGATCCGGGTCTAGGCCGGGTTCCGACCCGAGTGGGTCGGGTCGACCCGGTCCGAATAATATATTCTTTTTTTAAATAAAAAAAATCAGAAAATGATTTTAAAAAATAAAAAAAAAATAAGAAAAATCTTAGAAAATCCAAAAAAATGCTAGAAAATTCTAGAAAAATTCCAAAAAAAATGTGGAAAAATTGTGGAAAAATCCTAGACATTCCAGAAACCCCCAAAAATCGAGGGTTGACCACAGACAACTGGTCAACCCTATTTTTGGGGTTTCTTATCAGTTCTTCCGAGACTTCACGACATTACCCTTTAGGGGTAAGTCGCCTCTGCTATGATGCAAGATAAGGCCGATAATGCCAAAGTAAGAATTAGGGTCGATTAGAAGACCAATTCTCAAGTTTGGGTTTCGAGTCCCGCCCCTTTTCTCAAAATGACGATTTTTCCCTTCAATGGGAAAATTGTCTTTCTTGTCTCAATCGAGTTCTGAAAATTGCTTAAAGTTAGGGTTTGGGTCAGGTGGACGATCAACCCTAATATTTGAGGTTTTCAGTCCTCGCTTTTGTCCAAATGACGACTTTACCCCTCCGAGGGTAAAATCACTTGAAAATTCCAGAAAAATCCTGGAAATTCCCGAAAAATAGGAAATGGATTGGATTGATGGCCAATCCTATTTCCACTATCTTTTGACTTCCCAATTTGTCTAAAATGACAGATTTACCCTTTTTAAGGGTAAATTTTCCCCGAATTGTTCAAAATTACGATTATGCCCCTCATGGGCGAATCATGTCCAAATCACTCCTAAGCCTTGATTGATATTTCTCTAGGCTAATAGAGCCTCATTAGGGATACCATGCTGATTTCATGTGTTTTATCCGCATGTATTGATTCCTTGATTTGCGTCCTTACTTTTAATGATTGTGAGTGATAGGGTAGCTGTTCCCATCTGCATGAACTCCTAGATTTAGGATCAGTACCTCACTCCTCTGTATGAAATCTTAAGATCAGATAAACCATTCAGCTTAGGTACCGAAAGGGCGTCAACTCTGATAGTTGGCGTAACTAAGTCCCCGAACCCACTTCTCTAGTTTCCGCAGAATCGAAAAGACTACTCCCAACTATTCGATAGGGTTTCCGATCGTACCCTCCGCAAAACGATTGGTGGCGACTCCTCGACATGTACACTCATCACATGTCACTAGACCACACTGAAGGTCAATCACGTATATCCAACAGTTGCGATTTGGGTAATGGGCCTTGGGAGAGGCTCGCGTCCGATCAAGCCAGCGATCGGGCGGCCCATTAGCCCGCTCCCCGCCTCCGCGAGGGGGAGGGTCGTGACAGACTGGCGACTCCACTGGGGACTTATTCTAAACCAGAATCTCTGGTTACGTATTCCAGAGGACTTGAGCCGATTAAAAAGTTGTTTGGTTTATCTGACCTTATTTTCTGCAGATGCTCTCGAAGGTGAGGTACGTATGCTAACCATTGTGTTAGATGTTTTTGCAGATTGGAGAAATAAGGGGTGGAGTGATTGTTGACATTTTTTCCTGCAGGTTGGAGTTGGGAATGTATGTTTATTTTTATGCACATACTGAAGCGGTGTTTTGATACAAACTGCTGTGCATGACTTTGCATTGTGATGATCACGACACATTGCACACACTGGCGGTCAAACCCCGACTGCAACCACCCCTAGGTTACCTTAGATAGGGAAAGGGTGCGAAAAGGATCTTGTGTTTGATGGCACTTGAGACTTTCGTAGTCGTTCCCGCTCACCATCTGCATTGGCGATGTCTAGCCCTCTTGGGTAGGTACCCTTGGGGAGGAATCTGCCTCGTGTGGATCGTGGGAGCCTGAGCCGTAGGTTCCTCACCTGATTTTCGATTTTCTCTAGAGTATACCCACTTGTCGCATGCGCATGTCTATGGATGGTTGGTATACCTAAAACCACCCATTGATACAGGGGGCATTCAACATCCCCCAAAGTGTGGTTGGTAAGACATTTATTTCTAAATATACTTTATTTCCTGCTCCATGATATGACTCATACATTGCATACACCCATATGCATTAGCATCATGAAGATTACTCAAAGTGACTAATGGGAACAACAATGATTATAGGATAGGATGTCGCTGTTTCCTAAGAGTTCAACAGAGTTGGTAACTTTCGAGTACTTGAGAAAAGTCACTCGCCCTGGACCGAACACAAGGCTACACTTCACTAGATTCGTGCATGGTCGGGAACTGACTGGACGTAAGCTAGGATACGTCGAAGATTGCCAAACCCACTACTACGTCGATAACCTCAGATTTAAGCGAGAGTCAGATGAAATGTTCAAGAATTATCTGGAGATGAAGAGACAGCGTCGCAACCAGCTGGCTAGGGAAGCGTACGCCCGTCGGAAGATTGAACTGCTGGCCAGGGAAGATATACCCATGATTACTTTTTGGGGTAGGAAAAGACGCCCTGCAACCAAGACCAAGCCAAGACGTATCACACTCAAGAAGATGAAGCCCGAGAAGGCTCCCGAAGTCATCATACCCTGGACTAGAGAATGGCCAGAGGAACTACAACCTCTCGACCAAAACACTGAAGATAACTCCCCTACCCTAGACTAAGGGAGAGTTCCTGACCGACTGTCATTTGGGTAGACCTCTGGAAAAAGAGTGATTTGGATCCTCACGTTCCATTGGCTTTTATGGCTTTCTTGTTTGAAAAACATCTCTTTACCTTTCTTCTATTAGACATCTTGACTGTAATAAAAAGGCATCCCACTTTGTTCCTTTGATGTGTCGACCAATGGAATGTGACATTGCTGTTCCCTTTAGTCACTAAGTAAACCTGACTAAATTGCATAATTCACTTCCCTGAAATGCAAATTAGGCTTTGAGTCAGGCTTTCAAGACCTGAAAAAGGTCCTAATCTCCATTTCTTCAAATTGAACTATGCAATCAAGTTGGCTCATGCATGCCTCATGACATCTGCATATTCATACGTTTAAAGTAATTTCTGACGATTGACTCTTTAAAAATCATTTGCATATTTTAGACTTGATGGGAAAGAGCGATATTCAAGTGTTCAAAATCCCCCGAGCTGAACTCCAGTCATGGTGGGATGGCATGGGCGAAGCCAGCCAGAAGTATGCGGAATCACGACTAGGGTACCTATTGGACTTGCTGAAGATTGAGTGTCCCCCTGCCTTTATTCAAGCCATGACGCTCTACTGCGATCCTACCACCGCTACATTTTGTATGGAAGGACTAGAGATCACTCCCACTATCGAGGAATACAGCGCCGTCATCGGAGTTGAGTTCACCCCTACGCTCGTCCGACCCCCTATAGGACTTGAACCCCTAAGTCAGGTGGCTGAATTCCTTGACGCAAACCTAAATGAAGTCAAAGCGGATGCAAAAAGCAATTCTGGACGGATCTCCTTATCTTTTCTTATAGACCGATTCTCCCGCCTTCCTGCTACTAAAGGAACCAAATCTGGTAGAGCCTTTATCTTGGCATTCTTTAACTTTGTGCTATTCCCGATCTCAACTGTCACCTTCGACCCTATTATGGCTGTAGTAGTTAGACAAGTCTGTTATGGGTGGGATTACTCAAACATCCTCCTTGCCGAAACCTTCCTCTCCCTAAATCAATTCAAGAAAAACAAAAAGGGAATCTTTAGAGCTTCTAGTGATCTTCTGTATCTGTGGTTCACATCCCATATCAGACAATTCCACATCCGCATGGGTTTCACCGAAATTAGCCCCGATGCACACCCTCTTAAAACATTTGCTAGAAACCATACACGTGTTCCTAAGTTCAACTTCATAGAGTGAAAGAACTTCCTCAAAGTCCTAAAACCCGAACAACTCCGATGGCGGCTAAGGTTACCAACGCTGAGCAAGGTCAGATTGACCTGCGATGACGGGAGTCCAGTCCCTTTGCTAGGATTCACAAGCGCTACAGCATACTATCCAAGAAGGGTGATTCGGCAGTTTGGAGCGCTACAGGAGATCCCTTCTCCACCGCAACCTGGTACCTTTTCCTTTGACCTACCAAGCCAGACCCTCACAGAAGAGGAAAAGAGAGAGTTTGAAGCCAAGGTGGCATCCATCATACGTTCCTTAAAGAATTCTCAGACTGAAGAAATAAGTTGGCCAGAAAACGTGACTCGTGAAGAAGACATTCATAGAGCTACCACAGAATACATTCAGCACTTCAAAGCAATCCGACGAAGCCTTGTCGAGCCCTACATACCCGAATACATCGTACCATATGTACATGGAATAGAGCCATACATACCCGAAGACATGGGACCGCTGTCATATTCAGAGGATGAGGAGCCCCAAACTGAACAGGGGAGTCCATACTGGGATGATGAGGATACCTTAGACCTCAAACGTCCTAGACTTGAATAGGCTATTCTGTCAAGTGTAAAATAAGCAAACATTGCGATGCCTTCTCATACATTCCCATTTCTGTGGAATACTATCTTGAACACATAAGCGTGAATGTGAACATGTTTTGAAAATACATAAAAACTATCGTCAGAAATTACGCTTCTTTTAATTCCATGAATTATTGTCGAGAAATGATTAAAAGAACTACTTACATGAGGCTAAGGCTCACAAGGTAGCCCTTTTTCTCATCTACTGACAAGAAGCATGCAATTGAAAGAATTAGCTGCTCCTTTTTGCTAAAATGAAAGAAGTACTCATTTGAAATCTTCTTGGAACAGGTACACTCTCATCACGGAACTGCCAGCGCATCGTTTCCGTACTCGCCTTAAGACAAGGATGGAGCAGCAAGAATTGACTCCGCGCGTGGGCATGTTGGAGTCTCAGATGACTGCCTTGGCAACTATGATGGCTGACATTAAGACCATGCTGGAGACCAACCAAGCTAAACAGACAACCGCCCATAATCAGAACAACTCAGACCCTTCCAGGGTACCTGATGTAACAGATAGAGAAGCAACAAGGGATACCCAACATACAGAGGAGGATGTCCATGAACCAAACAAACATCCACAACCAAAAGCCTCGCCTGTTGTTATCAACCTCGAGAAAGAGGAGAAAGGGAAACAGACCATGAAAACTGAAGCAGAGGCTAAAAGGCTGGCCAAAATTGAAGAATGCTTGAGCAGTCAAGGTTACGAGTTAGCCCGCTTCGACAAGATATCTCCTTTCGCTAAGGTAGAAACTCCTCCTGACTATAAAGAACCAGAGTTCGTAAGGAAATACAATGGGACAGGTTGTCCCCGAGCTCACCTCAAGTATTATCTGCGCAAGATGGCACACTACTCGGATTATATCCCGCTATTAATGAACACATTCCAAGAGAGTTTGGTTGGCGCCGCTCTGGCCTGGTTCATTGAACTAGACTTGGAAGATTACGACGGATAGGAAGATCTCGCAGAAGACTTCCTCAGGCAGTACAAATTTAACACGGCTACAGCCCCAACAAGAGAAGACCTCCTACGAACTTCAAAAGCGAGGGGCGAATCAATCAGGACATATGCTCAGAGGTGGCAAGCCTTGGCTACCCAAGTAAAGCCTTTAATCCCAGAAGCGGAGCTGATCGACTTATTCCTGAAAGCACTCCCCTATGAGTACTTTGACAAGCTGAACACTTCTGGATGTCAAACATTTGCACACCTGATAAAGGTTGCTGAAAGGCTAGAGTGGGCCTGTCGCGACCCGTCCGGAAGCCGGACGGGGCTAATGGGTTACCGATCGCGGGCCTTGGATCGGCGCGGGCCCTCCCAGGCCCATACCAAATCGCGGCGGGAGTATTTTTCAAAGGATTCGACGATAAGAGTCGATCGCTTTCGACCTTCAGTTTGGTCGTGGTGGCATGTGCAAATTGTGCATGCATTTGGAGTCGCCACCGGTCTTTCTTGGAGGGTAGACCGGAAACCTTATTGACCGATTGGGAGAGATCGATCAATTCTGCGTAACCAGAGATTTTGAGTTCGGGGACTTGGTTACGTTGATGTCATTACCAACGCCCTTTCGGTACCTAACGCGAGTGATTTTCCCTAACTAGGATTTCATGCAAGCGCAATTTTGGGTGAGGTAGGTTTGCTTCAGGGTTTCATACAAATAGGAAGATTATTCCTATCAATCACAATCAATTTAAATGAAAGCGCAGTCAAGTGCATAAATAAATCATATCAACGCACGTCAATTCACATCACATGGCCTCCTAGTATAGCCATAAGGGCTTAGGGAAGACATGATTTAGGACCGAGGTAAAATGGGAAGATTTGGAGGCGATTTAGCCCGAAGGGCAAAATCGTCAATTTTTGGAAGACGATTCGCCCAAAGGGCAAAATCGTCATTTTTAAGAATGATCGGGTTCAAAACACCCGGGATGAGCCTTGGCCAATTGATTGTGGCCATTTCCTATTTTTTTGAGATTTTTCTAGAATTTTTAGAATTTTTTTGGAAGACGGTTTGCCGGCAGGGCAAAACCGTCATTTTTGGAAAGACCGGGGGTCAAAAGACCCGGAACAGGTCATGGCCAGTTGAATGTGGCCATTTCCTATTTTCTGGAATTTTTTTAGAATTTTTAGAATTTTTTTGAGTTTTTTATGATTTTCCATTTTTTTTTTATTTTTTTGAATTTTTTTATTATTTTTTTATTTAAAATAATAATATATATAAAAAATTATCCGGACCGGGTCGGATGACCCGGCCCTCGCCCAGATCCGCGACCCAGACCCGGCCCGCACCCGCCACGACCAAAACGACACCGTTTCATCATTTTTTATTTTTTTAATCAATTTTTGATTTTTTATTCATTTTCTTTAATTTAATCGAAAATCTGCCGATCGGACGGTCCTCCTGGTGCCACGTGGCCGCTCCCGGTGCGTCCGATCTCAGACAAGATCAGACGCTCCTCGGAGAGCCACTTGGCCTAATCTGAACCGTCCGATTTGAATTTTTTTTGTATTATTCGGAAATCATTTATTAAATCTGAAAATTATTTTAATTTTCCACAAAACCCCAGATCGCGACACGTGGCACGTTGTCCACCGTCGGATCTGGGCCTTATTTTCGAACAGCCCGGCCCCGCAACGCTGACGTGGCTGCTGACGTAGCAAGCCACGTCAGCGTTGACTGGTCAACGTCTGACCAGAGTCGCCGGAGAAGAAGACCGGCGCCGGCGTTCCCTCGCCGGCGCCTCGTCGGAGGGCGATATCTCGGCCCTCCGACGTCCAAAACGCGCGAAACCAACGGCATTCGAACCTACTCGACGAGAGCTACCGCATGTATCGACCTTGACACAGCAGAATTCATTTAGCCCGCCTGCAACTCCGGCCGAGACCTATTCTCCGGCGAGAGGTCACCCTAGCCATTCTACACGTAACATGTCTGATATAAACTGTCAGAGAGCTTCTTGGGAGTCTCAGGGAGCTTACCTGATCGTCAAGGCGCTTCGTCTCGGTCCGAGATAAGCCGCGGAGCTCAAGGTGACTCGGATGGAGTTGGAGGTCGACCGGAGGATTTGCTCGGTGGAAGCACATGAAACAAAGAACAGAAGTGAGCACGGGGGTGGAAGAAACAGATTGCCACAAATGGCACGGCAAATGGAGGCCTTAAACTCGAGTTGCCATTGGAGGCCGAGTGAGAGCTCAATGGTGAGTCTCACCGTTTTCTGAGGTCCGCGGCCGGTTGGATGGGTTTGACAGCTTCCTCGGAGCTCAGGGAAGTCGAAGATGACTATCGCCAGCTTCGGTTTTCGTCGAGGATGATCGGACAAGCCTTCGACATTTTGGTGACGTCGGGCTTCCATCGCCCACCCTCTCTGCTAGGCCGCTGCCACGGCGCCGATGGAGTGGCAGAGGAGTCGTCGGCGAAGGCGTGAAGCGGTGGTCGGCGGTTGGTCGATGAGGAAGGTGGAGGAGCCGTGGCGTCTCTCGGCCACCCCCCCCCCAAAACGCGATGGAGAGCGTCGGTCGAAAAACCAAAGAGAGACCGAAAAAGCCCCAAAAAAAGATGCTGAGCAATGATAATAATAGTATAATAATAACAATAAAATAAACCAAAATAAAAACCAAGAAAACGTGGGGAGCGTGTGTACGGGAAAGAAAAAGAAAAAGAAAAAGGAAAAGAAAAAGACAACAATAATAATAATAATATGATAGTAACAATAAAATAAAATAAAAACCAAGACAACATCATTGGTTAAATATCCCCTCTCTTTTTGTATTATATATATATTTTTTAAATAAAAATCAAAGTAAAAAGAAATAAAAATAAAAATAATAATGATAATAATCAGGTGTCAACAGGGCCTTAAGAGAAAGAAGGCCTCATGAAGCTCCTATTAGAAAGCAGTACCCTTTGAGAAAGGAAAAAGAAGCCGGACTGGACATAGCATTTATACCAGATCCCCACAAGCCAAAGCCGTTTGGCAATCCTAACCAGGCCAAAGGCGGATCATCCTGGTCGGCACCGAAAGTACAAGAGCCTAGAAGAAAGCAACCCCAGAGGCAATTCTCTCAACTCCCGAGACCTTTATCCAAGCTGCTTCCGATGCTGTTGGAGCAACACCTGGTGGCGAAAGAACCTCCTAGGACAAACCCTGCAAGGTATCCTGGCTTTGATGAGAGCCAGACCTGTGCCTACCATATGGGCGAAAGAGGGCATAATGTGGATAACTGCTATATCCTTAAGCTGAAAGTGCAAGCCCTGATTGATAGTCAGATTCTAAAATTTGACAACGCGGCCCCAAATGTACAAGAAAACCCACTTCCAGATCATCAAGCAGTGGGGGCAATATTCTCTGAAGTGGAAGAAGACTACTTTAAGTTGAAGGTAGACGTGCCCAAGCTGACCGACCTGCTAACAACCGCTTCATCATACCCGAAAGCAGGGGAGATCTCAACTGACCAAAAGAAGTTATGTATCGCCAAGATGATGAGCTTGGGGATAATGTCCGATATCACTGATAAAGAATTCGAAGGGATTGAGCTTCTCCATCTCTAGAAGGGAACCACTTCTTGATCACGACTGAGCAGAATAGCGTCTGTGGTACCTCCCATGAGAATCTGGTAAACAGTCTGGGGCCAGTCACTCAATCAGAAGAAGAGTTTGAAAAAGACGAACTGGAAGCCAAGAGACGAAGCCTAGCAGACCTCAAGTTTATGGCCGATGCGCTGGAGAAAGGCGAAATTATAGACAATCTGGGTCAAGATTCTGGAGGGTACAATTTCAAAGTGAAATATTCAGCTCCTCCCAGCTTTTATCAAAAGATTGAAGACATCATACCAGACGGTTGGGGAGGTATGGATGATCTCTCTCAACCAGAGTCCTCGAAGGGCATAGAAGAACTTGACAACACTATATCAATGGTTGAAGTAGCCACGACCGTGGTGATTAAATTGGATGAACTGGATAACCTAAGCAAGATGGAAGATTGCCCAGTCAAGCCTGTCGTGATTCAACTGCCTCAAGAAGAAGAGGGCAACACGTCAGGACCAGAGATATCTCATCTGACAACTATAACTATAAAAGTCCCCTCAGCAGAAGAGTACGATCCTAAAGCAGTCCATTGGGACTATGGAACCACACAAGTAGACGCGATAATGAGGTCTGGATGATTTTATGCCCCAAGGGAAGGTGAATCCGAAAAGAAAGAAGTCACGAAGGAAGATGCCGAAAAGCTCATATCGATCATCAAAACCAGCGAGTTTGAGGTGATAGAACAGCTGAGGAAGTTACCCGCGCAGATATCGTTATTAGACCTATTCATCAATTCAGAGAAGCACAAAAACGCACTGTTAAAGATACTCAACGAAGTACATGTCCCTGAAACAATTAATGAAGTACAATTAGGGGACTTTGTGGAGGCAATTCTTTTAAAAAACCAATTGAGCTTCTCTGACGAAGACTTCCCCATGGAAGGAAGAGGGCACAACAAAGCTTTATACATCTCCGCCCAATGCAACGGCAAAAGAGTCGCACACGTCTTGACCGATAACGGATCAGCCTTTAACATCTGCCCCTTGGCTACCATAAGAAGGCTGGGAATCAATGAAGAGATGGTCAAGGCATCCAAGACAGCTATAAGAGCATTCGATGGCATGAAGAAGACTGTAGTGGGTGAGATCGAGCTTGACGTATTCATTGGCCCGACGAAATTCTCTATAAACTTCCAGGTGATGGATCTGCCCAGTGCATTTGGGTTCTTACTAGGAAGACCTTGGATCCATACAGCAGGAGCCGTCCCTTCGAGCTTACACCAAAAAGTACGTTTCGTTGTAGATGGGAAGGTAATTACCGTACATGGGGAAGTCGACCTCCAGACATACCAGAACAGTGCCATTCCCTATGTGGAGCCTGAAGAGAAAACAGAAGCAAGCTATCATTCCCTAGAGTTGGTAGCAACAGTTCATACCCCGGCAGGGACGAGGCTGAGAACCCCCTACATCTCAGAAGCCAATCTTTTATCAGCTAAGATGCTGCTGGCATATGGGTTTGACCCCGGAAAAGGTCTGGGTAAACACAACCAAGGGATAAATACCCCCTACAGTTAAAGGCCAACCCTCATAGAAAAGGCTTGGGGTACCAAAAATATCACATGAATGAATCTGTCCCGAAAGCAACTAACCGAGGCCGAGGCAAAAGCCTAGGACGCCGAGGAAGCGAAAGCAGCCCAAATAACTCATTCATCGGTTCTCCAACCTGGAAGGGCAGGTTTCGGATGTTCAGGAATCCCTTAAATGCCTACTTCAACCAGAACTCCAAATGGCTATCTGAAGAGGATGTCACTTCACCAATGGAACCAGATCTGACAAACCTTTTTCTTGAAGATGACTCTGTGAATGTCATCGTGGAGTGGTTGGACAATGAAGCCACTTCCTCTGAGTAAAGAAACTCTTCCTTTATCTTTAAATACTGCGTTTAAAACTTTTTGCATTTCATTGTATTTTCTTTCCTTATTGTACGCATAGGAAAACGCCTTTGGATCTCCGGCCGTTGGTCCAAATAGCACATCTTGTAACGCGGCCCATTTCGCATTCAATAAAACCACGCATGTTTTGTTAAGGACATATGGAACCACGAATCAGCCCAATGATGATAATAGTCTTCCATATAGAAGCTTGAGGCCTGATTTGCCATATGATTCCTAATTTTCAAAAGATTTCCATGGGGCCGGGATGTCCAATGACATGAGGACTAGTCCCATTGGTACCTATACCTGTTTCAAAAACTTTTTCGAAAAGACTTTTCATGATCATGCATGTCATTTTTATGGAGTACAAACTAACCATACTCATGACATTTCAGGCATATAATCTCAAACATGCATACCAGGTTGTTACAAAATTCGGATCCCTCCATTAACCACTCCTATAACATTGAGGAAGATGAAGACGAGGATTATGCATCTATCCGCAGAGATTGGAACACCTTTGAAGAGTCAAAGCCTCCTACCTCAGAAGAACCAGTTGTTATTAATCTAGGAGACGTCGTGAACATCAAAGAGATCAAGATCGGCGGACACCTATCTCGAGATGAAAAGCTCGAGTTCACCAAGCTACTAAAAGAATATCAAGACATCTTCGCATGGTCTTACGCGGATATGCCAGGCCTTGATCCTAAAATTGTGGAACATGCATTGCCCACGAATCCCGGTATCAAACCAGTCAAACAAGGCAGCAGGCGGATGAAAGCCGAGTTAGAAGACAAGATTAAGGAAGAAGTCATGAAACTTCTTAGGGTAGGCTTCATTGAAGCTATCCCATACTCGGACTGGATTGCCAATATAGTCCCCGTCATGAAGAAGGATGGAAGAGTTCTGATCTGCGTAGACTACCGAGATCTGGATAGAGCAAACCCAAAAGATGATTTTCCACTCCCCCACATTGATGTATTGGTGGACAGTACGGCGGGTTACGAATTATTCTCATTCATGGATGGATTCTCAGGATACAACCAAATCTTCATGAAACAAGAAGACAAACCCAAGACTGCATTTACCACACCATGGGGAAATTTTTGCTATAAAGTCATGCCCTTTGGATTAAAAAACGCCGGGGCCACCTACCAGAAGGCTATAGTCACGTTATTCCATGATATGATCCACAAGGAGATTGAAGTATATGTCAATGACATGATCGCTAAATCCAAGAAAGGACAAGATCATATACAGGTATTATGGAAGCTGTTTGAGCGCCTGCGCAAATACAAGTTAAAGCTAAACCCTAACAAATGTGTGTTTGGGGTAAGATCCGGGAAACTCATTGGGTTCATAGTCAGCAATAGGGGCATTGAGATTGATCCCTCAAAAATTCAAGCCATCCACGATTTATCAACTCCCTCCACAGTAAAAGAAGTAAGAAGCCTTATAGGGAGATTGAACTATATTGCCAGATTCATCAATCAGCTATCTGACGTAGCTAAGCCAATCTTCAAATTGCTCAAAAAAGGTGCGAAAGTAACATGGGATGCTGAATGTAGCAGGGCATTCCAAATGATCAAAAACTATTTGATCACACCACCGGTGCTTGTTCCACCAATTCTTGGTCACCCATTGACCTTATACCTGACCATACAACAGGAATCATTGGGAGCCTTACTTGCCCAAACAAGCCCGATAGATGGTAAAGAAAGAGCCATCTATTACTTGAGTAAGAAATTCACACCATCTGAAGTAAAATATGTACCAGTTGAAAGGGCCTGTGTAGCGGCAGTATGGGTACTACGAAGACTAAGGCAGTATACCCTACATCATCACATTCAGCTCATAACAGAGAATGACCCTGTCAAATACCTCCTGGAAAAGCCCGCTTTAATTGGGAAATTAGCAAAGTGGCAGGTGATGTTGTCTGAATTTGACATCAAGTGTCCCCCACAGAAGTCGGTGAAAGGGAGAGCTATAGCTGACATGCTGGCAGAAAACCCGTCAAGCGGTGAATCCCCTGAAGTAATAAACACAAAAGGACAAATTCTGAACTTAGCAGAAGACAAGTGGATCATGTATTTCGATGGTGCTGTCAATCTATCAAGGGCAGGCACTGGGGCAATACTGATATCCCCAGATGGTCAACATTACCCTGTTGCGGCAAAGATAACTTTTCCTTGTACCAACAACATTTCAGAATATGAGGCATGCATTCTGGGCCTACGACTGGCCCTTTCTATGAAGATACCTAGATTGCAGGTCTTTGGAGACTCCATGCTCATTATTCTACAGACACAGGGGGAGTGGAAGACGAAAGATGCAAAGCTCATCCCTTATCACGAATACCTTGAAGAATTGATACTCAAGTTCGAAGAAGTGTCATTCGAGTACCTATCAAGGACTCACAATCAATTTGCCGATGCATTAGCCACCCTAGCCTCGATGTTACAAACGACTGAAGGGTTGGATGTAGAACCTCTGAGGATCGGCATTGTTGAAAAGCCAGCTTATTGTATGCTAATCGAAGAAGAATCTGATGGAGAGCCATGGTACTATGACATCAAGAATTACCTCTTGAAAGGGGAATTCCCTGAAGGATGCCAGTCAGAAGACCGAAAATACATAACCAAGATGGCTAGCAAGTTCTTCCTCAATGGACAAATTCTGTATAAGAGATCGTTTGATTCTACTCTGTTAAGATGTGTAGATGCCAAAGAAGCAAATATTCTCATGAAAGAGATCCATGAAGGTGTGTGTGGGCCTCACATGAACGGCCACCTCCTCGCCCGAAAGATCATGCGGCTTGGCTATTATTGGATGACCATCGAATCAGACTGCTGTCAGCACGTTCGGTCATGCCACCAATGCCAAATATACGGGGATAAGATTAACGCACCCCCGAACGAACTGCACCAAATGTCCGAAGTTTGGCCTTTCTCTATGTGGGGCATAGACATGAAGGACCTATTAATCCTGTAGCTTCAAATGGTCATCGCTTCATCTTGGTAGCGATTGATTACTTCACCAAATGGGTAGAAGCCAGCTCTTACAAGAATGTCACTGCAAGAAATGTGGCAAGATTCGTCAAAAGAGATATCATATCCCGGTATGGTACCCCTCAAGCGATCATCACAGATAATGGGTCTAACCTGAACAACAAGATTGTCGATGATCTGTTGGATCACTTTAGCATTCGACATCTGAATTCATCTCCTTACCGCCCACAGATGAATGGGGCAGTAGAAGCAGCCAACAAAAATATCAAAAGAATCTTGGCTAAGACAGCAGAAAACTATAGGGATTGGCATGAAAGGCTACCCTTCGCCTTAATGGCTTACAGAACGTCAATCAGGACTTCTACAGGGGCAACTCCCTACAGTCTGGTGTATGGAATGGAAGCAGTTCTACCCGTGGAAGTTAAGATTCCCTCTTTAAGAATCTTATCAGAGGGTAGATTCTCCGAGTCAGAATATTTCAAGCACAGATATGAACAGCTGAATTTAATAGACGAGTGTTGACACCTGATTTTTGACTATCTTTTATTTCAGTTTTTATTTCTAAAATTAATTAAAAATAGAAAAAAAGGTCAAAAAATTGCAAAATCAACTTTGGAAGCCTTAGCCTAGCCTTAGGAACCAATTCTGAACAAAAAATTTGTTTTGAATTTTTTAATATTTTTTGGAATTTATTTAATTATTAAAATACCCAAAAAATCAGAAAAAATACCATCCGTGGTCAGAAAATTACACAAAAATATTCAGAAATTTTATTTTAATTTCCTCTTTAATAGTTTCACTTTTTATAAGGGAAATTTAGCTCGGTTCATGGGGTTCCTTCACAAACCTAATCCCGAACCGGACCTAAAAAATCCTTTTCGAGTCTTTTAATTTTCAATTCTCGGTTTTTATAAGCTATGACATTGGACTCTAAAGTATTGAAATGCAATTGGGTCAATTTGCCCTCCAATTTGATCAATTTTAGCCAAAAGGGCTTAATTGCATAAAAATCTTTCAATTTAGTCCCCGGTTTTACAATTTTCGAAATTAAATTTCACACGGGCACACCCATTAAAATTAAACACCTCTACCCAATAGTTTTCATCATGCTGAATCCATTGGTGGGCTCGATTTTGAATGATTCGATCGTTTGGACCTTCGATTTGGTGAAATTCATTTTCGGATCCTAGGGACAATTTGGGGTTTTCATAAAATTTCAATCAATTGGTTCACGAAAATACCCTTATTTGATAGAAAATGTGTCAAGGAGTCCGATTATGCCATCAATTTCACGAAAATAGGTCGAATCGGGGCTCAATTTGAGCGAATTGGTCGAACCGGGCCCGTCGGGTCAGACCCGACCCGACCCGGTCCGACCGGGTCTGCAACATTGTTGCAGACCGTGGCCGACAGAACAGCAGGGGAGAACAGGGGAAGATGGGCAATGAGATGGGCGCGCGATTTTTCAAAGAGAAATGGGACAGCCGAGCGTGGGAAGCAAAAGGGACAGGGCATATTCGTTCTGGCAAGGGCGTGGGCATCGAAAAAGGGCCGGTCGGCCACGGGAGAGCGGGGCATGGTGCTCGGGTTTAAAGAAAACAGGGCCGAGAGAGTTGGGGGGGGCACGTGATTTTTTCGGACGAAACCGACGGACAACCGACCACCCCAAACCTCCAGCGGACTTCACTCATCGCCGCCAAGGTCGCCATTGCCGTCGCCGAGCCCGGAGCAGGTCAGTGTCCTCCCTTGAACTTCATTTTCCGAATGCACACTAATTGCTCGACGAAATGCCTCAATGAACCTCCCGACCATTAGCTCTCGGCCGTGACATCTCCGGCCTCGTTTCTTGCTCGGACTAACATTAATCTTCGTGTGTTGTTTATATGGTAATCCAAGTGCCATAGGATGATGAGAAGCATTCATTTCTCTATCCCACACACCGAATCCTTTGCATAGCCAAGTTGAGCCTGCAAAATCATTTCATAAACCCGTTGGTGATCATTGCACATTCCAAGACGGATGCACCATCACTTCAGAAACGGAAGAGTTCAAGACTTAGGGTTTGCAAAGAAATTCCTAAGTTAATGCTTAAAGTTGTTAGACCTTTGGTCACATGTCTAACACGATCTCTCGAAGATGAGAAAAAGCAGGATTTCAAAAAAAAAAGTGAATGAAAAGATGATGAGAAAAATCCCCAGCATCAAGAAAAAGCAAAGTGCCTGGTAAAAGCAAAGCCGATGCTTGGGTGAACAATTTGTATCAAGCCCCCAGTGAAACCTGTTTGAAAACATGAGAAGAAAAATTCAGAAGGAGTCGGATTCCAAAAACTACTCCTCAAACGGTGTCAAGCGCGGAGCAAAGACGCAGACAAAGTTGTCAGTCTCTTAATGCAGCCAGAGACGCTCTCTAAAAATTTGTGCATACCTCATAAATGGTCGTGCACCTCAAAAATTGAAGATGCAGAATGGAAAAGACAAGCGGCAAATTTGCAATGATCACCAATGTCAATCCCTTCATAAATTCTGGGCCAAAAACAAGCTTTTTTCGGTCCCCAATCCTACCAACATCATAACCCTGAAACAGTCTTCTCTTATTAAGACACTTGGGTTAACATATAGCTTAGCTCGAAGAGGTACGAGCAAGACTATTTCTTTCTCATTTTGCAGGGTTCTTGACTTGTAAACCCGGAGAAGAGGGTGAAAACTTTCGTTCAATGGCCTCGACTCCAAAGCGGGTCCCCCTTGAAGACCAATACCAAGCCCAACATTACGGTTCCGTGGAAGACCTCCCGACCAATCAAAATGTATGCGCTGCGAATGAGCCTAAAACCTAGGCACATGTTAGTAGGGAATTGAGTGCATCCCCCAAGAGACCACTATCGCAAGATAGGTGAGAAGACCTCTTCGGCGAGAAATATTCCAATTGATGTTTTGAGCAAACTCTTTTTGGAATCTTCAAATTATTTGATCCAGATTTTCCGTGCAAGGGATTTGTGATCACATTTGCATGTTGCAAGAATGCTTTGGAAAACCTCCAGCATCAAAATGCACACTGCATGACTAAAACTTAAATCACACGGCTTCGTCAAGTGGCTAGCCATCGTCTTCCCAGAGATTACTAACATTCTCCTGGTGAAGAAAAATCTTTCAGACTCAAACTTTTGCAGGATACCTGGAGAACCCAGCTCCCAGACTGTCGCCTCAACAAATCAAAGGTAGAAACCGCCTAAAGGGTCAAACCAAGGTAGAAACCGCCTAAAGGGTCAAACCAAGGTAGAAACCGCCTGAAGGGTCAACTTGATGGTAGAAACCGCCATAAGGGTCAATTGAATGGTAGATACCGCCTGAAGGGTCAAATCATGGTAGAAACCGCCTGAAGGGTCAAATCAAAGGTAGAAACCGCCTGAAGGGTCAAACCAAGGTAGAAACCGCCTGAAGGGTCAAATCATGGTAGAAACCGCCTGAAGGGTCAAATCATGGTATAAACCAAGTAATCCCATCGGACGTGTGTCGCGACCCTCTTGAGGTTGTCGAGCTCTCGAGGGCTAATGGGCCGTCCTGTCTGGTCGGACGCGGGCCTCTCCCAAGGCCCATTACCCAAATCGCAACGGAGGTATGCGTGATCGACTTTCAGTGTAGTCTAGTGACATGTGCTAAGTGTGCATGCCATGGAGTCGCCACCAATCATTTTTTTAGGGTGTGATTGGACCACCCAATCGAATAGTTGGGAGTTTCTATTCAATTCTGCGAGAACCAGAGAAATGGTTTCGGGGACTTAGTTACACCAACTGTCAGAGTTGACGCCCTTTCGGTGCCTAAGTTGACTGAATTTTCTAGCCTGAGATTCATGCGGATGAGTAAGGTATGAACCCTAAATCTAGAAATTCATGCAGATAGGAGTGATTATCCTAGCAATCACAATCAGTAATAAAATGCGCAACTCAAGGAATCTAGATATGCAAATAAATCATTTGGCATTCCTAGTAAGGCCCTATTTATCAATCACAGCTCAAGAATGATTTAGCTGTCCTAGCCATTCTACACACGATCTAACCTAAGAAAAGCATTAGGAAGCATCGAAAGAGTTCGAGAGTACTCACATGGGGTTCGCCGTGCCCTGGTTTGGTCTTGGACGAGCCGACCCGATTATATTTGGGGATCCACTCGGCGTTTTACACCATGAAATCATGTGAAACAAAAATGAAAAAATTCAGCAAGGGGAATTTATTGTAGATGGTGGTCGATCTAATTGGACGTCAAGACTAAAAAATATGTAGAAATTTACAAATTAAAATACTCGAATGACATTTTTTGCCAAATTCAACTCTATGCGTCGTGAAGAAACAAATGCAATTGAACTTGAATTGTGACTATTTATGAGTTCAAAATGAAAAGGAAATTAAAATAAAAATATTGACTATTTTTCTATATTTTTACGACATCGAACGCTATTTTTCTTCATTTTTCATGTATTTTTCTATTTTTGGAAAATATTAAAAAATATTAAAAAATATGACAAATTATTTTTTTTTATCAAAAATGGTTCCTTTAGCTTGGTCAAGGTTACCAAAGATGATTTTTTAATTTTTTTAACTTTTTATAGATTTTTTATGAATTTTTTAAAAATAAACTATGAAAGACTAATCAAAAATCAGGTGTCAACAACGTGGAAAACCTCCGTTTTGGGAACCTTTTCAAGAAAATCAGGCAGTCTTAGCATGACGTGGAGAACCCTCGTCCTATGACTCCATTTTAAAATTAAACATTCCCATCGGACGTGGAAAACCTCCGCTTTGGGAACCCTTTTGAGAAACAAACCATCCCAGCGGACGTGGAAAACCTCCGACTTGGGACCCCTTTTCAAGAGAACCAAACCATCCTAGCGGACGTAGAAAACCTCCGTGTTGGGAACTCCTTTTGAGAAACAAACTATCCCAACGGACGTGGAAAACCTCCGACCTGGGACCCCTTTTGAGAAACAAACCATCCCAGCGGACGTGGAAAACCTCCGACTTGGGACCCCTTTTCAAGAAAACCAAACCATCCCAGCGGACGTGGAAAACCTCCGTCTTGGGAATCTTTTTCCAGAATAGGCAATCCCATTGGACGTGGAAAACCTCCAATTCGGGAACCCTTTTCAAAAATAGACAATCCCATTGGACGTGGAAAACCTCCAATTTGGGAACCCATTTGAAGAACCAGGTAATCCCACCGGACGTAGAAAACCTCCGACTTGGGAACCTTCTGAAGAACCAAACATTCCCACCGGACGTAGAAAACCTCCGACGTGGGACTCCTTTTGAGAACCAGGAAATCCCAGCGGACGTGGAAAACCTCCGACTTGGGACCCTTTTCATGAAAACCAAACCATCCCAGCGGACGTGGAAAACCTCCGTCTTGGGAATCTTTTTCAAAAAATAGGCAATCCCATTGGACGTGGAAAACCTCCAATTCGGGAACCCATTTCAAAAATCAGGAAATCCCACCGGACGTAGAAAACCTCCGACTTGGGAACTTTTTGAAGAACCGAGCAATCCCATCGGACGTAGAAAACCTCCGTGCTGGGAACTCTTTTTAAGAAACAAACCATCCCATCGGACGTGGAAAACCTCCATTTTGGGAACCTTTTCAAAAATCAGGAAATCCCAGCGGACGTAGAAAACCTCCGACTTGGGACCCCCTTTTCAAGGAAACCAAACCATCCCAGTGGACGTGGAAAACCTCCGTCTTGGGAATCTTTTTCAAAAATAGGCAATCCCATTGGACGTGGAAAACCTCCAATTTGGGAACCCATTTCAAAAATCAGGAAATCCTATTGGACTTGGAGAACCCTTGTCCTGGGAACCTTTTCAAGGAAATCAAACAATCCCGTCGGACGTGGAAAACCTCCGTCTTGGGAATCTTTTTCAAAAAATAGGCAATCCTATTGGACTTGGAGAACCCTTGTCCTGGGAACCTTTCTAAGGAAATCAAACAATCCCGTCGGACGTAGAAAACCTCCGTCTTGGGAATCTTTTTCAAAAAATAGGCAATCTCATTGGACGTGGAAAACCTCCAATTCGGGAACCCATTTCAAAAATCAGGAAATCCCAGCGGACGTGGAAAACCTCCGACTTGGGACCCCTTTTCATGAAAACCAAACCATCCCAGCGGACGTAGAAAACCTCCGTGCTGGGAACTCTTTTTAAGAAACAAACCATCCCATCGGACGTGGAAAACCTCCATTTTGGGAACCTTTTCAAAAATCAGGAAATCCCAGCGGACGTGGAAAACCTCCGACACGGGACCCGTTTTGAGAAACAAACCATCCCAGCGGACGTGGAAAACCTCCGACTTGGGACCCCTTTTCAAGAGAACCAAACCATCCCATCGGACGTGGAAAACCTCCGACTTGAGACCCCTTTTCAAGAGAACCAAACAATCCCAGCGGACGTGGAAAACCTCCGACTTGGGACCCCTTTTCAAGAGAACCAAACAATCCCAGCGGACGTGGAAAACCTCCGACTTGGGACCCCTTTTCAAAAACAAACAATACCGTCGGACGTGGAAAACCTCCGTATTGGGAACCCTCTTCAAAACTTGAAAAATCCCCTCTGGCCCCGCTAGTCAGCGTCATGGGATCCTCTAAAGCAAATAGGTGCCTAGAAGTCCACCCAAGACTGAAGCCCAAAAGGCTCGCTTGCCGCTTCGAAAGCACGATGACCAGATAAATCTCTCTGTAAGTGTTCACAGGTTGGTAGCCGCGGATCTGTCATCTTCCGGACCGGATCGCCAATTTTCAGCTTTAGAAGATTTCTTTCCCCAAAGTCCCCACTACACAGGGATTCACGACAGAGGTGTCTCAAAGCACAGTTCAAAATCGGAGCCCATAACGCTCGCGACTTGCCGCCTAGAAATACGGTGACCGCCTTTTCCACGAAGCACGCGCCGGATAGCCACGCCTCGAAGCTCTCACCCTTCGGAATGGATTGCAGCCGGTAGCCGCGGGAAAGACATTTATTCCACCCAAAATCCCACCATACAGGGATTCACGACAGAGGTGTCTCAAAGCACGGTTCAAGATCAGAGCCCATAACGCTCGCGACTTGCCGCCTAGAGATACGGTGACCGCCTTTTCCACGAAGCACGCGCCGGATAGCCACGCCTCGAAGCTCTCACCCTTCGGAATGGATTGCAACCGGTAGCCGTGGAAAAGAATTTCAAGACCCCAAAGTGGCAAATCAGGAGCCGTGAAGGGAGTAATAAAAACCCAGCATGGCGAACGAGACGCCACGAAAGGTAAAAAAAAAAAAAAACCTCCTCAGACTCCGCGTGCGCAGCATTCAACAGGCAGGTAAACGTCAGGTAAGCCTCCCTCGCTCCGACCCGTGTTCTAATTGTCAGAGTAAATCGGTGATTAATTTGAGCATTCATCAAAGGACTTAAGGGTTCGATGTCATAGCATTTCTTTTCCCCAGTCGAGTCGGTTAAGATTCAGGTGTCATTTTGTCTTTGAAAGCAACCTCTGACGAGCTCACTCTCAAAGAGGGGCAGCTGTTGACACCTGATTTTTGACTATCTTTTATTTCAGTTTTTATTTCTAAAATTAATTAAAAATAGCAAAAAAGGTCAAAAAATTGCAAAATCAACTTTGGAAGCCTTAACCTAGCCTTAGGAACCAATTTTGAACAAAAAATTTGTTTTGAATTTTTTAATATTTTTTGGAATTTATTTAATTATTAAAATACCCAAAAAATCAGACAAAATACCATCCGTGGTCAGAAAATTACACAAAAATATTCAGAAATTTTATTTTAATTTCCTCTTTAATATTTTCACTTTTTATAAGGGAAATTTAGCTCGGTTCATGGGGTTCCTTCACAAACCTAATCCCGAACCGGGCCTAAAAAAATCCTTTTCGAGTCTTTTAATTTTCAATTCTCGGTTTTTATAAGCTATGACATTGGACTCTAAAGTATTGAAATGCAATTGGGTCAATTTGCCCTCCAATTTGATCAATTTTAGCCAAAAGGGCTTAATTGCATAAAAATCTTTCAATTTAGTCCCCGGTTTTACAATTTTCGAAATTAAATTTCACACGGGCACACCCATTAAAATTAAACACCTCTACCCAATAGTTTTCATCATGCTGAATCCATTGGTGGGCTCGATTTTGAATGATTCGATCGTTTGGACCTTTGATTTGGTGAAATTCATTTTCGGATCCTAGGGACAATTTGGGGTTTTCATAAAATTTCAATCAATTGGTTCACGAAAATACCCTTATTTGATAGAAAATGTGTCAAGGAGTCCGATTATGCCATCAATTTCACGAAAATAGGTCGAATCGGGGCTCAATTTGAGCGAATTGGTCGAACCGGGCCGGTCGGGTCAGACCCGACCCGACCCGGTCCGACCAGGTCTGCAACATTGTTGCAGACCGTGGCCGACAGAACAGCAGGGGAGAACAGGGGAAGATGGGCAATGAGATGGGCGCGCGATTTTTCAAAGAGAAATGGGACAGCCGAGCGTGGGAAGCAAAAGGGACAGGGCATATTCGTTCTGGCAAGGGCGTGGGCATCGAAAAAGGGCCGGTCGGCCACGGGAGAGCGGGGCATGGTGCTCGGGTTTAAAGAAAACAGGGCCGAGAGAGTTGGGGGGGGGGGGGCACGGGATTTTTTCGGACGAAACCGACGGACAACCGACCACCCCAAACCTCCAGCGGACTTCACTCATCGCCACCAAGGTCGCCATTGCCGTCGCCGAGCTCGGAGCAGGTCAGTGTCCTCCCTTGAACTTCATTTTCCGAATGCACACTAATTGCTCGACGAAATGCCTCAATGAACCTCCCGACCATTAGCTCTCGGCCGTGACATCTCCGGCCTCGTTTCTTGCAATACTAGTCTTTGAGCTTCACTAGAACTATCCCTAAGCCTGGCTTGCTCTTTATTGCGCATTGAAACCGAGCCGGAAACCACGCCCGAAGCTTCGCCGTCCACCTTGCGGACCGAGAGCTCCACGAGGACTTCCGGCGGTCGACAAGCTCGGAACGAGCTCAGGTAAGGTTCTAGACCCCTCTTGAATGCTGCTTGATGGTTTAGAATCGAGCTTTGATAGATAAAATTTTCTGCAACTTACCTCGCCGGCGCCGGTTTCGGGGAGGTCCGGTTCGCCGTTTTTACGCGTATTCATGGCTATATTTTTTGTATGATGTTGATCCTAAGTTGATGGGGAACCGAATGGTGTAAGAATGAGCGAAAATTTCCAAGTTCGGAGGCGGTTTCGAAGTTCCGGCGAAAATTCCGGCGGTTTAGCCGGAATTTTGTTACTCCGGTCGTCTTCCCCGGCGAGGGGGCGACCGGTCAGCGGGTCAACGCTGACGTGGCATGCCACGTCGGCAGCCACGTCAGCATGCGGGGTCCGCGGCGGAAATTAAATAAAACAAAAAAACGAACGGCCCCGATCGCGACACGTGTCGCGATCCTAATTTTCCAATAATTCATTTTTGGTTTATCAACTAAATTCGATCCAACGGGCGAGGTAGTGCCAAGTGGCACTCTGTGGGACGTCCGATCTTCTCCAAGATCGGACGCACCAAGAGTCGCCACGTGGCACGATCCGGAGCGTCCATTTCGGTGGATTTTTCTAAAACGAAAATAAATTGGTTTTTGATCCGACGGTTAAAATCAGGCCACGTGGCTCCCTCCGAAGCGTCCGATCTAGTGGAAGATCGGACGCACGTGATGATGCCACGTGGCGAGATGAGAACCGTCGGATCCGGAGAATTTTCGGATAATAAATAAAATAGATAAAAAATAAAAAAAAATTGTAAAAAAAAGGAAAAAATGCTTAAAAATATAAAACGGTGTCGTTTTAGGCCGGTGTCGACCCCTAGGGTCGGGCCGGGCGCCCGTGATGCGCGGGCCGGGTCAGACCCGGCCCGGAAAATATTTTTAAATATTAAAAAAATTCAGAAAATAATAAAAAAAAATAATCAAATAATCAAAAAATCAATAAAAAATAGAAAATCATAAAACATTCAAAAAATTCGGAAAAATTCAGAAAAATTCCAGAAAATAGGAAATGGCCACATTCAACTGGCCAGGACCTGTTTCGGGTCTTTCGACCCCCGATCTTTCCAAAAATGACGGTTTTGCCCTTCCGGCAAACGTCTTCCAAAAAAATCCTATAAAATCCAGGAAAATCCCAAAAAATAGGAAATGGCCATAATCAACTGGCCAAGGCTCATCCCGGGTGTTTTAAACCCCGAAACTTCTTAAAAATGACGATTTCGCCCTTTGGACGAATCGTCTTCCAAAAATTGAAGAAAAATCAAGAAATTCCAAAAAATTCTCAAAAATGGGAAATGGCCACAATCAACTGGCCATGGAATATTTTGGGTAATTTGGTATCCAAACCTTCCAAAAAATGACAATTTTGCCCTTCGGGCTAATTGTCCCCGAATCTTCCCATTTTACCCCTATCCCTAAATCACATCTTCCCTAAGCCCTTATGGCTATACTAGGAGGCCAATGATTGAAATTGATGTGCATTGACATGATTTATTTACGCACTTGACTTGCGCTTTCATTATATTGACTGTGATTTGATAGGAATAGTCTTCCAATCTGCATGAAACCCTGAATCATACCTATCTCTCCCAAAATCGCGCCTGCATGAACTCTTAGTTAGGAAAATCACTCGCGTTAGGTACCAAAAGGGCGTTGGTAATGACATCGACGTAACCAAGTCCCCGAACCCAAAATCTCTGGTTCCGCAGAACTGATCGATCTCTCCCAATCGGTCAGTAAGGTTTCCGGTCTACCCTCCAAGAAAGACCGGTGGCGACTCCAAATGCATGCACAAGTTGCACATGCCACCACGACCACACTGAAGGTCGAAAGCGATCGACTCTTATCGTCGAATCCCTCAAAAGACATACTCCCGCCGCGATTTGGTATGGGCCTGGGAGGGCCCGCGCCGATCCGAAGCCCGCGATCCACATTTCAGAGTGGGGGCCGCGATCGGTAATCCATTAGCCGCGTCCGTTTTTCGGACGGGTCGCGACAACGAGAAACGTCTTAAAGCCATTTGCCACGGACAAACTTACCAAAAGAGGGTAGCCAGGGCATTCAATCGAAAGGTCAAGACCAGAAATTTCGAAGTAAATGACTTGGTAATTAGAAAAGTTTTGCCGAGTACTACTCATCCAGGAGGAAAATTCACTCCGAATTATGAAGGCCCTTACATTATCAAGAAAATTCTCACGGGAGAAGCATTGATTCTTGTAAACTCCGGAGGAGAAGAACTGGGGCATCCTGTAAATTCAGATGCTGTGAAGAGATATTACCCTTGAAATAAAATCAGATTCTGATCATACGACTTATCCCGAATTGAGCCTACCCTTCATGATAGTCATTGCATAAGCACCTCATGCATCCATGCATACACTAGCATGTGTTCAATATTGCAGGACCCAAGGAAGCAAGGTCGCGATAAATTGGAATGCATGATCAAGAGGACTTACTGTCGCAATGGTCAGGTGCAAGTCCTTTCTCTTCAAAAACTGAGAATTTCAAGATGTTTTAGAACACTTAACCATCTTGAGACCGTCAGAATCTTCATTGACATATCCCTCTTATATTTTCCAGGAATCTCTAGCCACACTGGGCAGGTAAGTTTTCCTTTCTCAATCTTTTAGATTTTGAGACCGTCAGAATCTTCATTACCAGAACTTAAAAGCTCCTTGGGATCTAGCATGCATCCAATTATCACGTCTATGAAGATGCAGAATTCTCATAGTTGTGACATTAGCATTCATGTTTAGATTTGGAGGTTATCTAAACATGGTTGAAATATACATTGTGCATCACAAATCCCTTTTGAGGGTAAGTTTTGGAGAAAGCAAAATGAACTTTTTCAACAAAAGTTGTTTAAACCGTTCAAAAGGATGTTTCCTCAGATAAGAGGCAACCTGAATCTAAACATGTCTCATACACACTTAAGAGATGAGTGGAGTGGTAAGTACAACGGGACCTTGACCTACGGAAGTAGGGGTTATTCGCAGTGACTACATGGATTGAGACGACGGAGGCATTCGTTTCTCTATCATAAACACTACAGGTGACCATTGATAACCCTTTGAACGACGGTTTCATTCTATACCCCTGTCGAGAACCACCCCACAGTGGGGCAAACTGGAGGTACGTCCAGCAGTATCAGGAGGTAAATGGTCAGAAGTTCTCTTGCTCAGACTTGCATCAATCTTCGTGTGTTGCTTGTCATTTTAACTTCCATGGTAATTCAGGTGCTTTAGGATGACGAAAAGCATTCGTTTCTCTATCCTATACACTTTTACCCTTCGCACAGCCCAGTTGAGCCTATACATTCATTTCACAAACCCGTTGGTGATCATTGCATATTCCAAGACGGAAGCGACGTCCCTTCAAGAGCGGAAGAGTTCAAAACACAGGATTTGTGAAAAATTCATAGATTAATGTTTGAGTGCTGAGATTCAAGTTGTACATCTAGCACACTCATTTGAAAATTCTGATCCCCAAAAGAAAAGAAAAGGTGGGATCTCGACAAAAGACGGGAAAAAGAAAAAAGAGAAAAAAAATCAGATCCTGGGCATCAATAAAAAGCAAAGTGCCTGGTAAAAACAAGGCCAATGCCCATCCAAATACTTGTACACTTGTGAATCATGTGTTTGATCTTGTAAATGCCAAAAGATGGCATGATACCTTTGTATAGGTCACTAGTGAGATCTGATTGTAAAAGAAAATCCTAAGGGAGCTGGACAGCAAAGGATACTCCTAGATTATGTCACACTCAGATGATGAAAGCATAGACAAGATGTCGACGCCATCTCAACATGAAAGAGATATTTTCTAAAGACAAATATGCACTTCAAAGACTGAAGACGCTCTTTGAACCAGAAGGGATAAGATCAACGGCAAACTTGCAACGATCACCAATGTAAACCCTTCGCATATTCTGAGCCAAAAACAAGCCTTCTTTGGTCCCCAATCATACCTACGTTACAACCCTGAAAAGCCTTTTCTGATTAAGGCACTTGGATTGACATAGGGTTTAATGTCTAAGCTTAGCTCGAAGAAGTTCGAGCAAGATTATTTCTTTCTCATTTTGCAGGTTTCTTGACTTGTAAACCTGGAGCAGACATTGAAGACTTCTCTTCGAAAGCCTTGACTTGCACGCAAGTCCCCTTTGAAAACCGTTGACCAAGCCCAACATTACGGTCCCTTGGAAGTCCTCCTGATCAATCGAGGTGTATTCACTGCGAATGATCCTGAACCCTAGGCGCAGGTTTGATAGTAAGTTCGAGTGCATTCTTGGTAAAAGACCATTATCTCAAAGCGGTGAGAAGTCCTCTTTGATGAGAATACTCCGTTGGATATTTTAACCAAACTCTTTTGGTGATTTCAGATTGTTTGTTTCAAACTTTCCCCACAAGGAATTTGTGATCAGTTCCGTATGTTGCAAGGTGTTTTGGATAACCTCCAGCATCGTAATGCATTCATTGAAATTTTTTCATGACTATGATATAAGTCATAAAGTACTATCAGTTTGACATCGGATATCACTTAAAGACCATTGATGTGCCTTTAGTAAGAAAATTTTCAGGTTGGAGCTTCCGCAAGATTCTTGATGACTTCAGCTCCTAAAATGGCTCGTATCACTCTTGGTGAGAAACGTTTAACATGTCTAAACTTCTGCAGAATTCCTGGCAATCCCAGATCTCAGAAGAACACAACCTCTCTTGGTAAGAAAGAGTTTACATGTTCAAGCTTCTGTAGGACCCCTGGTATCCCTAGACCTTAGAATGCTACTTCTTTTGTGAAGAATATATTTCAAGTTTAAGCTTCTGCAGAACCCTTGGTAACCCCAGGTCTCAGAATGACACATTTCTCTAAGAAGGAAAGTTTATATGCCTGAGCTTCTGACAGATTCTAGGTAACCCCAGATTCTAGAATGCTATTGTTCTTGGTTAAACTTCTATAGGAATCATGGTAACCCCAGATTCTAGAAAGATGCCTTGCTCTGTGAAGAAGAGCTTTCAAGTTTATTTTCCTGCAAGATCCCTGGTAATTCCATATCTCGGGAAAACACATTCTTATGAACAATTTTGTAGGTTTAATCTTTCTGCAGGATAACTGGAGCTCCCAGATCCCAGAATGTCACCTCCAATGTCAAAAGGACAATCTCCAAAATCATCCCTCTGTGAGATTTCAAATTTACAGGTTTGAACTTTCTGCAGGATACCTGGAGTCCCCAGATCCCAGAATGTCACCCCAATGTCAAAAAGGACAATCTTCGAAATCATCCCTCTGTGAGATTTCAAATTTACAGGTTTGAACTTTCTGCAGGATACCTGGAGTCCCCAGATCCCAGAATGTCACCTTCAATGTCAAAAAGGACAATCTTCGAAATCATCCCTTTGTGAGATTTCAAATTTACAGGTTTGATCTTTCTGCAGGATAACTGGAGCTCCCAGATCCCAGAATGTCACCTCCAATGTCAAAAGGACAATCTCCGAAATCATCCCTCTGTGAGATTTCAAATTTACAGGTTTGAACTTTCTGCAGGATACTTGAAGTCCCCATATCCCAGAATGTCACCTTCAATGTCAAAAAGGACAATCTTCGAAATCATCCCTCTGTGAGATTTCAAATTTACAGGTTTGAACTTTCTGCAGGATACCTGGAGTCCCCAGATCCCAGAATGTCACCTCCAATGTTAAAAAGGACAATCTTCGAAATCATCCCTTTGTGAGATTTCAAATTTACAGGTTTGAGCTTTATGGAGGATACCTGGAGTCCCCAGATCCCAGAATGTCACCTTCAATGTCAAAAATGACAATCTTCGAAATCATCCCTCTGTGAGATTTCAAATTTACAGGTTTAAGCTTTCTGCAGGATACCTGGAGTACCCAGATCCTAGAATGTCACCTCCCATGTCAAAAGGACAATGTTTGAAATTATCTCCCTGTGTGAGATCCCAGTGTTACAGGTTGGAACTTTCTGCAGGATACCTAGAGCTCCCAGGTTCCAGAATGTCACCTTCAATGTCGAAAGGACAACATTCAAGATAGTCTTTCTATGAGATCTCAGGTAGCCCCTAGATCCCAGAAGAATCTTATCTAAGTTTTTGCAGGTTTAAGTTTTCTGCAGGATACTTGGAATCCCCAAATCCCAGAATAACGCCTTGCAGTCGAAAGGACAATTTTCAAGATCAGCTTTCTGTGAGGTTCTAGGTAACCCCTAAACCCAGAATAGCTCATGTGGTGAAGCCTAAAGGTTAGACACACCTCACTTGTATGAATCCTAGTTAATTCCTTAGAATATACGATCAAAAACTGTTGACAAAGTCTGCTTTCTGTGAGGTTCTAGGTAACCCCTAAACCCAGAATAGCCCATGTGGTGAAACCTAAAGGTTAGGCACACCTCACTTGTATGAATCCTAGTTAATTCCTTAGAATATAGGATCAAAAACTTCTGACAAAATCAGCTTTCTGTGAGGTTCTAGGTAACCCTTAAACCCAGAATAGCTCATGTGGTGAAGCCTAAGGGTTAGGCACACCTCATTTATATAGATCCTAGTTAATTCCTTAGAATATAGGATCAAAATGTTCGACAATCCCTAAGAGACTGGGTGCGTCATCCATAGGTTCCTAGCAGAGAGGAATCATATTCTCGGCCTGATCCCCCTGAAGGATCAAAATGTCCGACAATCCCTAAGAGACTGAGTGCGTCATCCACAGGTTCCTAGCAGAAAGGAGTCCTATTCATGGTCTGATCCACCATACGGATCAAAATCCCTGACAATCCCTAAGAGACTGGGTGCGTCATCCATAGGTTCCTAGCAGAAAGGAGTCCTATTCATGGTCTGATCCACCATACGGATCAAAATCCCTGACAATCCCTAAGAGACTGGGTGCGTCATCCATAGGTTCCTAGCAGAAAGGAGTCCTATTCATGGTCTGATCCACCATACGGATCAAAACCCCGACAATCCCTAAGAGACTGGGTGCGTCATTCACAGGTTCCTGTCAAGTGTAGGAATCCCATACTGGTACGGCCTACCATACAGGCTAGAGTTTAATCGCCCTAGGATACTCAAAAGACGAGTCCCTAGGTATTCACTTGAACCCGTTGTACACCGCGCATGCCGCACGAACATCAGGCAAGTAATCAACAGGTAAATGGCAAGTGGGTCTCTCTACTTTCTCTCTCACTTCAGCGAAAGAATGAAGAGCAGAACGTTCACCAGCGGGACAAGAAAGATTGAGTGTCAAGATTCGTTTTTCTTTTCCCCAGTCGAGTCGGTCTAGACTCAAGCGTCACCTGTCTTTGAGAGAAACCTCTCACGAGATTCCTCTCAAAGAGGGGCAGCTGTTGACACCTGATTTTTGACCCAGCCTTTTTCATTTTTTATTTTTTGAAAAATCACAAAAATTCATAAAAAGTCAGAAAATTACAAAATCAACCTTGGTGGCCTTGGCCAAGCCCAAGGAACCATTCTTGACCAAAAAATAATTTTTCACATTTTTCATATTTTTTTAGTATTTTTGGAAAATAGAAAAAAAAAACTTAAAAAATCAAGAAAAATAGCATTTGAGGTCACAAAAATATGGAAAAATATCCAATATTTTTCCTTTTAATCCCTTGTATTTTTGAACTCACAAAAAAATCAAAATCAGATTCAATTTTAGGTGTTCATTTGCAACCCATACTATTGAATTTGAAGAAAAAATAACAATTGAGTCTTTTAATTTGCAATTTTGGCATTTTTTAAGATCTTGACATTCAATCTAACTATCCCCTATTTCAATTTAGCCCAATTGTTTGCGCAATTTTCTCAATTGCACGGATTTGACAAAATTACATACTAAAATTGCATTTTAGTCCTTGAAATTAAGCATAATTGAAATTACTTTCAATTCAAGGGCTATCATTGCAAATTGAACATGCTACCCAATGGATTTCACCATTTTAAATCGATTGGCGCAGGTGGTTTGACTCAATTTGATCATTTGCACCCTCAATTACACGATCCCCAATTTCCAATTAAATGAAAATTTGGGGATTTCGTAGAAATTGATGAAAACTTTTGGGCAAAACCACATTTCTAGATAGAATTCATGCCCTAGATTCGATTATGAGGTTCAATTGCAAAAATTTCCCATTAATTTGGGTTTAATTTCGAAAATGGTGAGTCGGAACCGGTTCTGACCGGTCCGACCGCCGGTCCGACCAGTCGAACCGGTCCAGAACAATGTCATCTTCTTCCGCGAGAGTCTGCGCAAATGAACAGTGAAAAGCCGAGCTTTGACAGCTAAATTGACAGACCAATCGACCGCAATCGGAGACACACTGGTGGGGGTTTAAAGCTTTAGATCGTCCCCCGTTGATTGACATCAAGATCACGACCAATGGTTGCCTGAGGAGGGAGTAATCGGACGGTCAAGGTCGCCGGACTTGCAAAAGTCAACAAAAGCAAAAAACAGCTCAAATCCTTGCCAAATTCGTGCGAAATAAAGCCGGCCGCAGAACCAAATGGGATTAAACGGAATGCCCATCCTCCCCGACGTCGTTCTGACCTATTTGCACGTGACTACACGTGCCAAATGGAGTTGGTTGAAGCTCCACCGTTCGGCGCCAAAATTCCCAAGAGCTATATAAGCTCGTGATCGCTTTCAGTTGAAAAAAAGGACAGATTCAGTTGTAGAAGGTGAAACTGAATCGAGAGAGAAAGAGAAAGCGCGAAGCAGAGCTCGTTCTCCGACCCCCGTCGTCGAGAATTTGAACTCGAATTGCAGGGCGCTGGTTGGGTCTTCCCAGGCCAAACCAAAGCCACACGAGGCCACCAGAAGGTCGCCCAAAGTCCCCGGAATCGATCGCCGCTGGCCGCGCACAAGGAATCCGCGAGAACATGTGAGTTGCAGTCTCGAGTGTTTCTTCAAGCTTTCATGGCGATTCATGCGTTTCTTGATCATTCATGCAATTAGTGTTGGCGTTTCATTCCCTGAACATCACTGACCATCGTCGCGTATCTTGTTTGCATTGGTTTTGTCTTAACACGCCCAATCGAGTCTTCCAATCCAACCTCCATTGTCGAGCCACTGTTCATCTTTCCCCAGCCAAATCTGGGCCGAGCGAGCTCGAGGTAAGTCTCCTGAACATTGAATGATGCTTCCCTGTTAATAAATTGGTTCATTACGCCATGAATCGAGTGATTTGAGTGTATGTGTACGTACTGGTTCTATATGTTAGAATAGAAGCGATTTCGAGTCGATTGCCGCCGGTCTCGTTCCAGTCCGTCGAGAATCCACCGTCAGATCGTCATCGGAGTTCCTCAGCCGTCCATTTTGCCGGGGTCGAAAGGTTGAAGACGAAGCTGACGTGGCGTGGTCAGCAGGTCAAAGGCCTAGGTGGCGATGCGTGATTGGTCCACGTGATGTCGAGTCAGCGCGGCCGTTAGGGGCTGTTATTCGAATTAACGGATCGGACGGTTGAGATAAATCGAACTTAAATTCTAGTGGCCGTCCGATTAATAAATATAATTATCTAAAAATGATTTTTAAAATCAGAAAATAAACAAAGGGTGGAAACGGTGTCGTATGGATTAATGAGAAGGCGACGTCGTTTAGGGTGATAGAATAGACGGTCTAGATTGAGTCTCAGGATCTAATCGTGGCCGTAGGTTTAAGTAATCGGATCAAACGGTCCTGATCGAGTCTTCGCCTAATCTGAACCGTAGGTTTTAGTAATCAGATCCAATGGGCACAGATCAGCCACGCGATTCATCAGGGACCGTAGGATTAGAACCGATTAAAACAAAAAAAAAAACTAAAAAGCATCAAACGGCGTCGTTTTGGTCTTCGGTTTCACGGATCCGGGTCTGGGCCGGGTTCCGACCTGAGTGGGTCGGGTCGACCCGGTCCGAATAATATTTTTTTAAAAATAAAAATCAGAAAATGATTTAAAAAAAAAATAAGAAAAATCTTAGAAAATCCAAAAAAATGCTAGAAAATTCCAGAAAAATTCCAAAAAAAATGTGGAAAAATTGTGGAAAAATCCTAGACATTCCAGAAACCCCTAAAAATCAAGGGTTGACCACAGACAACTGGTCAACCCTATTTTTGGGGTTTCTTATCAGTTCTTCCGAGACTTGACGACATTACCCTTTAGGGGTAAGTCGCCTCTGCTATGATGCAAGATAAGGCCGATAATGCCAAAGTAAGAATTAGGGTCGATTAGAAGATCAATTCTCAAGTTTGGGTTTCGAGTCCCGCCCCTTTTCTCAAAATGACGATTTTGCCCTTCAATGGGAAAATTGTCTTTCTTGTCTCAATCGAGTTTTGAAAATTGCTTAAAGTTAGGGTTTGGGTCAGGTGGACGATCAACCCTAATATTTGAGGTTTTCAGTCCTCGCTTTTGTCCAAATGACGACTTTACCCCTCCGAGGGTAAAATCACTTGAAAATTCCAGAAAAATCCTGAAAATTCCCGAAAAATAGGAAATGGATTGGATTGATGGCCAATCCTATTTCCACTATCTTTTGACTTCCCAATTTGTCTAAAATGACAGATTTACCCTTTTTAAGGGTAAATTTTCTCCGAATTGTTCAAAATTACGATTCTGCCCCTCATGGGCGAATCATGTCCAAATCACTCCTAAGCCTTGATTGATATTTCTCTAGGCTAATAGAGCCTCATTAGGGATACCATGCTGATTTCATGTGTTTTATCCGCATGTATTGATTACTTGATTTGCGTCCTTACTTTTAATGATTGTGAGTGATAGGGTAGCTGTTCCCATCTGCATGAACTCCTAGATTTAGGATCAGTACCTCACTCCTCTGTATGAAATCTTAAGATCAGATAAACCATTCAGCTTAGGTACCGAAATGGCGTCAACTCTGATAGTTGGCGTAACTAAGTCCCCGAACCCACTTCTCTGGTTTCCACAGAATCGAATAGACTACTCCCAACTATTCGATAGGGTTTCCGATCGTACCCTCCGCAAAACGATTGGTGGCGACTCCTCGACATGTACACTTATCACATGTCACTAGACCACACTGAAGGTCAATCGCGTATATCCAGCAGTTGCGATTTGGGTAATAGGCCTTGGGAGAGGCCCGCGTCCGATCAAGCCAGCGATCGGGCGGCCCATTAGCACGCTCCCCGCCTCCGCGAGGGGGAGGGTCGCGACAGTTACCAAGATGCCCCTTCGCTAGCCAGGATATATTGATAAAATAGGTTCAAAATGCTATGATAATGAGCATCAAACAAAAATCACTCTCCAGTAACTCAAATCAAATTCAGAACCATCTCATGCATAAATTTCACAAACCAAATGATATAACTTTTCACAATTCAATCGGCTATAGTACACTACAAGTGCCAACATTTATATATGACACTCACTTTAGTGCCAAAACTTTTAAAACGATTACTTAAGTATTAACTTATTCTCTTTTAAATGCTTACTTTAGTGCCAATTCTGATTTGAGCTAACGTGGCTTGCTGGAGATGGCACCGAAGTGAGTGTTTTTCAAAAAAATTGGCACTTAAGTAATCATTTTGAAAGTTTTGGCACTAAAGTGATCATTGTTTTAAAAAAATTGGCTTTTCAGTGATTGTCTTGAAAATTTTGGCACTACAATGAGCTCTGACACTTGTGATGTACTTAAACCCAATTCAATTTAAATGCATTTCACAAATAAATACATATAATATTTATCTAATCCTTCCTTGCGGTTTTGTTGACACCCAATATTCTGTTACTTCCTAGTATGTCTGAGGATGCTTCCTCGAAAAATAGAAATGTGAAAGCTTGGTATGCAGAGGACACCAGCTTAAGCAGTCATGTATGACTTCCCATTACAGGGGACATAATTTTGTCATCACTTTCTCATGAAAAAAACTTGGCTTACTCTGTTGAAAATATATGTCTCGAGTTTAAGTCGAAGGTGAATATGTGAATATTATGTTGCGGATTTAATAAGTCCAAGAATATTCATATTCAGAAGATTACGGAATTATATCGCGTAAGAGTCGTTGGCCGAATTGGAAAGTCCACATAGGACTTTGAATTTGGGTTGGCCGTGCATATCAAGAAAAAGGAATATCGCCACATGGATTTGAATTTATTTGCATGGAAGTAAAGGCAATATACTTCCCTATATCATAAAGCCAACGTGAAAAGGAAAGTCCAATTTGGACTTGTTGACCGAATATACTCTGAGACATGCAATTTCCTTCCCACGTTACCCAAAGATACAATGATATATATATTCTCATGAGTTTTGGAATAGTGGTCTGCAGAGGCTTAGACTAGTGCGGCCTTTCGTGAATTAGAGGACTCCAGTTATTGAAGCACCACTTTGCATGAGTGCTTTGTCGCGACCCGTCCGAAATCAGACGCGGCTAATGGATTACCGATCGCGGGCCCCCACTCTAAAATGCGGATCGCGGGCCTTAGATCGGCGCGGGTCCTCCCAGGCCCATACCAAATCGCGGCGGAGGTATATCTTTAAGGGATTCGACGATAAGAGTCGATCGCTTTCGACCTTCAGTGTGGTCGTGGTGGCATGTGCAACTTGTGCATGCATTTGGAGTCGCCACCGGTCTTTCTTGGAGGGTAGACCGGAAACCCTATTGACCGATTGGGAGAGATCGATCAGTTCTACGGAACCAGAGATTTTGGGTTCGGGGACTTGGTTACGTCGGTGTCGTTACCAACGCCCTTTCGGTACCTAACGTGAGTGATTTTCCTAACTAAGAGTTCATGCAGGCGCAATTTTGGGTGATATGGGTCAGGGTTTCATGCGGGTTGGAAGACTGGTCCTATCAAACCACAGTCAATATAATGAAAGCGCAATCAAGTGCATAAATAAATCATGTCAATGCACATCAATTTCAATCATTGGCCTCCTAGTATAGCCATAAAGGCTTAGGGAAGATGTGATTTAGGACTAGGGGTAAAATGGAAAGATTCGGGGACAATTAGCCCGAAGGGAAAAATTGTCATTTTTGGAAGGTTTGGATACCGAATTACCCAAAATATTCCATGGCCAGTTGATTGTGGCCATTTCCCATTTTTGAGAATTTTTTGGAATTTCTTGACTTTTCTTCAATTTTTGGAAGACGATTCGCCCAAAGGGAGAAATCGTCATTTTCAAGAAGGTTCGGGGTTCAAAACACCCGGGATGAGCCTTGGCCAGTTGTTTGTGGCCATTTCCTATTTTTTGGGATTTTCCTAGATTTTTTAGAATTTTTTTTGGAAGACGGTTTGCCGGAAGGGCAAAATCGTCATTTCTGAAAAGATCGGGGGTCAAAAGACCCGAAACAGGTCGTGACCAGTTGAATGTGGCCATTTCCTATTTTCTGGAATTTTTTAGAATTTTTTTTTTGGAAGACGGTTTGCCGGAAGGGCAAAACCGTCATTTCTGAAAAGATCGGGGGTCAAAAGACCCGAAACAGGTCGTGACCAGTTGAATGTGGCCATTTCCTATTTTCTGGAATTTTTTAGAATTTTTTTTGGAAGACGGTTTGCCGGAAGGGCAAAACCGTCATTTCTGAAAAGATCGGGGGTCAAAAGACCCGAAACAGGTCGTGACCAGTTGAATGTGGCCATTTCCTATTTTCTGGAATTTTTTAGAATTTTTCTGAATTTTTCGAATTTTTTGAATATTTCATGATTTTTTATTTTTTTTATTGATTTATTGATTATTTTATTATTTTCTGAATTTTTTTAAAAATATTCAAAAATATTTTCCGGGCCGGGTCAAACCCGGCCCGCGCCTCTCGGGCGCCCGGCCCGACCCTAGGGGTCGACACCGGCCTAAAACGACACCGTTTTATTTTTTTAAACATTTTTCTATTTTTTACAAATTTTTTGATTTTTTATGTATTTTATTTAATTATCCGAAAATTCCCGGATCGGACGGTCCACGTCGTGCCACGTGGCTTCGTCTCGTGCGTCCGATCAAATACTAGATCGGACGTCCCTCAGTGAGCCACGTGGCCAAATCGTAGCCATCGGATCAAAAATCAATTATTTTCCCTTTTTTAAGAAAACCAATGAATCGGACGCTCCACACTGAGCCACGTGGCCACCTTCGGTGCGTCCGATCTTGCACTAGATCGGACGTCTCTCAGAGTGCCACGTGGCGCGATGTCGTCCGCCGGATTGATTTCTAATTAATAATCCGAAAATCAATTATTGTTATTCCAAAAATCCAGGATCGTGACACGTGTCACGATCCGGACCGTCGATTTCGTTTTGTTTTAAAATGAACGGACCGACCCCGCCCGGCTGACGTGGCGCCTACGTGGCCGGCCACGTCAGCCGTTGACCGGTTGACCGGTCTTCGGTCGCCGGAGAAGACGACCGGCGACTCGCCGGAACAGTAATTTTTCCGGCGAAGTCGCCGGAAAATGCCCAAAACCGAACCAAAACTCAAAATTTTTTGGGAAATTTTTGTGGCATTCGGACCCTCAGCACCTCAACATCAACATACACACGAAACATGGCAAATTTTACGTCGGGAAACGACCGAACCGGACCCCCACAGTCCCGGCGCCGGCGAGGTAAGTTACAGAATTTTTTTTTTATCAAAACTCAATTCTAAGACCTCGAACAGCATTTAAGCAAGGTTTGGGGACTTACCTGAGGGTGCCTAGGCCTCGGCGACCGCCTTCCTCGCCGGACCGGGTCTTCGGCTTGGTCCAAAAACGGTGGAGCTCCGGCGACCGGTTTCGCACGGTTTTATTGCGAGACAAAGACCAAAACGAGCGGAAGGACAGTGATAGTGGAGCTTAGGGACGGAATACGCATCAAATGAGGCACGAGGAGCCCCGGCCGAGACTCAAAAAATACAAAGCCCATTCGGGCATTTCGTCGAACGGGTGGTGTGCATGCGAGAAATGGAGGTCGGGGGAGAATACCGACCTGCTCCGGGCTCGACGGCGATGGCTGAAGCTCTGGTGAGGTCCCGTGGCGTCCGGGGAAGCTTCCTCGACCTCCGGTTTCTCCCCAAACTTGCGCAAAAAAAAAACCCCCCCCTTTCCATGGCCGAGCTCGGTTTTAACCGAGAATCTCCGCCGGTTTCGTGGCCGACCGGTCTGCCTCCACGCCTGCTGAGATGAGTGTGGCCCTTTTGTCGATGTTCCACACGCCTGCTTGTCCTTTTCTCCTCGAAAAACCGCTCCCCGCAGTCTCCCCATCTTTCCCTGTTTTTGCCCATGCTCGGCGTGCTGGGTCTGCAACAATGTTGCAGACCCGGTCGGACCGGGCCGGGTCGGGTCGGACCCGACCGGCCCGGTTCGACCAATTCTTTCAAATCGGACCCCAAATTGACCTATTTTCGTGAAATTGATGGCATAATCAGACTCCTTGACACATTTTCTATCAAATAAGGGTATTTGCACGAATCGATTGATTGAAATTTTATGAAAACCCCAAATTGTCCCTAGGATCCGAAAATGAATTCCACCAAATCGAAGGTCCAAACGATCGAATTATTCAAAATCGAGCCCACCAATGGATTAAGCATGATGAAAACTATAGGGTAGAGGTGTTTGATTTTAATGGGTGTGCCCGTGTGAAATTTAATTTCACAAATTGTAAAATCGGGGACTAAATTGAAAGATTTTTATGCAATTAAGCCCTTTTGGTTAAAATTGATCAAACTGGAGGGCCAATTGACCCAATTGCATTTCAATACTCTAGAATCCAATGTCATAGCTTATAAAAACCGAGAATTGAAAATTAAAAGACTCCAAAAGGATTTTTTAGGCCCGGTTCGGGATTAGGTTTGTGAAGGAACCCCATGAACCGAGCCATATTTCCCTGGTAAAAAGTGAAAATATTAAAGAGAAAATTAAAATAAAATTTATGAATATTTTTTGTAATTTTCTGACCACGAATGGTATTTTTCCTGATTTTTTGGGTATTTTTATAATTAAATAAATTCCAAAAAATATTAAAAAATTCAAAAAATATTTTTTGTTCAAAATTGGTTCCTAAGGCTAGGCTAAGGCTCCCAAAGTTGATTTTGCATTTTTTTTAACATTTTTTGCTATTTTTAATTAATTTTAGAAATAAAAACTATAATAACGGATGGTCAAAAATCAGGTGTCAACAGCTGCCCCTCTTTGAGAGTGAGCTCGTCAGAGGTTGCTTTCAAAGACAAAATGACACCTGGATCTTGACCGACTCGACTGGGGGAAAGAAATGCTATGACATCGGACCTTCAAGTCTTTTGATGAATGCTCAAATTAATCACCGGTTTACTCTTGCAATTCGAACATGGGCCGGAGTGAGAGAGGCTTACCCAAAGCTCACCTGTCAGATGCTGCCGGTTGCGATGACTTTCAAGAAGATACCTAGGACTGGTTCAGAATATCCTAGGGAGATTAAGCTCTGACCTGTATGGTAGGTCATACCATTAGTTGACCCTTATGGCGGTTTCTACCATCAAGTTGACCCTTATGGCGGTTTCTACCTTTGAATTTAGTTTTGACCCTTATGGCGGTATCTACCTTTGAGTTGATCCTTATGGCGGTTTCTACCATTCAATTGACCCTTATGGCGGTTTCTACCATGGAGTTGACCCTTCAGGCGGTTTCTACCTTTGGTGAGACTCCAGACTGATAGGAATCTAAGGATGACGCGCCCGTTCTGTAGGGTTTGTCGGAGACTCGATCGTTCTGTAGATCGGTCTTGGAAAAGGTTTGCCTACTAAAAGGCTACGCCTATGGAATGACATATCCCTTCTTGTCGGGACTAGTCGAAGACTCGATCGTTCTGTAGATCGGTCTTGGAAGAGGTTTGCCTACTAAAAGGCTCCGCCTATAGATTGACATATCCCTTCTTGTCGGGACTAGTCGAAGACTCGATCGTTCTGTAGATCGGTCTTGGAAAAGGTTTGCCTACTAAAAGGCTCCACCTATGGAATGACATATCCCGTCTTGTTGGGACTAGTCGAAGACTCGATCGTTCTGTAGATCGGTCTTGGAAAAGGTTTGCCTAACTCTAGGTTCACCTGAAGGCTATTCTGGGATTTAGGGGTTACTTGAAATCTCGCAGAAGGCCGAGTTGTCCTTTCGACATGCGAGGTACCTTTCTGGGATCTGGGGACGCCAATTATCCTGCAGAAAGCTGAAACCTGCAAACTTTTCATTAAAAAGGTATCAGTTTGGGACCTGGGTTCTCCAGGGATCCTGCGAAACATGACCCTATGAGCTTTTCTTGACAGAGCAAGGCATCCTTCCGGGATCATGGGTTCTCCACGTCCGATGACACTGTCTGAATTTTGAAAAAGGGTCCCGAGACGAGGGCTCTCCACGTCTACTGGGATTGCTTGATTTTTTGACAGGGGTCCTAGGACGAGGGTTCTCTACGTCTAGCTAGGACTGCTTGCTTTTGAAAGGGGTTCTAGGACGAGGGTTCTCCACGTCAAGCTAGGACATTTTCTTTTAAAAGGGTTTTTCTTCCCCTCTTTTAGAGATCCCGAAGTTTGTCGGGAATTCAGTTTTCGAAGCAGTGAAAGATTTTATTTTGACAAAGCTTCATTTGGGTCTGTTGAGGTGACATTCTGGGAGCTGAGTTCTCCAGGTATCCTGCAGAAAGTTCAAACCCGTGTGCTCCACTCCACGGAGCAAATGTTTTTCTGGGATTTGGGATTTTCAAGAATCCTGCAGGAAGTTTAAACATGCGTGCTCCTTTCATTAGAGCGAGACATTCTTCTGGATATTTGGGGTCTCCAATGGATCCTACAGAAGTTTGAGCCTGAAAGATTTTTCTTCACCAACAAAACGTTAGTAATCTTTGGGAAGACCACGGCTGTCCATTTGACAAAAACCGTATGATTTAAGTTTTAGTCGTGAAATGCGCATTTTGATGCTGGAGGTTATCCAAAGCATTCTTGCAACATGCAAATGTGATCACAAACTCCTTGCATGGAAAATCTGGATCAACAATTTGAAAATTCCAAAAAGAGTTTGTTCAAAACATCAATGGGAATATTTCTCGACGAGGATGTCTTCTCACCTGTTTTGAGGTAATGATTTTTACAGGGGATGTACTCAATTCCCTACTGACCTGTGCCTAGGTTTTAGGCTCATTCGCAGCGCATACATTTTGATCGGTCGGGAGGTCTTCCACGGGACCGTAATGTTGGGCTTGGATATTGGTTTTCAAGGGGGACCCGCTTTGGAGTCGAGGCCATTGAATGAAAGTCTTCACCATTTGCTCCAGGTTTACAAGTCGAGAACCCTGCAAAATGAGAAAGAAATAGCCTTGCTCGTACTTCTTCGAGCTAAGAAATATGTTAACCCAAGTGTCTTAGTCAGAGAAGACTGTTTCAGGGTTGTAACTTTGGTAGGATTGGGGACCGAAAAAAAGGCTTGTTTTTGGCCCAGAATTCATGAGGGGATTGACGTTGGTGATCATTGCAAACTTGTCACCTATCTTTTTCATTCTGCATCTTCAACTTTTGAGGTGTGCAACCGCTTTTGAGGTGTGCACAAATTCCTGAGAAAACGCCCTTGGCTGCATTAAGAGACTACCAACTCTATCTGCGTCTTTGCTCCGCGCTTGATACCTTTTGAGGAGTAGTTTTTGGAATCTGACTCCTTCTGAATTTTTCTTCTCCTGTTTCTAAACTGGTTTCACTGGTGGGATTGATACAAATTGTTCACCCAGGCATCGGCCTTGCTTTTACCAGGCACTTTGCTTTTTCTTTATGCCGAGGATTTTTCTCATCATCTTTTCCTTTTCATTTTTCTTTTGAAATCTCGCTTTTTCTCATCTTTGAGAGGTCGTGTTAGACATGTGACCAAATGTCTAAACACGCTTTAAGCATTAGCCTAGGAATTTCTTTGTAATCCCTAAGTCTCGCACTCCTCCGTTTCTGAAGTGATGATGCATTCGTCTTGGAATGTGCAACGATCACCAACGGGTTTATGAAATAATTTGGCAGGCCCAACTTGGCTGTGCAAAGGGTATGGTGTGTGGGATAGAGAAATGAATACTTCTCGTCATCCTATGGCACTTGGATTACCATATAAACAACACACAAAGATTGATGTTAGTCCGAGCAAGAAAATTTCTAACCATTTTCTCCTGATGCTGCTGGACTCGCCTCCATTTTGCCCCAATGTGGGGTGGTTCTCGACAGGGTTGAGAATGAAAACCGCCGTTCAAAGGGGTTGTCAATGGTCACCTGTAGTGTTTGGGGGTGTGAACCAAATGCCTCCGTCATCCCAATCCATGTAATTGTTGCGAATAATCCCTACTCCCGTAGGCCCAGATCTTGCTATCTGATCCGCTCCACTCACCTCTCCAGTGTATGTAGAACGTGTTTGGATTAGGCTTACCCCCTCGTCTTTTGAGAAAACATCCTTTTGAGAGTTTTGAAACCCTTCTTGGTTTGAAAAAAATCTCATTTCGAATGATTTGAAAACCTCTTGCTGAAAATGCTCATTATCACTCTTTTACTCATTTTTGTTAAGGCTAGACATTTCGAATACGGACCTTGGGGTTTTTACAGGGTCCTAGAGACTTCTGAACTCAAACGAGTTACGGTAGTCCCTTTTTCCTGTAAATTTGACGATGACCTCGGCTCATTGTAGTCGCAGCTCCTATTTCCACGTATCCTCGTCAAGGGTCTGGTCCTTGAATCTCTCATCAATCCTGCGAATGTGAAAGATGCGCATGTATGTATGGAATGCATGAAATGCGTGCTGTGGTCCTATAGCGACTCAGATCATTAAGAAGATAGTCAAATCGGCTTCTGATTCTATTTCAAGGATAGTACTTCTTGACCGCATCGGCGTTTACGGGGTATCCCAGTTCTTTCCCGTCTGAATTCACAAGTATCAAGGCTCCTCCTATCAGGACCTTTTTTACAACATACGGGCCCTCGTAGTTCGGAGTGAACTTGCCCCCAGGATGAGCCCCGTTTGGCAGTGTCTTCTTCACCACGAGGTCTTCGACTTCAAAATGCCTGGGCTTGACCTTCCGGTTGAACGACTTGGCCACCCTTTTTTGGTAACTTTGGCCGTGGCAGATCGCCCTCAGGCGCCTCTCATCAATGAAACTGAGCTGTTCATATCTGTGTCGTACCCACTCAGCCTCAGAAAGCTTGACCTCCGATAGGATTCGCAATGATGGAATTTCCATTTCCACAGGCAGGACCGCCTCCATGCCGTAAACGAGGGAGTAGGGAGTTGCCCCTGTTGAAGTCCGAATCGACGTCCGATATGCCATTAATGCATAGGGTAACCTCTCATGCCAATCTCTGTAATTCTCGGCAGTTTTTGCCAGAATTTTCTTGATGTTCTTGTTCGCCGCTTCCACTGCTCCGTTCATTTGCGGGCGATAGGGGGATGAGTTGAGATGTCGGATATTGAAGTCATTCAGCAGGTCATCGACCACCTTGTTATTCAAATTAGACCCATTGTCTGTGATGATCGCTTGAGGAGACCCATATCGAGAGATTATGTCCCTCTTAATGAATCTTGCTACGTTCTTTGCAGAGACGTTTGTGTATGAACTGGCCTCAATCCACTTGGAGAAGTAATCGATCGCTACTAAGATGAAGCGATGACCATTGGAGGCGGCAGGGTTTATTGGCCCGATCATGTCTATCCCCCACATGGAGAATGGCCAAGCTTCTGACATTTGATGGAGTTCATTCGGAGGCGCATTGATCCGGTGTCCGTACACCTGACATTGATGACAAGATCTGACATGTTGATTGCAGTCCGACTCCATGGTCATCCAAAAGTAACCAAGTCGCATGATCTTCCTTGCAAGGAGATGGCCGTTCATATGTGGACCACATACTCCATCGTGTATTTCTTTCATGAGCAAGTTTGCCTCCTTAGCGTCTACGCATCTCAACAGAATTGAATCGAATGACCTTTTGTACAAGGTCTGACCGCTCAAAAAGAACTTGGTGGCCATCTTAACTATGTATCTCTTATCAACCCCTCGACTTCCTTCGGGAAACGTTCCTTTTAAGAGATAGTTTCTAATGTCATGGTACCACGGTTCACCGTCAAATTCCTCCTCGATCGCCATACAATGGGCCGGTTGCCTGATCACGTCTATCCTCAGGGGCTCGACGTTAAGCCCGCCTGCTACTTGCAACATAGAGGATAACGTGGCCAAAGCGTCCGCAAAATGGTTTTGCGTCCTTGGCAGATATTCAAAAGTGATTTCCTCGAACCCTAGAGCTAGCTCCTTCAGCAACTCATGATAAGGAATAAGCTTGGAGTCTCTTGTCTTCCACTCCCCTTGAGTTTGGAGAATGATAAGCATGGAATCCCCATAGACATGTAATCTTCGCACCTTCATGGAGGCAGCTAGTTGCAAGCCGAGAATACATGCCTCGTATTCCGATATATTGTTGGTGCATGGAAATATCAATTTGGCAGCGACGGGATAATGTTGTCCTTCTGGGGATAGCAGTACCGCCCCAGTGCCGGCCCCTGATAGGTTGACCGCGCCATCGAAATACATGACCCACTTGTCTTCTGATAGCATCAAGACTTGGCCTTTGATTTGAGCTGCCTTCGGGGCTGCCCCTGCATGAGGGTCTTCTGCCAGCATATCCGCTATAGCTCTTCCCTTAACAGACTTTTGGGATGAACTTTTTATGTCAAACTCGGATAACATAACCTGCCATTTAGCCAACTTTCCGATTAGAGTCGGCTTCTCTAGCAGGTATTTGATCGGATCGCTCTCGGTCACCAACTGTATGTGATGGTGTAGGGTGTATTGCCTCAACCTGCGAAGCACCCAGACCGCTGCAGCGCACGTTCTTTCCACGGGGGAGTAATTCATCTCGGACGAGGTGAATTTTTTACTCAGATAGTATATGGCCCTTTCCTTGCCATCTTCCGGACTGGTCTGTGCTAGTAGAGCTCCCAGCGACTCTTGATGAACAGTCAAGTACAGAGTCAACGGATGTCCCGGAGTCGGGGGTACTAGAATCGGTGGGGAGGTCAAGTATTCCTTAATCCTCTGTAGTGCCTGATGACATTCCGCATCCCAAGTTACCTTGGCGCCCTTCTTTAAAAGCCGGAAGAATGGCCTAGCTGTGTCAGTTAGTTGGCATATAAACCTGGCAATATAGTTCAATCGCCCCAAAAGGCTTCTAATTTCTTTCACCGTCGACGGGGTTGCTATGTCGTTTATAGCTTGGATTTTAGAAGGATCAAGCTCGATGCCTCTATGACTGACTATGAATCCCAGTAGCTTTCCAGACTTTGCCCCGAATATGCACTTATTAGGGTTCAGCCTCAGCCTATACTTCCGCAAACGCTCAAACAGCTTCTTTAATACCTGAACATGGTCTTGTCCTGGTCTGGATTTGGCGATCATGTCGTCGACATATACTTCGATTTCCTTGTGGATCATATCGTGGAACAAGGTTACCATGGCCTTTTGGTACGTTGCCCCGGCATTCCTCAACCCAAAAGGCATGACTTTGTAACAGAAATTCCCCCATGGGGTTGTGAACGCGGTTTTAGCCTGATCCTCCTTCTTCATGAGTATCTGATTGTAACCAGAGAATCCATCCATGAACGAGAACAGTTCATATCCCGCTGTACTGTCTACTAAAACGTCTATGTGGGGAAGCGGGAAGTCATCCTTCGGGCTCGCCTTGTTCAGGTCCCGATAGTCTACGCAAATACGGATCCTTCCATCCTTTTTCATCACCGGGACAATGTTGGCGATCCAATCAGAATACGGAATTGCCTCAATAAAGCCCACCCTTAAAAGTTTCATCACTTCTTCTTTGATTCTATCAGACAGCTCTGATTTCATCCTTCTGCTTCCCTGTTTTACGGGCTTGAAACCGGGATTGATGGGCAATGCATGCTCTACGATACTAGGATCTAGGCCTGGCATGTCCGCGTATGACCACGCGAAGATATCCTGATATTCTCTCAGCAGTTTGGTGATTCTGGCCGCCTCCATTTGAGATAGGTGTCCCCCGATCTTTACTTCTTTGACATTTTCTGAGTCTCCCAAGTTAACGGTCAATGGCTCCTCAGTGGTGGGAGGCATGGATTCTTCGAAAGCAATGCACTCTCTCTGGATGGCCCTCTGACCCTCATCTTCAACATCTTCAATATCACAAGAAGAATCTTCCTGATGATCCGAGTCGTCTAATAACCTGGTATGCATGTTCGAGATGATATGCCTGAAATGTCATGAGAATGGTTAGTTCATCCAATTCGTACGAACGAAACTCAGGAAAAATCTTTTTTTTTGTTTTGTTTTTTTTTTTCTTTTTAAAATAAAATGAGGAATGCCGAAAGACGGGACCAATCCTCGTATCCCCAGATACTATTGATCTCTGAAACTCACTTGAAGATCAGGGGACATAAGGTAAATCGGGCCTCAAGCCAAGGAGGCGATCATCATAGGGCCGATCTGTTACCCTATGTGCCCTTAATAAAACCCGAGATGTTTTGCAAAATGGACCGTGTTACAAAGCGTGCCAATTGGACCTACGGTCGGAGATCTAAGAGGCATTATCCGCTCACACCGGAAGTAGAAAGGGAAATGACTAGACTGAATTGAAATGCAACACAAGCAATAAAACGAAATGCTGAAAGTGAAAGAGAGGTCTCTTTACTCAGTGACGTCATTGTTTGCACCGAGCCAGTCAATGATGACATTCACAGTGTCTTCCAGGAAAGGATTCTCCAGATCAGGATCGATCTCGTCCAGCGCAACTTCGTCTGCCAGCCACTTGGAGGCCTTGGAGAAATACTGCTCAAGCTCGTTGCCAAACGCCTTAGCTTTGCCTTTCCAAACACTTGAGCCAATGAACGAACCGTTTCGTCCTCCTCTGCGTCCGTTGCTTCTTTGATTCTCACCTCTGTTTCGGCCAGAGCCTCTACCTCTAGTACGGCGCCAATTTCGCTCGCCAACATATCCCAAGCCAGCCCTGCCTTCGTTCGAGTTCAGCTCTAAAGGTGCTCGGATTCCCTGGTTATGTTTACCTAAACCGCCTCCTGGAGCGAATCCATAGGATAGCAGCATCTTTCCTGGCAGAAGGTCATACTGAGAGAGGGCAGGGACTCTTAGCTTGGTCCCTACGGGCGTGTGGACGGCTGCCACCAGATCAAGGGAATGGAAACTCGCCTCTTCTTTCCCTTCCGGTTCCACATGCGGAACAACACTATTCTGGTATGTCATGAGATCCACTTCACCGTGCACAGTGATTACTTTGTTGTTAACTACAAAGCGGACCTTCTGATGTAGACTGGACGGTACAGCTCCAGCTATATGGATCCACGGTCTTCCGAGGAGGAATCCGAAGGCACTCGGTAAATCCATGACCTGAAACCCGATGGAAAAACTGGTTGGGCCTATGAAAACATCCAGTTCGATTTCCCCGACTACGGTCTTCCTCGTTCCGTCAAAGGCTCTAATACTGGCTTTAGAGGTTCTGATCAGTTCTTCATTCACGCCCAGATTCCTCAAAGTGGCCAAAGGGCAGATGTTAAAAGCCGAGCCATTATCAACCAATACATGAGATACTTGCTTGCCGTGGCATTTCACTGTTATATACAGCGCCTTATTATGCGCCCGTCCTTCCATCGGGAAATCCTCGTCGGAGAAACTTATCTGATCCTTCAGTAAGATAGCACCTACGAAATTTTCCAATTGCACCTCATTAATGGATTCGGGCACGTGCACCTCGTTCAGGACTTTCATAAGTGCGTCCTTGTGCTTTTCAGAATTTAAGAACAGATCCAGTAGGGAGATCTGGGCTGGCATCTTCCGCAACTGCTCTATGACCTCGAACTCGCTGGTTCTAAAGATAGACAATAGTTTCTCGGCGTCTTCTTTAGACACTTCTCTTTTCTCTGACTCACCCTCTCGTGGTGCGTAGAATCTTCCCGATCGCATCACGGCGCTGATCTTATCTGTCCCATAATCCCAATGGGCTTCCTTAGGGTTGTAGTCGTCTACAGGGGGAATTTTTATTATTACCGGTGACATCCTTCTAATTCCCACACTCGATTCGTCATCAGCTTCATCGTCAGCGAGGCGGATTACAACTGGCTTAGGCGGGTAGTCACCATCTCCCTTCCAATTGTCAATTCTATTTAGGTTGATGATGAGAGGCTTAGTACTTCCCACCATTCCAACTAGACCGTTGAGCTCCTTTGAATTAAACCTCCTCAATGATTCACCCTGCGAACCCTTGGCCAGTGACATGTCCCAGAGAGCCCCGGCATTTTTCGCGTCGGCATACGTGCCCCCTTTGAGATATCCCTTTTTGGGATACCTTTTATGTTCGGGTTTGCCAATCACTTTCATACTCAATGGCTTCGTTAGATACAGTATCCCATTCTCCTTTAAGATATCTCCTTTGCTCCGGCCGGTTGGAATGACTGTCAGAGCCACGCGATACTTGCCCGTACCCGTTCCAAATCCAAGGTGATTCTCTTCTTCGTCCTCAAAGATCACCCCTACAACTTGATGATCCGGGAGTGGGTTCTGCTGTACGTTCGGCTCCATTTTGTCGAATTCGAGAATACGACTATCGATGAGAGCTTGCACCTTGCACTTCAGAATAAAGCAGTTATCCACGTTGTGGCCCTTCTCTCCCATGTGATAGACACATGACTGACTCTCGTCATAACCATTAAACTTCACCGGATTTGGCCTCGGGGGCTCTTTAGCGACCAGGCGCTCCTCTAGCAACATGGGCAGCAACTTTGATAATGATCTAGGCAAGGGTGTGAACTGCTTGGGGGGTAATTTCTTCTTTGGCTCAAATTGCTTCTGTGCCGACCACGATGAGCCTCCTTGGGCTGGGCTTGAATTGGAGAACTGTTTGGGCCTAGGCGGATTCGGTACAAAGGCCACGTCGATCCCGGCTTCCCTCTCCTTCCGAGCCGGATACTGACGCCTTGTCACTATCTCTGGCGCCTTTCTCTCTCTCACCGCCCACTCCAATCTTTCAGCAACTTTGATCAGATGCGTGAATGTCTGACAGCCCGACGTGTTCAACTTGTCGAAATACTCATAGGGTAGTGCCTTCAAGAATAGGTCAACCAGCTCGTCTTCCGGAATAGACGGTTTGACTTGTGTGGCTATGGCACGCCACCTTTGAGCGTAGGTGCGAATTGTCTCACTCTTCCCTTTCATAGTCCTCAGCAAATCCTCTCTAGAAGGTGCCGCAGCGGTGTTGAACTTATATTGGCGTAAAAAATCTTCCGCCAGGTCCTCCCAACCGTCATAGTCTTCCAAATCCACTTCAATAAACCAAGCTAGTGCCACTCCCGACAAACTTTCTTGAAACGTATTCATCAGCAAGGGGACGTAGTCAGAGTAGTGCGCCATTTTGCGTAGGTAATATTTCAGGTGAGCTCGGGGACAGCCTGTCCCATTATATTTCCTGATGAAGTCGGGTTCTTTGTAATCTGGTGGCGCTTCTATCTTCGCGAATGGCGACATCTTATCGAACCTGGCCAACTCATATCCTTGGCTGCTCAGGCACTCTTCAATTTTTGCTAGCCTCCTTGCACCTTCTTCAGTCTTGCCGACGGGTTTCTCCTTTTTATCTCCCTCTAGGCTAATGATCACGGGTGCAACCTTCGGTGGTGCGTCAGCCATTGGCACTTGGTTAACCTTTTCGGTCATGTTTTCCTCTGGAATTTGCGTCGCATCTGAAGCAACGGATGCCGAAGGACGCGCAGCTTGGTTAAGGTCCGGTACCGGTACGTCGTTCCTCTCTTGTGCAGCTACCATCATGGCTTTCATTTCGGCCAGCATAGCGGCCATTGACGTCATTTGGCCTTCCAAGTTATCCACTCGGGACCCCAACTCCTCTTGCTCCATTCTGACTCGACGACGAGTTCTAATATGAGCTCGTCTAGGTTCCGTGATTAGAGACTACCTGTCCGAAAGACCAAAAATTAGATTTACGTTGATGGAAAAGCAGTCACAGGGTGTGTGATTCCTTGGTAACATGTTCATGAACAACAATCACCATGCCATTTGGGCAACGAGTAATCCACGACAATCAAGATTGGAGTTTTCAAAGGATGTTTTAATGCATAAGCCAAAATGTTCATTACAAATAAAAGGGCTCTTAGAAGAGCTTGATGAGAATGCGATAACGACATTCCGACATCCTAGGCTTGATGGGAAGGATCGCTCCTTCATCACCCCTCGGCGTCATGAAATCCCTGGCTGTGGACCACTTTGACTTCCTGATAAACTGACGGCCCGACGTCCTCCGGTATGTATGGCTCCACTCCTGGCTGGTATGGGACAATGTACTCGGGGACGTACGGTTCAACCGGCGTCGGTCGAATCCTCTTGAAGGCTCGGATGTACTCTTCGGAGGCCCGATGTAAGTCCATTTCAGGGTCCAGCTGATCCGGCCACTCCACGTCTTGGGACGGGGAGTCCTTCAGTACTTGTTCTATGTCATCGATCATGGTTTGGAGGCGCGCCTTGGTTTTCTTGGTAATCGTTCCTTGGGGAACATCGAAGGCGAATTTGTCAGGGAGAACTTGGGGAGGGATTTCCTGCAGCATGCCAAATTGTCTGACAACTCTAATCGGATGATATGATACGGCCCCTGTGAATCCTAAGAGTGGGATCGGTCTCCCACCCTCGGTAGTGATGCGTGCCTTGCACATTTTGGGCCGCCTCAGCCGCCATCGGAGTTGTCCGGGTTCTAGCCTTTTTAGGAGATTGTACCAGCCAATGAAAGAACGATTGGAAATGAGCGATTGACATTTGAGGAAGGACTGGATAGGATGGATATCCTCGTCGATTCGGGTGCAGCCCACATGAAGATTGAGCATTTTAAGGTGAGAGGTGATCCACATGAAGAGGAGACCATTGGAGGCTTGAAAGATAGTCTTCCGAGAGGACTGGGAATGGTCTAGAGCAGCTTGGTAGCGATTCAGGGATAGGAAAGTCTCTGCGAGGATCATATGCGAGTAGTCTAAACGGTCGCATGCCTGGTAGACTATGTGGACGATGGAAGGATTGAATGTGGTTCTGGATGTAGGGAACAGTACGAACCCGAAGAACGCTAGGATGAAGATCATTCCCGACTTATGGCCAGTGTCAATAGGCAGATTCGAGTAGTTGTCAAATAGGAATGAGAATGGGAATCTACCGGAGTTAGATTTGAGAATCTTTTCAATCTCGGTGGTCTTGAGACGAAGGAATTTGGATAGCAGTTTGGACGGGTTAAGGCCTAAAGGAGGACGAGCTGATTGTTCTTGGAATTTGACTCCGATGACGGCTGTGTACTCCTCCAGTGTGGGCGTGATCTCTAAGCCCTCGAAGTTAAACGTCAGCATAGTTGGATCCCAGTATCGTGTCAACGCTTGTATGAGTGCTGGTTGATATCTGATTTTGACAAGATCCACGAGGTGCCCTAGTCTTTGCTTGACGTAAGTCTGGTTGGTCTCGTTGAGGTGTCCCCACCACATTTGTAGCTCCTTATGCGGGACCGAGATGATTTGGATGTCACCTCTCCCCATCAAGTCTAGAATATGAGAATGTGATTAATTATCCATGGATTACTCGGGTATTAGATTCGTTCAAATCATTATTTACCCCAGACGTGATGAAGGTTGGGCTCCTCCGTTTGGATAAAAGGAATACCAAATTGGGGTCCCAACGCTAGCCCCATCAAAGGGTATAATGAAATGGACGAAAATAATGATGCTATGCAGATGATATGCTTATGCATGGCGTGAACTGATTCAATCACATGTCGCATGTGTCACGAAATGAGAATTAGACCCTCGCACTTGTGTCGAACAAACCAGACGCGAGTTCTAACTAAGATTTCAAATGGCAGCGACATACGATTGGACTAGGGAAGTCTGAATGGTTGGGTGGAATTCCAATGTCGCATTCCGGTATTAAGACGCCTATGACTTGGGAATTAAAGCGCGAGGGATAGGAGGGAGATCCACAGGCGGATGCCCTTTACAGACTCAAAAGACCGACTAACTTTCGAAGACATAGCCGAAAAGCAACCCTAAAGAACCTAAGGTGATGCCCCAAATCGGATCGTCAGATGATGTCGGTTGCCCCTGCTGTCCTGCCTAGATCGGGTCCTCTTCCTCATCGGGTGGAAAGACCACAGGGTGGGTAGGTGATGCATGTCCTCCGGTAGACTCTTCTCCGTCTGACAGAATCTCGATAACATCTGGAGGGGGCGCTGGTATCGCTCCTATCCTGCTGAACACGTCCCTGAGTTTCAGATAAATATTCCACATCTTTTCCCTGTCAAGCTCGAACTTGTGTGCGCGCTCGAGTTGTTCCGCGGACTTGGTGTAAAAACAATTCGTTCCTCGGATAAGGTTGCGTCCCGTAAGTGCCCTTCCTTGGATGAAACGAAAGGAGTGGAACCCGTTGAACGTCTCGGTGGCTTTGTGTCGGACGATGCGTCGCTCGTATTGGAATACCTCTAGGACCTTGGGCCGATTTAGGGAAACCATCTCTATTTTATATGTACTGTAAAATGGAATTAGACTCAACCATTCAAACTTGATGAGTGCAGCATGCTATGCAAGAAGTAAAAGACAGCAAGTGGTCCTAATAATAATGAAAAGATCTTACCAGAAGAGATATCCAATGATTTTGGTTTTGGGTATACCAACCATCCATATACATGCGCATGAGACAAGTGAGGCTTGACTCTAAAAATCAAAGGGGCTTAGGTGAGGAACCTAGAGGCTTCCCTCTATCCGAGTCGATAAATTCGTCCATGAGTGCAATCCACAACAAATGGATAAAAGTCTCGACTTGGATAGTGAGTGGGATCGAATATGGTCAACCCCAGCGCAATCCACGCTAGAGCGTTGCATATCGATCCCTGATCTATGGCTACCTAAAAAGGTGATTTCGCGGCCTGGGTTTGGGCGCTTTGTGCAAAGTGTCGTGATCCTCAAATATGCAGTGAATCATGCGCAACAATTTATATATCAATCAGCGCTTCAAATCATCCATATAACATACATTCCTACGCCCATCCTGCATAAGACAATGTTAATCACAGACTACACCCCTTATCACTCCAATCTGCAAAAACATATAACACCTATCGTGAGCGGACTTAACTCACCTTCAAGAGCGCCTGCAGGGTTAGAAAAATCACTCAACGTTTTAATTACGGCCTAAGTCCACTTGAGGTCCAGAACCAAGTGTTCTAGAACAAGTCCCCAGTGAAGTCGCCAGCTGTCGCGACCCGTCCGAAATCAGACGCGGCTAATGGATTACCGATCGCGGGCCCCCACTCTAAAATGCGGATCGCGGGCCTTAGATCGGCGCGGGTCCTCCCAGGCCCATACCAAATCGCGGCGGAGGTATATCTTTAAGGGATTCGACGATAAGAGTCGATCGCTTTCGACCTTCAGTGTGGTCGTGGTGGCATGTGCAACTTGTGCATGCATTTGGAGTCGCCACCGGTCTTTCTTGGAGGGTAGACCGGAAACCCTATTGACCGATTGGGAGAGATCGATCAGTTCTACGGAACCAGAGATTTTGGGTTCGGGGACTTGGTTACGTCGGTGTCGTTACCAACGCCCTTTCGGTACCTAACGTGAGTGATTTTCCTAACTAAGAGTTCATGCAGGCGCAATTTTGGGTGATATGGGTCAGGGTTTCATGCGGGTTGGAAGACTGGTCCTATCAAACCACAGTCAATATAATGAAAGCGCAATCAAGTGCATAAATAAATCATGTCAATGCACATCAATTTCAATCATTGGCCTCCTAGTATAGCCATAAAGGCTTAGGGAAGATGTGATTTAGGACTAGGGGTAAAATGGAAAGATTCGGGGACAATTAGCCCGAAGGGAAAAATTGTCATTTTTGGAAGGTTTGGATACCGAATTACCCAAAATATTCCATGGCCAGTTGATTGTGGCCATTTCCCATTTTTGAGAATTTTTTGGAATTTCTTGACTTTTCTTCAATTTTTGGAAGACGATTCGCCCAAAGGGCGAAATCGTCATTTTCAAGAAGGTTCGGGGTTCAAAACACCTGGGATGAGCCTTGGCCAGTTGTTTGTGGCCATTTCCTATTTTTTGGGATTTTCCTAGATTTTTTAGAATTTTTTTTGGAAGACGGTTTGCCGGAAGGGCAAAACCGTCATTTCTGAAAAGATCGGGGGTCAAAAGACCCGAAACAGGTCGTGACCAGTTGAATGTGGCCATTTCCTATTTTCTGGAATTTTTTAGAATTTTTTTTTGGAAGACGGTTTGCCGGAAGGGCAAAACCGTCATTTCTGAAAAGATCGGGGGTCAAAAGACCCGAAACAGGTCGTGACCAGTTGAATGTGGCCATTTCCTATTTTCTGGAATTTTTTAGAATTTTTTTTGGAAGACGGTTTGCCGGAAGGGCAAAACCGTCATTTCTGAAAAGATCGGGGGTCAAAAGACCCGAAACAGGTCGTGACCAGTTGAATGTGGCCATTTCCTATTTTCTGGAATTTTTTAAAATTTTTCTGAATTTTTCGAATTTTTTGAATATTTCATGATTTTTATTTTTTTTATTGATTTTTTGATTATTTTATTATTTTCTGAATTTTTTTAAAAATATTCAAAAATATTTTCCGGGCCGGGTCAAACCCGGCCCGCGCCTCTCGGGCGCCCGGCTCGACCCTAGGGGTCGACACCGGCCTAAAACGACACCGTTTTATTTTTTTAAACATTTTTCTATTTTTTACAAATTTTTTGATTTTTTATGTATTTTATTTAATTATCCGAAAATTCCCGGATCGGACGGTCCACGTCGTGCCACGTGGCTTCGTCTCGTGCGTCCGATCAAATACTAGATCGGACGTCCCTCAGTGAGCCACGTGGCCAAATCGTAGCCATCGGATCAAAAATCAATTATTTTCCCTTTTTTAAGAAAACCAATGAATCGGACGCTCCACACTGAGCCACGTGGCCACCTTCGGTGCGTCCGATCTTGCACTAGATCGGACGTCTCTCAGAGTGCCACGTGGCGCGATGTCGTCCGCCGGATTGATTTCTAATTAATAATCCGAAAATCAATTATTGTTATTCCAAAAATCCAGGATCGTGACACGTGTCACGATCCGGACCGTCGATTTCGTTTTGTTTTAAAATGAACGGACCGACCCCGCCCGGCTGACGTGGCGCCTACGTGGCCGGCCACGTCAGCCGTTGACCGGTTGACCGGTCTTCGGTCGCCGGAGAAGACGACCGGCGACTCGCCGGAACAGTAATTATTCCGGCGAAGTCGCCGGAAAATGCCCAAAACCGAACCAAAACTCAAAATTTTTTGGGAAATTTTTGTGGCATTCGGACCCTCAGCACCTCAACATCAACATACACACGAAACATGGCAAATTTTACGTCGGGAAACGACCGAACCGGACCCCCACAGTCCCGGCGCCGGCGAGGTAAGTTACAGAATTTTTTTTTATCAAAACTCAATTCTAAGACCTCGAACAGCATTTAAGCAAGGTTTGGGGACTTACCTGAGGGTGCCTAGGCCTCGGCGACCGCCTTCCTCGCCGGACCGGGTCTTCGGCTTGGTCCAAAAACGGTGGAGCTCCGGCGACCGGTTTCGCACGGTTTTATTGCGAGACAAAGACCAAAACGAGCGGAAGGACAGTGATAGTGGAGCTTAGGGACGGAATACGCATCAAATGAGGCACGAGGAGCCCCGGCCGAGACTCAAAAAATACAAAGCCCATTCGGGCATTTCGTCGAACGGGTGGTGTGCATGCGAGAAATGGAGGTCGGGGGAGAATACCGACCTGCTCCGGGCTCGACGGCGATGGCTGAAACTCTGGTGAGGTCCCGTGGCGTCCGGGGAAGCTTCCTCGACCTCCGGTTTCTCCCCAAACTTGCGCAAAAAAAAACCCCCCCTTTCCATGGCCGAGCTCGGTTTTAACCGAGAATCTCCGCCGATTTCGTGGCCGACCGGTCTGCCTCCACGCCTGCTGAGATGAGTGTGGCCCTTTTGTCGATGTCCCCCACGCCTGCTTGTCCTTTTCTCCTCGAAAAACCGCTCCCCGCAGTCTCCCCATCTTTCCCTGTTTTTGCCCATGCTCGGCGTGCTGGGTCTGCAACAATGTTGCAGACCCGGTCGGACCGGGCCGGGTCGGGTCGGACCCGACCGGCCCGGTTCGACCAATTCTTTCAAATCGGACCCCAAATTGACCTATTTTCGTGAAATTGATGGCATAATCGGACTCCTTGACACATTTTCTATCAAATAAGGGTATTTGCACGAATCGATTGATTGAAATTTTATGAAAACCCCAAATTGTCCCTAGGATCCGAAAATGAATTCCACCAAATCGAAGGTCCAAACGATCGAATTATTCAAAATCGAGCCCACCAATGGATTAAGCATGATGAAAACTATAGGGTAGAGGTGTTTGATTTTAATGGGTGTGCCCGTGTGAAATTTAATTTCACAAATTGTAAAACCGGGGACTAAATTGAAAGATTTTTATGCAATTAAGCCCTTTTGGTTAAAATTGATCAAATTGGAGGGCCAATTGACCCAATTGCATTTCAATACTCTAGAATCCAATGTCATAGCTTATAAAAACCGAGAATTGAAAATTAAAAGACTCCAAAAGGATTTTTTAGGCCCGGTTCGGGATTAGGTTTGTGAAGGAACCCCATGAACCGAGCCATATTTCCCTGGTAAAAAGTGAAAATATTAAAGAGAAAATTAAAATAAAATTTATGAATATTGTTTGTAATTTTCTGACCACGAATGGTATTTTTCCTGATTTTTTGGGTATTTTTATAATTAAATAAATTCCAAAAAATATTAAAAAATTCAAAAAATATTTTTTGTTCAAAATTGGTTCCTAAGGCTAGGCTAAGGCTCCCAAAGTTGATTTTGCATTTTTTTTTTAACATTTTTTGCTATTTTTAATTAATTTTAGAAATAAAAACTATAATAACGGATGGTCAAAAATCAGGTGTCAACATGCTTGAGGGAGCCTGTCGGTGACGCGAGGGACTTCATGAAGCGCCGTTCGTCGAGTGCTTGCTCATAGGGTTTATTCCGTTGAATTACATCAAGAATTCAAGTGTCGACGCCGATTAAATCTTGAGGTTAGATTTGTGTTTTACTTCCTTTGCGAGATTGAGAGATTATTTTGCTAGGAATTGGGGGCTAAACACTGTGTGCGTTCTTGAATGTAATTGGGGCTGGGAAACACCAAGAGTGTGTTTGTGTAACTCGAGTGTAATCTGTAATCTCCGTGTATCGCTCGTTCTATAGTGGAATCGTTGCTGCTCTCCCCATGGACGTAGGTCTTTACGACCGAACCACGTACATCTGGTGTCTATTTTACTTTGCTCGTTCTGTCTATTTTTCGATCGATCGCTTCTTTCGCGCAACAATTGGTGTCAAAGCTAGGCTTGCTTGAGTTAAAGCGAATCGATGGCGACAGAAGAAGCTAAAGTGAAAATTGACAGATTTGAGGGGAAGGACTTTGGTTTCTGGAAGATGCAGATAGAAGACTATTTATATCAGATGAAACTGCATGAGCCCTTGTCTGGGAAGAAACCAGAAACGATGAAGCAACCCGATTGGGAATTGCTGGATAGACGAGCGATGGTTGTTATTCGGCTGACGTTGGCTCGTAACGTCGCGTTTAATATCGTCAAGGAGAAGACCACTGCGGGTTTGATGAAAGCCTTGTCAGACATGTACGATAAGCCCTCTGCGATCAACAAGGTCTATTTGATGCGACGTCTATTTAATTTGAAGATCAGCGAAGGTACATCAGTTACTAATCATATCATTGAATTCAATGTGATAGTTAGTCAATTGAGTTCAGTTGAGATTGACTTTGAAGATGAGGTACGTGCTTTGATTCTATTATCCTCATTGCCTGAAAGTTGGAATACTACTGTTACTACTGTTAGTAATTCTTCTGGGTCAACTAGTTTGACGTTTGATGGGATTCGGTATTTAATTCTGAGTGAGGATAACCGCAGAAGAGAATCTGGCGAATCTGTATCTACTGCTTTAGTAGGTGAAAGATGAAGAGCTAGTACTCGTGTTAGCAGAAGTAGTATGAACATGAATAGACGCAGTCAGTCTAGGACTGGCGGTGATGTCTGTTGGAACTGTGGCAAGAGAGGGCATCTTAGAAGAAATTGTTTTAAGCTGAAAAACGAAAGGGCTAAGGGAATTGGAGTTGAATCAGCATATGATGTTGCAGCTGTAGCTGAAAATTCTGATGGTGTCGATTGTGTCTTGTCTGTCACTGAGAATTCGCCGTTTGATGGATGGATTATGGATTCTGGTTGTTCTTTTCATGCTACACCAAACAGGAACTGGTTTACTTCTTATCAATGCATGGATAGTAGTAAAGTGCAGTTGGGAAACAACGCTGAATGCGATGTTGTGGGTGTTGGTGATGTTAAAATCAGAATGCATGATGGTATTGTGAGGACATTGACTAGGGTAAGACATGTTCCAGCATTGAAAAATAACTTAATTTCCTTGGGTGCTCTAGATTCAGCTGGATGCAGGTATTCTTCACGAGGTGGAGCCTTAAAGATTGTTCGAGGTGCTCTAGTGATAATGAAAGGAATTAAGCATGGCGGCCTGTATAAACTTCAAGGTAAGACATTAATAAGTTTCGCTCCTAAGACGTCGACATCTGTTCGAGAGTCTAATGGCTACTCGAGGAAGGCCTGGGTGTTTGTGCGGAAGCACAAGTTTGATGCTGTTGTCAGGAATACGCAGTCGAGAGCTTTGATCGGAACGGAGACTGGTAAGTTGATCAAGCATGTGCGAACTGATAGTAGCATGGAATCCTGCTCGAAGCTGGCAAATAAATTCTGCATGAAAAATGGCATAGTGAAACACCGCACTAGTGCCAGTAAACCACAACAATGTGCAGAATTGATGAGCAGAGAGTTACTAGAGACGACACGTGAAAAGATCTCTAGTGCTGGTATGGCTGGGAGAATTCCAGCGGATGCGTTTAGTATGGCGAGCTACCTGGTGAATAGATCCTCATCGACTGCGATTGGATATCAGACTCCCAAAGAAGTGCAGTCAGGTAATGTTGCTGATGATTCTAATTTTAGAATATTTAATTGCCCGTGTTATTATCGAGTAAGTGATGGTAAGCTCGATGTGGAGGCAAGGTGCATATTCCATGATTATGCACAAGGTGGGTGTGGCGATCAGTTGTGGTGCCCGAATTTAAATTCACCTGTTTGCGGCAGAGAAGTTACCTTTGACGAGTCTCCAATACTTCTAGTTAGGAGTGATTGTGGCAGTGTTCATACGGATCTGGATGGTGTTCAGCTTGAGGTGGAGTTGCAACCAGAAACTCATGAGGTGGCAAATACTAGCGTGGTAATCGACACATATGGTGCTTATAGCGAGGTGGAGCCTATAGAGCCAACAGTTGCTGTAACTGCTAAAATTGACAAGGTACGTATTCGGTCTCCTGACAGATATGGATGCAACGGTGATTTTGCTTTATCTGCGGTTAAGGAGCTTGTGTCAGAAAGTCCTTGTGGAGCAGTTGTAGGTGCATGTTTAGTTGGTGTTCTGATGAGGTCCTCAGTTATGGCGAAGTTCAAGCGTGGCTTGGACTTGAATGATATCTGTGGCGATTGAGCCCATTGGGGCTGTTGGGAGAGTAGCAGATGAAGTTCAAATTTTAACGAAGCGATTGTGAGCTCAAACATCGAGCCAAGGTGGAGATTGTTGAAAATATATGTCTCAAGTTTAAGTCGAAGGTGAATATGTGAATATTATGTTGCGGATTTAATAAGTCCAAGAATATTCATATTCAGAAGATTACGGAATTATATCGCGTAAGAGTCGTTGGCCGAATTGGAAAGTCCACATAGGACTTTGAATTTGGGTTGGCCGTGTATATCAAGAAAAAGGAATATCGCCACATGGATTTGAATTTATTTGCATGGAAGTAAAGGCAATATACTTCCCTATATCATAAAGCCAACGTGAAAAGGAAAGTCCAATTTGGACCTGTTGACCGAATATACTTTGAGACATGCAATTTCCTTCCCACGTTACCCAAAGATACAATGATATATATATTCTCATGAGTTTTGGAATAGTGGTCTGCAGAGGCTTGGACTAGTGCGGCCTTTCGTGAATTAGAGGACTCCAGTTATTGAAGCACCACTTTGCATGAGTGCTTGAGGGAGCCTGTCGGTGACGCGAGGGACTTCATGAAGTGCCGTTCGTCGAGTGCTTGCTCATAGGGTTTATTCCGTGGAATTACATCAAGAATTCAAGTGTCGACGCCGATTAAATCTTGAGGTTAGATTTGTGTTTTAATTCCTTTGCGAGATTGTGAGATTATTTCGCTAGGAATTGGGGGCTAAACACTGTGTGCGTTCTTGAATGTAATTGGGGCTGTAAAACACCAAGAGTGTGTTTGTGTAACTCGAGTGTGATCTGTAATCTCCGTGTATCTCTCGTTCTATAGTGGAATCGTTGCTGCTCTCCCCGTAGACGTAGGTCTTTACGACCGAACCACGTACATCTGGTGTCCGTTTTACTTTGCTCGTTCTGTCTATTTTTCGATCGATCGCTTGCTTCGCGCAACATACTCCCAAAATGGATGACCTTTTTCTATTATTGAGGCAGAAGTCGCTGTTGTCGTTCTCGTATGTGGAATACATCGTGTAGTCGGTCGAATGCTTTTCTTGCTCAAGCCTTCAATAAAAAGCACTTAGGAATTTTCTGGGAAAAGTTGTGAAGGAAGCAATCCTAAAAACCGACAAAACAAATTCATTTGGTTTTGGCCAATTTGATATTGGAATTTCAAATTGGGGAAAAGTCGACTTCTAATTGATTTTTAGCTAGAAAATTGATGATGCCAGAGTCAAATTGAAGTAAAGAGGGATTGATTTTGAGTTTTTTCATTTTTCCTGATTTTTAAAAAAAATGTTACCAAGAGTTGACTTTTTGATCAAAAATCAATTAAAGAGTCAAACTTCAATTTTGTTTTTTGAAAATTGAACTTGCAGAAATGAAATTGATACTATTTATTGACTTTTCATTTCAAGAACTAAATTTCGACCTATGATTAACTTTTTGTTGAAAGTTCGATCAAGAAAGTCCACTCTAAAAATCAAACCTTTTGAATTTTTTTTCTTTTTAAAAGATGGAATTAGTGCAACTTGTTAATGGAATGCTTACGCTAATGCAAATGTTAAATGACTCTTTTTGGATAAAAAATAAATCCTGTCACGATCAGAAATCTATATTTCAAGTTCTTATTATTAGTGACTTGTGACAGACAAAAAACAACAAAAAAAAAGAGAGGAAGAAGAAGAAGAGAAAAACATGTACGTGAACCATGTGAATGGCTGCACATCCGGAAATGTTACATAATAAGACTTGCGAGATCATAGAAATATCAAAGCCCGAGTATGTCAAGTCCTCGTTGACATTGACTTTTCCAAAGAGACCACTATCCATATATCTTATTAGATTTGGTTGTCCTTGTCTTTCTCCTCTCTTTTTCGGAAAGCCTTCTTTGTGCCGGCCAAGATGTAATAACATGGTCAGTTTGATTGGTCATTTTAGAAGATTTCCAGACCAACGGCATGCTTCGGAATCAGTTATCGTTTAGCGGGGGAAAAAAATTTAAAGACTCGGTCATTTCTCATTAATCATCTTTGTACTTTCATGAGTCTCTCGCTAGTTTGAATTCTCAGTTATTGGCACAAAGTAATCACGTATACAAAAAAGGTTGGAAGTAATACTAGGAAGACCTATTGCATGGCATAAACAGTCGTATACAAAAATAATATTAACAGTAGGTAATTCTTCTTTTTTCAATGTAACTGAAATCACATTTATAATTTTACAAGTAATCTTTTAATAGATGGTTTTCCGTTCGCCTGGACCTCATAATGGGTACGTCAAACAAGAAGAAGCGCAATTGCTTGCACAATGAGACCTCCTTTGCTTCTTGGATTTGCAAATAAAGATATTGTCACACCCTTGCTTCCACAAGTATAGAAAAAAATGAGTCATCCCATCCGAAAGACGCAGCCTTAAACACAAGCCAACATCAACATGTTTAGTTAGTTGCATAGTTGCAGTATCAAAGTTTCTATAGTCTACAAAAAGAATATATACATTGCAGAATTCAGTTAACCCAACAATTATTATCTCAGATATGTACAAGTAGCTACGCTCAATATACGCCAAAATCTCACTACCAAAAGTTTCTTGCTAATAGCGCAGCGCCCTTGTCCTACTTGTCGCCAGCAAAAAAACCTAAAAAAAACATTTAAAATGAATAGTATGACCAGCCACAACTTAGTGAGTAGTACTAATCTTTTTTAAATAGACTGAGCATCCACTATCTGCATGTAGAAAATCAACACTATAATTTAATATCCTAAATCCAGAATATAATCTGCACTAAAATGTCAAAAAAATGAGTTATACCATTTTGTTAAAATATGTCTCGAGTTTAAATCATCTCTAGGTATATATTGATTTGTTAATTTGATTTGTGAAAAGAAAATCAATTAACGGATTAAGATTTGGACCTAGGCGTGCAGGGGAAATCTTCGACAGATTTACGTTGGCATAAAAGACAAAATAAGGGACTACATATATTATATTATATGGGATATAAAAGTCTTTGGTTTAGGAAAGGTTTCTTAAACCTGCAGTGGCCACGTAAAGGAGCAGAAGAAAAGTTGTTCTCGGTGGGTCCCCGTCCAAGGCAAGTCTTGGTCAAAGAAGGAAAGAAATAACGTGATAAAAGAAAGATGGGTTTTCTTTTCTTTTATATAAAGACCCACAGAAACGTATTACGATTTGAGCCGCACAAACGAAAAAAAATTGCCGCAGCCGCAGAGACTCGAGGGGGTGAACAACGAAGACAACAGAGGCTTTATCGGCGATGTTATCTTCTTGTGTCGCACGAAGAGCTTGACCGCGGTGATCAATTTATGCTTCGTGAGTTTATTGTTTATTATATCCAATTGAGTTGTTTTATCTGTAAACACTTGGGGTTTGGGTATAATTTAGGTGCAGGAAACACGAGCGTATTGAGTGATTGTAAATCCGATTATCCGATATAGTGGATTGTTCTTGCTGGCTCTCCCCGTGGATGTAGGTACCGACATTCGGACCGAACCACGTTATATATGGTGTCCTTTATCGTTCCTCGTTATTTTCTCTGGGCTTTCGCGTTGACGTATTTGCAAGATCCTGATTAATTTTCACGTTATATATTACAACAATTGGTATCAGAGCTTGGGTCAGATTTCTAGATTGTGATTTGGGGCTTTTGCTTGTATGGTTATTATCTGGAATTCTGTTGCTGCAATTATGACTGGGGTGAAAGCTGAAATTGAGAAGTTTAACGGGAGGAACAACTTTGGGTTGTGGAGCCTCAAGATGGAGGCATTATTGACAACTCTAGGTTTGGTAGAAGTATTGGAGGGCAAAGCTAAGTTGCCTGAATCAATGAAAGATGCTGATAAGGATGTGTTGATGAGATAAGCTAGGAGTCAAATCTTGTTGAATTTATTGGATGAAGTGCTAATAGAGGTAGGCGAGGAGAAGGATACCGCAGCATTGTGGGCAAAGCTTCAGTCGCTCTATGTAAAGAAAGGTTTGAACAATCGCTTGTACATGTTGAAGAGGATGTTCCAGTTCAGATATATTGAAGGTACGTCTATCAGAACCCACCTAGATGAATTTAATAAACTCATGATAGATTTGAAGAACGTCGGTAAGATTCTTGAAGATGAAGAACATGGCATGATGTTGTTGGCTTCTTTACCAGAGTCATGGGAGCACTTTACTGACTCTCTATTGCAGGGGTGTACTTCGATTACCTCAGAGGAGGTAAAGTCCGCTTTGTTTTCTAAAGAGTGGCAGAGAAAGTTGCGAGATGACAGTCTGGCGCAGGATGTAGCGCATGGACTAGTGATTCGGGGTAGAGAGCAACAACGAGGGTCCAGTAGCAGCAGAGGTAAAAGCAGGTCTAAATCACGCCATAGAAAATCCAAGGGGCGCGTGAAGTGCTTTGAATGTCACGAGGAGGGGCACATCAGGAGAGATTGTCCTAAGTTGAGAAATAGAGGTGATAAGAAGAAGGCCACAGTCAGTGTGGCAAATATTGCTGAGGAGAGCACTAGTGATGCAGAGGCTATTTTATGTGTGACTACAGGTTCGTCAGGAAACGAATGGGTGCTAGATTCGGGGTGTTCTTATCATATAACGCCTCATAGGAACTGGTTTACTACTTACCAGACTGCAGATGGTGGTAGAGTTCTATTGGGGAATAACGCAGCTTGCAAGGTTGTGGGGATAGGGACAGTTCGAATTCAGATGCACGATGGTGTAGTTCGCACATTGACAGACGTGAGGCATGTACCAGAGCTCAAGAAGAACCTTATTTCTCTGGGGACACTCGATGATATCGGGTGTAAGTACACCGCTGAAGGTGGAGTGCTGAAGATCTCTCGAGGTGCCATGACAGTGATGAAAGGGAAGAAAGCGAATTCTCTATATCATCTACTGGGAGAGACCGTGACAGGAGCTGCTGCAGTTTCATCAGGTGAGTCAGATTCTGACTTGACTCGTTTATGGCATATGCGTTTAGGGCACATGAGTGAGGCAGGTATGACAATGCTGAGTGATAGGGGGTTGTTAAAGGGTCAGAAGACAAGTAAGTTAGACTTATGTGAGCACTGCATCTTTGGGAAGCAGCGCAGGATTAAGTTTACTACAGGTATTCATTCGACCAAGCAACCGGTTGAGTATATTCATTCAAATGTCTGGGGCCCGTCTCCGGTTCCTTCGAAAGGAGGTGCCCGTTATATGCTGACATTTATCGACGATTATTCCAGGAAGGTATGGGTATACTTTCTGAAGCACAAATCTGATGTGTTTGATCGGTTCAAGAAATTTAAGGCATTGATTGAGAAGCAGTCAGATAAACAGATCAAGTGCCTGAGAACCGATAATGGCATGGAGTTCTGTGGTAAAGATTTTACCGAGTTCTGCGAGAGAGAAGGTATTGTTAGACACCGCACAGTATCTGGGACACCACAGCAGAATGGCGTGGCAGAACGGAAGAACAGAACTCTACTTGAGCGGGCTCGGAGCATGTTATCACATACTGGAATTGGCAAGGAATTTTGGGCTGAAACAGTGAACATGGCCTATTACCTGATTAATAGATCTTCATCATCTGCTATTGAGTGGAAGACTCCAGAGGAAGTATGGTCGGGGAAAACTGTTGATTACTCCGGATTACGAGTATTCGGATGTCCTGCGTATGCTCATGCTAGTGATGGTAAGCTTGAGCCGAGGTCGAAGAAGTGCATATTTCTAGGTTATGGACATGGGGTGAAAGGCTACCGGCTGTGGTGCACTGATCCCAGATCACCCAGTTTTCTAATCAGCACAGACGTGATCTTCGACGAGACTGCAATGCTTCGACAGAGGAGTCCTGAGACATTACCAGCAGACCTTACAGATCATGGTGTCAGTAGTGAGGTGGAGTTTCAGGTAGAGACTCCGGAGACCTCGGAGGTAACAGATGTTGAGATTGTAGAGGAAGTCGCAATTCCTGAAGTCGGTGATAGTGAACAACCAGTACAGCTGCAGCAGACTCTAGTTGAGGGTAGACAGCGAAGGCAAATAAAACCACCGGTACGTTATGGTTATACAGATATTGCTTATACTTTGACTGTAGGTGACGAGGTGGAGACAGATGAGCCTTCGTCTTACTCTGAGGCGATGGCTAGTTCTGAGTCGTCGTAGTGGCTAGGGGCTATGAGTGAAGAGATGGAATCACTCCATCAGAATCAGACATGGGAATTAGTTAAAGTACCCAAGAGCCATAAGATTGTTGGAAGCAAATGGGTCTACAAACGGAAAGAGGGCATTCTTGGTGTCGAGGCAGCGAGATATAAGGCAAGACTTGTGGCGAATGGGCTTACACAACGGGAGGGCATTGACTACAATGAGGTGTTCTCTCCTGTGGTAAGACATACTTCTATTCGTATTTTACTTGCCTTAGTTGCTGCACAAGATCTCGAGTTGGAGCAGCTTGATGTGAAAACAACGTTTCTTCACGGCGAGTTGGAGGAGCAGATTTACATGAGGCAGCCAGAGGGATATACTATTCCGGGTAAGGAAGACCATGTTTGTTTGTTAAAGAAATCTTTATATGGGCTGAAGCAGTCTCCTAGGCAGTGGTATAAGCGCCTTGATGCTTTCATGGCTAGTCAGGACTATTCTAAGAGTCATATGGATAGCTGTGTTTATTTTAGGAGATTGGATGATGGGTCTTTGATATATCTGCTGTTATATGTTGATGATATGCTGATAGCAGCTAAGAATATGTCTGATATTGATGAGATGAAAAGGCCGTTGAGTGCTGAGTTTGAGATGAAAGATTTAGGTGCTGCAAAGAAAATATTGGGTATGGAGATTTTGCGTGACAGGACTGCTGGATTATTACGTCTGTCTCAAAAGAAATATATTGAGAAGATTGTAGCACGTTTTAATATGTAGTCAGCGAAGTCTGTAAGTACACCATTAGCGAAGCACTTTAAACTTTCAGTTAAGTCATCGCCGCAGACTGAGGAGGAGGAGGAGCATATGTCCCGTGTTCCGTATTCTAGTGCAGTGGGTAGTATTATGTATGCTATGGTATGCACTAGGCCTGATATTTCACAAGCTGTCAATGTAGTTAGTCGTTTTATGAAGCGTCCTGGTAAAACTTATTGGGAAGCTGTGAAATGGATCCTCAGATATTTGAAGGGGATATCAGACGTTGGCATAGTGTACCGGAGGAACAGTAATGGCAGTGAAACCACAGGTTACGTGGATTCTGATCATGCGGGTGACTTGGATGAATGCAGATCGTTAGCAGGGTACTTGTTTAAGCTTGCAGGTGGTGCAGTTAGTTGAAAGGCGTCCTTACAAGACCACGTGGCCTTGTCGTCGATTGAGGCGGAGTACATGGCACTGACCTTTGTAGCGAAGGAAGCGATATGGTTACAAGGTTTGCTCTTGGATTTTGGGTTAGATCAGAAAAGTGTTGACATACACTGTGATAACCAAGGTTCGATATTTCTGGCATATAATCCGATTTATCACGAGCGGACGAAACATATCAATATCAGGTACCACTTCATCCGAGATATATTAGCGAAGGGTAAGGTTGTTGTGAAAAAGATAGCGACAGCGGAGAACCCTGTAGATATGATGACTAAGCCTGTTCCTTTGGCAAAGCTCAAGCTATGCTTGAGCACTATTGGCGTCTATGGGGAGTGATCGCCTTTCGGGGCGATGAGAGAGCAGCATGGATGATGGGCACTATTAACTTGGCTTCAAACTTCGAGCCAAGGTGGAGAATTGTTAAAATATGTCTCGAGTTTAAATCATCTCTAGGTATATATTGATTTGTTAATTTGATTTGGGAAAAGAAAATCAATTAACGGATCAAGATTTGGACCTAGGCGTGCAGGGGAAATCTTCGGCAGATTTACGTTGGCGTAAAAGACAAAATAAGGGACTACATATATTATATTATATGGGATATAAAAGTCTTTGGTTTAGGAAAGGTTTCTTAAACCTGCAGTGGCCACGTAAAGGAGCAGAAGAAAAGTTGTTCTCGGTGGGTCCCCGTCCAAGGCAAGTCTTGGTCAAAGAAGGAAAGAAATAACGTGATAAAAGAAAGATGGGTTTTCTTTTCTTTTATATAAAGACCCACAGAAACGTATTACGATTTGAGCCGCACAAACGAAAAAAAAATTGCCGCAGCCGCAGAGACTCGAGGGGGTGAACAACGAAGACAACAGAGGCTTTTATCAGCGATGTTATCTTCTTGTGTCGCACGAAGAGCTTGACCGCGGTGATCAATTTATGCTTCGTGAGTTTATTGTTTATTATATCCAATTGAGTTGTTTTATCTGTAAACACTTGGGGTTTGTGTATAATTTAGATGCGGGAAACACGAGCGTATTGAGCGATTGTAAATCCGATTCTCCGATATAGTTGATTGTTCTTGCTGGCTCTCCCCGTGGATGTAGGTACCGACATTCGGACCGAACCACATTATATCTGGTGTCCTTTATCGTTCATCGTTATTTTCTCTGGGCTTTCGCGTTGACGTATTTGCAAGATCCTGATTAATTTCCGCGTTATATATTACAACACATTTCAATAAAGGTTATACATATCAAATAAGTCAACAAGGTCAAAATAGCATTAATGGTCTATCGAATGACCCATCAATGGTCCATTCCTGTCATTAATCTAGTGCTTGATGTATGTCACACTTGACGCTTCCTGACAAAGCTGACGAAGATTACTCTTGGCTAGCCAAAATATCTTATTAATAGCATGCATACCCTTAAACCCCTAATGGGTTCAGAGCACATCGACAATGAGCACCAAATACAAACCCATCTTCCAATAACTCACAAATTAAATTCAGAACCATCTCATAAATGGATTTCAATTGGGTGCGCATGAAAACCATTCATGTCCAGAAATAATTTCTTGAAACAGAATAGTTTTTTCTATTTCTATTTCTGGATGAGCTTTTAAGGATAAAAAATGCGTTTGATAACGGCATAAAATTTCTGATTCTAGAATAAAAATTTATTTAACAACGGTCGAAAATTTTTACTTCTAAAAAATGCGACGGCCGGCGGCGAGTGACGGCGGCGGCCGGCAGTCAGGGGGAGGCGGCTGCCGATGTGGTGCGATCGACGGGGTTGGTCGTCGACTGAGATTTTTATTTCTAGGAGAAGTAACTTTTTTTTGTTTCTCATTTCTGCTTCAAATCTATTTCTATTTCTCAAAATTGTTCTAGAAATAGTTTCTTAGAATTGCGTCACCAAATGAGTTTTTATTCCAAGCATATTCCAGAAATAGGTTTTTATTCCAGAAACTATTTCTGGATGGTTTTTATGCTCACCCTAAATCATATAATTTCTCACAACTCAATTTGTTGAATAGAATGCACTTCATAAGACATTAAGAAGTACATACAATATTTGGCAATTCCTTTCACAAAGCTTTTGTTAATACATAAAAAAGATAAATGGAAACTATTTAAAATGATGCTTTTCAATACCTTTTTCAATTTCTAGACCCAAAAAAAAAACTTTTCAACTAACTATTCCTTGGAAAACTAACTATTCGACCAAAAAAAAAAAACTAACTAAAATTTAGTAAAAGCCGATACAAATTTATGCAGCGAAAATGCTATTAATTCTTTGCTACATTTAAAATATTGAGTTTGCAGATTCAAAAAAGAGATAAGCATCACTTACTTGGGAAAGTCTAAACTAAATTATGATAGTTATCTCAAGCCAACGAACTCGAAATCCGAAAGCGAAAAGCTGTATCTAAATTTAAGTAAATAACAACATTAATTAAGACTCAACCATGCGACCGTATTTCAAAGTCAGAACTACACTAGAGGTCGACAAAAGACTTCAAGAACGCCCAAACACAGCAATAACCACTAATGCCACGGACAACCCCTCCCTCTACGAATGGTCACTCGCACGAATTTTCTCTCACTATATCTTTCTCTCAACTGAGCTCTAATTCAAGTGTCCTCACTGTCAAAAGAAAGTTCGAAATATTGAAGCACTAAAAGATTCGAAACTTCACAAACTCAAAAGACGATCAAAGACGAGCGAAAACCATTGTCAAAAACAGAAATTCGAAACTGGGTAGCAACGTGCGCACAAGTTTAAAAATTCATTGCAACCAAATCTTAACTCAGAATGGAACTCTGTAAAATATCGTAACTCCACGACATCCTACACTTCCATTATCATATGATTTCATAGCTTAATAACTCTTAAAAGTAAACTCAGAAATTCAAAATTACATGGATCAAAATTCAAGATGTAACCCAAAAAATTCTTCTAATTCATTAACTGCTCTTGCTAAGACCAACATAAAAGGCCAAAAGTTGTCTCCAGTTATGATCAACTAACTCAGTTCACAGAAATAAATAAAAAATAGTAAATAGATCTCTGTTAGTTGGTATATCTATATTTCAATTAAAGGAATTTTATTTCTTTTTCTTTCTGGACTCGTATTTACCTTTTGGATGGAAGAACGAAACTTTTGCCTTCAAGAAGAAGAACACACCACCTATAAATGCCGTTCTAGTGACCGAATAGATGCCTTGGTAACAAGAGAGTTTTCTTTTAATCTGACGCTAAAAAACAGCGACATTAACCTACATTGCATAACTAATGCACTACCGCTTTGAACCCTTTGTTATCCCGTGAAAGAGCATTGATTTTATTGATGTTTCGCCCAAAGTAAAATATGGCAACTCCGGGCTGTGGTACGCTTGGTTGGGGTGTCAGGAATTCTAGTTTGGAATCGAAATCCACCTATTCAATTCTCATCAAATGCATGCAAACTATATTTTGGGTGGGCGCCGCTTGCACGGGTCAAAGGCATGAACTTAACTGGTTGATTGAGAGATGATTCATGGACCTATATAGAGAAAAGTGAAACATCACATATCAACTAACTCTAGCGTTTCTAAACGGAGTGTAGTTGCTGTGGATAAGAATTTTTTTTTTGGGTCAAGAAAATGATATTTATTTCTCAACTTATAAAACGAGAGAAACAACCCAACATAGGTGCATCATAACACAGAAGTTCCCATAAGATTTGGGGGGGGGGGGGGGGGGGGGTTTACTAAGCCAAAGAGCAGGAAGGTAATTCAGGCGGAGGGCCTTCGCAATCCAGTCAGCTACTTGATTAGTAGTTCTGTCGCAATGGGCCAAAGTGAGGTCTGAGAAGTCTTTGAGAAGGGCTCGGGCCTCCAACACCACAGCTGTAATCTGCCAAGGGATAATATCCCGTCCAAGTACAGCGTCCAAGACCACTGTACAGTCAGACTCCAAGTAAAGCTTCCACTCTCTTCTAGATCGTAGAGTCTTCATTGCTTCTACTAGGGCACACGCTTCGGCTTGAAGAGGAGAAGAAGCATGGATTTTCTTTGCGAATCCGTCAATCAACGTACCAGAACTGTCTCGGAGGACACCTACGACCGTCGCTTCTCTGCATCCTGCATCGATAGAGGCATCGACGTTCATCTTCAAAGCTCTATCTTCCGGTGGGTTCCAAACAATCTTCTGGTAAGCTTGTCGTTGTCTGTGATTCTCCTTCACTTTGTTCCATCTTTTATAGCTGCAAACCAAAACCTCAGCTTTCTCGATCAAGTCTCTCACATTTGGGTGTCTATTTCTGAAGATTCGGTCGTTGCGTGCTTTCCGTATAGACCAAAGAACAGCTCCTATTCTCTCGATCTGGGAATGGTCTCCAATCCTCTCAAAAATCTCCTCAAGACACCTATCTGCTCTGGACGTATCTGTAGATGATATTTGTAGGCGGATTGTGGGGTAATTCCAAACATCATTAGTCCAGGGGCAGTGGAATAAGATGTGTTCCGTCGTTTCAATTCGGTTCTCACAAAATGGACAGTAGGCGTCCTCGATTACTCTTCGTTTGAACAGATTTTCCTTAGTGGGAATAGCATTTTGACACACTCTCCAGAGAAAAATTCTAATCTTTGGGGGAATAGGGAGATGCCAAATTCGATTCCAAAATTTCCTGGAGGGTCTGTAGGATGTTGAGGCTTGATGGCCACTCAGTGGCTTTTCTCTGCTACGAATGGAGTTGTAGGTAGTTTTTACTGAGAAGTCACCTGATTTTGATTCCGTCCATACTAATTTATCAGCCTTAACCTGGGAGCTCAGTGGAATTGCCATGATTTCATCAACTAGATGTTGGTCAAAGAGTTCCCTTAAGGTCTTTTCATCCCATTGAAAGTGCTCTCTATTAATCAGGTCTGCCACCCGGCGAGGGTCATTTCTATTAGCTGGTCCTCCGATAACGCCCTGCTTCAACCATTTATCTTCTCGGATATTTATCTCCTCTCAGGAGCCTATCGACCATCTGACATCTTCTACAATTGCTTCTCTGCCCGTGAGAATGCTCTGCCACCCCCAAAATGGCCTAACTCCCTTACCTGCTTGCCAAAAGTTCCTATTAGGAAAATAAAGGCCTTTAAGTAACTTTCCCCAAAGAGAATCCGTCTGTTTAGCGAGTCGCCACGCCTGTTTACCCAACATAGCTTTGTTGAAAGATACTAAATCTCTGAAACCCATTCCTCCGTCATCTTTTCTTTCTTTTAAGGTCTCCCATTTTTTCCAATGAAGCCCCTTCATCGTCTCACCATTTTTCCACCAGAAATTTGCAATCCTTCTCTCAATAGCTCTGCATATTGAGATGGGAATTTTAAAGATGGACATAGCATATTGAGGTAGGGCTTGGACAACTGACTTAATCAGGATTTCCTTTCCCGCATTGGAAATTAGATTTTCCTTCCAGCCCTCCAATTTAGCATTTACTCTAGCCAACAGCCAATAAAACATGTCCTTTTTTGAAGCTCCTCAGTCCGATGGAATTCCCAGGTACTTTCTAGTTTTTTCCATGATTGGAACTCTTAACATCGCAGCCATATTCCTGTTCAAATCAGGGGGCATCTTGCACTGAAGGAAACTCCTGATTTATTCAGGTTAATCACCTGCCCTGATGCGTAGCAGTATTGGTTCAGGATTGACATCAGGTTTTGACATTCAATGATCCTACCATCCAAGAAAAATATCGAGTCGTCCGCAAATAACAGATGGGAAATGGTTGGACAATGACTGTTGAGTTTAATCCCAGTTAAAGTGCCCTCGTCTATAGCCTTTTTCATCAAGACCGTTAGAGAATTAGCCATCAGAATAAAGAGATAGGGGGATATCGGATCACCTTGGCGAATACCTCTTGACGGTTTGAAATAAGGAAGAGGTTCCCCATTCATTACGACATTCATTGTAGCAGAGGTAACACATGACATCACCCTATCCACCCACCACTCGTAGAAACCCATCTTCCTCATACAAGCTTCTAAGAAATCCCACTCAACCCTATCACATGCTTTCCTCATATCAAGCTTACGGATGGCTTGAAATTTCTTTTTCTTTTTCCTCACTCTTAGTTGGTGGAGGACCTCCTGAACAATCAGTATGTTATCTTGAATTTGTCGACCCCCTACAAAAGCACTTTGTTCCTCATCAATAATCTCATTCAACCAAGGCTTGAGTTTGTTCGCAAGGATTTTTGATATAATTTTATAAATAAAATTACAGAGACTAATTGGTCGATATTGATCTAACCTTTCTGGGCTTTTGACTTTTGGGATAAGAGTAATATGAGTCTTATTTACCTCAGGGTTGAGTAAACCTGTGTTGAAAAAGCTGCGTACCTTTTCAAATACATACAATTTGATGGTTTCCCAGTTTCGTTGAAAGAACAACCCGTTTAATCCGTCAGGTCCAGGAGCCTTTAAGGCACCCATCTGGAACACAGCAGCATGTACCTCCAGCAATGATAAATCCGCAATAAGTGCTTCATTCATCTCATCTGTAACCAGAATGGGGCAATGTTGTAGCACCAAATCAATGTTCCGAGGGCCTGCAGACTGGTAAAGATCTCTAAAAAATTCTGATGTCATCTCCTTCAGGTTCCCTGGATCTCGGACCCAAATATCATTACTATCTTTTAACATTGAGATCTTGTTACGCTGTCTCCTCTGTATCGTCGTGGCATGGAAGAATTTCGTGTTTTTATCTCCCCACCGCAGCCAGGAAATCCTGGACCTTAGAGCCCAATACATTTCTTCTCTTCTCCAATGATGTTCGATATCTTCAATAATATCTCGCCAATTTTTCTCATCTTGAATTAAAGTCTGGTTGTTTGTAATAACCTGAAGTCTAGTAAGTAGGTAGCTAATCTCCTTTTGATTATTAGAGAAAACGTTCCTACTCCATATTACTAACGACTTCGAGACAGCTTTAATCTTCTCTACCAAGTTAACCTTAGACAGGTTCGGTGAACTCCATATTTCTCTAATTATCCTGCCACAATCCTCATGTTCTTGCCAGAAAGCTTCAAACCTGAACATCTTCTTTCTTTTCCCATAAGTGTTGGACATTACCACCAAGTCCGAACCTGTCGCTGGGAGTGCAAATACCTTGCTCCTGGGAAATCCACCCTCCAATCTATAGTACAGACTGCTCGATCTAGTCTCTTCTTCACCAAATTCATCCCTTCCCTGTTATTAGCCCATGTGAAAGCACAGCCCTTACTCTCGATGTCCATTAGCTGACAATTATTTAAGAAATCTTGGAAAGATTGCATTTGATGTCGCTCCGAATCTCTCCTCCCGATCTTCTCCCAGAAGTAGAGAGTTTCATTAAAGTCTCCTAAGCACAGCCATGGGAGATTGTTTTGTTCACTAATTAGCTGCAGCAGATCCCATGTGAGAAGTCTCTGTTGTAAATTAGTAGGAGCATGAACACAAGTTACTCGAAATGAGGTATTATGCACATAGTCCTCATATCTAAAGTCAATGAATTCTGCAGTAGCGGAGAAAATATTCACCGAAACCTCATCCTTCCAAAAAAGTGCTAAGCCTCCCCCTATTCCTTCCGGATTCACAGTAACGTAGTTCTGGAATCTTAATCTTTTACAAATACGAGCAACAAGTTCTTCTTTATTCTTAGTCTCACTCAGAAAGACTAAGTTGGGCCGATCACGAGCCACTATGGCTCTTAGAGTTTGAACTGTCAAGGGATTGCCCAGCTCTTGGCAGTTCCAGCACATAAGTGTTATTTGTAACCCGGTGGCTTATTAGGGCCAGCCACCATAGCCCGTAAGGTTGCGTCTCCCACTTCTAAAACTTGAGTATCTAAAAGCTCTGATTCATCCACTAACAAGCTGCTTGCACCCTTTTTCTCATGCGGACTGAAGCGTTTCACTTTTTTCACATCTCTACTCCTGCTACCTATCTTGGTTTTTTTCAAGGAATTGTGATCTATCTAAAATGAAGGGAGCTCTAGTAACAAGGTTGCAGGTCTGTCTTCCATCACAATTTCCTTTGCCAACAAGGGCTTCATCATAACTGACTTCTCATCGTCAGGCGCCTTCCTTTTTACTCTATCTTCTTGTGGGCTGAGATGCATTGTTTGGATAGCATCGTTTTGTTCAGTCATCCCTAGAGTTTCAGGAACATTCTCTACCTCAGGCTGCACATTCAGTGAAAGGTCATAGAAGGATTTCCAGAAAGGGCTGAAGGTATTAAACTCAGTTTTCAACCAAGACCCATAAAGTAAGTTATCTTCTTTTGATAGGAACTCCTCATCATAAGGAATCTCCGTACATTTTTGGGCATAATGCCCCAGTTTACCACATGAATAGAAGTACACAGGAAGCCTTTCATAACGGAAGTCTAACCAATGTTCCCTTCCTTTAAAACTGTATATCATTCCAGACTCGAGGGGGCAGGATAAATTTAGCAAGACCTTAGCCTTTCCCACAGTAAGAGCAGGGTAGCCTTTTGCTTCAATCTTTACCGCACTAACTTCTCCCACTTTTTTTGCAATGCTTCTAATTACTTCTTCCTTCCTTCCTTCCACAAGTAAACCATGGATGTGCATCCAGAAAGCGCATTTATCAAATTTTATACATTGTGGGAGTATTCCTGGTTCCCAAGACTTAAGAACAAGCACATGGCGAGCGAAGGACCAAGGGCCACACTCCAGAATTCTGATTTTATCCTCCTCCGATGGGAATTCAAATTGGAAAAGCCCCGAGAGAGCCTGCACACAGATAACATTCTCACATTTCCAGGCTTTCTTCAAAGTTGCCTGAAAGGGCTGGAAATTGACATCCGGACTACCATGTAAACTGCCGAAAGCAATTTTTTCTCCCTCACGCAGGTTGTCCTCTGTGATAATATCATCTACAACTGCAGTTTTCCTTTTAGGCCAAAGATGTTTTAATCTCATGCTTAGAGCCGCCATTCGCAATTGGTGTTCATCATCTGTGTCCATGATATAGTGGAAAGAAAGGGGAAAGAGCAACTTACAAGGTGTGCTGGAAATTGTTCAAGGAGAATTCCCAGTATACCGTATATGTTCCCGACTCTAGATCTGCAATTTCTTAATAAAATCTGTCTGTCAATACGGCTTAAAAATCAATACTGCATTGCTGATAGGGGGGGGGCACCGAAACGAACACTGCTAGGAGCCAAAGGATAATGCCGGAATGCCATCAAGGTAAATTCTTTTGGAGAGATTAGGACAGGTTTTCCATCACGCTGGTTACGATGAGAATGAGGGAAAAAAGAGATTTGCTAGGAAGGTAGGGAAAGCTCTGCAATATGAGAGGGGAAGCTCTGCAAGATGAGAGGTGTGGCGGCAACCCTAGGGGAGCCATTCACGGAGGAAGATTGTGGATAAGAATTGACACGTGAGAAACTAGACCAGCGGAGATAACTCATAATGAGCATCATGGGGTGAGAAGAAAAATCAATTATGTTGTCCCATAAATTATTCGCGATATGAATCATCTCAAGAATGCTCGATATTCGCGAGGGTTAAGTTACACTCGCTCATAAAGTGAGAATAATGTAACATCATTTTCACATTATTCTGACTTCATGAGCGTGTGTAAATTAACCTTTGTGGACATTGTAATTCTCAAGCTTGATTATACAGTCCTAAAGCGGAAGTTAAGTAACGATGCTTAGCAAACAGCATTTGCTGTATCAATTGCTTGCCAACGCATAAGCACTAGTTGCAATCCGAATGAGTGAGTATCCCGTTGCATGCTCCTTGGTCGTAGCAGGTTAGAGCCAAGAATTCTTCATCCTTGGTATATGAAATGAATGGAGTTTGATGTATCATCGACTATATCTTGAAGGACATCAAAGATTCGTTGTACACAATGGTTGTACGTAGATGTGCCTCCATTACAGATCTTGTCTACCTATGTTTCTTTTCGATCACCTTTTATAAGGCTGGAAGACCAAAAGAGTGCTATATTAGGGCAGTTGTAATTTTGTGGAACAGAGCCATGTGTCTCTTACCTCCTCTTCTTGTTACCACTCATCCTATATTGCCCCTTATTTATGGGCTATGTTCAAGAAATATGCTTCTCATAGGTTTCTCCACTCCTTTACATAGTTTTCTTCTTTGTTTTCTCTGCTTGGCAACTTTACTTGTAGAAATTATCAACACTCAACAATGTAATAGACAGTGAAGTTCTTGTTCCAACGGTACTCTCGAATCTTTTGTCTCGTCAAATTCGGAAGTTGTCATTGTCTTATTATATATGAGTAAATTTTATATCGTCCCTCTTAACAAAATTTGGAATAAAGAAGTCACATGTAGTTACATTTTATATGGGTATATTTTATGCAATCCCTCTCCGTTTTCTTTAGTCTCTGCTCAAGCTTTTAATATATTTCTTAAGTCATCACATAGTTTGATTTGTTCTCCTCTCCTCGGTTTGAAGCTTTTGTGGAAGAGGCTGATTAAGAAAAATCCAACCACACCAAACCAAATGTGATTTTTTTTTTCCATATTGTTGTGCGATGATTTGCTTTGAACATTGGTCGGCAATAGAATCGATCTCCTCGATATGATTATTTATATCAAAGATACGCTTGTGTACTGCAAGCGAGGCCTTTGCTCGCCAGCCCAAAATCATAAGCAAAGAAAAAAAGAAAATCAAAAAGAAAAAAAATATTATTAAAATTATCCACGTCATCATTGGACGTGCCATATAAGATGACCGATGTCCATATTTGCGATTTCTGGCCAAAATTGGCCGAATAGACTCAATTGGCAAAATATGAAAAATGTTTAACAGGGAAAACTGAAATGTTTAGTACTCAATTGGCGAAAGTGCAATAAATTCATGACTTCATGGACAATTTTCCAATGTATTCCTTGTAATAAACTACAACATGTTCACATGAACGGGGAAAAAAAAATCTATCTTGTTAACTAGTCGAAATAGCAAGTTCCCCCGGTTTGTTCACTAGGCCACGAGGCACACACAAACAGAAGCGATTGGCTTTTGTCCAGCAAGGACCACTGCATAACTGTACACATCTCTTCTTGTCTGTAAATTGCCAGTGGTTTTCTCGTAACGTTATCACCTGACAACTTGCCTCAGAACAGGCCATTGACTCTCCCCAACAGTGATAGAATAGAGAGACGATCGGTCCTTTGCTAGCCATTGGGACCGAGATGACTTACCACTGAGCTTGGCTAGGTCAGTGGTCTCGTGCACACCTATCTGTCCACGAGATCAAAAGTTTTCGGCCATGCCATGATCGAGCCTCTTACGAAGTTGTGCTCTTGGGCACCGCTACGTTATGTGGAGAGAATTATGAACTCTTGGCACGTCGGGCGGGCTATGTTGACAAGCTTATTATCTCTAAGATCTCGGGTGGTACTTGATGGATGTAGTTCAAACATATATATATATATATATATATATATATATATATATATATATATATATATATATATATATTTTGTGTATTGGACTCTTGGCTTATGCACTCAACTGACATTTTTTATTTTATTTTATTTTTCCTTTTATTTTCTTCTTCGGCTGGTTGCTGGTCACAAGGGAGGGAGGCGAGGCGTCATTGGATTTGGCGAGGCAAGCCTCGAGCTCGCCAAATCAAGTGAGTTCATCGAGTCCGAATCTCTTTTACAAGTAAAAATCCTTGTGCTCGTCTATCCCTGGATGTTAGTTTCTGTTTAGACATGCTCTCTATCAGTTTTCTTGTATCTCTTTATTGGTTATTTTACTGATTCTTACAAAGTACAGGAACATGATAGCGAATGATAAGCGGACCTCTGTTCTTCACGCAATTTTTTTTTTTTTGATTTAAGTAGTATGAGGAAGGTTTTTAGACAATTTCCTTGTATACATGGGCTAATGTTTATGGTGCAACTCATAGTGAACTTCCTCCGGCAGTTGGAGAACATCTACGTAAAAACTATAAAACAATTATTAAAAGCATTGTGCGGTGGAAAATAATTTTCTACACCAAATGAAGCAAAATATATTTCAATTCGTTTTTTGGTTTCAGGCAAATATCGAAAAATATCTTCATTTTCCTAAAAAAAACTTAATTGGTCATGAGGCAAACAAGGCCATTTTTTTTTTATTTTATAAAAGACAAAGTTATTGGTGTTTTTGGGCAAACATATTTAATGCACGCATTAAAATCAATCATCTGAAGAGAAAATTTCTTACTCAAATAATTTGCTATGTGTGAAGTTCGAGACAAAATACAAGAAGATACAATCGAAGGGTCGAATCTACAGGGAACTTATGTTGTTGAAAAGCAATGTCCGGGAAAGTCCGACGTACGACAAAATCCATAGTTTAATTTCAGAGAGAAGTACCAAAAAAATCCTAAACATATTGCACATGAATATTAAACTTTTCAATTGAACCAACTGAGTCCAAACCTTTTGATTATTTGCTAATTGAGTCTATTCGGTGAATTTTAGCTAGAAATTACTGACATGGACGTTGATAGTCCTATGTGGACTTGTGGACATTAAATTTTTAATTATATTTTGATAACATTTTGAATTTCTATAATTTTGTTGCCTTTTCTTTACTTTTTTTTTTTTTGGTTTTGGGGGGTTGTTTGGGGGGCCGGCCAAATCAATCATTTTAGATTGACTCGATTAAAAAGTTTATAACTAAATTGGCACAAATATAATAGGTTTAGAGCTTCTTTGATACTTTACTTTTGTAATTCCACAAATTTGTCCTCAATTTTGTAAATCAATGTTCAGACATAAAACTAATTTACGACCCCTGAGAAATTTGTTTGATGACCAACACGATTTACGTTCCTTGGGTGCAATTAATCAGAAGCTGTTTGTGTTAGTGTTTTTGTGTGTGACGGTGATAGAGGGGAATTATATGGGAAAAAGAGAGAGATTGAGTGTTTGTGTTTTCGCGTGCGAGGACCACGAGTTCAGATGTGGATCTGGTGAGCAAAGCCACGGACGAGCAAGAGCACGGTGCCACGGGCTAGGAAGCACCGACACGTGATCGATGCCAGCGACACGTGGAAGACGCGCGAGTCGGAGAGGTGGACGTCTGATCAGGGAAAGGAAGATGGAGAAGGAGCAGAGAAGAGTTGGCGGATCCAAAAGAATCGGCAGACTCGAGGCAAATGCGACTTCCTGCTCCTAGACGGCTCCTCCTTCCTCGACAGCTTTCGTCGGGGCGTGGTCGCTGATCTTGTTTTTTCAAAGAGAAAAAATCACAGCGAACATCCCGGACGCCCGCTGAGAGAGATTACAAGGAGGGAAGAAGACGATGTGACAGAAAGAGAGAGAGAGAGAGAGAGAGAGAGAGAGAGAGAGAGAGAGAGTATATATGAAGCGCAGTGATGGAGGAGGAAGACGACGAAATAAAGAGGGGAAGGGGACTGCGCCCGCCAGCCGCCAAGATTGGAAAATATCTTAGTAGATCACGTCCGGGTTGGGCAATTGTGTCAACACATCATTCTTTGTTCTTTATTATTTGTTTCTTTTATGATGGGATCAAATTACGAAAGTGTTTCTTTTTTATTGCAAAAATTCTGTTTATAAATTATCTATTTTTATATAAAAAAGTTATAGTAATGATATATATATATATATATATATATATATATATATATATATATATATATATAATGTGTCTAATCACGTGTCCGTAACCGTACTATTCAGGCCACGGGCGATGAAGGATGAAGAAGAGAGAACTAAGAATCTTTTTTTTTTTTAATTTCAATTCGGCGAACACATGTCATAGTAAAAAAAAAAAAAAGCGCCCAAGTTGCAACCATTGGACGATTGCAATTTACAGAGCACTTTCAACTTGACAAAAACAAATACAGTAATGCCTAGCTAATTGCGCAACCTGAATAAATTTGGGATTGGCATGACTTAACAGTTTATTCATCCCGAACACAGAGAATAAGTTCATTTCCATTAAAAAACTAACCAAAAATCGTCCCCTTAGTAAACTAACAAGTTATCCTCCCTTCTCTCTTTTCTCTTCCTTTTGCTCTGCAGGCCGATTTCCATGACAAGCACCACAATATGACTCATTAGAACAAGAGGCAAAGCAGATTTTCACCATGTCGCAACAGGTAGGAATGGCTGTGCATCCGAAAATGTGATGACATCCAGGTTGACGTTTGACCTGCTATATTTCAAAACAGCAGCATAAGGTTCAGTTGCCTCGCGGTCATCTTGATTTTGCTGAATACCCGAAGGATTTTGGAGCTTCCTTATCCACTCCAACTCCATTGCCACTTCTTTCATTGTAGGCCTGTTCCTCCCATTCAAGTTCAAGCACCTTTTCGCAAGGTTAGCAACTGATGCGATCTCTTCCTTCTTACCTTCTTTCAAAACTTGAGCATCGACAATGTCGAACAATCGATTTTCCTCCATTGAATTTATGAAATAGGTTGCGAGGCTTCTTCCGTCTTGTTCCCTCAACAACGAGATTGGTTTTTGTCCCGTTAAGAGCTCAACAAGGACAACTCCAAAGCTGTACACATCACTTTTGTCTGTATATTGACTTGATTGGAAGTACTCCGGATCTACGTAGCCGGCTGTCCCCTGCACCACCGTAGTCACATGAGTTTGATCGAGGGAAACGGACTTGGAAGTACCGAAGTCTGCCACTTTTGCCCTATATTTCTCATCCAAGAGGATATTGGTGGACTTGATATCTCGATGATAAATGGGAATGGAGGCTGCTGAATGCAAATAGAATAAGGCTCCTGCAATTTCCATTGCAATTCGTAGGCGAGTGTCCCACGATACAAGAAACTCTTCATTTGGGTCATGCAGATATTGGTATAGAGTTCCATTCGGTATGAACTCATATACTAAAAGCGGGACTTCTGTCTCCAAGCAGCATCCTAATAACTTAACCACATTCCTATGGTTGATTTGTGATAGAATGAGAACTTCATTTATGAATTGTTCGACTTTTCCCTCGTCTATCACTTCCGATTTTTTAATCGCGACTATTTTTCCATCTGTTAACATTCCCTTGTAAACAGTACCTTGTCCACCTTGCCCCAGTATCCTATCCTCTGTGAAATTGTCAGTGGCCTTCCCTAATTCCTTGGAATTGAACAACTTGCTTTTCTCGACATTGCCTTCTGGTGAAGATAGCTCCCTTTCCAACAAAAGACCACCATTTCGTTTGAAGTGCTTCTCTTTGAGCTTGATTTCTTTTCTCTTCTTGATGTATTTGTACAACTTCCATAGGAAAAGACACAAAAGTAGAGCCCCAAGGCCTGCCCCAATCCCTGCATTGCAAAAGTTTAAGGTGCATAAGTGAGAGAATTGTACCTGCTTGTCAAGAATATATTAAAGGCACTTATAAACAAGAATTTAAGTGAATCTAATTAAAAGGAAAACATATAAGATTGATTAACCCGAGTCTCCTTTAATGTTGATTTTCTTAACAGCCTTGAAAAATTGTTTTGCCTTCTGTTTAAGTTCCATCCAGTGAAACTTTTATGCATATATCTGCACCGTACAACTTATCTCCCTTGCAAGGAATTCCGCAATCATATTGATGAAAGATAAAAAGTTCATGGCAGCATTCATCTTTACTATGGTTGTAATAATCCCAATCGACATATGCCAGAATAAGTAGGAATCTTGAATAACTTTTGATAGATATGAAGCGACAACATTAGAAAAAGCTCGAGCATTTTCTTATGTATCGAAGTATTAGTGTTCAAAGAAAGTTTTGAGGAAACTTATCTATAATCATCACCAGGCAAATGGACAGTCATATTAGAATGAAAAGTAAGATAAAAATTATTTTGTCCACCAACACCTGTCTAAGATCCTAGGTTAAGATATCTACTTACCGATAAGAATGAATTTAACTGTCTTTCTACCATGGACGCAGTCATAGTAGCCCGGTTTGTTCACACAAGTCCCGAAGCATTTACTTGGATCTTCACATTCATTAATATCTGGTGACAAATATAGAACAAGTATATTATCAGTGAAACACATCTCCTTGGGTAAAAATAACGAGACTAGTCGGTGACATTTCCTCATAAATTGTTAATTCCATGGCTTAAAATACGATACGAAGAAACAGTCATGTTCCCCTTGATCTACACTGAACTATTGTCGATGTAATCAATTTTGTTTGAAATTGCATTCACTTTGTATAATCTTGGAAAGAAAAATAAAGGAAGGAAGTTAGAAAAGCGTGCATGTGATCATCAAACAGTGTGAATGCATTATTTTCAGGGACAAATCTGGAAATGAACAAGCCATTTCACTCTGATAGCATCAAGTAAGTTACCTTGGCATCCTCCAATAAGATAGGGATTACCACCATACCCCGGAGCGCAATAGCATTGCGTAAATGGCATTTCATTTCTATACGCACGATTTGTGACGCAGACAACTGTAGATTCAAACTCTGGGTTATCTTGCGGCATAAGCTCAAGCGCATAGGCGGTGTTGTTTGCAATTCCCCATTCCAACACCACCGGAAAAGTATTCAGTCTCAAATCATATAACTCTGTAGAGTCAGACCTCCAGAACGGTGATATCTCCGCCAGGAAAGCGTACTGGCACCCCTGATGTCTGCCTTCCTCCTTGAAATCCACATTAAAGCCCCGCAGGTTAAACGGGAGCGTAGTTTGGCAGCATCCGTCCCTTCCGGAACAAGCACTATACCGGCTATTGTTGGTTCCAGCACATTTCGACCTGCAACCGACAACATCTGATTCTGTACTATTCAAGATTGCCAGGGTGTTGCAACCAACTGACACAAAGACGTTCCTTGTCTGGGAGAAGACAAACTGACTTCCTTCGAGGCTCACCGGCATACCAACTCCGTGGCCCCTGCAGCTTGCATTTGAGTAAATTACTGGAAAACTGACGCTAATCACGCCGTCTATGGATAGAGTGGATTCACCGTAAGCTTCACCTTCGTGAGTGACACGTTCATCGGAAGAGGGTAGTGAAATGTTGAGGACGCGCAACCCAATCTTGTTTAGAATGGGGACCGCGTTGTTTTGCTGGCAGATGATCTCGTACCAGTCATCCAAGAAACACCCAGCTCCTATTCCGAAGGGGAAGGGAATGGTGACGTCCCCGCATATTTTGGAACAGTTGGACCTTGGAAGTCCATCTGCAGCTCCAGATGCGTGTACGGCTAGGGAAACCAGAAGCAAAAGGACTTGAAGAATCGAGTTGGACATGATTTTCATGCTTGGTATGTGCGATGAACCTAACACTTACGGAGAAAGGCATATGGGCTGAGTCCCTTGATATAGTTATTCCAGGTGGAAGAAAGGAAGACTTCTCATGTACTGGTGTTACTTCCTCGTATCTTTCAGGATGCTTCCTTGAGGATAGAAGTAGTTGTCTCTTTCCCCTCTTTTTCCATCCCCTGCCAAGCTTTCCCCCTGTCAAGGTATGCTCGGGTCAATCGTGGCCGTCCGTTCAATCACGAACGGTCACGATCACATCAAATTGCGGCTGCACTGTTCACATGCACTGTTCATTTTTTTTTTACTTTTTCAACGTCAAATCGTGGCAGTCCGTGATTGAACGGATGGCCACGATTAACCCGGGCACATCTTGACAGGGGGAGGATTGGCAGGGGATCCGGACGCCTTTTTCCAGGGGCCTTCTTTCTGTCGTCCAAGATGTAACATGGCCATTTTGATACGTCATTTTACAATATTTCCACAACCAATTATTGCTCATTAGCAAAAAAATAAAAAAAAAAGGAAAAATATCAAAAAAGGTCTAAAGTCCCTTTGCTTTTTCAAAAAAGGACTCAGAGTAAGCCATGTTTCAAAAGAGGGTCCTAAGTGCCCAATCATATTTCAATTAAGGGTCTATTCAAAAGGCATTTTTGTCTTTTCAATATTTTTGCCTTTTCTTTTCTGTTTTTCTTTTTTCCCCTCCCACCCCTCCTCTTCTCCGCACGACGTCTTCTTCATGGTCGTTCCCCAGCATGTTGTCCCACTTGGTCCCCGCCGTCTTCACGTCCCGATTTACCCCGTGCCGGTTCAAGAACTCCGCCACCTCCCTGTCCTTCTCCGCCCTCGTCTTCCCCCTCCCCGGCGCCGCTGCATCTCCTCCGTCAACTGGTGGGTTTTGATCTATTCTTGAATCTGACGACGACCCGCCACCGCCACCTCCTTGGTACTGGACCTGCCAAGCCCTAGCGAGCCACAGCATCTCATTGGGCTTCCAAACCCGGCTCACGTACTTGCTCTTCCTGAATTGGTGGTGGGTTTGGAATTGCTGCTGGTCTCCTCCACCTTCCGACTTGCTCGTTTCTTGGCATGAGGTGGTGAGCATAGATGTTATTGGGGACTGAGTAGGCGTTGATGTCGTGTCGAATGACGAGGCGGTGGTGGCGAGTGCCGGTGGGTTCGGGTGGGTAGTCGGGGAAGGGCTCGACTCGGGGGGAGATGTGAAGAGCTTCCATTGACAAATCTTGGCCTTTTGGGGTTGCTCACACTCGCCGCCTCGAATTGAGGGTGGTGCTGGTCGAAGAAAGGGGCCGAGATGAAGGGCGGTGCTCCAGTGACGACCACTGCGGGAGGCCGCGGTGGGGGATCTCTGGGTTCGGCGGGGTTAGATTCTTCGGTGGGAGAATAGGAGATTTGCGGAGATGGAGGTGGTCGTAGTGGGCAACGATCCATGAAGCCTGCGGAGAAGATGAACATGAGGGGTGGGGAGGGAAGAAAAAAAAATTGAAAAGAAAAGATTAAAAGATCAAAAGACGAAATTGCCCCTTCGGTAGGTCTTTTTCGAAATAATTTGAGCACTTCGAGCCTTTTTTTGAAACAAAGCTCACTCTGGACCCTTTTTTGAGAAAACAAAAGGACTTAATGCCCTTTTTTGAATTTTTTTCAAAAAAAAAATTTAAAATAAAAACTTTCTTGATGGGAGTAGGGAATGGAGATAACTCGGGAATAGAGTGCCACTTTGACCTTATAGAAGTCATCAGAAAGAGGATCGAACCATTTCTTCTAACTCTTTTTGGAATTCGATAAATATTGAAAGACTTGGTAGTTTCTTATTAATGATCTTTATACTGTTATCAGTCTTTTACTAGTTCGAATTCTCAGTCATCACCACAAAGAAATCACATATGCAAAACAGATGGAGTAGTGCCATCGCATGACGTAATGTATATTGGCAGAAAGAAATTTTCGTTTTCTTTAATGCGCTGAAATCAGTAATCACGAGGATGTCTTCCCTTGGTGACAAAATTACTAACAAATCTGATGGACCCACCATCCATCATAGCAGCTAATCATTTGGACCCCAAATATGAAATTGTTGATATTTGGTACTCGGTAGTTCTTGAATCAAACGTGCGATTCCTAGCTGTATACAAACCAAAATATGGAATGATTCTACCCAAGGCCCGTCGAAAACGGGTGAACTGAATGGACGACTTGGAAAGACAGACCATCGACTTAGTCTCCAACAGTGATAGGACAGACTTTCCTTACCCACGAACTTCTTGTGGATGTCATTTCCTCACTGACTTGACTTCTCCAAAGAGCATCCCAATACATTTCATCAGAATTGGCCAGACATTTCGAACCCTTTCCTTCATTGATCAAAGGTGAATCAAAAGTTCAAGAATTTTCAACCATTTGCTTCATTGATCAAGGGGAATCAAAAGTTCGAGGTGACTCAACTATGAAATTGTTGATACTTGGTATTCTGTAGTCCTTGAATCAAACGTGTGATTCCCAACTGTACACAAACCAAAACCTGGAATGATTCTGCCCAAAACACGTCGAAAACGGGTGAACTTAATTTTCCATCTAGATGAAACCAACTTGCACGTTAACGAACTTGGAAAGGGAGCGACCTGCATGGTGCGAATTAATGGACTGATTTTGAAAGACAGACCATCGACTCGTCTCCAACAGCGATAGGACAGACTTTCCTCAGCCACAAGCATCTTGTGGATGTCACTTCCTCATTGACTTGACTTCTCCAAAGAGAATCCATTACTGTAGTCGGCGAAGTTCTCTTCCCCTTCCCAAAGAGCTTTCTTCGTGCCGGCCAAGATGTAACATGGCCGGCTTGATTGGAAAATATTTTAAAAAAATATCATAATTTTCGCTAAACAAACGAAGCATTATATTATTCTGGCAGTCTTGTTAGTGATTTGAGTTCTCGTTTATTGCTTGAAGCAATCATATATACAAAATAAACGGAAAAGGGCTAAGAGGAATGTATCGCTAAATGATTGCATACTCAAACTCTATTAGCGGAAAGTATTTTTTTTTCCCTCTGAAATCGCTTTCACTTTAAGTATCAAAAGTAGATTTTTAATATGTAACTTTTTTGCTCCTCCCTGACCCCATGATGAGGAAGTTTTCCCTTAAGACAAGAACAAACGTCATTGCTCCTTGGACAGCGAGATCTCCATTGCTTCTGGGATTTTCCCCCAATCATAGCGGCGCCCCAAAACCACCCACCCCACCCAAAATAAATAAATAAATAAATAAATAAAAGGGGTAAAAACATGTACGTGAATTCACAATACTCGTTCGTGACCTCATGGAAGTCTTCGGTTGAGACAGGAAGAAGCGTAATTTGCTCGGACAGTGAGATCTCCTTTGCTTCTCGGATTTTCTTACAAAGAAATTGTCACAACCTCGCTTCTGCAAGTAGAGGAAAAATGAATCCTATCCGAAAGACGCAACCTCAAACACAAACCAATACCAAAATATTAACAAGGTAGTTACGGTATCAGAATATCTTCAGTTTACAATAAAAAAAATATTCATTTTAGAATTCAGTTGACCCAACATGTATTATCTCAAATATATACAATTAGCTAAACTCATACGCATAAATCCCATCATCTAAAGTTTCTTATGGTTTAATATTTATATATTCCTGATAAGAAAGAATGATTAAGAGAGAATGGTATTGTTCTCTAATAATGGTGTGATGAAACAATGTACATGAGAAGCCTTTATATAGGCTTAGAAGAGGTAAAGAGCTTAGTGCTCTTCCTATGTGGGACTAAAGAGAAAGAAGAAGTGCAAGAGAAAACTACAAGACTACAAAACTATACAAGTATGTCTAACACCCCTCCTCAAACTCAAGGTGGATCAAACAACGAGAGTTTGGAAAGAAGAAATTTAAAGCGTTGTGATGTGAGAGCCTTCGTAAAACAATCCGCAAGCTGATTCTCAGTTCCAACAAAAGGAAGAGAAATGGTGCGAGCTTGAAGATGATGACGAGTCAGATGACAATCGATCTCAATATGTTTTGTACGCTCATGAAAAACTGGATTTGCACCAATATGGATGGCACTCTTGTTGTCACAATGTAGAGGAGTGGGATCCGGAAGTGAAACACCCATGTCAGCAAGTAAGCGGCGAAGCCAAACAATCTCAACGGTAGTGTCAGCCATAGCACGATATTCGGACTCTGTAGAGGAGCGTGAGACAATATGTTGTTTCTTGGCACGCCAAGAAATGAGAGAATCGCCAAGAAAAATGCAATAGCCAGTGATAGATTTGCGATCAGTCACATTAGAAGCCCAATCAGCATCAGAATAGGCACGCAACTTGAGCGTAGAAGAAGATGGCAGAAATAAGGAACGCGATAAAGTGCCTCGGAGATAGCGCAAGATCCTCAGAACAGCAGCATAATGAACCGTGCGAGGAGCAGAAACAAACTGACTAACAACATGAACAGCATAAGCGATGTCGGGTCGGGAGATAGTAAGATATACAAGGCTGCCAACCAAAGTCCGATAGCGTGTCACATCAGAAAGAGGCTCCCCGTCATCCGGGCAGAACTTCTGATTCAGCTCAATAGGAGTAGCAGCAGTGCGAGAATCCGAGAGAGCAGCCCTAGAGAGAATATCAGCAGTATATTTTTGCTGAGAAATAAGGATACCACGCGAACTGCGAGCAATCTCAAGCCCCAGAAAGTAGCGTAGTGGTCCGAGATCCTTCATGGCAAAATGTTGCTGAAGGTGCCGTTTGGTATGTTCAATATGGTCGCTATTATCTCCAGTGATAATCATATCATCAACATAAAGAAGAAGAATAGTGCAACCAGCAGAAGAGGTATGAACAAACATAGCATGATCAGCCTCGCTTTGAGTAAAACCAGCAGATCGAATAGCATCACTGAACTTCTCAAACCAAGCACGAGGAGCCTGTTTAAGACCATAAATAGCCCGTCGCAAGCGGCAGACTTGTCCAGAGATATGAGCAAGACCAGGCGGAGGCTGCATGAAGATATCCTCCTGAAGATCCCCATGAAGAAAAGCATTCTTGACATCAAGCTGAAAGAGAGGCCAATTACGAATTGAAGCAATAGCTAGTAAAGCTCGGACAGATGTCATCTTTGCTACGGGAGCAAATGTCTCTTCATAATCAATACCATACTCCTGCGAGAAACCTCTGGCAACTAGACGTGCTTTGTAGCGCTCAATACTGCCATCAGAACGGGTCTTAATCTTGTATATCCATCGGCAGGATACTAAGGAGCGACCTAGAGGAAGAGGCACTAGCTCCCAAGTACCAGTACTTTCCAACGCCGAGAGCTCCTCAGACATAGCCTGACGCCACTCAGCATGCTGAACTGCCTCACGATAACTGGTGGGTTCTTGTACAGCATGAACAGCAGCCAAAAAAGAGCTAAACTCAGTAGAATAAGAAGTAGAAGCAACATACCGGACTGGCAGACGCCGATCTCGAGGAGGATTACGGCGTGGCTCTATTGGTGCAGAATCATCAAGGGCAGGTGGAGCAGGAGGTGCAGTAGAAGGGAAAGGCGAAGATGGGGATGGTGGCGATATATCTGGATCCAGGGTGGAAACAGGACAAGGAGGATCAGGAAAAGGATCAACAGGGAAATCCATAAATGGAACAGGAGACGACACAGGAGGTGTGGCATTGGTAGGGAAGAAAGGAACGTGTTCATGAAAAGTAACATTGCGAGAAATACGTATGCGTCGCGCATTTGGGTCATAACATCGATAACCCTTGTGCTGGGCGCTGTAACCCAAAAATGCACACGAGACAGAGCGAGCGGTGAGCTTCGTACGTTCAGTGGGGGGAAGAATGACAAAACAAGTACACCCAAAAATTCGAAGATGATTATAGCTAGGAGATCGAGAATAGAGACGTTGGAAAGGGGTGTCTTGATGAAGAACAGATGAGGGTAGACGGTTAATTAGATGAACAGCTGTGAGAAGGGCCTCAGCCCAAAACTCAGTAGGAACAGATGTCCCAAGTAAGAGAGCGCGAGTGGTTTCTAGAATATGACGGTGCTTGCGTTCAGCAACCCCATTCTGAGCTGGAACCCCAGGACAAGATAGTTGAGGAAGTGTACCATCATTGGCCAAGAGGGAACGAAAAACAGCAGAGAGATATTCTCCTCCCGAGTCTGAACGAAAAACTTTGATTTTTGTATTAAATTGAGTGTAAATCATGGCTGTAAAAGATTGATAGACGGAAAAGAAATCACTGCGTTGACGCATAAGATAAACCCATGTGAAACGAGAATAATCATCAATAAAAGAGACATAATATTTGAAGCCACTCTTGGAAGAAAGCGGTGCAGGACCCCATACATCAGAATGAATAAGATCAAAAATTGCACTAGATCTTGAGTTACTAATAGGAAAAGGTTTAGCAGATTGCTTGGCCAATGGACATATAGAACAAGGAGGAAGATTACCAGAAGAAACATGACCCAAAGCACCTCGTTGATGAAGGACGGTGAGACGAGAAGAAGGGATATGCCCGAGACGCTGATGCCATCGGGCAAGATCCATGGTAGCCAACACAGGAGAAGGATCAGAAGAAGTTGGAAGATGTAAATGTTGCATAATATAGAGCCCGTCCTGTCTACTGCCCTTCCCAATCATCCGACCACTCAAACGATCATGCACAAAGCAAGAGCTATCTGTAAAGCTCACAGTACATCCAGCATCAGTGAGTTGTCCAACAGATAATAAATTGAGAGCCAAAGAAGGAACATGTAATACATCAGGGACATTAAAATCTCGAGAGACGGTGAGAGTACCCCGCCGGGTAGCCAAGAGAGGAGAGCCATCAGCAGTAAAGAAATGTGCTGGATGCTTGAGCTCAGAGAGCTGAGTGAGACAAGCAGCGGAACTAGACATATGTCTAGCAGCTCCTGAGTCAAGAATCCAGGTAGTAGAAGTGCCACATGAAGATGGAGTGGCTGCAGCATTTCTTTCTGTAGAAGAAGAATGTGTAGTAGTGCCGGAATCAGGAAAAGACCCAAGTAGAGAAGGACTCAACCGAGCAAGCTGGGCTTCCAGAGCAGCAATACGATCATCTGTAGAAGAAGAAACCAGAGTAATAGGTCGAGAGTGTGGAATAGGACGCGGTGTCACAGAAAGGCGTGGAGCATCCTTATTCTTTTCCCAACAATGCAACTCTTCATGTCCAAGATGGTGACAACAAGTAGATGAAAGATGCCGAGAGCCACGTGTAGGTGGAGCACGTGGTGGAGCGGTCAAGATAAACCGATCGAAAACATCGATGTGATCACTAGAATCGCCCATGAAGACAGAAAAATCGTTGGCGAAGCTAGAAGTGTGAGTTGATGTGCATAAACTGATCGAAAAGATCGAGAAGCACTGATTTGAGGCGCGAACAAAACCTCTAGAAAGAAAGATAAATATAGGGAAGCTTGACTAAAGCAAGCAAGGAAGATAGCACAATAGCCCTAAACTCACTGTCTTAATTTCTGATGCGGAAGATCCAATTTATGGCAACCGCATGTCGCGACTCTCTCGAGGTTCGCCGTGGGCTCTCGAGGGCTAATGGGCCGTCCAGTCTGGTCAGACGCGGGTCTCTCCCAAGGCCCGTTACCCAAATCGCAACGGAGGTATACGTAGTCGATCTTTAGTGTGGTCTAGTGACATGTGTTAAGTGTGCATGCCATGGAGTCGCCACCAATCATTTTTTGGAGGGTATGATTGGACCACCCTATTGAATAGTCGGGAGTTTCTATTCAATTCTGCGATAACCAGAGAAATGGGTTCGGGGACTTAGTTACGCCAACTGTCAGAGTTGACGCCCTTTCGGTACCTAAATTGACTGAATTTTCTGACCTAAGATTTCATGCAGATGAGTGGAATATGAATCCTAAATCTAGGAATTCATGCAAATAGGAATGACTATCCTGGCAATCACAATCAATAATAAAAGGCGCAAATCAATGAATCCAAGTATGCAAAGTAAACACATCAAATCAACATGACACTCATAAGAAGGCTCTATTAACCTAAATAAGTATCAATCAAGCTTAGGAATGATTTAGACATGATTTTACCCATAAGGGGTAAAGTCGTAATTTTGAGACAAAAGGGACGATTTGCCCAAAAAAGGAAAAATCATCATTTCGGAATGAATTCGGAGTAAAACGATGTCAAAAATAGGTTTGGTCACTCAATTGACCCATTTCCTATTTTTTTTTGCAATTTTCATGATTTTTTGGAATTTTAGAAACCGATTTACCATTCGAAGGGTAAAATCGTCATTTTCTAAAAATGAGAATGAAATGTGGAAATCCTAGACATAAGGTTTAGCCACCTATCTGGCTCATCGCCAAATTCTAAGCAATTTCCACAATTCATCGGAATATCAAAGACGATTTACCCTTTGAGGGGTAAAATCGTCGTTTTGGATTAAATGGGAGAAAATCCTAAAAAAACGACAACCAATCAATTTCTTTTGATCATTTTCAGCCTTGGGAATTTTCTAGAATTTTTTTAGTAATTTTCTGCAATTCTTCTCAATTTTTTTGTTTTTCTTTAATTTTTCCATTTTTTTGGCATTTTCTGATTTATTAATATTTTTTTATATTTTCAGAAAATATTTTAACAAAAAGCATATCATTGGCAATAGACAACACTCAACCAGATAAATAAGCTAACTACTGAACTGAGATAAATACATGCAAACCAAATCTATAATGGCGACATTTTAGAAAAATAACCCTAATACACGGATCGGGTACGTAAAACATACCGGATTGGACACCGGCCTTCAATCGCCCAGCCCCAGCCTGCGACCATCTCCATGCACATCACCTGTCGATCACCACATCAAAATGTCAACAATCAATTTTACAAGTTTTAAGACCGGTAATAAATAATAATAATTTAAAAAATAAATAAATCCCGGCTCGGAAACGGGCCAATTCACTCAGCCATGGACCGGCTATGGGCTCACGGCCTCGGCCCAAGATCACGGCCTCGGCCCACGGCTTTGGCCCACGGCCTCGGCCATGGGCTCGGCCATGGGCTCGGCCTTGGCCCACGGCCTACGGCCTCGGCCCACGGCCTTGGCCCACGGGCTCGGCCATGGCCGAGACGCACGGCCACTCGGCCGACGTCCTCGGCCCACGGCCTCGGCCATGGCCGAGGCGCACGGCCACCGGAGGGTGGCGGAGCAAGGTGGCGGTGAGGGTGGTCGCCGTAATCTAGGGGAGGATGAAAAAAATGAGAAGAAAAGAAAGAAGAGAAGAAGAGCAGAAGAAGAAGAAGGAGGAGAAGAAGATGAAGTCGCGGGGGGAGAAGAAGCCAGCGACGGATGAGGGAAAAGGTGAGTGAATAATAATAAAAAATAAAATAATAATAAAATAATAATAAAATAAAATATTAAAAAGTAAGAATAATAATAAAATAATCAAAAGAAAAGACAAAATGATTAGTTTCCTTTTCCTTTTGAATGATGATGTTTTCACTCCTTTTCCTTTTAATCATTACTAATATTTTTTCCAGATTCAATTTTATGGTGATCAGAAAACACCTAAAATCAAACCTGAATTTTACTATTTATGAGGTTAGAAAATAGATAAAATAAAAATAAAAATACCGACTATTTTTATATATCTTTGTGACCTCAAATATTATTTTTCTTGATTTTCTTGATTTTATTTTTCTTTTTTTATTTTTTTTTTTGTATTTTTCGAAATATATATAAAAAAATGAAAATTATGAAAATTATTTTTTTGGTCAAAATGGTTCATTTAGCTTGGCTAAGGTCACCAAAATTGATTTTTCAATTTTTTCAACTTTTTATGGATTTTCTATGAATTTTCAAAATAAAAATAAAAAAATAATAATAAAATAAAAATAAAAAAAAAGTTGATCAAAATTTAGGTGTCAACAGCTGCCCCTCTTTGAGAGGAATCTCGTTAGAGGTTTCTCTCAAAGATAAGGTGACACCTGAGTCCTGATCGACTCGACTCGGGAAACTAAAGGAAAAGGAGTCATGACATCCAATTTTCATGCTTGTCCATGTTTGCTCTTTCTTGAAGGGGTAACATTTTGACATGAGAGAGTGAGATAATAGAGAGACATACCTTCCACTTACATGTTCGATGTTTGTGCGATTTTCGCGGTGTTTGATGGATTCAAGAGAATTTCTAGGAACTCGTTACTAGAGTATCCTAGAGAGGTTAAGCTCTGACCCGTATGGTAGGTCAAACCATAATGGGATTCCTAACTGATAGGAATCTAAGGAAGACGCGTCCCATTTGAGATTTGCCAATGATTTTGATCCGTATGGTGGATTGGACTATTGAGTTGACCATTTAAGTGATTTTCACTATTGGATTGACCCTTCATGCGGTTTCTACCTTTGATTGACCCTTCAGGCGGTTTCTACCATTGGTTGACCCTTCAGGCGGTTTCTACCTTGAGTTGACCCTTCAGGCGGTATCTACCTCGAGTTTGCTTTAAAAGGGAGTCTCATGACGATGGTTCTCCACATCCGATGAGACTACCTGATTTGAAAAGGGGTCTCATGACAAGGGTTCTCCACGTCCGATGAGACTGCCTAAATTTTGAAAAAGGGGGTCTCATGACGAGGGTTCTCCACGTCCGATGAGACTGCTTGACTTTTGAAAAGGGGGTCTCATGACGAGGGTTCTCCACGTCCGATGAGACTGCCTAATTTTTAAAAATGGGTCTCATGACGAGGGTTCTCCACGTCCGATGAGACTGTTTGATATTTTTGAAAAGGGTGTCCTAGGACGAGGGTTCTCCACGTCTGATAGGACTTTTTCTTTTAAAAGAGTTTTTCTTCCCCTCTTTTTTTAGAGATCCCGAAGTTTGTCGGGAATTCAGTTTTTTGAAGTAGTGAAAGATTTTATTTTGACAAAGCTTCACTTGAGTCTGCTGAGGCGACATTCTGGGAGCTGGGTTCTCCAGGTATCCTGCAGAAGTTTGAGCTTGAAAGATTTTTCTTCACCAAGAAAACGTTAGTAATTTTTGGGAAGACCACGGCTGTCCACTTGACAAAAACCGTATGACTTAAGTTTTAATTGTGAAATGTGCATTTTGATGCTGGAGGTTGTCCAAAGCATTCTTGCAACATGCAAATGTGATCACAAATCCCTTGCACGGAAAATCTGGATCAAACAATTTGAAATTTCCAAAAAGAGTTTGTTCAAAACATCTATTGGAGAATTTCTCATCCAAGAGGGCTCCTCACCGCTCTGTGATAATGGTCTTAAGGAATGCGCCAACTTCCTATTAACCTGTGCCTAGGTTTTAGGATCATTCGCAGCGCATACATTTTGATCGGTCGGGAGGTCTTCCATGGGACCGTAATGTTGGGCTTGGTTATTGATCTTCAAGAGGGACTCACTTTTGAGTCAAGGTCATTTGAATGAAATTCTTCACCATCTGCTCCGGGTTTACAAGTCGAGAACCCTGCAAAATGAGAAAGAAATAGTCTTGCTCGTACTTCTTCGAGCTAAGCTATATGTTAACCCAAATGTCTTAGTCAGAGAAGACTGTTTCAGGGTTATGACATTGGTAGGATTGGGGACCGAAAAAGGCTTGTTTTTGGCCCAGAATTTATGAGGGGATTGACATTGGTGATCATTGCAAATTCGTCACCTGTCTTTTCCATTCTGCATATTCAGTTTTTGAGGTGTGCAACCGCTTTTGAGGTTTGCACAAGTCCTTTAGAGAGCGTCTCTTGTTGCATTCAGAGACCGATAATTCTCTCTATATCTTTGCTCCGCGCTTGACGCCATTTGGGGAGTAGCCCTTTTGATACTACTCTTTTAGGAATTTCCTCTTTTCCCGACCAGACTTTACTGGGGATCAATCAAACAGCTTATGCGAGCATCGGCCTTGCTTTTACCAGGCACTTTGCTTTTTCTTATCTGATGCTGGGGATTTCTTTAATCCCTTGTCGCAAGCGGGATGCTTGGCAATTGTGCTAGATATATGACTTGGCTCTTAGCACGCTTGAGTATCGACTTAGTAGCTTTTTCGTAAACCCTAGGTCTTGAACTCCCTCGTTTCTGAAGTGATGTCGCATCCGTCTTGGAAAGTGCAATGATCACCAACGGGTTTATGAAATGATTTTGCAGGCTCAACTTGGCTATGCAAAGGATTCGATGTGTGGGATAGAGAAATGAATGCTCCTCATCATCCTATGGCACTTGGATTACCATATAAACAACACACAAAGATTAATGTTAGTCCGAGCAAGAAAATTTCTAACCATTTCCTCCTGATGCTGCTGGACTCACCTCCATTTTGCCCCGATGTGGGGTGGTTCTTGACAGGGTTAAGAATGAAAATCGCCGTTCAAGGGGTTATCAACGGTTACCTGTAGTGTTTAGGGGATATGAAACGAACGCCTCCGTCGTCCCAATCCATGTAATCGCTGCGAATGGTCCGTACCTCCGTAGGTACAGATTTTGCCATCCGATTCACTTCCCTCATCTCTCAAGTGTATGTAGGATGTGTTTGGACTGGGTTCGCCTCTCTTTTGAGTAAACTTCCTTTTGAATGATTTGACAAATAATCATATTTGGAAAAATTCATTTCTTTCTTTCCCAAAATTTATCCATCGAGGGGATTTTGTGATGTATCGTGCATGTTTTATTCATGCTTTGGGCAACCTCCCGATTTAAATCATGAACATCGATGCATTGGATAATTTCCATGACGGCTAAAGGGATTTTAACATTCTTTATCTCCAGCTAACTGGGAAAGGGATACTTACCTACCTGTCGCGGCTGCAGACCCCTGCAAATGTAAAGAAAGCATATCATTGTAGGTTCACAAATTTTTCAAAAATCGAAACGATACATCCTACCCTTGGTCATGTACTCTGACGAGTAGTACATGGGATGTAAGAACTTGTTCCTCTGCAAGGCGACTCCCCTGCCAAGGATAGACAACAAGTATCAATTCATATCCTCGAATTCAAGACAAATTGGGACGATACAACTTTACTCTTGATTTTCATCCCATTCTGATGTGGCGTGTTGATATGAACAACATCTATCAAATCCGCCTATCCATGCTTGGAGTGTTTGTAACATCACTGGTTCATCTGCCCCCAGCTGGGCAGCGTCTGTTCTGCTATTTGAACGCATGACTCCTTAAGTGATTTATCCATGTTTATCATCTGAGAAGGAAAAGAAAGAAGACATTATTTCGGTATCCGATTGGAGATCGTTTAGGAACGATACATCGTTTTACCAAATGGGTGGCTTCGCGGCCAGATGCATTTTGCATTGAAGGGGTGGATTCCATTATGCTCTGCGAACGATGATCATTGCTTGGGGAGCTCGCCCCTGAGCTTAAAGATGCTCAAAAGGTAAGGCGGATCTTCGTACGACTAGTTTTAAGCGTAAATGAGAAATGCCCCCATGGGAGCCTTACAATGGGATTGCCAATACATTCATTCAGGCTATTCATCCTCTTTTCTCCGAACATTTTTTTACAAATCGCGCCTTGAATCAAACACCTGATCGTCGGCTCTGTATCACTATTGCAAGAGTCCGCCAGCTTCAGGCTGATCGAGCCAGAAATTGAGTTCCTCTCCAAGGAAATCGCTCGAATCTCCGAGCCATTGATGCTCAAGTCGAGTGTCACCGACCGCTGGCGATAGATCACTCTCGCCTTGGATGATTTGATTCCTCGAGCTGGAACCTCCCTTGTTGACCGGCAAATATGTAGACATGTCCCATGTAAATGTTGGATTTGCCATGGGAAGAGCACTAGCAACAGGTTGGTACTCAAATTGGGGAGTTCCTATTTGCGGGAACTGCGGTATATACACTTGAGGGGTATTGAGACTGCTTGGTGGAGCGTTCTGATTTGGGTTAGAGGAGTCGGTGACATGGTTGTTGGTCTCGTCAACACCGAAACATGGTTGGGTGTTCCCGGCTCTACAATCATCGTGGTTGCAGTTATGACCAACATTTAAGTTCGAACCAGCTCCATCCGAGCTTAGTGTCACCCGTCCCTCTTTTAGCAACCTCTTGAAATATCCAAGGTGGCTCGCGACGTTAACTTTAGAGAGTCCCGGCACGTTCAGGATTTCGTGTATGCGCGTTGATCGTGCCGTGTCGATCCCCAACTGTCGAACTGTATCAACAAATTTCTGATGGAGTTCAGCAGTCCAAGAAAATCGCGCTTTCTTGTCAACAAGAACAGCTCGCCGACTAATCTCTATGAGATCTGATTGTGTTGGAAACTGCTCTTGTAAGCCTTCGACGGTATCTGACTGCACCGGAAGACATTGCGAAAGGCATTGTAACATATGAGCACTACCAATCTCTAGAAGTGGCTCTTCGGAGAATATTTCACTGATGAGAATATGGTTATTGCAATCAAGGCAAGTGGCGCTGCTCAGTGCTTCCTCATATCTAGCGCTTTCTGTTCGAAGCTTTTCATTTTCTTCTTTCAGAATCGCTAGCTCTTGCTGTCTATGTAGATTCCCCAGCCGGGCTCGTTTGTTACGAAACCACTTATTGACCTTCCCAGGCTCCCACCCTAACTCTCGACCTAGCTCAGCCCTCTGCTTCTCATCTGGATGGGGGCATTCCTCGAAGAAAAAATCAAGCTCCCGGTCTTGACTTGAAGTATGGTGAAGGGGATGTTTTCCTTTCTGACGCTGATCACTGCTATGGGTATTGTTTTCATTACCACAACCTTGAGTTTCATCGTTGGAAGTGTCAATCTCCATGACCATCGTGCCGGATTCGGTCCCGTGATCTTCAAATTCTTCCAGCAGTTTAAGCTCGGAGACTTCCAAGTCGGGCGTTTCCAACAAATGACGGTATCCTTGGAACATTTTGGATCGAAGTATCACTGACTGATCGTCGCAGAAGTCATCTGATCCTTCGAAATATTGATGCATGGGTTGGGTAGTATCGCCCGACTGGTTCTTCGAGCTGGAACCTCCATTTCTTCTCGAGAACATGAGAGGGGAGTTGATCGATTGACCCCCATAAGCATCTCCTACTTGGGAATTAGGGAAACAAAAATGCTCAACGCATTCCCTTGTTAGATCCTTTGAAACCACATGCCCTAGTTCGGCAAGTCCTTGGGCACTAAGCGCAGAAAGCTCATTAGTAAGCGGAAAAACAGCGACGGATGGGTGCTGCACCTGCTGCATCTGTGGCACACACTCTTGAAGAAAATTGGGATGACTCAGATGAATATTCTGATCAATTTCCCAATAAGTGTTGAATTTGTAACCGAGGTTAGCATGACGCTGTCTTAGCGCTCTTCTGTAACAACCGAGGTGATTTGAGACCATAGCCTTGGTAAGTTCTGGTGCATTCAGGGCCTCCATTACTTTCTTCGGGCGTGCATAGTCGAGCCCTATTCGCCGAACCACGTCTAAGAACTTGCGGTGAAGCTCAAGGGGCCACGCGAAAATCTTCTTCTCTTGGTTCAGAATAGCGTTGACAGCTTGACGGCTGATCTTTAACCCTTCTCGAGCAGGATCTGATCCTGCCCGAAGCCGTTGTGGAGAAGACTCTTGGGCTCTGACGTGGTGACTCTCATCATAGTGGCATATATTCCCTCCTTCAGAAGGCACTGGCACTATCTTTGTGGGATTGATTTGTTCATGCACATCACCAGTATTTTCGATCATAGCAGAAGGCTTAACGGGAAACAATCTACTGAGAGTGGTAGGGCCACCGCAGTTAGGGCAGACAATAGTGCTAAGAACTTCTTCATACCTCACGTTCTTTGTTCGAAGCTTCTCGTTCTGTTCCTTTAGAAATGCGGTCTCCCATCGTTTGTACTGCTTACTCAGCTTGGTTCGTTTATTTTGAAACCAATTCAAGATCCTCAAAGGGCTCGTCCCTAGTTTTTGACCCAACTTCTTCCTCTGTTCTGTGTCCGGGAAAGGGCATCCCTTGAAGATAGCTTCAAGTATCTGGACCTCATCCGGAGTGTAGAGCTGGCGACGCTTTCTTTTCTGGCGCGGATCATCGTCGCTGGCGTCTTGGTCGCTGAGGGCTTGAGTCTCCTGGATGGTCGAGTCGATTTCCATATCCTTCGTGACGAATTCATTTCCGAGGTCTTCAAATTCCTCTAGCCGTTCAAGTTCGGAAACATTCAGGTCAGGCGTTTCCAACAGATGATGGTACCCCTTGAACATTTTGGGTTGAAATGTCTTTTCCTGATCTTCGTTCGCTTGATCTTCTCCACCCTTTCTCAGATGTTCGCCCTCTCTGTAATTATCAGAGATTAGGCGTGTTCCAAGAAGCGTCGCTTTGAAATCGAGTAACGAGCGTCTGACGGGCGTTCCTTTCGAGACTTCGTGATTCCCCCCGTCCGTTCTTACTCTCTCTTGCCTGAGTGGAGCGTGCAGATTTCCCGTGTCGACTTTTGCTTTATCGAGCATTACGCCTGTCCCCCTAGCTCGGTCTCTAAAGTAATAGGTCCGCCGGCCTTTAGATGTTGTTACCTTTTCTAAGCCCGAAATCACGGGACAGAGGTGGATCTGTGACTCACCAGGGATGTATTAATGAGGCTTGATTAGCCCTGCTGCGTATAGAAAAATTATTGCAGCTTTCCCTTTCTCGTTCGAGCGTTAAAGGGCGAGAGGTTGACATCGAGGAGATTAACATTTCGATCTAACCTCTCAAACACTCCTCCATCATTCCTTCTTTTCTCTGTCGTTGAATCGCAGATGGCTTCCTCTCCTGTACCCGCTGCCTCAGCCGAAGCTTCAACCCAATGGGAGAGGTTTTATCACCTCTTGGGTAGAGGTTATGGCTACATAAACAGTCATCCTGAAGCTGAGGTTGAAGTTCGTACTCTGATTCCGGCCCTGGATACTGTGTGTATTGAAGGTACGAAACTTCAAAGGGAGTTTGTGATCTTCCCAACTCTCTTCAACAATTTCCTGCAGGCTTATGAAGTTGCTAGCCGGGAGGTCACTTTGGCTGGTATCGTGCGAGCCCGCTATCAGGACCGAACTGAGTCCCTGATGTTGGCCATGCTGACGGCCGATAACCATAAAAGGGCTGTTGAATACGTCCACTCCCAGGTTTCGATGTTGGTCCGTGAGAGGGACAACTTGGTGGAGCGTCTGGCTCTTTTTGACACCGCCTTTGAGCAAGATCAGCACAACCTCGTGCTGAGGTTCCAGTGTGCCTGGTTGGAGGAAAGGCTTGAAGACCTGAGCATGGATATAGCTCGCGGGAGGGTGCTGGCTCAGGACTTAGAGCTTGAGTTCGAGTACTATGAGACCAAGGTGAACGACCTTAAGGAGAAATGTCGCCTCCTTTTCTTCAAGCTTGTAGACCTCGATTCCCAGAGTGTGGGTTGTAAGCAAGGCATGGATAGCATGGAGAATCAATTGAGCTCATTTGTGATGCTCATTAGAACTCACTTTGGATTTACGGTTCCTCCTCAGTAGTCTGTTTGTAAAGTCTCCTGTTAAGTGCTATAAATGAGAGTGTATGTACATTTCCGCTTATCCTTCGCAAGATTCAATATTGCCCTTGGTTTCGCAATCATAGTGTTTGAGGCAACTGACGATCTTTCCGCTTTCGAGCCCGCTCACGTTATGTTTGTAACCTATGCTGTCACGTTTGCCTTCGTGCGCTTGGTCGATTTACCTCGAACCCATCGTGACAAAAGATTGTTGTAGCTAAACATGATGATGTTAGCAAGCATCATTGTGTGAAATCAACCCTAGGCCTTAAAGAAGAAAGGAACTGCTCCGATTGAAACTTTACAATGCGCAAATAAGAAATAAGTTCTACTTGTGTACAAGCCCCCCCTTTTCTCTGGGTATGTTCGATCACTACCCCATCATGTCTGGGTTCAGGTGCGCGGTCATCGACTCCAGATCATGGCCGTGAAGGTTTGCTAGCCTCCTCCTGATGGATTCTTCGAACTGTGACCACCATCTTTGTTTGAGAAGAAAAGAGGAGGGTCGACCTCTTTCCTATCAAAAGCGTGTCTCACTCAGAGATCAGGGAAGCAAAATTGTTCGAAGTGTTCCCCCACTAGATCATCTGAGATCATATGCCCTAGTTGGGCGAACTCCTGAACATTAGACGTCGTGGGTGGATCAGCAGCAGGAAGAGCGCCGGTGGACGGCCGCTGCTCGAGCGGGGAAGTGTATATTTGTTGCACCGGTGGCACGTATTCTTAAGGAACATTAAGATGACTGATAGGGCTATATTGACCAATTCTCCAACAGTTGGTGGTAGAGCTACCGGCTTGGTTGGTATCGAGACTCGGCATGGCTCTTCTTGAGGCATGGCTGTTGTCGTAGCCGTACCTAATGTTCAAGTTCGAGTCGGGCTCTTCTAGGCGCCGTGCGGCATGACGCCGTCGTAGCTTCCTGCGGTAACCATTAAGGTGGTTTGCGACTAACCTTCTAGCGAGCCCCGGTTCATTCATGACCTCATGTACGCGTGTTGGACATAATGAGTCATTCCCTATTTGGTGAACCGCATCAAGGAATTTTCTGTGAAGCTCTGGAGACCATATGAACTTCTTTTGGCGACTCAGGATAGCATCCGTGACTTGGCGATCATTCCTCGATTCACTCTCGGCGGGGTCTGGTTGTGCCAGAGGTTGTTACAGGGGAAGCTGGTTGACTTCGAACTGGTCTGTGGTGATAGTAAGCCCATTGTCAGGGAAATTGTAGTAACGCGCCTCCCCTCTTTCCAAAGATGGTTTGAGGGAGTGGGGTGGCGGACGACCACCTGCGATTCTCATAGAAAACTTATCACGGAACATTTCGCGAGTGTCGATAGAACCACCGCAGTTAAGGCAAGCGGCGTTGATGAGGACTTCCTTACACCACATGTTTTCTGCTCGAAGCTTGGCGTATTCTTCTTTTAGAGTTTCGAGCTCTTGACATTTTCCTCGAACCACTGATCTGGCCCGTCTGTTTTGAAACCAGTGCTTGACCCTTAAGGGTTCCATCTCTAATTTCCGGGCTAATTTTCTTCTTCGTCTCGTATCCGGGTAACGGCACTTATTGAAGGCGGCTTCGAGTATCTGGATTTCCTTCTCAGTATAGAGCCGGCGACGTCTTCTTCCACGAGATGGGACATCGCCGCTGCCGTCGTCGTTGCTGCTACTGTCGTCGTCGCCACCACTGTCATCGTCGCTGCCCTGATCCTGAACCTCGTTGCCAGCAGGGTTGGGTAGTATGGTTTCGACATCTGGCTCGATCCCAAAGACTTCGAGGTCTCCCAACTGCACATTACCTAGGACATTTGGGTCAGTCATCTCCAACAAATGACTATGACTGTTAAACATACTGGATCAAGAAAAGGTTTGTTCGTCCTTTTTTAATCACTCAAGGTCTTGTAATCCTCTTCCTATGTTTACTCTCTCTAAACTTTCTTTTGAGTGACTTTGCGTACTCAGGAGTCGCTCTTCGAGCATGGAAGACGATCACCAGGCGAGCGCTCTTCTAGAGATTTTGAGTTTCTCGTCTTGTCGTCTTCCTTCCTTTTCATGGTGGAGAGATCACGGATCGCTTTTCTTTCCTCGATAGCCGAACCTGTCCCCCACTATCTCTCAAAAGACTAAATTACGTCCACCACCCGCTCAGCTTTTCATCATGACAAAACTATCAACCCTACCGCGGCTCCTTCGATATTTGCGCTCGACTCCCGCTCCATCTCAATAATGGTGAAATAGACAACTCTTTTACAACTTTTCAAACTCGTCAGGCCTGAAATCGCGGATCGAGACATGTCTGATGCTTCACGGGAGGAGCAGCCCCTGCTTTACATTAACTACCCCGGCTCCACAAGCATTATTGCCGTAACTTTTCTCCATTTTTGAGCTACTATGAAACGAGGAGAAGGTTAGTGCTCTCATTTGCCCAGCTTTCACTTTCATTCATTCCATCGCACTCGTCTTCCTTTCCATCCTTCCAACAAGAAATGGCTTCATCTTCTGCTTCTTCCTCTGACTCTTCCTATGCTTGCGTCTTTTCAATCGCAGTCCCGGCCCGATGGGAAAAACTCTATAATCTCTTGGGTCGGGGCTATGCTTACATAGCCGATCATCCGGAGATCGAGGCTGAGATCCGCGTTCTATTTGCGGCCACTGACACTACTTCCATCGAGGGTACTGAGTTGGAGAAGGAGTATAAAACATTCCCAGCCCTCTTTGCAAACTTTCTAGAGGCTTACCGCGTTGCTCACCGGGAAGTTCTCGTGGCTCGTGTCTTGCGAGCCCGCTACGAAGACCGCTGTGACTGCCTGACGTTGACTAACTTCGTGGCTGACAGCCACAACAAGGTTATGGAAACTGCCAACGAGCGGGTCTCGACGATGCTTCGTGAACGTGGAAATTTGGTGGAGCGTTTGGCCTTGTGCCTGATCACCTATGAGCACGATCGTCGTAACATCATGTTGAAGTTTCAGAGCGATTGGCTGGAAGAGCGACTCGATACTGTTACGGCGGATGTATCCCGTGGGAGGGAATTGGTCCGGGACTTGGAACTTGCTGCTGAAGATCACAGGGCCAAGGTTGCTGACCTTAAGAATGAGTGCAAGCGCCTTCTTCTCCAGCTCGCGGATCATGATATACGGAGCGGTGAGCGTAGGCAGGGAATCAACCATATGGAGGGCCAATTGAGCTCCTTCGTGCTGCTGATTAGGGCTCAGTTCGGCTTTATTTTTCCGCCTCGCTAATCTGTATTAATCTGCTTTGAAAGTCTTTCGATTGAGCGAAAGTGAATGAAAGCTCCTGTGTGTGTGTTTTAGCTTTTATATGGTCCATTTCTTCGAGCATCCGGACATCTTAGACTTAGATGAGCCGATCCATAATAAGTCGAGTATATGTGCTCTGATTTTCTAACTCGCTCATGGTCAGATGAAAGAATAGCCTCAGACTTATCTGGGAAAAGATTTCTCTCTATTACCTATTTTTTACCTGCAAATGAAACGACAGAATCAAAAGGAATAATTTGAAAAAGAAAGCATAAACCCCTTTCAATCTTATGCTTGCTCGTGATTAATAAGGACAAACTTTTTACAAGGGTTTTAATCTTGTGCGAAAAGTTTTTATCAATATTCCTCGAAAGAAAGCATACTATTGAAAGGAATGTAATTCACGATAATAGCTTTTGACCAATTTTCAGAAGAGCGAATTAGTCAAAAGTGCAAGGCATAACGACGTGTTTTAAATTTAATTGAAGATACGGCATCCAAATCAAGGCCGTTTTGTTAAGAATGAGAGCAATTTGGATATCTATCTTGTCATTAAATTCGAAATAACGCCAATAATCTTGATCAATTATCGTGGATTACTAGTGACGTATGACATGCATGGACCAATTCAAGTGTATAATTCCTTCTAGCGAAATAGTTTCCTCTAAAGGAATTATAAACTTGACTTGGGAGTATTCAGATGATTAGAGAAAATGCCACTATCACATTCCCATGACCCGTCAAAAAGAAATACAACCAAGTTCCATCTGAATGTATACACCAATAGATCCCTAATACAATCATTCTAAGGGGTGAGATAGAGAAAGCCTCGATAAAAATAAACCCTATACAAGAGGACTAGTAATGGAAAATGAAACCAAAGAAAGTGATCCTAACGTTTAAGGATGCCCCAAGTTCGATCTGTGACTTCCGGATCACTTGCCCCAACTCTTCATCTTAATTGGACGATATCTCAATAATGTCCATAGTAGGCTCCTTTGTTGCACACTCGGTGTTCGTGACGGGATATCGCCCTCCTCGTCTTCTATCAAGGACGTTTGGAAAAAAAAAAAAAAAACACACGCATCTATCCTTGAAATGGCATTTAATCTAATCACCAGAATGCAATGAATGAAATGCCTATATTTATCTGAACTGAAATAAATTTGAGGGATAGAGAGTCTTACCAACCAAACTCATCGACTTATGTGCGGTTTTAGGTGTACCAACCGTCCAAAGACATGCGCATGAGACAAGTGATGGTGAACTTCTAAAAATCGAATGGTTTGGCACCTAAGGTCAAGGTTCCCACCTCGAGTTCTAGAAAGAGCCGATTCCATTGCACAACTATCGTTGCATTGGGACTCGATCCATAGTTCGAAGCGAGCGGAATTGAAAAGTGGATTACCCCGTGTTTTTCCTCACGGAGATTCCATTTTCAATTCCTTCTATTGTGTTCCTAAAGGCGGCGCCCGGGGTTTTAGGCGCGGTTGTGTGTGTCCATGTGTCGTGATCATCACGATGCCAATCATGCACAACAGTTTATCAATCAGCACTTCAAATCATCCATACAACATACATTCCTACGCCAACCTGCATAAGACAATGTTAATCACGGACTACACCCCTTATCTCTCCAATCTGCAAAAACATATAACACCTACCATGAGCGGACTTACCTCACCTTTAAGAGCGCCTGCAGGGTTAGAAAAATCAATCAACTTTTTAATCGGCTCAAGTTCTCTAAGTCCCCAGCGGAGTCGCCAGTCTGTCGCGACTCTCTCGAGGTTCGCCGTGGGCTCTCGAGGGCTAATGGGCCGTCCAGTCTGGTCAGACGCGGGTCTCTCCCAAGGCCCGTTACCCAAATCGCAACGGAGGTATACGTAGTCGACCTTTAGTGTGGTTTAGTGACATGTGTTAAGTGTGCATGCCATGGAGTCGCCACCAATCATTTTTTGGAGGGTATGATTGGACCACCCTATTGAATAGTCGGGAGTTTCTATTCAATTCTGCGATAACCAGAGAAATGGGTTCGGGGACTTAGTTACGCCAACTGTCAGAGTTGACGCCCTTTCGGTACCTAAATTGACTGAATTTTCTGACCTAAGATTTCATGCAGATGAGTGGAATATGAATCCTAAATCTAGGAATTCATGCAAATAGGAATGACTATCCTGGCAATCACAATCAATAATAAAAGGCGCAAATCAATGAATCCAAGTATGCAAAGTAAACACATCAAATCAACATGACACTCATAAGAAGGCTCTATTAACCTAAATAAGTATCAATCAAGCTTAGGAATGATTTAGACATGATTTTACCCATAAGGGGTAAAGTCGTAATTTTGAGACAAAAGGGACGATTTGCCCAAAAAAGGAAAAATCATCATTTCGGAATGAATTCGGAGTAAAACGATGTCAAAAATAGGTTTGGTCACTCAATTGACCCATTTCCTATTTTTTTTTGCAATTTTCATGATTTTTTGGAATTTTAGAAACCGATTTACCATTCGAAGGGTAAAATCGTCATTTTCTAAAAATGAGAATGAAATGTGGAAATCCTAGACATAAGGTTTAGCCACCTATCTGGCTCATCGCCAAATTCTAAGCAATTTCCACAATTCATCGGAATATCAAAGACGATTTACCCTTTGAGGGGTAAAATCGTCGTTTTGGATTAAATGGGAGAAAATCCTAAAAAAACGACAACCAATCAATTTCTTTTGATCATTTTCAGCCTTGGGAATTTTCTAGAATTTTTTTAGTAATTTTCTGCAATTCTTCTCAATTTTTTTGTTTTTCTTTAATTTTTCCATTTTTTTGGCATTTTCTGATTTATTAATATTTTTTTATATTTTCAGAAAATATTTTAACAAAAAGCATATCATTGGCAATAGACAACACTCAACCAGATAAATAAGCTAACTACTGAACTGAGATAAATACATGCAAACCAAATCTATAATGGCGACATTTTAGAAAAATAACCCTAATACACGGATCGGGTACGTAAAACATACCGGATTGGACACCGGCCTTCAATCGCCCAGCCCCAGCCTGCGACCATCTCCATGCACATCACCTGTCGATCACCACATCAAAATGTCAACAATCAATTTTACAAGTTTTAAGACCGGTAATAAATAATAATAATTTAAAAAATAAATAAATCCCGGCTCGGAAACGGGCCAATTCACTCAGCCATGGACCGGCTATGGGCTCACGGCCTCGGCCCAAGATCACGGCCTCGGCCCACGGCTTTGGCCCACGGCCTCGGCCCACGGCTTTGGCCCACGGCCTCGGCCATGGGCTCGGCCATGGGCTCGGCCTTGGCCCACGGCCTACGGCCTCGGCCCACGGCCTTGGCCCACGGCCTCGGCCATGGGCTCGGCCATGGCCTTGGCCTACGGCCTCGGCCATGGGCTCGGCCATGGCCTTGGCCTACGGCCTCGGCCCACGGCCTTGGCCCACGGGCTCGGCCATGGCCGAGACGCACGGCCACTCGGCCGACGTCCTCGGCCCACGGCCTCGGCCATGGCCGAGGCGCACGGCCACCGGCCCACGGGATCGGCCCACGGCCGAGATCGGCCCACGGCCGAGATCGGCCCGAACACGATGGATTCGTGGCCAAGCGGCGACGACGAAGAGCGACGACGTGGCAGGGGGCGAAACAGAGGAGGAAGATGGAGGGGGATTGCGGTATCTAGGAGCTCCACGAGGTCGTGATAAACAGCAAGACGGACGGGATCTCGGCACGGCGTCGGAGGGTGGCGGAGCAAGGTGGCGGTGAGGGTGGTCGCCGTAATCTAGGGGAGGATGAAAAAAATGAGAAGAAAAGAAAGAAGAGAAGAAGAGCAGAAGAAGAAGAAGGAGGAGAAGAAGATGAAGTCGCGGGGGGAGAAGAAGCCAGCGACGGATGAGGGAAAAGGTGAGTGAATAATAATAAAAAATAAAATAATAATAAAATAAAATATTAAAAAGTAAGAATAATAATAAAATAATCAAAAGAAAAGACAAAATGATTAGTTTCCTTTTCCTTTTGAATGATGATGTTTTCACTCCTTTTCCTTTTAATCATTACTAATATTTTTTCCAGATTCAATTTTATGGTGATCAGAAAACACCTAAAATCAAACCTGAATTTTACTATTTATGAGGTTAGAAAATAGATAAAATAAAAATAAAAATACCGACTATTTTTATATATCTTTGTGACCTCAAATATTATTTTTCTTGATTTTCTTGATTTTATTTTTCTTTTTTTCTTTTTTTTTGTATTTTTCGAAATATATATAAAAAATGAAAATTATGAAAATTATTTTTTTGGTCAAAATGGTTCATTTAGCTTGGCTAAGGTCACCAAAATTGATTTTTCAATTTTTCAACTTTTTATGGATTTTCTATGAATTTTCAAAATAAAAATAAAAAAATAATAATAAAATAAAAATAAAAAAAAAAGTTGATCAAAATTTAGGTGTCAACACCGCAGAGCATACTTTAAAAACAATGAGCTCATTGTCTTAATTTCTGATGCGGAAGATCCAATTTTTGGCAACCGCAGAGCATACTTTTCAAGACAATGATCTTGGCTCTGATACCATGATAAGAAAGAATGATTAAGAGAGAATGGTATTGTTCTCTAATAATGGTGTGATGAAACAATGTACATGAGAAGCCTTTATATAGGCTTAGAAGAGGTAAAGAGCTTAGTGCTCTTCCTATGTGGGACTAAAGAGAAAGAAGAAGTGCAAGAGAAAACTACAAGACTACAAAACTATACAAGTATGTCTAACAATTCCAACACCCCCCTCACACTTAGACTGGTCTTTTGGCTAGTACTAACGGTAGACAAATTCATTAGAAAGGCAAATAATGGCCTGAAAAAATTTGAACTCAATACCTCATTCTCTGATATCATGTAAGATTTGGTGGAACCATAGCCAACTGATCTAAAAGTTTAAGCTATTAGAAAAAGACATGTTTTAATATTTATATATTCCAACAGGAGGTACAACATACTTTGACAAAAAAAAAAACGAAAGAAATGGCACTACAATAGTGCATGTCCACACCACAAAACACTGTGCCAAAAGAAAGCGCGTCTACGCCACAAAACACTATGCCAAATCGATTTTACTAATATTTTGGCAGCCTCCCTCAAAATTAATTTTGAAATTCAAACACACAAATCATGTTCTTTTAACTTTTCGAAGGTATCTGCCTTCAGTGCTTTCGTCAAGACCATTATTAGCTGAGATATTGCATCAGAGCAGCAGGCCATTGGCTTCGTCTCCATTGCGCTACACCGCTAAGCTTGGCTGGGTCAGTGGTCTCATGCCTTGGTGTGAACAAAATGAAGATGAAGGCCAGAATAAAGAGATGAGAAGGGGAGCGACGTTCTCAAAATGTGGACTTGAATTTTTTTGTGTCATATTTAACTTTGGACTGAATCATTTGTAGAAGCCATATCGGGCTCAAATCAATGTCAAAAGAAAAGTAGGATGAATTGCCAGAATATGCATTTAAGTGAATGATTTTTCATTGATGTAGCACTCAAGTGATTAAAAAAAAAAAAGAGAGGTTGCGACACTTAAGTGAGTTATCACACTTGTGGTTTTCTTATCCCATAAGCAAGGAAGAAAGTTAGTCTCCATTTGTTTTGCGAAAAATGAACAATTTGAAAAATTTCTAAAAAGAATCCCTTGAAATAATTAGTCAATTGCAAATAATTTATGTCTAAATATTTGTTGAGGACGATGGAATTATCTTCTGGTTTCTTCTTTTTTAAAGCGATACAAGATATTATTTTTAGAAAAATATTTGAGATATATTCACTAGACGTCCTAAAACTTATTATCAAAGTGCAATTGAGTCCTGAAACTTGCAAAAAGTGCAATCAAGTCCTAAAACTTGTTAAATGAATTCAAATAAGTCCTTTTCATTAACTCTGCCCAAATGGAATCTGGGTTTCAATGTTCATCATAAAGTTGAAGAATTTACTCGAGGGAAATGGCAGGAATGGATTGAATTTCTAGAGATAATTTTCGTCCCATTGATTGAATTTAGGGTTTACACTCGGACGGGATGGCCTTCAAGTAAACATGGCCAGGGTTCGGAATCGGCCGATTTCGGTTCATGAATCAGTGGTTCCGGTTCGTGGCCACTTACAAACAGGAACCAGCCCTTGAATAGGCGATTCCGGTTCCGGTTCAAAACCAATGATTTTGGTCCAGTTCAAGGGTCGGTTTCGGTTTAAAAACCGCCGCCACCCCTTCATCTCCCACCTATTCGCCACCATTTCTATCAAGCGCTGCGCCCCCCTTCGCCCTAAAATTCCAGCTAGCCGTTAGTCCCTAGAAAAGCAAATCAAATCACCCTCGTTAGACCCCTTCTTGAGCTGCTTGTAATTGGTAGCCTATTGGACGAGATCGTGTATGGTGATCGTGAGCTGGGCATCCGCGAGACGATAAGCCTTTGGCTTCACTGCTTCGGCCGTCTGCAACAGAGAGAGTGAGAGGGGCTAGGGTTTTTCTTGCAAAGAGAGAACGAAGGAAGGAGGAAGAGGAGAGGCTTAAAGACTCACGTGGAAGAGAGAAGAGGGGGTGTGGCAGCGGGACCCGGACCCCTGCCTTATTTTTTTTAAGGCAGGGGGATCCCCACCCTTGATATAGAGGGCCCACCCCATATCAAGGGTGGGGGTGGGTAAGTTACCTGCTTTTAAGGCAGGTGATCCCCACCCGCCGCAGCGAAACCAGATCCCATGACATACAACAAGTATGTCATGGGTGTCGCAACCTAAAATTTGCTTAATTCTAGGCTAATATATTATTAGGTTAATTTTAATGACTAACCTAATACGGACTATCCCATGCCCTACCAAAACGCAACTTTAGTTAGAATGATTTAAAAATTCGGAGTCGCCACTAACCATTTTGGGTAGGTTGATTAGAAACCTAAATAAAATAGCGGGAGAACTATTTTATTTCTACGAACTAGAGATTGTGGATTCGGGGACTTGATTACACTAGTTAATTAAAACTAATGTCCTTTCGGTACCTTAATTCCATACGAGATGTCCTAAATTGACGACTCAGATTAAATCAATTTGAAGCTCATATGATGTGTTTTTTTTATTTGTTTTAAAATATAATGCATTATATGAAACTATTAAATGACGAGATAACATATGAAAAGATGGCACGATGATAATGAGGAATGGAAATACGGTAATGATGCATGATTTTCGAAGCAATGATGATGCATGGGCATGTGCAATTTCAAAATTTAATGAATGACATGGCAATAATGCATGGATGACGTAGCAAGATGACATAGCAAAAATGCACGACATGGTATAATGACGTGGCGAACATCAATGACATGTAATTATATAACATGCAATGCAAATGATTTTTTTTTGGTATTTTCGGATTTAAACGCAATGGAATGCATGAAAAAGAATGAATGAGCAGATTCCCATCATATTATTTTTCTAGAAAAAATCCGACCGTGAGATATGCAAGGAAATACCGCCCTAATCTAGGTGAGAAATGGTAAGATATGCATGATTTTGAAAATATGCTATCCTGAACTATATGAGATATGCAAGATGACAAGATATGCACAAATATGATTTCCACAATTTCCTTTTTTTTTTTACAAATTTCGGCCAGAAAGGGAATATCCTGAAGATTTTATTATCTTGATTTATTTCCCTAAACTCTTTAGGAGTTTTCAAAATATGGCAAAAATCAATCAAGATATTAATTCAATCAGGAAAATCAATCAGCGAGATGATCAAATTTTTAGAATGTAATAAAAATCAATCATGATATCAAGCCAATCAGAAAAATCAATCAAGATCACAATCACATCCATCTATTCCATTTTTTTTTAAAAATTCAATCATTCCAATTCGAGATCGATTATCAGAAGATAGCAGATCGGACCTAAACGGTGATAGGCCAGATCGTCTAAATCCAAGATTTGTAACAAAAAGTTAGGTTTTGCCATTTTTAGATCAAAAAGGTCATTCTTGAATTTCTGAAAAAATCTGAATTTTCGCTTTGATAACGACATCAAATCATGCAAAACGATCACCACAAAATTCAAGGGTTCACTCATTAAGCCCCGACAAAAATTCTGCATAGGTTAGTGATATAGAATATGCAAGACCGATGTATTTTCTAACCGAACATCACAACATCAGCGTATGAACTGTAGTAAAACAGCATTTTTTTCAACTCAGAACGTCATTGAATCAACTCCATGAAAGTGTATAAAGATTACCTTGAATCGAGTCCGGACGTCTGTGCTTCAAAACTGTGAAATTGCTCGAGAACCACCTCTGGACAGTATTGTCTTTTGATGCAAAAAGCAGTGAGATAACTCCACAGCAACGGAACTCAGAAAACCACAGCAATAGGGCTCAAAACCGCATCGATAGGTACCGGAACTGCAGCCATAGACACTGGAACCGCAGCTATAGACATTGGAACCGCAGCAATAGGCTAGAAACCGCAGTGAAGGTATTGGAAACTGCAGCAATAGACTAGAAACCGCAACGATAGCTACTGGAAACCGCAGCTACAGGCACGTAACCGCAGCGATAGCTACTGGCAACCGCAGCGATAGGCAGATGGCGAGATCGAGCGACCACAAGAGCAAGGAGATGTGCAAGATGATGTGATAAGGAGGAGAATCTCGACCGGTGGGGGAGGTTTTCGAACTCCTTTGTTCTCAATTTCACTCTGAAAATTCTGAAGTTTTTCGATGGTCCCTCCTCCTCTCTAAAATTCTGAACGTGTGTTTGTATTTGTCTGGCCTCCCCAAAATCTTCCCACGATGTATGTATATATAGAAACGAGGTTAGGGTTTCTTGCCCATATCTCTTTCCTATTTTAATTCAAAGCACATATTCTGATATTCCCGGTAATCTTTGATATTATCATATCAATTTGCTCATATCCTTCAACATTGGAGATATGATAATATCGAGATTAATCGCCCACAAACTAATATTTTAAATTTAAATAAAGTTAATTGTTTCCGCCGCCGGTCCCAAAAAATGTAATGCATGCTAAAATGAACGTAAAAAAAGTGATTTAATTATTTTTGTAGGAACTAAAATCAATTCCTGATTTTTATGAAAAATTAAATGACTAAAAATTGTAGTCAAAATTTGGGTGTCAACAGCTGCCCCTCTTTGAGTGGAGGCTCGCAGAGATTTCACTCAAAGACTAAAATTGAAACCTAAATTTTGCAAATGCAAATGATGATGGTGAATTTTTTTTGCGGGAGTTTTAAATCTCATTTTCTGCTACAAAAGGAAATGATGCATGAAATGCAATGTTATAGATAACATGTGTCAAAACTCCTCCTATCTCACATCAAAGAAGTTTGCACATGGATCGCCTATGAAATACCTGTTTTATCAAATACCTCATAAGCTAATGATTCCCTTAACCTCCAGTCTTCCAGTGGATGGCAGGATGCTAAGGTACTGGCCCATCTATTGCCAGAAGTTTCCTTCTGACGCAAAACGGCGCAAGATCTGTGTAGAGTTTGAAAATGTGCTCGAGTTATGGTTCGAGCTTGCCATCTATCTCTCGAGAAGTGACCCTCGTGCACTATCAACCGTGAGTCGGTAATCTATCTCTTGGATAGTCGCCCTCCTGGACTTCGACCATGAGTCGGTAAGTTGTCTCTTAGGAAGTCACCCTCGTGGACTTCGACTATGAGTCGGTAATTTGTCTCTTGGGAAGTTGCCCTTGTGGACTTCAACCATGAGTTGGTAGGTTGTCTCTTAGGAAGTCACCCTCGTGGACTTCAACCATGAGTCGGTAGGTTGTCTCTTAGGAAGTCGCCCTCGTGGACTTCGACTATGAGTCGGTAAATTATCTCTTGGGAAGTCACCCTCGTGGACTTCGACCATGAAATTGGCTCTCAGGAGATCACCCTCGTGGATCTCAACATGAGACGGTAAACTAGGAAATCACCCTCGTGGACTTCAACTAGGGATAGGCAAGTTTGTTATTGGGAAATCACCTTCGTGGACTTCAACCAAGTTCGTAGGTTGTCTCTTGCGACCTTTTTCGTATTAGTAGGTCTCTCAGTATCAAGGCAAGAGATGTCTCATCTGAATTGGATCAGTATGAATACAAAATGGTGTGACGCCTGAAAATTGTCAATGCGACCACAAGAGGGATTACGACTAAGGTCAATTTAAAATGGTTCGGAAAACCTACCTGAATTTTCTGAACAATGAGTAAGCGATGGGTAAGCTCACTGCATCATACATGTCCATTCTCTTTCTGACAATTCTCATCGGCATTTGCTAGTAAGACTCATTGATTTAATGACATTCGAATGAATTTAGAGATCTCAAGAGGTAATTCGAACATTCTTGATTGTGCTACCTGCCAGACCATGTCAGAGGCAGCAAGCATACATGCTGAAACATGTTCAACGATTTGATGCAAAATTATACTGCAAATGAAGTAATGTTTTATAACATAGTTCATGCATAACTATTCCGTCAAATTTGCATTACCAATTTGGCTCAGGAAGGTTATCATATTGTGAGTACCTCGGATGTAACCTGAATGGGGACTTAAGTTCGAAAGGACTTTCTCTCACTCTTGAGAAAAGTTGTATATCCTGACTGCAGGATTCAAGAGAAATCACTCAATCTTACCATCATCACATTCGACAAGGGTCCGAGTAATCTCGCAATTGGTACGATCGAGCCGATCTGGAGGTCTTAATCTGGACCGTAATGTGGGCTAGGTCAAAGGTTTTCAAATGAGACTCTAGTCGAGTCAAGGCTTATGAAATGAAAATCTCCGTCATTTGCTCCGGGTTTACAAGTCAAGAACCCTACAAAAATGATAGAGAAACAATCTTACTCGAACTTCTTAGAGCGATACTTAAAATCGTTTAACTCCACGTTAACGCAAGTGCCCTAATCATGAGAGACTTTGAAGGGTTGTAACGTAGGTTAGGATAAGGGACTGAGGAACGAAAAGGCTCGTTTTGGCTCAGAATATATGTACGAGAAGGGTTTGATGTTGGTGATCATTGCTGCTTTGTCACTGATCTTAGCCTTATGAAAATATCTTCAAAGAATACCATCGTTGGTTGAGAGATGGTAGCCTTCTGCTGAGAATTGTACTTTGCAGATTGACTGGAGAGTGTTCTTTATAATTGGATTCCGTTGAGGATTTACAAGAAAATGCAAACACATGAAATTTAAAAAATGACATTGAAAATTTAAAAGTACTGTACAATGATTCGAATGGGCATTGGCCTTGCTTTTGATAGGCACTTTGCTTTTTCCATGCCCCAAATTTTCTTTGAATCCAGCCCTTGCTTTTCTTACTCCCGACTCCCATTTTCCTTCTTTTTCTGAGAGAAAGCTTGTGTTGTTTTTTTTCTTTTTTTTGAGAGAATGCTTGTTTTTTTTTTCGAAGAGAGCTTTTCGACATCTCTCTTCTTCCTTTTTTCCTCTTTTTTTTTTTTGGAGTGGGTCCCTTTTTTTAGGCTGAATTTGCTTCTTCTTCTTTTTTTACAATCCCATGATCTTGAACAAGAATAAGCATCACAAAAGACGAGTTTATTCAGAAGTTCTCTGTTGACCCGATTCTTCTTCGGTTCTGGTCCTTGGAAAAATTCCATCATCGCCATTGGAATGAGAAAATGATCACCAACCGGGGTTTAAGAAATGAATTTGCAGGCTCAAGTGGGCTATGCAAAGGATATAGTATGTATGATAGAGAAATGAATGCTCTTTGTCATCCTAAGGCACTTGAATTAAAGTTTGAGCATAAATGCAAAGAAACACTCGAAGATTGATGTTAGTCCAAGCAAGAGAATTTCTAACCATTTACCTCGTTCCGCTACTGAAATTACCTCGTTCTGCCCAATATGGGATGATTTTTGATAGGGATAAGAAATGGAACCGCCGCTCAAAAGGGTTAACAATGGTCACCTGTAGTGTTTGGAATAGAGAAGTGAATGCCTTTGTCATTTCGGCTATCGTACCTTTTTGCGAGAAAATCCTTTGCCTTGTGAATGCGGAATAATACCACTCAACTCACTATGGGTTAAAATGTGGGACATGTATGGAAATGGATTGCCTTTCATCATCCCGTGATGCCCCATTCTGAAGTTTATGCTCCCTGCTCAAAGTCGGTAAATTAAACATGAAAAACAATCATGCATGAATCATGCAATGGGTGAGTACATGGATATGGAAATTCCAAGCATTGTGTCATGTTTTATGAAAACCTCATGCATTTTGCTCAAGAAAATGACCATGCAAGAATGCAATAAAATAATCAGGAACGAGAAAATCTAAGTTGCTCCCAAACATGTGAGTGTATTAACCAAGTCAAGAAGTCTACTCCTCAGGTTGAGGATCAGCTCATTTTCGTTTGTGCCCCAAGGGAGGAATATACGCGTGAGTAAGACTTGAGATGCCCTGGTTGCCCTTGTTCAAAGATAATGACCGTCATGGTCGGTCCCATGTTCCTGCGAGAAGGAAAGTATCACCCTTAAAATAATGTGAAACAGAGAAATATACTCCCTTTTCCAAGTCGGGGTCTGCTATTTTCAGTCAGGATGTGTATGAGTATAGCTATTACTAAGATATGAGATTGCCCCAAGCATGACCAATGCTGGGAATTCGATTTCGAGCAATGTCATATGACTTGTTTCTATGTTTAATCCTGCATGGAATAAGAACCTCAAGAAAATGAAATGAACAAAAATTCACGATGTTTTTGATTGTCGATCTGCTTCAGGACATGTTTCCTAGCTTGGCACCCCATCTTTTGACATGGCATGGATCAGTCGAGGTTGAGGCATGGATCGGCCTTTCTTGATTGATGGAATAATGTTTGAGCTAGCTGATGTGATGGGATTGATGAATCGATCAAGGGATTTGCAAAGGATTGCCCCAAGGATTTTCATTAGGCTGATGCATGGTCAGAGTTAAGAATCTGCCCCTGCCTCCGGATTGATTCTGAAACATATAGTAGATGGATCAGTAAGACAAACATGGTTAGTCATTTTGGAAATTTTTTTGAAAAATAATTTTCATTTTTTGAAAACCTCGGGACAAAAATTCTTGAGAAGCCCAACCCTCAGTGCTTACCATGGATGACAAATTGTTCAATCGTTGGTTATCGTCATCGGGTTAGTTTGGTATGCCTCAACAAGACTTCAAATAATGAAAAAATTATGTAATTTTATTGATCATGAATCAAAAAATTACATCTTATTTGAATTCAAAATGCAGACAACTCCTCGACGGTGAGGAATTTTGACTCTAATCAACCTAAGAAATGAAAGTGCAGCCTAGACACCTAAAATGCAGGAAACATCCCACGTAGGGGATTGGATAAAAATAGACATGTTACTGATTTGGGTCTGTGCCCAATTTCTCAAAAGATCCTTCAAATCCCCACGTGATTTGGCAGCGGGTTATTTTGCACATTAGGTTGGCCAGCCGCTTGGAATGCAAATGCCCTTGTTTCGAGCAAATCTTGAATTCGATTCTTGAGCACCATACAATCATCAGTTGAATGACCTGGTTCACCCGAGTGATAATCACACTTCTGAGTCGGATCATACTTTGGGTATGATGCGTAATTGGGTCGCTGAGGATCCGATGTCAGTAAGTTCTTCTTTCGCAAGATAGCTAAGACCTGAGAAGGAGTTCCCGGGAGAGGTGTAAACTGAAGCTTGGGGCGGAACTGCTGACGTTGGTTCTGCTGCCCATAGTTTGTCTGTTGGGTTTCTACCTGTCCCTTAGGGATTTGAATGGGAGATTTCTGGGTATATGCGACATTTACCTCTGTGGCCACCTCCTTGTTCTTTTTCCCAAAGAATAGCTTCCCAGCGGAACCAGAATCGCCATACCAACCTTTCTTTAATCCACACTCTACTTCTTCAGCCATCGAGACTAGCTGGGTAAATGACTGAGCAGACGCACCTACTATATGAGAGCGCATATTTTGAGGAAGAGTGGACACGAACAACTTCATCAATTCCCGCTCTGGTGGCTCTGGCATAAGCTCGGACGCCAAATTCCTCCACCTGCTTGCATATTGTTTGACAGTTTCTCCTTTCTTTATCTCAGCTTGTTCTAGATCTTCCCTAGAAATGGTGAGGTCTGTGTTAAATTCAAAATGTTTGACGAACGCTGCAGCTGCCTTTTCCAAAGTCTCAATGTTGTTGACACGGTGGTTGGTATATCATCTCATGGCTGGCCCTTTCAAACTTGCTTGAAAAGTATGGACCATAAGAAGATCGTTGGTGACATACTTGGTCATCCGAGCTTGGTACATGTGGACATGTTCCTTCGGGTTGGACGTGCCGTCATATTTTTCAAATTCCGGCAATTTGAATTTGTCGGGGACTTGAACCTTCGCATACATAGACAGGTCGATTGGGAAAACAAGACTGTCGCGACCCTCTCGAGAGCGGAGGGCTAATGGGCCGCCCGATCGCTGGCTGGATCGGACGCGGGCCTCTCCCAAGGTCCATTACCCAAATCGCAACTGCTGGATATACGTAGTCGACCTTTAGTGTGGTCTAGTGACATGTGATGAGTGTACATGCCAAGGAGTCGCCACCAATCGTTTCGTGAAGGGTACGATCGGAAACCCTATCGAATAGTTGGGAGTGGTCTATTCGATTCTGCGGAAACCAGAGAAGTGGGTTCGGGGACTTAGTTACGCCAACTGTCAGAGTTGACGCCCTTTCAGTACCTAAGCTGAATGGTTTATCTGATCCTAGGATTTCATACAGACGAGTGAGGCATTGACCCTAAATCTAGGAGTTCATGCAGATGGGAATAGCTACCCTATCACTCACAATCATTAAAAGTAATAGCGTAAATCAAGGAATCAGTACATGCGGATAAAACACATGAAATCAGCATGCCATCCCTAATGAGGCCCTATTAGCCTAGAGAAATATCAATCAAGGCTTAGGAATGATTTTGGCATGATTTGCCCAAAGGGGCAAAATCGTGATTTTGAACTATTCGGGGACAATTTACCTCGAAAAGGGAAAATTTGACATTTTAGACGAATTGGGAAGTCAAAAGATAGGGGAAATAGGATTGGCCATCAATCCAATCCATTTCCTATTTTTCGGGAATTTCCAGGATTTTTCTGGAATTTAAAAGTGATTTTACCCTTGGAGGGCCAAAGTCGTCATTTTGAACAAAGATGAGAACTGAAAATCTCAAATATTAGGGTTGGTCGTCCACCTGACCCAAACCCTAACTTCAAGCAATTTTTAGAACTCAATTGAGATAAGAAAGACGATTTTCCCTTTAAAGGGCAAAATCGTCATTTTGAGAAAAGAGGCGGGACTTGAAAACCCAAACCTAAGAATTGGTCGTCTAATCGACCCTAATTCTCACCTTGGCATTATCGGCCTTTTCTAGCATGCACAGCAGAGGCGACTTACCCCTAAAGGGTAATGTCGTCAAGTCTCGGAAGAACGGATAAGAAACCCCAAAAATAGGGTTGACCAGTTGTCTGTGGTCAACCCTCGATTTTTGGGGATTTCTGGAGTGTCTAGGATTTTCCCACATTTTTTCCACATTTTTTTTGGAATTTCCTGGAATTTTCTACCATTTTTTGGATTTTCTAGGATTTTTCTGATTTTTTTTATTTTTAAAATCATTTTCTGATTTTTTTATTTAAAAAATATTATTCGGGTCGGGTCGACCCGACCCGCTCGGGTCGGAACCCGGCCCAGACCCGGATCCGTGAAATCGAAGACCAAAACGACGCTGTTTGATGCTTTTTTTTTTTGAATTGTCGAATTTGATCTAACGGCCTTCATTGCGCCGCGTGGCTGACTCAGGGTCTTCGGATTGACTTACTGAAACCTACCGCTCAGATTGAATGGAGACTCGACCAGGCCGTCTGATCTAATTACTTAAATCTACGGCCACGATTAGAACGTGGAACCTGATCTGAGCCGTCTATTTTCATTAACCTAAAACGACGTCGCCTAATCCTTCCTCTAAACGGCACCGTTTCTTATTCTGATTGATTTTACGATTAAAATCATTTTCGAATAATCCTAATTTCTAATCGGATGGTCACCATTTATTAGATTCGATTATTCTTGGCCGTTGGATTCTTTTATTTGAATAACAAACTCAACGGCCATGCTGACTGGGCTAACACGTGGACTAATCATGGGATGACATCTGGACATTTGACTAGTTGACCGCGCCATGTCAGCTTCGTCTTCAACCTCGCGACTCCGGCGGAATGGACGGCTGTGGTTCTCCGATGATGATCTGACGATGAACTCTCGATGAAATCTCATGAAACTGACGGGAATCGATTCGCAATCATCTCTATCTTAACATATCTTAGAATCGAGGCAACCTATTTGCAGAATCGAGAGTATCGCGCGAACTGCCGAGTACGGCCATGGAGACTCAATCGCACAGGTTACGCTAAATCAGATCAATTCTTTCACGGATTAACATGGCAGGAGGTTCAGGAGACTTACCTCAGGCTCCGATTGAGCCCGTTCGACCCAGGTTTGGCTGGGCAAGAATCGGCTGTGGAGGTTAAGTGTGAAGACTCGATTCAGGGGTTGTGAACGAAATCGATGCAAAATCAAGACGCGAACATGGTCAGTGATGTCCAAGGAACGAAAGGCACACACTAATTGTATGAATGATTAAGGAATGTGCGAATCGCCATGAAAGCTTGAAGAAAAACTCGGGAATGAGACTCACCTGTTCTTGCGATTTCACTGGGCGCGGCCGGCGGCGATCGCTTCAGGAGACTCTGGGCGATCTCTCGGCGACCTCGTGGAGCTTTGGTTTTGCCTCGGAAGGCCCAACCGGCGCTCTGTAATTTTGAGCTCCAACCTTCGACCACCGCGAGGGAAGGTGAGCTCTTTCTCTCTCTCGATTCAGTTTCTTCTCCTCGAACTGAATCCAACCACCTCCCTCTTCGCGAAGGCCTGTTAGCTTATATAGCTTGTTTGATTTTTGGCGCCGAACGGTGGATCTCCAACTGACTTGGTTTGGCATGTGTAGTCACGTGCAATTGGGTCAAAACGAAGTCGGGGAAGATGGGCATTTCGCTCAGTCCCTTTTGGTTCCGCGGTGAGCTTCATTTCGCACGAATTTGGCAAGGATTTGAGCTGTTTTTGCCTTTGTTGACTTTTGCAGGTCCGAAGGTTTGACTGGCCGATTGCTCCCTCCTCCGGCGACGTCGGATAGTGCCGTCGATGTCAATCGACGGGGGAAGATGAGAGGAACAAAACGCCCACCGTTCCTCTTTCAATTAGTTGCGAATTGACCTTCAATTTGGTCTTGGAAACTTAGTCAGTCATTGTTCATCTGCACGGAGGCTCAGCGGGGAAGATGACACTGTTCTGGACCGGTTCGACCGGTCCGACCGCCGGTCTGACCGGTCTGAACCGGTCCCGAATAGATTTTTTTCAAATTAAGCCCAAATTAATGGGAAAATTTTGCAATTGAACCTCATAATCGAATCTAGGGCATGAATTCTATCTAGAAATGTGGTTTTGCCCAAAAGTTTTCATCAATTTCTATAAAATCCCCAAATTCTCATTTGATTGGAAATTGGGGATCGTGTAATTGAGGGTGCAAATGATCAAATTGAGTTAAACCACCTATGCCAATCGATTTAAAATGGTGAAATCCATTGGGTAGCATGTTCAATTTGTAATGATAGTCCTTGAATTGAAAGTAATTTCGATTATGCTCAATTTCAAGGACTAAAATGCAATTATATTTGCAATTGAACAACTTTTCCGAGCAATTAGTTCAAATTGAAATAGGGGACAATTAGATTGAATGTCAAGATCTTAAAAAATGCCAAAATTACAAATTAAAAGACTCAATTGTTATTTTTTTGACAAATTTAACCCTGTGCGTTACAAATAAACACACAAAATTAAACTTGAATTTGGACTCTTGATGAGGTCAAGATGACAAGGGATTTAAAGGAAAAATATTGACTATTTTCCTATATTTTTGTGACCTCAAATTCCATTTTTGTTGATTTTTCTAGTATTTTCCTATTTTCTAAAAATACTAAAAAATGTGAAAAATATGAAAAATTATTTTTTGGTCAAGAATGGTTCCTTGGGCTTGGCCAAGGCCACCAAAGTTGATTTTGTAATTTTTTGACTTTTTATGAATTTTTTGTGATTTTTCAAAAAAATAAAACTGAAAAGACTTGGTCAAAAATCAGGTGTCAACAGCTGCCCCTCTTTGAGAGGAATCTCGTGAGAGGTTTCGCTCAAAGACAGGTGACACCTGAGTCTAGACCGACTCGACTGGGGAAAAGAAAAACGAATCTTGACACTCAATCTTTCTTGTCCCACTGGTGAACGCTTTGCTCTTCATTCTTTTGCTGACGTGAGAGAGAAAGTAGAGAGACCCACCTGTTACTTACCTGTTGATCGCCTGCCTGATGCTCGTGCGGCCTGCGCGGTGCATAACGGGTTCAAGTGAATACCTAGGGACTCGTCTTTTGAGTATCCTAGGGCGGTTAAACTCTAGCCTGTATGGTAGGCCGTACCAGAATGGGATTCCTGTACTTGACAGGAACCTGTGAATGACGCACCTAGTCTCTTAGGGATTGTCAGGGTTTTGATCCGTATGGTGGATCAGACCATGAATAGGACTCCTGTCTGTTAGGAACCTATGGATGACGCACCCAGTCTTTTAGGGATTGTCAGGGTTTTGATCCGTATGGTGGATCAGACCATGAATAGGGATTTTGATCCGTATGGTGGATCAGACCGTGAATAGGACTCCTGTCTGTTAGGAACCTATGGATGACGCACCCAGTCTCTTAGGGATTGTCAAGGTTTTGATCCGTATGGTGGATCAGACCATGAATAGGGATTTTGATCCGTATGGTGGATCAGACCGTGAATAGGACTCCTGTCTGTTAGGAACCTATGGATGACGCACCCAGTCTCTTAGGGATTGTCAGGGTTTTGATCCGTATGGTGGATCAGACCATGAATAGGACTCTTGTCTGTTAGGAACCTATGGATGACGCACCCAGTCTCTTAGGGATTGTCATGGGTTTTGATCTGTATGGTGGATCAGACCATGAATAGGACTCCTGTCTGTTAGGAACCTATGGATGACGCACCCAGTCTCTTAGGGATTGTCAGGGGTTTTGATCCGTATGGTGGATCAGACCATGAATAGGGATTTTGATCCGTATGGTGGATCAGACCATGAATAGGACTCCTGTCTGTTAGGAACCTATGGATGACGCACCCAGTCTCTTAGGGATTGTCGAACATTTTAATCCGTCAGGGGGATCAGGCCGAGAATAGGATTCCTTTCTGCTAGGAACCTATGGATGACGCACCCAGTCTCTTAGGGATTGTCGAACATTTTAATCCGTCAGGGGGATCAGGCCGAGAATAGGATTCCTTTCTGCTAGGAACCTATGGATGACGCACCCAGTCTCTTAGGGATTGTCGAATATTTTAATCCGTCAGGGGGATCAGGCCGAGAATAGGATTCCTCTCTGCTAGGAACCTATGGATGACGCACCCAGTCTCTTAGGGATTGTCGAACATTTTGATCCGTCAGGGGGATCAGGCCGAGAATAGGATTCCTTTCTGCTAGGAACCTATGGATGACGCACCCAGTCTCTTAGGGATTGTCGAACATTTTGATCCTATATTCTAAGGAATTAACTAGGATTTATACAAATGAGGTGTGCCTAACCTTGAGGCTTTACCAAATGGGCTATTCTGGGTTTAGGGGTTACCTAGAACCTCACAGAAAGCAGATTTTGACAACAGTTTTTGATCCTATATTCTAAGGAATTAACTAGGATTCATATAAGTGAGGTGTGCCTAACCTTTAGGCTTTACCACATGAGCTATTCTGGGTTTAGGGGTTACCTAGAACCTCACAGAAAGCTGATTCTGAAAATTGTCCTTTCGACACGCGAGGCGTTATTCTGGGATTTGGGGATTCCAAGTATCCTGCAGAAAACTTAAACCTGCAAAAACTTTGATAAGATTCTTCTAGGATCTAGGGGCTACCTGAGATCTCGCAGAAAGACTATATTGAATGTTGTCCTTTCGACATTGAAGGTGACATTCTGGGACTTGGGAGCTCCAAGTATCCTGCAGAAAGTTCTAACCTGTAACACTGGGATCTCACACAGGGAGATAATTTCAAACATTGTCCTTTTGACATGGGAGGTGACATTCTGGGATCTGGGGACTCCAGGTATCCTGCAGAAAGATCAAACCTATAAATTTGAAATCTCATAGAGGGATGATTTCGGAGATTGTCCTTTTGACATGGGAGGTGACATTCTGGGATCTGGGAGCTCCAAGTACCCTGCAGAAAGATCAAACCTACAAAATTGTTCACAAGAATGTGTTTTCCTGAGATATGGAATTACCAGGGATCTTGCAGGAAAATAAACTTGAAAGCTCTTCTTCGCAGAGCGAGGCATCCTTCTAGAATCTGGGGCTACCATGATTCCTATAGAAGTTTAACCAATAAAAATAGCGTTCTAGAATCTGGGGTTACCAAGAATCTGTCAGAAGCTCAGGCATATAAACTCTCCTTCTTAGAGAAATGTGTCATTCTGAGACCTGGGGTTATCAGGGGTCCTGCAGAAGTTTAAACTTGAAATATATTCTTCACAAAAGAAGTAGCATTCTGAGGTCTGGGGATACCAGGGGTCCTACAGAAGCTTGAACATGTAAACTTCTTCTTACCAAGAGAGGTTGTGTTCTTCTGAGATCTGGGATTGCCAGGAATTCTGCAGAAGTTTAGACATGTTAAACGTTTCTCACCAAGAGAGATACGAGCCATTTTAGGAGCTGAAGTCATCAAGAATCTTGCAGAAGCTCCAATCTGAAAATTTTCTTACCAAAGGCACATCAATGGTCTTCAGGTGATATCTGATGTCAAACTGATAGCACTTTATGACTTATATCATAGTCATGAAAGAATTTCAATGGATGCATTACGATGCTGGAGGTTATCCAAAACACCTTGTAACATACGGAGGTGATAAAAAATTCCTTGTGGGGAAAGTTTGAAATAAACAATCTGAAATTACCAAAAGAGTTTGGTTAAAATGTCCAACGGAGTATTCTCATCAAAGAGGACTTCTTACCGTTTTGAGGTAATGGTCTTTTACCAAGAATGCACTCGAATTTCCTATCAAACCTGCGCCTAGGGTTCAAGATCATTCGCAGTGAATACACCTCGATCGATCAGGAGGACTTCCAAGGGACCGTAATGTTGGGCTTGGTCAACGGTTTTCAAAGGGGACTTGCGTGCAAGTCAAGGCTTTCGAAGAGAAGTCTTCAATGTCTGCTCCAGGTTTACAAGTCAAGAAACCTGCAAAAAGAGAAAGAAATAATCTTGCTCGAACTTCTTCGAGCTAAGCTTAGACATTAAACCCTATGTCAATCCATGTGCCTTAATCAGAAAAGGCTTTTCAGGGTTGTAACATAGGTAGAATTGGGGACCCAAAAAAGGATTATTTTTGGCTCAGAATACGCGAAGGGTTTATCATTGGTGATCACTGCAAGTTTGCTGCCATCTTGCCCCTTCTGGTTCAAAGAGCGTCTTCAGTCTTTGAAGTGCATATTTGTCTTTAGAGAACATCTCTCTTATGTCAAGACGGCGTCAATACCTTGTCTTATGCTTACATCATCTGAGTGTGACATGATTTGGGAGCATCCTTTGCTGTCCAGCTCCCTTGGGATTTTCTTTTACAATCAGATCTCACTAGTGACCTATACAAAGGTATCATGCCATCTTTTGGCATTTACAAGATCAAATACCTGATTCACAAGTGTACAAGTATTTGGATGGGCATTGGCCTTGCTTTTACCAGGCACTTTGCTTTTTCTTGATGCCTAGGATCTGATTTTTTTCTCTTTTTTCTTTTTCTCGTCTTTTGTCGAGATCCCACCTTTTCTTTTCTTTTGGGGATCAGAATTTTCAAATGAGTGTGCTAGATGTACAACTTGAATCTCAGCACTCAAACATTAATCTATGAATTTTTCACAAATCCTGTGTTTTGAACTCTTCCGCTCTTGAAGGGACGTCGCTTCCGTCTTGGAATATGCAATGATCACCAACGGGTTTGTGAAATGAACGTATAGGCTCAACTGGGCTGTACAAAGGGTAAAGTGTATAGGATAGAGAAACGAATGCTTTTCGTCATCCTAAAGCACCTGAATTACCATAGAAGTTAAAATGACAAGCAACACACGAAGATTGATGCAAGTCTGAGCAAGAGAACTTCTAACCATTTATCTCCTGATACCGCTGGACGTACCTCCAGTTTGCCCCATTGTGGGGTGGTTCTTGACAGGGGTATATAATGAAATCGTCGTTCAAAGGGTTATCAATGGTCACATGTAGTGTTTATGATAGAGAAACGAATGCCTCCGTCGTCTCAATCCATGTAATCACTACGAATAACCCTTACGTCCGTAGGTCAAGGTCTCGCTATCCTTACCACTCCACTTATCTCTTAAGTGTGTATGGGACGTGTTTGGACCAGGCTTGCCTCTTGTCTGAGGAAACATCCTTTTGAACGATTTAAACAACTTTTGTTGGAAGAGTTCATTTTGCTTTCTCCAAAACTTACCCTCCAAGGGGATTTATGAGGCACAATGTATATTTCAATCATGTTCAGATAACCTCCAAGTTTAAACATGAATGCCAATGACATGACTGTGAGAATTTTGCGTCTTTCTAGACATGAGATTTGAATGCATGCTAGATTCCAAGAAGCCTTCAAATTCTAGAAGTAAGGATTCTGACAGTCTTAAAAACCTACAAGATTGGGAAAGGAATACTTACCTGCCCAGCGCGGCTAGGGATTCCTGAAAAACATAAAAGAAATATGTCAGTGTATGCTCTCAAATTTCAGAAAATTAGAACGATACACCTTACCCTTGATCATGCACTCCAATGGAAGTGGATAGATTCATGAAAATCTGCATTTTTCTTAACAACACAAGATGGTTAAGTTGTTCTAAAACTTCTTGAAATTCTCAGTCTTTGGAGAAAAGGACGTGCACCTGACCACCACGACAGTAAGTCCTCTTGATCATGCATTCCAATCTGAACGCCAATATGTAGATTATAGAAAACGGCCATTTCGACCTACGGCGATGACGCCTTCGTCTGATTGGGGCAATGAATCCTGCTCGATGGCTTCATTCTCTTTCGAACGTCTTCCATGCCATTCTTCGGAGTTCCTTATTCAAGGAAAAATGAATTCTTATCAAAATGTATGCTAAAGCATGTGGTGTGGAAGCGATACTTTTTACCCTCCACTTGATCTTATAGCCAAAGATCATTTCTTGAATGCTTGACTTCCGAAACTGTTATCTCCAAAGATCATCTCGCCATGAAGTTGAGTCGGCGAGTTCTTTCCTTTTGAGTGCCAATAATTTTCTGTTGAAATTAAGGCCAATTCATATTAGGAGAAAGATCATTGGAGATCAAATTAGAACGACACAAAGTCACCCTTCACTCAAGTTTGTATCTTGAGGTTTAACTCTGATGTGAACGACTCTTCTATCACGTTCATTGATCCTGCTGGGAATGAAATGCCACTTTTTCCTCCAGTCACGTAGATGATCTGCTTGCCCCAGTTAGGCATGACTTGTCATGGCTAGGTAATGCTCGCCCCAGTCAAATGGTTCTATTCATTTTTGCATTTTCATGCGATCCCTTATCCAGTTTGGATTATCTCTTACTTGGATCTTCACTTGACTTTTCACCTTTGAAGTGTCGTCCTTCCAATGCTTGAGAAAGTCGTTTGCTTCATGCATCTTTGTCACTTGTGACCATCCTTGTGATGTTCTCCTCTTTGTTGGACTCCTGGTAATGTCCTAATGGCGTATTCTGCCACAGAAAGAAATGGCTCTGCATTAGCAAATGCAAGAAAAAGGAGTAAATTGGATACGACACCCAACTACCCTTCTTTTGTCAATTGTCGACATTTATCTCTTGATTGAGTCCATTCCAATATTGTATGCTGATATGGACAACATTCGTCGAATCCCTCCATCCATGCTTGAAGGTGTTGACAACATCAACAATCCATTTGCCCCAGTCGGGCGATGTTTACCTTGGCCAAATGCCTTAGCATTTTTCATATTATTTGACGATTTCCAATCCTATTTGAAGAGGTCTTTGTACCTGTACACGAAGCAATGAGTATTCATTTATGTTTGAATTTATATAAATCACCAAGGAACGTGATACTCCCTTTGAGGTATTGCATTTTCGTTGATCAAGAAAATCGTCTCTTTCGGCTGCTTTGTCCCAATAGGGCATGTCTTGACATTTGTCGTCTTTGGGGCTTGATAACTTGCTCCAATATGCTATCTTGGTGGCACACGAGCATCTTGCCCCCAGCTTGGTCTCTCGACAGGAAAGGAAGGGCTTGCCCTAATGAACCTTCTTTGCTGGTTCTGGTTATTTATCTCAACCATATGAATCTTCGATCACTTTTATCTACCTCTTGGTAGCTCGACATCTTTGGAATTTGTCGCATGACATCTTAGCGACCTTCTCAGTAGTTCTGTGAACCTGAGTCTTTCATCTCGGGATAAATGTCCATCGATCTTGACTTCTTTGATATTTTCAGTATCCCCCAAATTAACAATAATCGGCTCTTCCGAAGTAGGAGGCGTTGATTCCTCAAAGGCATTACATTCCCTGCGGATAGACGCATCATCATCTTCTTCCTCTGTCCCACAGTCCCAGTGGACCGCTTTAGGATCGTACTTTTATACTGGAGGGATTTGTATGGTTACTGTCCTCTGATAAGACGTCTCTGGTTCAGTTGTGCCATCTTTTTCCTCCTCTGGCAATCGAATCACAATAAGCTTGATTAGGCAATCTTCTACCTTATTCATGCTATCAAGCTCTTCCAGTTTAATTACCACAGTCGTAGCGGTTTCAATCATTGACACAGTGTTGTCAAAGTTCCTTGAGAAGATTTCGCCTCTCAGTCGACAATGTCAGTCATCGTAGCCTAATACTGCTGATGTGGCAGATCTCGGGTATTCTCTTTTTCCTTTGAATAATTCAGCTGAACCCTGCTGTTGATCCTTTGATCTCTTTGTTTCGGCATACTGCTTTGTGTCAAGCTTAGTAACCCTCACTTGGTTAAGTGATGACTCAGGCTCTTTCGAAAAAGACTTTTCCGGTCAAACGGGATCATCCATGCCTCCCCGTCTGTCTGGTATAATATCCTCCATTCTCTGATGGAAGTTAGGGGGAGCGGAGTACTTCACTTTAAAGTTTTACCCTCTAGAATCATGACCCAGGTTGTCTACCATTTCACCTATTTCTAGTGCGTTGGCCATGAATCTGCGATCTGCTAGACTTCACCTCTTGGCTTTTCAGTTTGTCTTCTTCGAATTCTTCTTCTGACTGAATGACCGGCCCAAGACTGTCTACCAGATTCTCGTGCGGGATGTCCCAGGTGCTACCTTGCTCAGTTTTGATCATGAAGTGGCTTCCTTCCAAAGATAGAGAAGCTTCGACTCCTTCGAATTCTTCATCGGTAATATCGGACATTATCCCCAAGCTCATCATCTTGGCGATACATAGCTTCTTTACGTCTGCAGAGATCTCACCTGCTTTTGGGTATAATGAAGCGGTCACTAGATGGTCGGTCAGCTTAAACATGTCCACCTTCAGCTGGAGGTGGTTTTCCTCATTTTCAGTAAATATTGCCCCAATTGCTTGATTATCAGGGAGCGAGTTTTCTTGTACGTTTGGAGCCACGTTGTTAAATTCCAAAATCTGACTTGTCAATCTAAGCTTGTACCTCCAGCTTAAGGATATAGTAGTCATCCACATTATGTCCCATTCCGCCCATATGGTAGACACAAGTCTGGCTCTTGTCAAAACCAGGATACTTAACCGGATTTGCCCTAGGTGGTTCCTTTGCCACCAAATGTTGTTCTAGCAACATCAGGAGTAGCTTGGGCAAAGGCCTCGAGAGCTGAGAAAACTGCTTTTGGGGTTGCCTCTTTCTAGGCCTTGCCCTTTTGGTGCCGACCATGACGATCCTCCTTTGGTTGTTTTCTGGCAGAAGCTTCATGGGGCCTCCTTTCTTTTAAGGCCCATTCGAGCCTTTCAGCCACATTTATCAAGTGTGCGAAAGTCTGACATCCTGAGGCGTCTAACCTGTTGAAGTATTCATAGGGGAATGCTTTCAGGGACAAATCAATCAGCTCGTCTTCGGGGATTGACGGCTTTACTTGGTTAGCCAAGGCTCGCCACCTCCGGGCATATGTCCTGATTGATTCGCCCATCGCCTTTGAGGTTCGTAGAAGGTCTTCCCTCGTTGGGGGCCGTAGCTGTGTTGAACCTATACTGTCTGAGGAAATCCTCTGCAAGATCTTCCTACCCATCATAATCATTCAGGTCCAATTCAATGAACCAAGCCAGAGCGGCGCCAGCCAAACTTTCATAGAACATAGTCTGAATACTGCGCCATCTTGCGTAGATAATATTTGAGGTGAGCACGGGGATAGCCTGTCCCATTATACTTCCTCACGAAGTCTGGTTCCTTGTAGTCAGGAGGAGTCTCCGCCTTGGCGAAGGGAGATATCTTGTCTAAACGAGCCAACTCATAACCTTGGCTGCTCAAGCATTCTTCGATCTTGGCTAATCTTTTAGCCTCCACCTTGACTTTTACGGTCTGCTTCCCATTTTTCTTCATTCTCGAGGTTGATAACAACAGGGGACGCTTTTTGTTGCGACGGGGTGTTCGGCTCACGGATATCCTCCTCCACCCGTTGAGTATTTCCCGTCGTTTCTTTATCAGCTATATCAGGGGCAAGTGATGGATTTGAGTTGTTTAGGAACTACTGTCTGTCAGGCTTGGGAGGCTTCCGGCATTGCTTTAATATCAGCCATCATAGTTGCCATTGATCTATTTGGTATTTCCCTATCAAAGGAAAGAAGGTTCGTGTCAGAACAGCATACAAAATGGGCAATTGGAATTGATACAATTTACCCTTCGTTCCTTGGGTCTTGGCATTTTCCTTTCATTTGGATTCTTTTGCCTTGACCTGTCGACATCCTTCAAGGAAGGATATGCATATAAATGATGCATGCATGATATGTATGATGCAAGTGATCTAAGATGATTCTTGTTTGCAACGAAAAATGGATTCGCGCCTTTCACTCTGTTCACAGAGAGCATCTCTTTATCAAGTATGTCAATTTGTAAAGTTTGAATGCTTTCTTCTCGAATGCTCTTTTCAAAGAGACTTCTAATTGTTAAGAAACTTTTTCAAGTTTTCTCGAGAATATTGTTCGCAAATTGAGCCATTATGACCCTCTTGAAATCATCTATCCTAAATGCATGTCTGAGATGATATGTAAAGTGGGTACTCCTTGTTCTCTCATTTTGAAGTCATTGCTTCTTGGGTGTCTTGACTTTGTTTATCACCTGAGAGGAAAAAGATAGGAAATATTATTTCCACATCTGATTGAAACTTATTTAGGAACGATACGTCCTTTTCTACCAAGAGGGGGTGGCTCGGCATTGTTCTTCTTGAAAGCGTTGTTGTCATGATGAAACGCTTTTTGTATTACATGAATGGATTTTATTCCATTATGTTCCATGAGTGATAACCATCGTTTCGGGGACTTGCCCCACGTATCATCATGGCAAATCTGATGTCTTCGACTTCGGCATGCTTTCTGGATAGGGAAATGATTTGCCTCCAGCAACTCAGTACTCCACCTTGAGTTAGCTGATTTAGCCATATGAAGCTCCATTGTATCGCGCTAACGCCTTCCCTGTTGGTTGAGTCAATCACTTCCATGTCAAGTGATTTTGACGTTTGACATTCTTCAATCTATTCTGACACATGTCTTCGACTATCATTCTTTTTGTGATATCAGAGGATAAAACTTCATCGTAATTATCCGAAGGTCTCGGCATTTGATGTTGCACGATGCTCGACACTATTTGGGTTCTGTCACTCTCCTTCTTGAGGTTGGGTGATCTTTCGTCACTTTTGCTCTATTGGTGCATTTCAATCTGTTTAGAGAGGAAGAAAAATGTTTGACTTTTGATTATGAAAATCAATTACTAAAACAAGTACTCCCTCTTGATTCAAAGATGGGCAACGATCATCTCTTCATGGTCTTTTCGATTTGTCATGACTTCACGACGCTCCTCAAGCACCCTACTACTCGAGATCCACAAGTGTAGATTTATCTCTATTTGTGTACATTTACACCTTGAAGTGTTGCTTCGCAAATAAGCATTCAGTTTTCTTCATCCCTACATATAGAAAAGGAGATGATCATTTCATATCTTGAGAGGATTGAAATGAGGAACGATATACACCCTTTTATGGTTGAGTGATCATCAATCTCATGGTGAGAAACACTAGTGTTTGTACTCCTTGAGACGTGCTTCAATTGGCGATCATGCCATGTCACATTGGCCTCCAGTTTTGAGGGTCCACAATTGAATCTTCTTTAATGGGACAAATGTCAACCTCACACAATCATTTTATTTCACCTACATGACATGAGGAAGGAATACGTCAATTGTTGCACAAAAAGCTCTAATTGAAACGATCACAGTTTTACTGTCCCCAGGATTTGTTCAGTTTCCCTCATTTTGAGCATCAGAGATGAATGAATGTTCCTTAACGGTCCCCACTCATTTTTTATAATCACCTGCAAGTGTGAATAACCATGTTATCCTATTATCAAATCAATTTAATTTGGAACGAATACACCCTTTTCAACTTAGAGAGGTCGATCCAAATCAGGCACGCCCCATTTTCATGTTGTCTTGTTCTGGGCTTATTATTGTCGATTCATCTTATTTTGGAAAACCCCATGGGTGGCTCTTGATGAAGACGCAACTCCTTTTCATGTTATAGGGAAAATAAGCCTCGCATCATTGGCCTTCAGCCGTTTTGACCTGTTGGTAAAAGGAATAACCAAGCAAGTCAAGTATAACACTCGAAGTTTTTATTGGAACGATTATAGTTTTACCATCGTTCGATCACATCTCGCATGCGAATAGATGAAGGAATCTTCAATAAATGTATGTCATGTATAACCTGTCAGAAAGGAGACACACTTAGCATTTTACATAGCAAAGACATCTCTCAATGAGGTCGCCTCTCATAGTGAAAGCGAGGCGACAATACATACCCCATAATCCCTATTTACGGGCATCTGATGTCCGCCAAGATTTCAAGATAAGAAGATACGTCATTAAAAGATCGATCCATGGTCATCAATCAAACACCCATTTAATTCCAAACGTTTAATACGCAAATGGGGGCATTAATCTTGAAATATTGCTTTGTGACATTTTTCTTGTAAAAATCATGTAATCCTTGTTTTTAAGAAATTACTACAAAATGTGATTGCAAACATGGCCTTAACTTTATGCCCCAAAATCTTGAATTAGAAGAATTTTAGAAAAAAAGAAATGTCATCTTAATCCATGATTGAAAATTTGGATGAACCATATATTCCGTAGGGACGGCTTAGAAGTGTTCCCACTTTTGTATCTAAAATTCATCATCAAAAACTTTCATTTGTAAACTCAAACACTCAGGGCATTCGGTTGATTTCCATGAATTTTCTATCATGAAATTTCACTAGGAAGTGAACAAGCAGAGAGAGAAGTCATACTTATAGTGATCGGCGAGATTTTTTTTTTTTTTTTTTTTGGTTTTAGGTATACCAACCTCTCATAGACATGCGCATGAGACAAGTGGGGGGTATACTCTAAAAATCGAAAATCAGGTGAGGAACCTATGGCTCAGGCTCCTACGATCCACATGAGGCAGATTCCTCCCCAATGGTACCTACCCAAGAGGGCTAGATATCGCCAATGCAGATGGTAGGCGGGAACGAATACGAAAGTCCCAAGTGCCATCAAACACAAGATCCTTTTCGTATCCTTTCCCTATCTAAGGTAACCTAAGGGTGGTTGCAGTCGGGGTTTGACCGCCAGTGTGTGCGATGTGTCGTGATCATCACAATGCAAAGTCATGCACAGCAGTTTGTATCAAACACCGCTTCAGTAAATGCATAAAGTAAACATACATTCCCAACTCCAACCTGCAGGAAAAATGTCAACAATCACTCCACCCCTTATTTCTCCAATCTGCAAAAACATTTAACACAATGGTTAGTGTACGTACCTCACCTTCGAGAGCATCTGCAGAAAACAAGGTCAGATAAACCAAACAACTTTTTAATCGGCTCAAGTCCTCTGGAATTCGTAACCAGAGATTCTGGTTTAGAATAAGTCCCCAGCGGAGTCGCCAGTGTGTCGCGACCCTCTCGAGCTCGAGGCGGGAGCGGGCTAATGGGCCGCCCGATCGCTGGCTGGATCGGACGCGGGCCTCATCCAAGGTCCATTACCCAAATCGCAACTGCTGGATATACATAGTCGACCTTTAGTGTGGTCTAGTGACATGTGATGAGTGTACATGCCAAGGAGTCGCCACCAATCGTTTCGTGGAGGGTACGATCGGAAACCCTATCGAATAGTTGGGAGTGGTCTATTCGATTCTGCGGAAACCAGAGAAGTGGGTTCGGAGACTTAGTTACGCCAACTGTCAGAGTTGACGCCCTTTCGGTACCTAAGCTGAATGGTTTATCTGATCCTAGGATTTCATACAGACGAGTGAGGCATTGACCATAAATCTAGGAGTTCATGCAGATGGGAATAGCTACCCTATCACTCACAATCATTAAAAGTAATAGCGTAAATCAAGGAATCAGTACATGCGGATAAAACACATGAAATCAGCATGCCATCCCTAATGAGGCCCTATTAGCCTAGAGAAATATCAATCAAGGCTTAGGAATGATTTTGGCATGATTTGCCCAAAGGGGCAAAATCGTGATTTTGAACTATTCGGGGACAATTTACCTCTAAAAGGGAAAATTTGACATTTTAGACGAATTGGGAAGTCAAAAGATAGGGAAAATAGGATTGGCCATCAATCCAATCCATTTCCTATTTTTCGGGAATTTCCAGGATTTTTCTGGAATTTAAAAGTGATTTTACCCTTGGAGGGGCAAAGTCGTCATTTTGAACAAAGATGAGAACTGAAAATCTCAAATATTAGGGTTGGTCGTCCACCTGACCCAAACCCTAACTTCAAGCAATTTTTAGAACTCAATTGAGATAAGAAAGACGATTTTCCCTTTAAAGGGCAAAATCGTCATTTTGAGAAAAGAGGCGGGACTTGAAAACCCAAACCTAAGAATTGGTCGTCTAATCGACCCTAATTCTCACCTTGGCATTATCGGCCTTTTCTAGCATGCACAGCAGAGGCGACTTACCCCTAAAGGGTAATGTCGTCAAGTCTCGGAAGAACGGATAAGAAACCCCAAAAATAGGGTTGACCAGTTGTCTGTGGTCAACCCTCGATTTTTGGGGATTTCTGGAGTGTCTAGGATTTTCCCACATTTTTTCCACATTTTTTTTGGAATTTCCTAGAATTTTCTACCATTTTTTGGATTTTCTAGGATTTTTCTGATTTTTTTTATTTTTAAAATCATTTTCTGATTTTTTTATTTAAAAAATATTATTCGGGTCGGGTCGACCCGACCCGCTCGGGTCGGAACCCGGCCCAGACCCGGATCCGTGAAATCGAAGACCAAAACGACGTCGTTTGACTAACGGCCTTCATTGCGCCGCGTGGCTGACTCAGGGTCTTCGGATTGACTTACCGAAACCTACGGCTCAGATTGAATGGAGACTCGACCAGGGCCGTCTGATCTAATTACTTAAATCTACGGCCACGATTAGAACGTGGAACCTGATCTGAGCCGTCTATTTTCATTAACCTAAAACGACGTCGCCTAATCCTTCCTCTAAACGGCACCGTTTCTTATTCTGATTGATTTTACGATTAAAATCATTTTCGAATAATCCTAATTTCTAATCGGACGGTCACCATTTATTAGATTCGATTATTCTTGGCCGTTGGATTCTTTTATTTGAATAACAAACTCAACGGCCATGCTGACTGGGCTAACACGTGGACTAATCATGGGATGACATATGGACATTTGACTAGTTGACCGCGCCATGTCAGCTTCGTCTTCAACCTCGCAACTCCGGCGGAATGGACGGCTGTGGTTCTCCGATGATGATCTGACGATGAACTCTCGATGAAATCTCATGAAACTGACGGGAATCGATTCGCAATCATCTCTATCTTAACATATCTTAGAATCGAGGCAACCTACTTGCAGAATCGAGAGTATCGCGCGAACTGCCGAGTACGGCCATGGAGACTCAATCGCACAGGTTACGCTAAATCAGATCAATTCTTTCACGGATTAACATGGCAGGAGGTTCGGGAGACTTACCTCAGGCTTCGATTGAGCCCGTTCGACCCAGGTTTGGCTGGGCAAGAATCGGCTGTGGAGGTTAAGTGTGAAGACTCGATTCAGGGGTTGTGAACGAAATCGATGCAAAATCAAGACGCGAATATGGTCAGTGATGTCCAAGGAACGAAAGGCACACACTAATTGTATGAATGATTAAGGAATGCGCGAATCGCCATGAAAGCTTGAAGAAAAACTCGGGAATGAGACTCACCTGTTCTTGCGATTTCACTGGGCGCGGCCGGCGGCGATCGCTTCAGGAGACTCTGGGCGATCTCTCGGCGACCTCGTGGAGCTTTGGTTTTGCCTCGGAAGGCCCAACCGGCGCTCTGCAATTTTGAGCTCCAACCTTCGACCACCGCGAGGGAAGGTGAGCTCTTTCTCTCTCTCGATTCAGTTTCTTCTCCTCGAACTGAATCCAACCACCTCCCTCTTTGCGAAGGCCTGTTAGCTTATATAGCTTGTTTGATTTTTGGCGCCGAACGGTGGATCTCCAACTGACTTGGTTTGGCATGTGTAGTCACGTGCAATTGGGTCAAAACGAAGTCGGGGAAGATGGGCATTTGGCTCAGTCCCTTTTGGTTCCGCGGTGAGCTTCATTTCGCACGAATTTGGCAAGGATTTGAGCTGTTTTTGCCTTTGTTGACTTTTGCAGGTCCGAAGGTTTGACTGGCCGATTGCTCCCTCCTCCGGCAACGTCGGATAGTGCCGTCGATGTCAATCGACGGGGGAAGATGAGAGTGTCGCGACCCGTCCGAAAGCGGACGCGGCTAATGGATTACCGATCGCGGGCTTTCCACCGCACAAGGATGCGGGCCTTAGATCAGCGCGGGCCCTCCCAAGCCCATACCAAATCGCGGCGGGAGTGTCTTTTGAGGGATTCGACTATAAGAGTCGATCGCTTTCGACCTTAGTGTGGTCGTGGTGGCATGTGCAACTTGTGCATGCATTTGGAGTCGCCACCGGTCTTTCTTGGAGGGTAGACCGAAAACCTTACTAACCGATTGGGAGAGATCGATCAGTTCTGCGGAACCATAGATTTTGGGTTCGGGGACTTGGTTACGTCGGTGTCATTACCGACGCCCTTTCGGTACCTAACGCGAGTGATTTTCCTGACTAAGAGTTCATGCAGGCGCAGTTTTGGATGGGGTAAGTTTGATTCAAGGTTTCATGCAGATTGGAAGACTATCCTATCAACCACAATCAATTTTAATGAAAACACAATCAAATGCATAAATAAACCTCATCGATGCACATCAATCCAAATCAATGGCTTCCTAATATAGTCATAAGGGCTTAGAGAATGTGTGATTTCGGACCGGGGTAAAATGGGAGGATTTGGAGGCGATTTAGCCCGAAGGGCAAAATCGTCAATTTTTGGAAGATTTGGATACCGAATTACCCAAAATATTTCATGGCTAGTTGATTGTAGCCATTTCCCATTCTTGAGAATTTTTTTTAGAATTTTTCTGAATTTTCTGAATTTTTTTGAATTTTTTTATGATTTTTCATTTTTTTTTCATTTTTTTTATTTTTTTATTTATTATTATTATTATTATTATTATTATTATTATTATTATTATATATTTTTAACTTAATCCTCTATTTTTTTTGAATGATTTTTATAAAGGCCCCATTATACTCTAAAACATAAAACCCAAATATCAAACTAAGCCCACACACTAACATAAAACCCCAAAGGCAGACCCACCCACAGAAACGTATCTGCAAGTTATAACCCATGACTCATTTTTTTTATTTTTATTTTTTTCTTGGCCTTCTCTTTTCTTTGATTTTTTTTTATTCCATACAAATGCCCTTCTTTTAAATTACTTCAACCCAACACGAACAACCAAAGAAAAGTAACGTGCAATCACTGTTCCTCACCTTCTTCGTGCGTCGTCCTCTTTACGGGTCCAACGGCGAGCTCGGGTCTGTTCAGTTTATGTCACCAGCGCCGACGACGTAGGAGGAGAAGCCGAATGAGTCGGAGCGGGAGGAGGAAGCGAAGAAGCCGGTGAAGGAGAAGGCGCCTCAAGCTCAGAGAGAGCAGAAGCCGAGGCAGCTGAAGATCACCTCGCATCCTCCCTATTTCCAGATGATCAAAGAGGTGATCCTGGCGCTGGATGAGAAGAGCGGGTCTAGCCCATACGCGATCACCAAGTACGTGGAGGACCAGCACAAGGACGTGCTTCCCTCCAACCTCATGGGGATCCTAGTGCTCCAACTAAAGAACCCTGCCTCCAAGGGGAAGCTGATCAAAGTGAAGGCTTCGTACAAACTTCCCGAGGCGGGCAAGAAGGAAAGCGTCAAGCCCTCATCCAAACCTCCGAAGAAGACTGAGACGGCCGCCAAGAAGCCTAAGGAGGCGGCTCTTGTTCCGAGAGCCAAACGGACGAAGAGGCCAGAGGCGGCCAAGCCGGCGAAGAATAGCTGCGAAGAAGTCGGTGAGGAAGGCTGCGGCATCGCACTGGGACTAGCTAGTCGAGTTCTGGTGATCCTCCTAGTCGCCGAGTCCGATCTTCCGATACTGAGACCACCATGCAGAGGTCCTACGTCGCACCATCATCTCTACTCACGTTGGCGTCTTCATGGGGTCGAGCCGTTACCATGACTGGATTGTTCCTGTTTTGACACGCCTGTCGCCGTGGTCATTTACACCATTCGTCGTCGGCGAAACGCCTACAACGACAGCTTCCGTTCCCATCGCTCCATGATACCTGCTGCTGGTCGCGTCTCCCTGCAGTGGGGATGGCTGGACAAAACGGCGATAGCTGAGGTGTTGTAGCGGTAGGGTGCAGCGGCGCAAGCCGCATTAAACCATTTGGATCGGCGCGGGAGCGGATTGCGGACGCTTGACCCGAGACAGCCCCGCGACGGTCAGTCGAGTGGTGATGTATCCATAGACTGTGATAGCCACCGCCGGTCTAAAAAAAAATGAGGGGTTGTGGTGATGGTCACGAGCAAAGACAGAATGGGTCGCAGGTTTTGTCCAGCTCCAGTGTGGTGTGCCACGAAAAATATCCTCCGGAGGGAAAACGGAGGCCGTCGTTGTAGGCGAAGCACACTCGATCGCTCTGCTTTTTGCATGGGTTCTGCCAAAAAAATATTCTCTCCTCTATGATCTCTCAAGAAGATCCTCACGATCGAGAGAGAGAGCCCCCCGAGAACAGATGCCTCTTTTTTGTTGTTGAGGAAGGAGCCACTCCTTTTCTTTTCCCCTTTTTTTTATTGATTCCACTCTCCCTTGTCCCCTCTCAATGCCCTTTTCTTTATCGGCCACGGTGCCACTCCCTTCTTTTGTGATATATTATGCCTCCCTTTGGCTTTTAGGAATTTCCTCGGAGGACCTACCCACCAAAAGAAATATCCCTCGATGAGAATGTGATTTTTAATAATCATGAAGGTTTCATAACGTATAAACCGAAAGCAGGGAAGAATCCTTGACCCCCCAATCTCCACCATCTCTATGCTATGTTTATAATTTTTCATACATATATATCGAAAAATAAATAAATAAATAAATAAAATAAAATAAAATAAAAAGTTGATCAAAATTTAGGTGTCAACAGAGAGGAACAAAACGCCCACCGTTCCTCTTTCAATTAGTTGCGAATTGACCTTCAATTTGGTCTTGGAAACTTAGTCAGTCATTGTTCATCTGCACGGAGGCTCAGCGGGGAAGATGACACTGTTCTGGACCGGTTCGACCGGTCCGACCGCCGGTCTGACCGGTCTGAACCGGTCCCGAATAGATTTTTTTCAAATTAAGCCCAAATTAATGGGAAAATTTTGCAATTGAACCTCATAATCGAATCTAGGGCATGAATTCTATCTAGAAATGTGGTTTTGCCCAAAAGTTTTCATCAATTTCTATAAAATCCCCAAATTCTCATTTGATTGGAAATTGGGGATCGTGTAATTGAGGGTGCAAATGATCAAATTGAGTTAAACCACCTATGCCAATCGATTTAAAATGGTGAAATCCATTGGGTAGCATGTTCAATTTGTAATGATAGTCCTTGAATTGAAAGTAATTTCGATTATGCTCAATTTAAAGGACTAAAATGAAATTATATTTGCAATTGAACAACTTTTCCGAGCAATTAGTTCAAATTGAAATAGGGGACAATTAGATTGAATGTCAAGATCTTAAAAAATGCCAAAATTGCAAATTAAAAGACTCAATTGTTATTTTTTTGACAAATTTAACCCTGTGCGTTACAAATAAACACACAAAATTAAACTTGAATTTGGACTCTTGATGAGGTCAAGATGACAAGGGATTTAAAATAAAAATATTGACTATTTTCCTATATTTTTGTGACCTCAAATTCCATTTTTGTTGATTTTTCTAGTATTTTCCAATTTTCTAAAAATACTAAAAAATGTGAAAAATATGAAAAATTATTTTTTGGTCAAGAATGGTTCTTTGGGCTTGGCCAAGGCCACCAAAGTTGATTTTGTAATTTTTTTGACTTTTTATGAATTTTTTGTGATTTTTCAAAAAAATAAAACTGAAAAGACTTGGTGAAAAATCAGGTGTCAACAATGACGCATCCCTTCAACTTCACGCAATCGTTCTCAAAATTTGCAAATAGTAATTACAACCTTAAATATTAGATAAAACCTTAAATTACAACTTTCATGTTTGGTGGTTTAAAAAAGGAGGTCATTTAAAAATAGTAATCTGCAGGACAAAGTGAGCATTTAGAAACTGCCGTAATTCCAGCTTACACTATCCTCAATGAAAATTCGTCCTTAAATGGAAAATACTATGGATCATTCTCAAAATTTTACAAATGATAGTTTAAGATTTTCTGAACATTTTCCATTTATATATTAGAGTTCAAGAATGATTGGAAGAAGCTCTAAAAAATCAAACCATACAAAGTGTTTGCCTAAAAATAGTCATGGGCCGACCTAAAAATATAAGTAAACATGAGGAAAAGGGTTGAAGAGAATACCGCCTTTGGACGTCTGAAATGAACAATCACATAGACATGTGGATTAAATGCGACGTGAGGTTCAAATTCTATCTATCAAGGCTTGACAAAGGTGGAGCCCCAGGGATACCCGGATTGAATCACTTTGGCTTGCGATTGAATCGAGATCCCCCGTAGACATCCGGCTCAGCCAAGTAACGACCCGCATCACATGGCGAATGACGGGGGTGATAACTCTTGGCACCGATTTAGAAAAGTTCGGGACTCGAAAAGGGTGACTCGGGCCAGATGGCGATGGCCGAAGTGCCCCTAATCAAATACCATCCTAAGCCTAGCCATTCAGGTCCAATGGCGGGTTGTGTGTGATAAGTGTGGATGCAAAGGTGTCGCGACCCGTCCGAAAGCAGACGCGGCTAATGGATTACCGATCGCGGGCCTTGGATCGGCGCGGGCCCTCCCAGGCCCATACCAAATCGCGGCGGGAGTATTTCTCAAAGGGATTCGACGATAGCAGTCGATCGCTTTCGACCTTCAGTGTGGTCGTGGTGGTATGTGCAACTTGTGCATGCATTTGGAGTCGCCATCGGTCTTTCTTGGAGAGTAGACCGGAAACCTTACTGACCGATTGGGAGAGATCGATCAATTCTGCGGAACCAGAGATTTTGGGTTCGGGGACTTGGTTACGCTGATGTCATTACCAACGCCCTTTCGGTACCTAACGCGAGTGATTTTCCTAGCTAAGAATTCATGCAGACGCAATTTTGGATGAGGTAGGCTTAATTCAGGGTTTCATGCAGATTGAAAAATTATTCCTATCAATCACAATCAATTTAAATGAAAGCGCAATCAAGTGCATAAATAAATCTCATCGATGCACATCAATTCAAGTCAAAGGCTTCCTAACATAGCCATAAGGGTTTAGGGAAGGTGTGATTTCGGTCAGGGGTAAAATGGGAAGATTTGGAGGCGATTAGCCCGGAGGGCAAAATCGTCAATTTTTGGGAGATTTGGATACCGAATTACCCAAAATATTCCATGGCCAGTTGTTTGTGGCCATTTCCCATTTTTGGGAATTTTTTGGAATTTCTTGATTTTTCTCCAATTTTTGGAAGACGATTCGCCCAAAGGGAGAAATCGTCATTTTAAGAAGGGTCGGGGTTCAAAACACCCGGGATGAGCCTTGGCCAGTTGATTGTGGCCATTTCCTATTTTTGGGGATTTTCTTGGATTTTTTTTAGAATTTTTTTGGAAAACGGTTTGCCGGAAGGGCAAAACCGTCATTTCTGGAAAGATCGGGGGTCAAATGACCCGAAACAGGTCGTGGCCAGTTGAATGTGGCCATTTCCTATTTTATGGAATTTTTTATCATTTTTCTGAATTTTTTATGATTTTCTATTTTTTATTGATTTTGTGAATTTTTTACTATTTTTTATTATTAATATTTCCTGAAAATATTTTCTTTGACAACATACCACACTTAACCAAATAAATAAGCTAAGCTAATCACTGGATTGAAATAAATACATGCAGATCAAATCTATAATGACAATATTTTAGAAAAATAAATATGATATATAATCGGATACACAAAATATACCTGATTCGACACTAGTCTTCAATTGCCCATCCCCAGCCTACTTCCGTCACCATGGGCGTCATCGTCCATCGCCACATTGAAGTATCCCAATGGTGCATCAAGCCTTCGGAACATGTACTCACTCGAAGTAAATAGTTAACAAAGTTCAGCCAATTAAAGGATGAAACAAGTGTCTCCAATTTGAACTCTAATGATCGTGTTGACTTACCTAATAAGACATGCACAATATTCAAGCATCCACATGCAAAGCTAAAACTAAGTTATGCGAATCGATCATGGCAAACAGTCGATAATCAAGTACATAAAAGCTTAATTAGACAAAACAAATAAATAGAAGCACTTCCTATCTATTTATTATTTTTGATGTTTTCTAAACTTTCTTATTACTAATTATTTATTAAAAATAAAAATAACCGGGTGGATCCGGGTCGGTTTCTCGGACGCGGGTCTGGATCAGGTCGCTGGACCTAATTTGGCCCGAGAGAGGGAACCCAGCCCGGGCCTGGTTGGCTCCAAAACAGGCCGAACTAGATCCAAACCTCCTCCTGGCCCAGGTTCCAAATAATCTTCTGGCCTCCTTGAACCAGCCCAAACCCAAATTCCCTCATTCCAGCCCACTCGGTCAACCCAAATAAACAAAGAAAAACGTGGGAAACCTGCATGTGACACTGTTCACCATCTCCTTCCTCGCGTCGCTTCTGCAACCCGGCATCGCGACCAAAACCTGACGCCGCCACGACCTTCGCTCACCTCGCCGCCGGGATTCGCTCATCACAGCCGTCGTCAAACTTCATCCGCCGTCGAGCTGTGCACGAGTTGCAGTCACAGTCGGTTCTGATCGTTGCAACAGTTCAGGCAGTCCACGTCCGCCGTCGAGCTTGCACGAGTTGCAGTCTGGTCGTTGCGACAGTTCAGGCAGTCCACGTCCGCCGCCGTGTGATCGGGCTGATCCAGTACGTCGGGTATGCTGTCCCGCTGCTGAACAGAGACGGCGTCGCGACTGAGGTTGGCCCCGAGAGGTGCTGGGTGACTCGGATCAGAGGCGTCGGGGACTGGAAGGTATCGGACGAGCGGAACAAGAGGTGGTGATGGCTGACGCAAGGACTTGCGGCGACCTTGGGAGCGTCAGACACGGTCGGGATCCGCCATGCTCGGCGCAGTCCCTCACGGCCCGGAGCTTCGGTGAGCTCGGGACAGCTTGGCGATGAAGGAGGGCGGCGGAGCGAGCCCGGGCGAGGCTGTGGGCTGGTTTGGGGTGGCTACGGACCAGGTGGAGAACGGTTGAGGGCGACGGCACATCGGTGGACAAAGGCTACGAACAAAAATAGAGTGGAACAGGGCATAGCTCGAGTTCAAGGTCTGTCCGGCTTCGGTGGGAGCTCCGGAGCTCGTTGGGCGGCGACAGAGGTGAGGGACGGTGGAGGGTGACGTGTAATGGTCGAAAGAGGCCGTTGGTTCACAGGGATGGCCAGCTTCATGGAGCGTGGTCCAAGTCAACTCGTGTAGGTTTTGCAGTAGTGGAGGCGTGGATCCATGACCTGCTCAATGATAACATATTCAAGGCAAAAAGGGACGGCCGGCTCGTTGAAGTGCTTGATTTTGATGAATAAGTCTGCGATAGCACATGTCCTCGTCAAGGTTCGGGGATGCGATGATACTCCGTCGGGCTTGCTATTGTTGCGATGGAGGGAGTCTAAAACAGCAACTTTGGTGAGGCTCCAAAATCGATGTTGTTCAGAGCCTCAAGCGTAGGCTTCAGCATGGACGGTCGTCGTTCTGGGATGCCGCTGGTCATTGGCACCGCATGGACTTGCAATGCAGGTGGGATGTCCCCGAATGATCAGTCGCCGTTGATTTTCCACCCCTGTGGTTCGACAAAGCCCATGTTTGGAACTACTGGAAAACCTGCGAGATTTTTTTTTTTGGAAAAAAACGTCGTGCGACTGGATCTTCTCTATCGAAAAAACGAGCATCTATGACCAGATCATGATGATGTTCCTTCTGTCCCTTCATTAATCAATGGATTTCCATCCGAGTGCTCTTCTTTGTGAACAATGAAATAACTGGTTTCACTGCTCTTTTCTTTTTTTAATTCAGCCGTCAGTCCCTCTGTTATGAGTGGCTTCGTATTGCGAATGGAGTCACCTCATCCTCCCCTTCTCTCTTTTCTTTTTTTCGCACCAGAGCAGCAGCCACTGCCCCCTATCTTTTCTGTTGCTGACCTCGTTCTTTATTCTTCAACTCGCCACTCTCTTTAACGCCTCTTCAGAAGCCAAAGAACCATCTCTCTCAGCTCCCGGATATTCCTTTATTTTCCTTCCTTGGTTTCTCTCTTTCTCGCCCCACTTTCTCCTTTTTTTATTCATCTCTTGCTTTTTGTTGTCCATCCACCATTCCCTTATAATATCCTTCCCACGATGGATGCTTCAACCAAGAAAAGAAGACATTTCCCCCTTTTTTTTTATTTCTTCATGCTATCCGGCTCTTTTCGTGAGTGCTTCCAGGACGGCTCCCTTTCATTTTTTTTATTTTTTTTTAGGCTCTGTTTGGGTTTATATTTGTGAAGAAACATAGTAACCCGAGCCGAATTTTCAAGATTTAAGGTGACACACTTGAAGAGGAAATTAAAACAAAATTATTGAATATTTTTGTGTATTTTTCTGACCACGAATGGTATTTTTCTGTTTTTTTGGGTATTTGTTTAATTAAATAAATTCGAAAAATATTATAAAATACCAAAAAAAAAAATTTGTTCAAAATTGGTCCCCGAGGCTAGGCCAAGGCTTCCAAAGTTGATTTTGTGATTTTATGCCCTTTTTTAATATTTTTAATTAATTTTAAAGAATAAAAATCACAATAATAAATTGTCAAAAATCAGGTGTCAACAGCTGCCCCTCTTTGAGAGGAATCTCGTTAGAGGTTTCTCTCAAAGATAAGGTGGCGCCTGATTCCTAACCGACTCAACTGGGAAAATGAGAGAAGAAATGCTACGACATTTAATCCTTAAGGCCCTTTAATAAAAGCTCAAATTAATCATCGGTTCGTTCTTGCAGTTTGAACCTGGGTTGAGGGGAGGATGCTTACCTGAAGCTCACCTGTCGGGTGCTGCCGGTTGCGACAACTTTCAAGAAGATACCTAGAACTCGTCATTCTGAATATCCTAGGGAGATTAAGCTCTAACCTGTATGGTAGGTCATACCATTATGGAATTTCTAACTGGTAGGAACCTAAGGAAGGCGCATCCCACGCTTTGGGATTTGCCAAGGATTTTGATCCGTATGGTGGATCGGACCTTTGTGTTGATCCCTACGGCGATATTTACCAATGAGGTGACCCTTATGGCGGTTTCTACCAATGAATTGACCCTTATGGAGGTTTCTACCATATGTGACCCTTCAGGCGGTTTCTACCATTAATGTGACCCTTTAGGCGGTTTCTACCTTGGTTTGACCCTTCAGGCGGTTTCTACCTTTGATTGACCCTTCAGGCGGTTTCTACCTTTGATTGACCCTTCAAGCGGTTTCTACCTTGAGTTGACCCTTTAGGCGGTTTCTACCATGATTTGACCCTTCAAGCGGTTTCTACCTTTGTGTTGACCCTTCAGGCGGTTTCTACCATTGTGTTGACCCTTCAGGCGGTTTCTACCATTGATTTGACCCTTCAGGCGGTTTCTACCTTTGTTTTGACCCTTCAGGCGGTATCTACCTTTGTTTTGACCCTTCAGGCGATATCTACCTTTGTTTTGAAAAGGGGTCTCATGACGAGGGTTCTCCACGTCCGATGAGACTGTTTGATATTTTTGAAAAGGGATCCTAGGACGAGGGTTCTCCACGTCAAGCTAGGACCGCTTGATTTTTGAAAAGGGGTCTCATGACGAGGGTTCTCCACGTCCGATGAGACTGCCTGTTTTTTTTTTTTAAAAAAGGGGGTCTCATGACGAGGGTTCTCCACGTCCAATGAGACTGCTTGGTTTTTAAAAAGGGGTCTCATAACGAGGGTTCTCCACGTCCGATGAGACTGCTTGAAATTTTGAAAAGGGTCCCGAGACGAGGGTTCTCCATGTCTACTGGGATTGCTTGATTTTTTTTTAAAAGGTTCTATCCTCACTCCTTCTTTTGAAAGATCCCGAAATTTATCGGGAATTCATTTTTGAAGCAGAGTAAGATTTTATTTTGACAAAGCTTCATTTGATTCTGTTGAGGCGACATTCTGGGAACTGGGTTCTCCAGGTATCCTGCAGAAAGTTCAAACTTGAAAGATTTTTCTTCACCAAGAAAATGTTAATAATCTTTGGGAAGACAATAATTGTCCAATTGACAAAATTTTATGACTTAAGTTTTAGTCATGAAATGTGCATTTTGATGCTGGAGGTTATCCAAAGCATTCTTGCAACATGCAAATGTGATCATAAATTCCTTGCATGGAAAATCCGGATCAACAGTTTGAAAATTCCAAAGAGAGTTTGTTCAAACATCAATTGGAATATTTCTCGACAAGGAGGTCTTCTCACCTGTTTTGAGATAGTGATTTTTATAGGGGATGCACTCAATTCCCTACTAACATGTGCCTAGGTTTTAGGCTCATTCGCAGCGCATACATTTTGATCCGTCGGGAGGTCTTCCACGGGACCGTAATGTCAGGCTTGGTTATTGATCTTCAAGGGGGACTCACTTTTGAGTCAAGGTCATTAAATGAAAGTCTTCACCATTTGCTCCGGGTTTACAAGTCGAGAACCCTGCAAAATGAGAAAGAAATAGTCTTGCTCGTACTTCTTCGAGCTAAGCTACATGTTAACCCAAGTGTCTTAGTCAGAGAAGACTGTTTCGGGGTTGTAACATTGGTAGGATTGGGGACCGAAACAGGCTTATTTTTGGCCCAAAATTCGTGACGGGTTTGACATTGGTGATCATTGCTGATTTGCCACCTGTCCTTTCTTTTCTGCATCTTTAGCCTTTGAGGCGCGCAACCTATCTTGCGATGTGCACCAGCTCTTTAAAGAGCGTCTCTTGTTGCATTCAGAGACTGACTCTTTCTATGTCTTTGTTCTGCGCTTGATAGCATTTGGGGAGCAGTCCTTTTGGATTTGGCTCCTTTAGGGATTTCCCCTTTTCCCATCCAACTTCATTGCGGATCAATTAAACAACTTGCACGAGCATCGGCCTTGCTTTTACTAGGCACTTTGCTTTTTCTTGATGCCAGGGATTTTTCTCATTTTCATTTTTGAAATCCCACTTTTTCTCATCTTTATGGGATCGTGCTAGACCTATGATTAAAGGTCTAACAAGGTTAAGCATTAACTTAGGAATTTTTTTTTTGCAAATCCTAAGTCTTGAACTCCTTCGTTTTTGAAGTGATGCCGCATCCGTCTTGGAATGTGCAATGATCACCAACGGGTTTATGAAATGATTTTGCAGGCTCAACTTGGCTATGCAAAGGATTCGGTGTGTGAGATAGAGAAATGAAAGTTTCTCATCATCCTATGGCACTTGGATTACCATATAAACAACACACAAAGATTAATGTTAGTCCAAGCAAGAAAATTTCTAACCATTTTCTCCTGATGCTGCTGGACCCACCTCCAATTTGCCCCGATGTGGGGTGGTTCTTGACAGGGTTAAGAATGAAAAGCGCCGTTCGAATGGGTTATCAATGGTCACCTGTAGTATTTGGGGATATGAAACGAAAGCCTCCGTCGTCCCAATCCATGTAATCGCTGCGAATGGTCCCTACTTCCGTAGGTCCAGATTTTGCTATCTGATCCGCTCCACTTCTCTCTCAAGTGTATATAGGACGTGTTTGGATTAGGCTCTGCCTCTCGTCTTTTGAGAAAACATCTTTATGAAAGTTTTAAACAATTTTTAATTGGAAAAATCTCTTTCTTTTTCTCCAAAAATTTTAGCCGTCAAGGGGATTTTATGTTGCACAATGCATGTTCTTATTCATGTTCAGACAACCTCCTGTTTCAAAACATGAATACCAATGAAGTTAGAATTCTATGTCTTTTCTAGACATCAGATTCTGAAAGCTTTTCTTTTCTTCTCTGTTTTTTATTCAATACCTTCAATGGATTGGGGAAAGTGATACTTACCTGTCCCCCGCGGCTGGAGATCCCTGAAAATGCAGAAGAAACATGTTATTGTACATTCACGAATTTTTCAAAAAATTAGAACGATACATCTTACCCTTGGTTGTGTACTCCAACGGGTAATTCATGGGGTGTGAAAACCTGTTTCACCTTGATGGCGATCCCCTGTCAAAGACGGGAATTAGTTGTTAGTTGGCGTTCCAAAATTCAAGGGAAATTGGAACGATACAGCCTTGTTCTTGCTTTGTGTTTCTATTTGAACACAAACTCGAGGCTTGCAGGATTTGGCCCTCTATCTTGTGGTCTTGATCCCTCCGTTTGGTTGGCGATGAACCATTCTCAAGGATTTGCCCCAGAGGAGATCCATTTGTGTTTTTGGGCGCACTCCAGCGCCATTCTTCAAGGTTCCTTTTATTCAAGGAAAAAAAAGAAGATTTTATCAAAATGCATGTCAAAGCATGTGACGTAGGAGCGATACTTTTTACCATCCAATAGGTCTTATAATCAAAGACCATCTCTTGGAATCCTGACTTCTAAGGCCAATGATTCTATTCACCTCCCTGTTAGCGCGCTCTTTTCATTTGAGGCTTTCAGCGCCAACTACTTCCTGTAAAATGAGTAAAAACTCATGTTAGGCACGTGGTCCTCGAAGACCAAATTGGAACGATACAAGGTTACCATTCACCCAAATTCGTATCTTGGGGTTTGATTCTGATGCGGACGACTCTGTTATTGCATCCATTGACTTTTCCAGAGGAGAAACGTCCGGCGTACAAATGATTCACTTGCCCCAGTTGGGCATGGTTTTGTTGTTTTCCATCTCTGGATTCGATGACCTTGGTCTGATGCGCTTTCATGGGGGATCATGAGAGTTTGCCCCCGGTTTGGCTCCTCAAAGCAAATGGGGGGGGGACCTGCTCCCATTGATTTTTGCAGATTCTGATTATCCAACTCGATTGTCAGAGTTCTTGATCAATTTTATTTGTCTCCAGACAGCTTGATATTCTTGGGATTCGTCATGTGGCGGTTTGGTGATTCTCTCGATCACAGTCGCCATTTGAGGTATTTGATGTTCCCTGTTTGTTATTTGAAAGCATTACATCCTGCGTCCTCTGCTCTTGATCATCATCTGAGAGGAAAAAGAAAGGAAGCATTATTCTCATATCAAGAAAATAATCATTTTGGAACGATACGTCCTTTCACACTTGATTTGCATTCCATTTTGATGTTGCATATTGATATGCACAACATCTATCAAATTCCTCCATCCGTGCTTGAAGGTATTTGCAACGCCTACGGTTCATTTGCCCCAGCTGGGCGACGTCTGTTTTGTCATTTGGATGCATGAGCTTTTGGGTGCATTGTCTCTTTTATCACCTGAGATAAAAAAAAAATGGAGAAAAACTTATCCCCAGATTTGATTAAAAATCAATTAGGAACGATACGTCCTTTCACCAAACGAGTGGCTCTGCGGCCAAATGTATTTTACACTGAAGGGACGAATTCCATTATGCTCCACGGGTTTGGGGAATTTGCCCACATTTTCGATAGAAATGAGCCTTATCAAGATGTATACAATACAAATAGATCCCTAATACAATCAATTTAAGGGACGAGATAGAGAGGATCTCAGCAAAATTAATCTTATACAAGAGAACTAAGAATGTCAAATCAATCAAAGGAATGTGGTCCGAACACTTGGAGATGCCCCAGTTCCAGTCTTCGAGATGTGACTCCAGGATCACCGAATTTTTTTTTTTTAGGTGGTTTTAGATATACCAATCATCTAAAGACATGCACATGAGACAAGTGAGGATAAAACTTCTAAAAATTAAAGGATTTGGCGCCTAAGGTCAAGGTTCCCACCTCGAGTTCTAGAAAGAGCAGATTCCATTGCACAACTATCGTTGCATTGGGGCTCGATCCATAGTTCGAAATGAGCGAAATTGAAAAGTGGATTACCCCGTGTCTTTCCTCATGGAGATTCCATTTTCAATCCCTTCTATTGTTTTCCTATAGGCGGCGCCTGGGGTTTTAGGCGCGGTTGTGTGTATTTTCGGTGTCGTGCTAAAGCGATAAACACGCATCTTATTTAACAATCACCGCTTCAATATAAAACATACACACAATCATTCATTCCTACGCCAACCTGCATAAGACAATGTTAATCACAGACTGCCCCCCCTTATCACTCCTATCTGCAAAAACATATAACACCTATCATGAGCGGACTTACCTCACCTTCAAGAGCGCCTGCAGGGTTAGAAAAATCACTCAGCGTTTTAATTACGGCCTAAGTCCACTTGGGGTCTAGAACCATAGGTTCTAGAACACCGTCCCCAGTGGAGTCGCTAGCTGTCGCGACCCGTCCGAAAGCGGACGCGGCTAATGGATTACCGATCGCGGGCCTTGGATCGGCGCGGGCCCTCCCAGGCCCATACCAAATCGCGGCGGGAGTATTTCTCAAAGGGATTCGACGATAGCAGTCGATCGCTTTCGACCTTCAGTGTGGTCGTGGTGGTATGTGCAACTTGTGCATGCATTTGGAGTCGCCACCGGTCTTTCTTGGAGGGTAGACCGGAAACCTTACTGACCGATTGGGAGAGATCGATCAATTCTGCGGAACCAGAGATTTTGGGTTCGGGGACTTGGTTACGCTGATGTCATTACCAACGCCCTTTCGGTACCTAACGCGAGTGATTTTCCTAGCTAAGAATTCATGCAGACGCAATTTTGGATGAGGTAGGCTTAATTCAGGGTTACATGCAGATTGGAAAATTATTCCTATCAATCACAATCAATTTAAATGAAAGCGCAATCAAGTGCATAAATAAATCTCATCGATGCACATCAATTCAAGTCAAAGGCTTCCTAACATAGCCATAAGGGCTTAGGGAAGGTGTGATTTCGGTCAGGGGTAAAATGGGAAGATTTGGAGGCGATTAACCCGGAGGGAAAAATCGTCAATTTTTGGGAGATTTGGATACCGAATTACCCAAAATATTCCATGGCCAGTTGTTTGTGGCCATTTCCCATTTTTGGGAATTTTTTGGAATTTCTTGATTTTTCTCCAATTTTTGGAAGACGATTCGCCCAAAGGGCGAAATCGTCATTTTAAGAAGGGTCGGGGTTCAAAACACCCGGGATGAGCCTTGGCCAGTTGATTGTGGCTATTTCCTATTTTTGGGGATTTTCTTGGATTTTTTTTAGAATTTTTTTGGAAAACGGTTTGCCGGAAGGGCAAAACCATCATTTCTGGAAAGATCGGGGGTCAAATGACCCGAAACAGGTCGTGGCCAGTTGAATGTGGCCATTTCCTATTTTATGGAATTTTTTAGAATTTTTCTGAATTTTTTATGATTTTCTATTTTTTATTGATTTTGTGAATTTTTTACTATTTTTTATTATTAATATTTTCTGAAAATATTTTCTTTGACAACATACCACACTTAACCAAATAAATAAGCTAAGCTAATCACTGGATTGAAATAAATACATGCAGATCAAATCTATAATGACAATATTTTAGAAAAATAAATCTGATATATAATCGGATACACAAAATATACATGATTCGACACTAGTCTTCAATTGCCCATCCCCAGCCTACTTCCGTCACCATGGGCGTCATCGTCCATCGCCACATTGAAGTATCCCAATGGTGCATCAAGCCTTCGGAACATGTACTCACTCGAAGTAAATAGTTAACAAAGTTCAGCCAATTAAAGGATGAAACAAGTGTCTCCAATTTGAACTCTAATGATCGTGTTGACTTACCTAATAAGACATGCACAATATTCAAGCATCCACATGCAAAGCTAAAACTAAGTTATGCGAATCGATCATGGCAAACAGTCGATAATCAAGTACATAAAAGCTTAATTAGACAAAATAAATAAATAGAAGCACTTCCTATCTATTTATTATTTTTGATGTTTTCTAAACTTTCTTATTACTAATTATTTATTAAAAATAAAAATAACCGGGTGGATCAGGGTCGGTTTCTCGGACCCGGGTCTGGATCAGGTCGCTGGACCTAATTTGGCCCGAGAGAGGGAACCCGGCCCGGGCCTGGTTGGCTGCAAAACAGGCCGAACTAGATCCAAACTACCTCCTGGCCCAGGTTCCAAATAATCTTCTGGCCTCCTTGAACCAGCCCAAACCCAAATTCCCTCATTCCAGCCCACTCGGTCAGCCCAAATAAACAAAGAAAAACGTGGGAAACCTGCATGTGACACTGTTCACCATCTCCTTCCTCGCGTCGCTTCTGCAACCCGGCATCGCGACCAAAACCTGACGCCGCCACGACCTTCGCTCACCTCGCCGTCGGGATTCGCTCATCACAGCCGTCGTCAAACTTCATCCGCCGTCGAGCTGTGCATGAGTTGCAGTCACAGCCGGTTCTGATCGTTGCAACAGTTCAGGCAGTCCACGTCCGCCGTCGAGCTTACACGAGTTGCAGTCTGGTCGTTGCGACAGTTCAGGCAGTCCACGTCCGCCGCCGTGTGATCGGGCTGATCCAGTACGTCGGGTATGCTGTCCCGCTGCTGAACAGAGATGGCGTCGCGACTGAGGTTGGCCCCGAGAGGTGCTGGGTGACTCGGATCAGAGGCGTCGGGGACTGGAAGGTATCGGACGAGCGGAACAAGAGGTGGTGATGGCTGACGCAAGGACTTGCGGCGACCTTGGGAGCGTCAGACACGGTCGGGATCCGCCATGCTCGGCGCAGTCCCTCACGGCCCGGAGCTTCGGTGAGCTCGGGACAGCTTGGCGACGAAGGAGGGCGGCGGAGCGAGCCCGGGCGAGGCTGTGGGCTGGTTTCGGGTGGCTACGGACCAGGTGGAGAACGGCTGAGGGCGACGGCACATCGGTGGACAAAGGCTACGAACAAAAACAGAGCGGAACAGGGCATAGCTCGAGTTCAAGGTCTGTCCGGCTTCGGTGGGAGCTCCGGAGCTCGTTGGACGGCGACAGAGGTGAGGGACGGTGGAGGGTGATGTGTAATGGTCGAAGGAGGCCGCTGGTTCACAGGGATGGCCAGCTTCATGGAGCGTGGTCCAAGTCAACTCGTGTAGGTTTTGCAGTAGTGGAGGCGTGGATCCATGACCTGCTCAATGATAACATATTCAAGGCAAAAAGGGACGGCCGGCTCGTTGAAGTGCTTGATTTTGATGAAGAAGTCTGCGATAGCACATGTCCTCGTCAAGGTTCGGGGATGCGATGATACTCCGTCGGGCTTGCTATTGTTGCGATGGAGGGAGTCTAAAACAGCAACTTTGGTGAGGCTCCAAAATCGATGTTGTTCAGAGCCTCAAGCGTAGGCTTCAGCATGGACGGTCGTCGTTCTGGGATGCCGCTGGTCATTGGCACCGCATGGACTTGCAATGCAGGTGGGATGTCCCCGAATGATCAGTCGCCGTTGATTTTCCACCCCTGTGGTTCGACAAAGCCCATGTTTGGAACTACTGGAAAACCTGCGAGATTTTTTTTTTTGGAAAAAAACGTCGTGCGACTGGATCTTCTCTATCGAAAAAACGAGCATCTATGACCAGATCATGATGATGTTCCTTCTGTCCCTTCATTAATCAATGGATTTCCATCCGAGTGCTCTTCTTTGTGAACAATGAAATAACTGGTTTCACTGCTCTTTTCTTTTTTTAATTCAGCCGTCAGTCCCTCTGTTATGAGTGGCTTCGTATTGCGAATGGAGTCACCTCCTCCTCCCCTTCTCTCTTTTCTTTTTTTCGCACCAGAGCACCAGCCACTGCCCCCTATCTTTTCTGTTGCTGACCTCGTTCTTTATTCTTCAACTCGCCACTCTCTTTAACGCCTCTTCAGAAGCCAAAGAACCATCTCTCTCAGCTCGCGGATATTCCTTTATTTTCCTTCCTTGGTTTCTCTCTTTCTCGCCCCACTTTCTCCTTTTTTTATTCATCTCTTGCTTTTTGTTGTCCATCCACCATTCCCTTATAATATCCTTCCCACGATGGATGCTTCAACCAAGAAAAGAAGACATTTCCCCCTTTTTTTTTTATTTCTTCATGCTATCCGGCTCTTTTCGTGAGTGCTTCCAGGACGGCTCCCTTTCATTTTTTTTATTATTATTTTTTTTAGGCTCTGTTTGGGTTTATATTTGTGAAGAAACATAGTAACCCGAGCCGAATTTTCAAGATTTAAGGTGACACACTTGAAGAGGAAATTAAAACAAAATTATTGAATATTTTTGTGTATTTTTCTGACCACGAATGGTATTTTTCTATTTTTTGGGTATTTTTATAATTAAATAAATTCGAAAAATATTATAAAATACCAAAAAATATTTTTTGTTCAAAATTGGTCCCCGAGGCTAGGCCAAGGCTTCCAAAGTTGATTTTGTGATTTTATGCCCTTTTTAAATATTTTTAATTAATTTTAAAGAATAAAAATCACAATAATAAATTGTCAAAAATCAGGTGTCAACAAAAGGCAGTAAAGACATGAACAAGAGTTTATATCAAAACAGCGCTTCAATATAACCCCCAAAACATACATTCCTCCTCCAGCCTGCAAGAAAAGGTTAGCAAACATTCCACCCCTTATCACTCCAAACCTGCAAAAACATTTAACACCTTATAAATGAGATTCAACCAAGATCAATCAAGGCAAGACATCAATGGAATTTATATAGGCCTATGTCCACTAAAGTTTTTAATTTTCCGAAAAATTTCAAGTGAGCCAGTTAAGTCTTAATTTTTTCGAAAAATTAAAATGCAAAGTCCCCAGCGGAGTCGCCAAGCTGTCGCAACCTAAAATTTGCTTAATTCTAGGCTAATGGATTATTAGGTTAATTTTAATGACTAACCTAATACGGACTCTCCCAAGCCCTACCAAAACGCAACTTTAGTTAGAATGATTTAAAAATTCGGAGTCGCCACTAACCATTTTGGGTAGGTTGATTAGAAACCTAAATAAAATAGCGGGAGAACTATTTTATTTCTACGAACCAGAGATTGTGGATTCGGGGACTTGATTACACTAGTTAATTAAAACTAATGCCCTTTCAGTACCTTAATTCCATACGAGAAGTCCTAAATTGACGACTCAGATTAAATCAATTTGAAGCTCATACGATGTGTTTTTTTTATTTGTTTTAAAATACAATGCATTATATGAAACTATTAAATGACGAGATAACATATGAAAAGATGGCACGATGATAATGAGGAATGGAAATACGGTAATGATGCATGATTTTCGAAGCAATGATGATGCATGGGCATGTGCAATTTCAAAATTTAATGAATGACATGGCAATAATGCATGGATGACGTAGCAAGATGACATAGCAAAAATGCACGACATGGTATAATGACGTGGCGAACATCAATGACATGTAATTATATAACATGCAATGCAAATGATTTTTTTTTGGTATTTTCGGATTTAAACGCAATGGAATGCATGAAAAAGAATGAATGAGCAGATTCCCATCATATTATTTTTCTAGAAAAAATCCGACCGTGAGATATGCAAGGAAATACCGCCCTAATCTAGGTGAGATATGGTAAGATATGCATGATTTTGAAAATATGCTATCCTGAACTATATGAGATATGCAAGATGACAAGATATGCACAAATATGATTTCCACAATTTCCTTTTTTTTTTTTACAAATTTCGGCCAGAAAGGGAATATCCTGAAGATTTTATTATCTTGATTTATTTCCCTAAACTCTTTAGGAGTTTTCAAAATATGGTAAAAATCAATCAAGATATCAATTCAATCAGGAAAATCAATCAGCGAGATGATCAAATTTTCAGAATGTAATAAAAATCAATCATGATATCAAGCCAATCAGAAAAATCAATCAAGATCACAATCACATCCATCTATTCCATTTTTTTCTGAAAATTCAATCATTCCAATTCGAGATCGATTATCAGAAGATAGCAGATCGGACCTAAACGGTGATAGGTCAGATCGACTAAATCCAAGATTTGTAACAAAAAGTTAGGTTTTGCCATTTTTAGATCAAAAAGGTCTTTCTTGAATTTCTGAAAAAATCTGAATTTTCGCTTTGATAACGACATCAAATCATGCAAAACGATCACCACAAAATTCAAGGGTTCACTCATTAAGCCCCGACAAAAATTCTGCATAGGTTAGTGATACAGAATATGCAAGACCGATGTATTTTCGAACCGAACATCACAACATCAGCGTATGAACTGTAGTAAAACATCATTTTTTCAACTCAGAACGTCATTGAATCAACTCCATGAATGTGTATAAAGATTACCTTGAATCGAGTCCGGACGTCTGTGCTTCAAAACTGTGAAATTGCTCAAGAACCACCTCTGGACAGTATTGTCTTTTGATGCAAAAAGTAGTGATATAACTTCACAGCAACGGAACTCAGAAAACCACAGCAATAGGGCTCAAAACCGCATCGATAGGTACCGGAACTGCAGCCATAGACACTGGAACCGCAGCTATAGACATTGGAACCGCAGCAATAGGCTAGAAACCACAGTGAAGGTATTGGAAACCACAGCAACAGACTAGAAACTGCAACGATAGCTACTGGAAACCGCAGCTACAGGCACGCAACCGCAGCGATAGCTACTAGCAACCGCAGCGATAAGCAAATGGCGAGATCGAGCGACCACAAGAGCAAGGAGATGTGCAAGATGATGTGATAAAGAGGAGAATCTCGACCGGTGGGGGAGGTTTTTGAACTCCTTTGTTCTCAATTTCACTCTGAAAATTCTGAAGTTTTTCGATGGTCCCTCCTCCTCTCTAAATTCTGAACGTGTGTTTGTATTTGTCTGGCCTCCCCAAAATCTTCCCACATGTATGTATATATAGGCACGAGGTTAGGGTTTCTTGCCCATATCTCTTTTCTATTTTAATTCAAAGCACATATTCTGATATTCCCGGTAATCTTTGATATTATCATATCAATTTGCTCATATCCTTCAACATTGGAGATATGATAATATCGAGATTAATCGCCCACAAACTAATATTTTAAATTTAAATAAAGTTAATTGCTTCCGCCGCCGGTCCCAAAAAATGTAATGCATGCTAAAATGAACGTAAAAAAAGTGATTTAATTATTTTTGTAGGAACTAAAATCAATTCCTGATTTTTATGAAAAATTAAATGACTAAAAATGGTAGTCAAAATTTGGGTGTCAACAATGGGTGACATACTTTGAAGTCCTGTCGTCCATTAGGATCCAACGCCTCATATTTGGCCACGTCATCTGAGGAAAGCTTATCAAATTATGGGCGGGAAATCCGCATTTTCCTTTAAAAAAAAGCGCAATTTTCCTTCTCTATCTTTTTGTCTTCCCGAGATCCCCTCGTCTTCTCTCTCCCTCTTTCTTCCTTCTTCTTCAAAAAATCTCCCACACCCATCACCTTTCCCTCTCTCCTCTCTGTCTCGCACAACGCAAACGACGACAACCGCCGGGATTTGGATCGCCTGACATTAAAACTAATCCAATCGTCCATTGTTATCCGAAGGCCAATAATTCGCCACGTCATCAGAAGAGGGGAGGCAAAAAAATGAGCGGGGAATGCAGAAAAAGAGGGCCCCAATTGCGAAAATTTGTTTGAAGCGTGCGATGACTCTCTCTCTTCCCAATATCTTTTCTCTCTCTCCTATCTCACGAGAGCAAAATCAAGAAGATATTCTCTCTCTCTCTCTCTCCTCTCCCCTATCTATCTCGACCATCTCTCTCTTTCTTTCTTTCTCTCTCGCATCTCAAGTTTTCTCTCTCTCTTCAGCCGTCTCCTCTCCCCACCGTCCCGAGCTTAGATCTGCCTCTGCCCTCATCTCCCCCAGAACCCCGCCAGTTCCTGAGCCTCCTCCGCCGAGAGCACCTTTGGTCTCAGCTGTTGGGTCCGGACCCCCTTCTCCTCTGCCTCCACCTCATCCAAAAGCCTCGTCGGTCTCCGTTGCTAAGTCTCAGGCTCATATCCGCCTCCGCCGTCGCCTTCCCCAAAACTCATTGAGATATTGATGGTGATGGCACTCGCGGCAATGAGGATGAAGCTCTTCGTGACCCTGATGGTGGTTGCGCCCGTGGCTCTCGCCGCCGCCCAGACCGCCTCCGTGGATCATAAACCCCTGCTGGGTCCCGAGCCTCCTCGTACGAGTGCTGCCACTCTCAGCTACTGGGTTCCAACTTCCACCGCCACACGCTTTTCCAACCTTTCCCCACCGTGCGTAATCATGCATTAGGGTTGTGGACTGATCTTGAGCGGCTCACTTTGGACTTTCTTTCCACCTGTATTTGTTCCCTCAACGAAGAGAATATTGAAGATTAAAATGAACGCATTTTCTTCGTTCAGAAACTTCCTTTTTTAATTTTTATTATTTTTCAGATCTAAAGACAAAGCCGTACCTTCGAATCAGAAGAAGTGCCGTAATTGATTTGTCACGTGCGGTCACGCATCTCTTTGTTTTTTTTCCACGATTATTTTCTCATTTAGGGTTTTTGGTGGCTATTGCCTTCTCTTTGGTTTCGTTAAGCGTAAGAACAGAGAATCTCCAATTGGAAGCGCATGAACGTTTGAACTCATATGAATTATAAACAAATGGTAAGGCCTTTTTTTTTTTTTTTTACAAAGACCGTTCTTTGATTGAATGCCCTAGTTTCATCTTTGTCCCTCTCGATGCCGTCATCAAAAGCTCACCCATTGATTGATGATCCTATGCTAAAATAAAGTGATTCGAGCAACACCAAATTCGCCGCCTGACCGCCTCCGTGGATCATAAACTCCTGCTGGGTTCCTAGGAAGAGGTTAAGAGGGTATTCCAAACAAAATTTTCCCTAGACGAAGCTGAATTAAATCAGTTGCATGGAATAAAAGCAAGCAAAGTACGGGCATGGACGCTGTAGCGATTCCCCTGGGAGCTCTCCGAGTAATATCGGGTGCTCAGAAAGGACTGCGCACCCCGTGTCTTGCGTCCAACCTAATAAGACAAATTCCACCTGAGAAAAGAAATCTCATAGAGTATCTTCAACTAGCAGCCAGAAAAGAAACTTCCATTTAACTCAATATGTAATGGTCATAACTTATGTTATCCAGAATTGTAGTTTGCAGTAGATCTTTGATGGATTTTTCCAAGTATTTCTTTCGGGGAGCTGCATTTGCATTTGCATTTACAATTAAACAAAGGAGAAAAGAGACTGTAAAAATTGCCATCTCTTATTCTTCTTCTCTTCCCTCTTCTTTTTGTTTGAATACTCCAAAAATAACGAGATAGAATACAATTTGTCAAGCGCTATCCAAAATTTCATCCAGAATGGGTGGGTCTAAAAGTTCTACACTAATTTTTCTGATGACTTATGACAACAATGTCCTCATGGTGCCGGGGCTTCGGCGGTGGAGGCGATCTAGGCGGTGGCGAGAGCCACAAGCGCCACCACCATCAGGGTCACGAAGAGCTTCATCCTCATTGCCACGAGCGCCATCACCATCAGTATCTCAATGAGTTTTGGGGAAAGCGACGGCAGAGGCAGATATGAGCTTGAGACCTAGCAACGGAGACCAACGAGGCTTTTGGATGAGGCGGAGGCAGAGGAGAAGGGGGTCCGGACCCAACAGCTGATACCGGAGGTGCTCTCGGCGGAGGAGGCTCAGGAACTGGTGGGGTTCTGGGGGAGACGAGGGCAGAGGCAGATCTAAGCTCGGGGCGGTGGGGAGAGGAGACGGCTGAAGAGAGAGCGAGAGAGAAAGAAAGAGAGAGAGATGGTCGAGATAGATAGGAGAGAGAGAGAGAGTATCTTCTTGATTTTGCTCTCGTGAGATAGGAGAGAAAGAAAAGATATTGGGAAGAGAGAGAGTCACCGCGCGCGTTTCAAACAAATTTTCGCAAGTGGGGCTCGCTTTTTCGGATCCGGATTCCATGACATACTCAAAAGTATGTCATGGTGACATAGTTTTCATCTGAACCGTCAATTTTATGAAGCCAAATGAAGCCACGTCATGTTTCCTTGGTGATCCAAAATTTTGAATTTCAAAAACCAAAAAAGGGAAATAGTGTCATTTCTCGGATCCCTTTTTTCTCTCTCTTGACAAAAAGATCAGATCCAAAAAATCCGTCCGCCTCCTCTCTCTCTCTCTCAAAACCTGCAACTCCCCGACCACCCGCCCGCCGCCGTCGAACTGCGCCACCACCACCATCGGACTGTGCCACCACCACCGTCGGACAACTGCAAACCGAAAAGGGGAACAGGGTCTATTTCTCGGATCTCTCTTTTCTCTCTCTTGGCTAAAGATCCATATCCAAAAAAAAAAAAACCTCCGTCCGCCTCCTCTCTCTCTCTCTCTCTCAAAACCTGCAACTCCCCGACCACCCGCTCGCCACCGTCGAACTGCGCCACCACCACCGTCGGACAACTCCAAATCGAAAAGGGGAATAGGGTCTATCTCCCTTTGCTACTGCTCCTCTCGCCATCGCCGCACCTGTTGTCTCTGCAAAGCAAGTCTGCGACACCCTTCAAGAAGGTAAGCTACTGAGTAATTTGTCGAAATTGGTCCTTCGGTATCTACCCAATTGTTATAGTGTCTCAATTTTGAACTACGTCCCCCCAATCCGTGGGGGATTAGGGCTTCTTCAACTTCGCTAAGGAGAGAAGGCTCGATCGCCCCCAATGAGGAATTCCTCCGTGAATCGACTGAGTAGGAGCAAGTATGCGATGCCCTTCAAGAAGGTAAGCTACTGATGAACTTGTCGAAATTGCTCGTGGAAGGATGAATCATCGGTATTTACCCAATTGTTGTAGTATTAGTGTCTCGGTTTTGAACTACAGCAATGAAAAAGATGCGTCAATCAGACGTGGGCCTGTTGTGTTCACGTTCTGCTCATCTTTAGTCGTCTCCCTGCTAGTGTGCAGTAAGATAAGAAGTTTTAGAGAATTCGATGGAGGGATGCTTATCTACCCAGTGAAAAACAGGAAAGGCCCTGAATGCAATTGCTTTAATTGGAGATGCTATGTGTTTAACGAGAGAATATCGTCCACACTAAATACATGTATTACTTCAAATGATTAGTCAGATTGTAGAGGGTATGACCACCTTATCTCTGATATTGTCTGCTGCTTTTGGCTCCTTTTTGTCTCTTGCAACTTGCTGATGAAAAACTTGGTCGACAAATTATTCCAACTTCTCAGAGAATCAAGCACAGAATTTATTAATTCTCTCATGTGTTCTTTGTTAAGTATTGCTTGAGAATTGATTTTCTGTTTCATTACTACACAATTCTAAAGGATTCAAACATGAAAAGGTCTTATATTACATGAAGTACTAGTCAGGAAGCTATAATTGTCTTCTACTTGCAATCAAAATGATTTTTTTTATAGTTTTTATACAAACTAGAAATAAAAGACCAGCCTATTAATAAATGGTTTGTCGTTCAAGCATTTCTCTGTTTCCACAGAAAGTGAAAACTGAAATTCGACCCTTTATTGGGGGAAAAAGGGTTGAATTTCAGTTCATGTGTAAACACTTTTAAGAATGATGAACATATTTTTCATTCATCCATGTTTGTAATGCCCTTGGTGTTGTTATCTCACTTCTCTTTGTTGTTTTAGGTTTGTCGAAATGCCAAAGGAATACTATGTTGTTTTTAATGGCCGCAATGTCGGCATATATGATGTTTGGCATCAAACTTCAGAACAAATAAATGGTTTTAGTAATGCCATTTACAAATGATATGATAATTGGGAAGTCGCAAAACAGGGGTACTTGAAATTTTTCAATACAAAGGAGTTGACAAGGACAATTCATTTGCCTGCACGATTTCGTCCCAATAAAGACATGTGAAGCAGGTATGTTACTTGCTTACTTTTATAATAAGACATTTTTATTTTTTAATGTTTAGGGATATAACAATTATATGGTTTCTTGTTATGTCTAATCTTGTCCCATTGGATGTAGCCGTATAATTAGATGTCTGGATGGAGTTGGATCAAACCCTATTTGAGCTGGAACAAATCCGAAGGGAATTGGAACAAACCCGATGGGAGCTGGATCATTGCCAAGGTTCGCTTCGATTGACTAAAACTGGAGCTACAAAATGCAAGGGAGGTGAACGACGAATTTCGAGATATGATTAGTGGCTTCAGGAATGTTAACATCGATTAGCAACCATTGGAGCAAAGCGGATTCATTGTGTAATTTGATATTTCATTTGACTTATGTATAACATTTTTTTTATGAAAACATTAGTTGTGCCTTGAAATAAGCGGAGTTGCTGTACTGTACCCATGTGACTGATTTGTGGTTTTGACTTGCCTTTGCATAGCGAACTTGTATACTATTAGTGTGTGACCGAGTTGGTTATTGTTAACATGTATTTAGGATTCTTTCTATCTTTTAATTTCATAGTCGCCCTTCTTATGTCATATTGCTACGTAGGTCTCTCCTAATTGGAAGTTTGCGATCTTAACCTGGGCATGTTTGATTTGTTGAAGTTTAGGAGACTCTGATTCGATATGGATTTGGACTCGGATGAAGTGGAATGCCTGGATGACAACAAAGGCTTGGATTTTGTCGAAAAAGAGTTGGAAGCTTGTAAATTTAGTGCACCAAAATTTGAGCGACCCTGAGCTCATAAATTTTCAAATAATTAATCTGTAGAAACATCAGAGGACACTGGTACCTAACTGGTGTCGCTTCTGGGATTAAATGCAGGAGACACAGGGCCAGTATGATAAACTACAAGCACCACTAAACAAAAAGTGCTTGTCAAAAACACAATGGCATTCTTTACTAGTGAAAGCAATAATCCCCATAAGGAAGTTAAAATTTACAAAGGCATATAGAAAAGGCCATGAATTAGACTGGCACGTTCTTGGTGACTTCCAGAATCAAGTCGGATCCGAGAACAGATGACCACAATGACAAGAAGTTGTCTAGAATACACCTAACTAAGTACAGAACAAAACAAAAATAGCAAATTTAGTGCAGCCAAGAACACGACTCTATAGTCAGCTTGTCTTTGAGAACACAAAAGATGGAAAAAAACAGTAACCTCAATCAATTAAGATTGTTGTTTTAATAGTTAAGATGAGGAAAACGAAACAGGGACGATGCTATCATGTAGATGAACTTGTTCAATTTGGCATTCTCAATAGCTTGATTGCCGGCAGGAGCCCTCTCTTCAGCCAGCAATGATCTTCTCACGAGCTGGGAAATATAATGATCCATTCTTGCTAGGTAGTCTCGCTTATTGCAACAGTCAACAACTATCATCAATGCTTGCCGGATATCATCAGAGAGAATCTGGAGATTTAGATAACAAGAGATGCAATCAGGATGAGTTCATCGATTTGTCCATTCATAAACAGCAAACAAGAGAGAGCCGCAAAAAAAGAGTGTCCACATCTTTTACGAACTGCTCCACATCTGACTTATCAATATCTGCTCGCTCAATTACCATATTCCACACTCGAGCAATACGAACTGCTCCAAATCTAAAAAAAATTCAATCCCAGTTCCTTCAACTCCAAAATATACAAATGACGCCGACCTATATAAAATACCATGAGAAGTTTCAGATTTCGAATGTATCCACAATAATGAAAGAAGAAAGTTCATTTTTCTTAGAGCTGCATAGAAGTAAGAAAATATCAGCCAGTTAACCTGAGTGGAATTGAATCTTTGCATAAAGGAAATTATTTTCATTACCACTAGCATGAGGGGGCAATGCGAGTGACCTCAAGGAAGAGGAGAGGTGTGTAATGTCAAAGTTCCACATCGTATAAGCATCAACCTATATATTTTCAGGCAGTAACCCCATGAATGAAACTAGATCCATCTCCCTTAGTTTTCAGTGAGTTTGAGCTTGACAACTTTCTTCCCATTGTGCGGGTTACACCACATGGATGAAACACTTAAACTTCTAACAAAGAGCAAGCAAGGTAGGAAGAGATAAACTTCCCAACAAGTAGATCACAACAAGCAATGTCAAAAGGAGGACACGAACCAGCCAAGGGTACAATACCTGAAATCGTAGCATTTTTCTGAAATAGATTAACTTGAGGTGGGGCTGCATCTTCTAAGTTCAAGGGGAGCTGGTGGAGCTGCATAGCCAGGCTCATAAGCCTAAACATCCACAATGAAATGTCCCGAGTGTCAGTAAACATGAACATAATAAAATGAACAGAACTTAGTGCACATAGAATAGTGCATATCCAAAGATGGAGAGGCAATGGCATACCTTTAGAGTCAAAGAGGAAATCAAATGCAACAATCCGGCAAAATGAACAATTAGGCTACAGGTAAAGTCTAAGTGATGCTTCCATTACCAAACATCAAAGCGGGACAATTATGCACCACCTTGAGAACAGGGTAATCGCAGATACAAATCCAAACAAATCACTCGAAAAACTGATAACTAAAGTAAAAATAACAGGGTAATCGCAGATACAATTCATTTATTGCTGATAGCTCCTCTGTTACATGCCATGCTCTTTCCTTCTCAAAAGTTCAGAGAGGCTTTGGCCCGGAAAACAGCCGATAGAAGTATCTAACAAGAACATCCAAGCCTATGATCAAAAAGATGTCTCTAGTATCCAAACTAGACTGATATGGTTTACCAATTAGACCAAGCCAACCAGCTTTAATCAAATCTTATAAACCTCACCAAGATCATATTTCACTAATCTAATCCACCAGATAGAAGAGGTAAAGTGTCAGTCAATTTTTTCAATTCTACATATTCAAAACTATTTTCAAAACTTAATTCTTCAAATGTGATGCCTTAAGCTCTCAGCAACAAATGAATTCTAATTGTCGTTAGTTGAACTAGAGACCAGTTTCTGTAAATTTGGCTCTCAACAATAAATGAATTCTAATGGTATCAGAGTGTGCCCACTGCCGCACCAAAAATACCCAGCATCACCCAAAATCTTTCACAACTAAATTTTCACCCACATCGCTGAACTCAAGAAACATACTACTCCTCCGGCCCAGGCAATTTGGATCAGACAACTCAGTAGGAAGCAAATAGCAGTTTCGAGCAAGTCGAGGTTACCAGGAAAAGATGACCAGCAACAGTTCGAACGCCGACAGGCCGTAAATCGTGGACGCATCGGAGTCGTACACGCAGTACGTGCGGATCCTAGGAGGCTGGAGTCGGAGAGGTCCGTCACCGGAGCGAAACGAGGAGGAGGAGCGACGACATTTCATACGGAGGAGGGAGAAATGTGAGGTAAAAGGAAGCCGAAAACACGACGGATAAGGTCGTCCCGAGGTTTGAGGAGAGAGAAATGAGAACGCATCGACGGCGACTCCGCGGAGGCAGGCGTCGGCGCAGAATCAGCGGAGGCTGACGTCGGCGGCGGATCGGCGGAGGCTGTCGGAGAGGTCCGTCACCGGAGGAGGAGGAGCGAACATACACGACGGAGGAGGGAGAAATAGAGGGGAGATGGTCGCAGCAGGTTTTTTTCAGAGAGAGAAAGGTCGGACGGAGGGTTTCTCTTCTTTGAGATACTTTGAGGAGAGAGAAATAGAGAAGATTTTTTTTTTCATCTGGATCCACATTTTCGCGCTCAAATTTTTTAGCTCCCCACCACCGATTAAACGACGTGGCGTCATCGGATCCGTCAACATAAAATTGACGGTTCAGATGAAAACTATGTCACCATGACATACTTTTGAGTATGTCATGGAATCCGGATCCCGCTTTTTCTGCATTCCCCGCTCATTTTTTTCCTCCCCTCTTATGATGACGTGGCGAATTATTGGCCTTCGGATAACAATGGACGGTTGGATTCGTTTTAATGTCACGCCTGCCATAGCTTCGCTATGGCAGACGATCCAAATCCCAACCACCGCTGCCATCCTCAAAATCGATTTGGTTCAAGCCTTCGAGCAACTAGTTCAACCATGGAGTCGGGATCGGAGGGAAGGATTGCACGAACTTCCTTCTGAGGAGCTTCATCGGTGCCGTTAAGAGTCCGCCGCGTCCTGATGAGCGTCTCGATGAGCTCCGGTCTCTCGTCAAAACACAACGTACGATCGATGGCGGTGCGCAAGGACGACAAGGTCTAGGTGGTCTGAGGGATGTACAAGGGCCACGACAACAAGGTCGTCCAGGTTTACCGCCAGAAGTGGATCATCCACATCGAGCATTCTCTCTCTTATGCTGCGTTTTCTCTCTCTTTTGTTTTGCTGCAAAGAGTCTTCTCCATTCTCCCTTGCTCTTTTTTGAAGAACTCCTACACATATCACCTTTTTGTCTCTCCTCTATGTGTCCCAAGAAGCAAACGACGACCGCGGCCGCGATCCTCAGCCCATCACAGCTGACCACCATCCTCGTCTAACTAAATACACATTTAAGGGATGAACTGAAACAAAGCACAAGTTTCAGAAGATGCGACTATTGCACGTCAAGCTCGGTCTAGATGAAGCCTTCGAGCAACTGGTTCAAGCCGTGGAGTCGGGGTCGAAAGGCTCAATGGCACGAGCTTCCCTCTAAAGAAAGGCATTTCTTGTAGAAAAAGAAAAGTTCAAGGTTTCGGTTTAGAGTGTTGGCAAGGCTACCCGATTGGCAATGCTGGAAAGATATTGTTGCGCGGAACAAGCGATCGATCAAAAAATAGACAAAACGAGCAAAGTAAACGGACACCAGATGTACGTGGTTTGGTCGTAAAGACCTATGTCCACGAGGAGAGTAGCAACGAATTTCACTATAGAACGAGCGATACACGGAGATTACAATCCACTCGAGTTACACAGACACACTTTTGGTGTTTCTCAGCCCCAATTACATTCCAAAAACGCACACAGTGTTTAGCTCTCAATTTTTAGCGAAATAATTTCTCAATCTCGTAAAGAAATTAAAAAACACAAATCTAACCTCAAGATTTAATCGACTATAAACACTTGTGGTTCTTCGGTGGGTGCAATTTGCGGACGACGTTTGGCTTCATGAACAACAACGATACCCTCGCTTCCTTTACGTTTCCCTGGACATGGACGCACGAAAAACTCCTCTACGATTCTGAGAGCACAAGCACTCACACAAAAATCGGTGGTGCTTCAAGGCTAGAGTCGTGCTCTGCCAAAAATCTCTAACCACCAATCCAGCGTGAAGGAAATATTTATATGGGAGAGTCCATGTTGACCACGTCAACTTCAAAGCCCACTTTGGACTTTTCAATTTCTGTCCAGGCACCCCAAAAGGCAATAGGAATATGTATATTTCCTTCTATGGCTTGGCAGAGGATCTTGCACAATCACGAGGCTTACATTTCCTTTTCACTTGATTTGTTTGATATATTTTGTGCACAGAATATCAAACCTAACTTATCTATTTAGTTTAAAATTTAGATTTTCGCTTCGGGCTAAAACTCTAGACATAATTTTAACAGATATTGTTCGGAGAGAAGAAGATGGTGAGGTTTGGCTTGCGGCCGAGTGCGAGAGATAGAGACTTGATTTTATCTTTAATCTCTCTCTTTTTACCAGCTGGATTTGTTTCATGGGTCATAGGAAATAACTGATGTGTAGGTAACCTGGTTCTTCAAAATAAGAATATGTAGACTTCATTATCTAATGCGACTGATTCCCAAACTCATTATTCAGTCTATTTCATTGCAAGTATTTAGCGATCTTAGGAAAGATGATACTGCACCAGCCAACCACAATGCCAAACTGAAGTAACAACGTAACAAGACTGATCACGAAAGATCTAAAGCAATCACTTGAAATTGAAAAAAAATACTACAGTAAGAGACAGAATATCCAACTAGTTCGCAGATAAAAAACAGGGCATTCTAGACATCTAAAGCGATGTGGGACAACAACAACAATAACTTCAACACCCCCTCTCACAAGCGATGTGGGACAACAACAACAATAACTTCAACAGTGTCATAATCTTGCCGCATAAGCTGAAGCGCATAGTTGGTATTTTTTGCAATTCCCCATTCCAACACAACTGGAAAAGGATTATTCAGTCTCAAATCATATAAACCTGTAAAGTTAGACATAAAGAACCATGATCTATCTGCCAGGAAAGCGTACAGGCACGCCTGATGATCGCCTTCCTCTTGGAAATCCACATTAAAGCCCAGCAGGTTAGAGGGGAGCGAAGTCAGACAGCATCCGTCCCTCCCGGAGCAAGTACTGTACTGGCTAATGTTGGTTCCAGCACATTTCGACCTGCAACCGACAACAGCTGATTCCGTACTATTCAAGATTGCCAGGGTGTTGCAACCAACTGATGCAAAGATGTTCCACATCCCGGAGAAGACAAACGAACTTCCTTCGAGGCTCACCGGCATACCAACTCTGTCGCCCCCGCAGCTTGCATTTGAGTAAATTGCTGGAACACTGACGGCTATCATGCCATTCCTGGATTTATTATAAGAGGGGAGTGAAATGTTGAGGACGCGCAACCCAATCTTGTTTAGAATGGGGACCGTGTTGTTTTGCTGGCAGATGATCTCGTACCAGTCATCGAGGAAACACCCGGCTCCTAATCCGAAGGGGAAGGGAATGGTGACGTTCCCGCATCTTTTAGCACAGTTGGCCTTTGCAAGTTTAGGTGCAGCTCCTGATGCTTGTGCCGTGAGGGAAACCAGAAGGAAAAGTATTTGAAGAACCGAGTCGGACATGATTTTCACGATTGCTATGTGCATGAGCCTAAACTTACGGAGAAAGGAATATGGGCTGAGTCCCTTGATATAGTTATTCCAGTGGGAAGAAGGGAAGATTTTTCATGTATTGATGTTGCTTCCTATTATCTTTCAGGATGCTTCCTTGAGGATAGAAGTGGTTGTAACATGGTCATTTTGATTGGTCATCTTAGAATATTTCCACACCAGTAGCATATTAAGGACTCAATTATTGTTCAGCAGAAAAAAAAAATCAAAGCCTTGGTCTATTAATAGTTCGTATTCTCAATCATCACCACCAAAAAAAAAAAAAAAATCAAAGACTTGGTCGTTTTTTATTAATGATCCTTATACTGTTACTAGTCTACTACTAGTTCGAATCCTCAGTGATCACCACAAAGAAAAGTAATTTTTGTTTCTTTGGTGTGCTTCAATCAGTAATCATGAGCAAGTCTTCCGCTGTGACAAAAATAAGACATGAGTGCTTGGACAGCTAGGCCTCCCTTGCTTCTAGGATTTTCCAGTTTAAAAAAAAATGAAGGGAAATGTTCAAAGTATATCTTGAGTTTAAGCCCGAAGTCAAACTTTGAATTCCGAAATCTTCATCTTGAAATTAAAGATAAGATTTGTTTGCGTAAACCAAAATATACCTTGATAGAATCGGAGTCTAAAGCAGACGTGAATATTATGTTGCGATGATAAGTCCAAGACTCCAGATTTGGTGAATGCGGAAATCAATTCTGCGTGAGAATCAACAAAATAAGGAAGTCCAATTTCCTTTTCCTCCCTGGAATATGCCTCACGAAGGGAAGTATATCTTTTGACTTTGTGGCTAGTTGTGTCAGACAAACAAAAAAATAAAGACAAGATTTGCTTTCCTAATTCTTTTGAAGTTGCGTGCAGAAGAGAAGAATGGGTTGACCAATCACATGCTCCAAGAGGAAGTCCGAATGCTCGTCTCCCTGATCGATATACATGCACATATAAATATCTTGTTGGTCTCAATTTTTGTTATGATGATCTGGAAGCGCCGTTCTTGAGTGCTTGGCTTAGGGTTTCTTCGTTGGTTTTGCTCACGGAATTATATCAAGAATTCAAGTGTCGAAACCGATTAAATCTTGAGGTTAGATTTGTGTTTTAATTCCTTTGTGAGATTAAGATATTATTTCGCTAGTAATTTGGGGGGCTAAATACTATGTGCGTTCTTGCAAGTAATTGGGGTTGGGAAACACCAAGAGTGTGTTTGTGTAACTTGAGTGTAGTTTGTAATCTCTGTGTATCGCTTGTTCTATAGTGGAATTCGTTGCTGCCTTCCCCATGGACATAGGTATCTACGACCGAACTACATACATCTGGTGTTCGATTTACTTTACCCATTCTATCTATTTATTTGATCGATCACTTTTTCTACGCAACAATTGGCATCATAGCTAGGTTTGCTTGAATTGAAGAGAATCGATGGCGACAAAAGAAATTAAAGTGAAAATTGACAGATTTGAGGGGAATGATTATGGTTTCTGGAAGATGCAGATAGAAGATTATTTATATCAAATGAAACTGCATACACCCTTATTTGGAGAGAAGTAGATACGATGAAGCAAGCTGACTGGGAATTGCTGGATAGGCGAGCGATGGGTGTTATTCGGTTGATATTGGCTCGTAACATCGCGCTTAACATCGTCAAGGAGAAGACCACTGCGGGTTTGATGAAAGCCCGGTCGGACATGTACGAGAAGCCCTCTGTGATCAACAAGGTCTATTTGATGTGATGTCTGTTTAACTTGAATATGAGCGAATGTGCGTCAGTAGATAGTAGTAAAGTGCAGTTGAGAAACAACGCTGAATTCGATGTTGTGGGCATTGGTGATGTTAAAATCAGAATGTATGATGGTATTGGAGGACATTGACTAGAGTAAGACATGTTCCACAATTGAAAAAGAACTTAATTTTCTAGGGTGCTCTAGATTCAGCTGGATGTAGATATTCTTCACGAGGTGGAGTTTTGAATATTGTTCGAGGTGCTCTGGTGATAATAAAGGGAATCAAGCATGATGGCCTATATGAACTTCAAGTTGAGACATTGATAAGTTTCACTCCTGAGACGTCGACTTCTGTTCGAAAGTCTAATGGCTATTCAAGGAAGGCTTGGGCGATTGTGCCGATGCACAAGTTTGATACTGTTGTCAGGAATACGCGGTGGAGAGCTTGGATCGGAACGGAGACTGGTAAGTTGATCAAGCATGTGCATATTAACAGTAGCATGGAGTCCTGCTCGAAGCTGGCAAATAAATTCTGTATGAAAAAGAGCATAGTGAAACACCGTACTAGTGCTAATAAACCACAATACTTTAAAGAGTTGATGAGCAGAACATTACAAGAGATAGCCCGTAAAAAGATCTCTAGTACTGGTATGGCTAGGAGAATTCCAGCAGATGTGCTTAGTGTGGCGAGCTACTCGGTGAATAGATCCCCATCGACTGCGATTGGATATCGAACCCCCGAAAACGTGTGGTCACGTAATGTTGTTGATGATTCTATTTTTAGAATATCTAGTTGCCCGTGTCATTATCGAGTAAGTTATGGTAAGTTCAATGTGAGGACAAGGTGCATATTTCATGGCTATGCACGAGGTGAGTATGACTATCAGTTGTGGTGCCTGAATATAAATTCGCCTGTTTGCAGTAGAGAAGTTACCTTTGATGAGTCTCCAGTACTTCTGGCTAGGAGTGATTGTGACAGTGTTCATACGGATCTGGACGATGCTCAACTTAAGGTGGAGTTGCAACCCGAAACTCCTGAGGTAGTAGATACTAGCGTGGTAATCGACAGATGGTGCTTATAGCGAGGTGGAGCCTATAGAGCCAATAGTTACTGTAACTGCTAAAATTGACAAGGTATGTATTTGGTCTCCTGACAGATATGGATGCAGCGGTGATTTTGCTATATCTGTGATTAAGTAGCTCGTGTCGTATGATCTTTGTGGAGTAGTTAAAGGTGCATGTTCAGTTGGTATTCTGATAAACTTCACGGTTATAGCGAAGTTCAAGCGTGACTTGGACTTGGATTTGGAAGAAATCTGCAGCGATTGAGCCCAATGAGGCTATTGGGAGAGTAGCGGGTGGAGTTCGAATTCTAGCAAAGCGATTGTAATTTGGCCCAAACTTCGAGCTAAGGTGGAGATTGTTATAAGTATATCTCGAGTTTAAGCCCAAAGTGAAACTTTGAATTCCTAAATCTTCATCTTGAAATTAAAGATAAGATTTGTTTGCATATTCCAAAATATACCTTGATAGAATCGGAGTCTAAAGTAGACGTGAATATTATGTTGCGATGATAAGTCCAACAAGACTCCAGATTTGGTCGATGCGGAAATCAATTTCGCATGAGAATCAACAGAATAAGGAAGTCCAATTTCCTTTTCCTCCTTGGAATATGCCTCACGAAAGGAAGTATATCTTTTCACTTTGTGGCCAGTTGTGTTAGACAAAGAAAGAAATAAAGACAAGATTTGCTTTCCTAATTCTTTTGAAGTTGTGTGCAGAAGAGAAGATTAGGTTGACCGATCACATGCTCCAAGAGGAAGTCCGCATGCTCGTCTCCCTGTTCGATATACATGCACATATAAATATCTTGATGGTCTCAAATTTTGTTATGGCGCCGTTCTTGAGTGCTTGGCTTAGGGTTTCTTCGTTGATTTTGTTGGCGGAATAACATTAAGAATTCAAGTGTCGAAACCGATTAAATCTTGAGGTTAGATTTGTGTTTTAATTCCTTTACGAAATTGAGAGATTATTTCGTTAGGAAATTGAGGGGCTAAATACGGTGTGCATTCTTGAATGTGATTGAGTCTGGGAAACACTAAGAGTGCGTTTGTGTAACTCGAGTGTGGTTTGTAATCTCCGCGCAGCACTTGTTCTATAGTGAAATTCGTTGTTGCATTTCCCGTGGACATAGGTCTCTACGACAGAACCACGAATATCTGGTATTCGATTTACTTTACTTGTTCTGTCTATTTATTTGATCGATCGCTTGTTCAGTGCAATAATTGGTATCAAAGCTAGGCTTGCTTGAATTGAAGCGAATCGATGGCGACAGAAGAAGTTAAAGTGAAAATCGACAGATTTGAGGGGAAGGACTTTGGTTTTTAGAAGATACAGATAGAAGATTATTTATATCAGATGAAACAGCATGCATCCTTGTCTAGGGAGAAGTCAGATACGCTGAAGCAAGCTGACTGGGAATTGTTGGATATGCGAGCGATGGGTGTTATTCGGCTGACATTGGCTCGCAACGTCGCGTTTAACATCGTCAAGGAGAAGACCATTGCGAATTTGATGAAAGCCCTATCACACGTGTACGAGAAGCCTTGTCACACGTGTACGAGAAGCCCATTGCGATCAACAAGGTCTATTTGATGTGACGCCTGTTTAACTTGAAGATGAACGAAGGTGCGTCAATTGCTAATCATATCAATGAATTCAATGTGATAGTTAGTCAATTGAGTTCAGTTGATACTGACTTTGAAGATGAGGTACGTTCTTTGATTCTATTATCCTTATTGCTTGATAGTTGGAATATTACTATTACTGCTGTTAATAATTTCGCTGGATCAACAAGTTTGACGTTTGATAGGATTCGAGATTTAATTCTGAGTGAGGATATCCGTAGAAAAGAATCTAACGAATCTATATCTGCTGCTTTAGTATGAGAAAGAGAAAGAGCTAGTACTCGTGTTAGCAGAAGTAGTATGAACATGAATAGACGCAGTCAGTTTAGGACTGGCGGTGACGTCTGTTGAAACTGTGGCAAGAGGGGGCATCTTAGAAGGAATTGTTTGAAGGTGAAAAATGAAAGGGCTAAGGGAATTAGAGTTGAATGGACAGATGATATTGTAGCTGTAGCTGAAAATTCTGATGATGTCCATAGTGTCTTGTCTATCACTGAGAATTCATCATTTGACAGATGGATTATGAATTCTAATTGTTCCTTTTATGCTATACCAAGCAGGAACTGATTTGCTAATTATCAGTGCATAGATAGTAGTAAAGTGCAGTTGGGAAACAACGCTGAATGCAATGTTGTGGGCATTGGTGATGTTAAAATCAGAATGCATGATGGTATTGTCGGACATTGACTAGAGTAAGACATGTTCCACAATTGAAAAAGAACATAATTTCCTTAGGTGCTCTAGATTCAGCTGGATGCAGGTATTCTTCACGATGTGGAGTTTTGAAGATTGTTCGAGGTACCCTGGTGATAATGACGGGAATCAAGCATGGTGACCTATATGAACTTCAAGGTGAGACATTGATAAGTTTCTCTCCTAAGACGTCGACATCTGCTCGAGAGTCTAACGGCTACTCGAGAAAGGCCTGGGTGATTGTGCCGATGCACAAGTTTGATGCTATTGTCAGGAATATGAGGTCGAGAGCTTTGATCGGAACGAAGACTGGTAAGTTGATCAAGCATGTGTGAACTGACAGTAGCATGGGGTCCTGCTCGAAGCTGGCAAGTAAATTCTACATGAAAAAGAGCATAGCGAAACACCACACTAGTGCTAGTAAACGACAATACTTTGCAGAATTGATGAGTAGAACATTACTAGAGACAGCCCGTAAAAAGATATCCAGTGTTGGTATGGTTAGGAGAATTCCAGCGAATGCACTTAGTATGGCGAGCTACTTGGTGAATAGATCCACATCGACTGCGATTGGATATCAGACTCCCGAAGAAGTGTGGTCTGGTAACGTTGCTGAAGATTCTATTTTTAGAATGTCTAGTTGCCCGTGTTATTTTCGAGTAAGTTATGGTAAGCTCGATGTGAGGGTAAGGTGCATATTCCATGGCTATGCACGAGGTGAGTACGGCTATCGGTTGTTGTGCTAGAATATAAATTCGCCTGTTTGCAGCAGAGAAGTTACCTTTGATGAGTCTCCAGTACTTCTGGCTAGGAGTGATTGTGGCAGTGTTTATACGGATCTGGACGGTGTTCAGCTTGAGGTGGAGTTGCAACCAGAAACTCCTGAGGTAGCGGATACTAGAGTGGTAATCGACACAGATGTTGCTTATAGCGAGATGGAGCTTATAGAGCCAACAGTTGCTGTAACTGCTAAAATTGACATGGTATTTATTCGATCTCCTGACAGATATGGATGCAACAATGATTTTGCTTTATCTGTGATTAAGGAGCTTGTGTTAGATATTTCTTGTGGAGTAGTTAAAGTTGCATGTTTAGTTGGTATTCTGATGAGGTCCACGGTTATAGCGAAGTTCAAGCGCGACTTGGACTTGGATGAAATCTGTAGCGGTTGAGCCCATGAGGTTGTTGGGAGGTGAGTTCGGATTCCAGCGAAGCGATTGTAATTTGGCTCAAACTTCGAGCTAAGGTGGAGATTGTTGAAAGAATATCTCGAGTTTAAGCCCAAAGTGAAAGTTAGAATTCCGAAATCTTCATCTTGAAATTAAAGATAATATTTGTTTGCATATTCCAAAATATATCTTGATAGAATCGGAGTCTAAAGTAGACGTGAATATTATGTTGCGATGATAAGTCCAACAAGACTCCAGATTTGGTGAATGCGGAAATCAATTCCGCGTGAGAATCAACAGAATAAGGAAGTCCAATTTCCTTGTCCTCCTTGGAATATGCCTCACGAAGGGAAGTACTTCTTTTGACTTTGTAGCCAGTTGTGTCAGACAAAGAAAGAAACAACGACAAGATTTGCTTTCCTAATTCTTTTGAAGTTGCGTGCAGAAGAGAAGATTGGGTTGACCGATCACATGCTCCAAGAGGAAGTCTGTGACACCCCTTTTTTTTTAAATCGTGGTCCCCTCCCCCTTGGTCTGCCACTCCCTAAAACACTTCCCAATTCCCGTTGTCTCCTCCCTCACTCATCACCCACCCTCACTTGTCTCTCTCTTTTTCCTCTCGCACGCTCATCTCTCTCTTTCCCGATTATTCTATGCTCATCTCTTTTCCCCAAATTCCTCCCCCACGTTCTCTTGATCCCCTTATTCTTGTTGTCCCCTTCTTTCTACCAACTCTCTCTCTCTCTCTCTTTTTCCACGTTCTCTTGCTCTCTCTCTCTCTTTTTCTATGGACGAACAGAACCCCCTCTCCTCACGCCTTCCTCCTCCTCCATATTTGCTCCTCATCCCGTCGCCCGTCTCGTGCGCCACCCCTGGTCCGCGAACTCCCAGCCTTCCTCCGGCTATTTCCAGCGACGTCGCCGCCACCCACCACCTCGGCAACTTCCCTTAGTCTCTTCATGATTTCCCCGACGCCACCCCGCCGGCCGTTGCCCACCAGAGCCGCCGTGAACAGACCCTGATCTCGCGGTGCTATATTTTTCACCAGGTGAGATCCGCCGGCTCTCACCGCCATTTTGTCGTCTTCCGCTACTCACTACAGTCGCCGACAACCACCTTAGAGTCCCCTCCTGACCTCCAGAGCTCGTGGTAGTTCGTCGTCGCCGGTAGAGCCCCGAAGGACCCCCGATAGCTTGCTCTGTTCTACCACGCCGGTCCCCTATTTTAGGACCAATTCTGTTCGCTGTTGTCCCGCCGCCTTCCTCTGGCCCCAACCGATCCCCTTCGACCCCTAGGTGAGTCCCCGAGCACTAGCCGGCCTCGCCTCAGCCCGTGGGGTCCAAAACTGCCTCAAAATAGCCCATTCCCCTATTTTAACGATGCTGTCCAAATTCTGTTTTAGGTCGCCGGAGCTCCACCGTCGCCGCCGCCACCTCGCCGGACCTCCGTCACGTATCCTAGTTGGTGCCGGGTCGTGACACATCTCGAGAAACCTTAGAACCGAGGCTTAATCATGTTTTATCGCCAAGAACCGTCGCCGCCGTCGTTGTCGTCGCTCGTTGCCGCCGCCGTCACATTGTTGATTTTGAGTCGACCCGAGCTTAAATAAATTGTGAGTTGACCCTAAACCTTGGTTAGGGCGCTAATTGTGCCTAGGGTTAGTTGGGTTAGCAATTTTGGTAATAGCATAAAGTTATTACGGTTGGTTTAGTTAGAAACCCCGGTTTAGGTTAAATGACCGTAACCGACTAAGTTAGCTTGATTAATTATATTGTCTGTGGTTAATTGTGATTAGTTGAAATTGATTGATTTATCGCGAGAGAGCGATAGATTAAAGACGAGTGATCGATCGACAATTATAAATTAAATGGGCTAATAAATGATTATTGTTCGAATTGAGCTTTATATTGTCTAAATGAAATTAAATGCTCGTAATTGGTTCGATGATTTTCATTGGTGTGATTATCCCGTTGGAGGGCTGATGGTGTGACTAGAATTACTATTGAGCATTAATCGCTACTTGGGGATTTATCGCCCTATTTATGATTGGATGCCTGAAATGTTCTTTGAATGAATTGACATGTTTTTGAGAGTTATTCGTTCTGTGATTACAGTATCTAATTGATAGTCTGCATATGCATATGACCGTGTGCAAAATCAAATAAATATGTTTTAGCATGACAACGGCCGTGGGCCGAGTCTTTGAGCACGTTGTGTGAGCATCCGGCCCAAATCAAAGGGAATAAAATTGATTGATATGGCGGGTGCATTGTGTGGTCATATGACGGAATGATGATGGGTTTTTCCTGGTAAGTTCGTTGTGTACTAATAGTACACCAGTACCAGTCCTGTGGGACCATATGACTTACTAGAAGCACGACAGTCCTGCCTCGTGCCTGTTAGTACGGGCACAGGGCTGATCGGATGCCGGTCGCAGCTTGTGATGGACTGACGCCCCGTATAGGGATGCCTACTTGCTGTACCGTGCAACGGGTGCACTGGAAGACCGCTTGTAGTAGCCGCTGCCGAAAGGGAAAAGGAGCGTAGCCCGGTTCGTCCGAATGAGTATGGGATCGTACTATTTATGAGAGTCGAATCACGCCAGTTGCGTAGATCCTCTCAGGGTGCCGTTGGCACGATCATCGTTAATAAATGGACTCGCGTGGTGTCCTGTGCATACTTGTGGATCCGATGCTTGTTTTGAGTGATTGACTTATTTCACTGCTGAGTCGGGCAAGCATTGCATTATGTGTGGCTGAAGGCCGGTAAGTATGCATGTGGTTGATTAGTATACGAGGGCTATACTTGGGTATTTTATGTGATTGTATGATTCTGTGAGCTTACCATTAGGATACCCTCGGCGAATCAGTTTCCTAACCGAGCTTAGGCTTAATTCACTGAGATTTATTTCTCACCCCGTCGTGGGATAACATTTTTCAGGTCCCAAGTGATGAAGCCCGTGGACGCCAAGGATTGGCGGTAGGAGTAATCTTTTGAAGTAGATGGGAAGTTATCCTTACCCGACCGAATACCCTTTTGAGGTCTTAGTGAGCTACCCCGAAGTATGGGGTTGTTTATGTCAGCTATAGCTCAATAGGGTTGTTATAGAGTTAGCTCCTGGGTCGGAGCCGATCTCTAAAGCGCCGTATATGATGTCATTGTCTGAATTTAAGGAACTCAAAGTACAGATGCAAGAATTATTAGATAAAGGGTTTATCCGCCCTAGTGCATCGCCTTGGGGAGCGCCTGTTTTGTTCGTCAAGAAGAAGGATGGATCTTTGAGGTTGTGCATTGATTATAGACAGTTGAATCGAGTGACGATTAAGAATAGATACCCACTGCCAAGGATTGATGATTTGTTTGACCAGTTGCAAGGGGCATCGGTATTTTCTAAGATCGATCTACGAACGGGATACCATCAGTTGAGGATCAGAAAGGAAGACATATCAAAATCGGCGTTTAGGACACGTTATGGACATTATGAGTTTACTGTAATGCCATTTGGTTTGACGAATGCTCCTGCTGCTTTTATGGATATGATGAACATAGTGTTCAAAGAATTCTTGGACCGTTTCGTGATTGTCTTTATAGATGACATCCTGGTGTACTCGAAGAATCCTGAAGATCATGAACAACATCTTAGGATTGTGTTAGAAACCCTGAGAGTGCATCAATTGTATGCCAAGTTTAGCAAGTGCGAGTTTTGGTTAACTCGCGTAGCATTTCTGGGTCATGTAGTGTCTGGTGAAGGAATTGCCGTGGATCCATCTAAGATTGAAGCAGTTACGAATTGGCCAAGACCGACGACAGTTACAGAAATCAGAAGTTTCTTAGGATTAGCGGGCTATTACAGACGTTTCGTGGAGAGTTTTTCATCTATAGCCTCACCTTTGACCAAGCTACTGAAAAAGGAAATGAAGTTTGAATGGACGGACAAGTGCGAGCGTAGTTTTCAAGAGCTTAAACATAAGCTAACTACGGTTCCTGTTCTAACAATTCCATATGGTCCTGGAGGATTCGAGATTTATAGCGATGCTTCGCTTAGAGGACTGGGCTGTGTTTTGATGCAGCATGGTAGAGTGATAGCATATGCATCTCGCCAGTTGAGACCGCATGAGTTGAACTACCCGACGCACGACCTGGAATTGGCTGCAGTCGTGTTTGCATTGAAGATCTGAATACATTATCTGATCGGAGAAAGTTTTCAAGTGTATACCGATCACCAAAGTCTGAAGTACCTGTTCTCTCAGAAGGAGTTGAATATGAGACAGCGCCGATGGATGGAGCTACTTAAGGATTATGATTGCGAGATCTTGTATCATCCGGGTAAGGCGAATAAGGTTGCCGATGCCTTGAGTAGAAAATCAGTGATTGCTCAATTACAGATGCATGAATGGCGTTTACTTGAGCAAGTTAGAGACTCAGATTTCAAGTTAGAAATAAGTCGCTTGTCGAGTCTTGTGGCTGCCTTGAGAATCGAGCCGAAAGTTCAAGTAAAGATCAGGACCCTGCAATCTACTGACCCAACTATTCAAAAGATCATTCAGGAAGACTCAACTAAACGAAGAGTCGACTTCCAATTGGCCAAGGATGTGATACTGAAGTTTAGAGGACGTTTGGTAGTGCTTACTGATGAAAGTTTAAGGGAAGAGATTTTATCGGAAGCACATCATAGTAGTTATAGTATCCGCCCTGGGAGTACGAAGATGTATCAGAATCTGAAGCAGCACTATTGGTGGAATGGCATGAAAGCGGATATAGCCAAGTATGTGGCTAAGTGTTTGACTTGTCAGCAAGTCAAGACGCAACATTGTAAACCTGGAGGATTGTTACAGCCTTTAGAAATTCCAGAATGGAAATGGGAGTATATCACAATGGACTTTGTGATGGGTTTGCCAAAGAGTCAGAGAGGCCATGATTCAATTTAGGTTGTGGTAGACAGATTGACGAAATCAGCACACTTCATTCCAGTGAGAAAGGACTTCGCTTTGGATAGATATGCAGAGTTGTATGTGAGGCACATTGAGAGGTTACATGGAGTGCCAGTAACGATCACTTCTGATCGAGATCCTAAGTTCACTGCCACGTTTTGGAAAAGTCTACAGACTGCTCTGGGAACGAAGTTACAATTCAGTACGGCCTATCACCCGTAAACTGATGGACAGTCTGAAAGGACGATTCAGACCTTGGAGGACATGCTAAGGGCATGTGTACTGGATTTCAAAGGCAGTTGGGAAGAACGGTTGCATCTGGTAGAGTTTGCCTATAATAACAGTTACCAGCAAAGCATCAAGATGGCACCTTTCGAAGCTTTGTAGGGAAGAGCTTGTAGAACGCCAGTCTGATAGGAAGAAGTTGGTGAAAGGAAGATCACTGGACCCGAATTAGTGGAACAGTCAATGGAAGTAATTAAAGTAATTAGAGGCAGACTGAAGACGGCACAGAGTCGCCAAAAGAGTTACGCCGATAAAAGACGCAAACCATTGGAGTTTCAGGTAGGCGACCATGTCTTTTTGAAGATATCGCCTATGAGAGGGACATCTCGTTTTGGCAAGAAAGGAAAGCTGAGCCCAAGATATGTTGGACCATTCGAAATCTTGGAACAAATTGGAAATCTAGCTTATCGTCTTGCGTTACCGCCGAGACTTGCTCAAGTGCATAACGTCTTCCACGTGTCGATGTTGAGAAAGTACGAACCTGACCCCGCTCATGTACTGAGTTATGAAGAGATTGATCTGGATGAGCGAGCATCATACGTGGAGCGACCAGTCAGAATTGTGGAAAGGAAAGAGCACGTACTCCGGACCAAGACGATTCCGTTGGTCAAGGTGATTTGGCAACATCATGGTACCGAAAGAGCTACGTGGGAAAACGAGGAAGCCATGAAGAGTAGTTACCCTTATCTTTTTGAGTAATTGTAACTGTGCTGTAATTTCGAGGACGAAATTTCCCAAGGGGAGGAGAGTTGTGACACCCCCATTTTTTTTTAAAATCGTGATCCCATCCCCCTTGGTCTGCCACTCCCTAAAACACTTCCCAATTCCCGCTGTCCCCTCCCTC